>CM062517.1:18738408-20013586 GCA_031439585.1 Pterocarpus macrocarpus | reverse complement strand
TAAATCTAAAGCATATTTTTTTTTTACAATTTTATTATTTCTTTTATTTATTTAAACTTACAGAATGTATCAAAAGTAGTAAGATAAGAACTTTCAGCGAAAAAAAAGAGAGAAATTTAAAAGCTGATGGTTTAGAAATATTCTCGTAATATTATTTGCGGCACTCTTTGATTATACAACGGGCGGCTTCTTCCTTGCTTCTTCCTTTTAGATGAAGAAGTGAGTACGAAGCTTACCTCTCTCGTGTCACATGGCTACAAATTAGACATAATAATACCCTTTTTGACTTGTTTGTATTGTATTATTACAAGAAGCCAAAATCTAAAGACTTTACTAGGCTATTATGAAGTCCATGGTCTTTTAGGCATTTTATAAAAAATATTTAAATAAAAAATATATTGTTTATGACAACTTAAAATAAAACACTAACATTTAGCTATAATATGGATAAAGAGAAAATATTTTTGGCACAAAATTAAAATATATATATATATATATTAATGTATAAAAAAATAATTTGAACACATTATAATAAAAACTTTTATTAAATAAAAAATTGATAATTAACTAATTTCCTTTAACGTTCATAAAAAAATAGTAACAAATTCTTATTGAACAAAATATTAATTTTAAACTAAAAATAAATTATAGATCGATAGTTGAAATCCATTTTATTTGAATATATACTATTAATTTCAAGTTGTGATTTAACAACTCAAAAAAAATTCTTGTCCCTTTTCTTATATCTTTTACAATTTGATTTAGTTATATTGCATGCAATGAAAGTTCAACTTTTATGAAACAAAACATATATTTTCATAAAATAATCATGTAAAAATATTTAGTTTAGTAAGTTAATTCTGTAATAATAATTATGTAGATACAAATTTTTTTCATGAATAATTTTTAACATATACAAAAGATTCAAGTATTCAATTATAAAATAGTAAAATTATTAATTTTCATGCCACCATATCACCAAAAATAAATTATTTTATATGTTATATTTTTCAAATCACTAAACCTAAATTTACGTAAATGACTATTATAAAATAAGTGCTTTGAAAATTTGTATATAAATTGATGAAATTAAAAAAATACATCTTCAACACATTCAAAAATAAATATGTTAATAGGACATCCAACTTACACGTGCTAGAATATATTAATTAATTTATCATTATAATATACAGTTAGTAGGAAGCCTAATAAAATAATTTATAGAAAAATAATCTACTTATGTGGTCTCTTAACATTTATTACTTATGTGGTCTCTTAACATTTATAACTACTACATCAAAATTAATCTCTTAATATAAATAAAACTAATATTAAAGAAAATAATTAAAGCACGACTAGAGTAAAATAAGGGAAAAAAAAAAAGAATAAACTAAGCTCTAATAGCGATAATAGAAAATAAAATTTAAAAAATTATTTTTTATTAATTATTTTTAATAATGCGTAGCAATCATAAAATTATTAATTAGGTAGTCACAAGAGAAAAAAAAATAACATTAGATGCAAATACCCAAAAAAAAAATTTATTTAGTTCAAAGTTTAAAAATGTTTTCCTTTTAATTTTTCATTTGATAAATTTTAAGTTTTTGAATTTAAATAACATAAGTGTCTTCTTGTAGAAGATTATTAAAAAATAAAATTAATTAGTAACTTTTATGAAGTATTGATATATAAAATAATGACCTTTTTTAATTTTTCAAGAAAGCTATTTTCAAAGTAAAACATACAAGATCTACTTAAAATACGACAAATGTCAAAACACTTTTTCAAATAACAAAGTTCAAATTTACATGGCAGAATCAACACAAAGTTTTATTTTTATATGTTATATTAGATAATCAATAATCAGTATCTCAAAGTGTTTTTATTAATTAATTCTTACTTACATTGATTTTCTTTGGTTTCTAACTTCTGTTACGAAAATAAAAGTTAATATCCTTTTTAATAATATAACATTTTAAAGTTGATATTAGTTTGGTTTTGAAAAAAAAAATTGACATCCATTTAGTTATAATACTTTAAAATTTGATATCAATTTTATCCTTCCATCAAATTATCAGTAACTTCAGCTACAATTCATTCTAGTTGGCACATTTATGCACTACTATATTGCTTATTTATCAGAGATGATTTTCACTCCATCAACTTGAAAATAAAAATATTAGAAAATAAATAAATTAAAAATCAAAAGTTTTCATTTGAATCCCTAATTAAGTATCAATGCAAATAACCCTCAATCCCTCCATCCTCGGCACCTAAATTAACAAAAATGAAGTTGAGAAGCTGTATGATGTTGAAGATAGGAATTTATTGATTATTTAATGAAAGAATGAAATTGATGTTAGAATTTAAATGTCAAAAATTATTTCAAAGATAAATTGATATCAATTTCAACATATTAAGATTACATAGATATTACTCAAAAAATAAAGTAAATTGTTCATCACTGCTGAACATCGTAAGTATAATAAATATAGGTAGGTGAGATTAGTGAATTTGATTTCAACCAACTATTGAGAGTTGACTAGGTCTTTAGAATATCTCTTTTTTTCCATATCTATGGCTTTCGGGTCTGGACGATTGAGCCTTTCTATAAGAGCGACATTTTCCTTACAACACCTGAAATTTATTTGTGTACACTTCTAATAATGAGAAATTATTAACATAAACAAAAAAAAAAAAGAAATTATTAGATACTTCTAGAAAAGAATGAAAGTTGAACATGACATATCTAAAACTCAATAAAATATATAGAAGACAATCATTAAATTATAGACTCAACCATAAAATAATCAATATCTTATATGTTATGTTTTCTTAAGAATGATTCAGTAATCACTAATCAATATCTGAAAGTGTTTTTATTAATTAAATCTTACATACTTTTTCTTTGGTTTCAAAACTCTGATAAGTAGAAATAATATTCCATCACTAACGGAGATCATAAATACAGGAGAAAGGTTGGTGAGATTAGTTAATTTGATTTCATTTAGGGATGAATATTGGTTTATGAGGCAGGAACATCACTTGCACGATCCTATCTTCGCAGGATTTTGCATCCCTACTGTCTCGATTCGCGGATCCCCATTCCCTGTTTCTCGGGGGGATTCGGATCCCCGCGGATATCGGCAAATTTCTACAAGTAAAACTAAAAAAAAAAAAATTTAAAAAAAGAGACTAGCAAAATTTAAAATTAAAACTAGAAAAACTGATAAGTGACAACAACAACAACAACATATAGATTATAGAAACTACAATAACAAAACCAGTAAATAGAATTAAAAACTACAGTAACAATATTAAGAGAATAACAATAACAATAAAAGAAGAAAGAATCAATAAAACATCATTATAGCACAACAATAACGTATACAACAACATATACACATAACACATAGAAATTGCAACAGCATGAATACAACCACTATACACAAAGCAGGGGCAGAACAGCAATATACATACACAGGACTCAGAAGTGCAGAAGCAGAACCATGGTGGGGGACCTGGCGTTGGGCTAGAACGGTCGGTAGAACTTAATTGATTGGTTCCAAAGATTTCATTTTGATATCCGAGTATTAATTTTTTTATAGAACTTAATTTTGATAATATAAAATTTTTTTACACAAATATTTAATTATATATTATCATATTAGTAAAAATATTTGATTTAAATACTCACTAAATTTTATAAATAGAAATATTTAATTAAATAATAATATAAAATTCTTTTATAATTACAGTACATCAAAATTAATCTATTTTTTATATTTAAATTGTGGTTGTAACTGAAACATTAGAAATGGTTAAAAAACAATTATATTAGTATATTCTTTTTCTTTGTCCTTTTAAACAAAGTCTGATGGTTCAAAAGTTTTACTTAATTCACTAAGACAATCTTATCATCAATTTAAATTTGATAAATCTTAAAGATAAAATCAAATAAAATAATCTAAAATATTTTTAGGTTAAAAATCGAATCTATTATGTAACGTATTCAAATTGTAATTTTCCCTCATCATGATATAAGTAATCCAATTCCTTACGTGTAAATTTTATGTGACAGTTTTATCTTGTTAAAAACTCGTTGGGCAGAAAGAATAAGATGAGTAAGAGAGATACTTCTCTTCTTGAACTTTTAAAACGGAAAGAGAAAATGGAGAATCTCTACGATGTTTGGAAGTGAAAAAGAAAATAAATAAAGATAGTAATCAGTATCTTAACATTATGTTTTTAAGAATGATTCCGTAATCAGTATCTTAAAGGTGTTTTTATTAATTTAATCCTACGTAGATTTTCTTTGGTTTCAAAAACTGTGTTAGGTAGAAAAAATATAGTAGAATGTCCATCACTGCCAGGCATCACAAGTATAATAAATAAATGTAGGTGAGATTAGTTAATTTGATTTCAACTAACTATTAAGAGTTGACTTGGACTTGTATAAAGCGGAAGGTGGCTTGCTCCCAGCTAGAAGCATGTTAGAAGCTTGAAACAAATTGAAGTGCTTCATTAGTGTTTAGTAACTAAGGCTGACAACTGTGTTCACAAGGTGGAGAGAAGCTCCTCGTGAAATTTAAAGGTACCCCCTTCTGTGATATATATGATTTTTAATACTCTTTTAGTATGTTCTGAAGTCCTCTTTCTTAAATTTAGAACTACTTTGTTGACTTCTGCTTCTCTGCTTCTGCCACAACTCATAATCCTATGATTCCAATATGTTAATGTTTTTCCCCGAGAAGATGTGGCTTTTACGGTGAGTTTGGCATTGGGGAAAATGCACGAGCATCACCTATAATTTTACACAGGAAACTCACTCACAAAATTATTTATGGTTTTTTACACCCCATAATGAACACACTCGAAGTTTATACTCTTGAACTTTCAAGTCCATATATTTGACAGAATAAGAAACAGGGCAACGGCGAAAAAGCTCTCTGGCTTAGGCATACTAACAACACTTTTGGCATTTCATATAAAATTACGGTACTTTTAAAAGGTTTTTTTATTTTTTTTATCTAAATAACTAGTATTTGAAATCTATTAAATTTCAAATAATTTGATTTAAATAAGGTCAGTTCATTATAGAAATAAAAATCTTTTAATAGTAATTTTTTTTCCATCTATAAATCTCAAATTTGAGACCTAATTTATAAAAAAATAAATATTAAACTACTTGAACTAATCAAATATTAGTTTTATTTAAGATTTCAATTTAGTTGTTTGATAATGATTTGACTTCTTGTTATTAAATTATTTTCTCAAAAATGACACTTTAGTTTTTCAAAACACACACACACACACACACACACATATATATATAATCAGACTCTAATTAATCTAATTTAAATCAAATCTTCATAAGACTTGAATTTAAAATTTTGTTTAAAAAGAATAAAGTGTAAAACACTTAAACTAACCAAATATTTGTAGGATAATATTATTATTCTACCACTTTTTCTATACTTGTTTCCCATTACTTTTTTAAAAAATAATAATATAAGATAAATATATTTTTTGATCCATATTCTTTCTCTTATTTTTAATCAGAAAGTGTGTATACAAAGTATAAAATAATAATGTAAAAAATCAATATCCGTTCTAAAACAAAGGGAGGCCCACTGTATCTAGTTGCAACATAGTTTAAATTTTAGACAGCAAAACAAAAATCACTTATCTAAGCTATGTTTTCTTTGATTCTAACTAAATTTTAAGAGAAAAGTACAACCCCTTACGTTTTTTTAAAAAAATCACTAAATTTCAAACTGATATATATATATATATATATATATATAAATTAAAGTGAAATAACATTATTATATATTAAATAAATATATTTTAATAATAATTTAATAAAATATTAATTTTTTTTATAAAATTTGTTAAAAATTATTAATAAATTTTTTTATATATATGTATTTATTGAAAAATATATCTCTCCATATGAGTTACATCCTTTAAAAAATAAATTAATTATTATTAGTATATTTAATATATTAATTATATTTAAATAAGTTGCAATAATATTTGTAAATAACTTCAAAATAGATGAAATGTGAGACTTATTATTAAACTAATTAGTAATTAATGTTGTTGAAAAACAATTCTAAATAAGATCAAGATCTTATTGTTATGGCAATACTAAAAGGTTAGTATATCATAAAACCTTAGTCAAGATTAAAGAATTTTTAAGATCGATATAAGATATCATAAGAATTTAGTTTTAATGTACTATTAATATAAATACATATTATTTTAACAATAATTTGATAAAATATATTTTTTTAGTACTCACAAACAATTATCATTATTTTTGTTTTCAACTTTTCATGCATCTTAAATTGCGTTGTTGTCAGGCTTCGTATGTATGTATAGGCAAGGCTGGCCTCTTTTTCTTCAGTTGAATGATTCACATTCCAACTCTTTTAATGCATCTGCAAGCCAATTTTTCTGCATTTGTTATATTCACTGATAGACAATTACCAGGTTCATCTAGCGGGATGGGCGTCGTCATTGGGCTGGGGCTGAGGGAGAGATCACCCTTCAAGCGTGCAAGGAAAGCTCGACAAAGAGCTAAACAAAGAGCAAAGTTGTCTGAGTGGTCATATTCTGACAATAGCAATAAAACCGTCGCAAGTGAAGAAAAACCCCCTGGAACCCCCGCGAGAGTTCAAGAACAGAGCGAAGATAAGAATTTTACTTTGCCAAAACGCACATATCTTTCGATTAAACAGAATTCCGGAGGAGCACCATCTTTGCAGGACATTAATGGCGATCGCGTTTTCCAGCAGAAGACCCCTCTAGGCAACACGGTGCTACATATAGCAGCTTCATATGGAAATGATGGCTGGGTAAGGTTGGCAGCTCAAAAAGCCTCCGAACTTTTGGCTGCTGAAAATTCCAAAGGTGATGTGGCACTTCACGTTGCTGCAAGAGCCGGGCATGTCTCTACTCTTCGGGAGTTATTACGCGCTCATCTCCAAGATGTTGAAGCTAAAAGCTTCCAAGAGGCTATGAATGAAATCCTAAGAAAAAACAAGCAAGGAAATACTTTCATCCACGAGGCCTTACTCAATGGTCACAAAGATGTGATGTATTTCCTATCTTCTAAAGAAGATGCGCCTTTGCCTGTGACTATCGACAAAGACCACGAAGACCACAAACACATGGCTCTCCTAGTTGCATTGTTTCGGACAAACAAACAAAACAAATCAATTTTGTACTTGGCGATTGAGGCTGGCTGGAAGGAAGTTGTTGAAGCTTTGATCGAACTGGCCAGCCATACATCGTTGGGCAATTTGAGTAGGAAATTCCCAGGATTTCACAAAGTGATTCCACCCAACACAGACCCAGATGTTCCGGCAGGAAAATCACCCCTTCTTGCGGCAATCCTGAAACAGGATAAAGGTACCCATCAGATAGCTCCAAAATTTTATCTCATTCTCTACATTTTTTTAAAAAAAAGAGAAAATAGAATAACTACGTTTTCATCCTAAAATATGGGTGGTGTAATAAATTTGTTCATGAATTACAAAGCGCATGCAATTTGGATATTGAATTTACCCACATTAAAACAAGTTAATTTTTTTAGAACTATTTTGTTAAATTATGGGATCAATTTTTTTATTCTATTTGTTATAACTTGATTTAATTCAGAAACCAAATTATATGTATTTTCTAATTGATAGATGAATTTATTACATCCCTAAATATTTCAGGAATGAAATTATAATTTTTCTACTTTTCTTTTCAAAAAAAAAAAATCCTGAACCCATTAGGGATCTTCTATGTTATTGGTTTAGTCACTGGGATTGTGAATCGTTCTCAAATGAGAAGTACTCATAATTCATTATTTATATATGCTAGAAATTTTAGAACTCATCCAGGACAAGAAACCAGCGTGGATTAAGTTAAGGGATACGGAAGGACGGACTCCTCTTCATTATGCGGCATCTATGGGTTACCTCGATGGTGTTCGATATCTACTTAGCAATTGTGCTTCTTGTGCCATTGAACAGGACAAGGATGGCTTTTTCCCACTTCACTTGGCTTCTGTTGGAGGTCATGTTGAAGTAGTTAAGGAATTGTTAAAAACAGAATACTATCAGGATCCCAGAGAGTTGCTCGACAATGGTGGCCGAAATTTTCTTCACCTCGCAGCTGCAAGTGGAAAGTCCAGAGTAGTAAGATACATTTTAAAAGCTGGTGATAAGGAACTTGAAGAGATGATAAATGACCAGGATGACAATGGAAACACTCCATTGCATTTGGCAACCTTGCACTTCCATCCCAAAGTTGTTCACGCTTTAACATGGGGCAAAAGAGTGAAACTCATGTTGGTTAATGGAGAGAATCAAACAGCTCTTGACGTTTGTATGCAAAGGTCACTCGGAAACATATCCTTTAGGCAGGCAAGTATATGGACTGCTCTGTTTTTCATAAAAATTTTAAAAAATTAAGTATATTTTGTTAGGAGATAAAATGATTTATATTTTGGAGAGATAATTCATGACATGACAATCAAAGCTTCTATAACCAAGTGGTCTATAATTTAATCTTTATTTATACATTATCCGCACTTTAGACTCAAAGTACTACGACGAGAGAGGCGTCTTAAGATATAAAGCTATTACTTGGCTGTCAAATAATTTAAATTTTTGCGAAAAATAGTTCATAATGGGTTTATAGTAGAAATTATTATATGCTCTAAAATTTTACTCAAGTTAATAATGATTTTTAGGAGTCTATCATCATTTACACCTTTTTTAACCCAAGTTTCTAGACATTATTTGGACATATGGAAAATTGTGTTTCAATGATTGAGGATTTCAGTTGCTTATTAATAAAATGTGATAAGATGACAAATAATGAATGTGAGATTTTATTTTCACCATATTTACCGATAAAATAAGTGAAATTCCCAATTATTAACAAATTACTAACGTATAACTCTTCATAATTTTGCCCCTATTAGCAATGTAGCTGAAATCCTTAATTATAAATATAGGATTCTCCAAATGTTTAAACAATGCTTAGTAAAAGTGGGTACAAATAACTGAACTCATTATCTGCTAAGAGTTAGGGAATTGGACTCTTAATATAGTAACAAGAGCTGATTAATGTTATGGCTTCAATGTAGAACTCACAGAGTGATTGATCAATTATTATACTTAATGTGGGTTTTGGACGAGCAACAAATATGTTAGTTTAGGGTTAAACTTATTTTTAATGAGTTGTGAGCTTGTTTATTAAGTAAAAATACATTCACATTTAAATCATTTTGTCAGTTATGATAATGATGCATATTAAATTAAATAATGCACCTTTTATTTTTTATTGACAAACTCATTTTAGAAAAGCTTACTTTTTGTGTCAAAATGTCTATTTGGTTATATTTGTGAGATGGTCAAACAGCTCTTTATTGGTATAAAAATGAAAATGTATTTTTGAATTTACTTTTAATTTTAGGAAAAGATATTTTAAAACGGATTTTTACTATTACTCTTATATTAACAACTAAAAGAAATTTTATTTTATCTTATCTAAATAAAAATCATTCTCTTAAATTTATTTTTGACACATTTAAATCAAACAAAAATTATTCCTTTAAAAGTAATTCATCTAAAAGACCTTATTTCAAAAATAATTATCCTAAAATTTAGACCAAACATAACATAACAAAGTGATCACTAACCATTTAATTTTCTTTTACATGGGTTTATATCTTTCTTGAATTTTGAATTTGTTGGATTTGTGACACACACATGTATGAACTTGTATTTGCAGCGGCTAACATGGGCTGCATTAAAATCTGCCGGGGTGCCATGTGCCGATCAACTGCCACATGCTATCAATGTCCCTTGCCAATGTAAAGTAAGTTCACGGAAAGAAGAGGTCCCAAATATGGATCAGTATAGAGATAAGATCAACACCCTTATATTGGTTTCCATTCTGATAGTTACAGTAACATTTGCGGCAGGTTTCACACTGCCTGGTGGTGTTAAAGCCTCTGATCCAGGTGAGGGCATGGCCCTTATGCTACATCGCATGTGGTTTAAACTATTCATCTTCTGCATTACCATATCTATGTATGGTGCTATTAGCATTACCATCGTACTCATTTGGGCCCAAGTAGGTGATTTAGCTATCACAAGTCTTGTCCTTGTTGTGACCAAGTATTGTTTGGGAGTGACTCTTGCAACACTATCTTTGGCATTTTTGGCTGGTGTGCACTTAGTTATAAGTGATCTCAGTTGGCTAGCCAATACTGCTTTGGTAATGAGTGTGACTTACATTCTTATGCTTTTGATACTGTACATACTCCTTTGGTTGCCCTCATCATCAAGGAGTCCAATAGCTCGATTGATTTCCTACTACCCCTTTCTATTGTCGACATCGCTGGTTGAAGCTCAATGTTCTAAATTGCAGACCGCATCATGTGATGTGGCCGCAATATTGAACTTGCAGCAGTGTCCGCCATTGCCTCCATCTCCCCCATTGGATTGGTCACCTGAGGGCATATTTCCTGAATGCCCATTGCCATGAAAGCAAATCACCAGAAATAGCGCAACAAAATGGCATTGCGGCCGCAATGTAATGGTGTCGCAGCCGCAACGAAATGCAATGGAGCAAAAATAGAGCTCCCATTCTTCAACTTGCTTGTCCATCATAATTTCTTCAAACACCAGCGGACTAGAAGGCCGAAGGGCCAAGAAGAAACAAATATCAGAGATGATATGCAAGGAGGGAGATGGTTGGAGGTGGGGAGCTAGAGAAAGGGGCTAAATAAGAAGAAAGGGGAAGCAGAAGGAGGGAGCAAGGTTGGGCCTCTAGGATGGCTGAAGAAGAAGAAGAGAGTGCAGGGGGGGTCGCATGATTGTGGTTGTGTGTTTTGTGGGTGGGAGTGTAGGGCCTTGGTGAGAAGAAGACGAAGAAGAAGAAGACGGGAAAGGGTGCTGGGCATAGTTTTCACTTTTCAATGTGGCAGGGGATGTGATGTGAATCACAAGAAGAGTTTGGAAGCTAAAAGAGAGAGTGGGTTTAACTTTATTGGTTTTTAATTTTAACTTTTATGTTAACTTCTTGTTTTTCCTTTTTTAATTTTTGTTGCTTGTACGTTAAGAAGTGGGGTGGGCGCTGGATGCTTTTTTGTTTTTGGGGAGGGGTGCTTGTGTTTTATTTTTTGTTGGAAAAATGGGTCTTGAGGTGTTTTTTTAAGGGGTTTATATAGAAAGATATGAGTAAATAATCTATTAAAGATATAACTTGATTATTATTATTATTATTAGCTATTACGTGTGGTTGTGAGGTTGAAAAAAGAAAAGTATAATGTGATTAAGATTATTTTTAAAAAAAATTAAAGAATGTAAATTAAAAAATACATATGAAATAATTTTTATCTAAAAATATATAATTTAATGTTACAAATTAATATTTAAAATAATTTGAAGTGATATTTTTAGTTTATCATATTTATATATGAAGAAAAAAAACTCAATTTTCTTAAACTCATAAGATATTAATTCTAGTTTATTATCATATTTTATTTTGTAGTGAAGTCATATCTCTAAATCAATATTTTGTTTATTGGATTGGTTAATTAGCGACTTAATATAATTGCAATAAATTGCACTCCTCTTAAAAATTCTAATTTAATCATATCATTCTAAAAATATTACATGTTCCTATAAAATTTGTTAGAAGCTTATTTATTTGATTCTAGAATAGTTATACTTCTTTTTGTCATATTGTGTGTGAAAAAATAAATCTCCACCGCAATCGCAATCGCAATTTAAAACACTGTTGAAGCTGAAGAAAGTACGGGTGATACAAATTCCCGCAATTTTTAGAACATCAAATGGTTTAGGTATCAATGCTAATTAGCTATCATCAATCATGTTCCTCGACAAAATATCTTCATTGTTTGTTTGTTATTAGGCCATGTAGAAAGTAAGGAGGCCAAAGCAAATAACAATGCAACAAATTAAAGAAAGATATTGGACCCCAAGATTCCTAGAATGGTTATTAAGATTAGTTTGAAATATCTGCTGAGTATCTCACTGGTATTCATATTTGTTAGTGTGATATATTTTCGTAAAATTAGAATTTAAGTCATGCTTATTTTCACTAATGTGGTTGCGATCATGCATTATGTAGTGCATGTATTTGTATGCATCCCATGCATTCTCTTGTACTTACAAATGCCAGCATTTTGAATGAATAAAGTGACTCATTCAATATCAGCAAATATATCTCTTGAAAATTTCCTCTATTACGCCATTAGAGCTCTAAAATTCGAAGCTCAATTATGTACATAGCTCTTATGTCTAGAACCTCACATTCATAAACCCAACACTACACATCAAACACAGATAGGGGGAACAATATCTCAAATCCCAGTCAAAACCTAGCAAGACCTTATTATGCGCGCACACCCAAATTAAAATCCTTCCATGACCATTCCTTCTTTTCTCACTGGACCTATTTACAATAAGTGAGTTTGATCAATGAAGAGAGCAATGATTTTGAAAAGTAAATTTGGCGTCTTAAGTGGCATGATTACAATACCAGAGAATTCACCATCCAATGTATCAAGCATGGAAGAGATGCAATAATAATCTCAATCACTCCTAGATTATGCACTCAGTATCCCCATCAATAGCAAGAAGTGTGGATTCTACAGGAAGTGTTGTCGTGGGATTTAAGGGAGTGATTCTCTCAATGTAATTTGGTCAGAGAATTTTTGAACTACAGCAGGAGATATAGTCTTTCAGGCAAGGATAACTATTTGTCGGTGACTATTTCATCAAGCTAAAACTACTATGAAAAGAGTTGGAACACTATAGACCAACTCGAGCATGTGTGCGTTCAGTGAACTGTAATTGCATAGCAACAAGAAATGCATCTTTGTTTAGGCAACAATATTATATTCTTTGACTCCTACCTAGCCTCGGTGACCAGTTAGCAGGGCTACGATCACAAATTCCCTTTTATGGATCCTTTGCCTTCTTGATGAGAGTATTGACCTCAATTAAATTAAAAAAGGAAAATCTGGTTTATATGATAGCCTATAGTGCAAGGAACAAATTAAGTTGTCTTTCAAGGATCCATATTTAAATTCAATCAAACCAAGAAAGGTGGGTTTCAGTGAGCAATAATGTAAATAAAATAATTATAAGTAACAATAACTAATGATCAAACCAAACAATCCAAGAAACTTTGGGAATTACATTCAACGTATCATAGACTATCAAACATGCATAAAATCTCAATTTATGTAGTTGATTTGAATTTCACCTAGATCTCTGCCTCAAATATTGCATTCACTAGTAGATTATCTAGAATTCAACCAACAAACAAAAGACAGTTTTACAACCCTACAATCTATTTAGACCTATGTTTGTTTAAGATCAAGAATGCAGTCAACCTACATTTACAAATATGTGAAATCTAATCTCTTAAATTTGTATGATAAAATCAAGATTAGTTAATCAACAAATCACAATCTCATCACAAATCTTAATCAAAAAGAAAGATTCAATTGGATGCACACAAAAGAAAAAGTTTCCATAAATAAATAGTTTATAATTTCACCCTAAAAACGTAAGAGAACACTAAAGCACCAAGTCAATTCACGTTTCAACTTTCCTCTTTCTTTTTTGTCACATTGCATCAGCACTGCACACACACGCTGTTTCATTCATTCCTTGTCCCCTTCCCAAGCATCCTATCACGGCTATAAAGGTCACATGAAGAGCAGAGATTCTGCAAGCACTCATTCACGGCCCAAACTCACTTTGCAGCGCTGCTTGTGGCAACCGAATTGTAGGGTTCTAAGGTTTGAGACTTTCTTTGGTAACATTACATATTGTTGCTTTATCTTTTTAGTCTGTTTGGTGTTTAATGCTTACATCTCTGTGCTACTGCCTAATTCCAACTTTGAGGTGTGCTGAAGATTTTATCATCGTTAATTCCAGTATGTACCAAATATTATTTTGGGCAGGATATATATTATTTTCATTAAGCAGCGAGCAATGGATTTACCTGTATATTATTTTCATTTTCTTTAGATTTCTTTTTAAATTAGTACTCAATTATGTTTTTGAACTATGTAAATTGGCAAGCATTTTAGTAAAAAAGAATAGATGGCATGGTAAAGCATCAAACCTCCACATTATCATTACACCCAAATTGGTTTAAGCTAGTGTTAAACTAGTTTCACTATAAATAAGGTATCAGTATTTAAGAAGTGGTTCAAGAAAGTAAAATACAAAATTACTCAGAAGTTTTTTTTAATTTTTCCCTTCTTTATTGTTGTCATTAAGATGCCGGCTAGCTTGATAACATGTTTTCAAGCGAATAGTTATGTTTCAAAAAAGTATAATATGAACAAATGACTTTAGTAATGAGAATTGATGCCGTAGTTTAGTATAAGGGTAAATTAGGACGAATTGTTTGATCGTGAAAAATATAAAAAAAAAAAAAAAACAATTTTTAAACTAAAATAATTTGTTTGTCAAAGAACTCCTTTTTCTTTTTATTATTAGCGACTGACTATTTTTAATGGGGTATTAATCCTGCCACAAAAACTCTTGACAAATGATTTGATTCTCAATTTAGTCGTTTATCATGTAGTGCTTATTATGTAGCCCTTCAATAATTGAAAATGACTGACATTAAATAGGATCAGAAACAAACAGGGATATGTCTTGAGGCCGATATAATGAGTAGGATTTAAATTTGGATGTAGTAGACGGTGAATTGGATTATTAAACTTTTCAGAGGCATCAATTAATTGGATTTTAGATAAAGCAAAATTGAAGGTGAGAAAGAAAGAAACTGAGACGCCGAAAAATCAAAGAAACAATAAAGGAAATTGGAAGAAGATGCATTAACCAAAAGAATCAGTGGCAGTGGAAATAGCCTGTGTGGGTAGTTCCCATGTGAAGCTTGAAGTCTCTTGTGTTCTTTCCCAACGGCCAGTTAACGCGAATTATCAGAAGGATTAGATCGAAAATAATTTTGGTTAGTGAAGTACTAAATGGTGAAATGTAAACTGGAAGGGACTAGATTGAGAATGAAAAACACTACTCAAGGACCAAAATAATGTTGTCTAATCCTGCATTTCTTAGAAACTTAAGTGGTGTGAAAGGGATAGGATCAGTTAACCTCAGTTAGTTAGTGGAAGTTAGAGGTTGTTAATTTTTTAGTTTGCTACCCATTGTGTTGTGTATAATTGTTGTCACTTGAGTCTATACATAAGTAATGTAGTCATTCAGCAGATCATTCCCTTTAATCATAATTTAATATTTTCATTTTCCTTACTTTCACACTTTCTCTCGATCTCAAATATCTTTCCCTCTCAAGATCTCAAGCTTGATATGTTCTTTGTGGATCAAAACTAAAAATTTTCAGTTAGAATATATATTATTCAAATCATTCTAAAGATATTCAAAATATTATTACGTACTAATAAGGGTTGAGTACAGTGATAAGTGAACTACTCTTAAAGATAGTACTTAAGTTTAAATTCTAAAAAAGATAATTATTGAGGGAGCCTTTTAATCACAATAATATCCCAAAAAATTATCAAGTGTGTTTTCAAATTTAGAAAATATCTTCCTTTTGTTTACATGCATAGCTCAAGTGAGAAAAATTAGGAGATGTGATTCAATTGATAAACTACCCTTCTTTTTTTTTTTTTTTTTTTATAGATAAAAACAGGTGAACTCCCACAAAAAGAGGGGGAGATACCACAAGTCCACACATACATAGCAGGATATAAGCAGAATCAGAAAAGACATAGACATAGGACAGCACCAATATAGAACATGCCACCCAAACTAAAACCATGACCTGAAGACCAATTCAGCAACATATTGAAAAAACCAGAAGCACCACCTACTACGCAAACACCACCATCATGCTGATAGCATAACAACCAGTAAAAGCACCACCATCATGATCAATATTAGTGCAGGCACGTCTAAATTTGAGTTAAGCCAACCTGGATCACAGCATGCAAAAATAACATTTTGGCACCCAGAAAAGCTGCTGCAGAGCAAGACCTGTCAATAATCTCTATCTCCCCATATGTAACTTCAGAATTGGCTTAATTCAGCAGTGATCAAACAAAAGCATCAGCAACTGTGGCTTGAAAGACAAAACCAGGATTTAGCAATTGAAACACATTAAGATGCCACCATTCTATTCAGCTTTCCATGCCTTCTACGCATCCAGGATCTGATACATCCTATCTCGGATAGAAACTGCTTCCGTGAAAAAGGCAAATCTGCACAGCAAGCTCTCGACCAATACCCCAAAGTTAATTTCCTGCGATATTTCGAATTTCCAATCTGGCTTGAAACCTTCAAAAATTATTCTGTTTCGTACTCTCCAAATTGACCAAATGACCAAGCTTTTCTCAAGACCAAAAACAGAAATTCCACACCAAGCCTCAAAGAATAAGCAGCCTCTGTTATGACACACCCAGGGAATGTTCCACCAATCCAGTACAGCAAACCAAAGTGACCAAGACGCATTGCATGTATGGAACAAGTGACTAATATCTTCAACTTCGGAATGGCAAAAAGGGCAACACACCTCAACTGGTTTGATAATATTCAACTCACAGAGTCTCTTCCTGGTACTGTCTCTGAACATGTACAAGCCGCACAATGAGTTCAGCTCTCGGTGGGGCCGATCCTTTCCACGTGACTGCCACATCCACGAATCTCTGGTCAGGACTGCTACATAACTTCTCCGCCTGCAAAGAAAAAGAATTCACACAGAACCTCTTATCTAGATTAAAAATCCAGAGGAGAGAATCTGATTTATCTCGGGTCAAAGAAACAGTTTCCAGCATGTGTAGAAGGGTCTGTAGAAGTTCATTCTCCCAAACCAAGAGAAACCTTCTCCATTCAAGATTCCAGCACCAGCAATAACCATCCCAGCAACCCATGTCAGCAATCAGCCTGTGTTTTTGTTTGGAGACACTATGCTATCTTGGGAAGACATCACACAACTTCTTATCCCCAATCCACACATCCTTCCAAAATAAAATGGAGCTACCATTCCCAACTTCCTTTTTCATTCCACTCATAGCCACAGCATGTACATCTCTGTAACCAGCAATTTCACTGATAATCTTCCACCAGCTATTTCACACCCATAATTAGAGCACACAACCGTCCTCCATAAAGAGTTCCCTTCATCGGAGAACCTCCACCGCCCTAAACTAACTTTTATACGGGCAAACTTAATTTGCCTGTAGTGTTGGAATTCATAAACTCAATTAAAGCATTTTGTGAGCAGAGCAAAATTGAATAGGGATTAATCTACTCATAAACAATATAGGACACATTGGTGGTCTTAGAATAACAGAAGAAATAGTTGAAGATAAAATCGCATTCTCAAAATAAAGATATAAAAATGAACCACCTTGCAGGATTGAACGCTTATCCTTAGATTTAGCCCATTATCAAATATTACGATCTGATTTGACTTCGAATTACTTAGATTTTACCAAGGTAGGATGTTAGCTTATGGCCAACATTAACGTATGACCATCTACAGGGGAAAATAACGGGACACTACGCTGATTTCTAAATGATTCGTATGTATTTCATGCATTTTGAATTGCCTTGTTATTTTAACTCGAATAACATAAACCCTGAGGGTGGCAACTTTTTGTTAGTTAAATGAAGAGTAAATATATATTTTTAGTCATAATATTTTAAAATTGATATTAATTTAGTTCTAAAAGATCTATCAAAAAATTTAGTCCTAAAATAATTTTTGACATCAATTAAATTTTATATTGATAATTTGATAGAAAATTTGATGCTAGAGCTAAAAATATTCAGACTAAATTGATATCAAAATTCAAAGTATCAAGACTAAATTAATATCAAAATATGTTTCAAGATCAAATTGATATCAATTTTAAAATATTAAGACTAAATTGGTGTTAAAAAATTTTTTAAGACTAAGTTGATATCAACTTTATAATATTAGGACTAAAAATATTATTTACTCTTAAATGAATCACACGCTGTTCTTTTTTTTTTTTCTAATGTAAAATTACTGTGGTTCAGTGGGACTAGAGGACAATCAACAACAGTCGAAGGTTGGAGTGGAGGCTTCAAGGCATCAAGAAACCTTAGAATGCAATATGGATACAGATTATTTGTCGTATGAAATAGCTGTAAAGCGGTCAAATTAGGATGGAATTTCACAGAAATTTTTTATTACGTATTTGTAAATGGCTGGAGAAACGGATAGAGGCATTCCAGGGCTAGGGGTAGGCAAGATTAGTTGGATTTAGCCGTGCTTTATCTAAATAAGTTCAAATTTCTTGTTTAAAACCTCAACTTGAGTTTAACTTATTATCTTATAATTTTTTTTGTTAAGCTTAATTTGATTTTCTATTATGAAAGTATAAAAAACTTTATTTAGTATAAAAGCCTATATATAATACTGAATAAAATTATTATATTATATATAAATAAAATATATTATTTTATTATTTTCAAGACAAGATCGGTATAGGTCTAATATATATTTAAATTAGAGGTAATTCTCATGCATTGTACAGGTTTGTTTATATCTTTTTTTTATAAATTCTTCTAATAAAAGCATTTTTTAAATTTATGATAGTGATTGAAAGCTAGACATGGTACAAATATATTGAGAATTTTTTTATTTATTTTAAGCAATGAAATAGATCAAAAGTAATTATATTACATAAATTTATTGAACATTTCATTATAGATAATATTTTTGGTCTAGTTTGCATACTTTTCATCCTCCTCAATTATAGGAACTCTCAACTTTTTTATTGAGGTTATTATTGACAATGCAACATATACTTGTTTAAGATAAAATATTTATTTTGGCAAATATAACATATATAGTTCAATTATTGGCCTTTTATTTATTGTCATTGCATATCAAGTCCTTTATTGTGAATTGCTTTCTTCTCATAACAAAAAGTCATTTTGAGTCTTTTTTTAGAAAAAATATTCGTGTGATAAGAACTTTTCCACTAATATTACTTCATATAATTATTTTCGCTTCTATTATATGCTCTCCTGGCTCCTAAGTGCATAAATTCCTAATACCAAATTTAATTCCTAAGAAGCATAATTAATACTCCTTTTTTTTTTTTTTGTTACAAGCAATGGTTTGGGAATTCAGTACAAAGAATTAAAAATTCTACTTGATACATAACCTCCTATTTAGCTATGTTATTATTTTCTTTTCCAATCTCACATGAGCTTATATACTATTTTGTTAGACCTTAAATTATGTGTAATATGTAATAATTGATTTCATCAATAGTGTCATTTAAGGAGTAAATATTGCAATTTTTTAAAGATATTCTTCACTCCGCCTGTGTTTCTTTAAATTTAGATATATGCTATCATCAATAGTTTGTTTCACTAATAACCAGTTGGCTTAAATAGATATTGTCTTGCATGTTATTTAATCCATATTTAAAAATGTCTTCTCTGACTCTAGTATATTATCTGATTATCAATATATTAGTATGCATATACAACTTTATAAAATTGTCATTAATAAAGAAGAATATATACTAAAATAAAGTCTAAATTAAAAGATTTGTAAATAATATTAAAAATAGAAAATAGAATAATAACATTATTATATTAATAAAAATTGTTATTTGATTAAATATAATATTGATTAAAATCAATATGATTTGTGCATACCAAACAATATTATTTAATGTAATATTTATTATGTTTAAGAAATTTATTTTAGTATAAGTCATCAGATAATTTATTTTAAATTTTATAATTAAATATCATTATTATTTGAGAACTTGAGTAACCAAACACTTATTATAATTTTTAACCACTATAAATTCATATGACAAATAGTTATCCTTGACTTATTACACTTGTATACATGTGATGTAATTATTCAATTGCACATTGCCATTGCAAGTGAATTTTACTATAATACTAAATATAGATACTTAGGTCTTAGTTTATTAAATTATATAAATATTTTAAGAAATTTAAGTTTGACTTAATTGTTAAATGAATTCAATCAAGTTAAAAATAAATTAAGCCATAAATAAATCACATGATCTATTTGCACTCTAATCACAAGATTTAATGAAAAGTAAACTTCGTACCAATTGTGTTTGTTTTGGATTTTTATGGCAAAAAATTACTTTTTTGATGAAAAAAAATTAGTTTTGGTATAGTGGGATAATTTTTTTAAAATAATCAGATTCTCAAAAAAATTTGTTTTCAATTTTTTTTGTAAAAGTTGAAAAGAGTAACTTCTAAAAAAAATTAATTTTCAACTATATTTAAAATTTAAACTTTAAAATTATTTTTTTAAGTTAAAACAAATGCACCAAAACGGACTTACGATAGTGTACAATGTTCCAGCTTTTTTTTCTTTTTGGATCAAATACAATATTCAAGTTAGAGGTTAAGTAGCATTCAAAAAAGACCTAATCAATAAAGAAAATCAGAGGCCTATATAAAAGTCCAAGTCAACTAAGATTACCTTCCAGCCGATCAGGGCCTAAGGCCACCAATCCTTCCTAGCCTACAAGTACTGGGGAGATTTTATGACAAAAAGACTTCGTTTTTCTCTACTGTGGGTTTTGCCCCTGATAACCTCTTATCCTATTATAGACCTTTTTTTAAAAAAAAAAAATTAAATCGGAGTCTGAACTGATCTAAAACTTGTATATAAAACATATAATTAAAAATATTTTAAACAGATTAGGTCAGATTAGTCTAAATGCAAGTCAGGTGGCCTACATTTCATATTAAAAGTTATATTTTATTAACATTTCATTATTTGTACACTAAAAAAATATTAAATATGATATCTTTTCATGTTACAAAATGGTACATATCTTCTATAGATTTAATTTTAAGATATAATTTTGAAATTTAATTTTAATATATTATTCATGTATGTTATATAATTATTTATTTATATAGTACTATGTCAATAACGTATTTAATTCTTCCAATCATTTTCTTAGAAGTTACAAGTATAATAATATATAATTAAATAACAATATACAAGTCTTTTCATTAATAATCTAACGAAATTAATTTATTATTCTAATTCATTATATGTTACAACTCAACATTGACTTATATTCACATTGGCAGCATCCAGTATATAGCGTGTATTAAACATTTTCTTATTTTTATGACGCCATTTCTTAACCAAAGAAAGTGTTCTTAGACGGGGAGGCCACGGAAGTTCGGGAACACGAAAACAGTAAGGACCTAAAATTGCTAGGAGCTGCATATTCACCAGATTGGAGGAATAATAAGAGTGATTTTTTCGAGCAAAGGAGCCCTATGGTAAACACCGTGCTACATACAGCGGCCATGTACGGAAATGATGATGGGGTGGATGTGGTAGCTTAAAAAGCCTGTAATCTCTTTACTGCCCAAAATTTCAATGGTGACAGGCCACTACATGTTGCCGCAAAAGCTGGCTATATCTCCACTCTTAAGAAGCTATTGGTCACTTATTTGCACAATTTACAAATTCCATACTCGTATTCTAAAGTCCCCTATATATGTTGCCCTGATGAAAATCCTAGAAACAAACACGCAAGGGAACACTTTCTTCGATGAGGCCTTGCTCAATGGACAAAAGGGTGTGATGAAATTGCCTAGCTTTTGGAGAAGAAGAGGTTGAGGGTGGCTTCAAGGAATTGCTCGAGCGAGCTGCATTGTTTTGGTTAAGCAAGAAGGAGATGAAGTCGGGTTTGTACCTGGCAATTGAGGCTGGAGACAAGGAAGTTGTTGATCGAGCACTGGCCAAAGTCACGATCGGTCTCGAAGGTGACCATGCATTGCAAAAAAAACCAGAAGCCTGTCCCCACCCCTGTGCCACCACTCAATACTTGACATTTGGCTTCAATTGTCCATGTCACAGATTTCAACGATCTATATCACACCGTTATACGTTGTAATCTTAAAAATCGCTAATTTTTCTCATCATTTATCTCATTATCTCTTTCATTACGTTGAACGGTGTCATCAAGTTCCCATAAGAGTAACCACAACCCTTCTTGCGGCAATCTTGAAACGGGATCTAGGTACGTGACTGAAAGTGTTTTATCATTAAAAAATAATAATAATAAAAAAAAAGAAAGTCTCCTCTCATCTACTAATATGCTAATTTACTAATCTACTAATCTACTAACACTACTAATAATTAAGACTCAAAAGAAGGAAAATTATGCCATATATCAGCTTTTTATGAATTTTAATTCTCCATCACTTTGTAAAAATTATTATTAAATGAAATATTTCAACTTTTTTATTTATTAAAAAATTAAATAATTTCATAATCTAATCTACAATAAATATATTGGCTTAATTCTCTTCTCTAACAAATCTTTTTAAAAAATACACTACTAAAATATCTCTTTATCCTTTTATTTGAGCCATATAAAATTTTTTGAAATCAATTTAAATAAAATTCAAATTTTATTATTTAATTTGTATTTAATACAATGCCTTGATTTTCTTCTTTACTAATACTTTTTAAATTGGTCACTACTAAAATCTCTCTCCCTCTATCATTTCATTTTGAGCCACACAAAATTTATTAAATTTTTTTAATGTAATCTCTTTGATTATAATATTTTTATTTAATTTCATAATTTATTATTTTTATGCAGAGTCAAAAACACCATTATTCAAAATCACAAATAATATGTTATTAATTACCTTATTTACAAATTTTAAAATTTTATTTACACTTTAAATATTATTTAAGATGCAATTGTTTGGAGTATAAAAAGAAATCAATATAAATATATATATATATATATATATATATATATATATTTGGTCCTACTTCTTCAATCTCATTAAAGTCGTATATTATTTCGTATTGATTCTTATATTTGTATAATACTACTTCTTTTCGATAGGATCACATTGTCACGACCTAACCTAAGTCATGACCAAGTGATAGGGACACATCCCCAAGCAAGCCTACTTTTAGACTTCATTCTAATAGAAAATCGGGCAGAGTCTCCTTTGTATTTAGGACTATTCCCAAATACGGATCCTCCACCTGCACAACAATCCAAACACACAAAATCATTAGGGATCCAGGCATTCTCTGAATGCACTCCACAGCACACAAAAATGAGAATTTAAATCATAATCACTTGTAAAAAAAAATGTTTACATAACTATTCAAGAAGCTTAAATACATAATCATTGGAATTTAAACTAATTACATATAACAACATAAGACCTAACACAGGGAGGACCCTGCCTGTAGGTTAATGGAGCACTTCTAGAGACTTTACAATTAAACTTAGATGCTGAACTTCTAATTAGCTGTGGAAGCTTGAGCATAATCTTGCACCTGTCTAAAAACATGGAAAGGAAGAAAGAGTGAGTCATACCGACTCAGTGAGGCATAATATATTTATCTTTAAAATCTCTTT
This sequence comes from Pterocarpus macrocarpus, assembly GCA_031439585.1. NCBI lineage: Eukaryota > Viridiplantae > Streptophyta > Magnoliopsida > Fabales > Fabaceae > Pterocarpus > Pterocarpus macrocarpus. The sequence goes on along the minus strand of CM062517.1, from coordinate 19,990,089 downwards.
ATGGCTCATTTGAGCACCTTTCAATTCAATTGAATATAAACCTTATTATATCAACTCATATGTATACTTGCTCATGACTTCAAACATATGATAACTTCAAGGAATTTCCGTAAATTTCAATTTCAACTTCACCTAATTACAGTTTCAGCTAGTAAATAAGAATCTTAAACATAAATGCATAATATAGAAATACTTCCTCAAAACATAGAAAATATATACTTGTTCAACCTCATGAAAAACTTAGGGGAGGATTCTATTTCAGAAAATAAGCCTTTATTTGGGCTTGCCCAAGAATCGATCTCACGCCTATGCGTGACTATATCTGGGACATGTTGGCCGACATGAAGACTAACAATCACCGCTAGTTGGGTTATATGAGGTGCACCAAGGCTAATGCTACTGTCATTAACAAATAGTTCTATTCTGATTTCTCCTTAGAAAGCACTCACACTTCTTTGGGTCTTTGCCATGCCTCATGTGAATCCTTGAAAACACATTTCCTTTTTACTCCTTGACAATAACACTTTGCTTTATTAAAAATCATATAGTTTCTTGCTTATAACTTTAAAAGGATAATAAGATTCAAGAATCTTCCGTATTCTTAATAAACATAGTTATCAAAATTCACCAAATATACAAAATAAATGTACTATCGAATATAGTTTCAAAGTATAATACTTTCAAATTAAAGCATCTAGAGCTCTTTCTCAATTATCGAAATGTAACTGTTCTTTATATCCAATAACTCAGAGTATTGACTTTAAGAACATAAAAATTCTGATAACTTGAACCTTCATATTATTTAGATACTATAAATTAGCTTCTATAAGAGCTTGTCCCACACTTCTATGCTTAAACATATATATATATACACATAACTATCATGATTATGTCAAGAGTCGTATAAATACGGAGTAAAACATATTAATTCAATTCTTTCATAAGCTTCACTAAATTACATTTTTGGCATGTAGATAGGAAATTAAGAATAAGAACAAGCTATAAATATACTAGCACTCACATATCAAGTTTGGAAAGAAAGGAGCCCAACTCTACGAAGTCTTAGAGCCACCAAGAGATCTCCGAGAGCAACTAACATGACAAATACAACTATTAGGCTTCCACAACATAACTATTCTAAGAATTTACTAGGATTAGCCCCAAAAGGCAAAACCCCCAAATTTCTAGAACCCTAACCCCCCCTTCATAGCCTTAAATATGGAATTCATGGAAAAACTAGCTAATCTATGGTCTAATAAGGAGGGTTGAGCTCAAGAATTACCTTAGAGAGCGGAGGAAGGTGGTGGAGCGTGAGGAGAGGGGTGGGTCTTGTCCCACCATCACTTTCTCTCACTAGAAGATGAGAGAGAGAGCTCCAAGGAGAGAATCAACCCCAAAGCTTGGCTAATGATGAGGAGATGATGGATTTTGGTGGTGGGTTTGAGTAAAATTGATGAAGGATGGATGGTTTCATGTAGGAAGAAAAGAATAAGAGAGGAAGAAGAGAGTGAGAGAGAGATGGCGGAATGAGAGAGAGAAGCTTCGAGCTTCTTCTTTTAATCACGCCCAGCGGGCGCCTGGGCGCTGCGACCTGGCCGCCTGGGCGCCCGCCCACCTGAAGCTGCACCACTTCACAGACAATGGTCAAGCGCTGGCGCCTTAGGCGCCTAGGCGCTCAGTCCCTGCTCTTTTTTTTTTTTTTTTTCCAAACACTTCTCAAACATCATCATATGCTTATTTACATTAACTTTAAAACATAAATGTAAATAAGAGAATATCCCCCATTTGAATCCAATAAAAATATTGGAAAAATCAAACTCCTTAAGAATCAAAATCCAACTTTTGGATTTTAGTACAAACTTCCGAAAACTTACATTTTCTTAAACTTCAAGCTTGAAAATGAAAGGGTTAATAACTTCCAAAAATTCATTAAAAATCGCTCTTCAATTCTTTGATATCTAAGGAATAATTACTGGGACTTTTGATCCCATGAAAATGTCCCAAACCTATAGCCCTCCAAGGGGGCATAGGGTCCAAACTTAAAGCTTTCATAGGGTCCGACAGAACAAAGTATCACAATTCGTGTGACTCTTGACCCGGGCATTACACACATAATACTAAATGTGGAGGGATATTAATACAGATTTATCACAACAAATCAGAAAAAATTATTATCATAATTTACTCTTGATAAATTGATATCATAACTTATTAAAGAAAAAATATGCAAATGTCATCAGTTGATATAGATAATGTAGTTAGTAAAGGATTATTATCATAATTTACTCCAATAGCAATTTCTTATTGGAAGATACTGAGTAATAAAGTGATTTTAACAAATCTTTTAATAATTATTTCTATATTTGTGTAATGTAATTAAAATTTTAATCAAATTGTATAAAATTTTTTATTTTCTTTTATAGAATTTAGATTTTAAAATTAAATTAAAATTGAAAAATTGTCAAGTGTTTTGCAAACTAGCATATTCTTTTAAATTATTTAACTATGAGGTTAAAGAAAGGGAAGGAAGATTTTTAGTTATTTAGTCTTTATTAAAAAAATTATAAGAATTCTTATAAAATAAATTATATCTTTAATAATGAACTATGAGATTAATTTCTATGTACTAATAATATGAAATAATTTTAAACTATCAATTGTTATTTAAACATAAAAAATGAATTATATTTTTAATATATGTTATTATATTAAATTTTTTTTAATTGTTCTATTCTCACTAAAAAATGATAAGGTAGTATCTTTAATAAACAAATTATATCTTCAATAATGAATTATGAGAAATGTTATTCTACCCACGCCCATTTTGACATATACGGTGTTGCTGTATGCAAAGGGCAAAAGAAGACAAAACACACATAGAAGAGGAAAAGATAAATATGGACCAGTAAAAAATTCAAAAAAAGCAAACAAAAAACCAACTCATGAATGATTCACTCTCTGAAACTCTGTCCTCTTCCCCCCATGCAAACTCAAATCTCTGACTCTTCCCCCGCGAGCATAGTCACTGTCAGAAACTCTTTTTCCTGCTCAAATTCCCTTCCCATAACAAAAAGTCACCATCTACTCTCTCAACTTCACTGCCTCCAGACAAATCTTCGTCCATGACCAGCATCTCGTTGTCCTCAAGTTGGACCTCATCGCTGAGCAATACCACCACCACTGCCATCGCCGATCACAATGCCGAGCCAGCGCCATCGCCGTCACAACCTCCGAGCTCGATTGCTCCCTCCTTAGTTACAACGGCATCATCTTCGCCCTAAACCCTAACTCCCTGGTTGTCAACGCCACCAGCTCCCACCCTGATCTTGCTCGCAAGATCTTCGTAATGGCATGTAGCAGATCCTGCTGGTCCATTGACACTCCCGTCTTTGGTGGCGACATCGGCGCCAGGCAAGAGAAGCTCGCCATCTTCACTGCCGGAGAATGCGACATGGTGGAGTCGCTAGAGCCCGTGTTTGCAATCCATGCCGGCAGTGAAGGCTGACATGGAGGCTTTACAGTGTAAGATTCAACAAGAGAGGTATAACAATTTTCCACTACATTTGTATTGATTTTCTCATCTGATTTGTGCTCTTTTGCTGTTCATTTATGTTGCTTTTATGTTATTGCTGCTCGTAAAATGAGAGATGGGCTTGCCACTTTGAAGGCTTATGATGTGGCTAGTAAAGTGGTTAAAGATTGGTTTTTACTGCATAATTAGCCATGATATAGAGGTTAAGGAACTCATAGGTTTCTAGGGTGTGGGGCTGTTTATATTATTGTTGTCTTGCTGCAAAATTGTTGTAGGAGCATGTTAGTTGAGGCGTATACAGGGGATCATTATCATAACATAGTTGTTAGTGTTTTTTATGCTCCTCACTTGGCTTATGTAGGTTGAGCTACTTGTATGAACTTATCAAAAAAAAAAAAAAAAAAGGAAGCTTCAACAAATACTAGTAGAGGACCTAAAAATACCATCTAGAAAAGGTAGGATTGGAAATAAGTTGCCATATATTGATTATTTTGAATGCTGAAGAAAACAAAGAAAAAGTAGATTAAGAATAATAATGAACTCATTGAAGAATTGCTTTCATGTTAAAAGGTCCTTTGTACATGCATTTATGTTTCGATATCCCTTTCTTTCTATATTGGTTCTCTGTTGCAAGCATTAGTACATGCATTTGTGTTTAGATATTTAGCAATGTCTTGTTTTGTCAATTATCTTCCAATATGTTCTTTTGATGGATTTTGGTCAAGTTGAATTCTTGGGAATTCTCTTGATGCTTGTGTGTTTCAATAATAATTGTATATGTTGTTTTTCACCCTTCTATTTTGACAAGTGAGGAATGATAAAATTTTTCACAACAAAGATGCAAATTGGGACCAGATGGTATCCTTCATTAAATTGTGTTTGGGTTTCTGGGTAAAGGTCTGGTGTAAAGGCTTTTCTTATCGTCTAGATATATTTGTGTACAATTTACATGGTCTAAAATCTTGGAATGGCAGAATGTAACTTTGCTTATGTTCCTTACAGTGTTCAGTTGCTATGAGTTGGTAATTAGGAGCATTACTTTTTAGGTTTTAAGTCAATTTTTGATGCCTTAGTGGTGATGGTCATCTTTGCAGGGTGTTGTGTTTGTTTGAATAGAAATTGCTCAGTTGTATGGCCTCAGTTCTTTCTGCTGTGTTGTGGTTCTGTTGTCAGTTGTTCTGTGCTTGCTAGAGGCCTTTTATTTACTGTGATTTGTGTTTTTGCTACAATGTTAGTTTGTCTAGTTGCCTGCTAGTGTTGTCTGGTTGCTTGCTGGTTTTTCTGGTGCTAGCAGGTTGAGCTAATTTTTTGGAGTTCTTTGGCCCATAATAGGAGGGCAAAGCAGCTTTAGTGGGCATCCAGAGAATTTGAGCAAGATTGAGCATTTAAAATGTTATACACTTGGAGGATCCTTGGCAGAGGAGATCTTGGGTGGAAGTGAAGTTGACATGATCAAGCACAAGGAGGCATATTTATCAAATGTCATGGTCGGTATTGAGGCAATTGATCTTAATACTGCTGCAGTTTTTTATTTAGCTAAGGGTCTTCTCGAATGTCTCTAGTTTTGCTGAGATAGGTCATAGTTCTACTGTAGTGGGTGTTTTTTATTTTTTGCTGTGATATTCTGGTGCCTTTTGGTTTTTGTGGTGAAGGGTTTGCCATATGCACGAGTCTGGTAGAGAATAGAAATGCTCAGTAACACTTATTACAAGTTTATTTCTCAGTTTGTCTTTTTATTTCTATAGATACCTTATCTTGAGCAAGGCTTTCTTACTCATTATGTATCAGAATTCCAAAATTCATTTGGACAAAATATAAGCTGAGTTTATGAAAGTCAAAATAATTTACTAATGAATAATTGCTTATAAGACAACTTTTTCACAAAGCCTTTGTTGGGTTAGAAGTTTGGATCATACGTATTGTCCATGCAACTTTTCACCTTAACCAAAGATTATTTTGATACGTAGAACACGGGCTAGCAATTTTGGCTCATGTGTTTTGACTTCTTCCAAAATTGCCTTAGGCCTGCAGCATTATAATGATGTGGAAGAATAAAAACCCACTTCATTTTTCCATGTGACTGGATTAGATTTTAGGAAAACATTGATTATTCTTTGCACCTACTAAAAAGAAGAAGTTTTTCATACTTACAATTAATAATAGAATGATATTTTAAGATAGAATTTACTATTAACTTATATTCTTATCTAAAATATTATTTTATTATTAGCTGTAAGTACAATTCACGTGGCATTGCAGGAGCACTCAATAATTTCTCATGCAAAATCTGTTTTAGATTGTTAAAAATGTGAAAATTGATTTCTTCATTAAAAAAAGTGATTTTTTCATAAACTTGTAAAGTTAGCTAAAAATTATTAGAAAAACTTGAAAATTTTCTTTAAAAAAGTGCAAAATCCTAATACTTTTAAAATTATAGAAACCTGAAAAATTATCAATATCCTGGAAAAGTTATCAACATTTTGAATTAAAGTTACTAACTTTTGATATCAAGTTACCAACCTAGTTCAGAAAATGTTTGAAGTTATTTAGCCATTATAGCACTAATTCCATGTTGCATTTAGGCTTACATCATCAATCTATAATGTTAAGAAATTCTCTTAACTTGTTCTCTAACACAAATTTACTCAAAAATCTTAATTCTTTCAAAATTACAAAAAGCCTGAAAAGTTATCGACAAAGTTAGTAGCTTTTGATACCAAGTGACTAACTAATTGTAGAAATATTTGAAGCTACTTAACCATTGTAGCTCAAATTTCAACTAATTTTATGTTGTATTTAGTCTCAAAAGCTAGTAACTTCAGTTTAAAAAGCTAGTAACTTCTCGAGAAAGCATGTAACTTTTCAGTTCATAGGAATTTAGAAAGTATTAGGGTTATCAGATAAGTCTGTATGACCGAACAAGTTTGAAGAATTCCCTATGATTATATATTGATAAATGGAGCCGGAACACAGCATGGAAATAGAGGTGCAATGCCTAAGAAGCATACTTTTTTTCTTGCACTTGGTTAGTAACTTGGGCTCAAAAGCTAGTAACTTCAGTTCAAAAAGCTAGTAACTTCTCAAAAAAGCTAGTAACTTTTCAGGTCATGGGAATTTATGAAGTATTGGGGTTCTCGGATAAGTCTGTGTGATTGAACAAGTTTGAAGGACTCCTTGTGATTATATATTGATAAATGGAGCCTGAATACAGCATGGAAATAGAGGTGCAATGTCTAAAAAGCATGCTTTTTTTTTTCTGCACATAGTTGGTAACTTGGGCTTAAAAGCTAGTAACTTTAGTTCAAAAAGCTAGTAACTTCTCTAAAAACTTGGTAACTTTTCAGGTCATGGGAATTTAGGAAGTATTGGGGTTCTTGGATAAGTCTATGTGATTGAACAAGTTTGAAGGACTCCTTATGATTATATATTGATAAATGAAGCCTAAATACAGCATGGAAATAGAGGTGCAATGTCTAAAAAGCATGCTTTTTTTTTTCTGTACATGGTTGGTAACTTGGGCTTAAAAGCTAGTAACTTCAATTCAAAAAGTTAGTAACTTCTCGAAAATGCTGGTAACTTTTCAGGTCATGGGAATTTAGGAAGTATTGGGGTTCTTGGATAAGTCTGTGTCATTGAATAAGTTTGAAGGACTCCTTATGATTATATATTGATAAATGAAGCCTGAATACAGCATGGAAATAGAGGTACAATGTCTAAAAAGCCTGCTTTTTTTTTTTTTTGCACATAATTGGCAACTTGGGCTTAAAATTTGGTAACTTGAATTCAAAAAGCTAGTAAGTCCTCAAAAAAACTGGTAACTTTTCAGGTCATATTTAGGAAGTATTGGGGTTCTCGGATAAGTCTGTGTGATTGAACAAGTTTGAAGGACTCTTTATGATTATATATTCATAAATGGAGCCTGAATACAACATGGAAATAGAGGTACAATAGTACTCAATCACAAATCAAAATAGAAATTCTATCCAAATATTCATCCCACCTTCCCTATGCATAGCTTCCATAGAAACTCTCTACTTTCCCATGCAATCGACTCATCCACACCACCTCTACATGCCTATCAAAATTTGCAGAAAATAGCACCAATGCAAAATTAATAAAAAATATATATCAAATAAAAAATTCATTCAAAAAATTGTTGCAGTGAAAAAGTGAAAATTACCAGGGCTATGAGAGATGATAAAGTGAGGGTCTTTTCAGGAAGGCAACCAAGCTTGGAGCTGGACAAGGCTACAATGACCAAACAGTCCCCTGAAGGAACAGCTATCCAACCATATTTTTCACATGCCTGCAGTCAATGCATTCATGTCACCCATACTTCATAGCTAAAGCATACCCCTACCATATTTTACAAAGTGAACTTGACTTTCCCCAAAAATGACCATCCACCCATACACAAATTGCAGAATCTTCAAAGCATGACCTGTTCATGCTAACTTTCAAAATCATCTTTTCTTTCTTTCCCACCATTTCATTCTACTTTTCACCCTTTTTCCTCTTTTTTCTATTTCTTCTTTTCTTTTTTCTCTTTTTTTTTTATTTCTATTTTTTCTCTTTGCCTTCTTTTTCCTTCATTTTCCTTTTGTATTTACACATCTCTTTTTTTTCTTGCACCTTAAGTTCAATTGAACCATAAATTTCAACTATATCATGTCTTAATTTTTCATTAAGGAAAGGATAATATTTGACTCAATTGGGTAGGCAACCATATGGAACCATGAAGACAACATAAGCCACAAAACTAGAATAGTTAAGAAATTACTAATGAAAGCACAAAACTAAGAATGCCTTTTGAAAAACATACTAATGAACAATGATATCAGTTGCTACGTGTTACTCGTAGCATATTTGGATAAATGAAATGACTATTTATTAAATTTATTATGCAAACTAACTAACAATATCTTAACTTAGCTCTTAACCCCAGCTAATCCAAGCTCATTCAAAAACATAAAAAACAAGTTCCCCTATTTAATCCTATATAAACATAAATATCCACACAGACCTGGCTTGCATAAATAAAAGTACAGTTAGATAGTTATATAGCTAGACTATCCTCAACTCCCTTGAGTCAGGCTTATGCAAAAGCTACATCAGAGCATTACATGATTTTCTCGTGGAACATTCAATTTTTGCTTAATTACTCCACGAAGTTCTTCTCATGTAAGAAACCAACCAACATTACTATCCACTAAACTAACATAAATTCCAAATAATCAAAACTTAAGTTCCACCCAACATAAAAGTATATTGCTAGCATACCAAAGTAGTCTCCTATGAACTAACTCTTTAACGCACAATTACATACATGCCAAGCCATTTTTTATTGGTATAGAGAGAACAAAAGAGTTATAGCTATCCACTAATCAAAACTTCCTTAATTTTAGGATTAGATTTGTAGACTAATACACCAAACTCAGGTCTTTCCACACAAAATTGGCACAGAAGAAGCAAGAGTCACTTGCTTCCTATTCCAATCATATGTGTGCATACCAACAGCAGGAGCAAACTAAAGCAGGATTTAACCTTCTCTAGATACTTTGAACGCCCCAAACTGCAAAATTCACAATAACAAAAAAAATTCCATAATTGAACAGTCTATTAATAATAGAACACAAAAAAAAGAAAGAAAAAGAAAAAGAGAAACATATATCCAATTGTGCAAATTCCAAAGGCCTAAGGGAGGCACCATGAGTGCGGCCTTCCCTTTATAAATCGAGTGACCCACATAGACCCTCGGCGGCAAAGTTCCACATCAAAACACATTAAACACAATAATTTTTTTTTAAACTTTTTCTAAAAAAATGGGAAGAAGAATTATAAGTATGAGAAAATAGGGTACTTGAGGGTTGTGGTGGTGGTGATAGGTAGCGTGATGGTGAGGCGAATGGCTTTGGGTTGAAGAGGTCGATGTGGGTGCATTTGACAGAGAGTGAAGGAGGGATGATGAGGGACAAGATAAAACAACAAGAAGAAGATGATTTACACCTCAGAGGAACGAAATTTGGAGTGAAACTATGGTTTGGGACTGGGCATAGCTTAATAATGGTAGTAGTAATTAAGTGTTGTGTTGTTGGTGCTAATGCCGATGAAGAGTGGAGCTGTACCATCTTTTTCTGCTTCCCTTCCTTTTTCTCTTGCTATCTTTTGTTTGATATTGGGAAAGATGAAGACGGGGTTAACAGTGAGATAGTTGAAGTTCAAAGTGAGATTTTGTGGGTGGGGAGGGGGGTTTCAAGTTCAAAGTGAGAGTTTGGGATACAGAGCTTGAAGTTCATAGCAGGTTTGGAGTTCACATGGTGGTTTAGGGGCGAGAAGGGAGGAGATGCAGGTTTCAAGTTTTTCCTCTTTTTTATTTTCATTTTTACTTTCAATTTTATTGAATGGATGCTTGCACCATGTCTATCGTATGCTTGATCTCTATACAATGGGCTTTGTCGTTTTCCACCTTTAGATATGGTGGACACCATGTATGTCGAAAAGGAGGATGTCAAAATAACATTCGTCATGAATTATACAAAATATTTTTATAAAATTTCTTCACTAAGATCATTTTAATACAAGTTTTAAGAAAGGGAAAAAAAGCCAAATTTTAACTTTATTTTGTTATTTATTCCCCACTTAAAAAAGAAATATTATTTTTAAATTAATTAAAAAATAAGAGATAAATTCTAATATAAGGGGATTGTGATTGCTAAAAATTATAAATTATATATACTATATAATTCACACCCGTGTATCATACAGGTCAAATGCACTATTTTTTTTTTAAATCATGTATAAGTGCTTTATATGAGAGATGAAAGAAATAAATTAAATTTTAACTATAAAAACGTCATGATTTTTCATTTTACTTTTTATCATTCATATAAGATTTAATAATCAAGATTTATTACACTTATACTCTCACTATTAATCATTCATCTCACTTAATATGCTCCCCATACTCAAACAAATTGTGACATTTGCTCAAATTAATAAAAATTATGCTAATATCTCCTCAAATTTCAAATAATTATACTCTACATTTCACCTGTTTTAAGGATATATCAACATTTCTCAAGAATTATATTGTCATTATATTTATGTTTCCTAATATTAGTTGGCTGTTATAGAAATAGATGATATTAATGTTAAATGCATTGCACATAATTTTTATGCCAATAATGTAATTTTTTAGACTCTCTTTATAATTAAAATGACTATTATACCCTTCAATAACTTTAGATTTTTGGAACTCCTCTCCCCTAAAATGAATTAAAACCCCTCTTTTTCTTCCAAATCAGGCTTGAGCAATACAAGAAACTTTGTTTTTACTATTCAATAAAAAAATATCTTTGCTTTTAATGGAGTTCTTTGAAGTTCCATTTAATATTAATCAAATGTCCAAAACAAAAGTACATTCTTGTAGTTTTTGACAGTTCTATAACTAAGAGCTTTGTAGTTTTTAATCAATTATCACGTCTATTATGCTGTGATTAATAATAGTAAACAACTATCATTATGTAATAATTAATATATATAATTTGGGATTATTAGCATAAAAAATGTACTAAGTTGACTTAGTGTGTAAATTGCAAAACTTTATCCATGGTTTCAGCTAGTATATTTGATTGTCATTTATCAGGTGATAATATTTGCTAATGACCGTCATTTTATATGATTACTTATTATACAATTGCTTCTTGGAAGTCTTGCATGAGTTTTGGTTTCAAAATTATAATTTTTTTTCTTTTTAATTCGAATGTATAATTTTGTCTATTCTCTACCCTGCCCCTAGATTCATTTGTGGGTCTTTCTGAAACAAGGCTGCACTCAGTACTACTCATAATTGATTATTCATATTATATGCCAGATATTTTGGAGACCATACTAACAAAGAAACCGGAATGGATCCATTTAAGGGATACAGAAGACAGGCTTCCTCTTCATTATGCGGCATCTTTAGGATATTTTGAAGGTGTTGAATACCTACTTGAAAAATGTGTTTCCTGCACCGTTGAAAGGGATAAATATGGCTTTTTCCCACCTTATTTTGCTTCTTATGGAGGCCATGTTGATGTAGTTCGGAAGTTGCTACACCACTGTCTGGATCCTGAAGAAATACTTGAAAAAAGTGGCCAAAATGTTCTTCACCTTGCAGCTGAAAGTGGAAAGTACAACATTGTAACCTACATTTTCCAAGCTTCTAACCATGGACTTGAAAAAAATGATAAATGATAAGGATAAAAATGGAAACACTCCGTTGCATTTGGCCAGCTTTTGTTGCCATCCAAAGATTGTGCATACATTAACATGTGATTTAACTATGCAATTTTCACTCGAAAGCCCGTCCCTTCATCAGGCAAGTTACTTCTGCTCTTTATTAAATAATTCATAATATCAATTGCTTTTTTGGTCAAATTGCATAAAAGGATAAGAAAAGTAAATAATTTTCATGCACTATCATTGTTTACTGAGAGGATTTTTTTTTTTTTTTTTTTTGACAAAAGGTCTCAAAATGACCAATTCTCTAGTTCCTCTTTGGTTATATCTTGATATTTCTATTAGATCCATATTTAATTTCACATGTTCAAAACCTAAGATTTAGGTGAATAAGTTTTTCTTTTCTTTTTTGATAAAATAAGGAGATTATTTTTAAGTATTTGAAATCGGGTTTTTTTTTTTTCATTCAAATATTATAATTTGTCAAATTTTGAGAAATCTTTTTCTCTTAAGTTATTATTTATATGGAGATTGTTTTTATAAAAAAATAACTGCAACAAAAATATGTGACTGCTACTTACTGTAGCTAAATGCAATAACAAGAGCCTTGCATTTTTAGTAAAGAATACCAAAATATAATTGTTTAAATAGTTTTCTAACTAATCACATGCTGTCCAACGGGTTAATATCTATGTTTGTGGGAGTGGGAATACTCTAGTGAGATATGTGATTATTGCATGTTTCTTAATTATATCTTTATTTTTGGTTTGCTGGGTTTGTAACACAAAAATTCATGAATATATTTGCAGCGGTTAACATGGTCTGCATGAAAATCTGTTGGCGCACCCCGTAGTGAGCCTCTGCCATTCTCTACTAGATATGGAAAAGCGGGCCTGCCAAAAGTGGGGCAGGCGGGGAGGGCCAAATTAGGAAAGCGTACTCAATATTCTAACCCGTCTAGTTTAACGGTAGGTTGGTATGCCAAAAAAATAAAAAATATAAATAAATTTATTTTAATATTTTTTGTGAGTTAAATTATTTTAAAAATTAGAAAAATATATTGAATGAAAAAATTACTTAAATAAAATAGAGCAAAATAATTAAACTACATAATTTGTATCTAAATTTAACTTAAATACAAATGTAATAAACTAATTAGGATATATAAATAAGTTTATAAATAATAATTAACTATAAATTTATAATATAAACTATATAGTATAAAGTTCATAAATTAATAAAAATATAATAACAATATAATTTATAATAAAAATCTAAATTTTTTTTTAAAAAATACTCTTGAACCTAAAAAAAAAAAAGAGAGAGAGACAAGCTTGGCTCATGGGCCAAACCCTTTGGTAGCTAAAGTGCGAGTTAGACGGGTTGAAAATTTTTGGCAGGTCAAATATATCAACCCAACTCGTTATTTTTGGCAGGTTTGGTGGGCCAAGCCGACGGATTGAGCCTATTTTGCTATCTCTATTCTCTAACTAGGTCCCTCCCCAAAGATTAGGAATTATTCAATTAAAATTTGGCCCAAATGTGGATCCATACAAAGATAGAATCAACACTCTTGTGTTGGTTTCAACCCTTACAGTTACAGTGACACTTGCGGCAGGTCTCACCATGCCTGGTGACACTAACAGCTCTAATCCAGAGCTGGGCATGGCCACTATGTTGCATCACAAGTGGTTCAAGATATTCATTTTGTGCATCACAATATCTATGTATGGTGCCATCGGTGTTACCATCATACTCATTTGGGCTTAGCTAGGGGAGATAACTTTGGTCCTTCTTAACCTTAAAGTGGCAAGGCCTGATTTGGGACATTGTCCATTGAGTTCTTCAACTCAATTTCATAACTTGAAAATTTTTGCACAACTATTGCAGCATCTTCAAACTTCATTTTTCCTTTTCCTTTACTCCTTTCAAATTCTTCCATACGTGCTTTCAATTTCTTGCAATAAAATTTGATGTAGTCCATCTTGTGAAAATAATAACACTGTTTATTTTTATAGTTTGGTCTTAAGACAAAACTTGATCTTGAATTATCCCTCCCAAAATTATTGCCACGAGATATACTTTTGCCGCGAGTAGATGTAGCAACAAAAATACTCCCTTTTGATTGATCATTCAACCTTTTCAGTTTCTTATTCTCCAATAACACAATAATCACATCATCAATTTTCAATATATCTTTTCCAACTAGCAATGTAGTGGTTAAACTCTCATAATGATTTGGAAGAGATGACAACAACAATGCTTTATCTTCATCATCAACTTTCACATCAATGCTGGATAATTGTGCAATTAATTTTGTAAAATAATTCAATGGATATCCAATATTTGTACCATCATCCATCTTCAATTGATATAGTTCTTTCTTTAAAAACAATCGGCTTGTAAGAGACTTTGACATATACATGTTCTCTAATTTCCTCCATAAATCAACCACAGAAGTTTCATTTAGAATATTATATTTTACCTCAGGTTCTAGGCACAAGCGAATCGTACAAACAGCTTTCATCTCCATCTCTTCCTCTTCTTCGTTTGTCATCTTTTCAGGTTTCTTTTCCTTCTCATTCAATTCATTAACCAGTCCCTGCTGCACTAAATTGTCTTTCACCTTACTCTACCACAAGCTAAAATTCCTTTTACCATCAAAGAGCTCTATCTCAAATTTGCCTATTCCCAAACCTTGTGTCCTTGCCATAAAAAATACCAGAAGTGGGATTAGAATCGGCTCTAATACCAAATGTTGGGGAAAAAAACTCCAATCAAACAAATAAACAAGCAAAAAAGAGCACAAGAAATTAACTTGGTTTGACCTTTACTGCCTATGTCCACGACTTCACAAATCAATCTACTAATTTTTGTAAAAAATATAGTCACAAATATGACAAACTCTCTTAAACCCTAAACCCTAATACACCCAATCTCATTAAATAATTTTTTTCACATAAATAAAATACTCACTTTACTCATAAATTTTCTCCACCTAGCAACAAGTCTCTCAAAGCTGTTTTATTCTTGCCAAACACTCTTAATGCAGTTGCATAGTGCACACACACTCACTACATTGTTATAGCTACTTCCATTCACTTCTTAACTACTGTAGCTATGATGCATTGTGTTTCAAATGTAATTTATGGTGTATTACATAGTATAAGTTAGGTGGAATTTTTTAAAAATTTTAATTAGTATTATTGAGTATTTATATTCTGAGAGCAGATTTTTTGTAATGCAAGTCTTCAAAGAATTGTTTATTCAATTTTTTTGTTTTCATAGTTTTTATTTATCTTGTATTGCACAAATGTTGTAGATTTGTTTTATTTCTATTTCTTTTTCAAGTCACCTTCCGTCCTTTCCTTATTTATCGACCATGCAATTTTCTGTTTAAAATATTTTGTTTGGGCTAAACATTAATCGATATTTGACAAGGGCGAATGCTGTGGTGCCCCTCACTTGTAAAGGGCAGCATGCACCTTGTAAAGATGTAATATAATAGATGAGTGTGATTTGAAGGTGTATCATGCACTAAACACTTATAGTGCATTGTAGTAAATTTTAATTTTTAGTCAGATTTTGGAATTGTAATTAAATATATTTTAAAAGTGACCAAAATTTATCTGCATAATTCTAAAATATCCCCAAAAATATCTATTTAATTTTAGAATTAAGCAGATAAAATTTTATTTAATTTCAAGATTACTCAGATAAAATTAAGAATTATTATAGTGTATCACATGTATTTAAAAATAATTAAAATTTATCTGCTTATTGGCAGACTGCAATCACCAAAGCTTTGGTCTGCAGAGCAAATGAGAAATTTCAGTCACTTTTTGCATGTTTTTGGACGGAGCTTATTTTTATTGATTTGTGAACCAGTGATCTATAACCCTTAAGTCTGAACATTAATGTCTTGAAAGACCACCAATTTTATTAAAATCTTCTAGTTGAGATCAAATTAGTATCAAGAAAATGATGAAGTATTATCAAATTCTTTTGCTCCATACTCTATGGCTGTTAACTGCAGATGTGTTCTAAGTTTATTGTTATGTCACATTCTTCTCATTCAATTTTCTCCCAATTAGAACATTTTTGTTTACATGGCCAGTAATGGATAGTCCAAATACAATTTTTTATTTCTTTACCCTCTTATTTGAACTTTGAAGACCTGTGTTTTGATGATGATTTATCAATTATTTTATGTAATTAGAAGTTTATTAATATGAGTTTTCGTAAAGAATAATATGAACAGCTTTGCTTAACAGTCTCTGCCTAGTGTTAATCTTTTCCTGTTTGGTTCTCATTTGACATCTTATTTTGTTTGGATTTATCTCAGCCATACCTCTATACCCTAGTTGTCATCCTCAAAGATCAATTTGGCAATATTGTTGACTGTGAGTCATGTCCAATGGGCTTTAGAAAGGTATCTATGGCCTACAAACAGCTACTTGTTAATGGACATGTAGTTGTAATAAGAGGTGTGAACAGGCATGAACATCATCCACAAATGGGAAAGGCAAATATAGAATCCTGCATGATCAAGGTGCTGCTTTTCTGTTTTTCCTTTCTTAAAGTTTCATTAATTAGATGTCAGTTTATCTCTTTATTATGGGCCAATGCTAGTAGTATTCACTTTTCAGACATTAATTTGGTCTTGATGAAACAAAATAATATTAATGATGTTAGGAATAGCCATTATCCTTAGCATCCACGCTGGTATGAACTGTGATCTTTTTGGCACGAACATGATAGATGAAGCCAACATTGAGACTCATGGTTTCGATTATTCTAAACATCTCAAGCATCCTACTGTGGAACCTTGTTGGGCCGCTACAATGCTCGATCGAGTGATCAGCATGGTTGAGAGAGATAAAAATCACACATGCATTATTTCTTGGTCTTTAGGGAATGAATCTGGATTTGGACCAAATCGTTTTGCCTTAGCTGGTACTACACTTCAGCTCACTTGCTCTGATTTCAGGCATATCTGAGTCAACTTATTTCTTTATTCTGCCATTTTAATTTTTCTGGAAAAATTGCCTAGTAATTTTGTGATCTATCTCTACCAAAGAATTACTTCCAAAAAACCTCTATATCTTTTTCATAGAATAAATAACCATTTTTAAGCATACGACATCAAATGGCAAATCAATATTTTGGTGTAATGAGCTAAAATTGAGGACTGTAGGAAAAACATTCATAGAAGTTGGGAGAAAAACATTAATTATTGGTCACTAATTAACATAAGAAAGAATAAGTAGGATAGCATTGTTTAATGCATCTTATTAGGCTTCAGCACTCTGCGAATCTTCTTAAGTGAGTTAATTCTTTCAAATGTCACCATCTTTTCTTGTCTTTTCTATTTCTGTATATCCATTTTAATGTTGAGACATTCATCAGGTTGGATTCGGGGAAGAGACTCAACACGGGTATTGCATTATGAAGGAGGTGGATCCAGAACTCCATGCACAGATACTGTGTGCCCCATGTATATGCATGTTTGGGACATGGTGAAAATTGCAAATGATCTAAACGAACCACGACCTCTGATACTTTGCGAGTATACTTTTTTTTTTTTGTTTCGAGGACATTTTTATATTTGGGATTCATATCAATAACTCAGTGTGACTTCCACTGTTTGCTACTAATTTCAGCGATACTTATGCCTTTTTTATTTGTGATGCCCAAATGCTAGGTATTCACATGCAATGGGTAACAGCAATGGGAATCTACATATATATTGGGAAGCAATTGACAACACATTTGGACTTCAAGGAGGCTTTATTTGGGAGTGGGTAGATCAGGTGAGTTGTCCTTGAACACCGTAATTGATGATTGATCAATATTTGGTTGGCCCCCGTTAGTGAATAAGGCATACGTTAGGAGGAAATTAAAGAGAGGTTTATGCTTCCTATGCGATGAAAAAATTGAGCTTATGCACATAAATAAACAATTTCATGTGAAGATTGCCAAAACTGAAGAAGTGTTAATAGAAGAGCTGGAGGAACAATGTGATAAACATGCAAAGGAGTTGGAAGAAGAGACCTTGGAGCTATTCATGAACAGCATAACGATATGACCTCTAAGAAGTCTCTTAAGCTCTGGGGAGAAATATGGGGTAGAAGGGTGATAGTGTTGGTTGATTGTGGGGTATCCAATGATTCTGTTTTTATGAAACTAATGCAGGAGCTAAAGTTACCGGAGTTAGATATCCCCGAGTATTTGTAGATATGGGAGATGTTCATATGGTGAGGAGTATAGGAGTGTGTAGGGAGTCATGTTGCACATGCAAGAATGGATATAAATCAAAAGTTCTTCCTCTGTGTTAGGGAGATCAGAGGGAGTTTTTGGGATGACTGGCTTTAAAGCTTGGGCAAAATCTGAGCTAACTTTGAAAAAACTTCCTATAAAGATAAAAGTAGCTGAAAACATGATAATCACTACGGTTGATCCGTCTCTGTCAAAGGCCTCTGCATCCTTGAAGGCCATCACCAGGGCCTCACTTACTATGACTTTTTGCTGCTAGAAAAATTTACTGGACCCTCCAATTGTTATTCTTGTTTTATTTTGATGAACATAAGTCAGCACATTCTTTCTCAGTAGCAAACAAGATGAGATTTATGATGATTTTCATGTTGACTGAGTTATGTTAGGCACGTGATTATATTGTCAGTAACAACTTGCAAATTCTATCTGCTTCTATTCATCGACCTTTTGAAATTAGCTTTATTTCTTTATTTTCTTTTGCGTACTTCTTTTTCCTGGATTCTCAGTTCGAGTCTTTGGTTAATATCAGCACAAGTATTTGTCTTCTTGACATCTTATAAGTATCTCTAGATTAGTATTTCTTCTGATTAATAGATTTTATACTTTGCACATAGGCCTTGTTAAAGATTGATGAAAGTGGCAAACAGCAATGGGCCTATGGAGGTGAATTTGGGGATGTTCCGAATGACTCGAATTTTTGTTTGAATGGCCTCACTTTTCCTAATCGAACTGCTCATCCTGTTTTACATGGTAAACTGACAGATAGTATTATTTTTGTACACACCATCTTCTTAGATTTCAATGCATCCTTCATTTGTTTAGCTCAGAAGTGATGGTTTTGCTTCTTGTTTCAGAAGTCAAGTACCTATACCAACCAATCAAGGTGGCTTTACATGAAGGGAAATTGGAGGTACCCATATTAAGTCAGGATTTTGTGTTCCCTTGATTATATCGGTGCTTGATTATTTATTGTCTTTTCATTTTGCAGATAAGAAATACTCATTTTTTCCAAACAACAGAAGGACTAGAGTTTAGCTGGCATGCTTCTGTAGATGGGCGTAACATTGGATCTGGGATTTTGAGTCTTGCTCCAATAAAGCCCCAGAGCAGTTATACTATTGATTGGCAGTCAGGTTCGTGGTATTCTTTATGGGCTTCATCATTGTCAGAAGAAGTATTCCTCACTATAACTGCTAAGCTTTTGAACTCTACACGCTGGGTTGAAGCCAATCATATAGTTTCATATACACAAATTCAATTGCCTCGAAGGAGAGACTTTGTTCCTCATGTAATCATTTTAACAGATGATATATGTTATAAATGGAGCCTACGTTTGTTTTTGGATGAGTAATGAGGTTTAGTAATTTGTGTTATGGGCTGAAGTCATTGAATTTGAATTTTTCTGTGTTGTGAATGATTATTGTATCCAGGCTATCAATGTTAGTGGGGGCACTCTTGTTGCTGAAACTCTAGGAGATAAAATCAAAGTTAGCCAACAAGATGTTTGGGACATAATATTGAGCGCTAAAACGGGTTCAATTGAAAGTTGGAAGGTAAACCTGTAATTTTGGTTTGTTATTGTACATTGCAAGTTTGGTTAAATTGCAAAATTTTGTCTCTAAATGAATAGGATTTTGGTCTATATACAATTTTGTTATTACTTATTCTTCTGAATGTGTTAGAAAGTGAAATCTGACTTTGACATTAATGTTCCTCCTTAGTTACATGTTAGAAACAACTATATCTTGTATACCTTATGGCATTACTTACCCCAAAATTTGCTTTTGTATGGGGTTAATGATCTTAATTTTTTTCCAACGCTTTGTCAAGGGTGTTACTGTTTACATCTCTGATTTGCAGAGAGATTGGGCTAACCTCTTGCATTCCTAGTGTCTTCATTCCTATGGTTTTCTTTTTTTCATTTTTGGGTTAAATTTCTATGCTCTTGAGGTTAAGTTGTCATCATCCCTGTTGTATTTTGCTCTTCTCTCTTTTCTATAATAGTTCCTTCTTTAAAGAGAAAAAAAATTGATTAAAATCAAATATTTCTTTGAAACATGTGAAGAGCAAAAATATGCCATAATTTTTGGAGTATACTTGTCTCTCCCCTATAGAAATTTTGTGACTCCAAATTTTTGGTTGACTTTTCAGTTATTTTGACTCTTGACTAAACATTCTTACTAATGCTGTGTTGATAAATGCTAGGTTAAAGGAGCACCTGTTATGAGTAAGGGTATACTCCAATGTTTCTGGCGTGCTCCTACTGATAATGATAAAGGCGGTGGACCAGCTAGTTATTTGTCTAAATGGAAATTTGCTGGATTTGACAGCCTCCACTTTGTTACTGAAAGTTGTTCTGTGCAGAATATAATAGAGAGCATGGTTCAAATACTGGTAGTTTTTCTTGCTATTACCAAGGGTGAGGAGGGTTCTCTCCCTGAGCAAGACAAGTCGAAGATTTTATTCACAACAAATATGACCTATATAATTTATGCTTCTGGTAATGTCATTGTGGAATGCAATGTTAACCCAAATCCTTATCTTCCTCCTTTGCCACGTGTGGGAGTAGAGTTCAACGTGGAAAAATCATTGGATCAAGTAATTTGGTATGGAAGAGGACCATTTGAGTGTTAGCCAGATCGAAAGGCTGCTACCCAAGTTGCGGTCTATGAGGCGAATGTTAATGATTTGCATGTTCCTTATATCGTTCCTAGGGAAAGTTCAGGTAGGGCAGATGTTAGACGGGCAACATTTAAGAACAAAGATGGTTTTGGAATATATGCCTCTAGATATGGTAGCTGTCCAGCAATGCAAATGAGTGCAAGCTATTATAGCACTTTAGAGCTTGACTGAGCCATGCATAATGAAGATCTCATTGGAGGAGATAGCATTGAGGTATTTCACTTGCATTAATATTTATTCAGATGTCATTTCCAGGTCCAGTGAACAAGTTGGGGAAATTGTATTGCACTAGCCTGATATTTAAGTTCGACTGTCGTCTCTCGCCTAAATTTTTAAAAATGGCACATGAATCATGATCCATTGAAATTATGGCAATTACTGCCCTGTCTACATGAATTGACTAATCAGAGGTAACATTTAATGACTGTCTCATGATATTTGAAATACAAGGACAAGACAATTATGTGTAGGGACGCATTAATTGCTTTCAATGGCAAATGCACCCATTCACTTGATTGTCTTATGCATTGTCCTAAGGGGACTGCATTAAATTTCATGCAGTCATTGGGCATCTACTTTGATAGCCAATTTAAACGGACTGGGTGGTAGTTGCCATGACTTTAAGTTGTTGATTTATGTGCTATTTTTATAGCTAGATCATGGGGCCCATAGAAGAGGATGGCAAATTTCAGTATTTGTCAAAAATTTTGTAGAAGTGCTATAATATATACAACTATAGCTGCATTTCTCAAAAAGTTTATTCTTCCAAATTTATGCGTGAGTAGTTAGGTGATATGAATTTTGCTACCACTACTAATAATTAATTTCCCATCATTAAAATTTTCCTGGTGTGTTTATTTATCATTTTTATCTTTTGGTATTACAGATTCATTTTGACCACAAGTCCATGGGTTTGGGTGGAGATGATAGTTGGTCCCTGTGTATGTACAACCAGTATTTGGTTCCTGCTGTGCCATGCTTATTCTCTATGAGATTGTGTCCGGTAACTCTAGCCACTTCTGGTCATGACATCTACAAATCTCAGCTTCAGATCTCTTGATTTCTTGGATCAAATAACATTGA
This sequence comes from Pterocarpus macrocarpus, assembly GCA_031439585.1. Lineage (NCBI taxonomy): Eukaryota > Viridiplantae > Streptophyta > Magnoliopsida > Fabales > Fabaceae > Pterocarpus > Pterocarpus macrocarpus. The sequence continues at coordinate 19,968,293 of CM062517.1, read as the reverse complement.
CACAAGAAACATAATGTAGAAAAATGCAAAACTGCAAATAAACGTAAAAGCTCTTGATATGAGCAAGAAACATTGTCATTAACAAGAGATTTGAGGTACAATGATACTAGTCATGCATTTGTTACATCAGAACGAAATGACGCTTTCACTTGGTCAGATGTGTGCTATTTAAAAATTAGAGTTGCATAAATATTGACGCAGCCAGCATGGATCTATTGATGTTTTTCAGAAGGAATCTTCACAGTACTAATTTTGTCATTAACAAGAATAATGGTAATATTGTTACATGCTATATGGCTGACAGGCCAAAAATCTGATCAACGAAGCTAAACTTATTGTCCTCGGGATGCTGGTGGACGCAGAAATGAAGTTACACGATTTGAATGAAGTTGCAGATGAATCACGTGCACAAGTGGTCATGAGTCTCAACATCCGAAGGGTGGTTGGTACCAAATATTTTATTTTGATGGTTGAGTAGAAACTTTAGATTTTTAATTTGTGATTGTAACTGATTGATATGCCGAGATAAAATATTAGAAATGGTTCAAAAGCAATTTTGTATATTAGTTTATATATATATATATATATATATATATATATATATATATATATATAAACAAAGTCTGATAGTTCAAAAGTTTTACTTAATTTACTGAGACAATTTTATCATCACTAAAATTTGATAGATTTTAATAATTTAATAATAACAAATTAAATCAAATAATCAATAATATTTTTGGACAAAACAATCGAATCTATATTTTGCAATCAAATTGTACTTTTCTTTTGCGATATCACAATATTCAAATGGAATGCAACATCATGATATAACTGTGCTCCGATTTCTTGCGTGCAAATTTTATGTTACAAAATTTTGTCCTATTAAGAACTCATTGGGAAGAAGGAATAAGATGAGAGTAAGAGGGATACTTCTCATCCTGAATGCTTAATTGGAAAAAAAAAATGGAGATTTTCCATCATGTTTGAGAATTTAAAAGAAAAAAAGTAGTCAGTATCTTAAACCTTATGTTTTCTTAAGAACTAGTATAGTGCCCTGTGAAATGCACGGTTTATTATCATAATATAAAATTATAAGTTAATTTAAATTATAATTATAAAATTAATTTAAATAAAAAATAAAATAACTAAAATATGATTTTTTTTAAATACTTAAATAAAAATATATTGTTTACAACTTCTTAAAATAAAGAACTAACATATATCTATAATATGGACAAAGAGAAAATATTTTTGGCTCAAAATTTAAATTAAAGAAATATATATTGATTTATAAAAAAAATAATTTGAACATATTGCAATAAAAAATTTTATTAAATAAAAAATAGATAATTAGCTAATTTTCTTTAATGTTCATAAAAAAATAGTGAGAAATTCTTGTTGAACAAAATACTAATTTAAATCAAAAAGAAACTGTAGATCCATAGTTGAAATTCGCTTTATTTGAATATAAACTATTAATGGTCAAGTTGCGATTTAACAACTCTAAAAAATTCTTACCTTTTTCTTATATCTTGTACAATTTGGTTTAGCTATATTGTATGCAAAGGAAGTTCAAATTTTATGAACCAAAACATATATCTATATAGAAATAATAATGTAAAAATATTTAGTATAATAATTTAATTTTGTAATAATAATTATGTGGATATAAATGTTTTTCATTAAAATTTTCTATTATATGCAAAAGATTCAAATATCCAATTATAAAATAGCAGAATTATTAATTTTCATACCACCATATCACCAACAATAAATTATTTTATATGTTATATTTTTAAATCACTAAACCTAAATTTACGTAAATGACTATTATAATATAATTAATTTAAAAATTTATATATAAATCGATGAAATTAAAAAATTATATCTTCAACACATTCAAAAATAAATATATTAATAGAACGTCTAACCCATGCTATAATATATTAATTAATTTATCACTACGATAGTTAACTGGAAACACAATAAAAATATTTATAGAAAAATAATGAATTTGTGTGGTCTCAAAACATCTATAACTACTACATCAAAATTAATATCTTAATAAATAAAAATAATATTAAAGAAAATAATTAAAGGACAACTAGAGCAAAAAAGAAAAAAAAACAAGAGAGAATAAATTAAGCTTTAATAGCGATAATAGTAAATAAAAATTAAAGAATTATTTTTCTAATAATTATTTTTAATAATGCATAGCAATCTTGAAATTATTAATTAGGTAGTGAAAAGAGAAAAAAAAATAACATTAGATTCAAATACAAAAATAAATAAATATTATTTAGTTCAAAAGTTAAAAAATTTTTCCTTTTAATTTTTCATTTATTAAGCTTTAAGTTTTTGAATTTAAATAACATAAGTGACTTCTTGTAGAAGATTATTGAAAAATAAAATCAATCAGTAACTTTTATTAAATGTTGATATATTAAAGAATGACCTTTATTTTTAATTTTTGAAGAAAACTATTTTTAAGGTAAGATATATAAGATCTACTTAAAATACAATAAATGTCAAAATACTTCGCAAATAGCAAAGTCAAAATTCACATGGCAGAGTCCACCCAAATTTCTATTTTTATGTATTATATTAGATAATCAATAATCATTATTCTAAACTAATTTTATTAATTAAATCTTACTTAAATAGATTTTCCTTGGTTTCTAAATTCTGTTAGGAAAAATAAAAGTAAATATCCTTTTTAATAATACTAACATTTTGAAGTTGATATTAGTTTGGTTTTGGAAAAAAAAATTAACATTAATTTGGTCATAATATTTTGAAATTTGATACAAATTTCATTTTTCTATCAAATTATTAGTAAATTCTGTTACAATTTATGCTAGTTGGCACATTTATGTACTACTATATTGCTTATTTATCTAAGATGATTTCCATCTCATCAACTTAAAAATAAAAAAAAATTAGAAAATAAAAAATTAGAAAATAATAATTTTTTCATCTAAATCCCAAATTAAGTATTAATGCAAATAAACCTCAATCTCTCTTTCCTCGACACCTAAATAAACAAAAATGATGTTGGGAAGCCCCTTATAATGTTGAAAATAAGAATTTGCTGATTAATTGATGGAAGGATAAAATTGATGTTAGAATTCAAAATTTTAACACTATATTGATATAAAAAATTGTTCAAGGATAAACTGATATCAGTTTCAAATTGTAAGGAGTAAAAGATATTACTCAAAAAGTAAAGTAAAATGCTCATCGCTGTTGGGCAACATAAGTATAATAAATAAAGTTCGATGAGATTAGTTAATTTGACTTGAACTAACTATTGAGGGTCGACTAGGTCTTTAAAATATCTCTGTTTCTCATGCCTATAGCTTTCAGGTTAAGATGATTGAGCCTTTCTATGAGAGCGACATTTTCCTTAACATGCTTTAAATTTGTCTATCTACACTTCTAATAATGAAAAGTTATTGGGTGATCCTAGAGCATTAGCTAGAATGATACTTACTATATTCATTGCAAGTCAATTTATCATTCGTTTATAATGGGATCTATCACCAAAACACATATCTATGCATTTTTTCAAAAATAATAAAATATATAATTAATAGCAAAGATATATGTCTTAGTGGTGGATTCTGCAACAAACAAACATTGAATTCACATGCAATGAATGAAATAAGTACTATCTTATATGGCACTCTAGGAGCATTTAATAATTTCTCTGCAACAAAGTAGTTGTTAGTTGATTTTTGATAACAAATAGGGAGTTATCATGACCTATTAAAATGGCACATGAAGATCCATCAAAATTATGGTGATTACTCCCCTGCCTATATGAGTTGACTAATCCTTAACATTTAATGACTATATATCCATGAATGATATTTGAGATATGATAACAAGGTACTTGAGTGTAGGGACGCATTAATTACTTTCACTAGCAAATGCATCCATTCACTTCATTAATTGTCTTATGTGTTGTCCTGAGGAGATTGCATTAAAATTCATGTAGTCATTAAACATCTACTTTGATACCCAATTTAAATAGACAGGGTGGTAGTTGCCATCACTTTAATAGAGTAAGTTGTTGATGTATATGCTATTTTTATAGCTACATCATGCAGGAAACTGCGTTTGGGCCCATAGATTAGGATGGCAAAGTTCAGTATTTGTCAAAAAGTTTGTAGAAGTGCTGTAATATACACAACTGGATGTTGTGCTGCATTTCTCAAAAAGCTTTATTCTTACAAATTTTGCACGAGTAATTAGGTGAAATGAATGTTTCTACCACTACTAATAATTAATTTCCCATCGTTAAATTTTCCTGGTGTGTTTATTTATCATTTTTTTTTCGATATTACAGATTCATTTTGACTGCAATCACATGGGTTTGGGTGGAGATGAGAGTTGGTCCCTATGTGTACACAACCAGTATTTGGTTCCTGCCATGTCATGCTCATTCTCTATGACATTGTGTCCAGTAACTCCAGCCACTTTTGGTCATCACACCTACAAATCTCAGCTTAAGATCTCTTGATTTCTTGGATCAAATCACATTGACACAAGAAACATAATGTAGAAAAACGCGAAACTACAAATAAGCGTAAAAGCTCTTGATCTGAGCAAGAAACATTGTCATAACCAAGAGATTTGAAGTACAATAATTTTAGTCACGCATTTGTTATATCAAAACAAAATGGCGATTTCACTTGGTTAAATTTGTGCTGCTTAAAAATAAGAGTTGCTTAAGTATTCACGTAGCACAGATCTAACGATGTTTTTCAGGAGGAACCTTGACAATGCTATTTTTGTCATTAACAAGAATAATGGTAATATTGTAATAGCCATATGGTCCACAGGCCAAAAATCTTATTGGCAAAGCTTAAAAAATGTTGTCTTCAGAATGCTAGTGGACAGAAATGACACTCCTATCTTTGCGAGACCTACAGTTACACGATTTGATTATAGGTAAGGCATAGCTCATGTGGCCAATCAGTGTGCCTTACAAACACTGCAAAAAAAGAAAGAGTTGCATGATTTGATTGAAGTTGCAGATGAATCACGTGCACAAACGGTCATCAGTCTCAACATCCAAAAAATGATTAGATCCAAATATTTTATTTTGATGGTTGACTTGAGTAGAAACTTTAGATTTGAATTGTGATTGTAACTGATTGATCTACCGAGATAAAATATTAGAAATGGGTCAAAAGCAATTATGTTATATTAGTATATTCTTTTCTTTTCTTTTCTTTTCATTTAGACAAAGTCTAATGGTTTAAAAGTTTTACTTAATATACTAAGACAATTTTATCATCAATTAAATTTTTTGATAAATTTTAATAAAAACGAATTAAATCAAATAATCTATAATATTTTTGGACAAAATAATCAAATCTATATTTTGTATTCGAATTGTATTTTTCTTTTACGATAATATAATATTCAAATGGAAGCAACATCATGATATAACTACCTCCAATTCCTTACGTGTAAATTTTATGTTGCAAAATTTTGTCCTATTAAGAGAGATACTTCTCTTCTTGAATGTTTAATTGGAAAAAAGATGGAGATTCTCCATCGTGTTTGAGAATTTAAAAAAAAATATTAAAGTAATCAGTATGCTAAACGTTATGTTTCTTAAGAGCTAGTATAATGCCTGTGAGATGCACGGTTTATTATCATAATATGAAATTATAAATTCATTTAAATTGTAATTTTAAAAATAATTTAAATAAAAAATTAAAATAATATAATTAAAATACAACTCTTTTCTTAAAAAAATTAAATAAAAATATATTGTTTATAACATCTTAAAATAAAGCACTAACATTTTTCTATAATATGGACAAAGAGAAAATATTTTGGCACAAAATTTAAATTAAAGAAAGATATAATGATTTATAAAAAAAATAATTTGAACATATTACAATAAAAAATTTTTATTAAATGAAAAATTGATAATTAGCTAATTTTCTTTAATGTTCATAAAAAAATAGTGAGAAACTCTTGTTGAACAAAATATTAATTTTAAATTAAAAATAAATTGTAGATCCATAGTTAAAACTCGCTTTATTTGAATATATACTATTAATTTTCAAGTTGCTACTTAGCAGCTCAAAATAATTCTCACCTTTTTTCTTATATCTTGTACAATTTGGTTTAGTTATACTGTATGCAATGGATGTTCGAATTTTATGAAACAAAACATATATCTTTATAAAATAATTGTGTAAAAATATTTAGGATAAGAATTTAATTTTGTAATAATAATTATGTAGATATAAATGTTTTTCGTGAAAATTTTCTAACGTATACAAAAGATTCAAGTATCCAATTATAAAATAGTAAAATTATTAATTTTCATACCACCATATCCACAAAAATAAATTATTTTATATGTTATTTTTTCAAATCACTAAACCTAAATCTGCGTAAATGACTATTATGAAATAAATACTTTTAAAATTTATATGTAAATTGTTGAAATTAAAAAATTACATCTTCAACACATTGAAAAACAAATATATTAACAGAACATCCAACTCACACATGCTATAATATATTAGCTAATTTATCATTATAATAGTTAGCAGGAAACCCAATAAAAATATTTATAGAAATATAATGTACTTGTGTGGCCTCTTAACATCTGTAACTACTACATCAAAATTAACCTCTTAATATGAATAAAAATAATATTAAAGAAAATAATTAAAGGACCACTAGAGCAAAAAAGGAACTTGGTATGGAAGAGGACCATTTGAGTGTTATCCAGATCGAAAGGCTGCAGCCTAGGTTGTGGTCTATGAGGCGAATGTTAATGATTTGCGTGTTCCTTATATCGTTCTTGGGGAAAGTTCTGGTATGGTAGATGTTAGATGGGCAACATTAAAAAATAAAGATGGTTTTGGAATATATGCCTCCAGGTATGGTAGCTCTCCACCAATGCAAATGAGTGCAAGCTATTACAACACTTCAGAGCTTGATCGAGCCACGCACAATGAAGATCTCATTGGTGGAGATAGCATTGAGGTATTTACTTGGATTAATATTTCTTCATATGCTATTTCCAGGTCCAGTCAACAAGTTGGAGGTGCACTGGCCTGATATCTGAGTCGGATTGTTGTCCCTTACATAAATTTTTACAAATGGCACATGAATCATGATCCACTGAAATTATGGCAATTACTGCCCTGTCTGTATGAATTGACTAATCAGAGTTAATGTTCAATGACTATCCATGAATTATATTCCATATGAGAAATTTTTTGGTGAGTCTTAGCCAGACTATATGATTATCTTATAGTTAATAATATCATAATATGATACTGTGATATTATTAGTTGTGCTTATGTTATGATATTATTGGCTATGAACATAACTATATGATACTCCAGAACCCCACAAATATTTTTCGAGATAAGATACAATGACAAGGCAGTTGAGTGGAGAGACGCATTAATTACTTTCAGCGACAAATACGTCCATTCACTTGATTGTTTTATGCATTGTCCTAAGGAAATTGCATTAAATTTCATGTAGTCATTGGATATCTATTCTGGTAGCCAATTTAAACGGACTGGGTGATAGTTGCCGTGACTTTAATACTTACTCCGTTTTAGATTTTTTTGTCCAATTTTGATATTTTAAGATTTTAAAATATTTTTTAATTTTTAATATTAAAATAATATTAATTTTTTTTTTATTTTTGTCTTTAATTTAATTATTATCCATTGTTATTATAATCAGAATTAAGAATGTACTAGATTAATTTACTATCATCTATATAAAGAGAATAATTATAATATTAATTATATTAATGGAAGTATATTTCTTTAAACAGGAATAATTTTATCCTTTTATACAATTTTATGCCACTATTAAGATTAATTTTTTTTCTTAATTTGTGTACTTTTTGGTTTTGAACAGATTTTGAAACGAAGGGAGTAGATTAAGTTGTTGATGTAATATGCTATTTTTATAACTAGATCATGCGGAAACTGTGTTTTGGCCCATAGATTAGGAGCCTATTTGGTTACATTCTTGGGAGGGTACCTTTTATTGATATAAGAATAAAATTATAAAGTAATTAATATATTTAAATATATAAAGACATTTTTTTATAAGATTTTTTGGAACTTCAAAAGATTTTTTAGGGGAGATATTTTTAAAATTATTTTTAATTTTAGGAAAAAAATCTTTTGAAAAGAAATCTTACTAATACTCTAACCTTAACAATTATGTTATTTTAGTATATTCTTTTCTTTTCTTTTCTTTTCATTTAGACAAAGTTTGATGGTTCAAAAGTTTTATTTAATTTACTAAGACAATTTTATCATCAATTAAATTTTGATAAATTTTAATAAAAACAAATTAAATCAAATAATCTATAATATTTTTGGACAAAATAATCGAATCTATGTTTTGTAATCGAATTGTATTTTTCTTCTACAATAATATAATATTCAAAGGGAAGCAACATCATGATATAACCGCCTCCAATTCCTTACGTGTAAATTTTATGTTGCAAAATTCTGTCCTATTAAGAACTCGTTGGGAAGAAGGAATGAGATGAGAGTAAGAGGGATACTTCTCTTCTTGAATGTTTAATTGGAAAAAAGATGGAGATTCTCCATCATGTTTGACAATTTAAAAAAAAAAAAAATATTAAAGTAATCAGTATGCTAAATGTTATGTTTCTTAAGAGCTAATATGGTGCCTGTGAGATGCACGGTTTATTACCATAATATGAAATTATAAATTAATTTAAATTGTAATTTTAAAAATATTTGAATAAAAAATTAAAATAATATAATTAAAATACAAGTTTTTCTAAAAAAATAATTAAATAAAAATATATTGTTTATAACATCTTAAAATAAAGCACTAACATTTTTCTATGATATGGACAAAGAGAAAATATTTTTGGCACAAAATTTAAATTAAAGAAAGATATATTGATTTACAAAAAACATAATTTGAACATATTACAATAAATTTTTTTTATTAAATGAAAAATTGATAATTAGTTAATTTTCTTTGATGTTCATAAAAAAATAGTGAGAAACTCTTGTTGAACAAAATATTAATTTTAAATTAAAAAGAAATTGTAGATCCATAGTTGAAACTCGCTTTATTTGAATATATACTATTAATTTTCAAGTTGCTATTTAACAGCTCAAAAAAATTCTCACCTTTTTTCCTATATCTTGTAGAATTTGGTTTAGTTATACTGTATGCAACGGATGTTCAAATTTTATGAAACAAAACATATATCTTTATAAAATAATTGTGTAAAAATATTTAGGATAAGAATTTAATTTTGTAATAATAATTATGTAGATATAAATGTTTTTCGTGAAAATTTTCTAACGTATACAAAAGATTCAAGTATCCAATTATAAAATAGTAAAATTATTAATTTTCATACCACCATATCAACAAAAATAAATTATTTTATATGTTATTTTTTCAAATCACTAAACCTAAATCTGCGTAAATGACTATTATGAAATAAATACTTTTAAAATTTATATGTAAATTGCTGAAATTAAAAAATTACATCTTCAACACATTGAAAAATAAATATATTAATAGAACATCCAACTCACACATGCTATAATATATTAGCTAATTTATCATTATAATAGTTAGCAGGAAACCCAATAAAAATATTTATAGAAAAATAATGTACTTGTGTGGCCTCTTAACATCTGCAACTACTACATCAAAATTGGCCTCTTAATATGAATAAAAATAATATTAAAGAAAATAATTAAAGGGCAACTGGAGCAAAAAAGGAACTTGGTATGGAAGAGGACCATTTGAGTGTTATCCAGATCGAAAGGCTGCAGCCAAGGTTGTGGTCTATGAGGCGAATGTTAATGATTTGCACGTTCCTTATCTCGTTTCTGGGGAAAGTTCTGGTAGGGTAGATATTAGACAGGCAACATTAAAAAATAAAGATGGTTTTGGAATATATGCCTCTGGGTATGGTAGCTCTCCACCAATGCAAATGGTGCGAGCTATTACAACACTTCAGAGCTTGATCGAGCCACGCCCAATGAAGATCTCAATGGAGGAGATAGCATTGAGGTATTTTACTTGGATTAATATTTCTTCATATGTTATTTCCAGGTCCAGTCAACAAGTTGGGGGAAATTGTATTGCACTGGTGTGATATCTAAGTCCAATTGTTGTTCCCTACACAAATTTTTACAAATGGCACATGAATCATGATGCACTGAAATTATGGCAATTACTGCTCTGTCTCTATGAATTGACTAATCAGAGTTAACATTCAACGACTGTCCATGAATTATATTCTATATGAGAAATTTTTAGGTGAAATCTTAAAGCGTATATAAGCATCTTTATAACTAATAATATTATAATATAATACTGTGATATTATTGGTTGTGCTCATATTATGATATTATTGGCTGTAAATATAATCATATGATGCTCCAGAACCCCCCAAATATTTTTCAAGATAAGATACAATGACAAGGCAGTTGAGTGGAGAGACGCATTAATTACTTTCAGCGACAAATACGTCCATTCACTTGATTGTTTTATGCATTGTCCTAAGGAAATTGCATTAAATTTCATGTAGTCATTGGATATCTATTCTGGTAGCCAATTTAAACGGACTGGGTGATAGTTGCCGTGACTTTAATACTTACTCCGTTTTAGATTTTTTTTTTGTCCAATTTTGATATTTTAAGATTTTAAAATATTTTTTAATTTTTAATATTAAAATAATATTAATTATTTTTTTCACTTTTGTCCTTAATTTAATTATTATCCATTGTTATTATAATCAGAATTAAGAATGTACTAGATTAATTTACTATTATCTATATAAAGAGAATAATTATAATATTAATTATATTAATGGAAGTATATTTCTTTAAATAGAAATAATTTTATCCTTTTATACAATTTTATGCCACTATTAAGATTAATTTTTTTTCTTAATTTGTGTGCTTTTTGGTTTTGAACAGATTTTGAAACGAAGGGAGTAGATTAAGTTGTTGATGTAATATGCTATTTTTATAACTAGATCATGCGGAAACTGTGTTTTGGCCCATAGATTAGGAGCCTATTTGGTTACATTATTGGGAGGGTACCTTTTATTGATATAAGAATAAAATTATAAAGTAATTAATATATTTAAATATATAAAGACATTTTTTTATAAGATTTTTTGGAACTTCAAAAGACTTTTTAGGAGAAATATTTCTAAAATTATTTTTAATTTTAGGAAAAAAATCTTTTGAAAAAAAATCTTACTAATACTCTAACATTAATAACGATAGTAATTTTACTTTATTCTATCTAAATAAAAATTATTCTCTTAAACTTACTTTTAATACATTCAAATCAAATAAAAATTATATTTTTAAAAATAATTTTTTTAAAATATCTTCTTTCAAAAATAATTTTTTCAAAAATGAAACTAAACATACCCCAATTCGCTAGGTTGGCCTTATAGGTGCATGAGCCGCCAAACCTAAGCAATTATTACATGAGTAATTATTACTCAGGAGAGATGTTAATAGCGACTGGTTTCACCGTAGGGGATCATTTCATCTTTTTTGGGCAATGAGGGACCAACCGAACTTGAGGACGTAATTTGCCAGGATGACAGGGCTGGCCCATGCTCACCTTTGATTTAAACTTGCATGTCCTGCTCCATGTGGCACGGAGAAGGCACAAGGACAGAGGCCATCGAAGTGCGCACGTGATAGAAATTGGTGTCGGTAGTAAATCCAATGCCAGATTGCATTATTAGGATGCCTTATCTTCAATATGGTTTTGAGCTTTGAAGCATAGGAACTCTAAAATAGCTGTCATACTTGTATTTGATATTAATATTTGTTGGATACTTATAAAGTATTTGTTGATTAAGTATTGCAACAAATTGGCGTCCAATAAATATAAGTTAGTTGCTACGAAACATTAAATTTTGCAATTAAATTATTTAATTTGTATTTAAATGAATTTAATTACTACTAGATTCCTTCAAATATTGTGTTTCTTTAAATATTATTGTTTATTTCATATAATTTATAGCAAAGTTGATAAAAACTTGAAGTTGAATGTTAATTTATAATTTTATGTTTTTATACGACATATTCTTCCATATCTGTACCTTGAGTTTTACAAAATTTATGTATTCCATACTCGTAATTATACTTATATTCATACCCACTACCTATGCAAAATTGGTTTTGAATCAAGATAGCCATTTTTTACCCTTGCACGTAAATTACCAATCAAGTTATAATTTTACTATTTATCACCACAATCTCCCCTACTATTCAGTTATTAATGTAAATTTTTCACTATTTATATTCGACTCCCCAATATTGATGGACATACTAAATAAGTATATGCAAATATAATTTCTTACATTATTTTTTAGTTAATTATCGTTTTTTGCTGGTCAGGTATTTTCACATGATTTAAATTAATGCAAGTTTAATCTCTTATGATATAATTAGATTTTTTATAATTGACGTTTTGAAAACTTGTTATTGATCATGGTACATTTTATTGATGATTTTCATAATTTTAATTAGAATTTTTTAGTTGAAATTATGATATGCATAAGACAAAAGAGGGTATTGGAAGCCATCGATGGTGGCCAAGTGGTGAGAAGTTTAGGTAGTTTGTATAAGATCTTAAATTTAAATTTTATTATTGCTATATATATATATATATATATATATACATGTGATCTTAAAATGTTCTCCAAAAATTTTGTTTAATTTTAAAATTATGTAAATAAAATTTTATTTAATTTTGGATCATATAAATATATTTTAAAAATTATTATAATATATTATAAATAATTAATATATCTATATATTATCAAATCTCATCTATTAGATTGATAAATTGCATGGTGCAATTTAAAAGTGTGTTACACCTAAGAACTCACCTAAGAATAAAAAAAAAAAAAATTAATCAGTATCTTGAACGTAATATTTTCTTAAGAACTAGTATAGTGCTATGAGAGATGCACAATTTATTATCATAATATGAAATTATAAATTAATTTAAATTGTAATACTCCATCAAGAACCTTCTTATTTTTAATATATAATTCTTATTTTGTTAATATAAATATTTCAATATTAATATGATAGCCTATATATCTAGTTATAGTTACTCATAAAAATTATATACTAAAAATAAAAAAGACCAAAAGATTAGATCGTTGGTTGAATATACTTTTGATATATAAGTTCGTCAATAAAGCTAAATATAAAGCATATTTTATTTTTTTTTATAATTTTATTATTTCTTTTATTTATTTAAACTTACAGAATATATCAAAAGTAGTAAGATAAGAACTTTTAGTGAAAAAAAGAGAGAAATTTAAGAGCTGATGGTTTAGAAATATTCTCGTAATATTATTTGCGGCACCCTTTGATTGTACAACGGGGGGCTTCTTCCTTGCTTCTTCCTTTGATGAAGAAGTGAGTACGAAGCTTACCTCTATTGTGTCACATGGCTACATATTAGTGGCCTTTTTTACTGTTTGTATTGTATTTTTACAAGAAGCCAAAGGTTAAAGACATTATACAACGGCCCACTTCGTCCTTTTATAGACAAAGAAGCGAGCAAGAAGCTCACGTCTATTCTATCACATGGCTACAGACTAGACATAGCAGCCTTTTTGATGAGTTGTCTGTATTGTAATTATTACAAGAAGCCAAGTCTAAAGACTTTACTAGGCTATTGTGAAGTCCACGGTCTTTTAAGCATTTTATAAAAAATATTTCAATAAAAAATATATTGTTTATGACAACTTAAAATAAAACAGTAACATTTAGCTATAATATGGATAAAGAGAAAATATTTTTGGCACAAAATTTAAATTAAAAAAATATATATTGATTTATAAAAAAATAATTTGAACATATTATAATAAAAAAAATTATTAAATGAAAAATTGATAATTAACTAATTTTCTTTAATGTTCATAAAAAATAGTAAAAAATTCTTATTAAACAAAATATTAATTTTAAATTAAAAATAAATTATAGATCCATAGTTGAAATTCTTATTTGAATATATACTATTAATTTCAAGTTGTGATTTAACAGCTCAAAAAAAATTCTTATCCCTTTTCTTATATCTTGTACAATTTGATTTAGTTATATCGTATGCAATGAATGTTCAAATTTTATGAAACAAAACATATATCTTTATAAAATAATTATGTAAAAATATTTAGTTTAATAAGTTAATTTTGTAATAATAATTATGTAGATACAAATGTTTTTCATGAAAAATTTTTAACATATACAAAAGATTCAAGTATTCAATTATAAAATAGTAAAATTATTAATTTTCATACCACCATATCACCAAAAATAAATTATTTTATATGTTATTTTTTCAAATCACTAAACCTAAATTTACATAAATGACTATTATAAAATAATTGCTTTTAAAATTTATATATAAATTAATGAAATTAAAAAATTACATCTTCAACACATTAAAAAATAAATATGTTAATAGAACATCCAACTTACACGTGCTATAATATATTAATTAATTTATCATTATAATAGTTAGTAGGAAGCCTAATAAAAATATTTATAGTAAAATAATCTACTTATGTGGTCCCTTAACATTTATAACTACTACATCAAAATTAATCTCTTAATATAAATAAAACTAATATTAAAGAAAATAATTAAAGGACAACTAGAGTAAAAAAAGGGGAAAAAAAAAGAGAATAAACTAAGCTCTAATAGCGATAATAGTAAATAAAATTTAAAAAATTATTTTTTAGTAATTATTTTTTAAAATGCGTAGCAATCCTAAAATTATTAATTAGGTAGTCACAAGAGAAAAAAAAAATAACATTAGATTCAAATACCCAAAAAAAAAAAATTTATTTAGTTCAAAAGTTAAAAATGTTTGCCTTTTAGTTTTTCATTTGATAAATTTTACGTTTTTGAATTTAAATAACATAAGTGTCTTCTTGTAGAAGATTATTAAAAAAGAAAATTAATTAGTAACTTTTATAAAGTGTTGATATATAAAATAATGACCTTTTTTAATTTTTCAAAAAAGCTATTTTCAAAGTAAGATATATAAGATCTACTTAAAATACAATAAATGTCAAAACATTTTTCCAAATGACAAAGTCAAAATTTACACGGCAGAATCAACACAAAGTTCTATTTTTATATGTTATATTAGATAATCAATAATCAGTATCTCAAAGTGTTTTTATTAATTAAATCTTACTTACATAGATTTTCTTTGGTTTCTAAATTCTGTTAGGAAAATAAAAGTAAATATCCTTTTTAATAATATAATATTTTGAAGTTGATATTAGTTTGGTTTTGAAAAAAAAAAATATTGACATCCATTTAGTCATAATACTTTAAAATTTGATATCAATTTCATTTTTCCATCAAATTATCAGTAACTTCTGTTATAATTCATCCTATTTGGCACATTTATGCACTATTATATTGCTTATTTATTAGAGATGATTTTTACCTCATCAACTTGAAAATAAAAATATTAAAAAATAAATAAATATATTAAAAGTTAAAAATTTTCATCTAAACCCCTAATTAAATATCAATGCAAATAACCCTCAATCCCTCCTTCCTCGACACCTAAATTAACAAAAAGGAAGTTGAGAAGCCTTATGATGTTGAAGATAGGGATTTATTGATTATTTAATGAAAGGATGAAATTGATATCACAATTTAATTTATTAAGACTAAATTAATATAAAAAATTATTTCAAAGATAAATTGATGTCAATTTCAACATAGTAAGATTAAAGAGATATTACTCAAAAATTAAAGTAAATTGTTCACCATTGCTGAACATCGTAAGTATAATAAATAAAGGTATGTGAGATTAGTGAATTTGATTTCAAGTAACTATTGAGAGTTGTTGACTAGGACTTAAGAATATCTCCTTTTTTCATATCTACGGCTTTCGGGTCTAGATGATTGAGCCTTTTTATAAGAGCGAAATTTTCCTTAACTGAAATTTATTTATGCACGCTCCTAATAATGAGAAATTATAAACAAAAAAAAAGAAATTATAAGAGAGAAGGAAAGTCGAAAATGGGATATCTAAAACTCAATAAAATATACAGAAAATAATCACTAGATTATGGGTTCAACTACAAAATAATCAATATCTTAAATGTTATGTTTTCTTAAGAATGATTCGGTAATTACTAATCAATATCTTAAAGTGTTTTTATTAATTAAATCAATCTTACATACTTTTTCTTTGGTTTCAAAATTGTGATAGGTAGAAATAATATTCCATCATTGACGGAGATCATAAATACAAGAGATGGGAGATAGGTAGGTGAGATTAGTTAATTTGATTTCACATTTTCACTGACCATTGAGAGTTGACTTGATCTTTTAGAGGATCTCGTGTTTTTTTCTTGTCCACAGCTTTGGACTAGGGATGTCAAAAAAATCCATATCCGCAGATATTCGCGGGTAATACCTGCAACGAAGCGGGTATGGAGGGAAGATTTTGCCTCTGCAGGTAATGGGAACGGGAATTTTAAATATCTGTATGTTAAATGGGGCGAGGGCGAGGATCATTATACCTATACCCGCGGGTATCTGCTATAAAATTACTATTTTACCCTTAAATTATTAACTTAGTTAAATTAATATTATTATTATTTAAATTGATTAGACTAATATTTAAATTTATAAGTTAAATTTATTTGTACTTATTATATATTAGACTAATGATTGGATTACTATTATGTGTTTATTTTTATTTTTAGTATTGTAAATTGTTAAAATTTAGATTATAAAATTGGATTATTGTACTTATTTTTTGTTTATTTTATGCGTTTATTTTTATTTTAAGTATATTAAATTGTTAGAATTTGAATTGTTAAATTAGATTATTATTTATGGTTATTTTAAGTATTTTATAATATTAGAATTTTTATATTTAATTTAAATTTTTAAAATTTTTAATTTTTAATGGGTATCCATAGATATCTACGGGTACCCATAAACCCGCGGATAAGTAAAAAATGGATACCCATATGGATATGGGGCGGGAGACGGAGGCGGGTATTCTTTTGAGGCGGGGGCAGGGCCTATCCCGCCTCCCTCCCTGCCCCATTTACATCCTTAATCGGGATAGGGATGATTGAGCCTTCCTATAAGAGGGGAAGGGTCGCTTGCTCCCAACTAAAAGAGTGTTGGAAGCTTAAACAAATTAAGGTGCTTCATTAGTGCTTAGTAACTGAGTCTAACCACTGGGTTCACAAGGCGGAGAGCAACACTTATATTCAAAGGTACTCCTTCCTGTGATATATATGCGATTTTTATACTCTTGTACTCTGTTTTGAAGTCTTTTTCTCAAATTTCGAAGATGACATTTTCTTCTTCTCTTCTTCTGCCTTAACTCATAAATCATAATCCTATGATTCCAATATGCTAATGTTTTTCCTCAAGAAGGTAGAGCTTTTATATTAACTTTGTTATATTTTTGAACTTTTCAAGTTCATACATATGAAAAGAATAAGAAACAGTGCAACGACATAATAATGCTAGCACAAAAGATGTCTGCCTCAGTCATACTAGCAGTGCTTTTAGCATTTCATATAAGATAATGATACTTGTAAAAACAATTATCTATACAAATTATAGTTTTTAATTTTTAAAAGATTTCATGTCGGTTATTTGATAATAATTTGATTTCTTGTTATTAAATTATTTTTTTAAAAATGATACATTTTTTTTTATTAACATACTCTTTTTTTTTTTTTTTTTTTTTTTTTTAAGATAGAAGAGAGTTCTAAAAGGATAATATAAACAACTTGTATCCGAAGTCTAGACTCCAACTATCCTTGTTTGACCAAAATTGATTCATTATGGGATAAAACTTAGATTATAATTTTCTTTTTTAATGAAAGCTTATTATTTTTCCAGTTAGATCATGAATCTCTATTTTAACTGGTCATATTTGCATTTATATAGATAAACAAATGGTCAACCATAGAAATATCAGGAAAAGATAAGAGTATATATTAAATAAACTTTTTCTAAAATTTTTTAAGGCATGATATCATGTTTTGACTAAAATATTAGCAAAATTTGACTCTGATGGCCAATTAAAATTAAAAAAATATTTCATTATTTTATGTATATATAAAAAAATAATAATAACAAGAATAAGTTCACATAGTATAACCATTATTATTATAGTAAAATAGAATTTTACATTTTACAATCACTTCCAAAAGGTTTCTATTAATTTATTCTTTTGTTATGAATTTTATATCAATAAAATAATTTAAAACAAGATGACAGAAAAATTAAATTAGGATTGGATCAAAGTACTAATTAAGTAAGCTCTTCTTAGGACTCTTGATGTTTCATATTATATTTTACGAGAAAAACTAATGGAATTCGACTTCGATAATAAAATAGAATTAAAAATCATACTTTGTTTATAAAATAAAATTTTTTAAAAAAACTTTTTGATATGTGTAATTATTCATCCTTACCTTCATCATCATTTGATAAGGTTTACTAGGTATCCTAATTAATGCTAACTTAACTTCACAAGTTTTGTTCCAAATAAAAATATTTTGCCAAAAATATTTTCATGAATTTATCGAACACATTTTTATGAATAAATTAACTAACACTCATTTGCTTTTTAAAGAATGATATAGCTTTAAGTTTCTCATTGCATCTAGAGATTAAAGAAGCTGACATTTTTTGGTCAAACCAAAGTTAATTTTTATTTCTTTTTTTTTTTTGTATAAATAATTGTTAAATTGTAGTCTTTCTTCAATGGTCATTATTAGAGACTAATTTTGATCCATTTTAGTGTAAAATATTGTACATTGTCACTAATAAAATATTATCATATATTTAACTTTTGACGTAGTTATTATAAAAATTAAACACTTTTAATAATATGATAATATATAATTAAATAACTGTGTGAAAAAATCTTACACTAATAATGCATCAAAGTTGAGTCTTATTATTTGAATTTGTCAGATTTAATTTTTAACTTGCATGTATAATTAACTTTGGGGTAATCATTATGAGACAAACATATCAAGGGTGCAGAGAAATTCAATTTCCACCGTTCGATTAATCAAATTTCTCAATCCAAAGTTCTCTTTAAAAGACTAATTTTTACAAAATAAAATGATTTTTTCGGATAATTTTTCTTAAATAAATTTTGGAAGTAGCTCCATAAAATTTTAAATAAATTTTTGATATATTTTGTCATCACACCCATCGAATATGTTGTGACATGAATTACTTGGAATTATTGCCGTGGTCTTGGGTTTCAAATATTTGCAGTAGATTTGTCGAATTCGCATGCTTTTCCATTTTGTGTTAAACTTTTGTGTCAACTTTGTTCGACAAATAAACTTGCTAACTTTGGCCACTCTTTGCCGATGGGAGTTCATTGGTTTGAGGATACTCCTTCTTGTATCTCTTTAGCTTTATTTGCGGATTGTAATGGCATCTCTTTTATGAGGCGTAGTGGGTGATTGTTTTTTTTGTCTTCGGCTCTCGTTTGACCCCTTCTATTCACCAAAAAAGAAAAAAAACTTTGTTGTCTTCCCATTTCTTTGATTAAATGTTGGTTACTCAATACATATTATATTTCTTTTAATTAGCCATAATTTCTTTTTCTTGATTATCACTTGTTTATGCTAAGTTGTTTTAGGAGTTTGTTCTTCCCAAGTTAAGAAGAATTTAAAAAAAAAAAAAAAATCGGTGGCAATGAGGAGTTGCTATCTATTAGGAGTCTGTTGGATGGCAAATTAATAAAACGAATTTCTGATTTGAATAAAATGAATTACTTTAAATAACCACATCCTAGGCTTTTCTTTTTTCATTTTTCCCCTCTTAAATTCCCTTATATTCTCTTACTTTTTCATATTTTATTTGTCTTAACAACCTTTTTTATTCCGTTGGATAATTTCAATTTTGACTCGCGTAACTTATCTCGTTTGGTTTATATTATTATTATTATTATTATTATGATTAAAACACGAGCAATGTACAGTTGTGTGTTGTGGGGGGAAGTTGTTTAGATTACATATTTATATCAACATTTATGTACACAAAACAAATATTAATATTTTGGTAAGATTTGCCAATAGAGTTGACTCACTCCATCATATGCATGTCAATGGGGTGGGGTTGGGGTGGATTTTGGCTCAATCCAACCTCACCTCGCACCCTATTGGACAAATCTTAATTTGTTCTTACCCTACCCTATTTATAAATAATCCACTCCAATTGGTATTCTATCTATCTTTACCCGTTACTTTTTTTCAAAATACCTATAAAATTATTTTTAAATTTAATTTATATATATAACAATCACCTTATATCTTTAAAAAAACATCTAATCAATTAAAAAATTTATTTAAAGGAGTCCTTTTTATATAATAAAAAAATTAACAACATAATATATAAATATGACAATAATATATAATTTAAACCTATATGTAGAGTGCAGAGTGGATTTCCCTTGAACTAGAACCTAACCCTATATGCACTAAAACACTACCCAATCCTACACGGCCTATTGTGGGGTGGGTTCAAAATCATACCTAATGTGGTTGGAGCAAATCGGGTACTCGCTAGCCAGGTATCAATTGCCATCTTCATCTAGTGACTTTTTGTTCATATATTGCTACGACTTGGTTCGATTTCTAGATTCTCTTATTAATAAGTTATCTATAAGTATCTTTGTAAGTATCGAATAAGTCTAGAGACATGCAGACTATGGACTAAGATGAGTTTTCTTTTCAACCTAAACTTTAGCGTGAGTGTGTGAGCGCACATGTGTGCATATGTATGTGTGTCTGCATGTGTGTGCATGTGCGTGTACGCACATTGGTGTGGGTCAAGATCAAGTCACACCTGGTCTAACTTGAAGTTACTCTTACACCATTCAATAAATTTTTATTGCCATAAGTTTTTACAAGACTCACCATGAGATTAGAAGTTCATTATTGATTACGCCTATAACCTTTCATATTAATCTAAATTCATTTAACATATATGGGCTATGTTACTCAAGAATTTTATCAATACTTTCTATAAGATTGAATTTCAATAGCCTAGTATGAAGATCATTTGTGCCAATTTTCACAAAAAATGGATATCAATAAGAATATAACCAAATATGATATTGGGTTTGAACTTACAACTTAATAAATTAAGTAAACTTTTTATTTATTTTGATTGAAAAAGTTTATTCAAATGAAAAACAAATATGATATTGATAATATAATGCTTCTCAGATTTCAAGATGAAAAATTCTCTCTATTATATTACTTTGGCTATTGGAAGTAGTAGCTTCCTATTTGCTTCCAGAAAAAAAAAATACTGATTATTTTCGTAGAAATTCAAAATATTGCTCAACTTTAAAAGTTCAATTCAACAAATCATTGCCATCAAATTTTGGAATATCAAGCTTAACATTCCTCACCTAAATTGGTCGTTCATGGTGACTTGGCTGATCTGTGGATGAGCACGATCCAACATGTGCATGCTTTCCCATGGCAAGACACTTTCATTCCTCTGGTCGATCAAATCTGGACTCCAAATGCTCAAATTGATTGTCAGTTCTTTCAAATTCAACTAAAGTGCCCTGCCCCATTTTGAAAGTGTCCTGCCCTAATTTGTTGATCACCTCATCTTGTCTACTAGATTTGGCTTCATTTTCTTTCAGTCTAGTATTTTCAAGCATGGTGGGATGAATAAAAGTACCAATTTTAGTGTCTACTGAATTTCAACAGTAATCAAAAGTCCAACAAGTGCAATAGTATTGAATTTCTTTTTTTTTTTTTTCTCTATGTATACTTAGTTCTGAATCCCATTTAATTTTTCAATAGACCAATCCTTGCTATAATAATAATAATAATAATAATGATTTTTTTATAAATGAATCTTGGTAAGAACTCCTTCAAATTTTAAAAAGACAAAATATTATTTGTATATTTATGGTTGATATGCTTAGAGATATACACTACATGACTGAAAAGTAGGAAATAAAGAGAAATTTTAAAAAGGAAAATTTTAAAACATATTTTACACATAAAGTGAGATGTATTGTTACATAATATGATAATGTTTAAATAACATCCCTCTTTACGAAAAACCGACGCCCTTCATTTACAATATAACACAAGTATATATTTGCTTCAACTGGTTTTGAAAAGGTATGTTAACTGGACATGGATTACATGGCATTATTGTCAGCATAGCTTTCAAATAATTGCACTAGATTTGTCGGATTCGCAGACATTTCCATTTTGGGTTTCAAACCGTAGAATCGAATTTTTAGTTGCCTTGGTTCTCTTCACATTTCTTTAATTATGATTATTCAATATATATATATATATATATATATGTGTGTGTGTGTGTGTGTGTGTTTCTTTTAATTAGCTATAATTTCTCTCTTCATTGTCGCTTTTTCTTTCTTTCTTTCTTTCTTTTTTTTTTTTTTTTGGCTAAGTTGTTATAGGATTTTATTGATTACACAAATCAATAAAATATTAATTTTATTAAAAGTAAGTTAGATAACTAATTTAATAAAAGGAATTTCTTTGTCTTTACTACGTTTTTATTTCGTAGGATAATTTTAAACTTTTACTCAAGTTAAATTACCTCTTTTTTTTCTCTTTAATTTAGAAACCATTAACTTACAGTTTAGTATTGTGGAGAAAGTTGTTTAGTTTGCATGTTTATATCAACATTTATATATACAAACTAATATTAATATTTTGGTACGATTTATGAGATTAATTTTTATTTACACTCTAATTTAATAGAAATTATGAAAATTGTCCTGTTATGATGGGTAGTTATATAAAAATGGATAATGTTGACAATTCTTTTGATCTACATTCAGTATATGATTCTTGTGATATATTTGTTTATATATATAAAAACTGGGCACAATGAAATATAATATTTGGTTTGAATTTATAACTTAATTAAGACTTAGATATTTTTTTCATTTTTGAAAATATAGTATTTTTTTAGTTTGGATTTCTCAAATTAATATTTGTGGTTTAAGTCTTTCTTTCCCCTTTTGAAAAAAAACACAAATGACCATTAGAAAAATGAAAAATTAGATGTTTAGCACTATAATAAGGATTATTTAATCTTACTATTGCAAATTTAGTTTTTGGGAATATTTTTTGAAATTAATATCTAAAAAATGTTATTAGAAATATAAAAACTTGTTGATAGAACTATTTAGCAATATTTTTAATAATGCTATACTTAGGCTATGTCAATAAGGAGTTTTAATAGCATTTTTTTTCATAATTTAGTATATTTTAGAATGTTATTAAATTTTAATTATGTTATAGTATTTTTTTAAATAAAATAAAAATAGGAGAATTAGATAACTTTGTTTTATCATATTGTAATTCAAAGGCTTTTTTACCCAAATAAAATTAAAAAAACATTATTTTCATAAATATCCAGTTTTATCTTTATTTTTGAAAATGTCATATTTTAGTTGTTTATAGGAAAATCGTATGAAATTTGGCGTAATTTATGGTAGTTAAGTAATGAAATCATGTCACTCTCACATAATTTATAAACTGGCAAAACATTTACATATAAATCGTGTGAGCCTCACATGATTTCAATGCAATTAAAATGCACAAAATCGTGTTATCATCACACGATTTCACGTTTTGAACTTGTGGAGGTGGTAACAAATAAATATATAAATAAATAAGATGGTGCATGTTAACATGGCTCGCACATGTTTTGGACTATCATATGATCCATCTATTTTTACTGTTAGATCGTATTTGAATGGTTATGATTTAAAGAGGCAATAATGATATAAAATAAGATTAATTGGTATGCACACTGTCAGTGTAAAATTCATTTATACTGACATCTAATCATATGTAGCCATATAAGCAAAGATGATTTTCTTTTGAGATAATAGATATGAAAGTCAACTATCCTTGACTTTGTGATAGAACATAATTGGATGTTAGTGCAAAAAAGTTTTATACTGACAGTACATACCAATTAAATTCAATTATAAAATAAAATAATAAATTTTCAAATTAAAAATAATAATACTAAATTACCAAACTATCCATCCCATTTTTGCTTCTCTTTTTGACTCTCCCGCCACCATCCTCTTCCAACTCTTCCAAGCAATTTGCTACAAACACCAAAAATTGTTATCCCACTAGAGATCCTGACTCAAACTGTGCGATTGCCGTCTGGTCGAGTATAAAGCGGTGGCAGCAGTGGCAGTGCCACAGCAAGTGTCTACAACAAACTATTGGGAGAAGTTGGAAGAGGGTGATGACAGGAGAGTAAAAAAAAAGGGAAAAATGGATGGATAGTTTGGTAATTTAGTATTATTATTTTTAATTTGAAAATTTATTATTTTATTTTATAATTGGATTTATATATACTGTCAGTATAAAACTCTTTTACATTAACATCCAATTATGTGCTATCACATAAGTAAGGATAGTTAACTCTCATATCTATTATCTTAAAAGAAAATTATCTTTGCTTATATGGCTGCACATGATTGGTTGTCAGTATAAATGAATTTTATACTGACAATGTATACCAATTAATCTTATTTTATATCATTATTACCCCTTTAAATCATAACTGTTCAAATATGATCTAAGAGTAAAAATGAATGGATCATATGATAGTCCAAAACATGTGCAAACCATGTTACCGTGCACCCTCTTATTTATTTATATATTTATTTGTTGCCAGCTGCATAAGTTCAAAACATGAAATCGTGTGATGATAACACGATTTTGTGCATTTCAATTGCATTGAAATCGTGTGAGGCTCACACGATTTATATGTGGGCATTTTGTCAGTTTATAAATTGTGTGAGGCTGACACGATTTCTGGTAACTTAGAGCCAGTCATAAATCGTGCCAACCTCACATGATTTTCCTATAAACAACTAAAATAGGACATTTTAGAAATTAAAGATGAAATCGATTTATGAAAATAATTTTTTTTTTATTTGGGTAAAAAAGTCTAATTCGAAAGATGTGACAAAAATAAATGATACATTAGAAACTTATACTATCAGATGATATAAAGGGCTTAATAATACGTGCTTCGGGCATTCGAAATTGCGTTGGCTCGTGGCTGGCCTCTTTTTCTCCATTCAATTTAAATGATTCACGTTCCAACTCTTTATTACATTTGCATTTGCAAGTTGATTTTTCTACATTGGTTTCATTCACTGATAAACAATTACCAGGTTCATCTAGCGGGATGGACAACTATCAGAAGGAGGGAGTGGAGGCTTCAGGACGTCAGGAAACGGTTCAAGGCGACGCCGCGGCGGTCCGAATAAATTTACCAGAAGATACGAAGAAATCGTCGCTTGATCCGTACACTGAAGGACTAATGGTACGACCACAACCAAGATTACGAAAGAAGATGAACGTTCCCGGGTGTGGCTCCTTCAGATTTGAAATGCAGATGGAAAATGATGCTGTAATGAGATCGCTTTCGGGGTCGTCTTCCGCAATAGAGACCGTCACTATGGAAATTAAAGAACACAACGAAGATAAGGATTTAAATTTGCTGAATAAGGCATATCGTTCAATTGCTGGAGGTAGTATCCCAGAACGGCGCATTGATGAGTTTGAAATTTACAAGCAAAAGACACCTCTAGGCAGCACGTTGCTACACATCGCGATTGCATTTGGAAATGATGAGTGGGTGAGATCGGTACTCGAAAATGCCCCCGATCTTTTGACTGCCGAAAATTGGAATGGTGATATGGCACTGCATGTTGCTGCAAGAGTTGGGCATACCTCTATTCTTAGGGAGTTATTACGCGCTCATCTATGCAATGAAACAACACATTCATGTCCTCAATGCATCGTGGAGCATCTGGACACGAGAAACAAACAAGGAAACAATTTCATCCACGAGGCCTTACTGAATGGTCACAAGGCTGTTGTGATGAACATCCTATCTTCTGAAGGTGACGCGCTTTTGTCAACTCGAGTCCACAAAAAAATGGTTGAGCTAATTGCATTGTTTGCAAAAAATGAACAAAACGAATCAATTTTGTACATGGCGATAGAGGCTGGCTATAAGGATGTTGTTCGACAAGTTTTGACCAAACTTAACAATCCGAAATTGTTGGACAAGTTTTCCGAAGAATACCCGGAATTTGGGGAAGCGATTCAATACCCGGAATTTGCGGAAGCGATTCGAACACAGTCCCCAGATGCTTCGATAGGAAAATCACCTCTTCTAGCGGCAATCATGAAACAAGATGGAGGTACCTCTCAGATAGCTCTAAATCTTATCACATTGTCTACACTTCTTTTATTTTCTTTTTAATTTTAAGCCCATTGTGCTTCTTTCGTTTTGGCCTTTTTATTTTCACAAAAAAAAGAAAAAAAAGAAAAAACTGTCATTGTGGATAATTCTCAAGTGATATGGTACTCATAATTTCATTATTTGTATATGCTAGACACTTTAGATCTCATACTGACAGAGATTCGAGCATGGATACATTTAAGGGATAAGAAAGGAAGGATTGCTCTCCATTACGCGGCATCTGTAGGTTACCTCGAAGGCGTTAAATATCTACTTGTAAGGTGTCCTTCCTGTGCCACTGAAAGGGACAATGATGGGCTATTCCCACTTCACTGCGCTTCAAGTGGAGGCCATGTTGAAGTAGTTGAGGTATTGATAAAGAAGCAATACTGCGTTGATCCCAGAGAGATACTTGACCGCTGGGGCCAAAATTTTCTTCACATCGCAGTTGAAAGTGGAAAGCTTAATGTAGTAAGGCACATCTTGAAAGCTGCTGACAATGAGCTGCTGATAAATCAGCAGGATATTTTCGGAAACACACCCTTGCATTTGGCCTCCTGGAAATGCCATCCCAAAATTGTCCATGCCTTAACATGGGACAAAAGAGTGAATCTCACTCTGGTTAACATACTGAATCAAACAGCTCTTGATATTTGTACGCACTGGCCACTATCAAATCATTTCTTCCGGCAGGCAAGTATGTACTGCTCTGTTTTGCATTAAAAATCACAAATTAGTATCATATTCGGATTTTCGTTTGAAAACTCCAAATTCATGATTTTCAGAAAAATTATTCTCTTGCAGGTTTTTTTTTTTTTTTTTTTGGGGGCCTAAACCATGATTTTAGTCAAACATACTATAAGTAGGTTTGTAGTCAAAATTCTTGCATGCTCTCAAATTATATTGGAGTTAAAGAATAATTTTCAAGAGCCTATCATTGTTTACTGAGGGTTATTTTCTGTCATTCTAAATTAAGTGGCTTTTAGATGCTCTATAAATTTTTTTTAAAAAAAATACCTTTTTTTTCTCAGAAAATTCAAAGTTCAACATTTTAGTTTTACATGCAACTTTTGTTTATCACTTTTATTATATTTTTAATACAATAGTTATGCTAAGTTGTGAGTGAAATAGAGTAGAACTTTTATTTTTTAGTACAAAAGTATTTAAAATATGTTGGGCTCTATATATAGTGCGTACTGCTAGACCTATATAGACTAGAGCCTATTAATTAATGTTAGGGCTTTAGTATTGAATTCATGGTATGATTGATTAACTACTATACTCACGGTTATAGGACGAACAATAGTTTTGTTAGCTCAAGATTAAACTTATTTATTTATTTTTTTTAATGTGCTGTGAGCTTGTTTGTTGTGAAAATATATTATTATATTCACATTTAGATTGTTTTGTGGGTTAAGATAATGATGCACGTTAAATATTAAACTAAGAGTGGATACACCCTTTTTCTTTTGCTAACAAACTCATTTTCAATGAAGCTTGACTTTTATGTGAAAATGTATCAGCAAAATTTTTATTTTTATTTTGGGTATGATAAATAATCGATCGCCGATCATTCAATGTTCTTTTTTATTAGTTTATGTCTTCCTTGCTTTCAAAATTTGTCGGATTTTTAATGCAAACATATGTGAACTTGTGTTTACAGCGGCTAACATGGGCAGCTCTGAAGTCTGCTGGGGTACGACATGCTGATCCCCCACCATTCTCTAGTCAAGTCGCTGTCCAAACAGGAGCCCCATATACGGATCCATTCAAAGAGAAACTCAACACCCTTATATTGGTTTCCACTCTAATAGTTACAGTAACATTCGCAGCAGGTTTGACGCTGCCTGGTGGCATTAAAAGCTCTGATCCAGGACAAGGCATGGCCCTCATGCTACATCGCATGTTGTTTAAGCTATTCATTATTTGCATCATAATATCTATGTATGGTGCTATTAGTGCTACCATCATACTCACTTGGGCCCAGTTAGGTGATTCAAAAGTGGCACTTTTTGCCCTCAAGGTGGCAAAGTATTGCTTGGGGGTCACTCTTGTGACACTATCCCTGGCATTTTTGGCTGGTGTGCACCTAGTCATAAGTGATCTCAGTTGGCTAGCTACTACTGCTTGGGTAATGAGTGTGATTTTTATTCTCATGCTTTTGGTACTGTACATACTCCTTTGGTTGCCCTCGACATCAACTTGCCCAATAGCTCGATACCTTTTCTATTATCCTTTCCTAATGCTCGCATCGTTGACTGAACCTAAAGGAAGAAGTTCTAGTGGTACGCAATCTCACGAATTCTAGTACATTCAATATTTATTTTCCTAGTGCCAGAACATGGATGGTAGAATTGGGAATAGGATATAGGTACAGAAGGTCTCTATCAAACTGTGAAATGCAGACATATGTCCCCAAAATATAGAGAAATTTTTAAATACTCGTAGAGTTAAAAAAAAATTTATACTTTGTTTTGTTTACAGTTCATCATCTCAACTATTATACTAAAAATGTAGTGATAGTGAGAAGTAACAATGAGCCCACAATATCTAAGGTGTTGATTTCTATCTGTAATAGGGCATAACCTTTTTTTTTTTTTATTTCCCTAGGAGTAACTAAATATTTCTCCAAATCATACTCTCTTTCTTGCCCTACCATTCATATTTTAATATTTAAAATATAATATATACATAGTAGATAATTGCCATAAGTTCTTAAAATTTTTTAAATAATATATGCATAGTCGATAATTGCCATAAGTTCCTACAACTTTTTTAAATATTTATTTTTCAGGTGGCAAAACATGAAGAGAGAGAAGAAAAAAAGGAAGAGTTTTGAGGACAGTTCTATTCCTTAATTGTGTTGTATTAATCAGCTACCATCAATCATGTTACTCAAAATGCCTCCTTTGTGTGCTTGTCAATTATGAGAATGTAACTCGTATTACTATTTCTTTGTAGTAAATAACGTTGGATTTGCCCTGAAGTGTTATGATGTCTAAATTTATCCCTTTTTTCCAATAATTCATTACGAAGGCTCAACTCACATAGAATGAGGAGCAAGCCAAAACATACAGAAATACAAACAGAATTGGCAAGACTAATGCCAACCACATTCCACCTAAGCCATGCATGGTACATTTGAATTCTTGTCTATCTGTGCCCCTATAACTGCTTGATTGCATTTTGCTGGAAACACTCAACCACTCCTAATTACCAGCATTATCATCGATAGTAACAGCCAATAGAAAATGTCATATGCCACACACCTTCGAAGCCTCAACAGCAATCTTCAACCGCCTAATCAGATGCATACCACTTTTAGTCATGAAACTCTTCCAACTTATTGTGACAACTCCTTTTCAAAGTGACATTTCCGATGTGGAACTTGTTATATTGTTACCCCCTTTAAAAGTCGGCATTCTGATTGTTGCACTTTATGAGCGACACTTTATTCGGCGGTGTTTCACTCAATCACAATCAGCTCCTCCATCGGCCAGAACTCTTCGCAGGTAACCCTCTTCGATTGGCCGACTCTCAACAAAAGCACAATTTATAACGAGTATAAGTTATTAGGAGAACTATACCTTAAAAGCTAGCTATTGGAGTGGGAGATCTCAAATCCTTATAAAGCCTCCCTTTCAAGATGACCTTCCTAATGTGGGACTCATTACATATATTTGCTTATAGCTCCTTCATGAACTTGGCATAGTTTGGCATTCGCTCCAATGCCTCAGCAAACGGAATATTGATGTGGAGCTTCTTAAGTACATCAAGAACCTTAAGAAATTGCTGTCCTTCTGGTTCTTTCTTTTGTTGCTTCACCCTTTGAGGATAAGGAATTGGAGAGTCATAAGCAAGAGGTGCCACATATCCTTTCTCCTCAGGTGGTGCCATATTGGAATTTTTAGTAGGTTTTTCTTCTACCCTTGCTTCTTCTTTTTCAGATTCAGCCAATTCTTTACCACTTCTCAATATGATTGCATTCACATGCTCTCTTGGATTTTTAGTGGTATTGCTAGGTAAGGAACCTAGTGGCCTCTCAGCTAACTGTTTAAAAATTTGCCCCACTTAATGCTCTAGATTTTTTATTGTAGTATCATGAGCTCTAAATTGAGCCTCTGTCCTCTCCATAAAAGCTTGAGTCTTCTCCACAAAAGACATATGGCTCCTCATGAACTGTTGAAACATGTCTTCCAGGTTGGGCTTCTTCTCTTGTGGAAGTTGATTGAACTATTGCCTAGGAATATAGGTGCTGGAGTAGAAGTTGTGCTTCTGGGCATTCATATAGTTAACCTGCTCATCAGAAGAAGGAGTTGTAGTGCACTCTCCATTCGGATGGTTCCCATGGCCAAAAATCACAATACATAACATGTGTTGGTGAAGTGGTGCTGAGCAAGCCCAATTGCTTCTGAATGGTTGCATTTTGGACAGAAAGGGCTTACATCTAGGCCAAGAGGGCAGTGATAGTATCAATTTCTAGAACTTCCCTTTTCTGGCTTCTCTCACTAGGCCTCTGGTAATTATTGCTAACCAATACTTCAAATAACTCCCAAGACTGCTCAGGTGTCTTATTGTTCAAAGAACCACCAGCTATTGCATCAACCATGATCTGAGTGGACATAAAGAAACCATTGTAGAATGTCTAGATTTGCATCCAGAGTGGGATGCCATGATGTAGGCATTTAGCCAACAGCTCCTTGTACCTCTCCCATGATTCATAAAAAGATTCACCATCTGCTTGGGTGAAGGAGGTGATGTCATTGTCATTCCTCATCTTGGCAGATTTGGTAGGAGAAAAGTACTTCTCCAAGAATTTCCTGGTCACCATATCCCAGGTGGTGAGTGTCCCCTATGGTAGAGACTTCAACCAAGCTTTGGCCTTGTCCCTCAATGAGAAGTGCAACAATCTTAGTTGAATAGCATTATCTATGGCACCATTAATTTTTATGGTATCACAGATCTTCAGAAAATTGCTGAGATGCTCATTAGAGTCTTCACTAGGTAGTCTAGCAAATTGACAATTTTGTTGCATGAATTGAATGAGTGACGTCTTCAGCTCAAAGTTGTTTGCTTGGACGGGTGGCCTCACAATGCTGGATGAACACCCTTGAAGAGTGGGTGCCAAATAATCTTCATGACCCTGTCATTTTGCTCGTTTTCATTTGCCATGGTAGCTTTAGAGATTCTTTCAACTACTCTTTGTTCTCTTTTGATCTGACGTAAAGAACGCTCAATATCTGGATCAAAGAATAAATCTCTTGTGAATTGGCTTCTTCACATAAAATGCAAAATAAAACACAAGAATAAGTGAAAGTAGGAAAGACTAAAATAAAACAAAAGCTAAATAAAAATAAATAACGAAAGAAAAAGAAATAAAAATAAAATAAAAGGAAAAATAAATAAAAAATAAACAAGATAAAAACAAATATAAAATAAAAAAAAAATAAAAAAAAAACAAAAAATCCAATCTAGTATCCTGTCAACTAAGAATGATATTGATACTATCCCCGGCAACGGTGCCAACAACTTGATGCAGCTCCGGCAAGTATATCAGGTCGTACAAGTAATAAAGTGATGAGAAAAGTATCGTTTTCATGAGAATAGATCAAGTACCGGATAGTCTAGGGGAATAACTATTTCGACAGAATGAATTCATAGATGCAGAAAATTGAAATAAAAATTAAATAAAATAAATAAGAAAAAAACAGTGTAGACGTATGCTAATGGGGTGGCTAAAAATAATGGAATGGATGCTAGGGCTAATTAATTTCACCTATTGTAGATGTATTTACTATAAATTTTCGTTAATCAGTTTCTTTCCTAATTGACTCATGGTCAGTTCCCTTTAATTTATTCCTAGCCTCTCTTGAGGTCAAGCAATACTCTTTATCATAAATTGATTGTTTAATCTCTTAGTACAAACTAATCTAGGTACAGGTTGAAATTCTATGGGTTCCTATGTTGACCGCATGAACCGCGTTTGTTTATCTCTAGTTTTCGCTCAGCTCAAGGTGTTTATGTTAAGAGGCTCTATTCACAAACCCTCTCTCGAATTATTGTAAATCTCCAAATCAATTAATTGGTGATCAAGCAATTAAAAGCATTAAGCACAAACAAAAACACTAAGCAATAAAGATAGAAAATAAGATTAATATCAATCCATGAGTAAATTTGTCATACAAAAAGAGTCCATTAATGCCCTAGCAAAAGAAAACTAGTTCATAACTAAAGAAAAGAAAACAATAGAAGAGTATGAAGATGAGAAGACAAAAGAACAAAAAGCCATAAAGATTTCTGGTTAGAGACAAGAGATTCAGAAGAATATGGATCTCTCCGAGTTGAACTTGAGCTCTGGAATCCTTGAATCTTTACCTTCAATCTCTCTAGAAGAAGTATCCTGTCTTGGGAAGGGTGTAGCAGTGTTTAGGGATCTCTTTTCTGACTTTAAGTGTTGTCTTTTATAGTCCACGGATCCCTTTTCTTGAAATTCAGCCCGAGCCCACTAATTCTGTAGTCGGGGTTGCGCTATAGCGTAAGACAACATGCTATAGCTCGCCTGCCTGATAGCTCTAACTATTTTTATACACTTCCAAGCTCTGTATCGGTCAGAATAGTTGGAATTTGGCATCGGAGGTAGAAATAGAAATTGTAGATCTTTGAGTAAGCTTTTCAACGCAATAAGAATCACCTCAATCGGAGTTCTTTAGCTCAAGATACAAGTGAAAGAGCGATAAAAGGTCAGACTTAATAGCATCAGAAATAAGATAAAATTTCAATCTTGTTTTGCCTTTTTCTCCTAGAAGACTCGAGAACTGAAAAAAGTGTCCAACAACAAAGTTGAAGATATTCTTCCCTTCTTTCCAAAGAATCTTCAATCATCATAATCCGACTTCTAGAGAGCTAGATATTAAATTTTAAATGCTGGAAGGTCATGATTTCATACAAGTTAAGCTCTCTCATAGCTCCAAATTATAACTTGAGTGCTTGTATCTAATGACAATCAAGATAAGCCCAAAATAAGTATCTAAAATATAAGAAAATAACAGAAAATAAAAATACCATCTAATCTAAACTACTTAAATAAAATAAAATAAAATAATAATTAAATTAAATAACTATGTCCTAAATTAAATAAAAATTAACTAAAAATATAACTCACCAAAGAAAGTTATCAAATATATACTAAAATAAAGTCTAAATTAAAAGATTTGTAAATTATATTAAAATTAGAAAATAGAATAATAAAAGTATGATATTAATAAAAATTATTATTTGATTAAATATAATATTGATTAAAATCAATATGATTTGCGCATACCAAATAATACTATTTAATGTAATGTTTATTATGTTTAAGAAATTTATTTTAGTATAACTCATCAACTAATTTATTTTAAATTTTATAATTTAATATCATTATTATTTGGGAACTTGAGTAACCAAACACTTATTATAATTTTTAGCCACCATAAATACATATGACAAATAGTTATCCTTGACTTATTACACTTGTTAACATGGAATGTAATTTTTCAATTGCACATTGCCATTGCAAGTGAATTTTATTATAATACTAAATATAGATACTTAGGTCTTAGTTTATTAAATGAAATAAATATTTTAAGAAATTTAAGTTTGATTTAATTGTTAAATGAGTTCAATTAAGTTAAAAATAAATTAAGCCATAAATAAATCACATGATCTATTCCCACTCTAATCACAAGATTTAACGAAAATTGAATTTCGTACCAATTATATTAAATAGAAATTAAACTACGATAGTGTACAATGTTTTTTTTTTCTTTCGGGGGGGTCAAAATAGTATACAATGTTCAGCTTTTTTGTTTTTTTTTTTGGGGGTCAAATACTATATTCAAGTTGGAGGCTGAGTAACATTCACAAAAGACCTAACCAATAAAGAAAATTAGAGGCCTATATAAAAGCCCAAGTCAACTAAGATTACCTTCCAGGCGATCAAGGCCTAAGGCCACCAATTACTGGGGCCCAAACTCGGGAGATTGCATTACAAAAAAAAAAATCTCCATTTTTCTCCACTAGAGGTTTCATTAGTTAACTATCATTTTGGTCCCTGAAATTATATGCGTACTTCACTTTAATCCCTGAAATTTTGAAATTAACTCTTTAGTCCTTGAAGTTGCATTCCGTCAGTCATTTTAGTCCCTAGTTAGTCAATCGTCAGTCAACTATTATGGTTTTGCTAATGTGTCACATTAAGTGATACGTTAGCACGCCACATAGCACAACAGTTGACCTGGCATGCCATGTGGTGAAGCCATCTGACAACCTCTGACGTTGCATGCTGACATGTCATTGATTTTAAATTGGTTCAAATTAGGCTTTGAAATTTTTAAATGTGTCAAAATAGTCCCTGAAATTTTTAAAATGTGTCAAAATAGTTCAAAATTCATAAACTTCTCCTCTTCTCCTTCACAAGCTCTAAATTTTTAATTTTTCTTAAACCCACTAATTTCTCTCCTATTTTCACACCCTACCTAAACTAGATCCTCTCCACATAGAATAACAGGAAGAGAATATATAGAAATGAAATAATGAAATAATTTTAATGTAGCTCATCCTAATTCAAGATCCAAGAATGCCTCTAGACTTAATGAATATTTATGGGCGTACTTATGAATAACCCATTATCAAAGAAATCTAAAAGTCAAACTTAATTAAAAGACCAACTAGGTAAACTAATCCTATTCCTAGTACATGAATTTTGCTCATCTTCATTTATGCATTAGCTATAGTTTCGAAAGTTACGTTGCACACAAACGATAATTCACAATCTCTCAGTAGCCAATAAAATGATTTAATTAAGAGCCTTGTAGTAGCCAATAGCACACTTTCTAGTACAATGACCATCATTACAATGATATTACCAGTTTATGATGTCTTTGTAATGTAGCAAATGGTTACCTGGATATTGAGACATACAAGTTTGTCTTCTTTAATGAATTATGTTTCATACTCACATGAATTCCAAATAGAAAGATAGGGCATTAATGCCTTTTGAAGTCAATCGGATTTAAAATAGCAACATAAGCTTGGACAAGTACCTGATTATGCTAAAGAATAGAAATTTGTAAGCTCCCCAGCTTGAGGACTTTCTTAGGACCATACTCCTCATAGTACCAAGCCTTTTGAATTTTCATACTGAAATTCAGAAATTTCTACTAAAAGATTTTTAGAAAATTAGACCAACAAAGATTATATCAAGTTGAAAAGTACGTCAAAGGGATATAAAGACTAGCAATACTAAGTCGTCCTTAATTAAAATCATTTATTGGCCATTGAGAGGTTATGAATTATCACTTGTGTGTAACCTAACTTTGGAAATTATAGCTAGTGCATAAATAAAGATGAGCAAGTTCCATTTATTAGGAATGAAACTGTCTTAACAAACATACGAGTCAGTATTTCAATTAAGTTTGACTTTTAGATTTCTTTGATGATAGATTATTCATAAGTATGCCTATAAGTATTCGTGAAGTCTAGAGGCATTCTTAGATCTTGAACTAGGATGAACTACATTAAAATTGTTTATTGTATTTCATTATTTCATTTCTATATATTCTCTTCTTATTATTCTATATGGGGAGGATCTAGTTTAGGTAGGGTATGAAAATGAGAGAAAAATTAGTGGGTTTAAGGAATATTAAAAACTTAGAGCTTGTAAAGGAGAAGAAAAGAAGTTTAGAAAATTTGGACTATTTTGACATATTTAGAAATTTTAGGGACTAATTTGACATATTTTAAAAATTTTAAGGACTAATTTGAAACAATTTAAAATCGACAACACGTCAACATGCCACATGGTATGCCACATCAGAGGTTGTCAGAGGGCTTCTCCATGTGGCATGCCACGTCAGATGTTGTGCCATGTGGAGTGTCATGTGGCATGCTGACGTGTAACTTAACATGACACATCAACAAAATCGTAATAGTTGACTGACAGTTGACTAACCAAAGACTACAGTAAGCGATAGAATATAACTTTAGGGACTAAAGAGTTAATTTCCAAATTTCAGAGACTAAAATGAAGTATGCATACTATTTCAAGGGCCAATGTGAAACTTAACTCGAGGTTTCATCCGTGCTTATAGACTTTTTTTTTTTTTGAAAGAAAAATTAAATATGAATCTCACCTGATCTAAAACTTGTATACAAAACATATAATTAAAAATAGGTTTAATTATTTTATAGGTTCATATAATTTTACTTATTTTTTAATTAGATTCCTATAATTTAAAAATTTATAATCAGGTCCTTAGATTAAGCAAAAATTTGTAATCAAGTCTTTGGAGTTATTTTTTATTACAAAAACGTTTGATGTGTGTACACATTTTATGATGGACTATCTCAAATATGGTGCACCATGTATCGTATCATCCAATGACATGGATTTAATAGTATATACCATAAGCCCTCAACTTGTGGTACACACTAAAATTTCCTTTTCTTCCCCAAAACTCTCTTTACAACTTCCTGCAATGCTAGTGTGAAGTATTATCTTCAACAACTCAAAAGCAAACACACAATAAGCATATGATAACCAGATTCAGCCTTCAAGCACTAACATAACCAAAAATAACTATGATATTCTCAAGCTCAAAGATTCATTTTTTAACATGACAGAACCCATCAACAATTCAAAACCAAAATAAAATCCACATAGGGGCAAAATCAACAAGCCAAAAATTGTCCAAATTAGAAAAAAAAGAAATTGCTCAAAGATTCATTCTTTAGCATGACAAAACCCATCAACAATTCAAAACCAAAATAAAACCCACATAGGGGCAAAATCAACAAGCCAAAAATTACCCAAATCCAACCTAAACAACACCACTGCAGCCTCATCTCCTCCTCCCAGTTGCTCCACCGAGTTAACCCATCCTCGCCTTCGCCCAGCATCGTCGCCTAGTCGCCATGACCTAAAACCTGCAAACCACTAAAGGAGTTGATGGCTGAGTGTGGAAGGGGAAAAGGAGTTGGTGGCATGCCAGAGGATGGAGTAGGAGAAGCGGTGTTGGTAGTGAGGGAAGCGGGTGGTGTGGTGGAAAGAGAATTTGAAATAGAGGAAGGTGAGGAGAAAGGGGAGGACAAGGAAGATGAGGGAGGAAGAAGGATCCTATGTGAGTGGGCTTATGGTTTGGGTTTGGTGGTTGTGGAGTCAAAAATATTCGGGAATATTCAAGGAATATTTCGTTAATTTTAATGTTTTTGTCACAATTAACACAGGCAGGGATTTAATTGAAAAATTTTATATAACTTAAGGATTTGATTATAAATTTTAAACTATAAAAACCTACAAAATAATTAAACTTTAAAAATATTTTAAACAAGTTAGGTCAGACTAATCTAAGTACAGGTCAAGTGGACTACATTTTATATGAAAAATTATATTTTATTAACATTTCATTATTTGTACACTAAAAAATATTAAATATGATAACTTTTCATGTTAAAATATGGTACATGTTTTCTATGGATTTAATTTTAAGATTTAATTTTAATGTATTATTCGTGTATGTTATACAATTATTTATTGTTATATTACTATGTCAATAAAATATTTGATTCTTACAATTATTTTCTTAAAAGTTACAAGTATAATAGTATATAGTTAAATAATAATATAAAACTCTTTTCATTAATAATCTAACAAGATTAATTTATTATTCTAATTCGTTATATGTTAATGTTACAACTCAACAGTGACTTATATTCACATTGGCAGCATCCAGCATATAGCGTGTATTAAACATTTTCTTATTTTTATGACGCCATTTCTTAACCAAAGAAAGCGTTCTCAGACGAAGAGGCCACGGAAGTTCGAGAACACGAAAACAGCGAGGACCTAAAATTGCTACGAGCTGCATATTCACCAGATTGGAGGCTTTTTCAAGCAAAGGAGCCCTATGAGAAACACCGTGCTACATCTGGCCACATCTCCACTCTTAAGAAGCTATTGTTCACTTATTTGCACAATTTACAAATTGCATACTCATATTCTGTAGTCCCCTGTATATGTTGCCCTGATGAAAATCCTAGAAACAAACACGCAAGGGAACACCATCTTCGATGAGGCCTTGCTCAATGGACAAAAGGGAGTGATGAATTGCCTAGCTTTTGGAGAAGAAGAGGTTGAGGGTGGTGGCTTCAAGGAATTGCTTGAGCAAGCTGCATTGTTTTGGTTAAGCAAGAAGGAGATGAAATCGGGTTTGAATTTGGCAATTGAGGCTGGAGACAAGGAAGTTGTTGATCGAGCATCGGCTAAAGTCACGGTCGGTGTCGAAGGTGACCTTGCATTGCAAAAAATTGTTGAGGGCCATGAAGCGGTGAAGGAAATCTGGCAAATGATTCCCCTCGGCCCGAATTACATTCCAAAAGGAAAATCACCCCCCCTTGCGGCAATCTTGAAATGGGATCTAGGTACGTGACTGAAAGTGCTTTATCATAAAAAATAAAAAATAAAAATAAAAAAGTCTCCTCTCATTTTTTTTTTTATCATATATAAGTGCTTTATAGATAAATAAGAGAAACAAATTAAATCTTAACCATAAAAGACCATATGATTTTTCATTTTAATTTTAATCATTCATATAAGATTTATTGATCAAGATTTATTACACTTATATTCTCATCGTTAATCATTCGTCTCACTTAATATGCTCCCCATACTCAAATAAAATGTGACATTTGCTCAAATAAAAATTATGCTAATATCTTCTAAAATTTAAAATAATCATACTCTACATTTCTCCTATTTTAAGGATATATATATCGACATTTCTCAAGAATTATATTGTCATTATATTTATGCTTCCTGATATTAGTTGACTGTTATAGAAATAGATGATATTAATGTTAAATGCATTGCACATAATTTTTATGCCACTAATAGAATTTTTTAGACTGTCTTTACAATTAAAATGACTATTATACCCTTACAATAACTTAAGATTTTTGCAACTCCTCTCCCCTAATGAATTAAAATCCCTCTTTTTCTCCCAAATCAGGCTTGAGCAATGCAAGAAACTTTGTTTTTCACTAAATCTCTTTGCTTTTAATGGGGTTCCTTGAAGTTCCATTTAATATTAATCAACTGTCCAAAACAAAAATAAATTCGTGTAGTTTTTGACAGTTCTATAACTAAGAGCTTTGTAGTTTTTAATCAATTATCATCGTCTATTATGCTGTGATTAATAATAGTAAACAACTATCATTTTGTAATAATTAATATATATAATTTGGGGTTATCAGTATAAAAAATATACTAAGTTGACGTAGTGTGTAAATTGCAAAACTGTTATTCGATTGCTCATGAACTATCCATGGTTTTAGCTAGTGTATTTGATTGTCATTTTTCAGGAGATAATATTTGCTAATGACCGTCATTTTATATGATTACTCATTATATAATTGCTTCTTGGAAGTCTTGCAGGAGTTTTGGTTTCAAAATTATAATTTTTTTCTTTTTAATTCGAATGTATAATTTTGTTTATTCTCTACCCTTCCCCGAGATTCGTTTGTGGGTCTTTTTGAAATAAAGCTGTACTTGGTACTCATAATTGATTATTCAAATTATATGCCAGATATTTTGAAGATCATACTAACAAAGAAACCAGAATGGATCCATTTAAGGGATGCAGAAGACAGGCTTCCTCTTCATTATGCGTCATCTTTAGCATATCTTGAAGGTGTTGAATACCTACTTGAAAAATGTGTTTCCTGCACCATTGAAAGGGATAACTATGGCTTTTTCCCACTCCATTTTGCTTCTTATGGAGGCCATGTTGATGTAGTTCGGAAGTTGCCACAGCACTGTCTGGATCCTGGAGAAATACTTGACAAAAGTGGCCCAAATATTCTTTACCTTGCAGCTGAAAGTGGAAGTACAACATAGTAAGCTACATCTTGCATGCTTTTCTAATCATGGACTTGAAAAAATGATAAATGCTAAGGATAAAAATGGAAACACACCCTTGCATTTGGCCACCTTGTGTTGCCGTCCAAAGATTGTGAATACATTAACATGTGACAAAAGAGTGGATCCCACTTTTATCAACGGAAAGAATCAAAGAGCTCTTGATTTAACTACGCAATTTTCACTCGAAAGCACATCCCTTCATCAGGCAAGTTGCTTTTGCTCTTTATTAAATAATTCATAATATCAATTGCTTTTGTGGTCAAATTGCATAAAAGGATAAGAAAAGTAAATAATTTTGTCATTGTTTACTGAGAGGATTTTATTTTATTTATTTTGACACAAGGTCTCAAAATTACCGATTCTCTAGTTCCTCTTTGGTTATATCTTGATATTTCTATTAGATCCATATTTAATTTCATATTTTCAAAACCTAAGATTTAGGTGAATAAGTTTTTCTTTTCTTTTTTAATAAAATAAGGATATTATTTTTAAGTATTTGAAATTGGGTTTTATTTCATTCAAATATTATAATTTGTAAAATTTTGAGAAATCTTTTTCTGTTAAATTATTATTTATATATATGGAGATTGTTTTTATAACAAAATAACTGCAACAAAAATATGTGACTGCTACGTACTGTAGCCAAATGCAATAACAAGAGCCTTGCATTTTTAGTAAAGAATACCAAAACACAATTGTTTAAATACTATTCTAACTAATCACATGCTGTCCAATGGGTTAATAACTACGTATGTGGGACTGGGGATACTCTAATGAGATATGTGATTATTTTTTTATTTGCTGGATTTGTAACGCACAAAAACTCATGAATATATTTGCAGCGGTTAACATGGTCTACATTAAAATCTGCTGGCGCACCCCGTAGTGAGCCTCTGCCATTCTCTACCAAGGTCCCTCCCCAAAGATCAAGAATTATTCGGTTAAAATTTAGCCCAAATGTGGATCTGTACAAAGATAGAATCAACACTCTCATGTTGGTTTCGACCCTTACAGTTACAGTGACACTTGCGGCAGGTTTCACCATGCCTGGTGACACTAACAGCTCTAATCCAGAGCTGGGCATGGCCACCATGTTGCATCACATGTGGTTCAAGATATTCATTTTGTGCATCATAATATCTATGTATGGTGCCATCGTTGTTACTATCATACTCATCTGGGCTCAGCTAGGGGAGATAACTTTAGTCCTTCCTTGCCCTTAAAGTGGCAAGGCTTGTTTTGGGAGTCACACTCGCAACATTGTCTATGGCATTTTTGGCTGGTGTGGTGTCCACTGAGTTATTAGTGATCTTAGTTGGCTGGCCACTACTTCACTTGCCATGGCTACGACCTTCATTGTTGTGCTTATGTTACTCTACATTCTCCTTTGGTTTCCCTCGCCGTCAAGTAACATAGTGGTTCGATACATTTCCTACTATCCCTTTTTATTTTTGGCATCACTGGTTTAACAATGCTGCTGATACCATGTGAGAAGTGGAAGCTGAATATGAGAGAAAAGAGAATTGAGCAAGAGAGTGATTGAATGGAGTGATGCGAAAAAAAAAAATGAATCACTTAAATCTGAATGTACAGTAGCAGAGTTTATATATAAAGACATTAACCATAGTTAGATTTGCTAACTAGACTACTAACTAGAGTTCCAACTAACTATCATGCTAGTTGGCATAACTAACTGCTAACAACTGTCCTAACTGACTAAACAAAAGTGAGGCTAAATTAATTACATAGCTAAGATAATTACATCAGTGTTAACAACATGTGTCAGTAACAAGTTCTAGAAGACTTTGCCAAAGTACTTACAAATGTCACCTTTTTTTTTGGCATATATAAATGGTTCACCTTCTTCACATTGCTATATGCTCTACCACTATCTTTGCCCATAACATTCTCTCCCATGAACTTGCATAAGTTATCACTAGGTTTCTTTCCCTTCATTCTCATCAAAGAACCTCTACAAATTTGGATTATTCTATCTCTTGCAGAGCATCTATAACCCAAATAAGTCAAATTCCTTCCAACATCAGGCACATACCTCACATCACCAAGTATGTATACCCAACCATTATGCATCTTAATTTTCACAATGCCCTTTTCAACAATATCCAATGAGTCACCATTGGCCAATCTCACAACCTCATCCCACAAGTATCATAAGTATCAAACCATTCTTTTTTGCAACAAATATGATTAGAATAAACAGAATCTAAAAGTCATTCATCACTATAAGCACTCTTCTTTTCTTCAACTATCAATAACTCAATTTTATAACTTGAAGATTCTTGCACAACTATTGCAGCATCTTCAAACTTCTTTTTTCCTTTTCCTTTACTCCTTTCAAATTCTTCCATACCTGCTTTCAATTTCTTGCAATAAAATTTGATGTAACCCATCTTGTGACAAT
Source organism: Pterocarpus macrocarpus (assembly GCA_031439585.1). Taxonomy (NCBI): domain Eukaryota; kingdom Viridiplantae; phylum Streptophyta; class Magnoliopsida; order Fabales; family Fabaceae; genus Pterocarpus; species Pterocarpus macrocarpus. Next base: position 19,925,524 of record CM062517.1, on the reverse strand, counting down.
ACTAACATTGTTTATCTTTATAGTCTAGTCTTAAGATAGAACTTGATCTTGAATTATCCCTGCCAAAATTATTGCCACTAGATATGCTTTTGCTGCGAGTAGATCTAGCAACAAAAACACTCCTTTCTGATTGATCATTCGACCTTTTTAGTTTCTTATTCTCCAATAACACAACAATCACATCATCAATTTTCAATGTATCTTTTCCAACTATCAATGTAGTGGTTAAACTCTCATAATGATTTGGAAGAGATGACAACAACAATGCTTTATCTTCATCATCAACTTTCACATCAATGCTGGATAATTGTGCAATTAATTTTGTAAAATAATTCAATGATCTCTAATATCTGTACCAGCATCCATCTTCAATTGATATAGTTCTTTCTTTAAAAACAAACGGCTTGTAAGAGATTTCGACATATACATTCTCTAATTTCTTCCATAAATCAACCATAGAAGTTTCATTTAGAACATTATATTTTACCTCAGGTGCTAGGCACAAGCTAATCATACTGACAACTTTCATCTCCATCTCTTCCTCTTCTTCATCTGTCATCTTTTTATGCTTCTTTTCCTTCTCATTTAGAGCATTAACTAGTCCCTACTGCATTAAATTGTCTTTCACATTACTCTACCATAGGCTAAATTTCCTTTTGCCATCAAACAGTTCCATCTCAAATTTGCCCATTCCCAAACCTTGTGTCCTTGCCATTAAAAATACTAGAAGTGGGATTAGAACCCACTCTAATACCAAATGTTGGGACAAAAACTCCAATCAAACAAATAAACAAGCAAAAAAGAGCACAAGAAATTAAATTGGTTCAACCTTTACTACCTATGTCTACGACTTCACAAATCATTCCACTAATTTTTTTGTCAAAAATATAGTCACGAATATTACAAACTCTCTTAAACCCTAAACTCCAATACACCCAATCTTATCAAATAATTTTTCTCACATAAATAAAATACTCACTTTACTCATAAATTGTCTCCACCTAACAACAAGTCTCTCAAAGCTGTTTTATTCTTGCGAAACATTCTTAATGCACTTGCATAGTGCACACACACTCACTACATTGCTATAGTTATTTCCATTCACTTCTTAACTACTGTAGCTATGATGCATTGTACTTTAAATGTAATTTCTTGTGTATTACATAGTATGAGTTAGGTGGAATTTTTTTAAAATTTTAATTAGTATTATTGAGTATTTATGTTCTAGGAACAGATTTTTTTGTAATGCAAGTCTTCAAAGAATTGTGTATTCAATTTTTTTTTGTTTTCATAGTTTTTATGTATCTTGTATTGCACAAGTGCTGTAGATTTGTTTTATTTCTATTTCATTTTCAAGTCACCTTCGGTCCTTTCCTTATTTATCCACCATGCTTTTTTGTTTAAAATATTTTGTTTGGGCTAAATATTAATTGATATTTGATAGAGGCAAATGCTATGGTGCCCCTTACTTGCAAGAGGCACCATGCACCTTGTAAAAGTACAATATGATGGATGGGTGTGATTTGAAGGTGTCTGCATACACCAAACACTTACAGTGCATTGTAGTAAATTTTAATTTTTAGTTAAATTTTAAAATTGTGATTAAGTATATTTTAAAATTGACTAAAATTTATCTATATAATTTTAAAATATCCCCAAAAATATGTATTTAATTTTAGGATCATGCAAATAAAATTTTATTTAATTTTAAGATCATACAGATAAAATTAAGAATTATTACAGTGCATCACATGTATTTAAAAATAATTAAAATTTATTTGCGTGATCCTAAAATATCCCTCAAAAATTATGTTTAATATCAAGATCATGCAGATAAAATTTTATTTAATTTCATATTATACAGATAAATTTTAAAAATTATTACGATATATTACATATTATTGGTATATCAATACACTATCAAATCTCATCCATTGGATTAACAAGTTGCATGGTGCAAGTAAGTTGCACCAAACATGCCGCCTTTGATTTGATGATATGTAGAAGAATTTTGTTGCAATTTGAAGTAGTTGATTCTACCTTTTGTGCTTGGATAAATGGGCATCCTATTGCAGATAAGTATCTCTCTCTCTCTCTCTCTCTCTCTCATGCTCGCAAACTTTGTGCACGATGAAATATTTGCTTGTGGATATGCTACTTCGGTGTTTTCAACTCCAGTAAATACGATGTTGAGGAGGATGCATAGAAAATAGATCAGGAAATGTTAACAGCGATGCCGAATGATAAGGAGGCATATTGTGAAATAGATGATAAGTTGATAACTTTGTTCTTCAGTAATGAAGAAAATAACATTAGTTGTTGTCTAAATATTAGAGGTTTGTTTACCTATTGTCACGTGTGCAAGTTCTGGGCCAAATATAGCAGTAGAACATCTGATCTTTAGTTCACTCAGGCTAAAATGAAGGGGCTTATATCTGTCTATTGTAATGGATAGGATATTAAGTGCCATACTTTTTATCAAGAAAAAGTTAGTGCCCCATTACATGATAATAAGAAAGAACAATGATAATAAGAATGAAGCTTTTACATTAATCAACTCTGTGTCCCATTAACAGAAATTTTAATATTTTGCAAGGATAGCCAAGACAGCAACGTACTTGCAGAATTTGAAATCACTGATTTTTGTCATCCGTTTGGTTCATACCATAAGAATGCTCTAGCTGTTCAAGTGTTGAGATGGAATGATGGCTTTTACCTCAAAGATCAGGACCATTGGCGATTATCTGGCATACACCGTGATGTGCTTCTCCTAGCAAAGCCAAAGGTTTGTTTTCTCTAAATTTCTCCTCACCTACTATTTCTCAGTCTCATTTAGGAGCTGTTTTGTGGACAATGTTCTGATAATGCATATTCCAGTAGGGTGAAAAGTAAGTACTGTTTTCATAAGATATCAAAATGTGATGCTAACATTATTTTCGTTAGCATTGTGATGAGTTTATGGAATCTTTAATAGAACAAATTAAGCTAAAGTTGGATTTGATCCTTAATGCACCTCATTTATGATCTAATTGTCCTATAAAATCTAAGTTTTAGAATAATTGAGACATATCTTTGTTTTAATTTATCCTTTTTAGTGTAAGGTGAATTTATTCAGCTATTTGATTAGGTTTTTTTCCCGCCCCCTGCTTGATGCTAATATCTTTAAGATTATGTGGTATATAGGTATCTATCACGGACTATTTTTTCACATCAAACATTGCTGAAGATTTTTCTTATGCAGCTGGTAAGCATAAATATCTTGTGAAATTACTTTGTTTTTCATGTTACAAATGTATATTATGTGTTTGTAACTAATCTTGTTTGTGGAAGATTTTACCTGAGTCCAATTACTTTGAAGTCTTTATCTCTTTTGTTGTTCTTTTTTTTTTTGTGGTAAAAATTGAATGCAGTTATCATAATTTATATCAATGTGAATGAAATGCATTATGTTTTATTTTCACAAAGTACATTTAATCTTTGTTGTTTGTGTTCTATCATAATTATACATTTGTGTCATTTTCTTGGTCTTGACAATTGATCTCATAATTTTAGGCCAAAGGAAGCGGTTAGCTAAAGTTTCTACCAAAGTTCAAACTCTAGGATTTGTAGTGTTGCATCAGAGGGAAGGTTTGCCTCGGGTTGTAGTCCACTTTCATTGCCACCAACCACCCTTGTTTTTTAGTTGTGTTCATTGATATTATCAAAAGATGGATGATTTTTCCATTTTTTTTAATGTTTTGAATTTTTTTATTCATATGTTATTGTCTGGGACCTATTATGTTATCAATCTCATGTACATATGATCTAGGTTGAAGTAAAAATAGCTAACTCCTAGAGACATCCAAGGATAGTGTTCATGCAAACTACAGCATTGAAGTTGCACTATATGATTCTGGAAGCTGGTACATCAGTAATGGGAATCCTGATCTCCTTTCATCTAATGTAGCAGACTTAAAGCTCCAACTGTAACGTCCCGATTTTCGACTTAATAATGGACTGGCTTGATTTTCCGATTTCCGACCTTATGCTTCAAAATACATAATATACGAGTTCCGACCTTAGGTGATTTAGAATGGACACGAAATCCGACATCCGAGTTTATCTCAACCAGAAGTGGACGCGAGATCAGATCTTTGAATTGGTCTCCAAGTTCGTCTAAAATTTGCACGAGTTCCGATCTCTAGTTTATTACCAAGAGCTTTTCATTTCTCTTGATTTTCCCAAGTTTTGAGGTTAAATTTGGAGTTCCGAGATTCTATAAGTTCCAACTTCTTGGTACATGAGCTTAATGTTTTAATTAGAATCAATTCAAGTTAACTAATGTCCCTGACTTCCGGGTTTGAGTGTTTTGGTTTTACATTCTTGTCCTTGACTTTCGATTTTAAGGTGATTGGGTGCTGTACGATTTCCGAAAATCCGACTTTGCTTTCAAGTTTTCGAGTTCCGATTTCATCTCCAAAATGCGAAATGCGCACGAGTTCAGACTTTAAGGAGATCATGAGTTCCGATGTCATCTTCAGATACAATAGAAGCGAGTTCCGCTTCTTAGGCGACGTGGAGAGCAATTTTGTCACAAAAGAGAGAGACATGGCTAAACCTTGCCCACAAAATTTCAGCCAATCAAGACTCACAAAGCCAACTACCACCTCAAGCTTATATAACTCATTCTTTCTCTCCTTCAGCCCCATTTCTACGCTGCCTTCTCCCTTGCTCAGCTCTCTTTTCTCTTCTCCACTCACCCAACTCCATCCAAATTTCAAGTTCAACCAAGTTGTATTTCCAGATTCAAGCCTAATCACAAAACAAGAGGTAAAGGTTTAATTCTTGTCTTGATTTTCTGATCTTGGATGGCTGGTGGTGGTTTAATTTCTCAATTTTTGATGTATTGATTGAATGATTATGATAATATATAGCTGGTTTATTGGCTGTTTGTGAGATTAAATTCGAATTGGAAGCAAGAAAGGATGAATTTAGGAAGAGCTGAGAGGCTGGAGGACCAAAAACCCTCGGCAGTCCGTATGGCGAAGTGTACGGCTCTGCCTACAGCCAGTTGAATCCGATGAGACTATTTTTTTTTATGAAACTAGACACACATATATCATATAAGGCCATTGGATTAATATTGAGAGAGATATGAATTTTTGAAGTTTAACCTAGGAATCAGGACATTCACCCAGGTAGTGTGGGTTGAAAAGGGTGTAACTCACCCTATACAACTCCAAATTGAGTGAAACCAATTTTTTTAGAAAGCTTATACATAGAAGAACATCCTACAAAGAAATTCCGAGTTTGTTACCATATCATTTGTTCCCAGTGATTCAAAGAAGTTACCCTATGTCTAAATTGGGCTAAAATAGGGTAGTTCAGGAAGGTCAAATTTCGGGGCTTATAACTTGAGCCTTACTAAGTCAAATGAAATGGAACTTTTTGAAAATGAAAGGTTGTCCTGTTAGCTTTAATATGAGACCAATTTCGTATGATTTGAATCAGTTTTCGATTTTTAGTGGATTTTTACTTTTAAGTGTGCAATTTTGGCCAGCTGCTGGGCAGGCCGGGATAAAACCTAAATAACTTGAGTTATGGTTATCAAAATTGGATGGGACCAAAGAGGTTAGAAAATAGACACATAACACTTTAACATATTCAAAATTGAGGTCCAGATGAGTTAAGTAGAGATTATGGCCAGATTTACAAAAATCGGGTTGAATGATTGAGCTGAGGCAGTACCCTTGTCCTAATATAACTAATGTTTCTATGAAGTTAATGTTGCATTATGAATGGAATGATATGATTTCTTTGATAAGTTGATATGCTGAGTACTGGTACTATTCATGAGGAAGCGGACACGTTCCGTTATACCGCCGAAATTTCGGTAAAGTATATGCATGAGTATGAGATACATGTGGATGCATGTGTATTTTTAAGAAAGCTATGAAAGTCATGTTATGAGGAACCTAAAGATTATGTTATGATGAAGGTTCCATGATACTTGGACCAGCCCCGGAATAAAGTTAAGGGGAATAGATCGGGGAAAGCAAACCTGGCATTCTTGTATAGGAACGAGCTCGATCCTGAAAAGCAGACTATTACCCAGGAGTCTAAAATGGCCAAGAACTTCCAGGGGACCAAGTAATGGAAAAGTTTATGAAGAAAGGTTCAAGAATAAGTTCTGCATAAGTGCATTAAATGCATGATTTCATTGAACAGTCATTACAAATTATTTATAGTTTGTCTGTTACATTCCCTTACTGCCGTATGTTCATTTATTCTGTGTATTGCTGTTATTAGTTTATTCTGTTTCTTATGCTGTCTTAAGTAAAACTAAACTTTGCCTTGGACCAGACGTTTTCTTAAACTTATTGAAGATGGATAGTTTAGTTTGATTCCACATTTTTATAATTAAATAAAAACCGAGGCAATTGAGAATGAACGCGATGTCAGTTAAATACCATACGCGAACCCTACTGAGAATTTCTTCAAATTCTCACCTCATTTTGCATTTCCGCCTCATTCTCAGACGTGGACGATGGACTCGACGGCTACCCTCTTCATTGAAATTCCAGACTTGCAGCTCCACCATGATCCCGCAGTAGGCTCACTGTATATAGCCGGCTCTTGCCATTTTCGTCTTTACCATTTTAGTGATAGGAACTTTGCCGTCCCTTTACACCATCCTGCTTTTGACCCTGCTACCCCACTGCACGTGGCACATCCACCTCCAGCACCTCCCACACCGCAAAGACTGCAGCCCTGGCGACCTGCGCTCGAAGTCACCCCGCAGTGGTACCTAGGGATGTCAACGGGGCGGGCGGGGGATAGGCCCCCGTCCCCCGCCCCGGGAGTAAATACCCGCCCCCGTCCTTCGCCCCATATCCGTGCGAGTACCCGTTTTTTACTTATTCGCGGGTTTACGGGTATCCATGGATATCTATGGATACCCGTTAGAATATTAAAAATTTTAAAAATTTAAATTAAATATAAAAATTCTAATATCATAAAATACTTAAAATAACCATAAATAATAATCTAATTTAACAATTAAAATTCTAATAATTTAATATACTTAAAATAAAAATAAACGCATAAAATAAACAAAAAATAACTACAATAATCCAATTCTATAATCTAAATTTTAATAACTTAAAATACTTAAAATAAAAATAAACACATAATAGTAATCCAATCATTAGTTTAATATATAATAAGTACAAATAAATCTAACTTATAAATTTAAACCTTAGTCTAATCAATTTAAATAACAATAATATTAGTTTAACTAAGTTAATAATTTAAGGGTAAAATAGTAATTTCATGGCCGGGTACCTGCGGGTATTTAAAATCCCCGTCCCCATTACCCGCGGGGGCAAAATCTTCCCCCCATACCCGCCCCGTTGCGGGTATCCGCGGGTGCGGGTTTTTTTGACACCCCTAGTGGTACCTGGCTCCGCTCGGTTCTGAGAGCGACCCTTCTGAGGCCACCGGCTCATCACCCTCTTCCTCCTCGGGACCCAGTGCAGACTACTCTTCAGCCAGGCCTGGCATGGCCAACGGCTATCTGACTGAGTAGGTCAGCTGCAGAAGATGTTGTATAGCATGACCCTCTTTTGACAGCACTCAGATTTGGGTCATAGACTTAGCAGCAGGATTAGCAGTAGGGTCGAAATGTCCTCTGAGGACCCCATAGGATCATTTTGACTGACACGGGCCTTATGTCGTTTTGGTACACCGGCCCCACTTCTGTATCCTATTTTTGAAATTTGTACAAAAACTAAAGCAGTGGCTTCTTATATATATATATATAGGCACATATACAGTTGACAGTATACATGTTATCCGTCCTTATCTTTTCTATTGTGATATATTAAACTCTGTCACGTTCATTATATACTGTGTTCTGTTTCTTCCGTTACCAAAAAAAAATGATATGATAAAGGAAACATAAGCAGAGTATTAACACGGTAACACAATTTACTTAATTTTGTGCTATGACTTAAGCATAACATTAAATTGGTAGAGTGTTACACCAACCGTCAAGTGCACCACCTTTAAGGTTGCATGGTTATGTGCTTGCTAGGAGACTCGAATCACTAAAGCTTTGGTCTGCAGAGCAAGTGGGAAATTTCAGGCACTTTTTGCATGTTTTTGGATAGCTTTTTTTTCATTTATTAGTGAACCAATGATTTATAACTCCACTTAAGTCTGATCATTAATGTCTTAGAAGACCACCAATTTTATTAAAATCTCCTACTTGAGATCAAATTAGTATCAAGAAAATGACGAATCATTATCAAATTCTTTTGTTCCATATTTACTCTATGGCTGTTAACTGCAGATGTGTTCTAAGTTTATTGGTATGTCACATTCTTCTCACTCATTTTTCCCAGTTAGAACATTTTTGTTTACATGACCAATTATAGATAGTCTAAATACAGTTTTTGATTTCTTTACCCTCTTATTTGAACTTTGAAGACCTATGTTTTGATGATGATTTATCAATTATTTTATGTAATTAGAAGTTTATTAATATGAGTTTTCATAAAGAATAATATGAGCTGCTTTGCTTAACAGTCTCTGCCTAGTGCTAATCTTTTCCTGTTTGGTTCTCATTTGACATTTTATTTTGTTCAGATTTGTCTCAGCCATACCTCTATACCCTAGTTGTCGTCCTCAAAGATCAATCTGGCAATATTTTTGACTATGAGTCATGTCCAGTGGGCTTTCGAAAAGTATCTATGGCCTACAAACAGCTGCTTGTTAATATACATGTAGTCGTAATAAGAGGTGTGAATAGGCACAAACATCATCCACGAATGGGAAAGGCAAACATAGAATCCTGCATGATCAAGGTGCTGCTTGTCTATTTTTTCCTTTCTTAAAGTTGCATTAATTAGATTGTCAATTCATCTCTTTATTATGGGCCAATGCTAGTAGTATTCACTTTTCAGACACTAATGACTGCTTTTCCCACAGGATTTGGTCTCAATGAAATAAAATATTAATGCTGTTAGGAATAGCCATTATCCTCAACATCTACGCTGGTATGAACTATGTGATCTTTTCAGCATGTACATGATAGATGAAGCCAATATTGAGACTCATGGTTTCGATTATTCCAAACATCTCAAGCATCCTAGTTTGGAACCTTGTTGGCCTGCTGCAATGCTAGATCGAGTGATCAGCATGATTGAGAGAGAAAAAAATCGCATATGCATTATTTCTTGTTCTTTAGGGAGTGGATCTGTATTTGGACCATATCATTTTGCCTTAGTTGGTACTACACTTCAGCTCACTTGCTTTGATTTCAGGCATATCTGAATCAACTTATTTCTTTATTCTGCCATTTTCATTTTTCTGGAAAAATTGTCTAGTAATTATACAATCTATCTCTGCCAAAGAATTGCTTCCAAAAAACTGCTGTATCTTTTTCGTAGAATAAATAACCTTTTTTAAGCTTATGATGTCAAATGGCAAATCAATATTTTGGTGTAATGAGCTAATTGAGGACTGTAGGAAAAATATTCATAGAAGTTGGAAGAAAAACATTAATTATTGATCACTAATTAACATAAGAAAGAATAAGTAGGATATCATTGTTTAATGCATCATATTAGGCTTTAACACTCTGCGAATCTTCTTTAGTGAGTTAATTCTTTCAAATGTCACCATCTTTTCTTGTCTTTTCTATTTCCGTGTCTCCATTTTGATTCGGGGAAGAGACTCAACACGAGTATTGCATTATGAAGGAGGTGGATCCAGAAATCCATGCACAGATATTGTGTGCCCCATGTATATGCTTGTTTGGGACACGGTGAAAATTGCAAACGATCCAAATGGACCACAACCTCTGATACTCTGCGAGTATGCTTTTTTTTTTTTTTTTTGTCTCTAGGACATTTTTATATTTGGAATTCATATCAATAACTCAATGTGACTTCCACTGTTTGTTACTAAATTCGGTGGTAGTTGTCTTTTTTATTTGTGATGCCCAAATGCCAGGTATTCACATGCAATGGGTAACAGCAATGGGAATCTACATATATATTGGGAAGCAATTGACAACACATTTGGACTTCAAGGTGGCGTTATTTGGGATTGGGTAGATCAAGTGAGTTGTCCTTGAACACCGTAATTGATGATTGATCAATATTTGGTTGGCCCCTCTTAGTGAATGAGGTGCATGTTAGGAGGAAATTAAAGAGAGGTTTATGCTTCTTGTGCAATGAAAAATTTGAGCTCATACACATAAATAAACAATTTCATGTGAAGATTGCCAAGACTGAAGAAGTGTTAATAGAAGAGCTGGAGGAGCAGTATGATAAACATGCAAAGGAGGCGAAAGAAGAAACCTTGGAGCTATTCATGAACAACATAACGATATGACCTCTAAGAAGTCTCTTAAGCTCTGGGGAGAAATATGGGGTAGAAGGGTGATAGTGTTGGTTGATTGTGGGGTATCCAACAATTCTGCTTTTGTGAAACCAATGCAGGAGCTGAAGTTACCGGACTTGGATATCCCTGAGTATTTGTAGATATGGGAGATGGTCATATGGTGAGAAGTATAGGATTGTGTAAGGGAGTCATGTTGCACATGCAAGAATGGAGATAAATCAAAAGTTCTTCCTTTGTGTTAGGGAGAGCAGAGGGAGTTTTCGGGATGACTGGCTTTAGAGCTTGGGCAAAATCTGAGCTAACTTTGAAAAAACTTGCTATAAAGATTAAAGTAGCTCAAAAGATGATAATCACTAAGGTTGATCCATCTCTGTCAAAGGCCTCTGAATCCTTGAAGGCCATCACTAGGGTCTCACTTACTATGATTTTTTGCTGCTAGAAAAATTTACTAGACCCTCCAATTGCTATTCTTGTGTTATTTTGATGAACATAAGTTAGCACATACTTTCTCAGTAGTAAACAAGATAAGATTTATGATGATTTTCATGTTGACTGAGTTATGTTAGGCACGTGATTATATTGTCAGTAACAACTTGCAAATTCTATCCGCTTCTATTCATTGACCTTCTAAAATTAGCTTTGTTTCTTTATTTTCTTTTGCGTACTTCTTTTTCCTGGATTTTCAGTTCGGTTCTTTGGTTAATATCAGCACAAGTATTTGTCTTCTTGACATTCTATGAGTATCTTTAGATTAGTAAGCCTTTTGATTAATAGATTTTATACTTTGCACATAGGCCTTGTTAAAGATTGATGAAAGTGGTAGAGAGCAATGGGCCTATGGAGGTCGATTTGGGGATGTTCCTAATGACTCAAATTTTTGTTTGAATGACCTCACTTTTCCTGATCGAATTGCTCATCCTGTTTTACATGTTAAACTGACAGATAGTAATATTTTTTTACACTCCATCTTCTTAGAGTTCAATGCATCCTTCATTTGTTTATCTCAGAAGTGATGGTTTTGCTTCTTGTTTCTGAAGTCAAGTACCAATACCAACCGCTCAAGGTGGCTTTACATGAAGGAAAATTGGAGGTAGCCATGTTAAGTCCAGACTTTGTGTTCCCTTGATTATATCGGTGCTTGATTATTTATTGTATTTTCATTTTGCAGATAAGAAATACTCATTTTTTTCAAACAACAGAAGGATTGGATAGCTGGTTTGCTTCTGCAGATGGGTGTAAACTTGGATCTGGGATTTGAGTCTTGCTCCAATAAAGCCCCAAAACAGTTATACTATTGATTGGTAGTAAGGTCCGTGGTATTCTTTATGGGCTTCATCATTGTCAGAAGAAGTATTCCTCACTATAACTGCTAAGCTTTTGAACTCTACATGCTGGGTTGAAGCCGGTCATATAGTTTCATCTACACAAATTCAACTGCCTACAAGGAGAGATTTTGTTCCTCATGTAATCATTTTAACACATGATTTTGTGTTATGGGCTGAAGTCACTGAATTTGAATTATTCTTTGTCATGAATGATTATTGTATCCAGGCTATCAATGTTAGTGGGGGCACTCTTGTTGCTGAAACTCTAGGAGATAAAATCAAAGTTAGCTAACAAGATGTTTAGGACATAATATTGAGCACTAAAACAGGTTCAATTGAAAGCTGGAAGGTAAACCTGTAATTTGGTTTGTTATTGTACATTGCAAGTTTGGTTAAATTGCAAAATTTTGTCTCTAAATGAATACGATTTTAGTCTATATACAATTTTGTTATTACTTATTCTTTTGAATGTGTTAGAAAGTGAAATCTGACTTTGACATTAATGTTCCTCCTTAGTTACATGTTAGAAACTACTATATCTTGTATACCTCGTGGCATTACTTACCCCAAAATGTGCTTTTGTATAGGGTCAATGATTTTAATTTTTTACCAGTGCTATGTCAAAGGTGTTTATTGTTTACGTCTTTGATTTGCAAAATGATTGGGCTGACGTCTTGCATTCCTAGTTTCTTCATTCCTATGTTTTTATTTTGTTTCATTTTTGGTTTAATTTTTCTATGCTCGAGGTTAAGTTGTCATCACCCCTGTTGTATTTTGTTCTGTTCTCCTTTCTTTAATAGTTACTTTTTTAAAAGAAAAAAAAGTGATTAAAATCAAATATTTCTTTGAAACATGTGCAGAGCAAAAATATGTCATAAATTTTGGAGTATACTTGTCTCTCCCCTATAGAAATTTTGTGATGACTTCAATTTTTTGGTTGACTTTTCAATTATTTTGACTCTTAACTAAACATTCATACTAATATTATGTGGATAAATGCTAGGTTAAAGGTGCACTTGTTATGAGTAAGGTTATACTCCCATGTTTCTGGCACGCTCTTACTGATAATCATAAAGGTGGTGGACTAGCTAGTTATTTGTCTGAATGGAAATCTGCTCGATTTGACAGCCTCCACTTTGTTACTAAAAGCTATTCTGTATAGAATATGATAGAGAACATGGTTCAAATATTGGTTGTTTTTCTTGGTGTTACCAAGGGTGAGGAGGGTTCTCTCCCTAAGCAAGACAAGTCAAAGATCTTATTCACAACATATATGACATATACAATTTATGCTTTTGGCGATGTTGTTGTGGAATGCAATGTTAAACTAAACTCGGATTTTCCTCCTTTGCCACATGTGGGAGTTGAGTTCAACGTAGAATAATCATTGGATCAAGTAACTTGGTATGGAAGAGGACCATGATCCATTGAAATTATGGCAATTATTGCCCTGTCTATATGAATTGACTAATCAGAATTAACATTTAATCACTGTCCATGAATGATATTTGAGATACAAGGACAAGGCAGTTGAGTGTAGGGATGCATTAATTACTTTCAGTGGCAAATGCATCCATTCACTCGATTGTCTTATGCATTGTCCTAAGGAGATTGCATTAAATTTCATGTAGTAATTGGACATTTGCTTTGATAGCCAATTTAAACGGATTAGGTGGTAGTCGCCATGGCTTTAAGTTGTTGATGTATATGCTATTTTCATATCTAGATCATGCAGGAAACTCTGTTTGGGCCCATAGATTAATGGCAAAGTTCAGTATTTGTCAAAAAGTTTGTCGAAGTGCTATAATATATACAATTGTGTGTTGTGCTTCATTTCTCAAAAAGTTTTATTCTTACAAATTTATCCACGAGTAATTAGGTGATATGAATGTTGCTACCACTACTAATAATTAATTTCCCATCGTTAAATTTTTCTGTTGTGTTTGTTTATCATATTTTTTTTTGGTATTACAGATTCATTTTAACCATAAGCACATGGGTTTGGGTGGAGATGATAGTTGGTCCCTGTGTGTACACAACCAGTATTTGGTTCCTCCCGTGTCATGCTCATTCTCTGAGATTGTGTCCATTAACTCCAGCCACTTCTGGTCATGACATCTACAAATCTCAACTTCAGATCTCTTGATTTCTTGGATCAAATCACTTCGACACAAGAAACATAATGTAGAAAAATGCGAAACTACAACTAAGCATAAAAGCTCTTGATATGAGCAAGAAACATTGTCATTAACAAGAGATTTGAAGTAAAATGATTTTAGTCACGCATTTGTTACATTAGAATTCAGAACAAAATGATGATTTCACTTGGTTAAATGTGTGCTATGTGAAAATAAGAGTTGCTTAAGTATTAACGTAGCACAGATCTATTGATGTTTTTCAAGAGGGATCTTAACAATACTGATTTTGTCATTACTCATTAACAAGAATAATGGCAATATTGTAATAGTCATATGCTTGTAGGCACTGTCTTAGATGCAACATATTTGCAACGTCCACGATAACATTTGGAAATATAAAGGGTGAGATTTGATAGTGTATCGATATACCAATTATCTATAGTATACCGTAACAATTTATAAAATTTACTTGTACGATTTGAAATTAAATAAAATTTTATTTATATAATCTTAAAACTGAATAGAACTTTTGAATGATATTTTAAGAACATGTAGGTAAATTTTAATTACTTTTAAAATATCTATAATATACTGAAATAGTTTTTAATTTTATTTGTATGATTTTAAAATTAAATAAAATTTTATTTGTATAATTTAAAATTTAAAAATATTTTTAAATTATATAAATAAATTTTAATTATTTTTAAAATATATTTAATTATAAAAAATTACAACAATATATTATAAATATTTAATATATAAATACACCTTTTAATTACATCCATTCGTGGCATTGCACTTCACATGGTGCATGGTGGCCGCTACCAAAGATCTGATTGGCAAAGCTAAAGTTGTCTTCAGAACTCTAGTGAAGCTAGAAGCGCCTTTCTTATCTTTGTGAGACCTATAGTTGCACGATTTGATTGAAGTTGCATATGAATCACGTGCACAAGTGCTCATCAGTCTCAACATCCGAAAGGTAGTTGGTTCCAAATATTTTATTTTGATGGTTGAGTAGAAACTTTAGATTTAAATTGTGATTGTAACTGATTAATATAGATAAAATATTAGAAATGGTTCAAAAGCAATTAATTTATATTAGTGTATTCTTTTCTTTTCCTTTTTTAATTTTAAACAAAGTCTGATGGTTTAAAAGTGTTACTTAATTTACTAATTAAGACAATCTTATCATCAATTAAATTTTGATAAATTTTAATAGTAACAAATTAAATCAAATAATCTATAATATCTTTGGACAAAATAATCGAATCTATGTTTTGTAATCAAATTGTACTTTTCTTTTATGATAATATAATATTCAAATGCAATGCAACATCATGATATAACTGCGCTCCAATTCCTTACGTGTAAATTTTTTACAAAATTTTGTCCTATTAAGAACTCGTTGGGAAGAAGGAATGAGATAAGAGTAAGAGGGATAAAAAAGATGGAGATTCTCCATCATGTTTGAGAATTGAAAAAAAAAAAAAAATTATCAGCATCTTAAAGGGTCTGTCTTTAATGCATCCCCTTATAAATGGTGTTTCAAGCATCTTGACATCTAATGGAAGATATATGTATGAACCGTATTATCACCGATACATCATAATATATCCATTTAAACTCTTCACATCCTGAACCACCAAGCTGCCCCCTCCCCCGACACCACCCATGGACCCAACCTCACGACATCGCCCACCACCCCAATCCCCACTCCCCCTCGCTGGTGCCAGCCACCACCCTCCCCACACTCCCTCCATTTCCACCTCGTCCCCCTCCCCACCTGTTGTCCTTCGATTGTGGCTGCTGCCGTCATGGCCTCTGCGGAGCCACTGCCGTCGCATGCGCAGAGCCACCACCATCGCATCCCACCATGGCTTGACCACTCCTTGACACCTCAACTCATGCCTAAGCTACTCCATGCGACCACCAACCACTTAGGCACACCATCAACAATTGCGGTCTTCACCACCACTAACTCGCCCTCCACCGCGGTTTCACGAAGGTTGACGAAGCCGTGGAGCATCTACTGGGTGATGGTTGATGTACCTGCTACACCTCGTAATGTCGCCGCCGTTCACGGTGGAGCATTTGGCTGCAAAGGAGATGCTAGTTGCAAGGAGAGAGAGACTAAAACTGGTTTTACTAGTAAGCAGCAGTATTAATCGGTGTATGGATATACCAAGTAATCTTGGCCACAAATTTGTAATGTGCGTGATGCATCATAAATACGATGGTGCGCTATAGACGGACCTATGTTAAACGTTATGTTTTCTTAAGAACTAGTATAGTGCCCTCTAAGATGCACAATTTATTATCATAATATGAAATTATAAATTAATTTAAATTGTAATATTCTATCGGTAGCCTTCTTATTCTTAATATACAATCTTTTTTTTTTTTGTCAAAATGAGTATTTTGATATTACCATATAGCCTACTTAGGGTACTTATCCAGCTACAATTATTCGTAATGATCAGATACTGAAAATATAAAAGATTGGAAATATTGGATTATTGGTTGGATACATTTCTAACACATAAACTCCTTTAATAAAGATAAGTACAAAATATATTCTGTATCTTCTATGGTCTTATTATTTTTTTTATTTGTTCAAATTCAAATGAACATATCAAAAGTTATAAAATGAGAAGTTTAAGGTGCGTTATTCTATGCACCAGATTAAATATGATGGATGGTGTATCAATTTTTTACCTCATTCGATAAAATGCGGGTAAATGCATTGAAACTATGGCTAAATACATCTAGGTGGAGCACTGCACCCGCACCCACCTTCTCCTGATATGTGTCGTGCTGTCCCCATCCTTGTTATGCTCTTCATTGATGGATGGCAGAACATAAGTGACAAGATCCGGTCGACGAAAACAATAGCATTGGGTTTTGCCATTGCCGAAGGAACCAACCACCAACATTCTCATGGAATCAAAATCTATTATTTCTTTGTTTGTTTGATGGGTAAGATGGGAAATTGGAAACCACAAATGATGGGTAATGATCGCTAGTTGGTGACGGTGGCCTTGGTAGGAGGCGGAGAGCTTGGTTCCTTGGCAGCAGCAGGAGGCGATGTTGGGTACCACTGGCGCAAAGCTCTCCATCGACAGGGAGGACATGATCACTAGCAACGTTGAAGATTGTGGTGGACGCTAACAAGTGGATTGTAGCTTGCTGGCAAGTCGGCGGTGTTGATCGAGGTAGAGGGAGGGGAACCATTTTGCCGTCGACTGGTGGGCCCTAGGGATTCTCGCGTACAAGATGATGTGGGACGACGTCGTTTGAGAGACAAAATCGGATGGGATATGGTGGATCACATACAAGGCAAGCGGTGCACCATGTACCATATTTAATCCGATGCATAGTAAAACGCACCAAACTTTAAGGAAGAAAGTGAGAAGTTTAAAAGCTCACAGTGTAGAAATATTCTCGTAATATTTTTTCTGGCACTCTTTGGTTATACAATGGGGGTCATGCTCAGGTGGATATTTGAAAAAATATCCATCCATGAATATATGAGATGTCTTTCTCATATTAAGCCATGTGGTGAAGTCTATGGTAGAGCTTATTTTTTTATGTTTCAACATAGATATTGCCCATTCACTGTATTCCTTTCCCTTATTTTCTCTCTCATCTCTCTCTTCCACAAACAACCTCAGAACCCCATGTTTCATTCTGGTTCTTCCTTCACAGTTGTCGTTTAGCCCAACATTTCAATCTTATAATAACAATCTCATACAATTTTAATGGCCATGGAGGCTCAAGTTTAATCAAACACAAGCAAAAGATTGGGCTTATATTACAACTGGCTAGCTCCCCAAAATCAAGAATTTAGCATTAGAATCAATGAGAGGGAAGGAATTGGCAACCGGAGGGAATTTGCTCTTGTTATAGATAAAATCGGGTGGATGAGCAAAATGAACATATGTCACCCAACAACATTGAATATTTAACTACTATCATCTGGATGGGTAGCAATTGCAACATTAAATTCGTCAATTCCATCTCCAAGAAACAAAATGCAATTTCAATTAAGCTATCAGTGAAAGAAGGTAAACTAGTTTGGTGCTAGCTCTCATACAGTACAATTTATTGAGCGAAGTGTTGCAAATCCATAAGCCAAAACTGTTGGATATTTTATGTGTGTGTGGACTGGCATAAATCATTTTTGTTGTAATATTAATTTGATTCCAGATTAGTTGGATGCCAAAATATTGAACCATGCTGTTTAGCCCATTTGTCAAATTACTTATTGTTATTGGGCTTATTTGTGACAACTTTATTTGATTAATGGATATGGTCTTGGTTATTATTATTGGGCTTAACTATAATGGGTAAGTTTTGGCCCATTTTGTTATTAACCAGATAGGCCCCTACTCCTAACCTCATTAGAGTGCTGTTGCCCGATTGAGGCAAAGATGTTTTAAAACTAAAGAGGTGATAGGAGGAGTTCTCTCTCTGTATTCTCTCTGTAGCTTGGTTCTCTCTCTGATAGACAAAAGGAAGAACTCAATTATGGATTCATTAGTTTCTACTGCTCCAGGTAATTCTGACACCTAATTCTAATTATAGTATTTGTTTATCATTTGTCATATTAGAATTAGATTAAAATTTTATCAAGTGGTATCAGAGCCTTGTCTAATTCTGATGTGGCAGTGATTTTACTGTTCCAGATTAGGTGTTGATGATGAATTTTGTATGTGTAATTAGCCCTAATATCCAATTTGGGATTTTGTGATTTGACTGATTAATTTCGAAATTGACTGAGGGTTATTATTACTGATAAATTCCTGAGAAAATCGACATAAATATCGTGTGAAACGGATAAGTGTACATAGAGAATTTTAGTTTTGAAAATATGAATCCTAACTATGAACCCGATTTGATTTTGAAAACACTCTACTCATAAATGTGTGAAATTGCTTCGATTACCTTAGGGCTTTTATAGATGATAAAATTTCGAATCTATTGAGACCTAGAACATGAATTTTAATTAAGAATTAAGAGAGAAATCCTCGAAAATCCGAAGGTACCCACGTGAAAGTTCATGAAGAAAACCCAAAAAATGTAGACGATGGTTCTTCAAGATATTGTATAGGTTTTGTAGCTCTCTCTATCACGAGTTCATAGACACTAAAATCATGTGAAACGGTTGTGAAACGAAGGAGAAATCGAGCTTGACCCGTTTCGGGTTTGATGGGTCGCGAATCGGGTCATTCAACCCTTCTGAAGGTTGATGAAGATGAACAGTGCTGTCCGCTCGTGGCCCACTCGCGTGCAAGAGGCGCGTGCAGCGCGTGGAGGCTCTTCCAGGGCCCATTTTTGTACCAGAATTTGCAGTTTTGGGTTTTTTAATAAAATAAAAATATTGGTGAATTTTAATTAATTTTTTGAGCACCAGAAATATTTATTTTAATTTATTCTAGATTTAAATTGATCAAAACTATATGGTATTCTCTGAATTTTTGTCTGAAATTTTTTGTACATATTTCTAACACTGTTAGGCACATAATATATAGTACAATCTCATATTTGATATCATTTGGTTAATTAAATAATTTGTGCCTTATTGTGTGCATATTATTGATTGTTGTGATTATGTCATATTGCTATTATAAAAAGTTTTGTGACATATTTTGGGGCATTAGGAATTATGTTAATAATGCACCTACCCTATCGATTTGTCTTTATTGATATAGTTCCTGATGATTGGTAATTATATTTTAAAGTTTTAATATCCTTTCGATATTAGCTTTAAAAATATAATTATTTTCTGTAATGTAGGAGTTAACTCATGTATTATAATTCGGGACCCTTTGGCGGAATTATAATTGCATGAAGTGACTTTATTGTTGGCATAAGCTCTATTTCGTCTTTTTGGATATGCTTGACAAAAATCTCCCATTAATGTATAAATTCCAGCTTTACCAATGAACATGAACTCTTTACCAAAGCTGAATGGAACAAATTATGAGGACTGGGCTGATTCATTAAGTTGTTCCTTGCCATTTCTAATATTGATCTTGCACTTCTTGAGGATGAGCCTGAAGTTCCCACACCTGAGTCTTCCGCTGCTGTTATAGCAAAACACGATAAGTGGGCTCATTCTAATAGAGTTTGTCTGATGACCATGAAGTTCACTATGGACAAGACCATCAAAGATAATGTTCCTGAGACGAACAGTGCTAAGGAGTTTCTTGAGTCTGTAGGCAAGAAATTTAAGAAATTTGATAAGACGGAGAAGGCTTACTATCTTTCATTGCTGACAAAGACTAGGTATGATGGTGTATCTGGTGTTCGTGAGCATGCTATGAAGCTTACCAATTGGTACAACAAGTTGAAATCCATGAAAGTGGAACTGGGCAGTGATTTTCTAGTTTGGCAGGTGTTGGACTCTCTTCCTAGTGAATTTGATGTTCTGAAGACTTCTTACAATGCGCAAAAGGAAGAGTGGTCTATTGATGAGCTCGTAGCCATTCTTAATCAGGAGGAGCAAACTATGAGGAAGGGTAAGGCTCAAGTTGTTCAGTTGGTTTCCCATAAGAGTCATGACAAGAAGAAGAATCATTTTAAAGGAAAGAGTAGCAAGCCTCAATTCAAAAAGAAGTGGAGTGATAATTCTGGCCCTCCTTCAGTTCAAGAAAATGGTGAACCATCTGGTGTGAAATGGAGATTTAATGGCACTTGCAAGCATTGTAATGTGTTTAGACACAAACGATCTGACTGCTTTAAGTTTAAGAAGTGGCTAGAGTGGAAGAAGAAAGGTATTCATCTAGCTTTAGTGTGTTTTGAATCTAATCTTATTGATGTACCTTCTCACACTTGGTGGTTAGATTCTGGCACGACTATTCATATTACAAAATCTATGCAGGAGCTCAAAACCAGGAGAAGGCCAAATGAAGGGGAGGTGTCTGTTGCAGTTGGAAATGGAATGAATGTCAAAGTAGAACATATAGGAGTAGTTGCTTTGAAATTAAGTGGTGGACATGAGTTAGTTTTGCAAGACACTGTTTGTGTACCTTCTATGAGAAGGAATTTGATTTCAATTTCTGTTTTAGATGATTGTGGCTACTCTTTCCATTTTGGATCTAATAAAGTTGTTTTATATTATGAATCTGCTATTGTTGGTCATGGTGTTAAGTTAAATGGCATGTATATGTTGAATCTTGATCCTCTTTCTATTGAACAACGACATTCCAATGTTAATAATGTTGTTGGGCAAAAGCGTAAAAAGGTTGTTGAGAATTCTTCTATGTTGTGGCATAAGAGGTTAGGACATATATCCCGAGAAAGAATGGAAAGATTGATCAAAGAAAACATTCTTCACAATGTGGACTTCTCAGATTTTGATACTTGTATTGATTGTGTGAAAGGGAAGCTCATTGCTGGGGTCAGGAAGAAAAGAGTTGCTAGGAGTGAAGGGATATTACAGTTGATTCATACAGATATCTGTGGGCCAATTACTCCCATTGCTTTGGGAGGATTTAGATATTTCATTACATTTATTGATGATTTCTCTAGATTTGGCTGGGTCAATTTGTTGCGTGAGAAATCAGACTCTTTAGATGCTTTTAAAACTTTTAAAGCTGCCACTGAGTTGAAATATGGCGCACAAGTTAAGTGTGTAAGGTCTGATAGAGGTGGTGAATTTTATGGAAGGTATGATGAAACTGGCAGGAATCCTGGTCCCTTTGCAAAGTTTCTACAGGATTATGGTATTGAGGCACAATATACTATGCCTGGCACTCCGCAACAAAACGGTGTCGCTGAAAGGCGAAATCGTACTCTCATGGAGATGGTTAGGTGCATGCTTAGCCATTCCACTCTTCCTGATTTTTTATGGGGAGAAGCTTTGAAGACAGCAGCTTATATTTTAAATCATGTGCCCAGTAAATCAGTTCCAAGGACTCCGTATGAACTTATGACAGGGAGAAGGCCTACTCTGAAGCATTTTCATGTCTGGGGTTGTAAAGCAGAAGTCAGACTCTATAATCCAGAAATGAAGAAGCTTGATCCTAAGACAATTAGCGGTTTCTTTGTAGGATATTGTGTTGGCTCCAGGGGTTCTAGATTTTATTGTCCTACACACACCACTAGAGTTGTTGAATCTGATCGTGCTGTCTATTTCGAAGATGATTCAGAACATGTTGTAACTCAGGTGCCGCGTGTTGTTAGCATCAGAGAAGAACATGTCACTATTCCTGTACCAATTGCTTCCTTGCCCGAGTCTATGCCAACTGTTATCACTCATGATGAGGGTATTGATCCCGTTGTTGATGCTGATATTGATCCACATGTTCACCATCATGTTCAGAATCCTGATATTGTTGAGCCTCAATTGAGGAGATCTGATCGTGTTCCTAGATCTACTGGATCTACTAGATTCAGGGATTATATTGTTTATTTGCAGGAACATGAGTATGCTTCTGTTGAGGATTCTGATCCCATTACTTTCCATGAAGCCATTTCTGATTCTCATAGTTCACAATGGTTAGTGGCTATGGAGGATGAATTGGCTTCTATGAGAAAGAATGATGTTTGGAATTTGGTGGAATTGCCCGAAGGTTGCAAAACTGTTGGTTGTAAATGGGTCTTTAAGACCAAACGTGATGCTAGAGGAAAGATAGAGAGGTACAAAGCTAGACTTGTTGCAAAAGGGTACAACCAAAGGGAAGGCATAGACTATAAAGAGACGTTTTCTCCTGTCTCTACCAAAGACTCTTTTCGTATTGTGATGGCTTTGGTTGCTCATTTTGATCTAGAACTTCATCAGATGGATGTTAAGACAGCATTCTTGAATGGTGATTTATTTGAGGATGTCTATATGGACCAGCCTGATGGTTTCGTTGAAAATGGTAAGGAACATATGGTTTGCAAATTGAAAAGATCCATTTATGGCTTGAAGCAAGCTTCTAGACAGTGGTACTTGAAGTTTGATCATATTGTAGGCTCTCTTGGCTTTAAGGAAAACGCAGTTGATCAGTGCATTTATCTGAAAAATAGTGGGAGAAAATTTGTTATTCTTGTTCTTTACGTTGATGATATCCTTTTGGCTGGTAATGATGTGGGTTTTCTGAATGAGACCAAACAAATGCTTGCAACTCATTTTGATATGAAGGATCTTGGTGATGCATCTTTTGTTTTGGGCATTGAGATTCACCGTGATAGATCTCGAGGTATTCTTGGTTTGTCTCAACAAGGATACATTGATAAAATCCTGAACCGGTTCAATATGCAATTTTGTAAGCCCTGTGTTGCACCCATTCAAAAGGGTGAGAAACTTTCTAAAGCCCAGTGTCCTCAGACTGAAAATGAAATGGCAGATATGAAGAAAATTCCTAATTCTTCTGTTGTTGGCAGTCTTATGTATACTCAAGTTTGTACACATCCTGATATTGCTTTTGTTGTTGGTGTACTTGGGAGATACTTGAGTAAACCTGGTGTGGCACATTGGCAGGCTGCAAAACGTGTTTTGAGGTATCTGAAAGGTACCAAAGATTATATGATTACATACAAGAGGTCAGATCATCTTGAGGTGACAGGTTATTGTGATTCTGATTATGGTGGTTGTCCAGATGATCATAAGTCCACATCAGGTTATGTATTCATGTTAGCTGGAGGAGTTATCTCTTGGAAGAGTGTCAAACAGACTCTTACTGCTACGTCAACCATGGAAGCAGAGTATATAGCTTGTTATGAGGCTACGCGTCAAGCGATGTGGTTAAAAAACTTTATTACTGAGTTTGATTTTGTGGAGAGTATCTCCAGGCCTCTGACTATATATTGTGACAACTCTGCTGTGGTGAGCTTCTCTCTTAATAATAAAAGTTCGAAGCGAACAAAGCACTTTGAGACAAAGTTTATGTTTGTGAGAGAGAAGATCCAAGAGTTTAAAACTCGTGTCGAGCATATCCCTACTGAGCTTATGGTTGCCGATCCCTTAACAAAAGGCATAACTGTTAAAACGTTTGTTAATCATGTAACCCGTATGGGTATAGTGAGGTCTTTTGATGTTCTAGATTAGTGGGAGTCTGTTTTATATTTTATGACCTCTTATTTGTAATATTTCGAGACATTGAATAATATTTGAGACATTATTCAAATAATGGTTATTTGTTGCTATTATTATTGCCATATCAAAATTGTTTTGCGTAGTTTAATTATTATAATTATTACTGTGCATATATATATTGTGATGGCATATTGTGGAGACATTTTGGACCCGGTCTCAATTTTGTTGGTGTGATAAGATTTATTGTAACTTATATAGCATTTTGGACGGATGCTTGAGCCATTTTGTTGGGAAATTGCATTTTGTTCACACTTTGGCATGCCGTTCTGTTGTGTTTTCCCATTTATCCATGTTCCATTTTGTTGTCGGGTCACAGGATATAGGTATCTTGCAATGTATGATATCATTATTCCTTCGAATATGATTCTCTGCATTGTCAAGATGCTTATAGTTCCATTTTGGACCTCTTTCATGGTAAATGTTGGCTTATTTTAAGATTTCATCGCTACATATTGTTGATTAATCTGGAATAATATGATGTTTTGATTTATGCTGTCCAAGTGGGAGAATGTTGGATATTTTATGTGTGTGTGGACTGGCATAAATCATTTTTTGTTGTAATATTAATTTGATTCCAGATTAGTTGGATGCCAAAATATTGAACCATGTTGTTTAACCCATTTTGTCAAATTACTTATTGTTATTGGGCTTATTTGTGACAACTTTATTTGATTAATGGATATGGTCTTAGTTATTATTATTGAGCTTAACTATAATGGGTAAGTTTTGGCCCATTTTGTTATTAACCAAAGAGGCCCCTACTCCTAACCTCATCAGAGTATTGTCGCTCTATTGAGATAAGATGTTTAAAACTAAAGAGGTGATAGGAGTGAGCTTCTCTCAGATTCTCTCCAGAAATTTCTGGTTTTCTCCGATAGACAAAGGAAAAACTCAATTATGGATTCATTAGCTTTACTGCTATGAATTCTGACACCTAATTCTAATTATAGTATTTGTTTATCATTTGTCATATTAGAATTAGATTAAAATTTTATCAAAAACCACCCTCAAAATCATCAACGCCTGCAAACAGTGATTAAAACCAAAGCCCCAAGCCTAAAAGAATCAAAACAAAAAAGCCACCATCTACCTTCAAAACCCCTCCATCTCAGGCCCTTTCTTCAACGCAAAAGCCACTAATCACCCACATAGCACTGCCCAAACAAAAGCTAAGAAAATTATATGCATTTTTTTAGTTCACACTTCACACCTCAGCTCTGTAGATGAGAATGGAGCTAGCAAACACGCGCAGCACTCCTGCAAATGCAAGTTCGACGATGCCGTTTCACCACCACAACTACCACCCCAGCATCCAGGTCCAACAGCACCATCACCACCATTGCCACCATAACCACCGCCAACAACAACATCGATCTTTTTCTTCTCAAAGCAATAGAGAAATCACAGAACGCGGTGGTCCTCTCCTTCGAGCGCTGTCTCAAGGAGAACATTGAGGCCCGGCTCAAATACCTGAACCAACCTGAATGCTTCATGGATTCGGAGCTCCAAAAGCTCAAACTCCTCACCTGAGTGCCGGATCTCTACCTTGACCTCGTCGGATTCAACGTCATCCCGTCCATCGTCGACCTGCTCAACCAAGTTTAGAGGAAGCGACAGAGAGTGTAGAGAGAGCGAGAGAGACAGAGAAAAAGATAAAGGCCGGAAATGAGGAATGTTTATAGTGAAACAATAGAGAATAAACTCCATCATAAACTTTGCCACATGGCTTGATCTGAGAAGGACATCTCACACATTCATGAATATTTTTTCAAATGTCCACCTGAGTGTGACCCATGCAATGGGTGGCTTCCTCCTTTTAATTATGAAGAAGTGGCTACAACGCTCACGTCTATTCTATCACATGGCTACAAACTAGAGATAGTAGCCTTTTTGACTTAACTGTATTAAATTTATTACAAGAGGCCAAAGTTTAAAGACTTGGTGAGTTCTAAGGTAGCTTTGTAAAAATGTGTATTTTGTACATTTTTTGTGATGAACGGTGAGGATCGTGTCATAGATTGTGAGGTGCATCAATGTATCAATCACTTATGATGTATTATAAAAATATCTAATTTTAAGAAAATTTAAAAATATAATTAAATATATTTTAAAAATTAATTATCATACACTGACAGTATAAAATTATATTGACAATATAAAATAATTTTACACTGTCAGTATAATCAAAAAATTTTATCAATGTAATTTTAATTATCATACATTGACAGTGTAAAATTATACTGACAGTATAAAATAGTTTTATATTGTCAGTGTAATCAAAAAATTTTATCAGTATAATTTTAATTATCATACACTGAAAGTGTGAAATTATACTGGCAGTACTATAAAATTACACTGATAAAAAATTTTTACACTGTCAGTGTATGATAATTAAAATTACATTGATAAAATTTTTTTGATAATCTGATAAGATAAAATTATTTTATCCGCCAAAGATAATTTTACACTGTCAATGTATGATAATTAAAATTACACTGATAAAATTTTTTGATTATACTAACAGTATAAAATTATTTTATACTGTCAATATAATTTTATACTGTTAGTGTATGATAATTAATTTTTAAAATATGTTTAATTATATTTTTAAATTTTCTTAAAATTAGATATTATTATAGTGCATCATAGGTGATTGGTGCATTGATACACCTTACAATCTATGGCACGATCCTTACCGTTCATCACAAAAATGCACAAAATGCACATTTTTACTGTGATACCATAGCATGCACCTAAAGACTTTACTACGCTATTATGAGGTCTACGGTCCTTTAGAAATTTTATAAAAAGTATTTATATAAAAAGTAGGTTTAATTAATATATAGGTGCTATAATTTTATTTAATTTTTAAATAAATTTTTATAATTTAAAATTTCGTAATTAAGTATTTAAATTAAATAAAAATTTATAATTAAATTCTTACAATTAATTATCATTATAAAAATATTTAATAATATAAAATATATTTTAAATTACATCATCTTAAATAAAGCGTATTATATATTATCTTATCTAATAGTTTAGATTTTAATAATATACCCATAGATCTATCACTTTATAATTTACCTTAAAACTACTCACTCTTTCTTCTTCTCCAACATCACTCAACGAGCGACCCCAACCTACCATCTTCACCCAACAATCAACTTCAAATCAAAACCAAAATCACACTCCAAAACTAAAATCAATTCCAACCCAAAAAAATAAAACATATTCCCAAATCACAAATCAAATTTCAAATAAGCCAATCAAGCATCAAATGGAAATATATATATATATATATATATATATATATATATATATATATATATATATATATATATATATATATTTTGAGAAAATCACCTAGAACCACCACGGTTTGGAGCTATGGGTGCCACTGGCTTTGGTAAAAGTTATGATGTATGATGGTTCTTTAAGATAAACAAGAATGGGCAAGGATGGGAGGTAGACAAGAAGCAGATCTGGAGTCATGGGTGGTGGTTGGGATGGTAGCCAGTGGATGTTGGAGGTGGAAGGAGGTAATAATGAAGTAAAAGTGTGGCAAACAAAAAGAAATTAAAAAAAGGAAAAAAAAAGTCCTAAAAGGAATAAAAGAAGCAATGAAAATTCGGTATGCCTTGGTAGCTACAAAGGTTGCACAGAAGATAGGATATTCTATAAGAATATTCTGTTTAAATTAGTGTTTTTGTAACGATAATTATAGATAGGAATTTGATTGAAATTTTTTTTATAATATAGGGATTTAATTACAAATTTTTAAACTATAAGAACCTATTTAAAAATTGAGTGAAATTATAGGGACATGTAAATTAATTAAACCTAAAAAATATATTGTTTATGACAACTTAAAATAAAGCACTAACATTTATCTATAATACGGACAAAGAGACAATATTTTTGGCACAAAATTTAAATTAAAGAAATTTATATCGATTTATAAAAAAATAATTTGAATATATTATAATAAAAAATTTTATTGAATCAAAAATTGATATTTAGTTAATTTTTTTAATGTTCATAAAATAATAATGAGAAATTCTTGTTGAACAAAATATTAATTTTAAATTAAAAATAAATTGTAGATCTATAATTGAAATTCGCTTTATTTGAATATATACTACTAATTTCTAAGTTGTGATTTAACAACTCAAAAAAAAAAAAAATTTATCCTTTTTCTTATATCTTGTACAATTTGATTTAGTTATTTTGTATGCAATGAATGTTCAAATTTTATGAAAGAAAACATATATCTTTATAAAATAATTATGTGAAAATATTTAGTTTAATAAGTTAATTTTGTAATAATAATTATGTAGATATAAATGTTTTTCATGAAAATTTTCTAATATATACAAAAGATGCAAGTATCCAATTATAAAGTAGTAAAATTATTAATTTTCACACCACCATATCACCAAAAATAAATTATTTTATATGTTATTTTTTCAAATCACTAAACCTAAATTTACGTGCAAGACTATTATAAAATAACTGCTTCTAAAATTTTATATATAAATTGATGAAATTAAAAAATTACATCTTCAACGTATTCAAAAATAAATATATTAATAGAACATCCAACTCACACATGCTATAATATATTAATTAATTTATCATTATAATAGTTAGCGGGAAGCCCAATAAAAATATTTATAGAAAAATAATATACTTGTGTGGTCTCTTAACATTTATAACTATTACATCAAAATTAATCTCTTAATATAAATAAAAATAATATTAAAAAAAATAATTAAAATAATTAGAGGACAACTAGAGTAAAAAAGAAAAAAAGAGAATAAATTAAGCTCTAATAGCGATAATAGTAAATAATGCATAGCAATCCTAAAATTATTAATTAGGCAGTCACAAGATTTAAATACACAAAAAAAATTATTTTGCTCAAAAATTAAAAAATTTTGCCCTTTAATTTTTCATTTGATAAATTTTAAGTTTTTAAATTTAAATAACATACGTGACTTCTTGTAGAGAATTATTAAAAAATAAAATTAATTAATAATTTTTATGAAATGTTGATATATAAAATAATAACCTTTTTTTAGTTTTTAAAAAAAATTATTTTTAAAGCAAGATATACAAGATCTACTTAAAATACGATAAATGTCAAAATATTTTTTTAAATGACAAAATCAAAATTTATACAGTAGAGTCAGCACAAAGTTCTATTTTTATATATTATATTAGATAATCAATAATCAGTATCTCAAAGTGTTTTTATTAATTATATCTTACTTACATAGTTCTTTTTTTGGTTTCTAAATTCTGTCAGGAAAATAAAAATAAATATCCTTTTTAATAATCTAACTGTAGGCTCAACTACAAAATAATCAGTATCTTAAACGTTATATTTTCTTAAGAATGATTGAGTAATCACTAATCAATAACTTGAAGTGTTTTTATTAATTAAATCTTACTTACATACTTTTTCTTTGGTTTCTAAACTGTGATAGGTAGAAAATATCCATCACTGGCGGGGATCATAAATACAGGAGAATGGTTGGTGAGATAAGTTAATTTGATTTCGCTGACTATTGAGAGTTGACTATCCACAGCTTCAGGATACGGATGATTGAGCCTTCCAATAAGAGGGGAAGGGTCGCTTGCTCCCAACTAGAAGAATGTCGGAAGCTTGAAACAAGTTAGAGAAAAAGGATTTGTATCACTTCCTTTATCGACGCCCTCAACACTCACAAATATAAAGGTATGAGTCCTACATTTATTTTTTTACACTTATTTTTTTTTTTTTTTTTCCCTCCTCATATCTCACTTTTTACTCTCACAGGATGTCACCTGACATCCTTTTTTAAAGGTCCAAATAACGGGCCTCAACAAGTTAAGGTGCTTCAATAAGAGAAATGATATTTGTACATACCATCTTTTGATATCTTTAGACACCTTCTCTTTATCTCTCTCCTCTCTCCACTTGCTTTTTCACTTTTTTTTTTTCTTTCACAATTTTTTTTTTTCAAATTTGTGAGAGGGTGTCTAAATGTCCACTTTAAAAAGTGGTACAAATAACACCCCTCCTTCAATAAAGCTTTGTAACTGAGTCTAACCACTGAGTTCGCAAGGTGGAGGGCACCTCTTACATTCAAAGGTACTACTTTCTGCCATATGTGCGACTTTTGTACTCTGTTTTGAAGTCCTTTTTCTCAAATTTCGAGCTTCTTTGATGACATTTTCTTCTTCTCTGCCTCTGCCTCATCTCATAAATCATAATCTTCCAATATGCTAGTGTTTTTCCCCATGAAGATAGAGCTTTTATATTAACTTTGTTATATTTTTTAACTTTTCAAGTTCATATATATGAAAAGAATAAGAAACAGTGCAATGACATAATAACGCTAGCACAAAAATTTGTCTGCCCTAGCCATATTAGCTGCGCCTTTAGCATGTCAAATAAAAAAATGAAGCAATTACCATACAAATTATAATTTTCAATTTTTAAAAGATTTCATGTCGGTTATTTGATAATAATTTTATTTCTTGTTATTAAATTATTTTAAAAAATAATACTTTTTTATTATTTGTAATTTTTAAAGATAGTAGAGCGCTCTAAAAGGATAATATAAGTAACTTGTATCCGGAATCTAAACTTCAACTATTCATATTTGACCCAAATTGATTTATTATTATATGGGACAAAACTTATATTATAATTTTTTTTAATAAAAATTTGGCATATATAATTTTTATATTAGATAATAATCGCATAGGATATATTTGGAACAAGGGATTTCGTGTTAATTTTTCTTTTTTTATTTTCAAATGGAATGGGTAATGAAATATTTATAAATATAAATAAAAAATAATTAAATTTTTTTATTATAATATTTTCATTTTTTTTTGCCAAAAGAACTTTTAAGTAAGAAAATTTTAATTATAAAAAATTATCGTTCTCCCTTCCTCGCCAAACTCCGTTACTCAGACATGCACTTAAGCTTTCAAAATCCTCGCTATAAGTTTTTTTAATTTTTTTTGGGATAGGTTATATTGAAAGCTCTAAACTCACTAATAAAAAGTGGAGCAGGAGGAAAATTTTTATATTTTTTATAGAGTAAATTTACATTTTGTTCATAATATCATCTCAACTTTTGATTTTTATTTTTTTTCTTTTATTTTTTTTAAAAAAAAATTGTCATATGATGTGAAATAAATTCACAGGAGGAAAGTATCACTCGGATGAGGAAAGGAAACCAAGACACAAGAATAGTCATCAAAACAGCAACCAGAAAATCCGCCCAAGATAAAAACACCCGAACCCAAAGTGCTACACCTATCCTTTCTCCTGTTAAATTACACCTATACCTTTCCTGTTATAGAGAAATTCCAAGCTAATTAGGCTCAGTTAAGTAATCACTCCTTACTGAACCATAGACTTCCGCAATAGCTGCAGACCGAAAAGATGACAGCAATGTTGAGAGTTGAGATTGAGAATAACACTGTACTTGCTGTTGTGTCATCACCTTGTTAACACATAATATCTCAGCAATAGAAAGGCACCCCTGTAATTATTGGAAACAAACAACTGAAGACCAAGGCCATTCCTCAAAAAAGATGATTTTGCTTGATTGATGATAAACAACCAGTTTCACACTATAAATTAGAAATCTGCACAGAAACTCAAAAAGAGGCCATCGGCTCTGAACCCCCTGATGTGTTGCTCAATCTTTCGAAGATAGTTGTAGCCAGTAATCTTGATGCCGCACCATGTTGAACCTGTCAGCTAATCATAACAACCATTCCAGTTTAACACCAGTATTGTATATGTTCCAGCCTTTACATTACAAAACACAACTTACTAAAATAACTACCCCTTTACACAGATTTTAAAAGACCAGTACAACAACATTGATTCAGGAGACTAGCATTCACCACAAAGAAAAACACCTGATGCAGTTTTATTCCCTTTTTTTTTTTCTTTTCTTTTCTTTTTCCCCCTCCTCTTCTTCTTCTTCAATCTTTTATTTTTTTCAAAAAACTTTTTAAAGAACTCGCTTCCTTTTCTTTTAATTCTCTCTCTCTCTCTCTTCTCTTTCTTTTTTCCTCACTGTTGTCTCTAAAATACAGCAATCAGCACAAGGACATATAATACAGCAAACAACATCAGCTTAAAACAAACCAAATCATGATAACCAATACTCCAAGTGAAAAGGTTTCTTAGCTAAATTTAAGTGCTGCGAGCAGAGAACAGGGAGAAGATATAAAAAGCCAGATAAAGAGAAAAGAGAGACTCAGAAGGAGAAGCTAGGAAAAGGAGTCAGAAACAACGAGCTCATCCACTTCTAGAAAGTTCGAACTAGGTAAGATTCTCTCTGCCTCTGCATATTCTCAAACTTTCTTATCGTATATGAACATTGCGCTTGTTTGATTCGGTTTAAGCTACTCTCTGAAACACTACATCGTGATGCACTCAAACACATACATACCAAAAAATAAAAATAAAAATAAAAAAAATCAAATCAAATCTTCTATTTGAATGTATTAAAAATAAGAAATAATTTTATTTATGTGATTTAATTATTTTAATTTTAAAATTTATAGAATTTAATAGAAATTAATTTTATTTTAGAGGTTAAATATAAATTAAATTAAACTAATTCTTATTTTTAATTATTTGAATTATTATATAATATATTTTAAATATAAAAATTAATTTTTAAATTATAAAAATATAAAATTAATTTATAAATTAAATTAATTTAAATTAAATCAATTACTAATCTTAATCATTTCAAACACCGAAAGTAAAATTAATAGCGCAGTATCACAAACAATTATATATCCAGGGCAGCAACAGCAGCCTACTGCTTGTCTTTGTACAGAGCAGGGAAACCTCAAACCGGGCAGATTCAAGATAAAAATTAACACAAATTAAAAATAAATAAATAAATAAATAAAAGTTAAAGTATTGAAGCCAAAACCCACCATCCTCTTGCCAAGCGACTCATCCTCAACCGCAAAAACCACCAGCAGCCATCTGCCCCCACAAGCCCTCCATCTTGGATTATTTGCAGCATTATTGGCAGTATTAATGGCAGCATCTTCGCTTTCAGATAGTTTAACTGGACCTGATTTATTTGGGCCTTATTTAAAAGGTTAACTGGACCTACATTATTGGGGCATTGTTGGCAGCATCTTGGATTTCAAATATTTGAGGTATATATATTTTTTATCATAACACATTCACACACACACACACACACACACACGGGGAGGGGGAGGGGGAGGGCTGATCCTCTTGAAGTGGGGTGTGGCTACTTTTTAGAGGCAAATAATTATCACTTAAGCTAAGGCCTCGGCCACTTTTCCATTTTGAGGTACATTTGTCGGATTCGCATACTTTTCCATTTTGGATTTAAACCCATGGAATCATATTTTTTGTTTCTCTGGGTCTCTGCTGACAAGATGTTCTGCCACGCCTAGAACCGATCTGCACCATTGGCAGGTTCCATTATTATTTTTTTTATTTTAAGGGAATCAGCCAAAATTATTGACAGGTCCCATTATTTTCTTATTTATTTTTAAATAAAAGGGAACCAACCAAATCATTGGCAAATTCTTCTAAAATATCATATACCTGTAAATATTTTTACAATCACATATTTTGGTAATATCTATTGCCTAATTCCATATTAAAAAAAAAAAAAGAGCCTAACTTATCTCTTGTTTGGGTTTTTTTTTTAAATAAATAAATAAACACCATCAATTAGTGTGTTGTGGAGAAAGTTGTTTATTTTATATATTTATTACAATATTTCTCTAGGTACAATGAAGTATGACATTAGGTTCGAAATTATAACCGGTTTTTTTTTTTTTAACGAGGTTTAAATTTATAACTTAATAAATTAAGTAAGCTTATTTTAGAGTTTAATTTTTATGTCAGTCAATAGAAATATAAAAGAATGTCGAAATCATGGTAGGTCCTTTATCATAATGGTTAGTTATCTAGTATGATTTGAAATTTTTTTATATTTCTATTAGCTGACGGTGTAAAGTTATTATATGCTGTTTGTGAATAGAAATTAATCTCTTTATTTATTTTGGTTTGAAAAGTTAATTCAAATGAGAAACCAAACAAAATAAATAAATATATAAACATACTCTAAATTAAAGCTTTTAATATTGTCATCACTTGGCTTCACTTGAAACTATTAAGAACTGTTGTAAGTTACACCTTTTTTTATTATTCAAAAGAGCAGTAAGTGCAAAGAGAGGGTAAGAAAGATACTCCCTAACTGAAGAAGAAGAAGAAGATGATGATGATGATAGGTTGCAGCATGATGCTAGTGTATTAGGCTCTACTCCTCTTGCTTCATGCATCTAATTTTCTTCTTGGAACCTACAAAATAAGATTAAAAAGAATTAAAACCAACTAAAAAAAAATCCAAAATCATGCAACAAAACTAGAATTAAAACACATTAAAAGTCAAACAAACTTAAAAGATGTAAAATAAAAGGAAAGGGGTAGAAAATGTTAGGTACCGTACGTATGACATAGCTAAAATATAGAAATGAGAAAATAGAAATTTATACAAAATATACAAAAAACTGAATAGTTTTATTTGAGAATTAAAATTTCTCTCTATCATAAGAGATAACGATAAACCTCTTTCTTAATAAAAGAAGAACACACTTCTCTCAATTTTTATAGGAAAATATCTTTCAAAGAAACTCTCGTATGTCTTTACTGTGCATGACTTGATGAAAATGAATTGATAGCAACTTAATTTATAAGTGAGCCTTTTCATTTATATTCATCCATAACAAGAAGTTACCACCTCTTTTCTCATCACCATCAGAAACCAATGGTGCCTACAATATAGGAGAACTTCTCTCCATTCATGCTTTTACTTTTCCCCACCAAAATAGCTTTATTAATTTTACAATCTTCCACCTAAAGCTAATTTTGGTTGGCTTTCAAAACCTTTCCCTTTTTGCAAGTTTTATACTGCTTATGTTTCTAATAGGCCATACGACCATCTACACCGCTCAAACTTATAAGTGTTGATTGGTTTTGTCATGACATCTACTAGGTTATATTTAGTGTGTATCTTCTACATGTCTACACTCCCTTCTTCTACTACTTCTTTGACAAAGTGATATTGTACTCCAATATGCTTTGTGTTGGAATGAAAGGCTTGATTCCTTGCAATATACAAGGCACTCTAACTGTCATAATATGCTGGAATCTTTTATTGTCTGTGCCTGAGTTCCTCCATTAACTTTTGAATCCAAATAGCTTCCTTGAATGCTTGAGTAGCTGTCGTGTACTCAGCTTCTATAGTAAATAAAGTTACAACAATCTATAACTTAGCTAGCTAGCTAGTTGACAACTCTGCCTGCAAGTGTAAACACATAGTCTGTAGTAGATTTTCTCTTATCAAGATCACCTACAAAGTCTGAATCAACATATTCTCTGAAAATAAACTCTGATCTTTTAAAACATAATGCAGTACTTAAGGTTCCTTTGATGTATCAAAGGATCCTCTTAACAGCATTCCAATGCTCTTTTCCTGGATTTCCTATAAAGCGATTTACTATTCTAACTACTGAAGCAATGTTTGGTCATGTACAAATCATTGCATGCATAAGGCTTCCTACCGCTGATACATATGGTATTTGAGACATCTCTATTCTCTCTGCCTCAATGTTAGGACACATACTTGAGGACAATTTATAATTAATAGGAAGTAGGGTAGAAATTGGCTTACAATCTTGCATATTAAGGAGCTGCAAGATTTTTGTTAGGTAATTCTTCTGAGAAAGCCAGATCTTCTTGTCTTTTCTGTCAGGGTGAATTTGCATACATAAAATCTTGTTTGCGCATTCCAAGCCCTTCATATCAAACTCCTTAGCCAATTGTGCCTTCAATATTTGGACTTGATCTTTGTTGGAACCTACTACTAAAATGTCATTCACGTACAATAGTAAAATGATGAACTTATCATTACCAAACCTTTTGCAATAAACACAATGGTCTGAACTTAGTCTGTTGTGCTCAAGGCTAATAACAAAGGATACGAACCTTTTATACCAACACCTTAGCCCCGACTTTAGATCGTATAGAGATTTGGTTAACTTGCAAACCAAGTTTTTTTTCTTTGTTCTTCATAACCTTTTGGTTGGATCATATATATTTCTTTATCAATTTCTCTATGAAGAAAAGCTATTTTTATATCTAATTGTTCAAGATGTAAATCACATACAGCACACATAGCTAGGACTATCCTGATAATTGTAAGTTTGATGATTGGAGAGAATATTTCATTGAAATCAATGCCTTCTTTTTGAGTGTATCCTTTGATCATCAATCTTGCATGATAACTCTCTACTTGATCGTTGTCATCTTGTTTGATCTTGTAAACCCATTTGTTACCAACAACTTTTCAACCCTTTAGAAGTGCAAAAAGCTCCCATGTCTAGTTCTTGTGTAAAGTTTTCATTTCTTCTTGCATTGTTGCCATCTACCAAGAAGCATCTAGACAACTTAGAGATTCCAGAAACATTAATTGCTCTCCCTCTTTTGTTAGAAGGCAATATGCATTGTGGCTTGCCATAATATAATTTGAGTGATATGATGACGATCTTATCTAGTGGGTTGATTGCGAAACTTCTCTATCATTGGTCTCATCTAGTCCTTATTCTTTGTGCTCTAGTTCTGCTTCAAAAGAATCTCTTCTCTAGATTTCTTATCTATTTAAACCATAGTAGTCTTTTTAACTATGCTATCATTTTCTTGTTCTCTTTGCAATTCATTTTCTATAAATATCACATCTTTGCTGACAACAACCTTGTAGTCAATGGGAACCCAAAGGTGATACCCCTTAACTCTATCAGCATAACCCAATAATATACATTTCCTGAACTTTGGATCCAACTTTGTTCTTTCTTGGGAGTTGTACATCAGATACACGGGACATCCAAACACATGCAAAGAAAAATAATCTAATAGCTTGCCATTTCATATCTCCATTGGTGTCTTCAAACCAATCACAGTTGATGGCGATCGATTTATCCCATAACAGACAGTCTTAACTGCTTTTGTCCAGAAAGACTTAGCTAATCCTATAGTTCTCAACATAGGTCTAGAAACAATAACATAGAAGAATGCAAGACTCATTTGTCTATGAAGGGCTCGGAATAAACTTCAAAGCTCTTGTGATGTAAGAAAGAAACATTGTCCGGCAATCTTTTTAGATGGACGATTTGATTTCTTGGTTAAATGTGTGCTTTTGAAAAATAAGAGTTGCTCAAGTATCCATCTAGCTCTGATGTATCGATTTTTTTAAAAAAAAATTTTCAAGGAGTAATCTTGACAATACTAACCTTGTCGTTAAAATGGTGATATTGTAGTAGCCACACGGTTGATAGGCCAAAAATATGATTAGCTAAGCTAAAAATGTTGTATTCAGAATGCTAGTGGAGCCAGAAGTGACTCTTTCTTTTCGACTCTCTCTTTTCTTTGCTAGACCTACAGTTTCGCAATGTGAATGCACAAGTATTCATCAATCTCAACATCCGAAAGGTGGTTGGTTCCAAATATGTCATTTTGATGTTTGAGTATTAATTTTTTATATTTAAATTTTGATTGCAGTGAATTGGTTTACCAAGATGAAAAAAAACTAGAAATGGTTCATAAGCAACTATGTTAGTATGTTCATATTTCCCCTCCTTCTAAACAAAGTTTGATGGTTCAGAATTTTTACTTAATTCACTGGAGTTGTATTATTTAAACGTATAAAAATGGAGGCATTCAATGTATTGCCAACTTTTTTTTTTAAGTTACCGACTTTTTTAACTAAAGTTATCAACTTATTTGACTAGGTTACCGACCAATTGCAGCATAATATTACAGGATATTTTGCATTCAATTAGTTGGTAACTCAATTGAATAAGTTGATAATTTTAGTTTAAAAAATTGATAACTGATAAAAAAATTGGTATTTATTGATAACTCAGTCGAAAAAGTTGGTAACTGACAAAAAAAGATTGGAAACATGTCAAAATTGCGTCCTAAATTCATATACAAATAACATTATTGAATTTACTAAGACAATTCTATCATCAATTAAAATTTGATAAATTTTAAAAATAAAAACTAATAAAATAATCTAAAATATTTTTGGGCAGAAAATCGAATCTATTATGTTACTTTTCAAATTGTACTTTTCTCTCATCATGATAAAAGTGCACTCGAATTTCTTATGTGTAAATTTTATGTAACAATTTTATCTTATCAAAAACTCGATGGGCAGAAGGAATAAGATGAGTGCGAGAGATACTTCTCTTCTTGAATGTTTAATTGGAATACGAATTGGAGAATCTCCTTGATGTTTGAAAGTGAAAGGAAAAATAATTACATTAATTAATCAGTACCTTAACATTATGTTTTCTTAAGAATGATTCAGTAATCAGTATCTTAAAGTGTTTTTATTAATTAAATCTTCCGTAGATTTTCTTTGGTTTGAAAAACTGCGTTGGTAGAAAAAAATAAAGTATAATGTCCATCACTGCTAGGCATCATAAATGTAATAAATAAATGTAGGTGAGATTAGTTAATTTGATTTCAACTATCTCTTGGGAGTTGGCTTGGACTTTTAGAGTACTACAGCTTTCGGGTTAGGGATGATAATAGATATCTATGGAGATGGAGGCATATCCCTTCCCTCCCATCTCCATTTAAAAATTTTCCCCTCGTCCTTGTCACGAGTCTCCATTTCCTGTTTCCCATGCGAATTAAAATCTTCGCAGATATACATGGGTTTATGTATAAAATCTTAAACTTGAATGAAACATATCTATAATTTATTATAATATTAGTAACACAGCATAATGCAAATTAAGAATAAAAATATATGATATAAATCCGAGTTATTGTAAATTTTATTTTGATCAAAGTTAGTCAATTATTATAAATTTAATTTTGGTTAAAAGTTTATTTACCATATGTTGACTATATTTTGAATTAACTTGATTTTATTATATATTATTATCAAAATATATTTATAAGTTAGTATATATATATATATATATATATATATATATATATATATATATTATGGGAATTTTGCAGGTCTCCATGTCATCCTCTCATTTAATAAATGAGGTCTTTGTCGTAATCTCTATGGATACCTACTTTGGTGCGTCTTTTTATTGCCCCTATTTGGGGTAGGATGATTTTAGCCTGAGAAAAGATTTTTAGTACGAAAACGAGGTTGTTGGTTTTGGTTTTGGTTTTCGGGGTCGACGAGGACGAGGTTGTTGTTGATGTTGTTTTGTTTAGGATGGTAGTGGTGGTGGGGCCTTCGGCGACCCTTGGGCTGGTGTTGGAGGAGCTCACAGTGGGGCTGCTGGACGACATGGTGGTTGTAGTAGTTGCTATCGGAATGCCATGACTGATCGAAGTGATGAAGAAATGATGTGAACAAAAAATAACAGAAAAAAGAAAGGGAACTTGTGTTTTGCTTTTTTTCTTTGTTTGTGTTACTGATGTTGTTTTTGGTGTTTTTGAGGTTGTGATTTCCTATAAATGGAGAAAATGTTTTTGTTTGTGTTACTCTAGCGATCAACGGTGAGGCAGAGCAATGGCAGTGGCTGGATTGGAGTTGGGGGGGGGGGAGAGAGAGAAGTTGAGAAATATTATAGTATCACAAGGGAAAAATATTCATATACCTACAGCTGTGAGATTTAAATAACATATAGGTGCTTCAATATACCATATTTAAGGTGGTGCATTAAATAACACAAAAGATTGAGATTCTCCATCATGTCTGAGAATAAGGCGAATGTCAAGTAAGGGGCATAATGTACCTTGTAAATATGTATTATGATAAATGGGTATCATTTGAAGGTGTATCCCTACACCAAATATCTATAATATACTATAATAAATTTTAATTTTTAGTTAGACTTTAGCATTGTGATTAAATATATTTTAAAAGTGACCAAAATTTATTTATATAATTCTAAAATATCCCAAAAAATATCTGTTTAATTTTACAATTATACAGATAAAATTTTATTTAATTTCAAGATTATACAAATAAATTTAAGAATTACTACAATATATCATAGTTATTTTAAAAATAATTAAAATTTATTTACATGATTGTAAAATATCCCCCAAAAATTTTATTTAATTTTAAAATCATGCAGATAAAATTTTATTTAATATTGGATCATATAAATAAATTTTAGAAATTATTATAATATATTATAAATAATTAGTAGACCAATATATCAACAAATCTCCCCATTAGATTGATAAATTATATGCTGCAACTTGAAAGTTTGTTACACCTAAGAGCTCGCCTGAGAATTAAAAAAAGAAAAATTAATCAGTATTTTCAAGGTTATGTTTTCCTAAGGACCAGTATAGTGCCATGTGAGACACACAATTTATTATCATAATATGAAATTATAAATTAATTTAAATTGTAATACTCCATCGAGAACCTCTTTATTTTTAATATATAATTCTTATTTTGTTAACACAAGTATTTCGATATTAATATGATAGCCTATATATCTAGTTATAGTTATTCATAAAAATCATATACTAAAAATAAAAAAGATCAGAAAG
Organism: Pterocarpus macrocarpus; assembly: GCA_031439585.1. Classification (NCBI taxonomy): domain Eukaryota; kingdom Viridiplantae; phylum Streptophyta; class Magnoliopsida; order Fabales; family Fabaceae; genus Pterocarpus; species Pterocarpus macrocarpus. Next base: position 19,884,961 of record CM062517.1, on the reverse strand, counting down.
ATTAGATCGTTGGTTGAATATCTTTCTGATATAAAAGTTGTTCAATGAAGATAAATATAAAGCATATTTTTTTTATAATTTTATTATTTCTTTTATTTATTTAAACTTACAGAATGTATCAAAAGTAGTAAGATAAGAACTTTCAGCGAAAAAAAAGAGAGAAATTTAAAAGCTGATGGTTTAGAAATATTCTCGTAATATTATTTGCGGCACTCTTTGATTATACAACGGGCGGCTTCTTCCTTTTAGATGAAGAAGTGAGTACGAAGCTTACCTCTCTCGTGTCATATGGCTACAAATTAGACATCATAATACCCTTTTTGACTTGTTTGTATTGTATTATTACAAGAAGCCAAAATCTAAAGACTTTACTAGGCTATTATGAAGTCCACGGTCTTTTAGGCATTTTATAAAAAATATTTAAATAAAAATATATTGTTTATGACAACTTAAAATAAAACACTAACATTTAGCTATAATATGTATAAAGAGAAAATATTTTTGGCACAAAATTTAAATTAAAATATATATATATTGATTTATAAAAAAATAATTTGAACATATTATAATAAAAACTTTTATTAAATAAAAAATTGATAATTAACTAATTTTCTTTAATGTTCATAAAAAAATAGTAAAAAATTCTTATTGAACAAAATATTAATTTTAAACTAAAAATAAATTATAGATCGATAGTTGAAATCCATTTAATTTGAATATATGCTATTAATTTCAAGTTGTGATTTAACAACTAAAAAAAAAAATTCTTGACCCTTTTCTTATATCTTGTACAATTTGATTTAGTTATATTGCATGCAATGAAAGTTCAACTTTTATCAAACAAAACATATATTTTTATAAAATAATTATGTAAAAATATTTAGTTTAATAAGTTAATTCTGTAATAACAATTATGTAGATACAAATTTTTTCATGAAAAATTTTTAACATATACAAAAGATTGAAGTATTCAATTATAAAATAGTAAAATTATTAATTTTCTTACCACCATATCACCAAAAATAAATTATTTTATATGTTATTTTTTCAAATCGCTAAACCTAAATTTACGTAAATGACTATTATAAAATAACTGCTTTTAAAATTTATATATAAATTGATGAAATTAAAAAATTACATCTTCAACACATTCAAAAATAAATATGTTAATAGGACATCCAACTTACACGTGCTATAATATATTAATTAATTTATCATTATAATATATAGTTAGTAGGAAGCCTAATAAAAATATTTATAGAAAAATAATCTGCTTATGTGGTCTCTTAATATTTATAACTACTACATCAAAATTAATCTCTTAATATAAATAAAACTAATATTAAAGAAAATAATTAAAGGATGACTAGAGTAAAATAAGGAAAAAAAAAAAGAGAATAAACTAAGCTCTAATAGCGATAATAGTAAATAAAATTTAAAAAATTATTTTTTATTAATTATTTTTAATAATACGTAGCAATCATAAAATTATTAATTAGGTAGTCACAAGAGAAAAAAAAAATAACATTAGATTCAAATACCCAAATACAGCTGTGAGATTTAAATAACACATAGAGGCTTCAATATACCATATTTAAGGTGGTGCATTAAACAACACAAAAGATTGAGATTTTCCATCATGTTTGAGGATAAGACGAATGTCAAGTAAGGGGCATTATGTACCTTGTAAAGATGTAATATGATAAATAGGTATCATTTGAAGGTGTATCCCAACACCAAATATCTATAATATACTGTAGTAAATTTTAATTTTTAGTTAGACTTTAGAAATATGATTAAATATATTTTAAAAGTGATCAAAATTTATTTATGTCATCCTAAAATATCCCCAGAAATATCTGTTTAATTTAAAGATCATACAGATAAAATTTTATTTAATTTCAAGATTATACAAATAAATTTAAGAATTATTACAATACATCACAGTTATTTTAAAAAAATTGAAATTTATTTACATGATTGTAAAATATCCCCCAAAAAGTCTATTTAATTTTAAAATCATGCAGATAAAATTTTATTTAATTTTGGATCATATAAATAAATTTTAGAAATTATTATAATATGCTATAAACAATTAGTAGACCAATATATCAACAAATCTCACCCATTATATTGATAAATTGCACGGTGCAACTTGAAAGTTTGTTACACCTAAGAGCTCACCTGAGAATTAAAAAAAGAAAAATTAATCAGTATCTCGAATGTTATGTTTTCTTAAGGACCAGTATAGTGCCATGTGAGACGCACAATTTATTATCATAATATGAAATTATAAATTAATTTAAATTGTAATACTCCATCGAGAACCTCTATATTTTTAATATATAATTCTTATTTTGTTAACATAAGTATTTCTATATTAATATGATAGCCTATATATCTAGTTATAGTTATTCATAAAAATCATATACTAAAAATAAAAACGATCAAAAAGATTAGATCGTTGGTTGAATATATTTCTGATATAAAATTTGTTCAATGAAGATAAATATAAAACATTTTTTTTATAATTTTATTATTTCTTTTATTTATTTAAACTTACAGAATGTATCAAAATTAGTAAGATGAGAACTTTCAGCGAAAAAAAAGAGAGAAATTTAAAAGCTGATGGTTTAGAAATATTCTCGTAATATTATTTGCGGCACTCTTTGATTTATACGACGGGCGGCTTCTTCCTTGCTTCTTGCTTTTAGATGAAGAAGCGAGTTCGAAGCTTACCTCTCCCGTGTCACGTGGCTACAAATTAGACATGATAATACCCTTTTTGACTTGTTTGTATTGTATTATTACAAGAAGCCAAAATCTAAAGACTTTACTAGGCTATTATGAAGTCCACGGTCTTTTAGGCATTTTATAAAAAATATTTACATAAAAAATATATTGTTTATGACAACTTAAAATAAAACACTAACATTTAGCTATAATATGGATAAAGAGAAAATATTTTTGGCACAAAATTTAAATTAAAAAATATATATATTGATTTATAAAAAAAAATAATTTGAACATATTATAATAAAAACTTTTATTAAATAAAAAATTGATAATTAACTAATTTTCTTTAATGTTCATAAAAAAATAGTCAAAAATTCTTATTGAACAAAATATTAATTTTAAACTAAAAATAAATTATGGATCGATAGTTGAAATCCATTTTATTTGAATATATACTTTTAATTTCAAGTTGTGATTTAACAACTCAAAAAAAATTCTTGTCCCTTTTCTTATATCTTGTACAATTTGATTTAGTTATATTGCATGCAATGAAAGTTCAACTTTTATGAAACAAAATATATATTTTTATAAAATAATTATGTAAAAATATGTAGTTTAATAAGTTAATTCTGTAATAATAATTATGTAGATACAAATTTTTTCATGAAAAATTTTTAGCATATACAAAAGATTGAAGTATTCAATTATAAAATAGTAAAATTATTAATTTTCATACCACCATATCACCAAAAATAAATTATTTTATATGTTATTTTTTCAAATCACTAAACCTAAATTTACGTAAATGACTATTATAAAATAACTGCTTTTAAAATTTATATATAAATTGATGAAATTAAAAAATTACATCTTCAACACATTCAAAAATAAATATGTTAATAGGACATCCAACTTACACGTGCTATAATATATTAATTAATTTATCATTATAATATATAGTTAGTAGGAAGCCTAATAAAAATATTTATAGAAAAATAATCTACTTATGTGGTCTCTTGACATTTATAACTACTACATCAAAATTAATCTCTTAATATAAATAAAACTAATATTAAAGAAAATAATTAAAGGATGACTAGAGTAAAATAAGGAAAAAAAAAAAGAGAATAAACTAAGCTCTAATAGCGATAATAGTAAATAAAATTTAAAAAATTATTTTTTATTAATTATTTTTAATAATGCGTAGCAATCATAAAATTATTAATTAGGTAGTCACAAGAGAAAAAAAAAACATTAGATTCAAATACCCAAAAAAATAATTTATTTAGTTCAAAAGTTAAAAATGTTTGCCTTTTAATTTTTCATTTGATAAATTTTAAGTTTTTGAATTTAAATAACATAAGTGTCTTCTTGTAGAAGATTATTAAAAATAAAATTAATTAGTAACTTTTATGAAGTATTGATATATAAAATAATGACCTTTTTTAGTTTTTCAAAAAAGCTATTTTCAAAGTAAAATATATAAGATCTACTTAAAATACAATAAATGTCAAAACACTTTTCCAAATAACGAAATCCAAATTTACATGGCAGAATCAACACAAAGTTTTATTTTTATGTGTTGTATTAGATAATCAATAATCAGTATCTCAAAGTGTTTTTATTAATTAATTCTTACTTACATTGATTTTCTTTGGTTTCTAACTTCTGTTACGAAAATAAAAGTTAATATCCTTTTTAATAATATAACATTTTAAAGTTAATATTAGTTTGGTTTTGAAAAAAAAAATTGATATCTATTTAGTCATAATACTTTAAAATTTGATATCAATTTTATCCTTCCATCAAATTATCAGTAACTTCAACTACAATTCATCCTAGTTGGCACATTTATGCACTACTATATTGCTTATTTATCAGAGATGACTTTCACTCCATCAACTTGAAAATAAAAATATTAGAAAATAAATAAATTAAAAATCAAAAGTTTTCATCTAAATCCCTAATTAAGTATCAATGCAAATAACCCTCAATCCCTCCATCCTCGGCACCTAAATTATCAAAAATGAAGTTGAGAAGCCGTATAAAGTTGAAGATAGGAATTTATTGATTATTTAATGAAAGAATGAAATTGATGTTAGAATTTAAATGTCAAAAATTATTTCAAAGATAAGTTGATATCAATTTCAACATATTAAGATTACATAGATATTACTCAAAAAATAAAGTAAATTGTTCATCACTGCTAAACATCATAAGTATAATAAATAAAGTTAGGTGAGATTAGTGAATTTGATTTCAACCAACTATTAAGAGTTGATTAGGTCTTTAGAATATCTCTTTTTTCCATATCTACAGCTTTCGGGTCAGGACGATTGAGCCTTTCTATAAGAGCGACATTTTCCTTACAACACCTGAAATTTATTTGTGCACACTTCTAATAATGAGAAATGATTACCATAAACAAAAAAAAAAGAAAAGAAATTATTAGATACTCCTAGAGAAGAATAAAAGTTGAACATGACATATCTAAAATTCAATAAAATATATAGAAGACAATCACTAGATTGTGGGCTCAACCATAAAATAATCAATATCTTATATGTTATGTTTTCTTAAGAATGATTCAATAATCACTAATCAATATCTTAAAGTGTTTTTATTAATTAAATCTTACATACTTTTTCTTTGGTTTCAAAACTCTGATAGGTAGAAATAATATTCCATCACTGACAGAGATCATAACTACAGGAGAGAGGTAGGTGAGATTAGTTAGTTTGATTTCATTTAGGGATAGCAACGGGTCTTCATAGGGGCAGGAACATGCCCTCAATCCCTATTTTCGTTTAGGATTTTGCCGTACTGTCCCGATTCAGGATCCCCATTAGTTTCAAGAGTGATTCGGATCCTCACGGATATCGGCAAGTTTCTACAAGTAAAACTCAAAAAAAAAAAAAAATTTTAAAAAAGAGACTAGCAAAATTTAAAATTAAAACTAGAAAAACTGATAAGTGACAGCAACAACAACATATAGATATAGAAACTACAATAACAAAACCAGTAAATAGAATTAAAAACTACAGTAACAATATTAAGAGAACAACAATAACAATAAAAGAAGAAAGAATCAATAAAACATCATTATAGCACAACAATAACGTATATAACAACATATACACATAACACATAGAAATTGCAACAGCATTTATACAACCACTATACACAAAGCAGGGGCAGAACAGCAATATACATACACAGGACTCAGAAGTGCAGAAGCAGAACCATGGCGGGGGGCCTGGCGTTGGGCTAGAACGGTCGGTAGAACTTAATTGATTGGTTCCAAAGATTTCATTTTGATATCCGAGTATTAATTTTTTATAGTACTTAATTTTGATAATATAAAATTTTTTTACACAGATATTTAATTATATATTATTATATTAATAAAAATATTTGATTTAAGTACTCACTAAATTTTACAAATAAAAATATTTAATTAGATAATAATATAAAATTTTTTTATAATTACAGTGCATTAAAATTAATCTATTTTTTATATTTAAATTGTGGTTGTAACTGAAACACTAGAAATGGTTAAAAAACAATTATATTAGTATATTCTTTTTCTTTGTCCTTTTAAACAAAGTCTGATAGTTCAAAAGTTTTACTTAATTCACTAAGACAATCTTATCATCAATTTAAATTTGATAAATCTTAAAGATAAAATCAAATAAAATAATCTAAAATATTTTTGGGTTAAAAATCGAATCTATTATGTAACGTATTCAAATTGTAATTTTCCCTCATCATGATATAAGTAATCCAATTCCTTACGTGTAAATTTTATGTGACAATTTTATCTTGTTAAAAACTCGTTGGGCAGAAAGAATAATATGAGTAAGAGAGATACTTCTCTTCTTGAACTTTTAAAACGGAAAAAAAAAATGGAGAATCTCTACGATGTTTGGAAGTGAAAAAGAAAATAAATAAAGAAAGTAATCAGTATCTTAACATTATGTTTTTTAAGAATGATTCCGTAATCACTATCTTAAAGGTGTTTTTATTAATTTAATCCTACGTAGATTTTCTTTGGTTTCAAAAACTGGGTTAGGTAGAAAAAATATAGTAGAATGTCCATCACTGCCAGGCATCGCAAGTATAATAAATAAACGTAGGTGAGATTAGTTAATTTGATTTCAACTAACTATTAAGAGTTGACTTGGACTTGTATAAAGCGGAAGGGTGGGTTGCTCCCAACTAGAAGCATGTTAGAAGCTTGAAACAAATTGAAGTGCTTAATTAGTGTTTAGTAACTAAGGCTGACAACTGTGATCACAAGGTGGAGAGAAGCTCCTCGTGAAATTTAAAGGTACCCCCTTCTGTGATATATGTGATTTTTAATACTCTTATAGTATGTTCTGAGGTCCTCTTTCTAAAATTTCGAACTACTTTGTTGACTTCTGCTTCTCTGCTTCTGCCACAACTCATAATCCTATGATTCCAATATGTTAATGTTTTTCCCCGAGAAGATGTGGCTTTTACGGTGAGTTTGGCATTGGGGAAAATGCACGAGCATCACCTATAATTTTACACAGGAAACTCACTCACAAAATTATTTATGGTTTTTTACACCCCATAATGAACACACTCTAAGTTTATACTTTTGAACTTTCAAGTCCATATATTTGACAGAATACGAAACAGGGCAACGGCGAAAAAGCTCTCTGCCTTAGGCATACTAACAACACTCTTGGCATTTCATATAAAATTACGGTACTTTTAAAAGGTATTTTATTTTTTTTTATCTAAATAACTAGTATTTGAAATCTATTAAACTTCAAATAATCTGATTTAAATAAGGTCAATTCATTATAGAAATAAAAATCTTCTAATAGTAATTTTTTTTCCATTCATAAGTCTCAAATTTGAGACCTAATTTATAAAAAAATAAGTGTCGAACTACTTGAACTAATCAAATATTAGTTTTATTTAAGATTTCAATTTAGTTGTTTGATAATGATTTGATTTCTTGTTATTAAATTATTTTTTCAAAAATGACACTTTAGTTTTTCAAAACACGCGCGCGCACGCGCACACACACATATATGTGTGTGTGTGTGTATGTTAGAGTCAACCGGGCTCTAATTAATTTAGTTCAAATCAAATCTTCATAAGACTTGAATTTAAAATTTTGTTTAAAAGGAACAAAGTGTAAAACACTTAAACTAACCAAATATTTGTAGGATAATATTATTATTCTACCACATTTTCTATACTTGTTTCTTATTATTTTTTAAAAAAATAATAATATAAGATAAATATATTTTTTGATCCATATTCTTTCTCTTATTTTTAATCAGAAAGTGTGTATACAAAGTATAAAATAATAATGTAAAAAATCAATATCCGTTCTAAAACAAAGGGCGGCAGACCCCACTGTATCTAGTTGCAACATAGTTTAAATTTTAGACAGCAAAACAAACATCACTTATCTGAGCTATGTTTTCTTTGATTCTAACTAAATTTTAAGAAAAAAGTACAACCCCTTACCTTTTTTTTTCAAAAATCACTAAATTTCAAACTGATATATATATATATATATATATATATATATATATATATATATATAAAATTAAAGTGAAATAATATTATTATATATTAAATAAATATATTTTTAATAATAATTTAATAAAATATTAATTTTTTATAAAATTTGTTAAAAATGATTAATAAATTTTTTTATATATGTATTTATTAAAAAATATATCTCTCCATATGAGTTACATCCTTTAAAAAATAAATTAATTATTATTAGTATATTTAATATATTAATTATATTTAAATAAGTTGCAATGATATTTGTAAATAACTTCAAAATAGATGAAATGTGAGACTTATTATTAAACTAATTAGTAATTAATGTTGTTGAAAAACAATTCTAAATAAGATCAAGATCTTATTGTTATGGCAATACTAAAAGGTTAGTATATCATAAAACCTTAGTCAAGATTAAAGAATTTTTAAGATCGATATAAGATATCATAAGAATTTAGTTTTAATGTACTATTAATATAAATACATATTATTTTAACAATAATTTGATAAAATATATTTTTTTAGTACCCACAAACAATTATCATTATTTTTGTTTTCAACTTTTCATGCATCTTAAATTGCGTTGTTGTCAGGCTTCGTATATGTTGTATGTAAAGGCAAGGCTGGCCTCTTTTTCTTCAGTTGAATGATTCACATTCCAACTCTTTTAATGCATCTGCAAGCCAATTTTTCTGCATTTGTTATATTCACTGATAGACAATTACCAGGTTCATCTAGCGGGATGGGCGTTTATGAGCTGGGGCCGAGGGAGAGACGTGCAAGGATAGCTCGAGAAAGAGCTAGACGAAGAGCAAGGTTGCCTGAGTCGTCATATTCTGACAATAGCAATACAACCGTCGCAAGTGAAGAAAAACCCCGTGGAACCACCGCAAGTGAAATTACTTTGCCAAAAGACACATATCTTTCAATTAAACAGAATTCCGGAGCACCATCTGGGCAGGAGATTAATGACCATCGCGTTTTCCAGCAGAAGACCCCTCTAGGCAACACGGTGCTACATATAGCAGCTTCATATGGAAATGATTACTGGGTAAGCTTGGTAGCTCAAAATGCCTCCGAACTTTTGGCTGCCGAAAATTCGAAAGGTGATGTGGCACTTCACGTTGCTGCAAGAGCCGGGCGTGTCTCTACTCTTCGGGAGTTGTTACGCGCTCATCTCCAAGATGTTGAAGCTAAAAGCTTCCAAGAGGCTATGAATGAAATCCTAAGAAAAAACAAGCAAGGAAATACTTTCATCCACGAGGCCTTACTCAATCGTCACAAAGATGTGATGTATTTCCTATCTTCTAAAGAAGATGCGCCTTTGCCTGTGACTATGGACAGAGACCACAAAGACCACAAAGACATGGCTCTCCTAGTTGCATTGTTTCAGACAAACAAGCAAAACAAATCAATTTTGTACTTGGCGATTGAGCATGGCTGGAATGACGTTGCTGAAGCTTTGATCGAACTGGCCAGCCATACATCGTTGGACAATTTGAGTAGGAAATTCCCAGGACTTCACGAAGTGATTCCACCCAACACAGACCCAGATGTTCCGGTAGGAAAATTACCCCCTCTTGCGGCAATCCTGAACAAGGATATAGGTACCGATCAGATAGCTCCAAAATTTTATCTCATTCTTTACATTTTTAAAAAATAAAAATAAAAATAGAATAACTACGTTTTCATCCTAAAATATGGGTGGTGTAATAAATTTGTTCATGAATTAGAAAGCACATCCAATTTGGATATTGAATTTACCCATATTAAAACAAGTTAATTTTTTTTAGAACTATTTTGTTAAATTATAGGATCAATTTTTTTATTCTATTTGTTATAACTTGATTTAATTCAGAAACCAAATTATATGTATTTTCTAATTGATAGATGAATTTATTACATCCCTAAATATTTCAGGAATGAAATTATAATTTTTCTACTTTTCTTTTTTAAAAAAAAATCCTTAATCTATTAGGGATCTTCTATATTATTGGTTTAGTCACTGGGATTGTGAATCGTTCTCAAATGAGAAGTACTCATAATTCATTATTTATATATGCTAGGAATTTTAGAACTCATCCAGAGAAAAAAACCAGCGTGGATCAAGTCAAGGGACACGAAAGGACGGACTCCTCTTCATTATGCAGCATCTATAGGTTACCTCGATGGTGTTCGATATCTACTTAGCAAATGTGCTTCTTGTGCCATTAAACAGGACAACAATGGCTTTTTCCCACTTCACTTGGCTTCTGATGGAGGTCATGTTGAAGTAGTTAAGGTATTGTTAAAAACAGAATACTATCAGGATCCCAGAGAGTTGCTCGACAATCGTGGCCGAAATTTTCTTCACCTCGCAGCTGCAAGTGGAAAGTCCAGAGTAGTAAGATACATTTTAAAAGCTGGTGATAATGAACTTGAAGAGATGATAAATGACCAGGATGACGATGGAAACACTCCATTGCATTTGGCAACCTTGCACTTCCATCCCAAAGTTGTTCACGCTTTAACATGGGGCAAAAGCGTGAAACTCATGTTGGTTAATGGACGGAATCGAACAGCTCTTGACGTTTTTATTTGGCATACGTCAACCAGAAACATATCCTTTAGGCAGGCAAGTATATATACTGCTCTGTTTTTCATAAAAATTTTAAAAAATTAAGTATATTTTGTTAGGAGATAAAACGATTTATATTTTGGAGAGACAACTCTTATGACCAAGTGGTTTATAATTTAATCTTTATTTACACATTATCCACACTTCAACTAAAGTGGCTAAATGCTTGAGGCATCTTAAGGTATAAAACTATTATGTGCCTCTATCTAATAACTTAAACTTTTGCAAAAAATAATTCATAATGGGTTTATAGTAGAAATTATTATATGCTCTAAAATTTTACTCAAGTTAATAATGATTTTTAGGAGTCTATCATCATTTACACTTTTTTTTACCCAAGTTTCTAGACATTATTTGGACATATGGAAAATTGTGTTTCAATGATTGAGGATTTCAGTTGCTTATTAATAAAATGTGATAAGATGACAAATAATGAATGTCAGATTTTATTTTCACCATATTTACCGGTAAGATAAGTGAAATTCCCAATTATTAACAAATTACTAACATATAACTCTTCATAATTTTGCCCCTATTAGCAATGTAACTGAAATCCTTAATTATAAATATAGGATTCTCCAAATGTTTAAACAATGCTTAGTAAAAGTGGGTACAAATAACTGAACTCATTATCTGCTAAGAGTTAGCGAATTGGACTCTTAATATAGTAACAAGAGCTGATTAATGTTAAGGCTTCAATATAGAACTCACAGAGTGATTGATCAATTATTATACGGGTTTTGGACAAGCGACAAATATGTTAGTTTAGGGTTAAACTTATTTTTAATGAGTTGAGTGGTAATGAGTTGTGAGCTTGTTTATTAAGTAAAAATACATTCACATTTAAATCATTTTGTCAGTTACGATAATGATGCATATTAAATTAAATAATGCACCTTTTATTTTTTATTGACAAACTCATTTTAGAAAAGCTTACTTTTTGTGTCCAAAATGTCTATTTGGTTATATTTGTGAGATAGTTAAAAAGCTTTTTATTGGCATAAAAATGAAAATATATTTTTGAATTTATTTTTTATTCTAAAAAAAGATATTTTAAAATAGACTTTTACTATTACTCTTATATTAACAACTAAAAGAAATTTTACTTTATCTTATCTAAATAAAAATCATTCTTTTAAATTTATTTTTGACACATTTAAACCAAACAAAAATTATTCTTTTAAAAATAATTCATCTAAAAGACCTCATTTCAAAAATAATTATCCTGAAATTTAGACCAAACATACCATAACAAAGTGATCACTAACCATTTAATTTTCTTTTACATGGGTTTATATCTTTCTTGAATTTTGAATTTGTTGGATTTGTGACACACATATATGAACTTGTATTTGCAGCGGCTAACATGGGCTGCATTAAAAGCTGCTGGGGTGCCATGTGCCGATCAACCGCTAGATGCTATCGATGTCCCTTACCAAAGTACAGTAAGTTCATGGGAAGAAGAGGCCCCAAATATGGATCAGCATAAAGATAAAATCAGCACCCTTATACTCGTTTCCATTCTGATAGTTACAGTAACATTTGCGGCAGGTTTCACACTGCCTGGCGGTGTTAAAGCCTCTGATCCAGGTGAGGGCATGGCCCTTATGCTACATCGCATGTGGTTTAAACTATTCATCTTCTGCATTACCATATCTATGTATGGTGCTATTAGCATTACCATCATACTCATTTGGGCCCAAGCAGGTGATTCAGCTATCGCAAGTCTTGTCCTTGTTGTGACCAAGTATTTTTTGGGAGTGACTCTTGCAACACTGTCTTTGGCATTTTTGGCTGGTGTGCACTTAGTTATAAGTGATCTCAGTTGGCTAGCCAATACTGCTTTAGTAATGAGTGTGACTTACATTCTTATGCTTTTGATACTGTACATACTCCTTTGGTTGCCCTCATCATCAAGGTGTCCAATAGCTCGAGCGATTTCCTACTACCCCTTTCTATTGTTGACATCGCTGGTTGAAGCTCAGAGATGATATGCAAGGAGGGAGATGGTCTGAGGTGGGGAGCTAGAGAAAGGGGCTGAAATAAGAAGAAAGGGGAAGCATAAGGAGGGAGCAGGGTTGGGCCTCTAGGATGGCTGAAGAAGAAGAAGAAGAAAAGAGTGCAGGGGGGTCGCATGATTGCGGCTATGTGTTTTGTGAGTGGGGGTGTGGAGGCTTTGGGGAGAAGAAGATGACGAAGAAGAAGAAGACAGGAAAGAGTGCTGGGCATGGTTTTCACTTTTTAAAGTGGCAGGGGATGTGATGTAAATCACAAGAAAAGTCTGGAAGCTAAAGGAGAGAGTGGGTTTAACTTTATTGGTTTTTAATTTTAACTTTTATGTTAACTTCTTGTTTTTCCTTTTTTTATTTTTTTATTGCTTTTTTGCTGCTTGTTCGTTAAGAAGTGGGGTGGGCGCTGGATGCTTTTTTGTTTTTGGGGAGGGGTGCTTGTGTTTTATTTTTTGTTGGGAAAATGGGCTTTGACGTGTTTTTTTTTAAGGGGTTTATATAAAAAGATATGAGTAAATAATCTTTTAAAGATATATCTTGATTATTATTATTATTAGCTATTATGTGTGGTTGTGAGGTTGAAAAAAGAAAGGTATAATGTGATTAAGATTATTTTTAAAAAAAATTAAAGAATGTAAATTAAAAAATACATATGAAATGATTTTTATCTAAAAATATATAATTTAATGTTACAAATTAATATTTAAAATAATTTTAAGTGATATTTTTAGTTTATTATATTTATCTATGAAGAAAAAAAACTCAATTTTCTTAAACTCTTAAGACATTAATTCTAGCTTATTATCATTTTTTTTTTTTGGTAGTGAAGTCATATCTCTAAATCAATATTTTGTTTATTGGATTGGATAATTAGCGACTTAATATAATTGCAATAAATTGTACTCCCCTTAAAAATTCTAATTTAATTATATCATTCTAAAAATATTACATGTTTCTATAAAATTTGTTAGAAGCTTATTTATTTGGTTTACAATAGTTATACTTCTTTTTGTCATATTGTGTGTGAAAAAATAAATTCCTGCCGCAACAGCCCCAATCCGTATCGCAACAGTAGCAATATCCGCAATCGCAACAACCACAAACCCAACTGCAACCGCGACCGCAACCACAATTTAAAACATTGTTGAAGCTTAACAAAGTACCGGTGATACAAATTCCCACAATTTTTAGAACATCAAATGGTTTAGGTATCAATGCTAATTAGCTATCATCAATCATGTTCCTCAACAAAATATCTTCATTGTTTGTTTGTTATTAGGCCATGTAGAAAGTAAGGAGGCCAAAGCAAATAACAATGGAACAAATTAAAGAAAGATATTGGACCCCAAGATTCCTAGAATGGTTACTAAGATTGCTTTGAAATATCTGCTGAGTATCTCACTTGTATTCATATTTGTTAGGGTGATATATTTTCGTAAAACTAGAATTTAAGTCATGCTTATTTTCACTAATGTGGTTGCCATCATGCATTATGTAGTGCATGTATTTGCGTGCTTCCCATGCACTCTCTTGCACTTATAAATGCCAGCATTTTGAATGAATAAAGTGAATCATTCAATATCAACAAATATATCTCTTGAAATTTTCCTCTGTTATGCCATTAAAGCTCTAAAATTCGAAGCTCAATTATGTAGATAGCTCTTATGTCTAGAAACTCACATTCATAAGCCCAACACTACACATCAAACATAGATAGTGGGAACAATATCTCAGATCCCACTCAAACCTAGCAAGACCTTATAATGCACACCCAAATTAAAATCCTTCCATGACCATTCCTTCTTTTCTCACTAGACCTATTTACAATACATGGGTTTGATCAATGAAGAGAGCAATGGTTTTGAAAAGTAAATTTGGCGTCTTAAGTGGCATGATTACAATACCAGAGAATTCACCATCCAATGTATCAAGCATGGAAGAGATGCAATAATAATCTCAATCACTCCTAGATTACGCACTCAGTGTCCCCATCAATAGCAAGAAGTGTGGATTCTACAGGAAGTGCTGTCGTGGGATTTAAGGGAATGATTCTCTCAATGTGATTTGGTCAGAGAATTTTTGAACTACAGCAGGAGATATACACTTTCAGGCAAGGATAACTATTGGTCGGTGACTATTTCATCGAGCTAAAACCACTATGAAAAGAGTTGGAACACTATAGACCAACTCAAGCATTTGTGCGTTCAGTGACTGTAATTGCATAGCAACAAGAAATGCATCTTTGTTTAGGCAACAATATTATATTCTTTGACTCCTACCTAGCATCGTTGACCAGTTAGCAGGTCTATGATCACAAATTCCCTTTCATGGATCCTTTGCCTTCTTGATGAGAGTATTGAACTCAATTAAATTAAGAAAAGGAAAATATGGTTTATATGATAACCTATAGTGTAAGGAACAAATTAAGTCGTCTAATGATCCCATATTAAATGCAATCAAACCAAGAAGAAAAGTGGGTTTCAGTGAGCAACAATGTAAATAAAATAATCAAAAGTAACAATAAGTAATGATGAAAACAAACAATCCAAGAAACTTTGGGAATTACATTCAATGTATCATAGACTATTAAACATGCATAAAATCTCAATTTATGTAGTTGATTTGAATTTGACCTAGATCTCTGCGTCAAATCTTGCATTCACTAGTAGATTATCTAGAATTCAACTAACAAACAAAAGACAGTTTTACAACCCTACAATCTATTTAGACCTATGTTTGTTTAAGATCAAGAGTGCAATCAACCTACATTTACAAATATGTGAAATCTAATCTCTTAAATTTGTATGATAAAATCAAGATTAATTATTCAACAACAAATCACAATCTCATCACAAATCTTAATCAAAAAGAAAGATTCAATTGGATGCACACAAAAATAAAAGTATCCATTCATACAGTTCAAGATTATGAAGAGGAGAAGAAGAGAAACATTAATAGAAGTTCAAATTCAACAAGAACAAGGTCTCAAGATCAAATATAATCTTTTCAATAATTCTTGGTTTGCTTAAAGAAAATTATAGCTCCATGAGGGTAGCAAATATATGATAGAAGGAAGAAGAGAAGAGAGAAGATTTGCCACCCAAGAACTCCTAGAACCCTAAAACTATAACAGTTGGAATAGTCTCCTAGGAAACTTGAGGCTTCAACCCCAAAATAGTTGCTCTCTCTTTATCGTTGAATGTAACCCAGCCTATAAATAGTCTTTGGCCTCTTAATTTTAATGAGCTTAGATGAAAGAAATTGTGCTAAAATTAATCTTTACGATTCTTTAGACCCGTCAGTTAACTTTTACAGCCAAGAAATTCTTCTAGATGTCATCTTTGATTCTCTTATGTATAGGAGATTGATATGTGCGAACCCCATGAAAAGATGTGACATCCATAAATAGAGGTTTGGAGCCGTGTGGCACCCATAATCCTTACATTGCAACATAATTGAGATTTACTAACATTTGTAAAATATTACCAAAACATACAAAAGTGTTGATAAAACTCTTTAGCAACACATCCTATATTCTACACTTAGAAAAATGTTACTCAAGAGGTTTAACAACACTTTTTATATTTTTAGCAACATTTTTTAAATGTTACCAAAGGATTTTAACAACTCCTTTTATTAATAAATATAACATAGTGTAGTGTTACTCAACCCACAAATAGGAATCTTGAGATATGCCCCTGCAATCCTCAATCAACTAGTGATGGAGAACCTTGGGATAAAGATTACAATTCTTGATCCATTGTTTATAGATAAAACAAGAATAAAAATATCAAAACCTTACAAAGCATGAGAGTAAAATGAATAAACCTTACAATAGTGTTGATGTATAAATTGAATAGTCTATAGACCAATTTGGCTATTTAAATATAAAAATAAAAATTAAAAAATTTGATTCTAAAAGATAGCCAAAAAGTTATGATCATAAATAATCCAAAAGGGCCGAAATAAAATTAAGACAATAAAGTTTAGCCCGATTAATATAAATTGTAGTCAAAGTCAACCATATTTGATTCTCTAGCATAATTAACTCAGTCTCTACAGTGCAATTCTTTGAGAAAGCCCTTTTCAGTCAATCCTTGCACCCTAGCTACACAATTTGGATTCCAAACTTGGTGGTCCCCATTGTTCTGTGTGTTCACAAATCATCTTCTACATCAAAAGGGGAAAGATCAGACATGTTAAATGTAGCATTGATATTATACTCTCCAAGCTGATCTATTTTGTAGGCATTATCATTGACTTTGGTGAGCACATGCAATAGGTCTTGCCTCTAGGTTGCAATTTGGACTTTTGTTAGGCTAGAAACCTCTCCTTTTGCATGCGAACCCAAACCAAATCACCCTAGTAAAAGACCACATGCCTTCTTCCCTTGTTAGCTGCGGCTATGTATTGCTCATTCTTCTTCTCATTCTGCTACTGAATCTATGCAGGTAGCTCCTTGAATAATTCATCTTTCTTTTTCCCATTTAAGTTAGCAATCTCATTAACGGGCAAAGGGATCAAGTCTAATGGGGGTTAAAAAGTTAAATCCATAATCAATCTCAGAATGTGAAAAACTAGAAGATGAATGCACACTATGATTATATGCAAATTCAACAAATAGATGTGATCCTTCCGTGATTATAAGTTACCTTTTGAAACAACATGCAGTAAAGTCGATAATGTCCTATTAACCACTTTCACTTGCTTGTCAGTTTGTAGGTCACAAGTGGTAAAAAGCAACATTTTAATACTTAATTTACCCCACAAAAACTTCCAAAAGTGGCTCAAGAATTTCCAATCTATGTCACTAACAATGCTTTTCGGAATGCTATGCAACCTGACAATATCCCTAAAGAACAAATCAGCAATATGAGTAGTATCACCAGTTTTACAACATAGAATAAAATGTGCCATCTTTAAAAAAAACCTTTGGTTTGCTTGCTAACTTTGCATAGATTGTATTCTTGCCTTAATCCAAAGGGCTAGAATAATCAAATGCTAAAACATGAAAGACATTCCACTTGGGAGTATTAAGCTTTTATGTTGCTTTACATTGCCTTTCGTATACGTGAGAAACTTTAAAATCATCTTACAATAAGCAAAAAGATAACTATATTTTGTGTGTGTGTGTGTGTGTGTCTCTCTCTCTCTCTCTCTATATATATATATATATACAAGAATTTTGCTATGGGATTGTTCTGTCTTGGAATACTTTATGCAATGGGATTGTTTTTGTTATATATTTTTAATATATTAAATAAATTTAGTTTTTATTACTTTTGTTAAATATTAACCAATTGATATTTATTATACTTTTCAATTGGCTTTTTAGAAAATTTATATTGTTAAATATAAAAAATAAAAGTATAAAAAATTGAAATAAGTTAGAATGATATAATAAATAATTTAAAATATTTAAAAATAATTATAATTAAGGAAAATGTTTAAATAATTATATCTATTTTTACATTTTTTAATTTAAAACTCATAAGTACCATTTTATCATATTTAGCTTTATATTTATATATAAGTAATAAGATATGTTTTGGTATTTCAAGACTAGAAAAGAAAATTGATTCCCTTCAAGCACAATCAGATACTTTCTAGAAATTGAACTGAGATCCTCCTTAAGGTTGGTTTAATAAAATATGTTTACTTTAATATTTATTATTTTTATTTAAATAAGAAAATGATTAATTAATCATAATAAATTTTATTGCAAAGTCATTTTAGAAAAAAAAACTATCACTGAGGAGACTAATCTTTATTATTAATATATATTACAAAGTGACTTTATAGGGATATTAGAGAACACAACGGGGACACTTTGACATTAAGCACAAATATAAAGTGGTTGTATTATGAGAAAAAAAAATATTGACCAAAACCTCAAGTTGGTCCTTGTCAATAATAATACAGGAGAAATTGCACTCTCAAACAAAAAAAAAAAATACATATTTTGTGGTTGCTAAATATTAAAAATATAGGAGAAATTAGTCTCTCTTTAATTTTTTGTTGGATTTTTTTGTCTTATATTTTTATTAGAGGCCAATTTAAACTATTTATAAATCATTATGAATCAATGTATCCTAAAACTCCTTCAAAATATTAAGTAAAAACTAACTTGTCTGATATTTGAAATTGGCAAGGACTGCCGTTTGAGTTTTTACTACAGGAATCAATTTATTTGGTGCAAATTGTAGTGTTTTGTGTCTCTTTTTCAGAAGAACATCATGTACTCTTTTGATTTTGATTATAAAAGAAAAAAAAATTATCCAGTACAAAAATTAAGAAATACCAATTTGTGGATTGTGTCAAAAATATTTGGTATAATAAAAATATGTCACTATATATATATATATATATATATATATATATATATATATACGTAGCCTTGAATCGTAGTCGCGGGACAAAACCAATTCCTTAAAAGAAAAAATATTGCAGCTGAGACCTGTGGCATAGTGGCAATTGTTATCACCCATGTTAAACTGCTCCAAGATTTGATTCTCGAGCAACCCCCATCCTTCTCCCTTGAATCTCCGTCCCCAGATCTTAAAATAATAATAACAGTAACAAAAAAACTGCTTCAAAAACAATATCAATTTCATAAATAGTTTTTAATTTCAACCTAAATACGTAAGAGAACACTATAGCACCAAGTCAATTCACGTTTCAACTTTCCTCTATCTTTTTTGTCACGATGCATCAACACTGCACACACGCTGTTTCATTCATTCCTTGTCCCCTTCCCAAGCATCCACCACGGCTATAAAGGATACTAGAAGAGCAGAGATTCTGCAAGCACCCATTCACGGCCTAAACTCGCTTTGCATCGCTGCTTGTGACACCCGAATCGCAGGGCTCTAAGGTTACAGTGTATTTGGATTAGCTAAATTTTGGAATTAATTTGATTTAAATTGAATTGATTTGAATTGATTTGATTTATAAATTAAAATTTATGTTTGAAATAATTGTATAAAAATAAGATTTGAATTGATTTAGAAATCAATTCTTATGTTTATAATATATTAGATTGTATTTGGAATAATTAAGAATGGAACTAATTTGATTTGATTTGTACTTAAATTTTAAAATTAAATCAATTCCCATCAAATTCTTTCAGTTTTGATAAGATTTCAAATATAAAGCAATTAAATCCTATGGTAATTAGAAATCACTTCATTTCTTATTTTTAAAATACCCAAACATAAGATTTAATTTCTAAATCAAATTATTTCTATTTTTTTAACATTCTAAACATACTATTAGAGACTTTCTTTGGTAACATTACATATTGTTGATTTAGCTTTTTAGTCTGTTTAGTGTTTAATGCTTACATATCTGTGCTACTGCCTAATTCCAACTTTGAGGTGTGCAGAAAGTTTTATCATCGTTAATTGCAATATGTACCGAATATTATTTTGGCCAGGATATACATTATTTTCATTAAGCAGCGAGCAATGGATTTACCTGTATATTACTTTCATTTTCTTTAGATTTCTCTTTAAATTAGTACTCAATTATGTTTTTAAAGTATGCATCTTAATTGCGTTGCCGTCAGGAAACGTGTATATATAAACGCAAGGCTGGCCTCTTTTTCTTCAGTCGAATGATTCACATTCCAAGTCTTTTATTATATCTGCAAGCCAATTTTTTGTGCATTGGTTTTATAACTGATAGACAATTAGCAGGTTTAAGTGGAATAAGGCTCGGCTGTTATTGTTGTTGTTGCATAAAAAACTATCAGGATCATCTAGCGGGATGAGCAACCTGGAAACGCCAGGTATAAACGCAAGGCTGTCCTCTTTTTCTTCAGTTGAAGGATTCACATTCCGAATCTTTTATTGAATCTGCAACCCAATTTTTTTGCATTAGTTTTATTCATTCTATTTCGTCCGGCACCCCAATTACCAGGTTTTTCTCACGTTCTGCTTTGGCAAGTTCCTGGTGAGATCCCGGAAATTCTGCGATCAGATATACATCTTAAAGAGAAAAGTCAAGAAAGAGCTGAGTTGCTTAGTGGGTCATCTTCTAAAACTAAAGCCGTCTTAAGTGAAATGCAAGCCTTCTCCGGACAAACCGAAGATAAGAATTTTACTTTGCCAAATCGCACATATTTTTCAATTAAAGGGAATTCCAGAGCTCCAGCTTGGCGGGACATTAATAATGACGATCACATTTTCCAGCAGAAGACCCCTCTAGGCAACACGGTGCTACATATAGCAGCTGCGTATGGAAATGATGACTGGGTAGGGTTGGTAGCTCGAAAAGCCTCCGGACTTTTGACTGCCGAAAATTCCAAAGGTGATGTGGCACTTCATGTTGCTGCAAGAGCTGGTCATATCTCTATTCTTCGGGAGTTATTACCCGCTTGTCTCCCAGATCATGAAGCTAAAAGCCTCCCAGAGGCTATGAAAGAAATCCTCGGAAAAAACGAGCAAGGAAATACTTTCATCCACGAGGCCTTACTCAGCGGTCACACAGAAGTTGTGATGAATTTCCTATCTTCTAAGCAAGATGCCCCTTTGCCTGTAGCCTACAAACAAATGGTTGTGATAGCTGCATTGTTTGAGACAAACAAACAAAACAAATCAATTTTGTACTTGGCGATTGAGGCTGGCTGTAAGGAAGTTGTTGAAGCTTTGGCCGAACTGGCTAGCCGTACATTGGTGAACAATTTGATTAAGGAATGCCCGGGATTCGGAAAAGTGATCCCGCCCAACATAGACCCAGATGTTCCGGTGGGAAAATCACCCCTACTAGCAGCAATCTTGAAAAAGGATAAAGGTACCTCTGAGATAGCTCTAAATTTTATCTCATTCTCTACCTTTCCTTTTTTTTTTAATAAAAGGAAAAATTCTCAACCCATGGTGGATTTTTTTTTTTTTTTTTTTTTATAGATTATTTTGGACTGTAAGTCATTCTTAAATGAAAAGTACCCATAATACATTATTTGTATATGCTAGAAATTTTAGATCTCATATGAAAAAAGAAACCAGTGTGGATCGAGTTAAGGGATACGGAAGGAAGGACTCCTCTTCATTATGCAGCATCTATAGGTTACCTTAATGGTGTTCAGTATCTACTTAGTGAATGTGCTTCTTTGGCCACTGACAGGGACAAATTTGGCTTTTTCCCACTTCACTTGGCTTCTGATGGAGGCCATCTTGAAGTAGTTAAGAAACTGTTAAAAAGAGAATACTGTCAGGACCCCAGAGAGTTGCTTGACAAAGGTGGCCGAAATTTTCTTCATCTCGCAGCTGCAAGTGGAAAGTTTAGTGTAGTAAGCTACATTTTAAAAGCTGTTGATAATGAACTTGGAGAGATGATAAATGACCAAGATGCCAATGGAAACACTCCCTTGCATTTGGCCACCATGCGCTGCCATCCCAAAATTGTTCACGCTTTAACGTGGGACAAAAGAGTGAAACTCACGTTGGTTAATGGAGATAATCAAACGGCTCTTGATGTTTGCATGAAAAGAAGACTCGAAAATATATCCTTTCGCCAGGCAAGTAATGCTACTGTTTTGCATAAGAATTTTTAAAAAATAGGTAGTTTTGTAGTCTAAATTATTACATGCTCTGAAATTTTACTCACTCTATATGAACTTGCATTTGCAGCGGCTAACATGGGCTGCATTAGAATCTTCTGGCGTGCCATCTGGCGATACACTGCCATGCTCTATCAAGGTCCCCTCTGAAAGTACAAAAAGTTTATGGGACGAAGAGGGCCCCAAGATGGATCAGTATAAAGAAAGAATCAACACCCTTATATTGGTTTCCACTCTAATAGTTACAGTAACATTCGCAGCAGGTTTCACACTGCCTGGTGGCACTAAAAGCTCTGATCCAGGACAAGGCATGGCTCTCATGCTACATCGTATGTGGTTTAAGCTATTCATTATTTGCATCACAATATCTATGCATGGTGCTATTAGTGCTACCATCATACTCATTTGGGCCCAGTTAGGTGATTTAACAATGGCAATTTTTGCCCTTGATATGGCAAAGTATTGCTTGGGGGTCACTCTTGCGACACTATCCCTGGCATTTTTGATTGGTGTGCATTTAGTTATAAGTGATCTCAGTTGGCTAGCCACTACTGCTTTGGTAATGAGCGCCACTTTCATTCTCATGCTTTTATTACTGTACACACTCCTCTGGTTGCCCTCAACGTCAAGTAGCACAATATAATTCGATACATTTCCTACTTTCCCTTTCTAGTGTTGGCTTCGCTGGTTGAGGCTAAAGAAAAATACCACATACCAGTGCTTCAACCTTCAGGTATCAACTTCTTTTAAATCTGGAGATGTACAGTATTAATTCACTATTATCAATCATGTCGCTCAAAATATCTTCATTGTTTGTCTGTTATTAGGCCAAACAGAAAGTAAGGAAGCCAAGGTAGATAATAGTGCAACAAAGGAAGATACTGGAGCCCAAGATTCCTAGAATGGTTATAAAGCTAGATCCAAAATATCTGCTGAGTATCTCACTTGTTTCATATTTGTTAGGGTGATATATTTTCGTTCAACTAGAATTTAAGTCATGCTTATTTTCAGTATTGTGGTTGAGGTCATGCTTTATGTGGTGCATGTATTTGCATGCATCCCATGCACTCTCCTGTACTTATAAATACTAGCATTTTGAATGAATAAAGTGAGTCATTCAACATCAGCAAATATATCTCTTGAAATTTTTCTCTATTATGCCATTAAAGCTCTAAAATTCAAAGCTCAATTATGTACATAGCTCTTATGTCTAGAACCTCACATTCAAAAACCCAACAGCACTACACATCAAACACAGATAGTGGGAACAATATCTCAAATCCCACTCAAAACCTAACAAGACCTTATTATGTACACCCAAATTAAAATCCTTCCATGATCATTCCCTCTTTTCTCACTGGACCCATTTTGCAATACGTGGGCTTGATCAATGAAGAGAGCAATGGTTTTGAAAAGTAATTAATTTGGCTTCTTAAGTGGCATGATTACAATACCAGAGAATTCACCATCCAGTGTATCAAGCATGGAAGAGATGCAATAATAATCTCAATCACTTCTAGATTATGCACTTAGTGTCCCCATCAATAGCAAGAAGTGTGGATTCTACAGGAAGTGTTGTCGTGGGATTTAAGGGAGTGATTCTCTCGATGTGATTTGGTGAGACAGCAGGAGATATACTCTTTTAGTTAAGGATAACTACTTGTCGGTGACGATTTCATCGAGCTAAAACCACTATGAAAAGAGTTGGAACACTATAGCCCAACTTGAGCATGTGTGCGTACAGTGAATTGTAATTGCATAGCAACAAGAAATGCATCTTTGTTTAGGCAACAATATTATATTCTTTGATTCCTAACTAGCCTCATTGACTAGTTAGCAGAGCTAAAATCACAAATTCCCTTTTATGGATCCTTGCCTTCTTGATGATAGTGATGAACTCAATTAAATTAAAAAAGAAAAATCTGGTTTATATGATAACCTATAGTGCAAGGAACAAATTAAGTCATCTTTCAAGGATCCCATATTTAAATTCAATCAAACCAAGAAGAAAAGTGTAATATCTTCTCAAACATAGTATCATACTTAAGTCATAGTACTATACTTAGAAGTTGTCATTAGTACATATACGGACCTTATCTGATAGCGATCTTCGGTCGTCCTCCAATCTTAATCAACTTCGTCTAGGATGATCATCTTCAATATCTCCTGAGTTATCTGAAGATAATACAGGAAAGGCACATAGAGGTGAGAATTATAAATTCTTAATTGAATTTTTTAAACTATCACAAATAGTGTTACCGTTGTTATCTCCAACTGCTTTGATTTATTTAAGAAAAAGTGATCTCGCCATGTAAACTAAAAATTTCATTTTATAAAAGGTAAAAAATATCCTTCCAAAGCAAGTTGGTTTTATTCACACACTTGACAATTAGAACAGTAGCTTCATGACAAAAATAAAAAGAATATAATGCATATACAAATGCACATCATATAATCGTGCAAGTGCACATGTGTTTCTTAGCTTTCTTTAACTTTGTTTATTTAGCACATCTAGGTGTTATGTATTGCCATTCCTAGGATGTTTATGCACTTGAGCATTACATATCGTTGTCCTTAAGTGCAACATTTCGCATACCTAAGTGCTATGTATTGCCGTCCTCAAAATGATATGTTAGGCATGTTTCTAGTTTGGAGGGATCTCATTTGAGTACGTGTCTCAAAGATAGAGGGATTTCATCTGGCCACGTGCCTCCGAGATAGCAGTATCTCATAGTTTTAACTACTTTTATAGGGAGGGATCCAAATAAGTGCCTTCAAGTGAAGGGACCCACATGCTTGAGAGACTTATGTATATGCTTCGTATCTTACTTTCAAACATTCTTGTATGCATGATGCTCATGTATGTAACATACACATAGTCACAGCTTTCACATATTTCTGCCGAAAATTCAGTAGCATAATAACTAAAATATAGAAGCATTCCAATATATAAATAGTTAGCCAGTCCTAGCAATCACATTCTTCATAAATAATATATCAATATAATATTATATTGGTGTAACATTGCATTAATCTTTTGCCTTCGACTCTTTCGTGGCTTATGGAACCCTTAAGTCAAAATTTTCTTAAGTTATTCCATTTTCCTCAAATCAGTCCTATTTTTTTAAATTTCCTTAGAATTCCATTTTAATTCATTTTAATCTACGAATTTAATATGTTATAGCTTTGTTTGTCTATGTTTAAATATCCTTAGTCTCACTAAATTTTGAGATCGACAACTTGGGTTATTAAAATTTTACTTAAGGCTGCCCTACTTTAAGATAGATTTACATACTTGACTTTAGAAAATCATTAAAAATACAATTCTCATCATTCTAATCCCAAATTTATACCAAAATGTATGTATTGGGACTCTATTTCAATCCTCATGAGTTTTACTCTAATTGAGTAACTAGAACTCAAGTTATGAACTCCTCAAGTAGGCTACCTTGTTTCCACTCGAATAGAACATAGGTCAACTTTCAAGAATTATTAGGAAAAATCTACTCATTATCTAGATCTAAAATTTTTATGACATAATTTTCTATCTAAAAAACTAGTTTCACTTAATTTGAAGTTATATAGGGTGAGTTATGTCTCTCATATCACACGCTGGTCAGGATAAAGAGTGAAATACAATAGCCAATTTAAAAAATTCATAGCTAATTCATTTTAAATCTAATGGCCTTATAATTTATATCCTTGGATTGAGCTTGAGTTATACTTTTACCTAAAATTGGTTTTACTCGAATTTGATGCCTAAAGGTGGAGAAATATCGTTCATTGTATGGATGGTTCCTTTAGAGCTTTCTTACAACATTTCCATGTGTGTTGTCTTTTGGTCTTTTGATCAAATCTTCAACCTAAACCAATGATTTATATCTTAAATAACTGAAAAAAGTCATAGCAATATCAAATAAAATCAAAATAAAGGACGATACAAGAAACCCTAGCACCCACATGAACTCTAGAAATCTATTAATGTAATAAATCCTACCTCAAATTTAACTTGTAGCTTGTAAATTTAAGCTTTCTTGGTGGCTCTTCTTCACTATGGCTTCAAGAAGATGATGATTCCTCTTTTTTTCTTGGTAGCTGAAGTTAAATGATCCAAAGGAAGGAAGACTATGAGGTTATCTTGAATTTTCTAGAGGAAACACAAAGAAAAAATGAAATTTTTTTTTATCAAAGAAGACAAGATTCATTAGGAATTTTGGTTGGAGATGGAAAGGTGGAAGAAGAGAATGGAAACAATAAAGAAAAAAAAGATGGAAGATGAAGGTTATGAAAGGGCCGAATTTTTAACAACCTAAATGGAAATATTTGTTAAATTTCTCTTTGTGTAGTCATAATCTGGCACACAAAGGTGAGTTAAGTGGCTAGTTTTTAACCACATATTTTAAGATTTTAAATTGGTACTTATATCATTCTATAGTATAAATTCCTACCAATTCAATTCTTGCATTGCAAGATACCACAATTAAACTAATTTTCTTCGAATTAGCAAAATATTACTATTTGTCTTCATAAAATTTTTCTACAAGGAAACTTGAATTCATCTTAACCTAAATTTGCATTTCAATATTGACTACTTGTATATCTATAATATATCTAAAAATTTAATTATTCCATAGTGCTAGTTATATGTTACAAAAAGTGGGTTTTAGTGAGCAATAATGAAAATAAAATAATTAAAAGTAACAATAACTAATGATCAAAACAAACAATCCAAGAAACTTTAGGAATTACATTCAATGTATCATAGACTATTAAACATGCATAAAATCTAAATTTATGTAGTTGATATGAATTTGACCTAATCTCTGCCTCAAATTTTGCATTCACTAGTAGGTGATTATCTGGAGTTCAACTAAACTACTAAATATTACTCAAGTAGCAATGGAATTATTGCATTGCTAATTTACGAAAATCCATCACTAAGCGATTTAGCAATGGAATTTGTCATGGCCAATAGAACGTCGCAAAATTCCTCGTGGCTAATTAGTCAACGACAAAATTATTGTCTGTGCCTAACTATCGATGAAAATTTCCGTCACTGAGATCATATCATCGTCCATGGCTAAAATAGCGATAGAATCTATGATGAAATTATTCCGTCACTGCAATCAAACTACATTACAATATATTTATCCATGGCAACGAAAATGATTCCATCACTAAGTATTTTTTATAATTTTTTTTTTTAAAATTTTAAACAATCCAATCATACAATTTTAAATTGTATACAATCAATCCAATAATATAACAAACCTAAATAAGAATCCATATCCAAATTTTAAAGGTTAAAAGTCATTAATTAAAATGTATATTAAATTTTACAATTAAATGTGTTCCAAAATGTTACAGTAAAAGTATTTCAAGAGGACAAGATTAATACAAGTTTACGCTATGTAATAAGTTTTAATCAAAACAAAGATAAAACACCATATCAAGTACGAGGTAGAAAGGATCATAATCATCCTTAACCATCTCATCCTCATCTCCATCCTAGCCCTCCTCATTATTAAGTGGCTCATCATGATCTCCGTGAACAGAGAGAGCCATTAACAGATTTGTCCAAGCACTGCAAGGTAGTATCATGGCCTATTGATCAATCAATTGCTTTGAGAGCCGCTAGCTTATTAGGATCAATCCTTGTATCCATCCACTTGCGATGTTTAGGAACTTCCATTATTTTTGTAACTATAAAACAAGAAGTATGTGTTAAAACCACACATTAACTACCATATATAGGATTTGCATATCCAAGAAGTGCTCAAATAAAAAGGAACATGAGATTTAGGGATTAGTGCTTATAGGTTCCTAATAAAAAGAAAAAAAGCATGCATAGGAAACTCATAGGACCTTCACCAGAAGAATATATAAAATTTATATCCAAACATAATAAAATTAATAGAATCAAAAGCAATGCCAAACTATTAACTCATTGTGTCAATACGTAAATGTAGAAGCAGTTATTTGATTTTCATTGTAAAGAACTATATGCAGTACATGATTTCTGGACCATAAAGCTTGCCTAGTCATGAAATCTAGTTGAATATCACTTTCACGTCATCTGAAAAAATCCAAATAATACATTTTTTTATATTTTTTTCCAATCTGCCAAATAATTGAGAGTTTCATAAAATTAGGCACATAAATTGATTATGCATTAGGCAATCAAGCATCATTTGGTGGGGAAGAAGCATACCTCCATAACACAGATGCAGAGTAAGCAATTTATGTACAACATAATTAGGCTTGTCATGTTGCCCAACATAGGAAAATCCTAGCTAGGACTATCTTGTTTCCATAAAACAAGAAGAAGAGACGTTATTGATGCCTCTAGTTCACTATATTAAAACTAGTTACCATAAGCCACAGGAAACAATGAAACACCGAAAGTATATGTATAACCACTTCATCAAAGAAAGAAAAAGTAGCAAGTAAACAGGGAAGAAAAAAATTTGGTAAATGGCATGCAGAACCTTAGCAAGTAAGCAATTTTTTATCACTCCAGCACCACGTGTGAGACCAATGTCTCCATAAACACTAGTTTTGAGTTCTTTGGCAATCTGCAAATTCACAAACTAAGAAATTTAATACATTTAAAGGCCTTTTATTGTTAATTTAATTCAATGTCTTACCTTACTTCTTGTCTTGTAATTCCTGCATCTAATAATGTTTCATTACATATGGGAGACTCTCTGCCATGTAGAAAGAATTAGATATGTCACTGGAAACAAATAGTGGCCGAGTTTAGTATCACAAAGAAAGAAAGACTTGAACTTGTCAATGACAAATCTATAAAGGAATTAAACATATAATGTCTTGTCTAATTTATCTTAAGATAGCACTATAAGCCATACCCAATAGTAATTGCCTTGCCACCAGTGATATATATATATAAGGAATTATTTTCTGCAATGGATATATGTTACCACTATTCATTTTACAACATAACAAAAAGAGAGAAGTTCTCATATTATTAGTCGTTACCTATTTGAGGGGATTATTGTCCATTCTAGTGTTTTAAATTGCAATTGCAGTCGCGGTTGCGGTCACTGCGATTGCGGGCATTGCGACTATTGCGATGTGGATTGCGGCTGTTGCGGTGTGATTTTTTTTTTTTTTTTTTGTGCACAAAATGTAAAAATAAAAGTACAACAATTGTAGCATTAAAAGAACAAATTTCCAACATATTTGATACAAACTTGTGTCTCCAACATATTCAAATACAAACTTCTCATGTTTTTAGAATAATACAATAAAGTTAGAAATTCTAAGAGGAATACAACTTGCTGCAATAGTGATCAAGTCACTAATTGTCCAATCCAATGAACAAATCACCAATTTAGATATATGACTTCATTACAAAAAGTATAAAAACAAATTATAATTCGAATCTTAAGATTTTAAGAGAATCAATGTTTTCCTTCAAATTTAAATATAGTTAACTAAAAATATCATTTAAAACTAAAAAATAAGGCACAATGATTTAATTAAAATAAATGGGAGATAAATCAAATAAAACTTACATGATACTTATTACTACATGGTAGAATGATGCGGTAGATCATATCCTCCACTTTCATGCTGACTGTCACTTTGTGTATCTCCTTGTCCAAAGACATGAATAAAAAATCCACTATTTGATGGTCGATAATAAGGATTTTGGTGACTCAGTGGTAATTGGTAGTATGGTGGAGCTTGACCACTTATATATTGGTCATATGTACTCAAATAAGGATGTTGATAATATGATGGATACCCTTGACTGCTTTGAGATGATTCATCAATACCAAAGTCACTTAAACTTTGTTCAATATTATAAGTAGAAGACTCTTCATTTGCAATATTTTGTTGTCTTCTTCCTCTTTTAGAATGTGATCCACCGCTTCTGCTACCTCCAAGTGAACTATCAGAAGGCATATCTAGCCTAAAAGATATCATATCAATCACTAAGCTCCTGTCACATCTATTGAATGGTACCTCCTGATATGGATCATTCTGTCTTTGTTCATCACTATCATCCTCATTATCATTTTTTTTAGCTTCTACATTATCACCACCATTACCACTGTTATTACTTGGTATTAAACCAACACTGTTTTTGTAACACCCTCTATTATATTAGCCATGCTCGAGTCATGGAGTTATATTAAGAGGTTGTCACTGTGCTAAGAAAACTTTAAAATATGGAAAATATAATACATGGCCCTTTAACTACTTACTTTATTACCAACTAATAGTCTCTGATACATGGAAAAATTAAAATAATTACACTTTAAAGGAAATTATGACTGATATAATTCACAGTGTCTACTTCTGACTAGTCGTTACTAGCTTCAATGGTTTCTTGATCTGGCTTATGCCCGATTCTTGCTCCATGAACGACCCTGTACTCTGCCTCGCATTTGGTTTCCAACTTGGATGCTGGAATGTTTACGGAAAAGAAAAACATGCAAGCAGGCAGTGAGAACCTAAGGTTCTCAGTAGGTAAACTCAACCAAACTTACAACGTCATCATAAACATTCCAGCCGCTTCAGTTTATTATGAAAATATGAGCATCTATAAACAAAAAGTGGTTCAATTTTAAGTTGAAAACATCTTACTCGAAGCGGGATATATTTTAACAGCCACTTGCCATTTCATATGACAGACATAGAAACATGAACAGAGTAATATACTTCGACAAGAATCATAACAAAGTCATGACATAATGAGATAATTAGAAATGCATATGTAGATGCTTGTACTTGCTTGTATGCAAGTGCACTTAACTTAACTTATCTCTTTCTTTAAGTTGCAACTTGATCTTGCTCTTTTCTGTACTTGGTCCCCCGGAGGTGAATGGCCTTTCTCACCCCTGGGCAATAGCCTGCTTTTCAGGTCCGAGCTTGTACCTATACATGAGTGACGGGTTTACTTTCCCCGACCCTCACACCGGTCTATTCCCACTAATCTGGTCGAGGGCTGGCCCAAGTCTTAGACAGTACCGCTCTGGCCCACGCTAGCTGGGTCTATACCATGCCTGGCGTGATAGCTTAGTACGTCCCTCTTGAAAGTTCTTATCATCTTTCCTTTCCATATCTTATCATGCGTACAGATCTTTTGTGCATACATGAATATGCCTCATGTCTTATTTCTCATATCATATTCTAATTATACTTGCATGCATGGCATACATGAACATATCATGTGAATGTAATATATTCAAGGTATAATCTCTCATAGCATAAGCTCTCATATTTCATATCATGCCTAAAATTCATCCTTACATGTAAACATTCCTAGTTTTATAGACTTCTGCCGCAAATCTGGCAGCATAACGGATCAGTTCCGTCTCCCCATGAATAGTGCCAGTTCTCACAGACAATTCAATCATAGCAATATAATCAATGTAATACACACACACACACACACACATATATATATATATATATATATATATATATAGAGAACTGGCAATCCTCAGCTCAAACCTTATATGTCCACCAACTCTTGTGAAACTATCACTTTGGCCATTCTGCCAATCCTATTCAGTTCTGCCCGAATCTTGTATAATCCACCTTTATCTCTATTCAACTCATTTAAACCTAAATTTTGGATATATCATAGCTCTATATGTCTACTTTCAAACCTCTTTGGTCCCATCTCATTTTGAGTTGTATAACTCAAGATATAAACATTTTATCTTAGCATGTCCTATTCTTAGCCAGAATTGGGTTCCTATAGAATAAAATTCACTAAAAATCGAAAACTAGATGAAATCATGAGAATTTTATATCAAAATAAAGCTAACAAAACAAGCTTTAAAATGAGTAAGTTTCATGTCATTTTACTATGTAGATTTTGAGTTATGAGTCTCGAAACATTACCCTACTGGGCTGTCCTGTTCTAGGCCAGTTTAAACCTATGCCAACTTCATTGATGTGCTGGGAACAAATGAGAACGAATTAAATTCTGAAATTTTTATGGGATGTTCCTTCATGTGTTAGCTTTCAAAAATCTTTAGTTGCACTCAATTTGAGGTTGTATAGGGTGAGTTACACCCTTCTCAACCCATGCTATCCGGGTGAGAACCCAGATTTCTAGGTTTAACTTCAAAAATTCATAAATAATTCTATACTAATCCAATAGCCTTATATTTTATATGTATGAAAAGACCTGGATGTCTAGTTTCATTTAAAAATGGTTTCATCATATTTAAATGGCGGTAGGCAGATCCGTACACTCCGCCGTACGGACCGTCGAGAAGAAAACCCTATCAGCTTCTTGAACTCTTCTTGGATTCATGTTTTTCTCTAATCAATCCACCCAATCTTCAATTCAAACTCACATATACATCTTAAACCAATCTTAATTCATCATCATCACTCAAGATAGCATCAGAATCTTGCAAGAAGTTGGGAAGAAAATGGAGTCCCAATCAGCCCAATTCAAAGAAAACAAGAAAAGAAGTTGGAATTCCTACCTTGGTGGTGTGAAATCTTGATGGAACTTGATCTTGGAGTGAAGTTGATGGTTGGGGCTTGAGTTTGGGGATGAGAGGAAGTGGAAGAAGATGAAGAAGAGTGGGGAAATGAGGCTGGTAGTGGGGAGCTCGAAAATGATAAGAAGAAGGAAGGAAAAGGTGAGATATTTGGAAGTTACTTAGTCTTGATTGGTGGATTCAACTTGGTCATAAAATCTGATTTAACTTCCCATCATCAAGGGCTATTAAGGCGCCACTTGAGGGAGTTATTTGGCTAAATCTTAGCCGTTGATTCTAGGGCATTTATAGAAAAATTCTACTGGTCCGGTTCCGACAGTTTAAAACACCGTAATCTTACCGATTTCCTTTAAATCAGTAAAACGATTTTAGAAGAATCCTATGAAGTTTCCTATGGTTCTAATCTAATTCCATTATACCTAATCATACTAAACCACCCTTGAACTAGTGAAATTCTATTGATTCAGTTCTGGTGGTTTAAAATACCGAATCTTCGCCGATTTTCTCCAAACCGGTCAAACGTTACTTAATAGTTTTGTAAGATGTCTACATGTTCATTTTTAATTTATCTTAGGCCTAATCTCTATAACTAATATCTAGTTAACTCTTGATTAATATTCACTTAACCTCTAATTGCCCTTACATAACTATTGAAATCGAATAAGTGAATTAACGGAGTAAATTAGACAATTTCGTAAACCCGGAGCCTTTCTATTTCAAATTTTCTGTAACTAATGGCATTTTCGTTATTTTGAGCAAGTCCAGGGGCACCCCACGTCATTTCACATCCGACTGCATCCATGGCCCAATCAGCAGAGAGTTTAACTTCTACGGTTTCACCACGTGATTCTGCTCCGTTCAAAACCCTATTCTGCCAATCCTATAGATGTGGGGACATAAAGGTCATTTTATGAAAAGTTCCAAGGTTATTGTGGAAATATCCACTTTTGTGGCCAAATAGCTCTTCACGTCATCCCAAAAGTGGAACTCGCTTCCATTCATCTGAAATCGGAACTCGTCTATTATGTGTAAAGTCGGAACCCGCGTCCCCTTTATTTGAGCTTGGAGCTGAAACCTGATGTCGGAACTCGTCCAACCTTATTTGGCACTTGGGCGTAAGTTCGGATTTCGGAACTCGTTTATGACTTGGAAATCAGCTCAAAGATCCGAACTCGTGTCCATTCTAATTGAGTTCAACTCTGAGGCGGAATACTCGTTACTCTCAATTCGGAGGTCGGTACTTGCACCATTGTGTTAAACTATAACTTCGGAGGTCGGAAACCATGTATACTATTTTGAAACATGAGGTATGAGGTCGGAACTCGGGTACATCTGCTTGAAACTTGGAGATAAATTATGAGATCGAAAATCGGGTACATTGTGTTTAAGACATGAAATCGGATATCGGAAATCACTCCATGTTGTTTTGGACTTGAATGTTAAGTCGGAAGTCGGTAAATTATGCTGAAATTCGAAAACGAACTCGGAAGTCGGAAATAGTTTATTTTGTGTGTGAAATTCGAAGATGAAGTCGGAAATAATGAAAACTTGAAGGTGAACTCGGAACTCGGAACTCGTGGTGGAGGTGGAATGGAATAATTTAGCACAAGGAAAAATTGGGATGTTACAGTTTTCATTAGAATCAGCATCATTACTACCAACTTGCATATTTTCATCATCAGAATCAATTATAGGTAACCACTCAGCATTTTGTACTCCCTCTAATAATGGATTTTCTCTTTCTTCAATCCATGGTGACAATGGATCATCATCTTGAAATATGTAGTCAAGATTAATTGGATTGAAACTAGCTTCAATCTCTTCTTGACTTCTTCTCATTTCATGTCTCATTTTCAGCTTCATATTATAAAATGTAAAGACAAGTTTTTGCAACATTTTATACTTAAGTCTATTCCTTGCCTTGGTATGGATATAACTAAATGTGCTCCAATTTCTTTCACAATTTGTGGCTGAAGTTGTTTGACTAAGAACTTTTATTGCCACACATTGAAGTTAAGGAGCATATGAACCAAATATCAACCACCATTCAGCTATTTTATTTAATCAAGCAAAATAAATAAATTATTAGTTATATAAAAAATAAAGTCAAAATAAATTTATTTTATCAAAATGGAAACAAAGACAAATAATACTTTACCCGGATTCATTTCATGCCAAGCTCTTTTAGCTTGTGGTGTGCCAAATGTCTTGCCCATTTCTCTAAAAAGCATCAACTATATAGCTTAATATAATATGTTAATATATAAATATAATATTAAACTATAAGTGTATTAAATTTTAATCTAAATATTTATTACTAACCCGATTCAATGCTTCAATTTGATCATCTAAATTTCTTTCCAATTTAATGATCACATTCCTTGTTCCATCAAATGTTTCTTTATAAACATCAGTCCCATGTTCAACTCCATATTGAAATTGTGGGTTCAGAAAATAGCCTAAAAAGAAAGTTAATCAATTAAAGTCTCCTGAAAAGAAGTTAATCAAATAAAATATCCAAAGCTATGAATGTAAAATTTTAAAAATAATATAAATTAATAATTAAACTAATCTACCTGTAGAATGAAGATCACAATGCATGAATCTCCAATGTTCATCTATTATTTCATTGAACTTGGAATGATAACGAGAATTTTGTTCAATAGATTGCTTGGCTCAATCAATGGCTTCATATATAAAACCCATTGTTGGCTTCTCATCACCATCAACCAACCTCAAAATATTTACTATTGGCTCAAATACTTTTAGTATATCATTAGCTTTGGTCCAGAATTCACTATTTACAACAATGTTTCATGCTTCACATGCTGGTCCATTCTTCTTTCTCCCAAATTTAGATCTTCTAAATTCTTCAGAGTTGAACATATTTCTTAACCCTTGCTTTTGCTTCACAATTGCATGAAGTTGCAAGAATTGTGTTGCAAACCTAGTAATACTAGGACGAATAATCTCTTTGCCTCCAGTATATTTTTTCATGAGATTTACTATCCATATGTGGTTATAGATAAAAGATGTCACAATCTTTGCTTCATCCAATGTTTTTTCACATTTTTCTTTTTTCCTATATCTTCCAAGCAAAGATCCAAACAGTGAGCTGCACATGCAGTCCAATAAAGATGCGGCCCTTTTTCCATTAACTTTTGATCTGCTGCTTTCAGTGCTTTTTCATTATCTGTAACCACTTGAACCATATATTCTTGTCCTACTTCCTCTACAACTTTATCAAGCAACTGGAAGTAATAATCTATATTTCTTATATTAACACTAGAAGCATCAACAGATTTTAAGAAAATTGTCCTTTTATTGCAGTACACCAAAAACTTCATAATATGTGTGCGGTTTATACTATCTGTCCAACAATCACACATTATTATGACTCCTTTCTCCTTCCATGTACTTTTCAACTTATTTATCCATTTCCGCATGTTTTGAAATTCATTTTACAAATATACATCTGAAATTTCATAAGGAGTTGGGCACTTAACTCCTCGGCCTACTTTAGCAGCAGCAACAATCAAATTATGCAACCAAGCAGAGTTAGATAAATTCATAGGTAAACGTTCATAAATAATAAATTTGCTTACAGCTTTTCCAAGGTTCTTCCTTAGCATTTTCATAAAGCCAGTACTAACTTTTGGTTGCTTTGCGCTTTTGCTTTTCACAAGATTAACATCAGTAGACCTCAAAGCAAAAGAGATATCTTGTGAGATTGCTGCTCCACTAGCACCTTGCATGAGAGCTTCCACCAAGCTCATATATATTATGAAATCCTCGTGTTTGTTCTTTAAATCTTTGTCTATCTTCCTACTCATGATGTGATCTTATATTTTCTTGTGTGGCTAGCCTTATCTGCTCATCAATATGGTCTTCAATTTCATCTTCATCATATCCTCTTAAGTGTGCTTCAAATTCTTCTTTTCTTTTTTTGGAGTCATTTTTTTTTTCACTTTTGCATCTAGAAGGAGCTTTATCATACTTTGTTGAATCAATGTGGTAACTCTAGCACATCCCCCCACTTGGCCTTTAACATGTGCTATGTGCTGCTTCAATTTGGTAATGGCATCCTTTATTATGACTTTGTCACAAAGTTTACATCTGATGTTATTTTTATTTCCAGCCACAGGTTCTCCAAAATGCCATCCAATATCATCACTTGGAGCACCTTCCAACCTTACTACTGGAAACTCCTCTCTTGGTGGCATTGTAAAATTTTACAATTTCTGCTCACAGAAATGAATATTAATAATTAAATTTAACATAAGATTTTGATATAACATACTAATTAATTGAACATAACTAAATTAAATAAAATACATTATACATAATTGTAAATTTAAAATTAATTATTTTAACTATCAATTTTCTAACATTTAATTATATATTTTTAGATAAAAATTATTACATATGTATTCTTAAATTTACATTATTTTAATTTTTTTTTAAAAAATAATCTTAATCACAATATAGTTATCTTTCCCCTTTTCAACTTCACAACCACATAAATGTAAACTAAACAAAAAAAAAAAAAAAAACACTCATGGCCTATTAAAAGGAAAAAAATTCACATCTACTTAAAAAAAAAAAAACACTCAAAACCCTTTTTTTTTAAATCAGAAACATTAACACATTTTAAATAAATAAAACCCAACTCAAATATAAAAAAATCCCACCCATATGACCAAAAAAAACCCACTCAAATGACCAAAAAAATACCCCACCCCAATGTGTTCTGCAGCCCCCGAAAACAAATTTCAAAAATGCAAAAACAAAAGGGACCACACCAACCATCCCCACACTCCACCCACCCACCCACCCATTTGCTTCTACAAACTTCTATCTACCCTACCCACAATTATTCTGCATCTAGCATTCTCCTTCTCCCCCTCCAAACCCAAAACACAAACCAATCTCCATTCTCACTTCTAATCTCATCAACGAGTGGATATGGCTTCAACTTCTTTCTTTTGCTGTGACTTGCTTCCCCTTCCCCTTTCTTCCTATTTTCTTCCCTTGCCAATTTTCCCAAACACCACCCCTCTCATTAGTCCCCCAATCCATAGATGATGATACACAAAGTGGAAAAAGCAAAAGAAAAAAAAGAGTATAGAGACCTTACTTACTATGGTGATTCGAGATCTGGAAGTGTAACACCCTACTAATTTAATGTTATGCTTAAGTCATAGCATTCAATTAAGTAGACTGTGTTACGGTATTAATATTCTGCTTGAATCTCGTGATCAGTATTCACAAGACGGTTGAAACGGCACGCTGTTATATAATAGATATGAATAGCCTTATACAATGTAATAAAGTTTAATATGACATAACAGAAAAGATACGAATGAGTGGTATATCATCAACTGTATATGTACATATGTAGGCTGGAAGCCAATGTTTCCGTCTATATATATATATTAAAAACAGAGAAACAAAGAAATAGCAAAATTCCTATTTGCTAAAAAGCAGAGACGTAACTAGCAGGAGTCGGCTGTGTCCAACGAGTCCACTCGGAGTCTTGGGACAACTGCAGGTCTGGGTTCTCAATAAAAGGAGTGGCCATTGAGCCCTTCGTCAGTGTCTGAGAATGATGCGGAAGATACAAAATGGGGTGAGAATTTCAAGGAATTCTCAGTAGGGTTTGGGTATATTGGTTAACTGATATCACATACATTCTCAGTTGCTTCGATTTTTACTTAATTATAAAAGAGAACATATGTTCAAACTGAGAATATCCATTTTTAATGAGTTCGAGAAAATATCGGGTCCGAGGCAAGGTTCAATTTTACTTTAGTTGACATAAGAGACAGAACAGGCTACCAATAAAGATTCACAGACAAATAAACAGAATAATTAACAAACGGCAGTAAATGAACATAATAGGCAACTATAACCATATTAACATAATCATTCCATGTAATCATACTTTCATGTAATCATGCATGCTCATCCTTGATTCTCTCTTCATAAGCTTTTTCATTACTTTTCATCATTTTCCATCTCTTAGTCCCCTGGGAGTTCTTGGCCATTTAGACTCCTGGGTAGTAGTCTGCTTATCAGGATCGAGCTCGTTCCTATACAGGAATTGCCGGGTTTACTTTCCCCGACGTTCCCACCGATCTATTCCCCTTAACTTCTTATCCGGGGCTGGCCCAAGTAGCATGGAACTTTCATAGTGACATGAGTCTTAATATACTTTCATAACTTTCCTTGAAATGCACATGTATTATCATGAAATTCATAACTCGTGCATGGGTTCTACCGAAATTTCGACAGCATAACGGAACGAGTCCGTTTTCCCATGAATAGTGCCAGCATACCAGAACATCAATTTATCATAAAGAACCCAACATCACATACATATTTCAATATTGAACTCATATCAACATCAAATTCATTAAGGCAGAATTTCTGCCCTAGCACAATCAACCAACCTGGTTTTTATAATTCAAGCCATTATTTCTATTTAACTCATTTGGACCTCAAATTTGGGTATGTTAAAGGGTGGTGTGTCTAGTTTCCAACCTCTTTAGTCCCATCTAATTTCGATATCTATAGCTCAAGATATTTAAATTCTACTTCGGCCTGCCCAGTGACTAGCCGGGATCAGACACCTAAAAGTAAAAATCCACTAAAAATCAAAAACTGATTCAAATGATACGAAATCAGTCTCATATTGAAGCTGATAGGACCATCTTTCATTTGCAAAAAGTCCCATTCCATTTGACTTAGTAGGGCTCGAGTTATAAGCCCCGAAACTTTACCTTTCTGAACTGCTCTATTTTGTCTCGGTTTGGACATAGGGTAACTTCTTTGAATCATTGGGAACAAATAGTATGGTAACAAACTCGGAATTTCTGGGTAGGATGTTCTGCTATGTGTAAGCTTTCCAACAAAATTTGTTTCACTTAATTTGGAGTTGTATAGGGTGAGTTACACCCTTCTCAACCCATACTGCCCGGGTGAATGTCTTGATTCCTAGGTCGAACTTCAAAAATTCATATCTCTCTCAATACTACTCCAATGGTCTTATATGATATATGTACAGAAAGCCCTAGATGTCTAGTTTCACATAAAAATGGTCTCATTAATTTTAAATGGCAGGAGGTGGAGCCGTACACTCCCCCGTATGGACTGTCGAGGGTTTTGAGTTTTCTAGCCTCTCCACTTCTTCATATCATCATCCTTTTTCACTTCCAATTCAAATTTTAACCTCATAAACAAGTCATAACTCAGCTATAATTCATCATAATTATTCAATCAACACATCAATACTTCAAGAATCAAAAAGTCAAGTAAGAATTTAGAACCTCTACCTCTTACTATGAATGATTTTGGTTTGAGTTTGTAGCTGGAACTTGATTGAATCTCAAAGTTGGGTGGAGTTGGGTGAGTGAAGAAAAGAAAAGAGAGAGCTGAAGTGAAGAAGAAGTTACGTAGAAGGGGGTCTGAATCAGAGGAGGAAAGTGTGTTATATAGGCATGAGTGGGAGTTAACTTAGAAGATTTTGATTGGCCTTAAAACATAAGGTTAAGTTTCAGCCAACCTTGCTCTCTTTTTGTGACCAATCTGCTCTCCACGTCGTCCTCTTTGTGTGGTAGAATCGCTCTCCACGTCGCCTAAAGTGGAACTAATTTCCAGTATATTCTGAAAACGAAATCGGAACTCATACTCTTTATAAAGTCGGAACTCGTGAACATCCTGCATATGAAGTCGGAACTCGGAAAATATATCCAGTTTAGTCGAAACTTGAAAGCAGAGCCTGGTGTGAAGCCAAGCACTTAAAGTCGGAAGTCGGGAAATTAGACAAAACAAATCAATCATAAACATAATTCCGGAGGTCGGAATTCACAACATTAATCCGTGCACCAGGAAATCGAGAATTATAGAATCTCGATCTCGGAACTCGGAAAGATATAGAAATGAGAGCTATTGATATTGAACTCGAGATCGGATCTCGTACATTGTGAACATAAGGTCGAAATTCGGAATATAGCCAGTTCATTTGAGCCTTAGAGACGAAGTCAGAAATCGGAAATTTTGATCTTTGATCGCTAAGGTCGGAAGTCGTAAATTGTGCTGAAGTCGAAGACGAACTCGGAAGTCGGAAGCATCAGTCACTCCATTTCAGCTCCTGAAATCGGAAATCGGAATTCATACTGATGAGGTCGAAATTCATACACGCTTACACAAGGTCGGAAATCGGAAAATGCAAGGCAATCCGTTTGAGCCTTCCTAAGGTCGGAAATCGAAATTTTAAGATTCACTGAGGTCGGAAATCATAAATCCTTGTCTGTCCAGCCTTGAAGATGAATTTGGAGGTTGGGAATACTATGGGCTCGGAAGTCGGAAGTCGGAAGTCGTGGACGTTACAGGAAGTGAAAGAGAAGATGAAGGCGAGACAAGCTTCAAAGTGGAAGAAAAGATGAAGTGAAAGATGTGCTTTGCCTCTGAGGTAAAAAAATAATTTTGTGAGCATTTTGAAAAGTTTAATAAATCTAATATCTGAATATGGATTCATCTCTGTTATGTGTATTTTTGTCATTTTTCTGTATGGAATCTTTTGTTTTGTTAAAAAAAAAAAAACTGGTTCACGAGAAAGGGAAGGGGAAGAACGGAACGGAAATCGCATTTGCGTCTGTTGCGGTTATTCCTATGATTTGGAATCACCACGCAATTGTGGTCTGATGCCATTGTGGCCACTGGCACATCTGTAATATTGTGGCTGCATCATCTGATGCTATCTGCAATTTAGAACACTGGTCCAACCTTAAACATGAAACACTTGACAATGACTTAAGAATTGTACCTGGCCAGTCTTTCATTTGATTCTTAGATAAAATCAATGTTTGGAGTGTGCAAAAACATACAAATGAGTGGGTTAATAAAATAGTTTCAGGTTTGCAATAGATTAATTTATGACCAGTAAGTACTTTTCCCTTGCCCCAGTTCACAAAAAAAAAAAAAAGTTAATTATCAAAAGGAATCAGAAATGTACTCTACCTCAATATGC
The DNA here is from genome assembly GCA_031439585.1 of Pterocarpus macrocarpus. Lineage (NCBI taxonomy): Eukaryota > Viridiplantae > Streptophyta > Magnoliopsida > Fabales > Fabaceae > Pterocarpus > Pterocarpus macrocarpus. The sequence continues at coordinate 19,842,957 of CM062517.1, read as the reverse complement.
TTTAAAGCGTAAAAAGATATAGCATGTTTCAGTCTCAAATTCAAGTACAGTGAAAGCTCAAAACAAAGACAATCCAATGCAAGTTGGAAACTTTGAGCAAACCTTCAACACTTGGAAGAAATCTGAGCAAAAGAAAGATTCACATCACTGCTCATTGGGCACTAGAGATGGGTGGCTTGAGCACTGCCATTATGGCTCGATCATCGTTGTTGGGGCCACTGCTTGTGCCGAAGAGAAGACCATTTTTATCAAGCATGCTATAGCTCCTTAGTGTCGACATAGCATTTGGTGTGAGAGAGGGGCAAGAGAAGAGGAGTTTCGTGGCTTTGGCTAGAAGTGAGTTTGGAAGACTTAGGGTGTGTTCGACAAAGGAAAGAAAAAGAAAGGAAAGAAAATGAGAGGAAAGAAGTTGGGAGGAAGAAAATTGAGTGGATTTTTTATTTTCATAATATGTTTGGATGAAAGAAAAATGAGAAGAAATAAAATAAAAAAAGAATTATTTTCTCTTATTTGTTTATATGAAAAATTGAAAAAAAAAAAGAAAAAGATAATGATGCCAAATAATAATTTTACCCTTATCTCACACTCATTCTTCTCGCCTGCCCCCTTTTTCTCTCTTGCATTCTATCTCTGCCTCTAATTCACTATTTTTCTCCCTTTCTTTCTTCTATTCCTCTCTCTACTCTCTCTATCTTTCTACACTTTCTTGGCCATTTCCTCATCAAATCATGGGATCAAAATTAGCACACTAGGCTTCGTTCAATACTTGAACAAAGCAAACTAGAAGCTGCTAGTAAAACCGCACACCAAGCTTGCCGCCATCAACATTGCCTCATGGTTGCCATTGACGAAGACTTGCAACCACAACAGTGCAGTGAGGACATCAAAATTCATGGATCTCGAAAGTGCCATATCAGATGAGGTCAAAGAGGATTGTCATTGGTAAAGAACGACCTCATCTCCGGCAAAGGATAAGTTGCTAGAGTCAGCAAAGCATAATGCACTATCCTCATTTATCAAACCAGCTTGTTGGTTTTAAATTGGTTCTAGACTGCTTTTAGGTTCTTGTAAAGCCATATGGTCTGGTTCTTTATCTTAGGAATTCAGTTTGGTTCAATTTCTTAACCATGCCCATCTCTATTAATTGTAATTGATTACAACTATATGTAATCGATTACAAGCTTAATGGGCTTTGTGCAGGGGTATTGTTGGAAAGAAACCACTCAACAAATAAAGCCTTAGGGATTGTGGGATTTGGGGTTAAGTTTGGGTGGGATTTAGATGAAAAGGATTTGGCAATAGAGAGCAAATGAAAAGCTGAGAAGCAAATTGTGAAAACTAAGGGGGGATTTTTGGAGGGAACTTAATTTTTTTTTTATATTTATTGGTGCGTTTAAATAAAGAAGATATTTAAATAAATGTCTTGTTAATTAATATTTATGTGTTAAGTGATTCTTTATATTATAAAAAATTATATTAATCAATATTATGAAATGCTGACTTATTAGATGTAATTAATAACAAAAAATTATTTGAATTATATAATTAAATAATAAATTATAATTATATATATCTAATAAAAATAATAAATATTTATAAAAATTATAACTAATACATAAATATTTTATTATAATATTAATTTTAAATTTAAATAAATAATAAAAATAATCATTTTATATTTTTTTATTTTTTATATAGATTTAATTTGTATGTGCTATCAGTATTAAAATATTTTGCATAAGCATCCAATTATGCTTTGCTATACCAGCAAAAAAGTTTAAATCAATCATATACTACCTTAAAATTCTTACAAATACAAATATTTAATTAGATGATAGTTTAAAACTCTCTTATATTACCAGTCCATAATAATTAAACTCTTTATATATTATAAAAAGTATAATTAAAAAGTATTAAAATATTCGAGACAAGGAGAGTATTATATATTTGTTAAAGTTTCATATTTTATTAAATAAAAGTAATTATTACAAAATGTTGAAGTAATATAATAACATTAAATATAAATTAAAATGTTATATAATAAATTAAAAAATGACACTTTATTAATAGCTATAATAATATAATTAAAATTATAAATATATAAACAATAATATTTATTTTTAAATGTATAATTGAATAACTAATAAAAAACATTGTGCAATTTTATTTTTATTAATTTTTATAATAAAAGAATAAAATTATATTATATTATAAAATAGAGTATCTTATACAATGTCATATATACCAAACAATATATAATAATAAAATTTGGGCTTTAAACACAAGTAAACCTTATCCTATCATAAACTTACTTTTGCATGGAAATAAGCTTAGCGACAGAAAACAATTCGTCACAACAATGCTTTGTATCAAGATTTTACTTTTTATTAGTGGTGACGAAATATATTTCGTCTCTATGTATATCATACATTAAAATATTTATTTTTTAATAATTAAATAGGCTTAGTCACAGAATATATCACGGATTTACAGTAGATTAAAAAAATCCATTGCAAATTCTATTGCAGATTTCAACAAAAGAATTGGTTGTCACAAGCACATAAAACCGTGACAATTCTGTAGCTAATAGTGATAGAAATGATTTCATGATTAACTTCCGTCGCTGTTCATGTGTATGTGTTTTTGTAGTATATAGGAGATTGATACTAGCGAACCCCATGCAAAGACGTGGTATCCATAAGCAAAGATTTACTAACATAATTGAGATTTACTAACATTTGAAAAATGTTACTAAAACATACAAAAGTATTGGTAAAACTCTTTAGCAACAAAGCCTATATGCTACACTTATAAAAATATTACTCAAGAGGTTTAACAACACTTTCTATATTTTTAGTAACATGTTTTAAATGTTACTAAAGGGTTTTAACAACATCTTTTATTAATAAATGTTACTAAAAGCTAAACATGGAGTAGTGTTATTCAACCCATGAATAAGAATCTTGGGATATGCCTTCACAATCCTCAATCAACCAGAACCTTGGGATAAGGATTAGGATTCTTGATCCATCCATTGTTTATTGATGAAATAAGAATCAAGAATATTAAAAACTTACAAAGCATGAGAATAAAATGAACAAACCTCACAATAGTATGGATGTGTAAATTGAATAGTCCATAGGCCAATTTGCCTACTTAAATATAAAATGGAAATTAAAAGATTTGATCCTATCTAAGATTTGATCCTAAAAGGTAGCCTAAAAGTTATGATCATAAATAGTCCAAAAGGGCCCAAATAAAACTAAGACAATTAAGTTCTACCCAATTAATATAAATTGTGGTCCAAGTCAACCATATTTGATTCTCTGGCATAATTAACTCAGTCTCTACAACACAATTCTTTGAGAAAGCCCCTTCAGTCAATCCTTGCATTCTAGTTACATAATTTGGATTCCTAACTTGTTGGTCCCCATCATTCCCTTTGTTCACGAATCGTTGTCTACATCAAAAAGGGAAAGATCAGACATGTTAAATGTAGCATTGACATTATACTCACCAGGCCAATCTATTTTGCAGGCATTATCATTGACTTTGGAGAGCACTTGGCATGGGTCTTGCCTCTCCTTTTGGATGTGAACCCAAACCAAATCACCTTATTAGAAGACCACACGCCTTCTTCCCTTGTTAGCTATAGCTGCGTATTGCTCATTCTTCTTCTCAATATGCTACTGAACATGTGCATGTGGCTTCTTGAATAATTCAACCTTCTTTTCCTATCTAAGCTGGCAATCTCGTTAACAGGCAAATGAATGAAGTGTAATGGGGTTAAAGGGGTAAATCCATAATCAATCTCAGAATGCAAAAAAACACAAGATGAATGCACACTACGATTATATGCAAATTCAACAAATAGTATGCGATTCATCCATAACTATAAGTTACCTTTTACCACAATACGCAGTAAAGTGGATAATGTCCTATTAACCACTTCTGCTTGCTTGTCAATTTGCAGGTCACAAGTAGTAGAAAAAAATAGTTTAATACCTAACTTATCTCAAATAAACTTCCAAAAATGGCTCAGGAATTTGGCATCTTCATTATTGACAATACTTTTTGGAATGCCATATAACTTGACAATATCTCTAAAGAACAAATCAGCAATATAAGTAGCTTTATCAGTTATGTAACATACAATAAAATGTGCCATCTTAAAAAACTTTTAGTTTGCTTGCTAACTTTGCATATAGTTTATTCTTGCCTTAATCCAAAGGAATAGAATAAACAAATGCTAAAACATGAAAGACATTCGAATTGGGAGTATTAAGCATTTATGTTGCTTTATATTGCATTTCGTATGTGTGAAAGGAAAAGTGCAACGCATAGTGACGGAGAAAACTTTAAAATCATCTTACAATAAGCAAAAAAATAATTGCTATATACATTGTGTGTGTGTATATATACACACACATTCACACACAAGAATTTTGCTATGGGATTGTTTTGTTTTGGAATACTTTATGTAATGGGATTGTTTTTGTTATATGTTTTTAACATATTAAATATATCTAGTTTTTATTACTTTTGTTAAATATTAACCAGTTGATGGTTATTATACTCTTAAATTGGCATTTTAGAAGTTTTCTATTGTTAAATATAAAAAATAAAAGTATAAAAAAATTGAAATAAGTTTTAATGATATAATAAATAATTATAATTAAGGAAAATGTTTAAATAATTATATCTATTTTTACATTTTCAACTAAAAGCTTATGAGTACCATTTTATCATGTTTATCTTTATATTTATATATAATTAATAAGATATGTTTTGATATCTCAAGCGTGTCCTCCCTCCTTACTACAGAAAAAAAAAACTGATTCCCTTCGAGCATAGTCAAGCTTGCCCTTTCAAATAGTATTTTTTTTAATAATTGAATTGAAATCTTTGTTAGGGTCGGTTTAATAAGATATATTTACTATAATATTTATTATTTTTATTTAAATAAGGAAATGATTAATTAATAATAATTATAATAATAATAAATATTATTGCAATGATATATTATTGCAAAGTCATTTTAGAAAAAATAACTATCAAATCTTCTTTATTATTAATATATATTACAAAAAGACTTCAAAGGGATATTAGAGAAAACAATGGGGACACTTGACATTATGCACTAACATAAAGTGGCTTTATTATGGGACCAAAATATATATATATATATATGACCAAAACCACAAGTTGGTCTCTGTCAACAATAATATTGGAGAAACTCAATTTTTTGCTAAATTTCTTTTTGTCTTATTTATGTTTTTATTAGGGATTAGTTTGAACTATTTACAAATTATTATGGATTAATTTATCCTAAAAATCCTTCAAAATATTAAGTTAAAACTAATTCGTCTGATATTTGAAATTGTTAGGGACTAAGGTTTGAGTTTTTTTCTATTGGAACTAATTTATTTGGCACAAATTGTAGTGTTTTGTGTCTCTTTTTTTGAAGAGTATGATGTATTCCTTTGTTTTTCTTTCTTTGAAAGTTGAGCCTTATCTAATTATAAAAAATAAAAAATTTATCCCATACAAAAATTAAGAAAGATCAATTTGTGGGTTTTGTCAAAAATATTTGGCATAATAAAATATATCATTATTTATATTGAATCGATCATATATATATATATATATATATATATATATATATATATGATCACATTTTGGCAAGCAGAAAAGCTGCTGCAGAGACCTGTCAATAATCTCTATCTCCCCATATATAACTTCAGAATTGGCTTACTTCAGCAGTGATCAAACAAAAGCATCAGCAACTGTGGTTTAAAAGACAAAAACCAGGATTTAGCAATTGAAACACATTACGATGCCACCATTCTATTCAGCTTTCCACGCCTTCTACGCATCCAGGATCTGACACATCCTATCTCAGATAGAAACTGCTGCGGTGAAAAAGGAAAATCTGCACACCAAGCTCCAGACCAATGCCCCCCAAAGTCAATTTCATCTGCGATATTTCAAATTTCCAATCTGGCTTGAACCATTAAAAAATTATTTTATTTCGTACTCTCCAAATTGACCAAATGACCACAAAGTATAAAAGACACCCATAAGCTTTTCTGAAGACCAAAAACAGAAATTCCACACCAAGCCTCAAAGAATAAACAGCCTCTGCTATGACACACCCAGGGAATGATCCACCAATCCCGTACAGCACACCAAAGTAACTGAGACGCATTGCATGTATAGAACAAGTGACTAATATCTTCAACTTCGTGTTATAGTAAGTTGCGCAAATAAAGCGGAAGTATAGTAACAAATGTGGTTCAGTTTAGAACTTACGTCCATATCCAAAAACAACTATCATATATATAATAATAAGATATAATGTGGAGAACAAAAAATGGTAACACACTTCACTCAAATCCCAAAACCCAAATACTTTTCAGTATTACTTCACCGGTATATAAACTAACTCTCTCACAAATAAACAAAGAGAAGTAAAAGAAACTAAAATTCCTTTGAGAGAGATGGTTGTGAATTGAGAATATAACAAATGATTATTGTTCCTATTGAAACAAAATGGTGAAGCCTTGAATTTATGGGCTTTGCTTCCTTATGTCCACCATCTATCAATGTACGGAAGAAAACTATTTTTCTCCAAAACCATCAATTATTTGTATGCTAAATTAAAGAAATGATTTTTCATGCTTTGACTTTTCCGATGGCTAAAGAAAGGAAAGCTACACACCATATATAACAAATATCCACCTTGGCTTGAACTTTCTTCAAGCTTCAAATAACATACATGCTATGAACACTAACCAGATCTAAGCAATGCTTGAACTTAGAAACAGTAATTGGCTTCATCATCATGTCTACTGAATTATCAGAGGTGCTAATCTTCTTCACAATAATAGCATCTTGTGAAATAATCTCGTTTAGAAAATGATACCGGACATCAATGTGTTTAGTTCTTTCATGGTACATTTGATTTTTACTCAAATGTATGGCACTTTGACTATCACAATATACTACTATGATGTCTTGCTTCAATCCCAAGCTGTCTACCAAAGACTGAAGCCATATCAATTCCTTTACTGCCTCCATTGCTACCATGTAATCAGCTTCTATTGTAGATAGTGCTATAGTGGATTGCAATGTTGCTTTCCAGCTAATCGCACTCCCTGAGAGGGTAAAGATGTACCCTGTCAAAGACCTTCTTTTATCTAAATCTCCAGCATAGTCAGAATCAACATAACCAACAACACCATCACTAGTGTTATGACTCCTGTCATATACCAAGCCAACATCTATAGTATCTTGAAGATATCGAAGTATCTATTTCACAGCTTGCCAATGCATCTTGCTAGGATTTCCTATATACTTGTTAATGATGCTAACTGCGTGTGAAATGTCTGGACGAGTGCAAACCATAGCATACATCATGCTTCCAACCACACTAGCATAAGGAATGTGTGACATATGTTCCTACTCTTCAGCAGACTATGGTGACATTGCAGTTGATAGTTTGAAATGTGTTGCCAGTGGTGTGCTCACAGGTTTTGCATTTTGCATTGCAAAACGCTCCAGTAGTTTCTTAATATACATCTTCTGAGACGAGTATAATTTGCCAACATGTCAATCTCTATAAATTTCCATGCCCAAAATTTTCTTAGCTGCACCCAAATCTTTCATTTCAAATTCACCACTAAGTTAAGTCTTCAACTTCTTCACTTCTATCATACTCTTAGCAATAATGAGTATGTCATCAACATAGAGCAATAGATAAATGAATGAATCATCTTGAAGCTTTCTATGGTATACACAACTGTCATAGTCACTTCTAGAATAATCATGACTTAACATAAAAGTATCAAACCTTTAATACCACTGGCGAGGAGATTGCTTTAAACCATATAATGACTTCTTTAAAAGAAAAACATGATCCTCCTTACCTTCAACTATGAAACCTTGTGGTTGTTGCATATAAATTTGTTCTTCAAGTTCGCCATAAAGAAGAGCTGTTTTAACATCTAGTTGCTCAAGCTCCAGATTAAATAGTGCAATCATGGCGAGTAACACCTGAATAGAGCTATGTTTCACAATAGGAGATAATATTTCATTGAAGTCAATTCCTTCCCTTTGACTAAAACCTTTAGCAACTAAATGTGCCTGGTATCTAGCTGCTTCAATTCCAGGCAACCCTTCCTTCTTCTTGAAGACCCACTTACAACCAACAATCTTTTGTCCTTTTGGCAGTTTCACTAACTTCCAAGTTTGGTTCTTGTGAAGAGACTCCATTTCCTCACCCATAGCAGCAATCCACTCCGCAGATTCATCACTGGAGATAGCCTCAGGGTACATTACAGGGTCTTGAGCTTCAATATTCTCTACAATAGATAATGCAAAAGAGACTATGTCTGCATGGCCAAATCTCCTAGGTTGTCTTATCTGCCTTCTTACTCTAACTCTTGCAAGATTATATTGCTGTAGTAGAATCTCCTCCTGCTCTTCAACAACCTCTTGTTCTTGCTCTTCCTCATGAATAGGTGGTTCAAAAGTATCTTTATGTACTTCCTGTGGATGTTCAACTTCAAACTCCACCTGCTTGTTGACACTTTTCTCCTTTTCTTCATCTCTAACCTCCTTTATCGAATTAAGCATCGTTGATTCGTTGAACTTGATATCTCTGCTGATTATGAACTTGGGTGGTCTAAGTTCAGTACACCATAACTTGTAACCTTTCACCCCTTATGCATATATAAGAAATATACACTTTTGTACCCTTTACTCAAGCTTACCATCATTAATATGAGCATATGCAGGACAACCAAATATTCTTAGATTAGAATAATCAGCAGGAGTACCAAACCATATCTCAAATGGAGTTTTACAATCAATTGCAGTAGAAGGAAACTGATTCACTAAATAACAAGCCATATTAACTGCCTCAGCCCCAAACTCTTTTGATAAGTTGGTATTTGATAGCATACAACGAGCTCTTTCTAGAAGAGTTCTATTCATATGTTCTGCCACACCGTTTTGTTGTGGTGTCTTTCGCACAGTACGATGCCTTACAATGCCTTCATTCTCGCAAAACTCATTGAATTGTCTTTCACAAAATTTCGAACCATTGTCTCTTCGAAGACACTTGATCTTCTTGCTGGTTTGGTTCTCAATGACTACTTTCCACTTCTTGAAAGTAGGAAAAACGTCATTTTTCTATTTTAGAAAACAAACCCAAATTTTCCTTGAGAAATCATCAACGAAGGTTGCACCAACTTTTGATGGAACAGGTGCAAGGCCCCTCAAATCAGAGTGAATATAGTCTACTATGCATATGTCCTGTGAATGGCAGTGCTAAACTTAACCCTAGTTTGCTTCCCATAGACACAATGTTCACAAAAGTCAAGCTTCCCAATTTTATTATCACCAAGCAAGCCACGCTTGCTCAAAATAGACATTCCAGCCTCACTCATATGCCCCAAGCACATATGCCATAAACGAGTAGTATCTAACTTCATTGTTTGTTGCTCACTAGAGAATGTCTCATCCATATTTTTCAAATCCATAATAAGTGAACTAAATTTAGAAATATGTGTTCTGATGGATGTTCCTTCAACCATGCAGAGCATGTATAAGCATTGCAATACTCCAAGACGATTGGCCACCATCTTCTTCATATACAACGACTCCAATTTGGTCCATAATGCTGCTGCTATTTTCTTCTATAGGACCTCCTGTAACATCCATGATGGATAAATGAATGGTAGAAAGAGCTTTTTGATTAGCTTCTTCCTATTCAAGGTCCTTTATTACAGCAGGCTTCTTGTCTTTATCGTCTAGTGCTATCTTCAAATTTTGTTGTGTGAGAATAGCCATCATACGGACCTTCCACACCCAAAGTCGATGTGCCCATTGCACTGTTGAATATCAAATTTCATCATCGCCATATTTTTCTTTTACCAGGTCCGGCCAGAACACTAAAAGCGCTCTGATGCCAGTTTGTTATAATAAGTTGCGCAAATAAAGCGGAAGTATAGTAACAAATGTGGTTTAGCTTTAATAATAATAAGATATAATGTGGAGAACAAAAAAAGGTCACACACTTCACTCAAATCCCAAAGCCCAAATACCTTTCAGTATTACCTCACCGGTGTATAAACTAACTCTCTCATAAATAAACAAAGAGAAGTAAAAGAAACTAAAACTCCTTTGAGAGAGATGGTTGTGAACTGAGAATGTAACAAATGATTATTGTTCCTATTGAAACAAAATGGTGAAGCCTTGAATTTATAGGCTTTGCTTCCTTGTGTCCACCATCGATCAATGTACGGAAGAAAACTATTTTTCTCCAAAACTATCAATTATTTGCATGCTAAACTAAAGGAATGGTTTTTCATGCTTTGACTTTTTCCATGGCTAAAGAAAGGAAAGCCATACACCATACGTAACACTTTGGAATGGCAAAAAGGGCAACACACCTCAACTAGTTTGATAATATTCAACTTACAGAGTCTCTCCCGGTATTAAGTCTCAGAATATGTACAAACCACACAGCGAGTTTAGCTCTCGGTGGCACCAATCCTTTCCACGTGACTGCCACTCCACGAATCTCTGGTCAGGACTGCTGCATAACTTCTCCACCTGCAAAGAAAAAGAATTCACAGAGAACCTCTTATTTTGATTAAAAATCCAGACAAGAGAATCTAATTTATCTTGGGACGAGAAGAAATAGATTCCAGCATGTGTAGAAGGTTCTGTAAAAGCTCATTCTCCCAAGCAAAGAGGAACCTTCTCCATTCAAGATTCCAGCACCAGCAATCAGCATCCCCCCAGCCCATGTCAGAAATCAGCCTGTGTTTTTGTTTGGAGACGCTATACAATCTTGGGAAGACATCACACAACTTCTTCTCTCCAATCCACACATCCTTCCAAAATAAAATAGAGCTACCATTCCCAACTTCCCATTTCATTCCACTCATAGTCACAGCATGTACTTCATCCCTGGAACCAGCAATTTCACTGATAATCTTCCACCAGAAATTTCACACCCATAATTAGAGCACACAACCCACCTCCATAAAGAGTTCCCTTCATCAGAGAACCTCCACCACCCTAACCTAACTTTTATACGGGCAACTTAATTTGCCTGTAGTGTAGGAATTCATAAACTCAACGAAAGCATTTTGTGAGCAGAGCAAAATTGAATAGGGATCAATCTACTCATAAACAATATAGGACACGTGGTGGTCTTATAAAAACAAAAGAAATAGTTGAAGTTAAAGTTGCATTCTCAAAATAAAGATACAAAAATTAAACACCTTGCAGGATTGAACGCTTATCCTTAGATTTAGCCCACTATCAAATATTACGATCTGATTTGACTTCGAATTACTTAGATTTTACCAATGTAGGATGTTAGCTTATGGCCAACGTTGACCATCTACAGGTGAAAATAACAGGACACTACGCTGATTTCTAAATGATTCTTATGTATTTCATGCACTTTGAATTGCCTTGTTATTTGAATTTAAATAACATAAACCCCGAGGGTGGTATCTTTTTGTTAGTTAAATGAAAAGTAAATATCTTTTTTAATCTTAATATTTTAAAGTTGAAAATAATTTAGTCCTAAAATAATTTTTAATATCAATTTAGTCATAAAATTTTGAATTTTGACATCAATTCAAAGTGTCAGAATCAAATTAATGTCAAAATATTTTTCAAGATTAAATTGATGTTAATTTCAAAATATTAGGACTAAATTGGTGTTAAAAAATTTTTTCAGATCAAATTGATGTCAACTTTATAATGTTAAGAATAAAAATATTATTTATTCTTTAATGAATCACAGACTATTTTTTTATTTTTTTTTCTACGAAAAAAAAAAAACTATTCCTGCGAGGCAGCATTGTTTTGATTCATGAATGTATAATTACTGTGGTTCAGTGAGACTAACGGACGATCAACATCAATCAAAGGTTGGAGTGGTGGCTTCAACGGATCAAGAAACCTTAGAATGCAATATGGATACAGATTATTTGTCCCATGAAATAGCTGTAAAGCGGTCAAATTATGATGGAATTTCACAGAAATTTTTTATTACGGATTTGGAAATGGCTAGAGAAACCGATAGAGGCATTCCAGGGTCAGCCTATATATAATCCTGAATAAAATTATTATTTTATTATTCTCCATAAATAGACAAGATTGGCGTAGGTCAAATATGTATTTAAAATAGAGGTAATCCCTGGGCATTGCACGGGTTTGTTTATATCTTTTTTTTAATAAATTCTTCTAATAAAAATATTTGTTAAATTTATGATAGTGATTGAAAGTTGACATGGTATAAATATATTGAAATTTTTTTTATTTATTTAAACAATGAAATAGATCAAAAGTAATTATATTGCAGAAATTCATTGGACATTTAATTGTAGATAACATTTTTCATTTTTCGTCTAGTTTGCATACTTTTCATCCTCTTCAAAGTATAGGAGCTCTCAACCTTTTTATTAAGGTCACTCTTGATAATGTAATATATAGTTGTTTAGGATAAAATATTCATTTTGGCAAATATAACATTATATAGTTCAATTATTGGCTTTTTGCTTATTGTCATTGCATATCAAGTCCTTTATTGTGAGTTGCTTTCTGCTCATAACAAAAGTTCACTTTGAGCTCTTTCCCCAGAAAAAGTATTCATGTGATAAGAACTTTTCCACTAATATTACTTCATATAATTATTTTTGGTTCTATTATATATTCTCCTAGCTCCTAGATGCATAAATTCCCAATACCAAATTTTGTTTCTAAGGAGCATAATTAACACTTCTTTTTTGTTGCAAGCAATGGTTTGGAAATTTGATACAAAGAATTAAAAATCTACTTGATATATAACTTCTTATTCAGCTATGTTATTAATTGCTTTGCCAATCTTATATGAGCTTATGTACTATTTTATTAGACCTTCAATTATGTGAAATATATAATAATTGATTAAATCAATAGTGTCATTTAAGGAGTGAGCATTGCAATTTTTTTAAGATATTCTTCACCCGACATGTGTCTTTGTAAATTTAGATATGTGCTATTATCAATAGTTTGTTTCACTAATAACCAGTTAGCTTAAATAGATATTGTCTTACATGTTATTTTAATCCATATTGGAAAATGTCCTCTCTTACTCTGGTATATTGTCTGATTATCAATATATTAGTATGCATATACAATTTTATGTCATAAAATTGTCATTAATAAAGAAGAATATATACTAAAATAAAGTCTAAATTAAAAGATTTGTACATAATATTAAAAATAGAAATAGAATAATAAAAGTATCATACCAAACAATATTATTTAATGTAATGTTTATTATTTGTAAGAAATTTATTTTAGTATGGGTCATCAAATAATTTATTTTAAATTTTATAATTAAATATCATTATTATTTGAGAACTTGAGTAACCAAACACTTATTATAATTTGTAACCATTATAAATACATATGACAAATAGCTATCCTTGACTTATTACAATTGTTAACATGTAATGAAAATTTTCAATTGCACAATTCCATTGCAAGTGAATTTTACTATAATACTAAATATAGATACGTAGGTCTTTGTTTATTAAATCAAATAAATATTTTAAGAAATTTAAGTTTGACTTAATCGTTAAATGAGTTCAATTAAGTTAAAAATAAATTAAGCCATAAATAAATCACATGATCTATTTCCACTCTAATCACAAGATTTAACGAAAAGTAAACTTCGTACCAGTTATATTTAATGGAAATGTTCAAGTTTTTCTTTTTTTGTGTTTTGTTTTTGTTTTGCTGTTTGGGGGGGGGGGGGGTGGCAAATACAATGTTCAAGTCAGAGGCTGAGTAACATTTACAAAAGACCTAATCAATTAAGATTAACTTCCAGCCGATCAAGGCCTAAGGCCACCAATCCTTCCTAGCCTACAAATACCTGGGCCCAACCACGGGAGATTTCATGACCAAAAAAAAAGTCTCTCCATTTTTATCCACTATAGGTTTCACCCCTGATAACCTCAGCCTATTATAGACTTTTTTTAAAAAAAAAATTTAATCTGAGTCTGACCTGCTCTAAAACTTGTATACAAAATATATAATTAAAAACATTTTAAACAGGTTGGGTCAGGTGGCCTACATTTTATATGAAACATTATATTTTATAAACAGTTCATTATTTATACACTGAAAAAATCAAATATGATATCTTTTCATGTTAAAATATGGTACATATCTTCCATGGATTTAATTTTAAGAGATATTTTTAAAATTTAATGTTAATATATTATTTGTGTATGTTATACAATTATTTATTTATATATTACTATGTTTATAAAGTATTTGATCCTTATAATTATTTTCTTAAAAATTACAAATATAATAATATATAATTAAATAACAATATAAAACTCTTTTAGTTAATAATCTATCGAAATTAATTTATTATTCTAATTCATTACATGTTACAACTGAACATTGACTTAGATTCACATTGGCAGCATCCAGCATATAGCGTGTATTAAACATTTTCCTATTTTTATGATGCCATTTCTTAACCAAAGAAAGTGTTCTCAGACGAAGAGGCCGCGGAAGTTCGAGAACATGAAAATAGTAAGGACCTAAAATTGCTAGGAGCAGCATATTCTCCAGATCGGAGGGATAATGAGAGTGATTTTTTCGATGAAAGGCGCCCTATGGGAAACACCGTGCTACATTCAGCAGCCATGTACAGAAATGATGATGGGGTGGATGTGCTAACTAAAAAAGCCCCTAATCTCTTTTCTGGCCAAAATTTCAATGGAGACAAGCCACTACATGTTGCCGCAAAAGCTGGCCATATCTCCACTCTCAAGAAGCTATTGTTCACTTATTTGCACAATTTACAAATTCCATACTCGTATTCTAAAGTCCCCTATATATGTTGCCCTGATGGAAATCCTAGAAACAAACACGCAAGGGAACAATTTCTTGGATGAGCCCTTGCTCAATGGACAAAAGGTGTGATGAATTGCCTAGCTTTTGGAGAAGAAGAGGTTGAGGGTGGTGGCTTCAAGGAATTGCTTGAGCGAACTGCATTGTTTTGGTTAAGCAATAAGAAGGAGATGAAATCGGGTTTGTACTTGGCAATTGAGGCTGCAGACAAGGAAGTTGTTGATCAAGCATTGGCCAAAGACACGATTGGTCTCAAAGGTGGCCAGCCATTGCAAAAAATTGTTGAGGGCCACGAAGCGATGAGGAAAATCTGGCAAGCGATTCCCCACGGCCAGGAGTATATTCCAAAAGGAAAATCACCCCTTCTTGCGGCAATCTTGAAAAGGGATCTAGGTGAGTGACTGAAAGTGCTTTATCATAAAAAATTAAATTAAAAAAAATAAAGTCTCCTCTCTCTTTTTTTTATAATCATATATAAGTGCTCTATACAAGAAATAAGAGAAACAAATTAAATTTTAACCATAAAAAGGTCATATGATTTTTTGTTTTAATTTTAATCATTCATATAAAATTTATTGATCAAGATTTATTACACTTATACTCTCATTATTAATTATTCATCTCACTTAATATGCTTCCCATGCTCAAATAAATTGTGACATTTGCTCAAATAAAAATTATGCTAATATCTTCTAAAATTAAAAATAATTATACTCTACATTTCTCCTGTTTTAAGGATACATCGGCATTTCTCTAGAATTATACTGTCATTATATTTATGTTTCCTAATATTAGTTGACTGTTATAGAAATTGATGATATTAATGTTAAATGCATTGCACATAATTTTTATGCCAATAAAATAATTTTTTAGACTCTCTTTATAATTAAAATGGCTATTATACCCTTACATTAACTTTAGATTTTTGCGACTCCTCTCCCCTAATGAATTAAAATCCCTCTTTTTCTCCCAAATCAGGCTTGAGCAATGCAAGAAACTTTGTTTTTCACTATTCAATAAAAAAAGTCTCTTTGCTTTTAATGGAGTTCTTTGAAGTTTCATTTAATATTAATCAACTGTCCAAAACAAAAATAAATTCTTGTAGTTTTTCACAGTTCTATAACTAAGAACTTTGTAGTTTTTAACCAACTATCATCGTCTATTATGCTGTGATTAATAATAGTAAACAACTATCATTATGTAATAATATATATATATATATATATAATTTGGGGTTATCGGTATAAAAATATAGTAAGTTGACTTGGTGTGTAAAAATTGCAATACTGTTATTCGATTGCTCATGAACTATCCATGGTTTCAGCTAGCATATTTGATTGTCATTTGTCACAAGAGATAATATTTGCTAATGACCGTCATTTTATATGATTACTCATTATATAATTGCTTCTTGGAAGTCTTGCATGAGTTTTGGTTTCAAAATTATAATTTTTTTTCTTTTTAATTCAAATGTATAATTTTGTTTATTCTCAACCCTTCCCCCAGATTTGTTTGTGGGTCTTTTTGAAATAAGGATGTATTCAGTACTCATAATTGATTATTCATATTATATGCTAGATATCTTGAATATCATACTAACAAAGAAACCAGAATGGATCCATTTAAGGGATGCAGAAGTTAGGCTTCCTCTTTATTATCCGGCATCTCTAGGATATCTTGAACGTGTTGAATACCTACTTGAAAAATGTGTTTCCTGCACCATTGAAAGGGATAACTATGGCTTTTCCCCACTTCATTTTGCTTCTTATGGAGGCCTTGTTGATGTAGTTCGGAAGTTGCTACAGCACTGTCTGGATCCTGGAGAAATACTTGACAAAAGTGGCCAAAATATTCTTCACCTTGCAGCTGAAAGTGGAAAGTACAACATAGCAATCTACATCTTGCAAGCTTCTAATCATGGACATGAAAAAATTATAAATGATAAGGATAAAAATGGAAACACTCCCTTGCAGTTGGCCACCTTGTGTTGCCATCCAAAGATTGTGCATACAATAACACGTGACAAAATAGTGGATCTCACTTTGCTCAACGGAAAGAATCAAAGACCTCTTGATTTAACTACGCAATTTTCACTCGAAAGCCTGTCCCTTCGTCAGGCAAGTTACTTCTGCTCTGTATTAAATAATTCATAATATCAATTGCTTTTGTGGTCAAATTGCATAAAAGGATAAGAAAAGTAAATAATTTTCATGAACTATCATTGTTTACTAAGAGGATTTTTTTTTTTTTTTTGACAAAAGGTCTCAAAATTCCCAATTCTCTAGTTCCTCTTTGGTTATATCTTGATATTTCTATCAGATCCATATTTAATTTCATATTTTCAAAACCTAAGATTTAGATGAATTAGTTTTTCTTTTCTTTTTTAATAAAATAAGCAAATCATTTTTAAGTATTTGAAATTGGGGTTTTTTTTTCATTCAAATATTATAATTTGTCAAATTTTGAGAAATTTTCTTCTCTTAAATTATTATTTATATGGAGATTGTTTTTATAACAAAATAACTGCAACAAAAATGTGTGACTGCTACTTACTGTAGCTAAATGCAATAACAAGAGCCTTGCATTTTTAGTAAAGAATACCAAAACACAATTGTTTAAATACTATTCTAACTAATCACATGCTGTCCAACGGGTTAATATCTGTGTATGTGGGACTGGGAATACTCTACTGAGATATTTGATTATTACATGTTTCTTAATTATATCTTTACTATTTTGATTTGCTGGATTTGTGACACACAAAAAATCATGAATATATTTGCAGCGGTTAACATGGTCTGCATTAAAATCTGCTGGCGCACCACATAGTGAGCCTCTACCATTCTCTACCAAGGTCCCTCCCCAAAGATCAGGAATCATTCGGTTAAAATTTGGCCCAAATGTGGATCCGTACAAAGATAGAATCAACACTCTCATGTTGGTTTCGACCCTTGCAGTTACAGTGACACTTGCGGCAGGTTTCACCATGCCTGGTGACACTAACAGCTCTAATCCAGAGCTGGGCATGGCCACTATGTTGCATCACATATGGTTCAAGATATTCATTTTGTGCATCACAATATCTATGTATGGTGCCATCGGTGTTACCATCATACTCATTTGGGCTCAGCTAGGGGAGATAACTTTGGTCCTTCTTGCCCTTAAAGTGGCCAGGCCTGTTTTCGGAGTCACTTGCAACATTGTTTATAGCATTTTTGGCTGGTGCGGTGTCCACTGAGTTATTTGTGATCTTAGTTGGCTGGCCACTATTTTAGTTGCCATGGCTACGGCCTTCATTGTTGTGCTTATGTTACTCTACATTCTCCTTTGGTTTCCCTCGCCCTCAAGTAACATAGTGGTTCGATACATTTCCTACTATCCCTTTCTGTTTTTGGCATCACTGGTTTAACAATGCTGCTGATATCATGTGAGAACTGAGCAAGAGAGTGATTGAATGGAGTGATGCGAAAAAAAAAAAAAATGAATCAATGTACAGCAGCAGAGTTTATATACAAAGACATTAACCATCGTTAGATTTGCTAACTAGACTACTAAATAGAGTTCCAACTAACTATCATGCTAGTTGGCATAACTAACTGCTAACAATTGTCTTAACTGACTTAACAAAAGTGAGGCTAAATTAATTACATAGCTAAGATAATTACATCAGTGTTAACAACATGTGTCATTAACAAGTTCTAGAAGACTTTGCCAAAGTACTTACAAATGTCACCTTTTTCTTTGGCATATATAGATGCTTCACCTTCTTCACATTGCTATATGCTCTACCACTATCTTTGCCCATAGCATTCTCTCCCATCAACTTGTGTAAGTTATCGCTAGGCTTCTTTCCCTTCATCCTCATCAAAGAACCTCTACAAATTTGCATTATTGCATCTCTTGCAAAGTATCTATAACCCAAATAAATCAAATTCCTTCCAAGATCAGGCACATATCTCACATCACCAAGTATGTGCACCCAACCATTATGCATCTTAATTTTCACAATGCCCTTTTCAACAATATCCAATCAGTCACCATTGGCCAATCTCACAACCTCATCCCACAAGTATCATAAGTATCAAACCATTCTTTTTTGCAACAAACATGATTAGAATAAATAGAATCTAAAAGCCAGTCATCACTATAAGCACTCTTCTTTTCTTCAACTATCAATAACTCAATTTTATAATTTGAAGATTCTTGCACAACTATTGTAGCATCTTCAAACTTCTTTTTTCCTTTTCCTTTACTCCTTTCAAATTCTTCCATACCTGCTTTCAATTTCTTGCAATAAAATTTGATGTAACCCATCTTGTGACAATAATAACATTGTTTATCTTTATAGTCTGGTATCCCTACCAAAGTTATTGCCATGAGATATACTTTTGCTACAAGTAGATCTAGCAACAAAAATACTCCCTTTTGATTGATCACTCGACCTTTTTAGTTTCTTATTCTCCAATAACACAACAATCACATCATCAATTTTCAGTGTATCTTTTCCAACCAGCAGTATAGTGGTTAAACTCTCATAATGATTTGGAAGAGATGACAACAATAATGCTTTATCTTCACCATCAACTTTCATATCAATGCCGGATAATTGTCCAATTAATTTTGTAAAATAATTCAATGATCTCTAATATATGTACCATCATCCATCTTCAATTGATATAGTTCTTTCTTTAAAAACAAATGGCTTGTAAGAGACTTCGACGTATACATGTTCTCTAATTTCTTCTATAAATCAACCATAGAAGTTTCATTTAGAACATTATATTGTACCTCAGGTGCTAGGCACAAGCGAATCATACTGACAGCTTTCATCTCCATCTCTGCCTCTTCTTCGTCTGTCATCTTTTAAGGCTTCTTTTCCTTCTTATTCAAAGCATTAACCAGTCCCTGCTGCATTAAATTGTCTTTCACATTACTCTACCATAGGCTAAATTTCCTTTTGCCATCAAAGAGTTCCATCTCAAATTTGCCCATTCGCAAACCTTGTTCCTTGCCATAAAAAATACCAGAAGTGGGATTAGAACCCACTCTAATACCAAATGGTGGGAAAAAAACTCCAATCAAACAAATAAACAAGCAAAAGAGAGCACAAGAAATTAAATTGGTTCGAACATTGCTGCCTATGTCTACGACTTCACAAATCATTCCACTAAATTTTGTCAAAAATATAGTCACTAATATGACAAATTCTCTTAAACCCTAAACCCCAATACACCCAATCTAATAAAATAATTTTCCTCATATAAATAAAATACTCACTTTACTCATAAATTATCTCCTCCTAACAACAAGTCTCTCAAAGCTGTTTTATTCTTGCCAAACACTCTTAATGCACTTGCATGGTGCACACACACTCACTACATTGTTATAGCTATTTCCATTCACTTCTTAACTACTGTAGCTATGATGCATTGTACTTTAAATATAATTTCTGGTGTATTACATAGTATGAGTTAGCTGGAATTTTTTTAAAATTTTAATTAGTATTATTGAGTATTTATGCTCTAAGAACAGATTTTTTTGTAACGCAAATCTTCAAAGAATTGTGTATTCAATTTTTTGTTTTCATAGTTTTTATGTATCTTGTATTGCACAAGTGTTGTAGATTTGTTTTATTTCTATTTCATTTTCAAGTCACCTTTAGTCCTTTCCTTATTTATCCACCATGCTTTTTTGTTTAAAATATTTTGTTTGGACTAAACATTAATTGATATTTGATAAAGGCAAATGCTATGTGCCCCTTACTTGCAAGAGGCACCACAAGGTGCAATATAATGGATGGGTGTGATTTGAAAAAGTATGCATACTCCAAACACCTACAATGCATTATAGTAAATTTTAATTTTTAGTTAGATTTTAAACTTCTGATTAAATATATTTTAAAAGTGACTAAAATTTATCTACATAATTATAAAATATCCCCAAAAATATCTATTTAATTTTAGGATTATGCGGATAAAATTTTATTTAATTTTAAGATCACACAGATAAAATTAATAATTATTACAATACATCACATGTATTTAAAAATAATTAAAATTTATTTGCGTAATCCTAAAATATCCCTCAAAAATTCTGTTTAACTTCAAGATCATGCAGATAAAATTTTATTTAATTTCAGATCCTACAGATAAATTTTAAAAATTATTCCAATATATTACAAATAATTGATATATCAATACACTATCAAATCTCATCTATTGGATTAACAAGTTGCACCAAACACGCTGCCTTTGATTTGATGATATATAGAAGAATTTTGTTGCAATTTGAAGTAGTTGATTCTACTTTTTGCACTTGGATAAATGGGCATCCTATTGCATATAAGTATCTCTCTCTCTCTCATACGCTCGCAAACTTTTGTGCACGATGAAAACTTGCTTGTGGATATGCTACTTTGGTGTTTTCAACTCGAGTAAATACTATGCTGAGAAGAACGCATAGAAAATAGATCAGGAAATGTTAACAACGATGCCGGATGATAAGGAGGCATATTGTGAAATAGATGATAAGTTGATAACTTTGTTCTTCAGTAATGAAGAAAATAACGTTAGTTGTTGTCTAAATATTAGAGGTTTGTTTACCAATTGTCACGTGTGCAAGTTCTGGGCCAAAATATAGCAGTAGAACATTTGATCTTCTGTTCACTCAAGCTAAAATGAAGGGGCTTATATCTGTCTATTGTAATGGATAGGATATTAAGTGCCTTACTTTTTATCAAGAAAAAGTTAGTGCCCCATTACATGATAATAAGAAAGAAAAATGATAATAAGAAAAATTTTTATTCTTATTATTTGAGTAAAGAGAGAGCTTATTTTGTATATATTTAAAATAAATAAATAAATAAAATCAAAAGTAAAAAATAAAAATAAAGAAAGAAAGAAAAGAGTACGCCCAAAATAAGGAAAAAATAAAGGAAAGAAAATCAACATTTTTTTTATTTTTAAAAAAAATATTAAAACAAATAAACAAAGGAAAAAGGAGGCTCACGCAAGCTCTAACATAATGGCGATGCACTATAGCAATGTCCTTGGCAAAAATCATGACGAGCTGTGATGGATCGGTGTTAGCCAAAACAAAAAGAATAATAAAAGAAGGCACACACAAGCTCCAACATGATGGCGAGTCACCATAGGAACATCCTTGGCAAAAAGAAATTTGGCAAGCAGAACCGTAGCGATACTCTGCTTTGATTGCAGTTCTCCTTTTCTCTATAGCTTGCAACAATTCTGGTTCCTTTCTCCTCTTTCAGTATTTCAGTTCCTTTGCACACAATCACAATTTTTTTGCTCTTATTCACTCCTGCTATTACTAAAAAGACCCCCCTTTCTGAATTGTTTGCTCTATTTGTATATATTGGAGGGATTAATTGCCATTAAGTCTGATTGATTCTAATTGAAATTTTGTCTTAATGATGATTGGCAAATTTGATCTGATTTGAATACAAATGCCAAAATTGATTGTGCCCAAAATTAAGAGATGCTAGCCAGATTTTGTTCCCATTTATTCTGATTTAATTTTGATTTTTCTTTTCTTCTTTTCTCTTTTTTTTATTTTCTCTTTCTTCTTCTCTCTTTTTTTTTTTGGTTAAAATATTTTATGATTGGGCTATCCTCTTATTTTAAAATGGGCTAGCTTTCTTGTCCTTCATTCTTCTCTTCTCTTCTTTTATTTTTATTTTTTTGTCTCGGACAAAATATGGTGTTCACACTAGCCATCACTATAAGCACTCTTCTTTTCTTCAACTATCAATAACTCAATTTTATAACTTGAAGATTCTTGCACAACTATTGTAGCATCTTCAAACTTCTTTTTTTCTTTTCCTTTACTCCTTTCAGATTCTTCCATACCTGCTTTCAATTTCTTGCAATAAAATTTGATGTAACCCATCTTGTGACAATAATAACATTGTTTCTTTTTATAGTCTGGTCTTAAGACAAAACTTGATCTTGAATTATCCCTGCCAAAATTATTGCCACAAGATATGCTTTTGCTGCGAGTAGATCTAGCAACAAAAATACTCCCTTCTGTTTGATCATTCGACCTTTTTAGTTTCTTATTCTCCAATAACACAACAATCACATCATCAATTTTCAATGTATCTTTTCCAACTAGCAGTATAGTGGTTAAACTCTCATAATAATTTGGAAGAGATGACAACAACAATGCTTTATCTTCATCATCAACTTTCACATCGATGCTGGGTAATTGTGCAATTAATCTTGTAAAATGTAACACCCTACCAATTTAACGTTATGCTTAAGTCATAGTATGAAATTAAGTAGATTGTGTTACCGTGTTGATACTCTGCTTACTATTTACTTATCATGTCACATCTTCTCTTTTTTTTTTTTTTTTAAACGGTCGAAATGACGCGCTGTATATAACAAACGTGATCAACATCGCAGAATGTAATGAAATTTACAAAAAAGCACTACAAAAAGCACAACGGAACAGATACAGCCAGGTAATACATCATCAACTGTATACATATATATAGGTTGGAAGCCAACGCTTCAGTTTAAGTACAGATGTAAAACAAGATACATAAGTGGGGCCAATGTATCAAAAAGAAGGTCCGTGTCAGTCAAAATGATCCTATGGGGTCCTTAGAGGACATTTCAAACTAACTGATATACATGCAGCTAAGTCTATGACCCAATGCTGCACACTACTAAAAGAGGGCCATGTTGTACAATAGAACTCTCAGCCGGGACTTACTCGGTCAGGTAGCCGTTGGCCACACCAGGCCCGGCTGGGGAGTAGTCCACACTAGGTCCTGAGGAGAAGGATGATGAGCCGGTAGCCTCCAAAGGATCGCTCTCGAAACTGAGCAGAATGTCTGGAACCATATGCGGAGGTGACTCGGGTGGAGGACTAGCAGGTGCTGTGAGCGTTAGAGGTGCTGGAGGAGGGTGTGCCATATGCAACGGAACCGCAAAATATGGAGTGGCAGGGTCAAAAGCAGGCTGAAATAGAGGAACAACAAAATTCCTATTGCTAAAAAGGTAGAGACAGAAATGGCAGGAGCCGGCTATGTACAGTGAGTCCACTATGGGATCATGGTGGAGCTGCAGGTCCGGGATCTTAATAAAAAGAGTGGCTGTCGAGTCCATCACCAGCGTCTGAGAATGATGTGGAAATATAAAGCGAGGTGAGAATTTAAAGAAATTCTCAGTACGGTTCGCGTATGGTATTTAACTGACATCACATTCATTCTCAGTTGTCTCGGTTTTTATTTAATTATAAAAAAAATATGGCCTCAAATTAAACTATCCACATTTAATAAGTTTAAGAAAAATGTCTAGTCTGAGGCAATGTTCAATTTAACTTAAAATAACATAAGAAACAGAATGACTGCTAAACAGTGATATACAGAATAATGAGCAGAATAAATGACAGAGTAAATGAACATATAGCAGTAAATAAACATAACAGTCCAACTGTAAATAATTTATAATGACTATTCAATGTGATCATGCAAAATTCATTCTTAAACTTATCTTCATAAACTTTTCCATTACTTGGTCCCCTGGGAGATCTTAGCCATTTAGACTCCTAGGTAATAGTCTGCTTTTCAGGATCAAGCTTGTTCCTATAAAGGAATGTCGAGCTTACTTTCCCCGACCTTCCCACCGATCTATTCCCCTTAACTTTAATCCGAGGTTGGCCCAAGTATTATGGAATATTTCATCATAACATAACCTTTATGAACTCATAACATAACCTTTATGGACTTCTGGCAAATGCACATGGATCTAAATATATATGATAACTCTTGCATAGGATTTATCGAAATTTCGGCAGCATAACAGAACGTGTCCGCTTCCCCATGAATAGTGCCAGTACTCAAAACACCAAAGTTTCAGGAAACTCATAACATGTCATCCACAATCTCAATCATCAATCTCATAGGAATAATTGTCACATTTAACACATAGTTGCTGTCCCAGCTCATTCATTCAACTTGGTTTTTGTAAATCAAGCTAAAATTTCTATTTAACTCATCTGGAGCTAAATTTTGGACATGTTAGAGTATTATGTGTCTATTTTCTAACCTCTTTAGTCCCATCTAATTTTGATAGGTATAGCTGAAATTATTTAAGTTTTATCCCGACCTGCCTTGTAGCTGGCCAAAATTACACACGTAAAAGTAAAAATCCACTAAAAATTGAAAACCAGCTCAAATCATATGAAATTGATATCATATTAAAGATAACAGGACAAGCTTTCATTTTCAAGCAGTTCCATTTCATTTGCTTCAGTAGAGCTTGAGTTATAAGCCCCGAAAGTTGACCTTCCTGAATTGCCCTATTTTGGCCTGGTTTGGACATGGGGCAACTTCTTCGAACCACTGGGAGAAAACGGGACCGTATCTAACTTTGAAATTTTTATGAGATGTTCTCCTATATGTAAACTTTCTAAAAAAGTTAGTTTCATTCAATTCCAAGTCGTATAGAGCAAGTTTTGCCCTGAACAACCCAGTCTGCCCAGAATCAACCCAAAAAACCTAGGTCAAACTTCCAAAATTCATATCTCTCTCAATACTAATCCAATGGCCTTATATGAGATATGTATGGAAAGCCCTAATGTCTAGTTTCATATAAAAATAGTTTCATCAAATTTAAATGGCTATAAGCAGAGCCGTACACTCCGCTGTACGGACTACCGAGGGATTTTGGTCTTCTAGCCCCTCACATCTTCCTATTCTCAACCTTTTCTACTCCTCACTCAAATTTAGACACAAAAACAGCCAACAACTAGCCAAAGATCATCATTTTCATTCAATAATCACATCAAGAAGTGAGAAAATAAATCCACAATCAGCCACCCAAAATTAGAATAATAAGAATAGAATTGAACCTCTACCTCTTTGTATGTGATTTTGCTAGATTTTGGTGTTTGGTTTGATGGAACCTTATCAAGCTTGGAGGTTTGATGGAGTAGGTTAAGAGAAGAAGAGAAGAAGAAGGCTTGAATCAGAGGAGAAGGAAGAGCAATCAGCATGAGAAGGAAGAGAGAAAATTTGACTTAAACATAAAGAGGGTAGTTGGCTTCAAAGATTGTGATTGTCTGAAATTTTGTGGTGGATTTCCAACCATGCCTTCCTCTCCTTGTGCCTTTCCTTGCGCCACTATTATGGGTTAAGTGGCTGAGTTTTTAGCCACTTGATGTAGGGTTACGAGTATAAAATCCTATTGATTCAGTTCCGACAGTTTAAAATACCGTAATCTTACCGATTTCCTTTAATTCAGTAAATTGGTTTAAGAAAATTTCTATGAAATCTCTTATACTTCTAACCTAATTCCCTCATATCTAAACTCAATTAATTGTTAATTAATTGATCCTAAATAAATATTTAGTCAAATTTTAATTAACTTCAACTGTTCGATAAAAATCGAATAATTAGGTGAAAAATGATAAGAAAATTCCAGTGGATGTTACATAAAATAATTCAATGATCTCTAATATTTGTACCATCATCCATCTTCAATTAATATACTTCTTTCTTTAAAAACAAATGGCTTGTAAGAGACTTTGACATATACATGTTCTCTAATTTCTTCCATAAATCAACCATAGAAGTTTCATTTAGAACATTATATTTTACCTCAGGTGCTAGGCACAAGCGAATAAATCTTGTGACTTTCATCTCCATCTCTTCCTCTTCTTCGTCTGTCATCTTTTAAGGCTTCTTTTCCTTCTCATTTAGAGCATTAACCAGTCCCTGCTACATTAAATTGTCTTTCACATTACTCTACCATAGGCTAAATTTCCTTTTGCCATCAAAGAGTTCCATCTCAAATTTGCCCATTCCCAAACCTCGTTTCTTGCCATCAAAAATACCAGAAGTGGGATTAGAACCCACTCTAATACCAAATGTTGGGAAAAAAAACTCCAATCAAACAAATAAACAAGCAAAAGAGAGTACAAGAAATTAAATTAGTTCGACCATTGCTGCTTATGTCTACAACTTCACAAATCATTCCACTAAATTTTGTCAAAAGTATAGTCACGAATATGACAAACTCTCTTCAACCCTAAACCCCAATACACCCAATCTAATAAAATAATTTTTCTCACATAAATAAAATACTCACTTTACTCATAAATTATCTCCACCTAACAACAAGTCTCTCAAAGCTGTTTTATTCTTGCCAAACACTCTTAATGCACTTGCATAGTGCACACACTCACTACATTGTTATAGCTATTTCCATTCACTTCTTAACTACTGTAGCTATGATGCATTGTACTTTAAATGTAGTTTCTGGTGTGTTACATAGTATGAGTTAGGTGGAATTTTTTTAAAATTTTAATTAGTATTATTGAGTATTTATGTTCTAAGAACAGATTTTTTTGTAATGCAAATCTTCAAAGAATTGTGTATTCAATTTTTTTGTTTTCATCGTTTTTATGTATCTTGTATTGCACAAGTGTTGTAGATTTGTTTTATTTCTATTTCATTTTCAAGTCACATTTAGTCCTTTCCTTATTTATCCACCATGCTTTTTTGTTTAAAATATTTTGTTTGGGCTAAACATTAATTGATATTTGATATAGGCAAATGCTATGGTGCCCCTTACTTGCAAGAGGCACCATGCACCTTGTAAAGGTGCAATATAATGGATAGGTGTGATTTGAAAATGTATGCATACTCCAAACACCTACAATGCATTGTAGTAAATTTTAATTTTTAGTCAAATTTTAAACTTGTGATTAAATATATTTTAAAAGTGACTAAAATTTATCTACATAATTATAAAATATCCCCAAAAATATCTAGTTAATTTTAGGATCATGCAGATAAAATTTTATTTAATTTTAAGATCACATAGATAAAATTAAGAATTATTACAGTACATCACATGTATTTAAAAATAATTAAAATTTAATTGCGTGATCCTAAAATATCCCTCAAAAATTCTGTTTAATTTCAAAATCATGCAGATAAAATTTTATTTAATTTCAGATCCTACAGATAATTGGTATATCAATACACTATCAAATCTCATCTATTGGATTAACAAGTTGCGTGGTGCAAGTAAGTTGCATCAAACACGCCGCCTTTGATTTGATGATATGTAGAAGAATTTTGTTGCAATTTGAAGTAGTTGATTCTACCTTTTGTGCTTGGATAAATGGGCATCCTATTGCATATAAGTATCTCTCTCTCTCTCTCTCTTTCTCTCTCTCTCTCTCTCATATGCTCGCAAACTTTTGTGCATGATGAAATACTTGCTTGTGGATATGCTACTTTGGTGCTTTCAACTCAAGTAAATACGATGTTGAGGAGGACGCATAGAAAATAGATCAGGGAATGTTAACAACGATGCCGGATGATAAGGAGGCATATTGTGAAATAGATGATAAGTTGATAACTTTGTTCTTCAGTAATGAAGAAAATAATGTTAGTTGTTGTCTAAATATTAGAGGTTTGTTTACCTATTGTCACGTGTGCAAGTTCTGGGCCAAAATATAGCAGTAGAACATTTGATCTTTAGTTCACTCAAGCTAGAATGAAAGGGCTTAAATCTGTCTATTGTAATGGATAGGACATTAAGTGCCTTACTTTTTATCAAGAAAAAGTTAGTGCCCTATTACATGATAATAAAGAAGAACAATGATAATAAGAATGAAGCTTTTACATTAATCAACTCTTTGTCCCATTAACAGAAATTTTAATATTTTGCAAGGACAGCCAAGACAGCAGCATACCTACAGAGTTTGAAAAACCTGATTTTTGTCATCCGTGTGGTTCAGACCATAAGAATGTTCTAGCTGTTCAAGTGTTTAGATGGAGTGATGGCTTTTACCTCGAAGATCAAGACCATTGGCGGTTATCTGGCATACACCGTGATGTGCTTCTCCTAGCAAAGCCAAAGGTTTGTTTTCTCTAAATTTCTCCTCACCTACTATTTCTCAGTCTCATTTAGGAGCTACTTTGTGGACAATGTTCTAATAATGCATATTCTAGTAGGGTGAAAAGTAAGTACTATTTGCATAAGATATCAAAACGTGATGCTGACATTATTTTCGTCAGCATTGTGATGAGTTTATGAAATCTTTAATAGAACAAATTAAGCTAAAGTTGGATTTGATCCTTAATGCACCTCATTTATGATCTAACTGTCCTATAAAGTCTAAGTTTTAAAATAATTCATACATATCTTTGTTTTAATTTGTCCTTTTTAGTGTAAGCTGAATTTATTCAGCTGTTTGATTAGGTTTTTTTCCCGCCCCCTGCTTGATGCTAATATCTTTAAGATTATGTGGTATATAGGTATCTATCACGGACTATCTTTTCAAATCAAACATTGCTGAAGATTTTTCTTATGCAGAGATACTGGTAAGCATAAATATCTTGTGAAATTACTTTGCTTTTCATGTTTCAAATGTATATTATGTGTCTGTAACTAGTCTTGTTTGTGGAAGATTTTACTTGAATCCAATTACTTTGAAGTCTTTATCTCTTTTGTTGTTCTTTTGTTTTTGGTGGTAAAAATTGAATGCAACTACCATAATTTATATCAATGTGAATGAAATGCGTTATGTTTTACTTTCAGAAAGTACATTTAATCTTTGTTGTCTATGTTCTACCATAATTGTACATTTGTGTCATTTTCTTGGTCTTGACAATTGATCTCATAATTTTGGGCCAAAGGAAGCGGTTAGCTAAAGTTTCTACCGAAGTTCAAACTCTGGGATTTGTACTGTTGCATCAGAGGGAAGGTTTGCCTCGGGTTGTAGTCCACTTTCATTGCCCCCAACCACCATTGTTTTTCGATTGTGTTCATTGATATTATCAAAAGAATGATATTTTTTTTTTTGTTTTTTGGGGTATTTGAATGTTAATTTTCTGGACCTATTATGTTGTCAATCTCATGTACATATGATCTAGGTTGAAGTAAAAATGGATAACTACTTAGAGACCTCCAAGGATATTGTTCTTACAAACTATAGCATTGAAGCTGCACTGTATGATTTTGGAAGCCGGTACACCAGTAATGGGAATCCTGATCTCCTTTCATCTAATGTAGCAGACTTAAAGCTTCAACCGTCAAGTGCACCACCTTTAGGGTTTCATGGTTATGTGCTTGTTGGGAGACTACAATCACCAAAGCTTTGGTCTGCAAAGCAAGTGAGAAATTTCAGTCACTATTTGCATGTTTTTGGACAGAGCTTTTTTCTTTGATTAATGAACCAGTGATCTATAACCCTTAAGTCTGAACATTAATGTCTTGAAAAACCACCAATTTTGTTAAAATCTCTTGCTTGAGATCAAATTAATATCAAGAAAATGATGAAGTATTATCAAATTCTTTTGTTCAATACTTATTCTGTGGCTTTTAACTGTAGATGTGTTCTAAGTTTATTATTATGTCACATTCTTCTCATTCATTTTTTCCCAGTTAGAACATTTTTGTTTACTTGGCCAGTTATAGATAGTCCAAATACAGTTTTTTATTTCTTTACCCTCTTATTTGAACTTTGAAGACCTGTGTTTTGATGATGATTTATCAATTATTTTATGTAATTAGAAGTTTATTAATATGCGTTTTCGTAAAGAATAATATGAGCTGCTTTGCTTAACAGTCTTTGCCTAATGTTAATCTTTTCCTATTTGGTTCTTATTTGACATCTTATTTTGTTTGGATTTATCTCAGCCATACCTCTATACCCTAGTTGTCATCCTTAAAGATCAACCTGGCAATATTGTTGACTGTGAGTCATGTCCGGTGGGCTTTAGAAAAGAATCTATGGCCTACAAATAGTTGCTTGTTAATGGACATGCAGTCATAATAAGAGGTGTGAACAGGCACGAACATCATCCATGAGTGGGAAAGGCAAACATAGAATCCTGCATGATCAAGGTGCTGCTTGTCTGTTTTTCCTTTCTTAAAGTTGCATTAATTAGATTGTCAGTTCATCTCTTTATTATGGGCCAATGCTAGTAGTATTCAACTCTTCAGACACTAATGACTGCTTTTCCTACAAGATTTGGTCTTGATGAAACAAAATAATATTAATGCTGTTAGGAATAGCCATTATCCTTAGCATCCACGCTGGTATGAGCTATGTGATCTTTTCAGCATGTACATGATAGATGAAGCCAATATTGAGACTCATGGTTTCGATTATTCTAAACATCTCAGGCATTCTACTTTGGAACCTTGTTGGACCACTGCAATGCTAGATCGAGTGATTAGCATGGTTGAGAGAGATAAAAATCACACATGCATTATGTGTTGGTCTTTAGGGAATGAATCTGGATTTGGACCAAATCATTTTGCCTTAGTTGGTACCACGCTTCAGCTCACTTGCTCTGATTTCAGGCATATCTGAATCAACTCATTTCTTCATTCTGCCATTTTAATTTTTCTAGAAAAATTGCCTAGTAATTTTGTGATCTATCTCTACCAAAGAATTGCTTCCAAAAAACTGCTATATCTTTTTCATAGAATAAATAACCATTTTTAAGCATATGGCATCAAATGGCAAATCAATATCTTGGTGTAATGAGCTAAAATTGAGGACTATAGGAAAAACATTCATAGAAGTTAGGAGAAAAACATTAGTTATATTGGTCACTAATTAACATAAGAAAGAATAAGTAGGATAGCATTGTTTAATGCATCTTATTAGGCTTTAACACTCTGTGAATCTTCTTAAGTGTTAATTCTTTCAAATGTCACCATCTTTTCTTGTCTTTTCTGTTTCTGTATCTCCATTTTGTTCATGTTGAGACATTTATCAGGTTGGATTTAGGGAAGAGATATTGCATTATGAAGGAGGTGGATCTAAAACTCCATGCATAGATACTGTGTGCCCCATGTATATGCGTGTTTGGGACATAGTGAAAATTGCAAACGATCCAAATGAACCATGACCTCTGATACTTTGCGAGTATGCTTTTTGTGCCTCGAGGACATTTTTATATTTAGGATTCATATCAATAACTCAGTGTGACTTCCACTGTTTGCTACTAATTTCAGTGATACTTATGCTGTAACACCCTACTAATTTAATATTATGCTTAAGTCATAGCATTCAATTAAGTAGCGTATTCTGATATTAATATTCGCTTAAATTTACGTGATTTGTATTACAAAGCAGTAAGCTGTATTTGTTATACTATACGCACTACGGAACTCAACATAATATCCTAATATATAAGAAATAGTACAATAACATTTCTGTATACCTGCAAATGTATATGTATATATATCAGAAGCCACTGCTTCAGTTTAGGTACAAAATGTCAAAGTAAAATACATAAGCGGCTGGTATATTAAAAGACAATAATGCCCGTACCAGTCAAAACGTCCTATGGTCCTCAGAGGACATTTCGTAACCTACTGCTAACCCTACAGTCAAGTCTATGACCCAAAGCTACCTGCTGTCCAAAAGAGGGTCATACTGTACAATATCTCCGGCTGCTGAGCTACTCCGTCAAATAGCCGTTAGCCATGCCAGGCTCGGCCGGTGTGTAGTCCGCGCTGGGTCCTAAGGAGGAAGAGGGTGACGAGCCGGTGGCCTCTGAGGGGTCACTCTCTGAACTCAATGGATATCAGGGACTGCCTGCGATGGTGACTCGAGCGGGGTCGGCGAGTGCGGCCCGGTCTTCTTGGTGCGGGGAGAAATAGGAGGTGGGTGTGCCATGTGCAGCGGGACGGAAATGTAGGGAGTAGCAGGGTCAAAAATGGGATGATGTAAAGGAACATCAAAGTTCCTGTTGCTGAAGAGATATACACGGAAGTTACACAAACCAGCTATGTACAAGGAATCCAACTCCGAGTCGTGGTAGAGCTGTAAAGCGGGAATCTCAATGAAGAGGGTCGCGGTGGAGTCCATCGCCAATGGCTGAGAATGGTGCGGAAGATACAAAATAGGGTGAGAATTTCAAGAAATTCTCGAGGGTTCAATTATCTTGGTTAATCGACATCACATACATTCTCAGTTGCCTTGGTTTTTACTTAATTATAAAAACATGTATTCAAACTGAGAATATCAATTTTAATGAGTTCAAGAAAATATCTGGCCCGAGGCAAGGTTCAATTTTACTTTAGACGACACAAGAAATAAAATAGATTACTAATAATAGTATGAAGAAGGATAAACAGAATAAATAAATAAACAGCAGTAAATGAATATAGTAGACAACTATAACATCTTGACATAACTATTTCATACATTTATGCATTCATTTAATTATGCAAACTCATACTTGAACTTTCCTTTCTTAAACTTTTCATTTCCTTTCATCATTTTTCCATCTCTTGGTCCCCTGGGAGTTCTTGGCCATTTAGACTCCTGAGTAATAGTGCAACTTATCGGGATCGAGCTCGTTCTATCTGAGGAATTGCCGGGTTTACTTTCCCCGACATTCCCACCGATCTATTCCCCTTAACTTCTTATCCGGGGTTGGCCCAAGTAGCATGAAACTTTCATGTGACATGAGTCTTAATATACTTTCATAACTTTCCTTGAAATGCATATGTATTATCATGAAATTCATAACTCGTGCAGGGGTCCTACCGAAATTTCGGTAGCACGACGAAACGTGTCCGCTTCCCCATGAATAGTGCCAACATACCAGAACATCAATTTATCATAAAGAACCCAACATCACATACATATTCCGATATTGAACTCATATCAACATCAAATTCATTAAGGCAGAGTTTCTGCCTTAGCATAATCAACCAACCAGGTTTTTATAATCCAAGCCATTATTTCTATTTAACTCATTTGGACCTCAAATTTGGATATGCTAAAGCGTGATGTGTCTAGTTTCTAACCTCTTTGGTCCCATCTAATTTTGATATCTATAGCTCAAGATATTCAGGTTTTACCCCGGCCTGCCCAATGGCTAGCCAGAATCAGGCAACTAAAACTAAAAATCTACTAAAAATCGAAAACTGACTCAAATTACACGAAATTGGACTCATATTAAAGCTAACAGGGTAAAGTTTCATTCAAAAAAAGTTCCATTTCATTTGACTTGGTAGGGCTCGAGTTATAAGCCCCGAAACTTGACTTTCCTGAACTGCTCTGTTTTGGCTCGGTGTGATCATAGGGTAACTTCTCTGAATCACTGGGGACAAATAGTATGGTAACAAACTCGAAATTTCTAGGTAGGACGTTATCCTATGTGTAAGCTTTCCACCAAAATTAGTTTCACTCAATTTGGAGTTGTATAGGGTGAGTTATACCCTTCTCAACCCATACTGCCTGGGTGAATGTCTTGATTTCTAGATAGAACTTCAAAAATTCATATCTCTCTCAATACTACTCCAATGGTCTTATATGATATATGTATAGAAAGCCCTAGATGTCTAGTTTCACATAAAAATGGTCTCATTAATTTTAAATGGCGGGAGGCGGAGCTGTACACTCCGCCGTATGGACTGCCGAGGGTTTTGAGTTTTCCAGCCTCTCAACTTCTTCATATCTTCATCCTTTCTCACTTCCAATTCAAATTTTAACCTCATAAACAGCCCATAACCCATCTATAATTCATCATAATCATTCAATCAACATATCAAAATTAGGAAATTAGACCACCATCAATCCTTTAGGAATCAGAAAATCAAGTAAGAATTTAGAACCTCTACCTCTTGCTATGAATGATTTTGGTTTAAGTTTGTAGCTGCAACTTCGTAGAATTTCAAAGTGTGGTGGAGTTGGGTGAGTGAAGAGAAGAAAAGATAGCTGAAGTGAGGAAAAGGTAACGTGAGAGAAAAGTCTGAATGAGAGGAGAAGAAGGTGTTATATAAGCATGAGTATGAGTTAACTTGGAAGGTTTTGATTGGCCCCAAAACATAAGGCTGAGTTTCAGCCAACCTTGCTTTCTTTTTGTGACCAATCTGCTCTCCACGTCGTCCTCTTTGTGTGGTATAATCGCTCTCCACGTCGCCTAAAGTGGAACTAGTTTCCAGTATATTCTGAAAATGAAATCGAAACTCGTATTCTTTATAAAGTCGGAACTCGTGCACATCTTGCATATGAAGTCGGAACCCGGGAAACATATCCAGCTTATTTGAAACTCGAAAGCAAAGCCTGATGTGAAGCCAAGTAATTAAAGTCGGAGGTCGTGAATTGTAGGACCTCGATATCGGAACTCGGGAGGATAGGAAATGAGAGTTCTTGGTATTAAACTCGAGGTCGGAACTCGTGAAAATTTGACTCGGACTTGGAGACAAGTTCAAAAATCTGATCTCGCGTCCATTTCTAGTTGAGATAAAATCGGACGTCGGATTTAGTGTTAAGTCAGAAATCTTAAGATCGGAAATTGGAAACATCTGCCACTTGAAATGAAATCGGAAATCAGAATTTATTATGCTTATGTAAGGTCGGAAATTGGAGAATGCAAGGCAATCCGTTTGAGCCTTCCTAAGGTCAGAAATCGGAAATCCTTGTCTGTCCAGCCTTGAAGATGAATTCGGAGGTTGGGAATACTGATAGGCTCGGAAGTCGGAAGTTGCGGACGTTACATATGCCTTTTTTATTTGTGATGCCCAAATGCCAGGCATTCACATGCAATGCGTAACATCAATGGGAATCTACATATATATTGGGAAGCAATTGACAACACATTTGGACTTCAAGGAGGCTTTATTTGGGATTGGGTAGATCAGGTGAGTTGCCCTTGAACACCATAATTGATGATTGATCAATATTTGGTTGGCCCCTCTTAGGGAATAAGGTGCATGTTAGGAGGAGATTAAAGAGAGGATTATGCTTCTTGTGCAATGAAAAATTTGACCTCATGCACATAAACAAACAATTTCATGTGAAGATTGCCAAAACTAAAGAAGTGTTAATAGAAGAGCTGGAGGAACAGTGTGATAAACATGCAATGTTGGTGGAAGAAGAGACTTTGGAGTTATTCATGAACAGCATAATGATATGACCTCTAAGAAGTTTCTTAAGCTCTAGGGAGAAATATGGGGTAGAATGGTGATAGTGTTGGTTGATTGTGGGGTATCCAGCAATTTTGTTTTTGTGAAACTAATGCAAGAGCTGTAAGTTACCGGACTTAGATATCCCTAAGTATTTGTAGATATGGGATATGGTCATATGGTGAGGAGTATAGGAGCATGTAAGGGAGTCATGTTGCACATGCAAGAGTGGATATAAATAAGAAGTTCTTCCTCTGTGTTAGGGAAAGCAGAGGGAGTTTTTAGGATGACTGGCTTTAGAGCTTGGGCAAAATCTGAGCTAACTTTGAAAAAACTTACTATAAAGATAAAAGTAGCTGAAAAGATGATAATCACTAAGGTTGATCCATCTCTGTCAAAGGCTCTGCATCCTTGAAGGCCATCACCAGGGCTTCACTTACTATGATTTTTTGCTGCTAAAAAAATTTTCTGGACCCTCCAATTGTTATTCTTGTGTTATTTTGATGAACATAAGTCAGCACATTCTTTCTCAGTAGCAAACAAGATAAGATTTATGATGATTTTCATGTTGGCTGAGTTATGTTAGGCACATGATTATACTATCAGTAACAACTTGCAAATTCTATCTGTTTCTATTCATTTACCTTCTGAAATTAGCTTTGTTTCTTTATTTTCTTTTGCAAACTTCTTTTTCCTGGATTTTCGGTTTGGATCTTTGGTTGATATCAGCACAAATATTTGTCTTCTTGACATCCTACGAGTATCTCTAGACTACTATGCCTTTTGATTAATAGATTTCATACTTTGCACGTAGGCCTTATTCAAGATTGATGAAAGTGGTAGACAGTGATGGGCCTATGGAGGTGAATTTGGGGATGTTCCTAATGACTCGAATTTTTGTTTGAATGGCCTTATTTTTCCTGATCGATCTACTCATCCTGTTTTACATGGTAAACTGACATATAGTGTTATTTTTGTACACACCATCTTCTTATAGTTCAAAGCATCCTTCATTTGTTTAGATTAGAAGTCATGGTTTTGCTTCTTGTTTCAGAAGTGAAGTACTTATACCAACCAATCAAGGTGGCTTTACATGAAGGGAAATTGGAGGTACTCATATTTTGTTGGGATATGTTGTTCCATTGACTAGATATGTGCTTGCTTATTCATTGTATATTATTTTGCAAATTAAAAATACTCATTTTTTTCAAACAACAGAAGGGGTGGAGTTTAGCTGGTATGCTTCTGCAGATGGGTGTAATCTTGGATATGGGATTTTGAGTCTTGCTCCAATAAAGCCCCAGAGCAGTTATACTATTGATTGGCAATCTGGTCCATGGTATTCTTTTTGGGCTTCATCATTGTCAGAAGAAGTATTCCTCATTATAACTGCTAAGCTTTTGAACTCTACGCACTGGGTTGAAGCTGGTCACATCGTTTCATATACACAAATTCAACTTCCTGCAAAGAGAGACTTCATTCCTCATGTAATCATTTTAACACATGATATATGTTATAAATGGAGCCTACCTTTGTTTTTGTATGAGTGATGAGGTTTAGTAATTTGTGTTATGTGCCGAAGTCATTGAATTTGAATTTTTCTATGTCGTGAATGATTATTGTATACAGGCTATCAATGTTAGTGCAGGCACTCTGGTTGCTAAAACTTTGGGAGATAAAATCAAAGTTAGCGAACAAGATGTTTGGGAGATAACATTGAGCACTAAAATAGGTTCAATTGAAGCTGGAAGGTAAATCTGTAATTTTGGTTTGTTATTGTACATTGCAAGTTGAAAAAAAAAAAAAAAGGCTACAGTAGCGTTAAGGAAAAAGTATAATGAATTAGTTCAAGAGCGAACAAGGGATAGCGCACTACAGTGAGAAGAAGAAAAGGGAGAAAGGCAGTGCACTGGGTTCATTATCAGATGGGTAAACATGCTCCGTTTATCACGAAAATTTAGTATGTTGTTCCTGATATTGAGCTTGATAGTTTGATATAGCTTGTTAATTTTTTGCCTTCTCTGGCAGCTATTTTGTGATACCCATATTGTGGAATTATACGGTTATGATCCGCCTATTGGGTGAGTATTCTGTTGATTATTGAGATTCCCTAGTGCTACTAGAAAGACTGATTGTATTCCCATTGATCATAGTGGAAGTTTTTTCTTGGACTAGGTCCCGTGGATTTTTTTGTCCCTCTAATTGGGGTTTTTTCCACATTAAAAATTGCGGTGTTTCTTGTTTTATTTTTCTGCCAAGTTACTATACTGCCTAGAGTATTTTTGGTCGTACCCATTTAATTGCATAGGTGTAGGGAAATATTTGTTGCTTCCACTGTTGATAATAGGTTTTATTCCTAAGATTTCCCCAACAAAGTGGTATCCAGAGCTTTGGTTCTTTTTTTTTTTTTTTATCTATGCAGTTTAAATGGAGGAACATCAGGGGCCAAATATGATCAAGTTGAATTGCAAAAATTACTCAGTTTGGAAGATCCTCATGGAAGACATGCTATATAGTAAGGATTTGTATGATCTTGTTGAGGGAGATAAATATAAGCTGTTGATAAGTCTGAAGTCAAATGGAATAGAATGAATAGAAAAGTTGTTGCTTTGACTAGGCAGTGGTTGGATCTTAGTGTGTATCCACATGTTGATAAAGAAACTAATGCTCAGAGTATGAGGCAGAAATTGGTAGATTTATATGAGAGAAAAAATGTGCAAAATAAATCATATTTGATTCGGACGCTGGTAAATATGAAATATAAAGAAGGTGATTCAATGCCAAAGCATTTGAGTAGCTTCGAGGAGATTGTCAATCAGTTGACAACGAATGAGATTACATTGTCTGATGAGTTGCAAGCATCGTTATTGTTGAGTTCTTTGCCTGACAGTTGGGAAGTCCTCGTTGTGACATTGACTAACTCAGCTCCAAATGGGAAGTTAACATTATCAATGGTTAAAAAAAGCATGTTAAATGAAGATGCCAAAAGAAGATAGCGGGGTTTGATTAGTGCCTCCACCCAGTCAGAAGCACTTGTTGTAGAGTCATAGAGGAGAAGCCAGAGTAGAAGACCTCATAATACTGACAGGTCAGAGAGCCATAACAAGTCAAGGGGTAAGTCCAAGACAAGAAAGGAATTTAATTGCTATCATTGTGGCAAGCTGAGACACATCAAAAGGCATTGCAGGTACTTGAAAAGAGAGAAATCAAGAGAAAAAGATGAAGACAAAAATAGTAACAATGATAAAGACACTACTGCTGTTGCATATGATGATGTCCTTGTTCTACATCATGAGAATTTCATAAATCTTGCATTTGATGATTCTAATTGGATTATGGATTCTGGTGCCTCATGTCATGTTACTCCTAGGCATGAGTTTTGTTCTACTTATACTGCTGGTGACTTTGGCAGAATAAGACTAGGAGATGAAGGGATATCCAAGATTGTTGGAATAGGATATGTGTGGCTTGAAACTAGCATGGGATGTAGATTACAATTGAAAAATGCTAGGCATGCGCCTGATATGCATCTTTGCTTGATGTCAATCAAAACACTGGATGGAGAAGGTTACTATACTACCTTTGGTGGTGGAAAATTCAAAATCACCAAAGGGTCGCTAGTTGTTGCAAGGGAAGATAGTAGTTTCACCGCTCTCTACCAGTTCCATAGAAAGTTATGCAAAGAGGTGAATGTTGTTGATGATTCCTCTTCAGACTTGTGGCATATGTGTCTTGGCCACTTGAGAGAAAAAGGACTTGGCGTTCTAGACAAGAATCAGTCTCTTCTGGTAAAGGTACGTCTCTAAAGACTTGCACTAATTGTTTTGTTGGAAAGCATGCTAGAGTAGCTTTTCATTATTCAGGACATCATAGGAGACCACATGTACGAGATTTAGTTCACACTGATGTCTGCACTATGGATACAAAAATACTAGGAGGTATATCATATTTTGTGACTTTTGTTGATGACCATTCTCGGAAAGTGTAGGCTTTTGTGTTGAAATCTAAAGACCAGGTACTCGAAGTTTTCAAGAGCTTCCACGCAAGTGTTGAAAGAGAAAAAGGAATGAAATTGAAATGTGTCCGAGCAGATAACGGTGGTAAGTACAGGGGTCCATTTGAAGACTATTGCAGAGAACATGGGATCAAGCTTGAAAAAATAGTTCCTAAGACTCCTCAGCATAAGTGAGTTACAGAGAGAATGAACCGTACAATCAATGATAGAATCAGGTGTATGCTCTCTCATGCAAAGTTGTCCAAATCCTTTTGGGGTGAAGCAATGAGAACTGCAGTGGATTTGATCAACCTTTCTCCTTCAGCTCCTCTGGATGGTGATGTTCCACAGAGAGTATGGATAGGGAAAGATGTCTCATATAGTCACTTGAGAGTGTTTGGCTGCAGGGCTTTTGTTCATGTTCCAAGAGATAAGAGGTCCAAGCTTGATAGGAAGTCCAAGTAGTGTATCTTCGTTGGTTATAGTCACGAAGACTTTGGTTACAAGTTATGGGATCCGGCGAGTAGGAGAATAATCAGAAACCGATATGTGATTTTTCTTGAAGACCAAACCATTGAAGATTTTGAAAAGTCAGATAAGCCAGTGTCTGTTACTAGAAATGGCAATGATGTTGAGCTAGAGTCTCTTTCTAGTACTCCTGTTGATGGAGGAGATATAGAGATTGATGATGGGAATACAGGTGATGAGCCTACACCTACTCTTGAGGTGCCAATTGAGCAAGTTCCACCAGAACCACCAATTGAGCCACAATTAAGAAGATCTACAAGACCCCATCAGCCTTCTAAGAAATATCCTTCAGATGAGTATGTGACTATCTCTAATAGTGGGGAGCCAGAGAGCTACCAAGAGGCTATTTCTGATGAGTACAAAGACAAATGGTTGAAGGCCATGCAAGAGGAAATGAATTCCTTGCATGAGAATCACACTTTTGAGTTGATGAAGTTGCCAAAGGGTAGAAGAGCACTCAAAAATAAATGGGTGTTCAAGCTAAAAATAGAAGATAACGTCTCACGGCCAAGATACAAAGCAAGGTTGGTTGTGAAAGGTTTTGAGTAGAAGAAAGGAATTAATTTTAAAGAGATTTTCTTACCGGTGGTAAAGATGTCCTCTATTTGAGTTGTGCTTGGTTTAGCAGCAAGCTTGAATTTAGAGGTTGAGCAACTTGATGTGAAGAGCGTGTTCCTTCATGGTGACTTGGAAGAAGAAATTTATATGAAATAGCCAGAAGGTTTCAAGGTTAAAGGAAAGGAGCAGCTTGTGTGCAAATTGAAGAAGAGTTTGTATGGCCTCAAGCAAGCACCAAGGCAATGGTACAAGAAATTTGATTCTTTCATGGCAGATCATGGGTATAGTAAGCCTACTTCAGACCATTGCGTATTTGTCAAGAAATTCTCTGATGGTGATTTCATAATTCTCTTGCTCTATGTGGATGACATGTTGATTGTTGGTCATGACAAGCAAAAGATTCATATTCTTAAGAGTGACTTGAGCAAGTCCTTTGCTATGAAGGACTTAGGTTCTGCAAAGCAAATCCTTGGCATGAGGATCACTCGTGATAGGAAGAATGGTAAGTTGTGGTTATCTCAGCAGAAGTACATTGAGAAGGTGTTGGAGAGGTTTAACATGAGTAATTCAAAGCCTGTTAGTACTCCACTTGCTGGTCATTTCAAGTTGAGTTCACAACAATGTCCTACAAGTGAGAAAGAAAAAGAAGAGATGAAGAAGGTTCCATGTGCGTCTGCAGTTGGCAGTTTGATGTACGCTATAGTATGTACTAGGCCGGATATTGCTCATGTTGTTGGTGTTGTTAGCCGGTTTCTCTCTAATCCTGGTAAGGATCATTAGCAAGCTGTGAAGTGGATTTTCAGGTATCTTCGGAGCACTTCCAGAGTTTGTTTATGCTTTGGAAGTGGTTAACCTGTGTTAGATGGTTACACAAATGCGGATATGGCTGGTGATCTTGATTCTAGGAAGTCTACTTTAAGGTACTTGATGACTTTTGTAAGGAAGCCGTGTCATGGCGGTCTAGACTTCAAAAATGTGTTGCTTTGTCTTCCACCGAGGCTGAATATATTGCTGTTACTGAAGCTTCAAAAGAACTCTTGTGGGTGCAGAAATTTCTACAAGAGTTAGGCCTTGATCAAGAGAAGTTTGTGTTATTTTGTGATAGCCAGAGTGCTATCCATCTCAGCAAGAACCCGACATTTCATTCTAGGTCAAAGCACATAGAGGTGCGGTATCATTGGATACGTGAAGCACTAGAGATGAAGTTGCTTTCATTGGAAAAGATCCATACTGATGACAGTGGTTCAGATGTGATGACTAAAGCTTTGCTAACGGTGAAGTTTATTTCTTGTAGAGAGAAGGCAGGCTTAGTGGAGCAGCGCATCCCACTTGAATTAGGAAGGGGAAGATTTGTTGGTGGGCTTCCCTCTTCATTAGGGCCCAACAACTTGTAAAGAAAAAAAAAAGGATAAGTAAAAAAAAAAAAAAAGGTTGCAGTAGCGTTAGTGAAAAAGTAGCGTGAATTAGTTCAAGAGCGAACAAGGGATAGCACACCGCGGTGAGAAGAAGAAAAGGGAGAGAGGCAATGCACTGGGTTCATTATCAAATGGGTAAACATGCTCCATTTATCACGAAAATTTAGTATGTTGTTCCTGATATTGAGCTTGATAGTTTGATATAGCCTATTAATTTTTTTGCCTTCTCTGGCGGCTATTTTGTGGTACATTGTGGAATTATACGGTTGTGATCCACCCATTGGGCGAGTATTTTGTTGATTGTTGAGATTCCCTAGTGCTACTAGAAAGACTAATTGTATTCCCATTAATCATAGCAAAATTTTTTTGCTGGACTAGGTCCCATGGCTTTTTTTGTCCCTCTAATTGGGGTTTTTCCCATGTTAAAAATTGTTGTGTTTTTTATTTTATTTTTTTGCCAAGTTATTATATTGCCTGAAGTATTTTTGGTAGTACCTATTTAACTACACAATTGTGGGGAAATATTTGTTGCTTCCGCTGTTGATAATAGGTTTCATTCCTAAGATTTCCCCAACAATTTTGTCTCTAAATGAATGTGATTTTAGTCTATATACAATTTTGTTATTACTTATTGTTCTGAATG
Source organism: Pterocarpus macrocarpus (assembly GCA_031439585.1). NCBI lineage: Eukaryota > Viridiplantae > Streptophyta > Magnoliopsida > Fabales > Fabaceae > Pterocarpus > Pterocarpus macrocarpus. Next base: position 19,799,949 of record CM062517.1, on the reverse strand, counting down.
TGTTAGAAAGTGAAAACTTACTTTGATATTATCGTTCCTACTTAGGTATATGTCAGAAACTTCTGTATCTTCTATACCTTAGGGCATTACTTACCCCAAATTTTGCTTTGGTATAGGGTTAGTGTTCTTAATTTTCTTTTTTCCATTGCTATTTCAAGGGTGTTTACTGTTTACATATCTGATTTGCATAGAGAGTGGGCTGACATCTTGCATTCCTAGTGTCTTCATTCTTATGGTTTTCTTTTGCTTCATTTTTGCTTTAATTTTTCTATGCTCTTAAGGTTAAGTTGTCATCACCACCCCTGTTGTATTTTGTTTTGTTTTGTTCTCTTTTCTTTAATGGTGCCTTTTTAAAAAAAAAAAAAGAAAAGAAGAAAAAAAAAGTTGATTAAAATCTCTTTTTTTTTTTTTGTTTGGGGGAGGGGAGACATGTGAAAAGCAAAATATATCATAGTTTTTGGAGTGTTCTTTGTCTCTTCTCTACATAAATTTTGTGATGACTCCAATTTTTTGGTTGACTTTTAATTTATTTTGACTCTTGACTAAACATTTATACTAATATTGTGTTGATAAATGCTAGGTTAAAAGAGTACCTCTTATGAGTCAGGGTATACTGCCATAGAGGTGGTGGACCAGCTAGTTATTTGTCTGAATGGAAAGCTAATGGATTTGATAGCCTCCGTTTTGTTACTGAAAGCTGTTCTGTATAGAATGTAACAGAGAACATGGTTCAAATATTGGTAGTTTTTCTTAGTGTTACCAAGGGTGAGAAGGTTTCTCTCCCTGAGCAAGACAGGTTAAAGATTTTATTCACAATAGATATGACATATACAATTTATGCTTCTAGCGATGTCATTGTGGAATGCAATGTTAAACCAAACCCGGATCTTCCTCCTTTGCCACGTGTGGGAGTAGAGTTCAGTGTGGAAAAATCATTGGATCAAGTAATGTGGTATGGAAGAGGACTGTTTGAGTGTTATCTAGATCGAATGGTTGCTACCCAGGTTGTGGTCTATGAGGCGAATGTTAATGATTTGCATGTTCCTTATATCGTTCCTGGGGAAAATTCAGATAAGATAGATGTTAGATGGGCAACATTCAAAAACAAAGATGGTTTTGGAATGTATGCCTCTAGGTATGGTAGCTCTCCACCAATGCAAATGAGTGCGAGTTATTACAACACTTTAGAGCTTGACCGAGCCACGCACAATGAAGATCTCGTTGGAGGAGATAGCATTGAGGTATTTAACTTGCATTAATATTTCTTCCTTCTTCATGGATCCTTGTAACCTAGGGAGTTTTAAACAAGGACCAACTTAGTCCTTGAATTGCAGCCTTTAATTTTTTCATCAACGGCTTAGATTTAACAATTTTTAAGATGAGTAAAAATTGTAAAATGACCCTTAAAAGAGTGTAAAATTAAAATAATGAATTACATTTTAGTCCAGATTTGATGTTATAATTTGTTTATTAATTTTAAACAATAAGCTTAATTTTCATTAATTGATATTAAAAAATGACTTAGATCTACTCCAATATTATCCCCACCCCACTGCCACCCCTCCTTTGCACACCACTGACCCCCACCTTCCTCATCGGCGATCCATCCTATCACTACCCCCCACTCAGCCATCGGTGATCCGCCCCTCCCTCCGTGTGACAAGCCTCTTCTCTCTCAGGTAGTAACACCCCCTTTTTCCCACCCCCAACCTAAACCAACAGCAATAACAACACAGTGAAGTTATTTCAACATAGAAATCAAGGTCAAGAGCTTTAATGGTTATCTTCCTTCTCTTATCACCTATTACAGAGCAACAAATTATTATGACCATTATTATTATTTTGGTACATAAAGTTCCTTCATTTTTTACGAACTGAGTGGCGAGCCTGACACAAAACAATATGGGGAAAGGTTTATTACCAGAACTGAACACAAGTAGACCAGATCATGGGCATAAACTCCGCATTATTAAAATTAAAAGGCCCATTCAAAAACTTGGCATCTTCATTGAGCAGGCCAGATCGATGATTAAAAGAACCAGCCACCCCTTCACGCATCATTTAGTTTAAAATTGAAGGAGTAGAGCATAAAAAACAAATGTGTCGGTGACGGCATTGATAACAGTGGTTGTGTATTTGTGTTGGCGCTTGGTCGAGAAAATAGGGAGAACTTACAACTGGGTCAAGGCATCAGGCAATAGCAAGCAACAAGTTGCACCTCATACTATTATTGTATCATTGTTTAGTTATTAATATTCACATTCTGCCCTATACTATTTAATAATTGAAAAAAGGCTCAAGGACCAAGATGGTCCATAACTGAACAGGGATAAGTTAGAACGAGCCTTCTTCATATGTTATTTCTAGGTCCAATCAGCCAGTTGGGGAAATTGTATTGCATTAGCTTGATATTTGAGTTCGATTGTAGTTTCCTCATAATTTTTTAAAAATGGCACGTGAATCATGATCCATTGAAATTATGGCAATTATTGCCTTAGCTCTATGAATTGACTAATCAGAGTTAGCATTTAATGATTGTTCATGAATGATATTTGAGACACAATGACAAGACATTTGAGTGTAGGGACGCATTAATTACTTTCAGTGGCAAATGTGTCCATTCACTTGATTGTCTTATGCATTGTCCTAGGAGATTGCATTAAATTTCATGTCGTCATTGGACATCTGCGTTGGTGGCCAATTTAAACGGATTGGGCAGTAGTTGATGTAACTTTAATAGATTAAGTTGCTGCGGTAATAAGCTATTTTTATAGTTAGATCATGCAGGAAATTGCGTTTGGGCCCATAGATTAGGATGGTAAAGTTCAGTATTTGTCAAAAAGTTTGTAGAAGTGCTGTAATATATACAACTATATGTTGTGCTGCATTTCTCAAAAAGTTTTATTCTTACAAATTTATGCATGAGTAATTGGGTGATATGAATATTGCTACCACTACTAATAATTAATTTCCCATTGTTAAATTTTCCTGGTGTGTTTATTTATCATTTTTTTATTGTTTTTGGTGTTACAGATTCATTTTGACCACAAGCACATGGGTTTGGGTGGAGACGATAGTTGGTCGTGTGTACAATGTACACAGCTAGTACTTGGTTCCTGCTGTGCCATGCTCATTCTCTATGAGATTGTGTCCAGTCATGACATCTACAAATCTCAGCTTCAGGTCTCTTGATTTCTTAGATCAAATCACATTGACATAAGAAACATGATGTAGAAAAATGGGAAACTACAAATACACTTAAAAGGCCTTGATCTGAGCAAGAAACATTGTCATTAATTAACAAGAGATTTGAAGTACAGTGATTTTAGTCACGCATAAGTTACATCAACACAACGGCGCCGACTTCGGTGCTCTTTGCTGGTCAAGGTGCTTAGTGCACCTTGCAATCTGATGGTGAGATTATGAGGTGTATCGATGTACCAATCACTTATGATGCATTATAGTAATATCTAATTTTAAGAAAATTTAAAAATATAATTAAATATATTTTAAAAATTAATTATTATATATTGATAATATAAAATTATACTGGCAGTATAAAATAATTTTATACTATCATTATAATAAAAAAATTTTATCAATATAATTGTACTCTGTCAGTGTAATTTTATACTGACAGAGTATAAAATAATTTTACACTGTCATTATAATCAAAAAATTTTATCAAGATAATTTTACTCATCAATATAATTTTATACTGTCAGTGTAAAATTATTTTATACTGTCAGTGTAATTTTACACTACTAATGTATAAAAATTAATTTTTAAAAATTATAAAAATTTTATCAGTATAATTTTACTCTGTCAATATAATTTTATACTGTCTATCAGTATAATATTACATTAATAGTATAAAATTATTTTATATTATCAATATAATTTTATATTATTAGTGTATAAAAATTAATTTTTAAAATATATTTAATTATATTTTTTAATTTTTTTAAAATTAATATATTACTATAATGCATCATAGGTAATTGGTATATCGATACACCTCACAAATCTACACCATCCGATGCTATATTACCACAAGAGTGCCAATTGCTAAAGACCTTGATCAAGTAAGTGCACCGAAGTCGGCGCCCAAAACAAAATGACGATTTCACTTGGTTAAATGTGTGCTGTTTAAAAATAAGAGTTGCTTAAGTATTGACGTAGCACAGATCTATCAATGTTTTTCAAGAGGAATCTTATTGTAGTGGTAATATTGTGATAGCCATATGGTCCACAGGCCAAAAATCTTATTGGCAAAGCTGAAAAAATGTTGTCTTCAAAACGCTAGTGGACCCAGAAATGACACTATTATCTTTGCGAGACCTACAGGTACACGATTTGATTACAGGTAAGGCATAGCTCATGTGGTCAATCAGCGTGCCTTATAGACACTGCAAAAAAAGAAAGAGTTACACGATTTAATTGAAGTTGCAGATGAATCACATGCACAAATAGCCATCAGTCTCAACATCCAAAAAGTGATTAGATCCAAATATTTTATTTTGATGGTTGACTTGAGTAGAAACTTTAGATTTAAATTGTAATTGTAATATAGGAGGGTACACGGGCCAACCCGGACTGCTTAGTTCGGTCAACAATGGACTATATATAAATGAATCGGATTGGGTTGGTTCATAATACATATGGGTTGTTATTATATCAGATCCACACTCACACCGCATAAATCCGTTGGCCAATCCGTACCACAAGTTTCATTTTTTTAATTATTTTTTATATTGTTTTACCTTATTTTGTCATGTCCTTATGGTTGCAAAACACAAACCTTACTACTATGCTAAAGACATATGTTGTGTTACAATATTCAATCAAATTGTACATATTATATTCTACTATTTTAAAATAATATTTACATGGATTAGCAAACTAACCCACTAACCTATAGGCTTAGCTCATTTAGCCCGCGGGTTAAGCGAAATGGGCCAAAAAAATCCACGAATTAATGGATTAAAAAAATACCTTGTTCTAATCCGTACGTATTGCGGGTTAAACGGACCAACTTGCTGACCACGGCTCATATACCCTGCTTTAATTATAACTGATTGATATACTGAGATAAAATATTAGAAATGGCTCAAAAGAAATTATGTTATATTAGTATTTTTTTTTTCATTTAGACAAAGTCTGATGGTTCAAAAGTTTTGCTTAATTTACTAAGACAATTTTATCATCAATTAAATTTTCATAAATTTTAATAATAACAAATTTAATCAAATAATCTATAATATTTTTGGACAAAATAATCGAATCTATGTTTTGTAATCAAATTGTACTTTTCTTTTATGATAATATAATATTCAAATAGAATGCAACATAATGATATAACTGCCTCCAATTCCTTACGTGTAAATTTTATGTTGCAAAATTTTGTCCTTTTAAGAACTCGACGGGAAGAAGGAATGAGATGAGAGTAAGAGAGATACTTCTCTTCTTGAATATTTAATTGGAAAAAAGATGGAGATTCTCCATCATATTTGAGAATTTAAAAAAAATATATACATTAATGTAATCAGTATGCTAAACGTTATGTTTCTTAAGAACTAGTATAGCGCCTATGTTTATTATCATAATATGAAATTATAAATTAATTTAAATTTTAATTATAAAATTAACTAAAATAAAATAATTAAAATATAACATTTTTCTAAAAAAATGCTTAAATAAAAATATATTGTTTATAACATCTTAAAATAAAGCACTAACATTTATCTATAATATGGACAAAGAAAAAATATTTTTGGCACAAAATTTAAATTAAAGAAATATATATCGATTTATAAAAAAAACTAATTTGAACATGTTACAATAAAAAATTTTATTAAAAAATTGATAATTAGCTAATTTTCTTTAATTTTCATAAAAAAATAGTGAGAAACTCCTGTTGTACAAAATTTTAATTTTAAATTAAAAGGAAATTGTAGATCCATAGTTGAAACTCGCTTTATTTGAATATCTACTATTAATTTTCAAGTTGCTATTTAGCAGCTCAAAAAAATTCTTTCCTTTTTTCTTATATTTTGTACAATTTGGTTTAGTAATACTGTTTGCAATGGATGTTCAAATTTTATGAAACAAAACATATATCTTTATAAAATAATTCTGTAAAAATATTTAGGATAAGAATTCAATTTTGTAAAAATACTTATGTAGATATAAATGTTTTTCATGAGAATTTTCTAACATATACAAAAGATTCAAGTGTCCAATTATAAAATAGTAAAATTATTAATTTTCATATCACCGTATCACCAAAAATAATTATTTTATATGTTATTTTTTCAAATCACTAAACCTAAATCTACGTAAATGACTATTATAAAATAAATATTTTTAAAATTTATATGTAAAATTGCCGAAATTAAAAAAGTACATCTTCAACACATTCAAAAATAAATATATTAGTAGAACATCCAACGACACATGCTAAAATATATTAACTAATTTATCATTATAATAGTTAGCAGGAAATCCTATAAAAATATTTATAGGAAAATAATGTACTTGTGTGATCTCTTAATATCTGTAACTACTATATCAAAATTAACCTTTTAATATGAATAAGAATAATATTAAAGAAAATAATTAAAGGACAACTAGTGCAAAAAATTAACCTCTAATATTTTGACTTGTTTGTATTGTATTTGTTACAAGAAGCCCACGGCTACAGACTTTATACAACGGATGGCTTCTTCCTTTTATAGTCAAAGAGGTGAGTGAGAAGCTTACTTCTATTCTATCACATGGCTACAGACTAGACATAGTAGCCTTTTTGACTTGTCTGTATTGTATTTATATTACAAGAAGCCAAAGTCTAAAGATTTTACTAGGCTATTATGAAGTCCACGGTCTTTTAGGCATTTTATTAAAAATATTTAAATAAAACATATATTGTTTATGAAAAGGGATCATTTCCTCTTTTTTGGGTAATGAGGGATCAATCAAGTTTGAGGACGTGATTTCATAATTGTCAGGACAATAGGGTTGGCCCGTGCTCACCCTTGATTTAAACTTTCACGCGCTGCTCCTTGTGATTCCGAGAGGGCACAAGGACAGAGGCCGACGAAGTGTGCATGTGATAGAAATTGGTGCCCGATGTAAATCCAATGCTAGATTGCAGTATTGGGATGCCTTTATGGATGTTTCTATCATAAAGAGTTTTTAATAAGGATTAAGTTAGTTTTTAAAATTTAATAATAGATTAAAAGAATATATTTATATATTTTTTTTATATAATATATTATAATTTTTTTAGTTTAATCAAATTAAAAAGAAAAAAAAGTTAAATATATTTTAAAAATTATCAAAAATTTTTTTATGAGATTCTAAAATTAATTATAAGTCTTTAGATATCACATACATAAAATTTGAATTTTTTAGTATTATAAAAATAAAAATTTGATTATTTTTTAAATATAAAAAATATTATATAAATAAAATCTGATTATTTTTTTATAAAATCTTGAAATTAATTAAAAATTTTTAAATATCATACAAATAAAATTTAATATTTTTATGTTTTACAAAAATAAAAATTTAGTTATTTTTAAATTTGATTAATTTTTATTTATATAATTCAAAAAAATATTATAATATATTATATAAAAAAAGATATATTAATACATTTATTTTATCTACTATTAAAATATAAGAACCAACCTAATCCAAAATTCGTCGCGGACCAAGTTAGAATCTTCCTTCATGGTTTCGAGCTGTGAAACATTGGAACTCTAAAATAGCCATACTTGTATTTGATAGTAATATTTGTTGGATAGCTGTAAAGGACATGTTTAGTTTAATTTTTTAGGGAAGATATTTTAAAAAAATATTTTTAAGAAAAATATTTTTAAAAAAATAATTTTATTTTATTTAAATATATCAAAAGTAAGTCTAAAAAATGAGTTTATTTAGATAAGATAAAATAAAATTATTTTTTATTATTGATATAAGAGTAATAATAAAATTCTTTTTTAAAATAAAAAATAATCTTAAAAATATCTTTCTTAAAAGACCTTCTAAACAATAAAAAATTAAATCAAACACCATATATTATTGTACTTTCTCGTCCGATAGAAGTTCTTCTTGTAACTTCCAACAGAAATCCAAACAGACACTTTGTTGATTAAATATTGCAATAAATTGGTGTCCAATAAATATAAGTTGGTTGTTACGAAACATTAAATTTTGTAATTAAATTATTTAATTTGTATTTAAATGAATTTAATTACTAGATTCCTTCAAATATTGTGTTTCTTTAAATATTCTTGTTTATTTCAGATATTTTATAGCAAAGTTAATAAAAACTTGAAGTTGAATGTTAATTTATAGTTTTATGTTTTTATTCGATATATTCTTCCAAATATGTACTCCATATTCCAAACTCGTAATTATACTTGTATCCGTACCAGTACCTATGCAAAATAGGTTTTGAATCAAGACAGCCATTTTTTCCCCTTGCATGTAAATTACCAATCAAATTGTAATTTTATTATTTATCACCACTATCTCCCCTACTATTCGGTTATTAATGTAAATTTTTCATTATTTATATTTGACTCTCCAATATTGATAGACATACTAAATATGTGTATGCAAATATAATTTCTTACATTATTTTTTAGTTAATTATCTTTTTTTGCTGGTCAAGTATTTTCACACAATTTAAACTAATGCAAGTTTAATCTCTTATGATATTATTAGATTTTTTATAATTGACGTTTTGAAAACTTGTTATTGTTCATGGTACATTTTATTGATGATTTTCATAATTTTAATTAGAATTTTTTAGTTGAAATTATGATATGTATAAGACAAAACAGGATAGTGAAAGCCACCAAAGATGGTTCAATAGTGATAAGTTTGGGTAGTTTATATGAGATTTTAAATTTAAATTTTATTATCGTTAATGTATAAACAAAAAAAAAGAGGAAAATGGAATTATATTTGTTTGGGAATATCCATTTCCCTGTTTGGCATAAGGAATTATACATACAGTTAGAGCTTCAAATTAGAATAAACTTCTCAATTCCAAATTTTATCTTTGAAATAAATGGTAGAATTAAATTTATAATTCCATAAACCAATTCTATAAATTTGAAAAAGTAATTAAGATAACCCCATTTAGTTCCTAACTTATCAATTCTAAAATTTAATAATTAAAACTCTCCTCGTAAAGTCTTTATGATTTTTTTACTAGCAATCATATTTATTGAAATTTAATATATTTATAAAAATATTAAAAAATAAAATTTTCTATTTTATAATTCATTATTTTAAATTTATACATAAATCATTTTCACAAAAAATATGTATTCGTAAAATAAATGTTGTTATCGTATTATAACATTAATTTTAAATTTTAAATTTTGAGACACAATTTTAAATAATAAAATTTAAATTAAATTTAAGATTACAACCATAATTCATGTTGCAATTCTATATTAAACTCAAATCTGCAATTTAAGATTCCAGTTAATTAGAATCAAAATTAAAATTCTATATCACGGTACAAATTCCAAGTAATTCTCTGGTTTAACTTTTCCATCATTGTCGATTGTAATACCTACTTTTTTTTTCCGAATTATTAGTAAATTTTCTCTTGCTTTTTTTAAGAAGATATTATTTTTTATATTTAATGAGCACCGCATTAACGAATAAAATCAATTATATATATTAGACAATATATAAAGGATCATTTTTCTCAAAAGGCTTAATTTTTCATTTTTCACGTGACAAACAGCTTGAGTTTTATAAAGACATTTTGTGATTATGTTTAAGGCTTATCTTACTATGATAAAGTGAAAAGCTTCACAATTCGGGAATTCATTGTTTATATCAAGTTTTTATGAAAAAGTATGAAAAATATGTTATTTTTGACAAAATTCGAGAAATATGATTTTTTTCTCTCTCTCTTTTTTTTTTTTCCTTCCTCTTCTTCCTCATTTTTTTTTTCTCTCTTCTCTCTCTCTCAACCATACACATCATATAAGAAAAATACTTAAAATAATGGAATATGACGGACAGCAAGCCAGATTTCCTTTTTTTTTTTTAATAATTTGATAGTATGGATAATAAATTTATTTTTTACTTTTTGTTAAAATAATAGAATCCGGTTGATAGTAAACTAAATTTTTTTTTGTATTATTTTTTTAATAATCTGATAGTACGGATAGCGGGTTCACTTTTTATTTTTTGTTGGAATTCGTCTATAGTTTTAGTGGATTCCTTTAAAATTCCATATTTTTCCAATTTTGTAAAAAATTTCATGTATTCCAATATCACTTTCAAAAACTTATACAAAAAAAATCACCCTCACTATTCAATGGATCACTTCCATTTTATGTGTAAACTTACAAAAATGGATGCTTTTCACTCCACTCTCTCCTCATCCCCCAACCACCCATGGGTGTTCGCAGTGTAATTTGGATCGATTTTGACTAAGAGGTTCATCCCTCAAAACAATATAATTTATAGTGTTTTGGATTTGATCGTTTAATTTAAATTTTAAATTCAAACCAATTTTCAAAAGTTTGAATTGAATCAATTTAATCAACCTTTTATAAAACTAAAATCTTAAGTTTAGAATATTATTAACAAAAAGTAACTTGACTCAATTAAGTGAATAAATAAGAATAAAAAATAAAAATGACTCATGTAATATGCATTAAATAATATTTAAATAAAAATAATACATGAATATAAAAAACATTTGATAAATTAAATTATTTTGAGTAAAAGTTTAATTTTAACAATAAAAAGTTATATTATATAATATTAATCAATTTGAATTAAATTGAATTGATTTTGAAAATTAAATTCAAAATCTGATCCGATCCAAATAATTTATGGTTTTGATCAATTTATTATCATTTGTTTTATCAATTTAGCAATTTTGATTGAGTTGAAGTGGATGTGAACATCCTTATTACCATCCAAAATGATCCCCCAACCAATAAACATGACTTAAACGAATCTTAGAACATTCTTATGGCTCTTTGTGCGCAAATGGGCAAGGAAGATGAGGTTGAAAGAGTATTTTACAGGATGGTTGATAAAGGGACACTTGAATTACAGAAGCTATATTATAATAATTGAGCACTTTGTGAAATCTAGCCTATGTTTAATTTAATTCATTTAACGAAAGATATATCATGATTATGACATTGTGACATTTTTGGCAAATGATATGGTTTTACCAAGGAGAAGAGGTCATCCCAAGAAGGTCAAAGCCCGTAAGAAGAGCTGATAGGTCGTGTTTCGCAATTTCTTCTGGGATGTTGGAGTTTTTGCTTGACAGTTTGATTTTTTTAAGCTTGCTTTTGGTGGGTTTTATCAAGTGACTCATTTTTTTGTTGGGACCTCTTGAGATTATTGTTTAGTTATAGTTCTTGTTTAGTCTATTTTGTGTTGATTTGTGATCTGTTGTTGTTTCTGTTGCTCCTCTCCACTGTGGAGAGTCGGAGCGCCTTTATGGAATTATAAAAAAAAAAATTTTGTTCTTGTCCATCTTTTTTTTTTTGGGAAAATTGGAACTTAATGATTCATTAAAGTAAATAATTTATCGGTATAGAAAAAAAGGGTAACTCGCCAAGGAAATTATGTTGGGCTGTACTATCTCAGTGACACAAAAGACAAATAGAAAGGGTCCTATTTCACTGTAGGAGACCAATGGCAAAGTTCAGTATTTGCCGAAAAAGTTTGTAGAAGTGCTCTAATATATACAACTGTATGTTGTGCTACATTCTCAAAAAGTTTTATTCTTACAAATTTATGCACGAGGAATTAGGTGATATGAATATTGCTGCCAGTACTAATAATTAATTTCCCATCATTAAGTTTTTCTGGTGTGTTTACTTATCTTTTTTTTTTTTTTGGGTATTACAGATTCATTTTTACCACAAGCACATGGGTTTGGGTGGAGATGATAGTTGGTCTCCATATGTACGCAACCAGTATTTGGTTCCTGCTGTGTCCAATAACTCCAGCCACTTTTGGTCATGACATCTACAAATCTTAGCTTCAGATCTCTTGATTTCTTGGATCAAATCACATTGACACAAGAAACAAAATGTAGAAAAGTGCGAAACTACAAATAAGCGTAAAAGCTCTTGATCTGAGCAAGAAACGTTGTCATTAAACGAGAGATTTGAAGTACAATGATTTTAGGCACGCATTTGTTACATCAGAACAAAATGACGATTTCACTTTGTTAAATGTGAGCTGTTTAAAAGTAAGAGTTGCTTAAGTATTGACGTAGCACGGATCTATCGATGTTTTTCAAGAGGAATCTTAACAATACTAATTTTGTCATTAAAAAGAATAATGGTAATATCGTAATAGCCATATGGCTGACAGGTCAAAAATCTGATTGGCAAAGCTAAAAAAATGTTGTCTTCAGAACGCTGGTGGACCAGAAATGACTCTCATCATTGCGAGACCTACAGTTACACGATTTGATTGAAGTTGCAGATGAATCACGCGCCCAAGTGGTCATTAGTCCCAACAACCAAAAGGTGATTGGTTCCAAATAAATTTTTTTGATGGTTGAGTAGAAACTTTAGATTTAAATTGTGATTGTAACTGATTCATATATCGAGATAAAGAATTAGAAATGGTTTCAAAAGCAATTATGTTATATTAGTATATTCTTTTACTTCTTTTTTTTTCTTCTTTTATACAAAGTCTGATGGTTCAAAAGTTTTGCTTAATTTACTAAGACAATTTTATCATCAATTAAATTTTCATAAATTTTAATAATAACAAATTTAATCAAATAATCTATAATATTTTTGGACAAAATAGTCAAAATTGTGCTTTGTAATCAAATTGTACTTTTCTTTTACGATAATATAATATTCAAATGGAATGCAACATAATGATATAACTATCTCCCATTGCTTACGTGTAAATTTTATGTTGCAAAATTTTGTCCTATTAAGAACTCGTTGGGAAGAAGGAAGAAGATGAGAGTAAGAGGGATACTTCTCTTCTTGTACGTTTTAATTGGAAAAAAGATGGAGATTCTCCATGATATTTGAGAATTTAAAATATATATATATATATATATATATTAAAGTAATCAGTATGCTAAACGTTATGTTTCTTAAGAGCTAGTATATATAGTGCCTGTGAGATGTACGGTTTATTATCATATTATGAAATTACAAATTAATTTAAATTGTAATTATAAAATTAACTAAAATAAAATAATTAAAATATATCTTTTTTCTTAAAAAATACTTAAATAAAAATATATTGTTTATAACATCTTAAAATAAAGCACTAACATTTATCTATAATACGGATAAAGAGAAAATATTTTTGGCACACAATTTAAATTAAAGAAATATATATTGATTTATAAAAAAAATAATTTGAACATATTACAATAAAATATTTTTTAAAATTGATAATTAGCTAATTTTCTTTAATGTTCGTAAAAAAATAGTGAGAAACTCTTGTGGAACAAAATTTTAATTTTAAATTAAAAAGAAATTGTAGATCCATAGTTGAAACTAGCTTTGTTTGAATATATACTATTAATTTTCAAGTTGCTATTTGACAGCTCAAAAAAATTCTTTCCTTTTTTCTTATATCTTGTACAATTTGGTTTAGTTATACTGTATCCAATGGATGTTCAAATTTTATGAAACAAAACATATATCTTTATAAAATAATTCTGTAAAAATATTTAGGATAAGAATTTAATTTTGTAAAAATAATTATGTAGATATAAATGTTTTTCATGAAAATTTTCTAACACATACAAAAGATTCAAGTGTCCAATTATAAAATGGTAAAATTATTAATTTTCATGTCACCATATCACCAAAAATAAATTATTTTATATGTTATTTTTTCAAATCACTAAAACTAAATCTGCGTAAATGACTATTATAAAATAAATACTTTTAAAATTTATATGTAAATGACCAAAATTAAAAAATTACATCTTCAACACATTCAAAAAAATATATATTAGTAGAACATCCAACTTAGGCATGCTATAATATATTAACTAATTTATCATTATAATAGTTAGCAGAAATCTAATAAAAATATTTATAGAAAGATAATGTGCTTGTGTGGTCTCTTAACATCGATAACTACTATATCAAAATTAACCTCTTAATATGATTAAAAATAATTAAAGGACAACTAGAGTGAAAAATTAACCTCTAATATTTTGACTTGTTTGTATTGTATTTACTACAACTCTACAAGAAGCCAAAGGCTAAAGACTTTGTGCAGCGGGTGGCTTCTTACTTTTATAGACGAAGAGGTGAGTGAGAAGATTACTTCTATTCTATCACATGGCTACAGACTAGACATAGTAGCCTTTTTGACTTGTCTGTATTGTATTTATATTACAAGAAGCCAAAGTCTAAAGATTTTACCAGGCTATTATGAAGTCCACGGTCTTTTAGGCATTTTATTAAAAATATTTAGATAAAAAATATATTGTTTATGACAACTTAAAATAAAGCACTAATATTTATCTATAATATGGACAAAGAAAAAATATTTTTGGTACAAAAATATTTATAAAGGATAATTAGCTAATTTTTTTTAATGTTCATAAAAAAATAATAAGAAATTTTTGTTGAATAAAATATTAATTTTAAATTAAAAATAAATTATAAATTCATAGTTAAAATTCGCTTTATTTAAATATATACTATTAATTTTCAAGTTGTGATTTAACAACTCAAAAAAAAATTCTTATCCTTTTTCTTATATCTTGTACAATTTGATTTAGTTATATTGTATGCAATGAATGTTCAAATTTTATGAAACAAAAGATATATCTTTATAAAATAATTATGTAAAAATATTTAGTTTAATAAGTTAATTTTGTAATAATAATTACGTAGATACAAATGTTTTTCATGAAAATTTTCTAACATATACAAAAGATTCAAGGATCCAATTATAAAGTAGTAAAATTATTAATTTTCATACCACCATATCCCAAAAATAAATTATTTTATATGTTATTTTTTCAAATCACTAAACCAAAATTCATGTAAATGATTATTATAAAATAACTGCTTTTAAATATATATATAATGATGAAATTAAAAAATTACATCTTCAACACATTCAAAAATAAATATATTAATAGAACATCCAACTTACACTGCTATAATATATTAATTAATTTATCATTATAATAGTTAGCAGGAAGCCCAGTAAAAATATTTATAGAAAAATAATGTTCTTGTGTGGTCTCTTAATATCTATAACTACTACATCAAAATTAACCTCTTAATATAAATAAAAATAATATTAAAAAAATAATTAAAGAACAACTAGAGGAAAAAAGGAAAAAAAGAGAATAAATTAAGCTCTAATAGCAATAATAGTAAATAAAAATTAAAGAATTATTTTTAATAATGCGTAGCAATCCTAAAAGTATCAATTATGTAGTCACAAGAGGAAAAAAATAACATTAGATTCAAATACAAAAAATAAAATAAAATTATTCAGTTCAAAAGTTAAAAATGTTTGCCTTTTAATTTTTTATTAGATAAATTTTAAGTTTTTGAATTTAAATAACATAAATGTCTTCTTGTAGAAGATTATTAAAAAGTAAAATTAATTGGTAACTTTTATGAAGTATTGATATATAAAATAATGACCTTTTTCAGTTTTTCAACAAAAGCTATTTTTAAAGTAAGATATATGAGATCTACTTAAAATACAATAAATGTCAAAACACTTTTCCAAATGACAAAGTTAAAATTTACATGGCAGCGTCAACACAAAGTTCTATTTTATATGTTATATTAGATAATCAATAATCAGTATCTCAAAGTGTTTTTATTAATTAAATCTTACTTACATAGATTTTCTTTGGTTTCTAAATTCCGTTAGGAAAACAAAAGTAAATATCCTTTTTAATAATCTAACATTTTGAAGATGATATAAGTTTGGTTTTGAAAAAGAAAATTTGATATTCATTTAGTCTTAATATTTCAAAATTTGATATCAATTTCATCTTTTCATTAAATTATTGGTAACTTCTATTACAATTCATATTAATTGGCACATTTATGCACTGCTATATTGCTTATTTATCAGAGATGATTTCCACCTTATCAATTTGAAAATAAAAAATATTAAAAAATAAATAAATTAAAAATTAAAATATTTCATTTAAATCCCTAATTAAGTATCAATGCAAATAACCCTCGATCCCTCCTTCCTCAACACCTAAATTAACAAAAATGAAGTTAAGAAGCCGTATGATCTTAAAGATAGGAATTTACTGATTATTTGTTGGAGGAATGAAATTGATGTCATAATTTAATTTATTAAGATTAAATTAATGTCAAAAATTATTTTAAGAATAAATTAATATCAATTTCAAAATATTAAAATTAAAGTGATATTACTAAAAAAAAAATAAAGTAAATTGTTCATCATTGCTGAACATCGTAAGTATAATAAATAAAGTTAGGTGAGATTAGTGAATTTGATTTCAACTAACCATTGAGAGTTGACTAGGTCTTTAGAATATCTCCTTCTTTCATATCTACAGCTTTCGGGTCTGGATGATTGAGCCTTTCTATAAAAGTGACATTTTCCTTAACACACCTGAAATTTATCTATGCACACTTCTAATAATGAGAAATTATTACCATAAACAAAAAAAAAAAATTATTAGATACTCCTACAGAGAGAATAAGTCAAATAAGGATATTCCAAGCTCAATAAAATATATAAAAGATAATTACTAAATTGTGTATTCAATTACAAAATAATCAATATCTTAAACATTATGTTTTCTTAAGAATGATTCAATAATCACTAATTAATATCTTAAAGTGTTTTTATTAATTAAATCTTACATACATACTTTTTCTTTGGTTTCCAAACTGTGATAAGTAGAAATAATATTCCATCACTGACGGAGATCATAAATACAGGAGAAAGGTCGGTGAGATTAGTTAATTTGATTTCACTAACTATTGAGAGTTGACTTGATCTTTGAGAGTATCCCGTGTTTTTTTTTTTCATGTCCATAGCTTCAGGAAAGGGATGATTGAGCTTTCCTATAAGAGGGGAAGGGTCGTTGCTCCCAACTAGAAGAATGTTGGAAGCTTGAAACAAATTAAGGTGCTTCATTAGTGCGTAGTAACTGAGTCTAACCACTGGGTTCACGAGGTGGAGGAGCACCACTTACATTCAAAGGTACTCCTTCCTGTGGTATATATGCGATTGTTATACTCTTGTACTCTGTTTTGAAGTCCTTTTTCTCAAATTTCGAACTACTTTGACGACATTTTCTAAACTCATAAATCATAAATCATAATAATATGATTCCAATATGCTGATGTTTATATTAACTTTGTTATATTTTTTAACTTTTCAAGCTCACATATATGAAAAGAATAAGAAACAGTCCAACGACATAATAATGCTAGAACAAAAAGTTGTCTGCCTTAGTCATACTGGCAGCGCTTTTAGCATTTCATATATCTATACAAATTATAGTTTTTTATTTTTAAAAGATTTCATGTCGGTTATTTGATAATAATTTGATTTCTTGTTATCAAACTATTTTTTTTGAAAAATGACACATTTTTTTATTTATTAACATACTTTTCTTTTTTTTTAAAAAAAGAAAGAAGAGTTCTAAAAGGATAATATAAGTAACTTGTATCCGGAGTCTAGACTCCAACTGTCCATGCTTGACCTAAATTGATTCACTATGGGATGAAATTTTGATTATACGTATATATTTTTTAATGAAAACTTATTATTTTTTCGGTTAGATCATGAATCTCTATTTTAATATGGTCATATTTGCATTTATATAGATAAACAAATGGTCAACCATAGAAATATCAGGAAAATATAAGAGTACATATTAAATAAACTTTTTCTAAAATTTTTTAAGGTTTGATATCATGTTTTGACTAAAATATTAGCAAAATTTGACCCTGATGGCCAAGTAAAATATATATATATATATATATATATATATATATATATATATATATATATATATTCATTATTTTATGTATATTTAAAAATAAATAATAACAAGAACAAATTCACATTGTCTAACCATTATTATTATAGTGGAGTAGAATTTTACTTTAAACACTCACTTCCAAAAGGTTTCTATTAATTTATTCTTTTGTTATAAATTTTATATCAATAAAATAATTTAAAACGAGATGACAGAAAAATTAAATTAGGATTGGATCGAAGTGCAAGTAAGCTCTTCTTAGAACTCCTGGGGTTTCATATTATATTTTATAAGAAAAACTGATGGAATTCGACTTTGATAATAAAAGAGAATTAAAAAATCATACTTTATTTATAAAATAAATTTTTTAAAAAAACTTTTTGATATGTGCAATTATCAATTATAGTGGCTGAGTAATCATCCTTACCTTCATCATCATTTGATAAGGTTTTACTAAGTATCCTAATTAATGTTAACTTAACTTTGTACAAGAACAAAGTCTGTTCCAAATAAAAATATTTTCTTGAATTTATTGAACACATTTTTATGAATAAATTAACTAACGCACATTTATTTTTTAAAGAACAATCTAGCTTTAAGTTTTCCATTGCATCTAGAGATATGAAGAAGCTGACATTTTTTTGGTCAAACCAAAGTTAATTTTTATTACTATTTTTGTATAAATAATTGTTAAATTGTAGTCTTTCTTCAAGGGTCATTATTAAAGACTAATTTGGATCCATTGTAGTATAAAATATCTTATATTATCATCAATTAAATATCATCATATATTTAACTTTACATAGTTATCGTAAGAATTGAATATGTTTAATGATAATATATAATTAAATAATTATGTAAAAAAAATTTACACTAATAATATATTATTGAGTCTTTTTAAATATTGTCAGATTTAATATTCAACTTGCATGTATAATTAACTTTGGGGTAATCATTACGAGACAAACAAATCAAGGGTGCAGAGAAATTCAATTTCCACTACATAATCAAATTTCTCAATCCGAACTTATCTTTAAAAGACTAATTTTTACAAAATAAAATGATTTTTCCAAATAATTTTTCTTAAATAAATTTTGGAAGTAGCTCCATAAAATTTTTAATAAATTTTAGATATATTTTGTCATCACACTATTTCCACTAGAATTCGTGATGAACTCCATGATTTTGGAAAGTTGGTCGCGAACCTTAGTTTGAAATTCTTTGAAATCATTGTCAAGACGACTCAGGCAAATGTTGTCTGCCATGGTGAATCAAGAACACAGCAAGAAAATGAAAACTCAATGAAAGCACAAATGAAGAACCTTTTCGAGCAAGGTTCCAACTCCTTAGACTGAAAGAGAGGCGGTACTTTCTATTCAATTTTATTGATTGTAAAAAGATATCTGTACAATTTGTACGGAGGTCCTCTTTATAATGCATGTTTACTTCTAACTAGCAAAGCAATCCTATCCTATTTGCAGTAACTAACACATATCCTAACTGCTTGCAATCCTATCCTATTTTGCGGTAACTAACACATATCCTAACTGCATTAAAAGACATGCATTGTATAGAGGTCCTCTAATTATTATCCTAATTACCTATTCTATTTACATTTCTTATGTTTACATATTGGTTACAAAGTCTGTTGCCCAACCTGGAGCACTTTTAATTCGCTGGTCCTTGCCATGTGCCTCACGAGTTGCAACATATGTTGTGACATGAATTACTTGGAATTATTTCCGTCATCTTGGGTTTCAAATAGTTGCAGTAGATTTGTCGAATTCGCATGCTTTTCCATTTTGTGTTAAACTTTTGTTTCAACTTTGTTCTCTTCTCAAATAAACTTGCTAACTTTGGCCACTCTTTGCCGATGGGAGTCCATTGGTTTGAGGATATTCCTTCCTGTATCTTTTTAGCTTTATTTGTGGATTCTAATGGCACCTCTTTTGTGAGGCGTAATCGGTGATTGTTTTTGTTTTCGGGTCTTGTTTGACCCCTTCTATTCATCCAAAAAAAAAAAATTGTTCTCTTCCCATTTCTATGATTAAATGTTGGTTACTCAATACATATTATATTTCTTTTAATTAGCCATAATTTCTTTCTCTTGATTATAACTTGTTTATGATAAGTTGTTTTAGGAGTTTATTCATCACAAGTTAAGAAGATTTAAGAAAGAAAAAAAATCGGTGGCAATGAGGAGTTGCTATCTGTTAGGAGTCTGTTGGATAGCAAATTAATAAAGCGAATTTCTGACTTGAATAAAATGAATTACTTTAAATAACCACATCCTATGCTCCCCCCCCCCCTCTCTCTTCCTCTTTAAATTCCCTTATCTTCTCTTACTTTTTCATATTTTCTTTGTCTTAACAACCTTTTTTATTCCGTAGGATAATTTAAATTTTTACTCGCGTTAACTTATCTCTTGTTTGGTTTATTACTGTTATTATTAAAACACAAGCAATGTACAGTCTAGTGTTGTGGAGGAAGTTGTTTAGATTACATATGTATATCAACCTTTGTGTACGTACCCAAACAAATATTAATATTTTGGTAAGATTTGCCAGTAGAGTTGACTCACTTCTTCGTGTGTATGTCAATGGGCTGGGGCTTGGGTTGAGGTGGATTTTGACTCAATCCAACTATACTTCACATCTTATTGGACAAATCTTAAGGGCGCCCTTATCCTATCCTACCAATAGATAATCCATTTCAATTGGTACCCTATCTATTTCTACTTGCTACCTTTTTCAAAATAGCTATAAAATTATTTTTAAATTTAATTTATATAATAATCACCTTGTATCTTTAAAGAAATACCTACTTAGTTAAACAATTTATCTAAAGGAGACCTTCCTATATAACAAAAAAAATTAACACCATAATAAATAAATATAACAATAATATATAATTTAAATCTATATATAAAGTGCAGGGGTGGGTTTCCCTTGAACCAGAACCCAACCCCGTGTGCACTAAAATGTTACTCGATCCTACACGGCCCATTGCAGGTGGGTTCAAAACTTGATCCAACCTAGTTGGGTTAGAGTGGGTACTCACCATCTGAGCATCAATTGCCATCTTTATCTGGTGTCTTTCTACTCATATATCATCATGACTTGGATCAATTTCTAGGTTCTTTTATTAATAGGTGATCTATAAGTATCTTTATAAGTATTTTATAAGTTTAAATATATACAAACTATAGATTGAGATGAGTTTTCTTTTCAACTTAAACTTTAGAGTGAGTCTGGGAGCATGCATGCGCATGTGTATGTATGCACATTTGTGTGGGTCAAAATCAAGTCACACCTGGTGTAACTTGAAATAACTCTTACACAATTTAATAAATTTTTATTGCTGTTAGTTTTTAAAAGACTCATCATTGGATTAGAATTTTATGAATAATTTCTATAAGATTGAATTTCAACAACCTATTATAAAGATTATTTATGTCAAATTTCATAAAAATTGGATACCAATAAAAATATAACCAAATAATATACATACATGCATACTATGGATGTATGTATTAACAACACTTTTTGTTAATAAATGATGCTAAAAATTAAGTATAGTTCTATATATAAAATCTAAACATAAATACGATATTGGTTTGAACTTATAATTTAATAAATTAAGTAAACTTTTTAGTTATTTTGGTTGAAAAAGTTTATTCAAATGAAAAACAAACAAAACATATAAATATTTAAACGGACTCTATATCAAAGCTTTATTATTGTCGTCACTTGATCTCACTTTAAAAATACTTAAAAATTATTAAGAACTGTTATATTTTATAATTTTTTTATTGCTGTTACACCTTTTTTATTACTCAAAAGAAAAGTTTTGATCGTGAAAATTTAAAACGACTTGTGTTTTTTAATTGGTTTTTCGCTAATTAATGAGCCTTATTTGCCATTTAACGTTTTATGCCGTAAATTAAAATTTTTTATTGGGTATTTATGTTCTATTTCTCTTATCACAATAAAGTGGCATCATTCAAATCCTTAAATGGTGGATGAAAACTTATGTTCAATAACAATATTTAAAACTTTATTGTCAAAAAAAGAATTATATATAATTAAATATACTCAAGTTTAGATTTTATTTTCATTCAATAATTGTACGGAGATTTCATCTCCTACGAATTATTCAAATCGCATAGGATATGTTTGGACCAAGGGACTTGGTGTTAATTTTTCGTTTTAATTTTTAAATGGAATGGGTAACGAAATATTTATAAATGTAAATAAAAATAATTTAAATTTATGTTATAATATTTTCTTCTTCTTTTTTTTTGGTTAAAAGAACTCCTAAGTAAGAAAATTTTAATTATAAAAATTTATCGTTCTCCCTTTCTCTACAAACTCCTTTACTCAAACATGCACTTAATTGCTTTTAAAAATCCTCGCTATAACTAAGTTGTATCATCAAAATAAACAATCTAAGAATATCTTTGTTATCTGTCGCGACAAACACGAGCGTTTAGTCAAAACATATGCACGATTGGTCTTGGATACAGACATTGGTAAGCTTTTCCAACCCGTTACTATTTTTCTTCAAAATTTTTATTTATTATTTAAAGAAAATATTGAGAGCCAGTAATTTTCCTAAAATTTTGTTGAAATAATGTGAGATACTAGTTAATTCTCAGATAAATAAATAATTTCTATCACTTTATTTCCTCTGACATCCACTTCCTACCATCTTTCATGCATTTTAAATTGCATTGCTATTTGGCATCATGTAAAACATATGGGTGGCCTAAAATTAAATTTTGCACATTTCCTTGATTCGGAATCTTCTACGACATCTGCAAGCTGAATACTGTATGTAGCCATCTTAATTCTTAGTCTGCTTTTAAAGGTTTACTTACAAATGTTTGTTCATTCTACGTTCTAGTTGTTACATTCTCGTTTGATTATGACTATAGATAAAATACTTCTTTAGAAGTAGAAGTAAAAATTTATTTTGTATATAGATATAATTGTAAAAGTATTTTTTTATTAAAATCAGAAGTTATTAAAATATATATAGATATGACAAATATAAAAGTACTTTTATCTTACAAAGTTATAAATTTTTTGATACATTTATGAAGTTATAATTAAGAACATGAAAAATTACTTTTCAAAAAAGTATGTATATAAAACTCATGATTACAATCAAATATTTCAATTAATAGATAAAAATCAAATCGGATCATTTAATGATTAAATTATAAATATAATTTTTTGTCATTTATTAGATTAAAAGTATATTTCTATTAATTTATTTTATATTGAAAAACCTTTATAAAAATATTTGTTACCAAATAAAAAAATTATTTAACTTAAAATAAAATCACATAAAGGAAAAGTAAAAAAAAAAAATTAGTTAATGGTAAAAGACGATTACTATAAATGATAAATATTACATAAGCTAAAAATGTACTAGCAAGATACAACAATACACAATAAACAAAAAACAAATTAATTAAAAACTAATTGAGAGGGAAAAAGAGAGTGAAGGGAACCCCCAAAAGTTTTAAAGATAAAATGGTAACATAATGCTTCTCAGATTTCAAGATAAAAAAAATTCTTTCTGTTCCACTACTTTGGCTATTGTAAGCAATAGCTTTCTATTTGCTTCAAAAAAATTAAAATACTGATTAATTTCATAGAAATTCAAAATATTGCTCAGCTTTAAAAATCCAAACATCACTGCCATCAAATTTTGGAAAATCAACCTTAACATTCCTCACCAAAATTGGGCGACTTGGCTGATCTGTGGATGAGTAGGATCCACCATGCATGCTTTCCCATGGCAAGACACTTTCATTCCTCTGGTCAATCAAATCTGGACTCCAAATGCTCAAATTGATTGTCAATTCTTCCAAATTCAACTAAAGTGCCTAATTGCCCCAATTTGAAAGTGTCCTGCCCTAATTTGTTGATCACCTCAGCTTGTCTCCTAGATTCAGCTTGATTTCTTTCAGTCTAGAATTTTCAGGCATGGTGGGATGAATGAAAGTACCAATTTTAGAGTCTACTGAATTTCAACAGTAATCAAATGTCCAACAAGTTTGGTGTTCACTAAGTAACAATAGAAGTCAAGAGTCCAACACAGAAATCCAATGAGCAATACTATATAGCTAGAAAAAGATAATCAGATTTTTTTGATGAAAATTATAGTGGTAGTTGGATAATATTAAGTGGTAGGACCCACTTATTTATCCGAAGGTCAATGTGAATATCATATCATTTTGGCAATAAAATTCTAGAAAAACTTATAGCTGTCTAGCATTTTTCAAATCCATTACAGCAACAATGAATAAAAGAAATGAGCAATTAATGGAAAAGTAGCATAATTATGCAGCAATCCACAGGGTCTCGAGGCCAGGCAAAGATTACTTGTGACTAATGGAAGCAATATTAGCAACTTTTGAATGACCTGAGCAAGCACGCATTAGAACAAATAAGGGATCCAGAATAGAGAGGAGAGATCAGAGGACGAGAATAGAGGCTCGGGAAAGAAGAGAAAGGATACTACTCAATGCATAACTAACTTCCGTTTCTACTTTCCTTTCTTAGTGTCGTGCTTTCCCACCGGGGGCTGTCTCCAGAGTCAATCGCGGTTTCTTCTCCCCCTTGCTGATTCTCTTTTGCGCCATTCGCGGGCTCTTCCCCACTTATGTCATTCTTAGCTAATTTCGGCCCATTAGTTGACTAGATTGTTCAACAACGCTAGCGGCAGCTGCATCTTCCTTCTCATGGGCCTCTAACTCATCCTGGGCCATAATAGGAGGCTTCATCCTATGCATACTCCTACAAATTATTCAAACCGCAACGGTATGTTTGGATGAAGGGGCATGGAAAGAAATGAATTGTTAATTCTTTTATTTTCAAAATAAATGACTTAGGGAATATTTATAAAAATAAATAAAATTATTAAAATTTATATTATAATAGTCTCATTTTATTTTATTGTTGTTGAAAGAACTTTTGAATACGAGGATATTTAATTACAAAAGTACCCGTCGAAAATAAAAATTTAATTACAAAGATTTATCCTCTTCCTTTCTCCCCAAACTCCTTTATTAACATAAACTTAATAGTTTAAAAATCCTCATTTTTTTTTATAGTTGCTGTAATCAAAATAAATAAACAAGGAATATCTTTGTTATCTGTTGCAATATACATGAGAGTTGAGTTAAAGATATGCACTATTGTCTTGGAAACAATAATTGGTAAGCTTTTTCTATATCAAATTATATTATTTGTATTCATTTTATAAATTTATTATGGACACACATTGAAAGAGAAATATATAAGGTGACGGGTTTGTACTTTTTTTTTTCAACACCCGCAACCTTGTAATTTTTTCTCTCATGTTATGTCTACAATAAGTCCATAAAATGCATACAAATATCATTTTTTTTTTAACCTGTGTTCTTTTTTTCTTCAAAATTTATTATTTATTATTCAAAGAAAAAACTTTTAAGTGTAAGAAATTTTCTATCTAAAATTTTGTTGAAATAATATGAGATACTAATAAATTAATTCTCAGATAAACAAATAATTTCTATCACTTTATTCCATCTACAATCACTTCATATCATAGAGATTAATTTTGATAAATTATCATTATAAAATATTTTATATTGTTAATCAATCAATATATTATCATTTATGCGACTTTTAGGATAATTATTGCAAGAGTCAAAAACTTTAAATAATATGCCAATATATAATTAGATGTATGACTATGTGAAACTTTTTATATAGAGAGATCATCCAAATTAAATCCCATATCATATTTGTTTCATGCATTTTAAATTGTATTGCTACTTAGTTTCCATGTATTAAACATACGGGTGGCATTATTCTGTGTTTTACCACTCATACACGGCTAAAAAAAAAAAAAAAGAGAAAAAAAAAAAGAAAAAAAGGGGGGAGGGGGCCTAAAATAAATGATGAACATTTCCTTGATTTGGAATCTTGTATTGCATCTGCAAGCCAAAGTTCGAACATTTTCTATTACTATTACCATCTTAATTCTTAGTTTGCTTTGAAAGGTTTACTTATAAATGTTTGTTCACTCTAGGTTCTGGTTGGTACATTG
Organism: Pterocarpus macrocarpus; assembly: GCA_031439585.1. NCBI lineage: Eukaryota > Viridiplantae > Streptophyta > Magnoliopsida > Fabales > Fabaceae > Pterocarpus > Pterocarpus macrocarpus. The sequence continues at coordinate 19,773,830 of CM062517.1, read as the reverse complement.
TATAGTAAGGCTTAAAGTAAAAGATTTGATAACATAAACCTTGATGGTATATACTATGCTATGAGTTGTTTATACTGTCCAAAGTCCAGTTCGTTATGTATGATTATTCAATCTTATTTTATCCTATTTAATGCTTATTATGCGATAAACTTAATTAATAAAAATGTTGAAATTTGTCTTGTGAAAAAAAAAAAAAAATCTTTTCATGTCTTGTAAAACTTCATGAGACTTGACATATATCACATAATAATAAAATGAAAACAGGTGGAGCGGACAATTCTGTTCTATCATATATCATACGAAAGGAGTGAAGAAAATAACGTTATAAAATTATATTATTGATCTTATTAATGGTAAATTAACGATTCATATGTGTTTTCAACTTTTCATGCATCTTAAATTGCGTTGCTGTCAGGCTTCGCGTATAAACGCGCGCAAGGCTGACCTCTTTTTCTTCAGTTGAATGATTCACATTCCAATTCTTTTATTACATCTGCAACCAATTTTTCCTCCGCATTGGTTTTTCCATGGAGTGAAACAAGACTTAGCTGTTATTGTTGTTGTTGCATAGAAAACTTTCAGGTTCATCGAGCGGGATGAGCAATCAGGAGCGGGAGGAGGTCCGCATAGGTATGCCAGACAGTCCGATACGTTTAGATCATCCAATTCCACTAAAATCAGGAATTGCATCATCAAGTATGGAGTATACATTGGAAAATTCTGCAATTCCAGAAAAAGCACAAATAGGGCCGTCGTCTGAAAATGATACCGTGATAAGTGAAATTTCAGCCTCCGGACTCACCGCGGGAGTTCAAGAACAAGAACAGAGCGAAGATAAGAATTTTACTTTGCTAAAAGATGCATCTCCTTCAATTAGAGGGGATTCCCGAGCATCAGCTTGGTGGGACAGGGACACTGTCAGCTCTCTGCTGGAGAAGCATGATGTTGTACTTAGGCCCTTTGCATTGATTGGTGGTGGTCCAATGACATCAGGTATGGAGCATAATCAGGAATATGTTCGCTACAAAAGCCGGCGTTCTGAAAATGAAAGACAAGACTCCGGACTCACCGTGGGAGCTCAAGAACAGAGCGAAGATAAGAATTTGAATTTGCTAAAAGATGCATATCGTTCAATTAAAGGGGATTCCCGAGCACCTGCAGCTTGGGGGGACATTATTGACAATTGCATTGAGCTGAAAACTCCTCTGGGCAACACGGTGCTACATATAGCAGCTACATATGATCAAAGTGGTGAGGGGGTGAGCATGATAGCTCAAAAAGCCCCCCAACTTTTGACTGCCAGGAATTCCAATGACGATATGGCACTGCATGCTGCTGCAAGAGCTGGAAATATCTTTTCTGTTAACAAATTATTAGCTGCTCATGTTCGCAACGTAATAAAATCTTCAGATCCTGAATGCCTCCAAGAGGCTCTCAAAGAAAGCCTAGCAAAAAACAAGCGAGGAAATACTTTCATCCACGAGGCCTTACTCAGTGGTCAATATGTTACGATGGTTTCGTATTTCTTACCTTCTAAGTTATTTATATCTTCTGAAGAAGATGCGCCTTTGGATGTCTACAAACTAATGGTTGTGCAAGCTGCATTGTCTAAGACAAACAAGCAAAACAAATCAATTTTGTACTTGGCGATTGAGGCTGACTATAAGAGCCTTGTTGAAGCATTCACCGAACTGTCCAAACCTGAATTGGCGCAAGATTTGATTAAGACATTCCCAGGACTTGGCGAAGTGCTTCAAGTTCAACCCAACACAGACCCAGTTGTTCCGGCGGGAAAATCACCCCTTCTAGCGGCAATCTTGAAACAGGATAAAGGTGCCTGTCGGATACCTCTAAATTTTATCTCATTCTCTACTCTCTTTTTTTTTCCAAACTATTTTTTGTTCCCTACACCTATTCTGGATTTTAGTATTAGTTCTAATACGAAAAAAAAAAAAATTGCTTTAGGTCTGGATACATTGAGAAAGCTTTGATTTAGATCCCCTATAGAGGTGTTGAATTAATCCCTATAATTAAAAAATTATTAGACAATATTAACTTTTGTTGAGGTGGCTAATGAGAGCTAATATAGGAAATGATGAAATCCAGTTGAGGTTATTTTGGGTCTACAAAGGACTGTTTTAATATTATTTTAATCACATTTTTATTTTTGAAAATAAGGTCATTCAGGCCGAAAGAAAGCCTAAAAAGATAATTTTAGAACTACATTAACAGCATACTATTAGATTCTATTAGCTATATCAGTAAAAATTAATAATGTCCAGTAATTTTCAAATGATAGAAATAAACTCCTTAATGAAGTAATATTATAGGTATCCAAAAAGATAAAAATAAAAAATTGTGTAGGAAATAAAATCAAAATCCGTGACATGTATAGTGACTAAAAAGTGTTTTTCCCCCTTTTTTAAGTTCTCGATGCAATGTGGATCTTTGTTTAACTTGTAGATTTTTTGGATTGGCAATTTGGCATTATGAATCGTTCTCAACTGAGACGAACTCATAATTCATTATTTTTATATTCTAGAAATGTTAGATCTCATATTGGAAGAGAAACCAGCGTGGATCAAGTTAAGGGATACAGAGGGAAGGATTCCTCTACATTATGCAGCATCCATAGGTTACCTCGACGGTGTTCAGTATCTACTTAGCAAATGTGCTTCTTGTGCTATTGAGAGGGACATTTGTGGCTTTTTCCCACTTCACTTGGCTTCTGATGGAGGGCATGTTGAAGTAATTAAGGAATTGTTAAAAATAGAATACTGTTTGGACCCCAGAGAGTTGCTTGACAATGGTGGCCGAAATTTTCTTCACCTCGCTGTTGCAAGTGGAAAGTTTAGGGTGGTAAGCTACATTTTGAAAGCAGCAGAGAATGAATTGAAAGAGATGATAAATGACAAGGATAACGAGGGAAACACTCCCTTGCATTTGGCTACATTGCACTGCCATCCCAAAATTGTTCACGCTTTAACATGGGACAAAAGAGTGAAACTCGAGTTGGTTAATGAAGATAATGAAACAGCTCTTGATCTTTGTATGCAATGGTCACCCGAAAAGACGTCCTTAAGGCAGGTGAGTACACTGCTCTGTTTTTCATAAAATTTGTTAAAAATTAGGCAGGTTCGTAGTCGAAATTAGTACATGCTCTCTGGAATTATTTATTTATTTATTTATTTTTCAGTCTATATGCACTAGAATTTTACTCAACCTAATAATGATTTTTAAGAGTATAATTATTAAAAAAAAAAATTACCCAAATTTGTAGATCCTCATTTTTTTCGTATGGATTTTGGTAATATATACTACCAAAATATAGAAATGTATACAAGTTTACATGAATATGGAGTTTTTAGAGGAACCAGCCAATTTATTAGATAGGTTCAATTTTTTTTTTTTTTAAAGAATGGAAATTGCCAATGTATCATGCATGTTCCATTTTTTATTTGAAAAATAGAATCTGCTAGTATTATTGGCTAGTTCTATTTTTTTAAAAAAATAAAAAATAAAACACATTGGCTATGTGCATGTGTGTGTGTCTTTCTTTGTCTTGTGTGTATGTAGAGAACGAGAGAGAGAGAGAGAGAGGAGAGAGGATAGAGGATAGAGAAAAATAAGAGAGAGAAGGGAAAAAAATCTATAATTTAGTAAATGTTTAAAAATTTCACCATAAAAGAATTCATTATCCATTTCTAAATGTTATTTGAGTATATAAGAAATCATGTTTCAATAAAGGAGGATTTCAATTACCTTATCAATAGATATGATAAAATAATAAATAATGAATATAAGCTCTTTTCACCAATAAGATAACTAAAATTTATATTTATTAATAAAATATTAACACATGACTCTCCATAATTTTTTTTATTATAGGTAAATTTTTCCTAATTATAAGTATATGATTATCCAAATATCTAAATGATGCCCAATAAAGGCAGGTACAAATAATAGTACGCATTATCTACTGAGAAATGTTATTACATCCATGCTGATTCACTCCCATTCATTATTGAGTAGAATGTAAATTCTATTAAATTTTGACTATATTTCATCCAATAATGGATGAAAATGAGTCGATATAGAAGTCGAGAAAATGCGAATACAAATAAGATGACTCTTATCTCAAAGTTAGTACATTGAAATCTTTTTATATAGTAACTAGAGCTGATTAATGTTGTGGCTTCAATATAGCTAGAGCTCACGGAGCGATTGATCAATTATTATACCTTAATGTGGGAGCTGGACAAACAATAAATTTGTTAGTTTAAGATTAAACTTATTTTTAAAGAGTTGTGAGATTGTTTATTAAGTAAAAACATATTCACATTTAAATCATTTTGTCAGTTAAGATAATGATGCATATTAAATTAAAATAAGAGTAGATACACCTCTTAGTTTTTACTAATAAACTCATCTTAGAAAAGCTTACTTTCTGTGTCGACATGTACTAACAAAGCGACCACCAGCCATTTAATGTTCCTTTATATTGGTTTATATCTTTCTTGAATTTTGAATTTGTTGCATTTGTAATACATATATATAAACTTGTATTTGCAGTGGCTAATATTGGATGCATTAAAATCTGCTGGCGTGCCATATGCTAATTCACTGCAACGCTCTATCAAGGTCCCTTCCCAAAGTACAGTAAGTTTAGAGGAAAAAGAGGCCCCAAAAATGGATCAGTACAAGGATAGAATCAACACCCTTATATTGGTTTCCACTCTAATAGTTACGGTAACATTCGCGGCAGGTTTCACATTGCCTGGTGGCATTAAAAGCTCTGATCCTGGTGAGGGCTTGGCCCTTATGCTACATCGCATGTTGTTTAAATTATTCATCTTCTGCATTACAATATCCATGTATGGTGCTACTAGCGTTACCATCGTACTCATTTGGGCCCAGCTAGGTGATTTAACTTTGGCAATTTTGGCCCTTGATGTGGCAAAGTATTTATTGGGAGTGACTCTTGGAACACTGTCTATTGCATTTTTGTCTGGTCTGCACTTAGTTATAAGTGATCTCAGTTGGCTAGCCACTACTACATTGGTAATGAGTATGACTTTCATTCTCATGCTTCTATTACTGTACATACTCCTCTGGTTGCCCTCGAAGTCAAATTGCCTAATAGTTCGATGGATTTCCTATTATCCCTTTTTAATGTTGGCATCACTCGTTGAGGCGAGAGAAAAGGTATCGGTGGTACGAAATCCCACAATTTCTACTACATCCAATGGTTCAGGTATCAAATCATCTCAATCATGGGGATGTATAATATTAATCAGCTATCACCAATCTTGCTACTTAATATCTTCTTTGTGTGTTTGTCATTAGACCATGAGAAAGCAAGGAAGCCAACGAGGAAGAAGTGGTGGCGGGCTTTAGCGGAGGGAAGAGGAGCAAAGTTAAAGATGATGGGGACCACCAAGCTAAGATGCAAGAATTGTTAAACAGATACTCTCACAGGACTCCTTTGAAGAAACCGAACCTTCTATGGAACCAAAGTGGTTCACTTTAATCATATTTAAATGACCGAGCTAATTTGGTGCACTTTTATATTATTTGGACTAGATATTGTTATAATTAGTTTTGTCCCATTAATTGGAGTTTAGTAGTTATGATATTTTGGGTTGAAATTTTATTGTTGTTTGAATTTTTAGTTATGATCAAACTTTTTAGGATTAGTTATGATCAAATCTTTTGAAATGAGATCAAATCTTTATGTTTAAATAAGCAAATTTGCCTAGAGACCACACAGAGTTTTGATGATCAATATATTTGTGAGATATATTCCTTTTTACTCTCATAGTTTATAAATTTGTGGTATTTTTGGTTCTTATTTTATCTATAAATAATGAGTCAAGAATCTTAATCTTTATCTCAAGATTCTATATTACGAATTGATTGAGGGTTACAGGTGGCATATCCCATGATTTTTATTCATATGCTAAGTAAGAGTTGCGGGCTCTAGGAATAAAAACAAAGCGATTGGAGCACTCCATGCACAAGGAAGAAGCCTTGGATGCAAGTAGAGTTGGGTATACGGGCCGCGATCCGCTGGTTGATCCATTTAATCTGCAATCCGCACCACTTAACTCGCTTGTTTATTGGTCCATTTTTTTTGCGGGTTTTATAACCTGCATCGTTTAGCCCGCGGATTCGTGGACCAACCCGTTAGCCTACATAATTGTTTTTCTTTTCTCCTTATTGAGTGCACAAAACAGGGCCACACTTCACATATCTCACTCTCACCCACGGCCCACTCCTCACTTAATCACAAAACTCTCTTCTGACTTCTCAAAGACAGAGAGGAGACACAATACATGAACCCAAACCCAATAAAAGAAAAAGAGAGGAAACACAATAAGGCAATAACAGTATAACACATAAACACAAATTACACAATTCTCATTCAGTCATTCTATCATCACAATTTACAAAACTCAAACCCATCTAAGAAAAACCCTAAAGCTACCCCCTGCAACTGCTGCGGTGCCCTCTCTCTGTGAACTTCTCGGTCTCAGCCTCTTCACTCGCTGAGTCGCCGACGGTCCTCCTTCTCCCTGCTTCACTCTAGTTGCGAGCCTGCGACGACGAGCCTCTGTTCGAGCCCCTCACCGTTCGAGCCCCTGCGACGGTGAGCTTCCGTTCGAGTAGTTTGCAAGCTTGCTTCTGTTGGACTGAGTGCTAAATCTCCATTTGAACCTCTGTTGCTGAGTTCCTGTTGCCACCGGAGTACCCCTCACCTCTGTTTGAACTTCGAAGTCCACAAGAAATTGAGGTATTGTTGCTTCTTTGTCTACTAATCTACAGGCAATAGTACTACTGGAGTGGATTTGTTTATTTAGTTGGCTTGCCTGTTTTTCTTCTCTTGAATCTTGATTTGGGATTTGTTAACTGATTATATTTAGTTGGTATTTTACTGTTTTTGATTGACTATAATGCAAATTGCATTATGTTATGCCTATGCCTTTGGTTTAGTTGTGGGATTTTTAGTTATATTTTGTTTTGTGATTATTTTGGCTTGATAATTAATTAGATATGGAAATGTCAAATGTAGGTTCTTCTGTTGAAGTAAATGTCATGAATCAGAATAATTAAAGGGTTTAGGATATTGGTAGTAGTGATAGTGGCCCAACTGTTGAAGGTGCTATTGATGAATCTAAACCAAGTAATAAGAGAACTAGGAGCCTTTCATCAAATGTTTGGAATTATTTTGATAAAATTGGTGTGGGCTGTGATGGAAAAGAAAGAGCAGAATGTAAGGCTTGTGGGAAAGAATATGTTAGTGGTGGTAATAAGTATGGGACTTCAACTTTACTACGCCATGTAAATAAATGTGAGAAATTGCCTAGGTTTCCCGATACTAAATTTGGAAAACTAATGCTTGATCAAGCTGCAAGATTGAGATCTAGAAAAGTGGATAACAAAGTGGTGCGTGACTTAGTTGCTATGGCTATCATAGAGCATGATCTTCCATTTTCTTTTGTTGAATATAGGAGGGTGAGGGATTGTTGAAACGCCTAAATCCTGAAGCCAAGATTTATTCTAGGCGAATGGTTACTATGGATGTGATTAATATGTATGAGAGTGAAAAGAAAAAATTGAAGCAAGTGTTGTCTCGCATTCCAAGTAGAGTATGTTTGACTTCTGATGTATGGACTTCTTGCACAACTGGGGGCTATATTACATTGACAGCCCATTTTGTTGATGAAAATTGGAAGCTTAATAGCAAAATTCTAAACTTTTTTCATATGCTTCCTCCACATACTGGACATGAATTATGTAAGGTTGTGTTAAGTTTTTTGCAAGAGTGGGGAATTGAGCAAAAAAATTTTTCATTAATTTTGGATAATGCCACTTCTAATGACAATATGCAAGAAGTGTTGAAAGAGAGGATTCGTTCCTTATATAATGGTTTGTTATGTAATGGTGAGTTTTTTCACATTCGATGTTGTGCTCATATTTTAAACTTAATTGTTCAAGAGGGTTTGAACTTAATTGTTCAAGAGGGTTTGAAGGCTACTAGTGATGCTTTATACAAAATTAGAGAGAGTATCAAGTATGTCAAGGGGTCGGAAGGAAGAATGAGTGCTTTTAAAGCAATTATTAAAGAAATTGGTGGGATTAACACTTCTGTTCGCTTGCGTTTGGATGTATTTACTAGGTGGAACTCCACTTTTTTGATGCTTAAAAGTGCACTTCCATATCAGCGTGCTTTTTGGGATCTTGGCATGAATGATTCAAATTATAATAAGTATTGTCCTTCTAAGGAAGAATGGAAAAAAGCAGAAAAAATGTGTGAATTTTTGCGCCCTTTTCATATGATCACTAATCTAATTTCTGGATCATCTTATCCTACATCCAATTTATACTTCAAACAAGTGTGGAGGATTGAATGTTTGTTGATTCAAAATATGGGCAATGAGGATGAAGTGATTAAGGATATGGCTTCTAGGATAAAAGTGAAGTTTGACAAATATTGGAGTGAGTATAGCATTGTGCTTGCACTTGGATCCGTTCTTGATTCCTGCATGAAGTTCTCATTTTTAGAATTTTGTTATCGAAAGCTCAGTCTTGTTCCAATAGCTTGTCAAGAAAAGTTAAATATTGTGAAAAGTAAGTTATTTACTCTTTTCAATGAATATGTGCAAAGGTCTTCTGGAGAGTCAAGTAGTTCTCAAGCTCAAAATAGCCAACTTCAAACTCATGAAGTAGCTATTAGAAGTGGTATTGGAGACCCATCACCTTGGATTGATATGGATGTAAGTTTATGTATCTTACTTATTTACCTTTTATATGTTTGATTTATTTTATTCTTTATTTGGATTTTTAATTCTTTATTTGTTATAATTTGAAAATGACATAGGAGTATATTGAATATAAGAATCAAAATGTTCCACAAGTTGGAAAGTCACAATTGAATGTTTACTTGGATGAGCAAAAGATGGAGTTTCAATCCCATCAAAATCTTGATGTTTTGCAATATTGGAAGGACAATAAACATCGATTTCCAAATTTAGCATTGATGGCTTGTAATATTTATTCCAATAACAACAGTGGCATCCGAATTAGCATTTAGTATTGGTTCTCGTGTGCTCGATAAATATAGAAGTTCTCTTCTTTCTGAAAATGTGGTTTTAATTTTTTTTTTTTTTTTGTTTAACTTTTTGCATGTTGTGACATGTGAGTTGTAGACCAAGATGAAGATTCAATCTTAGTAGAGGTGGAGAAAAAGATTGAGGCAAAAGCATCCATGAGTGCTTCAAATGTGGTGATTGATGAATGAATGGCTTTGAAAAATTGTGTTACTTTTTCTTTTGTGTATTTAATATATTGGACTTTAGTAGCATTTGAGGTTTGATGGATAGACTTTGAAAGGACATTACATTTGATTTTATTTGTGTATCTCATGCATTGGAGACTTGGACTTTATGAGTACTCACTCATGATGTATGTTCTGTTTTATTGTTGGCAAATAATTGAAATCCTCTAATGCTGTTGATTTGTCTTTCATATATATAGTATATGCAAGTGCTTGAAAGGTTGTGTTTGTTAAGGGTTGTAGTGTAGTTGTTAGGAAGTTGGAAAGTTGAAAGAATAGTCTTACATTAGACTTTGTGAATTTGATGCATTAGACTTTGGTTTTTGGTGTTTTGGACTATTGGATTATTATTGGTACTCATATATTATTTGGTATTTGATACATTTGATATTTGATAGTTGTTGATTTATATTGTTTAGTATTTGGTATGAGATTGAAGTTGCCTTTGAATCTTTGATGATTAGTTGATTAATAATCATTATTAGGACTGAAAAAATAGAGTATAGAGAAGTTGTAAGTCCTTAATATGGAATTATTGGGTAGAAATAAGTGAAAAAAAATAAATTTTAGTACTTGCTTACAAATCTTTCATGTTAGTTTATATTGGGAGTTTTCTCCTCTAGTAAGAAGCCCAAAAAAATTGAAGGTTGTTAGGTAGAAAAAATAAAATCAGAGAAGATCCAAAAAAAATTGAAGGCAAAAAAAAAAAGCCCAAAAATGTGAAGGCAAAAAAAAAAAGAGAAAAGGCCCAAAAACGAAGGCAGGAAAAAAAAAAGACTTAAAAATCTGAAGTAAAAAAAAAAGGCCCCAAAAAATTGAATGCAAAATAGAAATATAGAAGGCCCAAAAAAAGTGAAAATAAAAAAAAATTATGTGGTGTGGGTTGGCCCGCAAGTCCGCGGGCCCATGTGATGTGGACGCAGGCCAGCAATTTTTTAGCCCATTTATTATGCGAACCAGCCCGGTCTAGCCCATATAAAAATAGTCTGTCGTAGACCGGGTTAAACGGGTCGAGGTGGCCCGCTTACCTAACTGTGCTCTTTAGTGTCTTGTGTTTTAGTTTGTCTGAGTTTGTTCCTTGTTTGCTTTGATGGTGGTAGCCGGCTAAGCTAGATTGGAAATATTTGCTTGTCACATTTGTATTCATATCTATTAGGGTGATCTACTTTGGTGCAACTAGAATAAAGTCACGTTTATTGTGAAAAAAACTGTGATTGCAATCCCCCTTCGTGTATTGCACGCATTTGCATGCACCCTATGCACTCTTTTGTACTTGTAAATAGCAACATTTATGGTGTGTTTGGTAAATGAAAGAAGTTGAGAGGAAAGAAGTTGAGAGAAAAGAAATTAAGTAAATTTTTTATTTCCACAAGTATATTTAGATAAAAAGAAAATAAGAGAAAAGAAATAGAAGAAGAATTATTTTTTTTTATTTGTTTGTGTGGAAAAGTGTAAAGAAATAGAAAGATAATGATACCAAATGACAATTTTACACTTATATTATTATAAAAAGGTATTTCAATTATAAATACAGAGACTGGTTAAAAAATTAGTGAAAACATAAAATTTAATACAATTTTGTCATAAATTTATTTATCAAAATAATGTAAATAAATATAATTAAAATTGACTATATTTATATGGAAGCATTCATGTCTATTTTTTTAATTTATATTTAATAATTATATTAATAATATCAAATAAAAAATTTCACTATTTTTAATTTAACAAGTTTAGAATAATATCAACCTATTAAATCAAATCAATATTAATAAAAATAAAGTATTCAAAATTATTTAAAATAAACTATTATTTTAAATTAATCTAATATTTCAAAAATATTACTTAAAAATATGTTTTACCAACTAAATAATACCAAAAATATTACTTAGCTATTATTTAAACTCTTAATACAGGATAAAAGAAAATTAAAACTTATATATTTCATCAATAGTGTCATTTAAGGAGTAAGTATGCAATTTTTTTAAAATATTCTTCATCCCATATGTGTTGTTGTAAATTTAGATATGGGCTATTATCAATAGTTTGTTTCAAACAATTAGTTGGCTTAAATAAATATTGTGTTGCATGTTCTTTTAATCCATATTGAAAAATATCTTCTCTTACTCTAGTATATTATTTGATTATCAATATATTAGTATGCATACACAATTTTATTTCATAAAATTGTCACTAATAAAGAAGAATATATATATAAAATAAAGTCTAAATTAAAAGATTTGTGAATAATATTAAAAATAGCAAATAGAATAATAAAAGTTTTATATTAATAAAAATTATTATTTGATTAAATATAACATTGATTAAAAACAATATGATTTGTGCATACCAAACAATATTATTTAATGTAATGTTTATTATGTTTAAGAAATTTATTTTAGTATAGATCATCAAATAATTTATTTTAAATTTTATAATTAAATATCATTATTATTTGAGAACTTGAGTAACCAAACACTTATTATAATATTTAGCCTCTATAAATGCATATGACAAATAGTTATCCTTGACTTATTACACTTGTTAACATGTGTAATGTAATTTTTTAATTGCACATTGCCACTGCAAGTGAATTTTTACTATAATGCTAAATATAGATACTTAGGTCTTAGTTTATTAAATGAAATAAATATTTTAAGAAATTTAGGTTTGACTTAATTGTTAAATGAGGTCAATTAAGTTAAAAATAAATTAAGCCATAAATAAATCACATGATCTATTTCCACTCTAATCACAAGATTTAACGAAAAGTAAACTTCGTACCAATTATATTTAATGGAAATTAAACGAAGATAGTGTACAATATTTTTTTTTGTTTTTTTGGGTCAGAATAGTGTACAATGTTCAAGAATTTTTTTTAAATTGTCTTTTTGGGGTCAAATACAATGTTCAAGTTAGAGGCTGAGTAACTTCCACAAAAGACCTAATCAATTAAGGAAATCAGAGACCTATTTAAAAGCCCAAGTCAACTAAGATCAAGGCCTAAGGCCACCATATACCAATCCTTCCTAGCGTGCAAATTACCGGGGCCCAAACCTGGGAGATTTAATGACAAAATATAGTGTCTCCGTTTTTCTCCATACGTTTCACCCTTGATAACCTCTTAGCCTATTATAGAAGGGAGCTGCTCTGGTGAAGACCGTAAAAATCATCTTCACATGAAGATATCAGTTGGTGCCACCAGGAGATAACATCTATTCTTTGAAGGCCCACACTTATTTAGTTTGCTAAGGCTTCTCTGGTACAGATCACAAGTGGTGCAGATTATATAGATCTGTTGTGGATCAAAAAGAAAGTGACATGTGGAGGGTTGTTTGGTGGGCCACATGGAGGATTAAGATTTGTTTCAGCTTTAAACAATTTCAATTAGACAGTTAATTAGGTAATTAATTTTTGTTTGTTTTAAAATTCCGAAAGGAGGTCGAAGACATAGACACCAACGCCACCTTTTCTCCGATGCCATCCATCTCTAGTCCTCTGCACCACCGCCAGCGACTCAGAGCTTGCTTCCTTTTCCTCCTTCTTCGAGCTCAAGTCACCTTCAACTCCCTCGCTGCCTTCCTCGACGTCTCCGATGGCTCAACCATCGGTGAGGGTTCCAATTTGTTCCTAGAGAAGTAGGCAACTCATCCATCGGATGTTGTGGCTTCAGATCTGCTAATGTTAGTGATGATTTTTCGTCGGACGACCCATCCATCGGTGACCCACCTTGTTGGCGGTGCCGAGGCACACGCATAGTTCAATCAGTGTGGAGCCAACTCGGGCCTGGTCCTCACCACCTACTCACGCCGCCGCATCTAGGAGGAGAGCGTCCTCACCACCACGGACGATGGCGTCTATCAGCGAAAGATGAAGGAGATGAGGGCCACCTACGAGGACATCCCAGCGCTTAAGAATGACGCCATCAAGAGCACAGAAGCTCAAGACAGGAGTGCAAGCTCATGGCGGTGAATAGCGGAGCTCGATCCAGCGTTTTGATTTTTCTATTTTTTTTAATTTTATTTATTGTAGTATCTTGTTGGGCATTGAACATACTGGTGTTTTCAATTTTTTTCTTTATTGTTTTGAACTTCGAATCTGTTCTGTGTTCTTGATGGATTTCACCATGAATTTCTAATATTTATTTGAGGATTTTGTTGTTTTGGTGAGGATTTCTGGCATTTTATAGCTGATTGTATTTCTATGCTACAATTATTCTTTGTTGCAACTATTTTGGTTCTGGTCCCAGACGATTTTCATCATGAATTCCCAGTTTTGGTCGTCCTAGTGGTTTTGCCGACAGTAGTGCTGATGCCGTCAAGACGTCTTTCGTCGACACAGTAAGTCGTGGTGAAGGTTGAACTTTGACTGTATAAAGAAAAACAGTGGCCACTATCTGTTGTAGATTGTGGGAATGGAGACCAATTTAAAATTGAGAATTTTTGTAGAGTTAACCCTTAAGTTTACTCTAATCATTGTTGTTAATTGCTTTTGATAATTTAGCTGAGAGTTAAATGCATGTCGGCCATAGCTCCACCTGTCACAATTCCATTAGATAGTCAATAAATCTGCTCCATGCTTGAATCTATACCAAACAACCCTCCACATGTCACTCTCTTTTTGATCCATGACAGATCTATATAATCTGCACCACTTGTGATCTATACCAAAGAAGTCACCGCAAACTAAATAAGTGTGAGCCTTCAAAGAACAGATGTCATCTCCTAGTGGCACCAGCTAACATCTTCATATGAAGATGATTTTTATAGTCTTCACCAGTGCAACTCTCTTTATTTTTTTCAAAAAATAATAATAATAATTAAATATGAGTCTGACCTGATCTAAAACTTGTATACAAAACATATAATTAAAAATATTTTAAACAAGTTATGTCAGGCTAGTCTAAGTAGTAGGTCAAGTGGCCTACATTTTATATGAAAAATTATATTTTATTAACATTTCATTATTTGTACACTAAAAAATATTAAATATGATAACTTTTCATGTTAAAATATGGTTCATATCTTCTATGGATTAAATTTTAAGATATAATTTTTAAATTTAATTTTAATATATTATTCGTATACGATATACAAGTATTTATTTATATATTATTATATTAATAAAATATTTTATTTTTGCAGGCATTTTCTTAAAAATTATAATATAATAATATCTAATTAAATAATAATATAAAACTCTTTTTATTGTTAATCTAACGAAATTAATTTATTATTCCAATTCATTTTATGTTACAACTCAGCATTGATATTCACATTGGCAGCATCCAGCATAGTGTGTATTACACTTTTTTTATTTTTATGACGCCATTTCGTAACCAAAGAAAGTGTTCTCAGACGGAAAGGCCACGGAAGTTCGAGAACACGACAACAGTATGGACCTAAAATTGCTAGGAGCTGCATATTCACCAGATTGGAGGGATAATGTGAGTGATTTTTTCGAGCAAAGGAGCCCTATGGGAAACACCGTGCTACATAGAGCAGCCATGTACGGAAATAATTATGATGGGGTGGATGAGGTAACTAAAAAAGCCCCTAATCTCTTTAATGCCCAAAATTTCAATGGTGACAGGCCACTACATGTTGCCGCAAGAGCTGGCCATATCTCCACTCTTAAGAAGCTATTGGTCACTTATTTGCACAATTTACAAATTCCATACTCGTATTCTAAAGTCCCCTATATATGTTGCCCTGATGAAAATCCTAGAAACAAACACGCAAGGGAACACTTTCTTCGATGAGGCCTTGCTCAATGGACAAAAGGGTGTGATGAATTGCCCAGCTTTTGGAGAAGAAGAGGCTGAGGGTGGTGGCTTCAAGGAATTGCTGGAGCGAACTGCATTGTTTTGGTTAAGCAAGAAGGAGATGAAATCGGGTTTGTACTTGTCAATTGAGGCCGGAGACAGGGAAGTTGTTGATCGAGCATTGGCGAAAGTCACGATCGGTCTCGAAGGTGACCATGAATTGCAAATAATTGTTCAGGGCCACGAAGCGGCGAAGGAACTCTGGCAAGTGATTCCCCTCGGCCCGGATCACCCCTTCTTGCGGCAATCTTGAAACGGGATCTAGGTACGTGACTGAAAGTGCTTTATCACTGAAAAAAAAACAAAAAGTCTACTCTCAATTCGTTCTAACCATTTATAAGTGCTTTATACGAGAGATAAGAGAAACAAATTGAATCTTAATCATAAAAGGGCACATGGTTTTTCGTTTTAATTTTAATCATTCGTGATCAAGATTTATTGCACTTATACTTTCACTATTAATCATTTATTTCACTTAATATGCTCCCGTGCTCAAATAAATTGTGACATTTTGGTCAAATAAAAATTATGCTAATATCTTCTAAAATTTAAAATAATTATACTCTACATTTCTCCTGTTTTAAGGATATATCGACATTTCTCAAGAATTATATTGTCATTATATTTATGTTTCCTAATATTAGTTGACTGTTATAGAAATAGACGATATTAATGTTAAATGCATTGCACATAATTTTTATGCCAATAATATAATTTTTTAGTTAAAAAAACTGAAAATTGATTTATTTTTAAAAATTATTCCTTCTAATTTCTAAAAAAAATTAAAAATAGATTTTTTAATATTCTGATTATTTTTAAAAAATTATCAAATATATGAAAACTGATTTTTTTATGAAAAAAATTATTTTTTTTCAAAAAAATCTCACAAACACACTCTCAGACTCTCTTTATAATTAAAATGACTATTATACCCTTACAATAACTTTAGATTTTTGCAACTCCTCTCCCCTAATGAATTAAAATCCCTCTTTTTCTCCCAAATCAGTTTTTCACTATTCAATAAAAAAATCTCTTTGCTTTTAATGGAGTTCTTTGAAGTTCCGTTTAATATTAATCAACTGTCCAAAAAATAAATAAATAAATAAATAAATAAATTCTTGTAGTTTTTGACAGTTCTATAACTAAGAGCTTTGTAGTTTTTAATCAATTATCATCGTCTATTATGCTGTGATTAATAATAGTAAGCAACTATCATTATGTAATAATTAATATATATATATATATATATATATATATATAATTTGGGGTTATCAGTATAAAAGATATGCTAAGTTGACTTAGTGTGTAAATTGCAAAACTGTTATTCGATTGCTCATGAACTAACCATGGTTTCAGCTAGTATATTTGATTGACATTTGTCAGGAGATAATATTTGCTAATGACCGTCATTTTGTATGATTACTCATTATATAATTGCTTCTTGGAAGTCTTGCATGAGTTTTGGTTTCAAAATTATAATCTTTTTCTTTTTAATTCGAATGTATAATTTTGTTTATTCTCTACCCTTCCCCCAGATTCGTTTGTGGGTCTTTTTGAAATAAGGCTGTACTCAGTACTCATATTTGATTATTCATATTATATGCCAGATATTTTGAAGATCATACTAACAAAGAAACCAGAATTGATCCATTAAGGGATGCACAAGACAGGCTTCCTCTTCATTATGCGGCATCTTTAGGATATCTTGAAGGTGTTGAACACCTACTTGAAAAATGTGTTTTCTGCACCATTGAAAGGGATAACTATGGCTTTTTCCCACTTCATTTTGCTTCTTATGGAGGCCATGTTGATGTAGTTCGGAAGTTGCTACAGCACTGTCTGGATCCTGGAGAAATACTTGACAAAAGTGGCCAAAATATTCTTCACCTTGCAGCTGAAAGTGGAAAGTACAACATAGTAAAATAAATCTTGCAAGCTTCTAATCATGGACTTGAAAAAATGATAAATGATAAGGATAAAAATGGAAACACTCCCTTGCATTTGGCCACCTTGTGTTGCCATCCAAAGATTGTGCATACATTAAAATGTGGTGAAAGAGTGGATCTCACTTTGGTCAACGGAAAAAAATCAAAGAGCTCTTGATGTAACTATGCAATTTTCACTCGAAAGCACGTCTCTTCGGCAGGCAAGTTGCTTTTGCTCTTTATTAAATAATTCATAATGTCAATTGCTTTTGTGGTCAAATTGCATAAAAGGATAAGAAAAGTAAATAATTTTCATGAACTATCAATGTTTACTGATAGGATTTTTTTTTTTTTTTAAAAAATGGTCTCAAAATTACCAATTCTCTAGTTCCTTTTTGGTTATATCTTGATATTTATATTAGATCCATATTTAATTTCATATTTTCAAAACCTAAGATTTCGGTGAATTAGTTTTCTTTTCTTTTTTTAATAAAATAAGGAAATTGTTTTTAAGTATTTTAAATTGCGTTTTTTTATTCAAATATTATAATTTGTCAAAATTTGAGAACTTTTTTTTCTCTTAAATTATTATTTATATGGAGATTGTTTTTATAACAAAATAACTGCAACAAAAATATGTGACTGCTACTTACTGTAGCTAAATGCAATAACAAGAGCCTCGCTCTTTTAGTAAAGAATACCAAAACACAATTGTTTAAATAGTATTCTAATGAATCACATGCTGTCCAACGGGTTAATATCTATGTATGTGGGAATACTCCAGCGAGATATGTGATTATTACGTGTTTCTTAAATATATCTTTATTTATTTTTATTTGCTGGGTTTGTAACACACAAAAACTCATGAATATATTTGCAGCGGTTAACATGGTCTCTATTAAAATCTGCTGGCGCACCACATAGTGAGCCTCTGCCATTCTCTACCAAGGTGCCTCCCCAAAGACCAGGAATTATTCGGTTAAAATTTGGCCCAAATGTGGATCCGTACAAAGACAGAATCAACACTCTCATTCGTTTTTGACCGTTATAGTTACAGTGACATTTGCGGCAGGTTTCACCATGCCTGGTGGCATTAACAGCTCTAATCCAGAGCTGGGCATGGCCACCATGCTGCATAACATATGGTTCAGGTCAAGCTATTCATTTTGTGCATCACAATATCTTTGTACGGTGCCATTGGTGCTACTATTATACTCATTTGGGCTCAGCTAGGGGAGATAACTTTGGTCCTTCTTGCCCTTAAAGTGGCAAGGCCCGTTTTGGGAGTCAATTGCAACATTGTCTATGTCATTTTTGGTTGGTGTGGTGTCCACTAAGTTATTAGTGATCTTAGTTGGCTGGCCACTACTTCACTTGCCATGGCTACGACCTTCATTGTTGTGCTTATGTTACTCTACATTCTCCTTTGTTTTCCCCCGCCGGCAAGTAACATAGTGGTTCGATACATTTCCTACTATCCCTTTTTGTTTTAGGCATCACTGATTGAACCTGTTGAAAGGAGTAATTTTAAAATTGTGTGAGAGATTGAACCAGCAAAAAATACGGGTCATGGTTTGATCGGTTCAATTGATTAAATTTGTGGTTGAACTGTAACTAAATTAGAACATGATAATTATATTGTCTTTTTTTGTGCATCTTAAGAGTGATGATGGATCGTAGTATGTAGTTTGGTTCTGATCTTCTGATCATCAATTCTTATACTTAATATCTCCTTTGTTTGCGTATCAATTGTGATAATGTATCTCTGACACTATTGCTCCCTCATTTCAATAAATATTGTTCTGCTGGATTTTGTCATGTGTATCACTCCCTAAATTTTATTCTTTTGTCGATGTCTGACGAATCTTAATAAGCAGTTAAAGTTGTCTAAATCGAAAACGAAATAGATAATTTGAGGAAAGGCAGCCCTATATGATCAATATTTTACTATAAAGAAGAATATAGTAAGAGACAGCTGGAAAACAAAGTTCAACTTGAATCAAGAACTCACAAAAGTCTGAAGAGGTGGAAGGTAATTTCGACTTCTAAAGATGAGAACGAAAATTTAAATTTTGAGGAAATAATTTTTGTAAGAGAAATCACAGATCTTTCATACTTCTGCAATTGAATAAAAATTAGTTACATAGAAAGTTCAAATGAATTAAGCTTACAACAATACTTTATGAAGCAGAAAATTGAAACCAAGATAAGTTAATAAAGGAAGCTGAGCAAAAGAAATCCAAAGTAAAAAAGTATTTTTGCTGTTACCACTTATAATATAGAAACTTATAATGGTGATTATTGGAATGATTACTGCCTATTTGGAGCAAGCAAGAGAACAGCAGACATACTATCAAAAGAATTGTATTTGTTTCTTCCCTATTTCTCTATTTCCAAATCTCGAAATCAACTAGGGCTTTGAAGAATGATATTATTTCTTATGATTTTGGGCCCAACTAAGTTTATCCTAAAAGTTGTTTTAAGAGATGATAAATATTTAAGTATTTACAAAAGTTATCTTAATCATATTATTAAGTAATATGAGACTTTATTATTCAAAATTTGGCAGGTGCGGTGATATAACTGACTCCAATTACGGTAATTTTTCCAAAGTTGGTTGCTGAAATGCGTCATGTACACATGATTCAATCGCAATTGCAATTAGATGAACTACTAAAGCAAGAAAAATATAGTGCTTTGTTTTGTTTATTATTCGACACTTTAATAATTATATTAAAAATATAATTATAATAAAAAATAATAGTAATCTATAAAATTGAAGGGTTAAATATTATATAGAATAGAGAACATCTTTTTTTTTTCCTCTCTCTAAGAGCACTTAAAAATCTCTCTTGAATAGAAATATTTACTTTACAAAGAAATAAATATATTGAATAAGAAAAGAATTATTTAATCATGTACCAAAAAAGAAGAGGATTATTAAAGTCTCTTACTCGATGTATAAAATTCTTGACTCTTATCCTTTCAACTCATTGGTATATGAAATTAAGATTTTGATCAACTCTATAAAATGATTGAAATATTTCTAAAGATTTAGGTAGTAACTAGTACTCTCTATAGGATACCATGCCACAACCGCTAGCTGTTAGTCATTCTCTGTCTATCATCACTTTTTGTCTTTAAAGGAAAGTATCCTGAGCACTAAGGTACGCGTTCAAAACTTCAGGTGAAAAATGGTCCAAGTTGCCGGCGTGCCAAAATGATAAGTCACACAAAAAAGGCTTGAGAACACATTTGATAGAGCTTATCATAAAACAGTTCCTAGCTTCTGTTGCAACCTCTAGTAAGTATCTCTGCCTTATGGAACTGCGCACATAGATAAAATCCCCAGAAACCCACATGAAAGTTACTGAATTGGAGAAAGAAGGAATCTGACCCATTTGTCTTTTGTGCACAAACTAATATGGCAGCACACACCGAGCCAACTTTTGGGAATCTAATTCTTCCTATACTCAAATATCTTATATCTAAGCCAACCACCGCTAAATATTACACCACGCTCTTGTGTATGCCACACCCTCCTTATTTTGCTTTCATGCATTTGCTCGCTTTATCATCCCAACAACTAAGATCGCGTGAAAGGTTACATGGCTTTAGGTAGGAACCATTTAACAAACTCCTTGTGATCTCTCTCTCTCTCTATTTGTGTGTGTGTTTATAGAAAATGAATAAAAACCCATGTGAGTGATTGAACTAAATATGGTAAAGTTATCTGTACATTAACTGGATCAGAATCTTGTATGATGGTTGTGCTAGAACTAAATAGCTAGGTTTGCTTTATTTAGGAGCGTATGGTGATTACTATTTCATTGGGGTAATTGGTAAGTTTGGAATCTCTTTATGCAAATCAAAAGCTATTCCTCCAATTTTTACACAAATAAGGTTAAGGAGATTGTTCTAAGGAGAGAATGGAAAATTGTATGAAGGATGGATTTTTAAGACAATAGAAAAGGTCTTTCGGCAAAAGACCCTAGAAACCCTTTCTCTCTTACTCTCCCAATGGAATTGGTTTTATACAACTCAATCCACGTCACATTTGTAGTGTTAAAACTAAAAAGCTACTTAAGCAAAGATTCAAACCGATAAAAAGTTGATAACCTGTGACAGTTGGAATAGCCGTTTTACTTGAATGTAGCATAACTTCTCAGCCAAAATATGGGGCAAAAGGATTTGACCTTCTTTTAATTTTGCCACCATTTATAGCTCCTAGCTAGTTCTTTTTCTCTTTGGGTCGGACAAATAGCCTAGCTAGTTCTTGATTTAAATTGTAGTTTACTTAAAGACAAACAACATGCAACTCCTAGCATTAATTCAATATCTTCTCAAGACACAAATCAAGACCATGCAACCCCAATTATTAATGCTCACAAAAATTCACTCAATATTACCAAAACAAAAATTTTGCGAGTGCTCAGTACCGAGAGCCAGTCAAAGATTTTGTGTTGTAATCATTAAAGTGGTTAGTATGTCTTTACCCATATGAAAATGATATTTTAAGGAAAGGGCAATAAACAAGGAACAAAGGAAACAGTAAAGAAAAAGTGAGGGTGGATGGCAGGAAAAAGAATTAAGGGGCCATAAAATATAAAAAGAAAAGAAGACAGTGACAGTGTGCCAGGTAGATATGTTCAGATGCTCAATGGGGCCCTCTTCAAGATTGGAGCTGATGCATGATAAAAGGGTTCTTTTCCCCTAGGGCTAAAATTAAAGGGCTAGAATTATCTCCTGGACCCACATGCTTGGCCCCAGCAAACTCATCTTCATTGTACTTGAGTGAATCAACTTGACTGATCAACCCAGAGCATATATATGATCGTATTTTGACAAAGGAACCATTCTTTGTTTGAGAAATATTTTCACCAAAATGGCATAGAGCTATTCTTCTGGCCGTGAAAGTGACATAATTTTTAGTCCAAACCATGTACTTGGCATATGATTAGCACTCATCTCGATCGGCTACCACTCACAAAGGAATAAGCGTAAATAAGTAAATATAACCGGTATAATATCTCCCTTGGATTGTTGCTAAGATAAAGGATAGCTTTTACAGATTATAGTTTTATTGAAGTCTTAAAAGATATACGTATCACAGATATATTTTGAAAAATCAAAATGAATATTTAATATTATTATAATAAGATGTAGTCGTTTATTTGAACTTTCTTATTTTTATTTTCGACGATTTCTCTATGTATTTACGTGCTTTCCTTTGTACAACTTATACAACATAGCATTTCCACTTTTTCATATAAAGTAAAAAACTAAATTATAATTTTACATTCAAAAGCCATGCATAATCTTATTATCATATGACATTAATATGCACTATTTTTTCTTTAAAAAAAAAAAAAACAATGATGAAACGCAAGATTGCTTTTGTACACACTGATAAAGCTAGAACAAGATTTTTTGTAATCATTTTTATATTTCAAAACCATTTTGGGTAAGAATTTCTTGAGGCTAGAGCTAGTCATTGTTTTAAATCTCGTTAGTTAATGTTGTCTTGCTTTTTCTTGTTTATGCTGCTAAGTGGTCTTGATCAACTTCCATTGGTTTGATTAGACGCGATGATGACTAGTCTTCTAAACACAAGATTTGATTATAGAAAACCATGGCAGATGGATCCCCTTTGTCCAACATCCAATTAGATTAAAGACACCGCGTATGCCACCGCGTCGTAGAAAAGCAAAGCCAAAATACAATATTGTCTAGCCGTATACTATACTAAAAGCATGTAGGCCTTGTTAAAATAAGTGAATGTTCAGGAAAGAATATTGCAATAACCAGCTTTGGAAATAAATTATTAGCAACGTTGCAGGATGTCACTTCTTGTAACATGCTTAAGATACTTTACTCTGCCGCTTTAATTTTCTGTTCATGATCTTAATTTAATACATATGCTTCACTTATACACATGATCTAGAGACAGTTAATCTTTATTCCTATAAGGTCATTATTTCATCATATCTAGCAGTCTCACACAGAAGTTCAGTCACACACACTCTCTCAGTCTCCAACACATGCAAAGAAGTAAAGCAATGATTTTTAAATTGAGTAAATCTTCTTTAATAATTTTTTCGTCTATAGATGTGCATTGCATAATGAGAGTTAACGATCTCTTGTTTAAATTTTGTACTCCTCGTAAAGGCGAAATATAACCAAAGATCCCTATATTGATGCAAAAAATCTTTACTAACTAATGCCTCTATCAATATCTTTATTTTATATTGTTATTATTGACTGGATAATTTTACTCTCTTTTAATTCAGTGACCCAATTAAACTTTGATTGCTCCAATTGTTCATGTATTATGCACATACGTGAGATTCATTTAGGACTAAGACACAACACAAAAGCAACGCCAAGGTTAACACTGCCCATAGAGGAATGACTTATATGCATCCAAGTCTGTCCAATACTTATTAATTTAACTTGCTCATGCAAAGAGGGCAACTTAGTTTACTTTGAAACCACTGGCTAAGTACAATTATTGGCACTTTAACTTTGGATTAGTTGAAGTTCAAACAAACTCTTGCTGCCTCCATAGGTAATATTGCCACTGTACATTTAGACAGAAAAGGAAAGTGTGGGCTAATCATCAAATCAGATATTCACGCTCCCTTCGCTAGTTTTCATAAATTATATTCATGGAAATTATCCAAAACAATAAAGGTATACGTTAATATTTTGGCTTGGTTTCTAGTCTATGGCATTCCTACTAGAGCCATAAAATGCACAATCAGGTCTAGTAAATTTTGGATTTGACTGTCCATTGTCGTCAGTTTTTTAATTTTTCAATTTTAATTGGTGCGGTCTAACTTATTATATATTTCTTGGTGTATAGGAGAACTGAGATTTTGAGAGTTGAGAGGTTAAGCTGAATTATTGAGTTTCATTATGGTTGTTTAGGGTCCTATGACTATGAGAAAGGTTACATGTCTGCACTGTTGTATAGTCTTTGTTGAATGTAGTGATCTGAAAAATTGAACCTATGCCGCGTATTGATTGAAGAACATGTTATTACCTACTTTCTGTTCGTTAATTACCTTGCCTTATATAATTATATTAGATTATTAGTTTATTACCCATTCAATTTAGAAATTTAACTCAATGTACCATACAGAGATGATATGAAAATGCCTAATGTATATTTCTCATGATCCAAGAATGTAAAAACCCATACGGCCTACCATCCCCAAAAAACACAGAATACTGCAGCCTAGACAGTGAAAGGCAACTCAGTACTCTTGTGAGTACGTAGTCTGCATTTTTATATAAACATGATTGTATTTTTTTTTTTCATTTTCTTTTTCACATGATTGTGTTATAAAAGAAAACCGGGGGCAACTTTGGTACAATAACTTACTTGCACATGATGTTACAATACGTATAAGATTCTATACTTTGCTCTGCTTTGCATGGAATGCTAAGAATCTAATTATGCTATCCTGAAAACACCATGACATCATAAAACACATGCTTATATATTACAAATCTCCTCCAACAAGTAGTACATACATCAAATAAAATATACATATTATCTCTGGAATACGTAACAGTATAATGATGATAGATACCATACGTTATACGATTAATAAATGTGGCAGTGATTATTTTAATTAAAAATACGCCTAGTATTGCGTGCTGTAGGGTATGGACGGTTTCGTGGCCCACACAGCCTTTTGAGGGGGTCCTGTGTTTTTTGTTAGTTTGTGAGCAGACAAAAGCAGAGAAGCTTCTTATCCTCTCCCACTAGGTTTTCACATAAGACCATACACATAGAATCTCTTCAAAAGGCAAAGGCCCTCTCTTTGGGACATTAGCCCCTCAATTCCCACATTAATTACTCAACCAACACCACTTCTCTAACTGCTTTATTTCTTTTGAAATATACTTGAACTTTCAGGGGCAAATTCAACACCCTCTGATCTCAACAGTGGCCTATTTAGCTCAATATCGTACAAGCCGGTTTGGTTCAATTCATATCCTGTGCCACCCATTTCCAAAATTTTCCTCTACCTCTCTCTCTCTCTCTCTCTCTCTCTCTCTCGACATTGCTCTAACTTTGCAATGGCCCCAATGACTCTCCCACCTGGATTTAGGTTCCACCCTACAGATGAAGAGCTTGTTGCTTACTACTTAGAAAGAAAAATAACAGGTCGCTCAATAGAGCTTGACATCATAGCAGAAGTTGATTTATACAAATGTGAACCATGGGATTTGCCAGGTACATGATTAGTTTTAGTATCATCACATACACACACACACACACACACACACACACACACAAAATATGATATAATGTATACATTAATATTAATTAGCAAAGCTCTTCATTTTGATTATGATCATCTATTTTCATGGTTCAACTAACTAACATAGCTCCAAATCCAATTGCTATTGAATCGTGAAAAAAAAAAAAAAAACAGAGAAATCATTCCTCCCTAGCAAAGACATGGAGTGGTATTTCTACAGTCCAAGAGATAGAAAGTATCCAAATGGGTCAAGAACTAACAGGGCAACAAGAGCTGGTTACTGGAAAGCCACTGGGAAAGATAGGCCAGTGCACTCTCAGAAGAGGCCAGTTGGTATGAAGAAGACATTGGTGTATTACAAAGGTAGAGCACCTCATGGGATTAGAACCAACTGGGTTATGCATGAGTACCGCCTAATTGAATCAGTTCCTGGAACTTCTCACTCATCTTTGAAGGTATATTTTGTTGTAGCTTCATTTTGTCTTCATTTATCATCATCATCATCATCGTCATAATCACTTCCTTCTCCTCTTCTTCTTCTTTTTTTGTTTAGAAGGAATGTGTTTCTGGGACTTGGGGTTTTAGCTTATTAATTTTGATGTTTTATGAATATAAATATATTTTCAGAAATGAGCAAAACTAGGGTTTTAGAGAAAAAGAAAAATAACAAATAAAGGTAGGAAACAGTAAATCGTCACTGTTTAGTTGTCTGGTTATTCATTAATATTGTATACAGTAGTAGGGAAATGAATGTTTTCTTTGTATCTTTTGAAGTCTAGCTGATAATAATTGAATGGGATATATTTATAACATATATAGGAGAAACCCTAAAAAGCCACAAAAGTCTCCACGAGACCAATGACCAAATCCTTGTTTAGTCGTTGCTTTAATTAAGTCTTTTTTTTCCCAAATAAGGATCTACCATTGATGCAGGGTTTTAGGTACACTTCTTTTAAGACCGGCTTGTATATATGGTCATTATATGGTCATAGAGTCATGTTCACTAGACCAGACCCATTTTCCATCTTCAGCTTGAATATAGACATCTATATTTTGAACCGTGCTACACAAGGATGCACACATGCCTGTAATATTCCATTATTTCCTTTTTCTTTATATGATTTGCAAACTTTAATTTTTCTCCTCTTCAAAAAGAGAAGCTTATGATCGAAACATAATGATGAAGAATTCAGATCCATGTACTTACTATTGCATCGACTCTTTTCTTTTTCCATCTCTTTCTAAATCTTCTTTTGTTTCTCACTCTTTTCTTGCATTCATTATCTTTAAATAATATAACTTTGATCAAGGAAAGCTAAGTAATTTACACTGTTTGACAAATTTTGCATCACATCACAGGATTCGTATTCATTGTGTCGCATTTTCAAGAAAACAATTCAAGCTCCAGCCAAATTTAAAGAAGAAGAACAAGGCGAGGATGCAAAGAAGGACTTGATGTGGGTCTCAGATGAACAACCAGTAGGGGAAGACTCAAGTGGTAATGAGATTTCAAGAGAAATGGAAAACGTGGATGATAAAGTTCTCAATCATGAACATCCTAAATTTCCTTGTGATGCTTCTTCTTCTGATCTGACTCAAGGAACATGTACACCCACCGATACCGGTATAGCAGATGATTTTCAAGCACAATTTGCTTGTGATGAAGCAAACAGTGCGGCTAATTCGTACTCAATGGGAGTAGGCTACCCCTCAAACCTATTTCAGGTAAAATTTCAACATTTGAATTTCACATATTCACTTTGATAAACAAACTTCATGATTGTTTGAATTTGTATCTTGGTACTAGTCACGTAGACGTGGCATGAATATGAAGATTTATGGGAGACATACAAAAAGCAAGCTGGGCCATAGCATGATCATTATTATATTGATCTGCGAAGTATTTTAACTTTTCCTTTTTCTCCATGTATATGGCATTTATGTTCATGATTACTTCCTTTGCCAAGCCTACATTTCCAGCAATATTCTGCTTTATATCTCTGCTTTATCAATCTATGGCTTCATTATCACCCCTCAAGTAATTCATATATAAATGTACAGAAAATTACTACTTGTGTTATTACTTCTTACATGTATTCACCAAGATAACCTCCTCCGCATATGTCTAAACAATTTTACTATTGATTTGTGTAATGGCCCACATAGCATATCTTTGAGTTCTCTTTTGATCTTAAAGTGACAAAAGTTGGAAGTATGATGAAGTTCCTATCTTTTCATAAAGCTTAGCTCTGAAATTCACTTGGACTGACTCCAATTTAGCTTTTCTTCACCATCCCCTATAACTTCTTTTGACTGACTACTCAAAACGTTCTCCAAAGTAGTCATATCTTTCTTCCCCATTTTCTTCACGGGTTGATACCTTCTAAAACTAAAGCACCCCACATCTCACATACATCTTTATCTTTAATCACATTCTTTTATCAATAATGTCAGGATCGTTTCCTATTTTAGCAAAAGTTAGTTATTTGAGAAGCGACTTCTCAGTCCCTCCATCATCAATCAAATAGCTTTACAATGTTTCATGCAGCAATATGTGCATTTGATTGGGGGCTTCAACCAAATTAAATTTCCCTCTTCCACCCTTAAACTAATACAAACACCTTTTATTCTTTTCCTTTTATACCAAAAACCTCTGCACTAACCCCACTCTTCCCTTATCACTTGCACTACTCCCAAGTGGTGCTTTAATTCCAATTAAGCATGAGCTATGCAAGTGTCTTCAATTTCATAATGTAAAAATAACAATTTATGCCTCAACTTTAGTACACTGGCATTTGGCAATTAATACATTATTTATCTATATGATGCAGGATATAGAGATGCCTATCTATGCAGGCATGCATAGTTATCAACTCCCACACACACCTTTGGTGCTGGAAGATTTTCCACAAATAAATTTTGCTGAGACAAAGTCATTGAAGCCTGAAATGACTGAAGACTGCATGTTATATGACAGATACAGGGACTGCATGAATGGAACACTAGAAGAGATCATCTCTTTATGTTCCTCTCAAGATAACTCTGTCCCTTTGCCCATGCTAGAATGATTATATACTAACACAAATGACACAACCTATAGCATCACAATATTCATTGACACAGACAAAACTTGTGTTGGCCAAAATAACCACACACAAAGGGGGCTTGTTTTTCTAGCCAGAAGGAAGAGGCTACATATATAATGTACCAAATATATAATAGAATGCTGAGCCAGGGAGGCTAGCATAGTACACTTGGTTTTTCCCCTTCTTTTTTTCTTTTCTTTTTTCCCCTACTTTTGGTGTTCTTCCTTTTTTGAAAGGGGTT
Source organism: Pterocarpus macrocarpus (assembly GCA_031439585.1). NCBI lineage: Eukaryota > Viridiplantae > Streptophyta > Magnoliopsida > Fabales > Fabaceae > Pterocarpus > Pterocarpus macrocarpus. Next base: position 19,745,141 of record CM062517.1, on the reverse strand, counting down.
CATTTCTATTTATTTTATAATCTTATATGTTTGTGTTCAAATCTCTTGTTTACTTGGGAATGCAAATGGATGAGGCAAATTTATCATGTTTTGTGTTTCAATATCTCACTTGTTCTTGGGTTAATATCCTTCTTATAAATAAAGTTTGCATCTTCTTTGGATGTCTAATATATGAAAATTGTACATAGTATGTCCAACGACAAGGAGAGTCACATATAAATAATGGAGAATTCATATCGATGACTAGAAAATTGAGAGGAGAATGCGCTTGTAGATGATAATTCTATCACCTGAGTCTCCCGTTGCATATATAAAATTCCCAGTGATCATTTATCTATAAATCTTCAATCGAGTGATATCATCATCACTTACCTCACTTACTACTACAATCCCATGATTCTCCGATCATTGATGTGAATTTCGTACTATTTATGCGTGACTCCCAAATGTTAGTAAACACACTAAGTAAGTATGTACGAATATCATTTTTTTCTAAGATATTATGTCTATCCATAAAACTTAGATGCCTGAATAGCAGTTACATATTATAAGTTTATCAAATAAAATGATATTTAAAAAAAAAAAAAAAGAACGATGTCTTATATGACAACACACAAAGAGACCCATTACTTAGTCATTCCAAAACAGAGGTTAATTTAAATAATAAGAAAAATGTTCCCCGAAGGTAAGATTTCCATAATTTCAGTTAACGATCATAGCAAAGTTTAGATAGGAATTAATTGGCAATTTAAATTATTATTCCTTACAATTTCACCCAGTTTATATTTAAAAACCGATATATTATTTTTTTTAGGATTTATTTGTTAAAATAATGTAATATGATTATTGTCTCTTGAATGAGTGATTTTTATCACTTTATTTCATTCAATTATTAATCATATATTCAATAAAAAATCTTTTTTTTTTCGCTACATAGCATTACCTTTTAATTGTTACTTCCTATATAGCAGTTAATTTTTAAAATTTAGTCCTTTAAAAACCAATATTTTAATAATTTAGAATTATAAGAAGCAATTCCGAAATAAAAATAAGGACGAGTATCTAAAGAATAAAAAAAAATTACTAGACTCGAAAATCATATAAGACAATATATATATATATATATATATATTTTAATGTTGTGATGAAGAAAGCTCTTCATTGAAGAAAAACATGGTTGCCAATGTGTAAAGGAAACTAGTATAGCTTGTGAAGCAAGTCACTTATAAGTTAGTATTTTGTTTTGAATTCAGTTAGAATGTTAGTTACAGCTAGTTACTTAGCTTCAGCTACAAGCTTGTATATATACTAAACCTCATGTACTCATTCAGTGTGGTGAATATTTTTTCATCTTCTTCACTTTCCCATAGTTCTCTATTCTCTCTCTCAGACTCTTCTCTCTAACTTTTCTTAAGCCTGGCCTTGATACCTTACCTAACATCCAAGCTCATCATTCACCATGGCTTCCATGATTCATTGCAAATAGTACAAAGTCCTTCTCAGAATCTAGCATAGCCAGTGTTGTAGAGCTACTCGAATTCGGTAGTATTGAAGCTTGATGAAGAAAATTACATGCCATGGAAGCAACAGACAAAAGCAACCAATTGAAGGCCATGATCTGCTCAATCTCATCACCAGTGAAGGGCTTTCGAAGAAGTATGCTAGTTCGGTTGATCAAGAAGTGGCACAGTCAGTTGTGAGTATCAGCATTGGAAGAAGCAAGATGCTTTGCTAAAATGTTGGTTGCTCTCATCAATGAGCAAGCCATTCACTACAAGAATGGTAGGATTTGAGTTTTCGCATCAGATATAGAAAAGGTTTGAAACTTTCTTTGCTTCGCAAGTTAAAGTAAAAGTAAGGCAATTGAAAAACAAACTTGGCAATACCAAGAAGAGTGGATTAGTGACTGATTATCTTTTGCAAATCAAAGGCACAATCGATGCTTTAATCTCAGTAGGTGCACCAATGACTGATTCTAATCATATTGAAGTGGTTCTTAATAGAGGAATATTGGCCATTTATGAATACTATAATGTCTTGGGCTGAGCCGATCTCAATTGGAGAGCTTGAAGCCTTGCTTATGGCGCAAAAAGAAATGATTGAACGGTTCAATAAGAATGACAAATTTGTTCAAGCCAATGTGGTACAATTTCAATCACAGCAAACCTTTCCTTCAAGAGAAGCTTAAGATCAAAACTCAAGATTCCAATCAGGTTCAAGATCTCAGAATTTTCATGGCAGAGGTGGTAGATTTGGCTGAGGAGAAGGCAGATTCTCTTCCAATAAGCTCGAATGCCAAGTTTGTGGTTAGCTTGGACACATTGCTCTTAACTATTAGCATAGGTTTGATTCTCAATTTGGTGGTGCATTTGGTTTTGAGTCACAGAGATATGAATTCCTTTTCCACCAAGCACACCAAGGCCAAGAGCTAATCTGTCTATAAGTAATGTATTAGCCACTCTAGCAATAGTGCATGATCCAAAGTGGTACCCTGAATTTGGGGCCACTCATCACATGACTTCGGATCCTTTGAACCTCATGGAGAAGATTGATTATGGAGGTTCTGAGCAAGTCATAGTGGGCAATGGTTCTAGTTTGCAAATTCATCATGATAGAAATTCTAAATTTATTTTAGATTTGAGCAATCATTCTTTTCAGTTGAATAAGTTATTGCATGTGTCTAGCATTACCAAGAATTTGTTAAGTGTGTCCCTATTTGCTAAAGATAACCAAGTATTTTTTGAATTTCACCATAATTCATGTTGTGTCAAATGCCAGGATACTAAGGAGATCCTTCTCCAAGGAATTGTTGATAATGGCATATGCATATTTCCTAATTTCAAACCTGTTGTAGCACTAGCTCCTGTGGCATTTCTGTCTTTAGCTAAGGGAAATGCAAACTTCCATCTTTGGCACTCCAAACTTGGTCATCCGTCACCAACTATTGTGTCTAGGGTGTTCAAGTCTTGTAATCTTCCTTTTGCTATTGATTAGTTTGTTTGTGCTTTTTGTTGTCTTGGAAGGTTTTATGTCTATAATTCTCCTCTTAAGCTTATATATTCAGACGTTTAGGGCCCTGCCCCTTTCCCTTCAATAAATGGAGCTAGATATTACATTCATTTTATTGATACATTTTCAAAGTATACCTAGCTTTACTTGGTTCAATCTAGGTCACAACTCAAATATTTTTTTCTTTATTTCAATGGTTAAATTGCAACTTGGTACCAAGATTAAAATGTTTCAAAGTGATAAAGCTATTGAATATGTCAGTATGTCCAAGTGTTTGCAAGAATATGGCATCATTCATAGGTTTTCATGCCTGCATACTCACCAGTAGAATGGTTTAGCCAAAAGAAAGCATAGGCATATTGTTGAGATGGGGTTAACGCTACTGGTTAGTGTATCCTTGCCTCTGAAGTTTTGGGGTAAGGCCTTTGTCACTGCTATTTAGTTGATTAATTCCTAGCTCCACTGCTTAATAACTTATCACCTATTGACAAGTTATTTCACAAGAAGCCTTCCTATACTAGCTTTCGGGTTTGGTTATTTGTGTTTTCCCTTCACTAGGCCCTGTAATAGACATAAGCTTGATTTTAGGTCCACACCATATATTTTCTTGGGTTATGGAACTAATCACAAGGGCTATAAATGTCTCACAGCTTTTGGAAAAGTCATTATCAGTAGGCATGTGTTGTTTGATAAGGAGAAATTCCCATTTAAGGACCCTACTTCTATTTTTCTTACAGCTTCAACAATACTTGTTGCTCCCTTAGCCACCTCAATCCCTAGAGTTCCTAAGCCTATTCCTCCATCTAGCTCTTCCATTACTTCTAACTCACCCACTCCTCAATCTGTTTGTCTTCCTTATGTAGATCAACCTACTCAGCTTAACCTTCCCATTAACATGATTCCTATTTCCTTTATTCAAATTGACCTTCCTTTTGACACACCTCCTTCCACCCCAATTCCCACACCAAATGTACTTGCTATTGTTCAGGGTCTTCACAACATGAAAACTAGGGCCAAGGCTAGCATTTTCAAACCTAATGTGTTCCAAGCTAAATTAGATCCAACTTCTGCTAAGCAGGCTCTAACAATTCTTTATTCGAAGCAAGCTATGGATGCTGAGCATAGTGCTCTTATGAGCAGTAACACTTAGCAGTTGGTAGAGTTACGTTCCTCCTAGAAGAACTCCTATTAGTAATAAGTGGGTCTTTCGAGTGAATTATAATTAAATGGCTCTCTCCAAAAGTATAAGGCTCGATTGGAGGCTCAAGGTTTGAGTTAAAGACCTAAGTTTGATTTTACCGAAACATTCAGTCTTGTGGTAAAGCCTACTTCTATTAGACTTATCTTATCCTTGGCTATCTCCAAATCCTAGTGCATAAGGCAACTAGATGTGAACAATGCATTCCTCAATGGTGATTTGGAAGAGGATAGATACATGGTTCAACCATAGCATTATGAAGTTGGCAATAGTTAATTAGTTTGCAAGTTGACCAAAGCCCTGTATGGCCTGAAGCAGGCCCCTAGAGCTTGGTATCACAAGCTCTCTATAGCTCTACAACAACTAGGTTTGTTCCTATAAAATCTGATATCTCACTTTTCACCCAAATTGTTGGTTCTTTAACCACCTTTATTATCATCTATGTGGATGATATCATTGTTACTGGGAATTCTCCTTCTTACATTGTTGAATTGATTTAGAAACTCAATTTTGCTTTTGCCTTGAAAGATATGGGTGAGCTTCATTACTTCTTGGGCATTCAGGTCAAGCACACTTGTTCTGGGGGTATACTATTGTCTTAAGCTAAATATGTTCACGATTTATTGCAAAAGTTCAAATGTCAGGTTGCAAACCTTGCTTAACCCTTATGCCTTCATCTCTTAAGCTTATTGTTATTAATGGCATTCCCTTTGAAGATCTAAGGCTATATAGATCCATTGGCAGCTTACAGTATATCACTATAACTTGACCAAAACTTGCCTATTATGTTAATTGTGAATGTCAATTCGTGCAAAACCCCCTTGACACAAATTGGAAGGTGGTCAAATGCATCCTTCTTTTCCTTAGTGGTACTATTGACTATAGTTTGAATATTAGGAAATATGAAGATCTGAGAGTTACTGGCTATAGTGATTTAGATTAGGGGAGTGATCCTGATGATAGCAAATCTACTAGTGACTATTGTGTATATCTTGGCTCAAACTTAATTTCCTAGTTTTCAAAGAAGCAGCATGTTGCATCTAGGTCCAATACAGAGGCCAAATATCGCAGCTTGGCCTCTCTTGTTACTAATCTTACTTGGATTTGCAACTTACTATCTGAACTACATATTGCTCTTATGGCCACACTTGTGGTCTATTGTGATAATATTAGTGTCATCTGTAACATCCCCGATTTCCGAGTTCCGACTTCATCGTCAAGTTTGATCAATTCCCATTTTCGACTTCATATTCGAATTTCACATAAGATGGGATAATTTTCGATTTCCGAGTTCGTCTCACATTAATCTACGACTTCTGACTTCATCTGGCATAATTTCCACGACTTCCGACTTAACCTTCAAGTCCAAACAACATGGACGTGATTCCCGATATTTGACTTCATGTCTCAAAGAAAACAAACCCTATTTCCTATCTCATAATTTATCTCTAAGTTTCAAGCAAGATATGCGCGAGTTCCAATCTCCAACTTAGAGTCTCAAATATACTGTATATAATTTCCGACTTCCTGGATTCGGGCATAAGGTTTCCTATTCTGGTACCGATTTTCACTTTTATGTAAAAATCCCGACTTTCGGGTTTAAATATTTGGGTTTGATATTGTGATTCCGAATTCTCGAGTTCCAACCTTAACTATACCCAACGTCCTCATTCCAACTTCCGACTTAACTCCGAGTTGGTAGTTTAACACAATGGTTACAAGTACCGACCTCCGATTTGAATGTAACGAGTTCCGGCCTTAGAGTTGAACTTAACTAGAATGGACACGAGTTCGGATCTTTGAGTTGATTTCCAAGTCAAACACAAGTTCCAATCTCCGAGTTTATTCCCAGGAGTCTTCCATTTCTATTGGTGTTCCCGAGTTTGAATGGGGAGTTCTAAGATTATGTGATTGTAAGCTGTATGACTTCCAACATCCGACTTTGTTTCCAAGTGTCGAATGAACTAGACAAGATATCCGAATTTACTTCCAAGTCTCAAATACGATGGGACGAGTTCCGACATCTGGCTTCTGCTCTAAGCTCAAATAAAATGGAAGCGAGCTCCACTTTTGGGATGATATGGAGAGCAATTTGGCCACAAAAGTGGGAGACATGGTCGAACTTCAATCACAAAATTTTAATCAATCAACACTCCCAATTCCAACTACCCTCATGTATTTAAGTCAGACTCTCCTTCTTATTTGAGGCTGATTTATGCCTCTCTCTCTCTCTTGTTCCAACCTCCTTCTTCTCTTCTCTAAACTAACTCCATCACTCCTTCAAGCTTAACAAGGTTCTAACAATTCAAGCTTCAACACTTAGCTCAAATCACACTCCAAAGAGGTAGGATTCCATTTCTGTTATTCAATTCCTTGCATTATGGCTGTATGAAACTTTATTCTTCTTCATGTATTTGATGATATATTGGATATATGTGATGGATTATGGTTGGATTAATATGAAATCTTGAGTTGGAATTAGAGTTAGAAGAAGAAAACTAGGAGAAGTGGAAGATTGGGATGCTGCCTAAGTGAGGAATTCCACGGCAGTCTGTATGGCGGAGTGTATGGCTCCACCAACAGCTGGTTAAATCTGATGGAACTATTTTTACATAAAAGTAGACATTCAAAGCTTTCCATACATATATAATATAAGACCATTGGATTAGTATTGAGAGAGATATGAATTTTTGAAGTTTGACCTAGGAATCAAGACTTTCATCCGGGTAGTCTGACTTGAGGAGGGTGTAACTCACCCTACACAACTCCAAATCGAGTGAAACTAACTTTATTAGAAAGCTTACACATAGGGGAACATCCACAATGAAATTTCGAGTTTGTTATGGTCCCAATTATTCCTAGTGGTTCAAGGAATTACCCTATCTCTAAACCAGGCTAAAATAGGGTAGCTCAGAAAGGTCAAATTTTAGGACTTATAACTCGAGCTATACTAAAGAAAATGGAATGAAACTTTTGCAAATGAAAGGTTGTCCTATTAGCTTTAATATGAGACCAATTTCATATGATTTGATTTTGATTTCGATTTTTAGTGAATTTTTACTTCCAAGAGTGTAATTCGGATTAGTGACCGAACAGGCTGAGGCAAAATTTAAATATCTTGAGTTATACAAATCAAAATGAGATGGGACCAATGAGGTTAGAAAATAGACACATAGAGCTATGATATATCCAAAATTCAGGTTTAAATGAGTTGAATAGAAGTGAAGGTGGATTATATAAAATTCGGACAAAACTGAATAGAATTGGCAGAAATGGCCAAATTGATGGTTTCACAAGTGTTAGTGAACATATAAGGTTTGAGTTGATGGTTGCAAGTTTTACATTGATAAATATGTTAGATTGATTATACTGCTATGATTGATTTGTCTGTGAGAACTGGCACTATTCATGGGGAAACGGATTTGATCCGTTATGCTACCGAATTTACAGTAGAAGTCTAGGAGATTATGAGTATTTATATTACAAGGAATTTATTATATGAACAGCTATACAATTATGAATATGTATGTGGAAATTTTATATGCAAGAATGACAAAAGTATGATATGAGGTATATGAAAATAAATCATGAAGCATATGTATGAGTACATCCTGCATGTCTATATTTGATTATGCATGAGAATGAAAGAATGTGAATATATCGCATGTGGGTCCCTTCACTTGGAGGCAATTATTTGAGATCCCTCCCTGTGAAGGCAGATAAATGATAAAGAAGTGGGTCCCTTCACTTGGAGGTAGTTGCACATTGAATCTGTAATGACCGGGTCAAGAGTCACACGAATTGTGACACTTTGTTCTATCGGACCCTATGAAAGCTCTAAGTTTGGACTCTATGCCCCCTTGGAGGGCTATAGGTTTGGGACATTTTCTTGGGATCAAAAGTTCTGGTAATTATTCCTTAGATATCAAAGAATTGAAGAGCGATTTTTAACGAATTTTTCGAAGTTATTAACCCTTTCGTTTTCAAGCTTGAAGTTTAAAAAAATGTAAGTTTTCAGAAGTTTGTACTAAAATCCAAAAGTTGGATTTTGATTCTTAAGGAGTTTGATTTTTCCAATATTTTTATTGGATTCAAATAGGGGATATTCTTAAGGACATTAACTTATTTATATTAAGAAATGTAAATAAGTATATGATGATGTTTGAGAAATGTTTGGAAAAGGAGGAGAAAAAAAAAAAAGAGCAGGGACTGGTGCAGAAGTGATGTAGCTTCAGGTGGGCGGGCGCCCAAGCGGCCAGGTCGCGGCACCCAGGCGCCCGCTGGGCGTAATTAAAAGAAGAAGCTCGAAGCTTCTCTCTCATTCTTCACCAACCTCTCTCTCTCTTCCTTCCTCTCTCATCCTTCTTCTTCCCTCATGGTTTTCATCAATCCTTCACCCATTTTTACTCAATCTATCATCAAATCCATTCTTTCCTCACCATTATCCAAGCTTTGGGGGTTGATTCTCTCTTTGGAGCTCTCTCTCTCATCTTCTAGTGAGAGAAAGTGGTGGTGGGAGAAGACCCACCACTCTCCTCACGCTCCGCCACCTTCCTCCGCTCTCTAAGGTAATTCTTGAGCTCAACCCTCCTTATTAGACCATAGATTAGCTAGTTTTTTTCATGATTTCCATGTTTAAGGTTATGAAAGAAGGGTTATGGTTCTAGAAATTGGGGGTTTTTGCCTTATGGAGCTTATTCTAGTAAATTCTTAGAATAGTTATGTTGTGGAAGCCTAATAGTTATATTTGTCATGTTAGATACTCTCCAGAATCTCTTGGCAGCTCTAAGGCGTTGCAGAGTTTGAGCTTCTTCCTTTCCGAGCATAGGCTGTGAGTGGATAACATATCTATAGCTAGTTTGTTTTAAGTATATATATAATTTATAGTTTGTTTTATGTATATCCATGATTTCATAAATGTTATGTTTGTGGTTTAAGTTATTAAAGATCAAAGAAATTGAAATAGCATTTTAACGATGACCTTAGTGAATTCTTGAAAGATAAAAGATATTACTCTTTTCTATATATATATATATATATATATATATATATATATATATATGATTATGTATGTGTGCGGGACAAGCACCTTAAAGGTGAATTCTGATACTTGAACAGTTTGATAGAGAAAAATATGGTTTCAAGTTATTAAATGTTAGTTATATAAAGGCTTGAAGTTGATATGATGTTTAGAAATTATAGATTTCTATGAAGTAAGCTTAATATTGATTTCTATGAATCATTTTCACATTGATGTTTTTTTTTTAAAAGCTTGATATGTTGAGAACTATGAAATGTTAATGTTTTAAAAGCTTAAGCAATGTATTTAGAATCCAGACTTGATGTCTGGAGTAAAGTTATTATGGAATTTTAATGATAACAAATTAGAAATGAGCAAAGGTTTTCAAGGGGGAGGGAACTATAGCAGAACTGTTTGCTAATGGCAGCAGCATTAGTCTTGGTGCACCTCGAGTAACCCAGCTAGCAGGGTGATTGCTAGCTCGGCATATTTGGCCGACATGTCCGGAATATATAGACACGCATAGGCGTGAAGTTATCATTCTTCTTTGGAGTTAGGCCACAGGGCTACCCAATCAGGCAGCTATTTCTGAAATAGAATCCTCCTTTAAGCTTTATTATAATTTATTTCAGCTAGATTTAAAAGTATTATGCCTATATATATATGTTTATAATGAAGTTATTATCCAGCCGAATTAAAAAGGCGATTTAATGAATTATATAGGTTTACTGAAAATCTTACGGTATTTGATATACATAGACGAAGTATTTCCAATAGCAAATGTGCTACGAGGTTTTTAAGAAACTTATAAATTTATTGTTTTGCAAATATTGTGCATTGGCTTCTCCCACCCTTGTTATAGATATATTATCCTTCACTGAGTCGTATGACTCACTCTTTCTTTCTTTTCATGTTTTTAGACAGGTACGAGATTATGCTCAAGCTTCCACAGCTAATTAGAAGTTTCAGCATCTAAGTTTAATTGTAAAATCTCTAGAAGTGCTCCATTAACCTACAGGCAGGGTCCTCCCTGTGTTGGGTCTTATATTGTTATATATACTTAGTTTAAATTTCAATGATTATGTATTTAAGTTTCTTGAATAGTTATGTAAACACATTTTCTATAAGTGATTATGATTTAAATTCTCATTTTGTGTGCTGTGGGATGCATTCGGAGAATGCCTGGATCCCCAATGAGTTTACATGTTTATGTGTTCTATGCAGGGCGAGGATCCTTATTTGGGAATAGTCCTAAATACAAAGGAGACTTTGCCCGATTTTCTATTAGAATGAAGTCTAAAGTAGGCTTGCTAGGGACGTGTCCCTATGCGCCGATCATGACTTAGGTTAGGTCGTGACAGAATCCCTCCTTGTGAAGGCAGTTAAATGATAAAGATATGGGTCCCTTCACCTGGAGGCAGTTGCACATTAGGTCCCTCCTTATGAAGGCAGCTAAAACTTGGGTCCCTCTATCTTGGAGGCAGTTGCACATTGAATCCCTCCAACCTAGAGGCAGTGGGTCCCTTTGCGGGTGAGTCGGTGTGACGACGGTTACAAGTTGAGCTGACGAGCTCACTCCAAGATCAGGCTACTCAAGGGCAGTAAAGGCTAAAGAGTAAAGAATAAAGATTAAAACATATGCAAGTACCCCACTCACATGAGGCATGGCATCAACCTAGCTAGTGTGAATATAGGGGATAAGACTTACATGAGGCATGGCATGACCCAACTAGTGTAAGCACCAAATGAAGGTCCCATATTCCTAAGGAACGTGACATGGCGATCACGCTCTGATGGGGTATGACATGGCGATCATACTCTGGAATGTGACATGTAAAGATTTTTTGATGAAAAGAAAGATGAAGAAAGGAAAGCAAATTATATGTATATGCATAAATTTAAGTACAAGTAAAGTTATGTGCAGATGCTATGTGTATTTTAATATATTGTAGTTATTATCCATGGTTCCATTCATGAATTGATTTTGTATGGGCTCTCCCAAATGCCAAGCATATAAGTAAAAATGAATTTTGCTTCGGATAATATATTTTCAAACTATAAAATTAAACAGTTTGTATAGCATGTTCACCTTTTTCATAATAAACCGAAGCAAACTGGAGATGACAACGATGACATTATGTATAATAATTAGAGAATCCTATTGAGAATTTATAATTCTCACTCCTATTTCCGTGTTATCTCCAGATAGTTCAAGAAGTTCCGAAGACGGCTGAAGTTGCTATTAGATAAGGTCCGCTCAGGTAACAGTAACAACTCCAGGGTATGGTACTATGACTTAAGCATAGTACTGTACTTGGGAGGGTGTTATATCATCCTCCTTACTGCCAGTCCAGTTTTGCACTTCAAGTCAAAACACTTCGAGCTTGATTTACACTTTGTAAGAGATCATATGGCTAAGGGTCAATTGCAGATCAGTCACATTCCTACCCATGCTCAAGTTGTAGATGTCCTAACCACATTAGTCTCCTCTGCTTTCTTTACCACCTTCTATGCCAAACTCAGGATTGAGGATGCTCACTCCTTAAGTTTGAGGGGGGGTGTAAAGGATACTGGTATAGCTTGTCAAGCAAGTCACTGATAAGTTAGTTTTTTGATATGAATTTAGTTAGATTGTCAGTTACAGTTAGTTACTTAGCTTCAACTATAAGCTTGTATATATACTGAATCTCATGTACTCATTTAGTGTAGTGAATCATTTTTTTTTTCATTTTCTTCACTATTTCATAGTTCTCTATTCTCTATTCTCTCTATATTCTTTTCTCTATCTTTCCTTAAGCTTGGCCTTGATACCTTGCAATATGAAAGATCTCTTCATGATAATATTCTTTCTTGAACCCTTTTACCTATAAATGTCAAGAAGTGAATAATCTTCGATCTCTAAGCCACATGTACCATTGACTTATAGTTGCTAATATCTTACGATACATGATACATATCTCAAGATATGTATCCCAAATTTACAATTTTGATATTATCTTAATATGTATTTTAATATGAGTAAATATCCTAATGATTTCATTGTGTCCTAAGGATATCTATCATAAGCTACAAGTTTCAATATCTCCAATACTTATAAGTAGTAACCAATCTAATAAATGCTAATCAGATAGTATTTTCAAATTTTAAAAATTAAAAATTCAAACAAGATTTCAATAAAAAATAATAAAAATAAGAGTCATGTACAAAATTATTAAAAACAACTAAAGATTAAAGAGTCTTACAAGTCACATAATTCATAAACTCCAGTCCAAACTAATACTGCCTGTGAAATTTCATACCGTAGTTTGGCTGGTCATGGAGTCTTGTATGTCTATTCATATATTTATGATTTTTTATGTCTAGTTATAGTATAATATATATATTCTTATTACGTTACGTTATAATATGTCAAAATTCAAAAAAATTGATATACGATATGATACACGATATGACAATTGAACATAAACAAGACGTAGGAAAACATGATATGAGTTTCTAAAAGGAGACTAGTGAGCAATGGTGGTCTTTGTTCATTGTTTCATCTCGTGATTATTCTGGTTTTGTTGCTAACTTCAAATCCTCTGTCACAAGGGTCCCTATCCCAGATATAGAAATACGTCACAAACTTTCTAACCTCATGCATGCATGCTAAATATTTTCAATTCTTCCTCATATATCAAGGTCGTCTATCATTTAGACAATTTTATATTCCTAGATTTTATCTCCTAAATCTTCAAATGCATGATATTGGAGCACTAGTTTATAGATAATGATGAATAAGGGTATACCTATTTGAATCATGGTTGATAGTATTTGCTTTTGTACATGATCTTTCTCTTTATACCATCTTCTTTAGATGATTATTCAATAAGGTAACCAAAAGAAAACATATATTGGCAAATGTATCTTCCATTTTCAAATATGTTTTCGTGGGGTAAAATAGGGGATCTAGTACCTTTATATAGTTACTGAATCATCTCAATTCAAGTTTCATTAACATTGGGCCTAAAGCTCATGGGCCTACACTTAGCCCACCAATTATACTTATAATATAAGATGTCAAACCCAATGCACTTTATATCACATATTTGTTACTTAGGGCTAATAATTTATAGGTTATCCCATCAACCCATTTTATAATGTAAACTCATATAAAGATTTTTCTCGCATGCATTCTCTAGTTAATCATTAATTTACTATCTCTTTATTAAAATATTTTATTAATAATCAACTAGTTAGGTATTACTATATGTGCTCTGTTAATTTTGCCACAATATTTTTTCTTGTTGCTTATGAAAATTGTTTATTTTTCTCATGTTTGCCAGTTGCTTGTGAAAATTGTTTATTTTTCTCATGTTTGCCAATGGCTTCCATTAATGATTATTATCCGAGCTACTATTTATCTATTCCTATTAATAGCTTATCTATTTGTTATATTACTTATTTTTGAGTTTAGCAGAAGCTATTGTATATCTAATTTATTTAAATAGTCCTACTCGTCAATTAGATAGACAAAAATATGACTCAAACATAGAAGTATATGTATATGCATCTTTTACTATTCAAAATTACGATGTTAGGCATAGCCAACCTAACATATACAAGAATTCAAGCTTGGAGAGGTTAGATACAATCATCCCCAAAATGCATGTCATATCTACTACCCTTCACTTGATCAATATACAGTACCGCATGGGATAACAAGTAACTATTTATCCATCAAGTAGGAGTCAAAACTACGAGTCAACTATCTACATAACATGGCGTTCAATTGTCAAATGGGTATGAAGAAGACGATAGTGTAGTGGTGATACACTACCACTCAGACCAGATCAAGCTCTAGCTTATGCCCCTATTCTGCATTGATCTCAGGGAATAGCTGGATCCATGCCATGTCAATCCTTTGAAAATAAGGAAAAATTAGGCAAGAGTTAAACTCTTAGTCGGGCATGTTTCCAGGGTTATGCCACAGCTACCCAAAATCCTCCAAGCATACAATAAAGCAACACGACAGAGATAATATGGGTATGTTTATGCTTCTAGCACACAAAAAAAAAAAAGGTAATTCTTTTTTTCAAAATTTTTCAAAAGAAGAGTACTTATAAAATCTTTAATATTATTTTTTTGTGCTTCTCAAAATAGGTAAAAGTAGAAAATAATTAGATTTTCTATTTTTTTTGAGAAGCAAATAGGGATCTACCTTTTGTACTACTTGAATTTAGGAATTACTATCTTTTCACTCTATTATGATATTATCTTTAAAATTATTAAAAAATACCGTTTCTTTTTCACTCTCATCCTCACACTCTATTTCCATACCCTTAATTGTAATTTTATAAAAAAAAAAGTACTTTTATATTTATCATATCTAAATAATTTAACAATTTCTAATTTTGAGAAAAATTCCTTATATAACTACATCTAAATGCAAAATAATTTTTTCCTTATACTTCTACTTTTGCTTCCGAAAAAGCACTTCTCTTAGAAGGCACATATCTACCTATTAATTATAACATTTAGTAGGAAAATGATAAAACAGTTAATCAACTCTCTTTTAAGGCCGCTCAACCTGTTCAGCAAACCATAATGTAACAAGCAAGTCTCAATATGTTAGCGTTATTGTCATTATGGTCATGTAGCATAAAGTAAGTGTCCATTTTGTATTGCTATTTGTTTCTCATAGGGTCTTCATAACAATACGGATCAGTGAGAGCTCTCATCACTATGGCATCCCCTAGTCAAATCATGGTTTCACAACTAGCCAACTATAATTTGGGGTTAGATACGTCACTTAGTGAAAACTCGGGTTGTCCACTACGAGATAGGGCCTGATATATGACTCTCGACTTCTACAAGACTTTTAGTGATCACACAATTGTTCCACTATACGGTGGGGCCTAATATGACACTAGTGAGTTACAAAGCGGTGTTTCTAAGGGTGGGAGACAAACACCAGGAAAAATCGAGTGAGATACAAACTCTTAATAAGGTGGGGTCTCTAAAGTTATGTCATAGCTATCCAAAATCTTCCAAAGTATGCAATAAAGCAACACAATAGAGATAATATATATATCTACCTAATGACTATAACATTTAGCAGGAAAATGATAAAACAAATCATCAACTCTCTTTTAAGGCCACTTTACCTGTTTAGCAGCAATAATTTGACATGCAAGTCTCAAGAATATATGTTATCAAAACTATCATCATGGTCATATAGTGTAAAGTAAGTGTCCATTTTGTATTGCTATTTGTTGCTTATAGGGTCTCTATAACATATGAATCAACGAGAGCCCTCATCATTAGGGTATTCCCAAGTTAGATCGATGATTGCACGACTAGTCCACTATGATGTGGGGAAAGATAAGTCACCCACGACTGATCGACTACAAAGTTGGGCCTGATACATCACTCTAAATATCTACAAGACTTTTAGTAATTGCACAGTTGGTCCATTGCGAGGTGAGGCTTAACATGCCACCAATGGATGCACGACTAGGCCACCACAAGGCAAGGTCTAATACACCCACTTAATCTCTTAAACTTATATAATATCATTTCTTTTGGCCATAACAAAATCTCATTCATGCAAAAATCATATAAATCAATTTATTATTCTTTTAGCTCAAAGTCATGATTATTGCTGTCATTTTTTCTAATTTCTATTATGTTAATAATTCCTGTAAACTAAAACATTCCTATTCTTTTAACTTAGAATAATCCTAGGTTGCGATTTATTTATCGTTATGCTTATTCCATATAAATTATTGGTTAAACTCTTAATGCCCGAATACACCTAAAATTTGATCTTTAGATATCAAAGGTCGATCATTATTTACGTTAATTACCTGGATACTACTAATTTTCATCCTTTTATAAAGTTCCATAAAATTTTATGACTAGTTTATTTCCTAATCCATTTCCCTATATTGCATCTCATAGTCCATTTTCTTATAATTTAATTAGTCTTTCTTTTCCTAGGGTTTTTTTATTTTCCCTAATTTATTTCCTAACCATTCTTGACTCCAAGATTAACCTAACAAGATCAAAACCATATTCTCCTTCCTATATCTTATCATGGTTGAGACACTAAACACCAAAAATAAAAAAAGTTCAGCAAGCAAGCTCTTTTCTTAGCCATAAGCTCATATTATTAGCACCATATTATAACCACTTAAACAAATTAAAAAGTTCAACCCCTGCACGTGAAATTCATGATAGGCTTTTATCCTTGAAGTAAGGTGTAGATTTTCCACTCTAATCAACCTAAGTTTCATGATTCAAGCAAATTCATTATTAAACCATAAATTGAACCCTAATTAAGCATCAAAGGCATTCCAAAGGCATCACACATCAAGAGGACTCAACCTTGACCTCTTTTCTTTTCATGGCTGAGACTCCCATATGCACCAAAAAAAGAGTTTTTGTCATCAATCCATGTTTCAAAATTAAGTATTAATAGTTACAATATACTGATGCAAGTCTTTCACAAGATAAATTAAAATTTCCAAGCACCAAATATAAACAATTCAAATATCTAAATAAATAATTTAGTCATCAAGGATTGAAACCACACACTAAAGCAAGATAGAATAAGAAGCAAAGAGATGGTGCTTCTTGATGCTTCTTAAGACCATGATTCTTGATTGTTAGAGCTTTTGTGCTTGGGTAATTTTTTGGGAATTTTTCTAAGTGTTTTGTCCTAGTTTATCTTTTTTTCTCTATTTTTCTTTGCTTCTTGTTTCTCACTTGAACTACAAGTGCTTCTTTTTCTTTGCCTTTTTTTGACTATGTTTCCTTTTCTAAGGGTATGTTGGCCTTAGCATTCCCCTACGTCACCTTGAAGTCCTCAAAAGCTCAATATTCCTACAAGGCTCATAGGTTGCCCTCTTGTATCCAATAATGGGGAGTCCCCTTCTCATGGATATCTGGATACACATCTCGTAGGCACTGAGCAGCCTAAGAGTTCCAAGCCTTAAACATGTGGGCATCCTCTCATGGATTAATAATAAAATCTTTCTACACATACAAAAGTAGCATAATAGTCTTTTAAATTATATATCGACATGTATAGCAGTAAAACATTGAATTATAAAAAGTGTCATTTTACATACCTTCTACTCCTTATATCACATTCACTTTGTGGCTAGCGGAATACTAGAGAAGGTCTTGCATGGCACATCATGCAGCTTGTGTATCACCTTGGTGATCTTGTGAAAACCCCGACTAAGAGAAAGCCAACTATATTATATATAGAAAAGCAAAATGTGATATGTTAATTAATAAGAAATCACAATTTAAAATTGATATTGAATTGAAATTATAAATTACTTACCAGGCTAATTCATCGAATCTCATGTGAATTCATCATGTTGTGGAAGCTAGTGATTGCCTGAACAAGGTAGCTGCTCCACTATCAACTATAAGCTAAGAAGGGGTAAGAATGGTAGTAACTACAGGCACAAAATGTGGCTTAGTGGGTACTAATAGTGGTAGAGGAGGAAGCACATGCCCAAGAGCGGGTATCATGCTGAACTATTGTGGAAGTGAGTGAGTTGGTGGAGATATATTGCCCAAGAGCTAAGGTGGTGGTAGCGGAGGAGTAAGGGTGGAGGTGGAAGGAGTGCTAGTAGTGCTAGAGGGTTGTGCAATGGAGTAGGAAGGTATCATCTCTCCTAGTTGAGCTCTACCTTGACCAAAATGTTGTGTAGGCATCCTCAAGTGGTCCCAATACACTTATCATATTAAAAGCTAAAAAAATGGCCACTCATGCTTTTAATGTCACATGATGTGACATAAAATACAAGAGAAAAGTGATTGCAACTTCACTTTTCTTTTGAAGCATCGCAGCTGTGCTTTTTTTTTTTTTTGGGAGAGATATTGTTGCTCCAATTGTTCCTAACACCATGGGCATTTATATGGTATACTCAAAACTTTATTTTCTCTCTGTTTTAGTGTGACAATCTTTATCTGTTGTTTTTGATGATTTCTATTACCATAATAATGAGTAAGGAGTTTATTTTTGAGATTCTTTTCGTGAAACTCTTTTGCTGTACTCATTGGCATCTTTATAGTGGAATTTTTCTAAACTAGGTCTTGTGTTTTTTGTCGTTCACACTAGCCATTTTCCCTATTAAAAATTCTTTTGTGTTCTTCATGCATTTGCCTATTTATTCTCGCACTCTTGGAGATATTATATGTTTGGAATATTTTTGGTTTGTTGTGTATTATGCTTCTCATAGGTTTTTTCAAGCGGTAAAGGTTTATTTCTGCTACATATTTGTTACCTTTCCCCAACATAGAACTCCCTTTGTTTGCCATATCTGAGTATCAAACACAACATGTATATAAGTCAATAGATCCTCAACATGCCAACAAGACCCAAGAGCGAGTAAGCAATGGATTGGGTGCCACTAGATAGCTTCAAAGAAGCGAATCCCCAAAATCCACTCTCTTTGCATGCAAAACAAAAATCTAAGCTCAAAATTCACTAATAGATCCACATTGTTGCCAAATTCACATGTAAATTAAACTTCATTTATTTTTTTAGGCACCAAATACAACATCCAATACAACCGAACACAACAACAAAAATATTTAAAAGAAAATTCTCTAAAACCTAAATGCACTAGCCCAAACATAAAATCTATATACTCATACAATTCTTAAATTGGATAATTTTAAATAGGTATTTGTAAACTTAACTTAGCAATCAATTTACACATACAATTCATAAACAATTGTCCAACATTTTTCAAAAATTGTGAACACCTAATTACTAATTTAAAATCAACATTTATCCACTTTTTTTTTTCGGATAGATCAAGTGTCAAGCCCAATTCCTAGCAACCCACAATTCCCAACAACCAACAAAATAGTTCTAATCAAATATACCATTAAGATAGAGAGCACCAAATAACATTGTCAAAAATACAATGACCAAATAACATTTACAAAACAAGCATTCATACAAAATATAACACCAACAACATTTCCAACAATACATGGAAAACTTCAACATCAAATCACAAACACACACAAAACATCCAGTTTCAAAAAAATTGAAAAAAAAAAAAATCAATACTCGCAAACTTGCGAAGCAAATGTAGGAACAGTGACCGACAATGTTAGGATGGTGGCAACAGCGATGGCGAATGGCAATGGCAATGGCTGAGAAGAGGATGGCTGCAATGGTGGTGGAGGAAGAAGGAAAGGATTTTGAGGATGGTGACTATAGCTATTGAGGTGAATGACAGCAACTACAACTATAGGGCAGAGTACTTGTAGTGCGGGAGGATTGAGAGGGAGAGAGCTATGAAAGAGGGAGAGGAAAGGGACAATAGGGAAGGGGAAAGGAGAAATGAGGGAGAAGGGGGTTGTGTTCTTATGCAGCCTCGTGACCATTACCAACAGACAATGGCAATTTCTTACCGATGGATAATTTCATTGATATTGGAACGATTTGTTTCATTTATGGATATTATTGACGGATTTTTTTATCGGTGTTCAAAAAATTTGGAAATTCGAAGTAGCATCTTCATTAGCATTTAGCAATTCAAATACCGACGGAAATTCCGTACCAATAGTATTTCCGTTAGTAATGTTAACATGAATAGTTATGAATTTCGATGAGTAGTGTGTCCGTAATTCTGTCAGTAATATTTGCGTGCCAAATAGTGCCTATTAGCACAAAATATTACTGATAGAATTATCGATGAATTGTTGCATTCATCAATAACTTTTGCAATTAATCAATTTTCTAGCAATTCATCGGAAAATCCATCGGTATTGCCAACGGGCTACAATCAGTCAATAATTTCTATGAGTTTTTGGCATGTTTCTAGTAGTAATTGTTTCATTGGGACGGTCACCAAGTCACACCTGCTGTTGAAGGGAACTCTTGGTCACAATTATGCATGTAAATACGAGATAAGAAGGTGCAGAGGGAGAGGATAACCAAAGAGAAAATAGAGGGAAATTAAGGTCATAACACTCATGTCCTTCCTTGAGTTTCCTTCTCCCATTTAATCCTTCCTTCACTCTATCAATTGAGCCATTTGGACCATTTAAGCCAATTGAATTCATTACAAAGTGTTGCTTTTAGTGTCCATAATATATGTTTGCAGTCTGTTCGTCAATGCTTGGTAAAATGCCTTGTAGTATATTGTATAGATTGGTGAGTTTGGTCTACCAGTAAAACTCGCATCTTTATCTGACTTTATGTATTGAACTATGCAAAATTAGCTAAAATATACGTTAAAAATTTATAATTAAGCTTTTGTTAATGCGTACTATAAAAATACATGTTAAGGAATGAAAATGATATTTACTTTCAATTTTAATTACTCAAAAAATATTACATATTTATTAAATTTTTAAGATGATAAATCTTAATATTTTTTGTTTAATAACTTGTATCTTTTATTCTTTAACATTTGCCATACGATCACACGTTAAGAAAGTACAAATCTAGGTTTTTTTTTTTTTTTTCAGCTATGTTTCTGAGCCACCTGAGTTAAATGGCTGAAAAAAGGGAACTAATGGTAATTATCCATTCGTTTCAATCATCATGATATTTGCCTGTGTCGACGGAATGGGAATACAAAAACTAAAATAATGACGGCAGAAAATAAACAAATGTTGATGAATAGATTCAAACACAGTATCACTAAAATACTTTTCAAATGTCGGAGGCACGCCACTGATTGCCCCACTTTAAAGCCATCCCTATAATAATGTACCAGCACGTACACTTTAGATTCACAGTCGTTGCACAAATGATATATATTGAACGCTTTATTTTCTGATATGCTAATCTTATTGTAAAGGTAAAAGGATACTTGTACATCAAGTTTTTCACATTATATTTAGATGATCAGTATATTATGTATTAATTTGCATCTATTCTGTGATAGCTAAAATATATTATCCAATAATTGACATAAATTTGATGTATAAATATAGTCTATCAATAAAATCCCTGTATAGTGAAATATAGTAATGGGTTAATATTGAAAAAATTTTACCCTATAATAAGGACTTAACTCAAGTTAGATTAGTCGAAGTTCAATTAATGAATTTTGAAAATATATCAAATTGGGACACACTGATTCACTCTTGTCAAGTTCACTAATTCAGCAATACATAAAAAAAAAAAATAAAAAAGAAAAATAGACAATATTATTCATACATTAAAATTATCACACTGTTATCACACTTTTGTTTAGTCTATATGGTGAGAAAAAAAAAGTAGAAAATATATTAAAAGGGTGAGTATTCATTTATTCCAAGAGTAAGTTTTGTACACATATTTTATTCAATAACTTTTTATAAAGATTGAATTTCATCAATCCAACTGTTAAATTACGTGATATTATATTGATGATCAAGTATGTTAAATTTCAAAAAAATTAGACAACAATAGGTATGTAATTTAATAGCTGCTATTTACTTATGTTTTCAAAAATATATTATATGTCACCATAAAATGAAAAGATGAAGTATCAAATCATTTTTAAATTGTACAAAATCTTATAAACTTGGTCTACTTGGTCAAAATTTTCAATTTAATGGTTAGATTGATAAAATTCAATCTTCATAAAAAGTTATTAAATGATATAAGCATACCAAAATTTACACTTGGTATGTTTAGTATAGGGTTAAAAATAGGATAAAAATTTTCAATAAAAATTTTCACCCCCTTGTTTTACCCAAATACCAAACACATTTTTAGAACAAATGGATCCCCACCAATATTAAAATAAAGGAATATGAAAATGATCGATGTAACAAAATGATGTACTTTCTTAAATAATATATATAAAGGACTTACAAAACCAGATACGCATAACGAAATGCACATAGTCTTAGTTTTTTTTCTGCAGCAAATTTATTTTTGAGAAATGTAATTTGTAGACTATTATGGAGTATTATATAGAACATCACTTTCATATAAATATATACAGTACGTCTTATTTCAATATACATGTATCTTGATACTCAAGCATTTTTACATTAATATATGATGTATATAGTTCTCGCGCGTAGTTTAAAATACATTTCCTTTTATTTTAACCGGAAACCTGTAAAAAGCCAGGACTCAGGTACTTGTTTGTCTAATATAGATCCTACTCTCTACCAGCTCTAAACGAATTTCAAATTAAAATCCATGACATGCAAATTTTCGTTTTCCTTCTTTCATCCAGTTTTAGTCTAGGCAAGATTAAACAATATGCTCAACATTTCCTGGCTGTAGGTATGCCTCTATGTAATTTATGAAAGACATCTAATATGCACATCTTATTATTATGTCCGGCACTTACACGATAAGCTGAAGCATAGTCTAAAAGTTCCACGCAAGTTCATCCATATAGTTGATATCATGAGACATAAATTCAGAGTTAAGTACACTTTCCAGCAACCCAAAATCAAAGTTAGAGCTCTCCAAAGAAGCATTCATCATTTCAAGATTCCCCTTATTATTATCTTCTCTGATCTCATCAATTCCCTTCCCACAAGTCTTGTCCTTCTCTTGATGCACCTGTGCTTGTGTTCCTTCTTCCAATGTTTGAACTCTAAAGTCTTCAGCATCAGCTCTTGAATCCCAGATGCTGCTCTCATTGTTGGACAATACTCCAACCGCAGTTGGGTTCATGCAAGAAGGAGAACAAATGTTGGAGGCAATCTCAATTGATGGTTCATAAGGCAAATCCGAGAATTTATGATATTCTGATGAGGAAACAATGCTAGAGGGAATTTGAACAACAGTTGGTTGAGCCTTATTAGGTAGTGAAGAAAAAGTTTGACTAGTTTCAATGGTAGCATTTGGCATATTTGAACTAATAATGAAAATGGAATTGGAATTTTGATGGATATTAGAGATGGTACAAGCGGCTGAGCTTCTCCTGTGAGAAGAAAGAAGATTGTGGGTTTGTGGATCTAACCCTTGAGAGATAAGCTTCTTTTTAATGCAAGAGTTCCAGAAATTCTTGACCTCATTGTCTGTTCTTCCAGGTAGGTGCTTGGCTATTTGGGCCCATCTGCAGCACACAAATAATGCATATATATGCATTGATGAATATGCCAGCCCTTATCTTTTAGTACTAGTAGTACTCTTTATTTTTTTCTGTCTCATTTTCTGTGCTTGTAATTTACCCTTTACCTGTTTCCCAGAATTCTATGAATGTCAATTATGATCTGCTCTTCTTCTGCAGTGAAGGAACCCCTCTTCAGATCTGGCCTCAGATAATTTATCCATCTTAATCTGCAACTCTTTCCACATCTCTGCAAGCCTGCACATAACATACCACACCATAATCACTTATTTGTTCTAAAGTTCTATTTCACACACACACACACAAAGAAAAGGACGGCTTAGTACATGAGACTCCCACTTAGTGAGATCTGGAGAAGATAGATGTATATAGCTTTATTTCTGTAACCAGAGAGGCTGTTCCATAATTTGAATATGTAAGATCACAGAGCAACAACATTACATTTGGGCTGAGACTCACCCTTTATTTCACACACACACACACACACACACACAAAGAGAAAATTAATATAGGGAAGAGAGAAGTGCCTGCAAACTTTGGGACAGAACTCCAACTTTTGTGGCCATGAGTGGTGATATATCTGATAAGCTTCTCATCTTCTTCAGGAGACCACAGTCCTCTCTTGATCTTCTGTTTGCTGCAGCAACGGTGGCCCATCTCTCAGTCCTCCCCAAACACTCTCAAGAGAGAATTGAGCATTTGAATTTGGAGCATACCCTTTATAAATGGAGACCTTGACTGACATGATATACAAATGGGTCCTACACTGTTCATGTGTTAATAGTGGGGTCATGAGTGAAGAAGAAGGTTACGAGGGTAGTGTGCCTGACAAGTACATGGATCCTCCCTATCATTTGTCCAAATGGCAACACATAAGTGCATGTGCTAAGACTTTTTGTTTTTGAATAGGACCAACATTTTTTTTAAGGTGGAACGAAGAGGACCAACTTTGATAAAGTCATGAGGGTACTTCCTCCTTTGTCTAACTTGTCTAGACATTTTATCAAACAGATGGGATCCCTTGTTCAGAAAAATGATAAAAAAGGGTTTTTGTCCGACTAGTTTTAGAAACTACTCCAACTCAATACACATCATACAAAAATCTATGTTTCCTTTTGGAGCAAATGCAATAAAACCTAAACGGGTTTTGATTCTTTTACAAAGTTGATATGTCTCCTTATAAAGTATACAATGCTTGGAAGAATTTTTTATATAAATTAAATTTACATGTTATGATTTTTTTTTTTTTTTTAATTTTGGATTTTCAGATGCTACAAGTGAATGTTGAGTTGAAGTGATTTTTCTTTAATATATAAGCGCTTTCGTAAGTCAGGTTTTTCCATTTATGTTCATGTATATGCGAACTAAACAGGCTCATGTAATATTATTGATTTTTTTTTTTTAATGTAAACCACGGTATTAGGAATTTACGGGACCTATTAAATTGAAGTGAAATTATGTGGAGAAGTATTAGTGTTGTTTCTGTACAAGTATAAATATTAAAGAAAAAAATATAAATGAATTAGAAGTTTGAATATTTTCTTTTGCCAGCTATTTGTCCGTCGAATAATGTTTTCATGTACATTAATTGAGAATACATTTTCTCTCATTCAGTGTAAATGGCAATATCGGAGTATAAATGTAAAAAGTAAATAACGGAAAATCAACTGTAATTATATGTTGAAGACTATACTATTCTTGTACAATACGATTCCAAATGATATGTGTATAATACTGTTCTTGTATTCATATATGTTTGTTCATCCCAAACTAGTCAAATATGACATGCCTATTCAAGAAACAGACAATCGATAAATTAAAGAAAGGGAATCAATAGATTAAAGAAAGGGAAAAGAGGAAACGGCCCCATTGGTCACCGAGGCAAATCACATTTTTAGCAATGAGCTGTACTTGAAGCTTCAGATTTACTCATGAATTGGTGTCCCTCAAAGGTCTAATTGAGTGTCATTGTAGCCATGTCACTAACGAATGCTAATTTAAATTCGCTATCATCTTTCCTATGCAAAGTCCAGTGCAATTGATTGCACCCCGACAATGCACATAATTTCTCCATACACATGAATTTGAAAACAGAAAATTCTTGAGTCACAAATTCATACACGTACGAGAATACTTCATCAACAATAGGAAAACACATGAATGAATAATATCTAATTTATGTATACCCAGACTTGCACGTTAGACTTTGAAAACTTGTGGTTTCCTAGCTAGTGATTCCACTTTGGTGGGTCTATAAACTCATTAAGTAACTCCATATGATCTCCGAGATTCATTCTGGGGTATTTTGTTTTTACTTTTTAGGTCTGAATTGACTAATTAAGGACAAGTTATCCTTGTTGGAATCATCCATTCATGAACGATTATGTTCTTAGTTGACATAAATACCCTAGTTTTTCTTTTCTTTTTTCTTTTTTTTTGGATGGAAATAAATACCTTAGTTAAGTGATGGGGGGATTTATAAATTTACGACACTGCATGATCATACATTCATACACATAGTCTCATCTTTGGATCTTCAAGCGTAACTTTTAGACCATCATATAATGTAACCATGCTTAAGAATAATGCATGAGTTGATAGCATGTCATTTAGGCATAACTCACGTTATTAAGGTGGAATGAAATTTAAAAACAGGTAATTTGTATTCAATCTTCCAATAATGATTCTTTCATATATTGCCAATAGAAAGAGGAGATCAAGATATGGCAATGAGATAAAGAGATACGGTGGTCAGGGTGGATGAGGTCACCTATCTAAACCTGCTTCATTATAATCCATTTGTTTCTTTAATGCATCACGCAAAGCCAGTTTCCTAAATCCCCGTTAGAAAAAAATAATATCCATGGCCGATGGATTCTGATGGACGGATGTAGAGTTTGTCAATGAAATGATTTCAACGGGAGCTAAAGCTTAGAGTTTCCCCTAGTATAACGAAGTTTTTTTTTTTTTGGCTACAATATATCTTCATGAATTTGACTCATTTAAATTACGCATGCAATTAATTAATCTCATTCAATTCCATAAACGCAAAATTGTACAGTCACTTTACAAAAGATTCTTTTCTAATGTTCAAAATTTTGGAGAATTAATGACATAAAGTTAGACATGAGGAAAATATGCCGTTATTAGTGTTGGGGATCAAATTATTATCCTGCCATTATGGTGGTGGACAATTAGAACTCTAATGATAGTTACTTTCACGGTGGAAATATTCCATATAATATGGTCCTATATGCTATAACTTTCTTTATATCATCATTGCAATATTTTCGGTTTCTCCCATAAATTTTCTAATCGAGGCAATTCTGTTTGAGATATAGTTAGTCATTAAATATAAATATTTTTCTCAGTTAAAATCTAAACTGACATTGTAAAAAACTAACTCCTTTTTCTAGAATCTCTAGTTACAATCCCAGTTGGTATCATCATTGCAATAGTTAAGTATCTATTTGTAAAAGACAGTGTTTCATCCTTGAAAAAGCAACCTGTTCACTTTTTATAGCATAATTCCTGTCCTCTACAATCATTATCATATTTTTTGGAGTCATCGAAACTTTCTTCCCAATAACCTATCAATGCAATTGCTATGTCTCTTATGATTCTTTTCTTTTAATTTAGTCGCATTATTAATTAATTACTCTATCTTGGCATAGTCACATGTAGTTTATCTTTTAATCACATTCCATCATTTTAATAGTTGACTAACTCTAACGGCTGTTATACAAATAAGACAAGAATGAACTTATTTTGTAAATAATTATACTAGACCATATTTAGTTTTTGGCAGCATTATTAACAAAAAGTACTGTTAAAATTTTTTAATAACATTTAAAAAATATTATTGGATATATAAAAAAGTGTTATATAATTTAATAACACTTTTTAAATATTTCTAAATCTCAATTATATTTTAGTGATATTACGTGATTGCATATGCCTATTAGAGACAAAAGTATGTAATTTTTCAATTTATTTCTTAAGTTTCCTTATATTCTATATGAGTAAAATTAAACATTACTTAAGGTGTTACTTCTTTACAAGTGTTTTCTTTTTATGAATTAATATTCTTAAGTTTAGTTTCAACGGACGACTTCTCGTTTGGAATTAGAAGTTCATCATCATCATCATCATCATTTTGTTCTGTTTTTTCTTATCCCAAAAATAAAATCTCTTTTTCTTGCGTTGCCTCTTCTTCTTCTTCTTCTTCTTCTTCTTTTAAATTTTTTATTCATTAACTTCTAGCGTTGCCTCAGTTATAACATATTACACATTACATTAATTATAATAAATTGAATGTTTGCAAGCTTTATTTGGGAAGTCAAATAATAGTGGCTTGAATGATTAAAGTTTAACGATTGGTACCTGCATATTCTAAAATAGATTTTGTATATAAAACAAGCTCTATTTCAAGGATTTCTCTTTTGTTTTTATCAATTTATTGAATCTATTATTAATTTTATGTTATCTGCCTCATACTTTTTACGGAAAAGTTTTGAACATATAGACAAGAGTAAGTGAAATAAAAAATACAGCAGAAACAAAAATAAAAAAAATAAATTAGTAGGTCTATTGTTAAATTTCGTCCCGACATCACTGAGTTCATATAACTAATTAATCATGATTCGATTTATATTCTCCTATCACAAATACAATTATCAAACCATGTGGGTTTCTTTAAACCCTTATGATGGAGAAAAATTATTGTATATAAGCCACTCTTGATGGTTTAGTGACCCACAAAACACTTGATTATAAACGTTTATTTTATCATATCTCAATTTTATAACTAATTTGAATGGTAGTGACAATCATTATTGGCCTCGAATCATCCATCCATCCATTTTTGCAGTTGGACTTCATGGCTACTTGTTTGTGAATTCAACAACGCTAACCATTCACGTGATATTTAAAATATAATTTAACAAACCTAAAACATTAATCAAGGAGTAGCTGATTGTTTCATTTGCCATTGGATTTTATATGTGATTCTTCTTCGAAGTGTTGTATGGAACCCAATGTGGACACCGCTTTGCGCAACATATTAATCCAGCTACTCATTTCATTATTAAAAAAAAAAAATTGATGTGAATATCTTATTTCAATCACATGAAATTTTGTGTACACGTATCTTTATCAAATTAAATGATACATATTACTCGTGTAATTCTATATGAAGTTCCTAACTGGACGTTGCCCTGTGCATGATTTAGTGTAAGTGATGAATGAGTATTTCTTTGGGTAACTGAGGAAAAATATATAAATATTTTTACAGCTACGGCCATCCCTTTCTGACTGTCTTTGTTCTTTGAAAAAGTCATTAATTGATATATCTTGTAATGTCCACAATATTTACAGGAAAGCATATAGTGGGGTCCCTGGTTATTATATGTAAGCAACCTTAATTATTCCTGCCGTTCAATTTTTAATTAGTTTCTCAAGTTTTGGGGTAACCCAAGTTTGACATAACCCTCTCTCAGGACCTTCATTTATATTTATTTTTTAACTGCATGGCCACATCTTTGGATGTTTTCTTGTCTGGATGGATATTTTTTTTCTTGTGGCAATCCTTGTCAAGGATGTTAAGTAATTCGCTTATGAAACCCATTCATTAATTCTTGTACTATTTAATGCAATTTCTTCTTCTATAAAATATGTCTTGGAGTCTTGATTGATGTAACTTAAGTCCAGAAGTTGAAATAACATAATATACTACATTCAATGTAATTGATAAGCAAGTTATCTAGTATTATTATCATAGCAGTTGAAAGCTTCACATATACTATATTAGTGTGTGGGCATAGATTCAGAAAGAAGGAAAATAACAGTTTTTCAACTCTCAGAAAACAGATAAAGGCTAAGGATAAAGCTATGCTGCTGATGGTGAAGTGCCCTAGTGAACAATCAGTCTTACACGTTCAAAAATAGCGATATATAATTAATATATACTAACCTCTCTTCTCAAACTTGACTTAGACAAAAACTCTAACTAACCCCTTTGTATACCCTTCATGTCACGAGCTGTGACCTTCAAGAATGTTATCTCCTCATATCCCTCTTCTCTCTCCCTCCCTCCCCCCCCCCCCCTCTCTCTCTCTCTCTCTCTCTCTCTTTGCCGCTCATCTTACCACTCTGATCTTCATTATACTGTCTATACATACATATATATATTTTCATGAAAATTCTAGGCAAAATTAACTAGACTTAACCATAAATTAAAGTATCTCAAGTAAAGATATTTGTGTTGTTTGGTATGATTTGATTCGATTTTAAAACAAAAATCAACTTATCTAAATAATAAAATTTATTTTGGTTCAGTTTGATTTTATTTTACAAATCAAATCAATTCAAACCAATTTAAATTGATTTGACTTAGTTTGATTGATTCGATTTTTAATAAAACTTTTATAAATATAAAAGAACTTTATAAATTTAAATTAATTAAACTAATTATTAAAAATTATGCTAACATTTAACACCGGTCCAATCACGTTTTAAAAAATTTTAATTAATTCAGATTGATCGAAAGTGGTCTAGATTGTGAGTTTGATAATGAGTTTAATAATAATTGATTAAGTGTTTGAATTTTACAACATTAATTAGTTTATGTTACCTCATTGTAATATACTTAATTTATATTAAAAAAAATGTATAATTCTAGAATCACATACTGCAAGACAAGATTATGATTAAGATGCTATATATTCTTTTTGAAAAAATTAATTAAATATTCGTAAATACCCATTTTCACAGAAATCTGAGATATAAACTAGAATGTGAGTCCGAGGACTCTTCATAAGGATGGTTGGCAAAAATCTTCAGATGTATAGGAAATTGGGTATATCTACCTCGACCATTTTCGGGCATCCTTCTAAACACAACATAAGTATATATATATATATATATATATATATATATATATATATATAAAATAAAAACTTTTGAAAAATAATTTTTAAATGCTTTTAATGCATATGTCAAAAGATGTCCTTGATTACTGTCTATAAGTGATGTTCAAACGTCAGCCTCTTTGAAAAAGTTTGGTGAGAACTATAACACCTGTTTTATGACCATGAAATATTTTTTTTTCAACATTAATTTTATACATGTTATAGTTTTCTTCCTCTTTGAGATGGGATAGAGTTCTATAATCTCTTTTTATTTTACAATAAAAGATCTTTTACTTTTGTTAGTTTTTAAAATTCTAGTATAAAAATGTAATATGTTATTAAACTTTTTATTTGTATTTTTCTTTTTGTGATCGGATTTAGATTTTTTATTTTAATGTATTTACGTTATCTTATTTTGTATTCAAAATAAATTATAATCAAAATTTACTGAGAGAACATTTTAAAAAAGCAATTTTTTTTTTCTAAAATCATGTATAATCCAAGTATACACACACACACTACTAAAATCCGATAAATTTCAGGCCAGAAAGAGCTAAAGGGTAAGAAAAAATTTTCACATGCTCCTGAAACATAATCAAGGTATGTATTAAAAACAATAAAAGTCTCTACCATTATAAGTTTAAACAAATTTTAAAAATGTTTAAGCCATTAACTTCGTATTAGTAATAAAATATTTCATAAAACATATATTAATAGGACACTTTTATTTTTTGGTCATGTCAGGGGAGGGACATATATGAGGTCCCTGACCCAGGCATCGAACGCGATCCCTTTTGGTCCCATGGTGCATTTGTTGCAAGACTTAACTCCTTGAACCCACAAACCAACGCCTCGCATGCCTATTAATAGGACTCTAATACACTCAATATTTTCTTTTTTTTTTTTTTTTTTGGTCAGAATACTCAATAATTTCTTTGAGAGCAGAGGTAAGAAGGGCGGAAAGGTGGAATGCAGATTTTATTTCATTAAATGACAACTATGCCACAGGACTCATCAATTCCGTGACTGATGAAGCCTTCATTAAACAAGTGTTGGGCCGTGTTCCCTCAAGGAAGGCCCATACAAGAAGAATAGTCATGAGGCAAGTAAACAAGGTGAAGCTGAAGATTCAGCCTTCTCAACTCCACGTTTGGCCCAAATTCCCTCACAAAGTAGTTTTCTCCCCATCAGATTATGCTGCCTCGTGTTACCCCAAAAAAAAACATAATAATAATAATACAAAAAGGAAAAGAAAGATTATGCTGCCCCGTTAAAATAATAATAATAAAAAATAAAAAATAAGGTTAACATAAGGAGGCGTCGTGTATCACAGGGCAGTAATTGGTCTGATTCAGGTGCCTGGGTGCTCATTACATTTTTTATATTTATTCATTTTCTTAGCCTGGAGCATTAGGGAAATAGTGGAGATGGAAATTTGGGGGGCAGAAATTGAATCTTATGATTGGGGTTCTTGTTTAGACAACGTTCTGGTTTCTTTTCTGGTGGGTTAAACTATAAAGGTTGAGGTAGAGGGAAGTCACAGGAGGATTAGAAGTATATAATTTAAATTTTATATTATGCCTCTGGTTTATGTGGTGTAGTGGTTACAATAGACATGCAGGTGTGGTATTTTGGGGGCGGTTTTTCATGTATAGATGATAGCTGCAGGGATATGATTTTGCTTGAGGAGGATGAATAGGAAACCGAGTTTGAAATGGTGGCCACAAAGGTCATTTCACATTCTTATGGATGCTGCGGACCCTCATGAAGTTTATTAGCATGCCCAATTTGGAATAGAGGTATTTTAGTTCATCGAAGATGATTTGAGTTTGGTATGAAAATTCAATATCCTGGCGGTATGTGTGTTGAGGTTCAATTGCTGCGGACTGAAGAAGCTTGCTATTGCTTTTCTACTACTGATTATTCTCAAGTTGTTGTTCTTGTTACAGGTTTTTCAATGCAATCTTATTTTCTGTTTAGAAATTCACTATCGGGCTGGTGGGAGTTGACCCACCTAGTCGGTCTTCCACTCATACATTATTATGATTTAATTTCGATTATTAGATTTATTTATTAGTGGATAATGTAAATACTTTTATATGTGTTCAATAAGCTCAAAGATATGCCTTTAAATTAAATTAAATAAGCTTTATTTTCAACCTAAACTTTTATATATAAAAAATAAAAAGAAATTCACTTTTGGTTCCTCCATATCGCTTGAGAGTTGTTGATCTAATGATGGTCTATTTTATGTACCGAAAAACTCTCATGAGAGATATGCAAAATTTGGTGAAGGTGGTATTTTAATAGATGGAAGGGGGAATTTTAAAAGCACTCTTGTAGATTATGTTGAAGTAATCTTTTGGATGAATGGAGATTTAGCTACAATGAGTATCACTCATGTTTCAGTGGGATTGAATTGATTATTCTCCTCTAGTGCTGTTTGACTAGCTTCAAATGGGGGTGAAAGCAGTATTCATTGATGCAAGCAACTAAGAATCTAGCAACTGATCTTGCTGCTCCCAATCCAAGAACTCTTGAGACTCGATTCTATATACGCCATGTAAATCTATATTTTAAATAGACAGAACAGACAAAGAACACACCTTTTCGTCATTACAAAATCGTAGATGATCAACCTTCCACCATTAACATCATCGACTTCAATGTTTCCAAGATGTTGCATGACCAATGTATAAATTAGTAACACACAAGAAAAAACAACAAATCCAATTTCCAGAATAATAACCATGAAAGACTAGAAATTATTGTTTCTCATTTAACACACAGTTTCTTCCCTGGAGAGAGGAAGGGGCATGGCAAGAAAAGTTATTAATAAGTACCTAGCATAGTTTTGAATGCTTGGCAGTCACTATTCTTCTTTTAATCTTATATGAGGGCCTTGTATGTTGCAGCATAAGAGCATATTCAGAGAGAGAGAGAGAACCCTAAACCATTTAGCAATTCTAAAAACAAGAAATAACAAAGTTAGCATGGAAGAAACCATGTGAAAGGATCTGCTTCAAGTAAGACTCAACAAAATATCACCCTAACTTGTGTAAGATAATGTGAACATTCCATTTTAATTAGAACTTTAAATGCCATCGTAGGTTGTTGAGATGCACAGAAGTAAACGATAACATGTCAATCATGATTCTGCTGACAATAATTCCAATTATATTAACCTTTCTCGGATAACACCCAGCTAATCTAAAACTTGCATTTTATTCCACTATTTTTTTTTTTCTTTCCGATAAGTCGCTATTTGGTTATATTTTTAAAGCATAAAAGTACTTTTCGCAAATCATCTATGGTCTTACATTTTATTTGTTTATTTTTAATTAATTGGCTATCAAGTTTAACATGTCACCGCCATACATGTGTCTAAGGTTTAAACCACTACAAGAAAATAGCCAATTTCCGACGGACGAATCTGCAGAAAATTAATTAATATTGGTAAGAAAATATTGATTTGCGATGAGCTTTTGACAGATTTAAGGTCATTAGAAAAAGGCTGAGCGCAATCAAATCTGCGGTAAATTACTGGCAGATTATTTGCAAGAAAAATCCACCGCTAATTGTGTTTTGCTAAAAAAAAAAAAATCTGAAATTTGTTTATATTCCACCTGTTTTTAATGGCTATTGCAACAAAATACTAAGAAAGCGTAGAGAATATGGTTCGCTCATAAATTAATCAACACAATCACTATCGGCAATACAACATCATACCCATCAACTACATTATTACTCCAAAGTCAACAGTGTAGAAAATCCAATAACAATATATTTAGTAATCGAACAACAATGACAATTATGTTTAAATCTATTCTAAGTTGAACATAATAACAATCAAAAAAATTTGTGCCAAAAAAAAAAAAAAGAAAATAACATCAGTATGGGAATAGGACGTACGCGAGTCTAAGTTCAATATTTAGTGAAATTGGTAAAAAACTTGTGAATGATGAAGGTGTTGACTTTGGTCAAATAATTGTGTAATGTTGTGTCGAAAAAGGGAGCATAAACCCATATTTGAAAATGTCCAAGAATCTAGGAGCAGTTATCAACAGTTACCAAGAGTATTACAACATGGGAAGAGCAGTTACCAACTTAATCAGAACATGATGAAGACCATGGCCAGAATGGTGAAGAGTTGAAGAATAACTACCCACATCTAAGAGCCAAGATTGTGCCACTTGTAAGAGAAGTACTAGAAGTTGAGCCAGAATTTGTCTATAAATAAGACCCTTGACTCATTAGATTAGTCACAATTACACACTCACAAAATACGTACCTTGCAATCTGTATGTCATCGCGACAATAGAGTTTTGAAGAAATGTTGAGTAAACACCATTGCCTTAGTCTAGTTTGCTTTTTGTATTCATTTCATTTTCATTCCATCAGTTTATTTTCATTTGATTTCCATTGTTTTCATTTCATTATTCATTTCTGTTTCATTTACATTTCTTGTAAATACATTTACATTCTATTAATGAAATTTCTCAAGTTCATCAATTTACATTCTCAATTGAAAATTATTTCGACGATTGAGTAACGTTCCTATGTTGAATATTTAACTTTGCGTCTTTTTCTAGAGACAGTGATTCCATTTCTCAAATTGAGATCTGGAATCAAAACTGATTAATCAAATATCTTTTTCAATGCTATACTACAACAAATTTATTTTTTAGCAAGGGATGAAAAATGTTGCCATTGATTAGAAACCATTGCCTAAAGTCTAAGGCAACATTTTTATGTACTTTTTAGCAAAACTTTGTCAAAACATTGCCTATACCTATCTTTTGGCAATGTTTTTAAATCATTACTCTTGATTACTTCTAGCAGCAATTTTTATGCATCACATAAAACATCATTTTGGGCAACATTTAAAAAACATTGCCTGTACATTGGACTATAGGTAATGCTTTTTGCATGTTGCATGTAAATAGGCAACGTTTAGTTAATATTGTATTTAAGCCCAACTAAGCAAGGTTTGTAAAACATTGCCTATATGTCAAACTTTAGGCAATGCATCCTACATGTTGCATGTAAATAGGCAACATTTTTTTACTCTTGTGTCTAAACTCACTAAGAGTAACATTTATAAAGTGTTGCATATACAACTTCAAGCAACAATTTTATAGATTGTATGATAGGCAAAATTTTAGACAATGTTTTTGTTTGGAGGTGGGTACCTGATATTGGATCCGAAATTGAGATTAGGGTCCAAAGGCTGATCTAACATGAACTTTAGGTGGAATCTCCACGGTGGTGGGTATACCTGCAAGGGCTCCGACCATCAAGTCAGTGAGTGCAAGAGGTATTGTGTGTGATGTATAGTGCATACCTGATTTAGTTGGTTAAGAGCCTATCTATAGAGATCGGTTGTTGCGAATAAAGGGGAACGTTCCAACATTTCGAGATAAGTCTCAAGACTCAACGGCATATTGAATGTCGCTGGTGGTGGGGATACGTTAGGCGAGCGCCATTCTGGCTTAATCGTGGATGCCGTTCTCAGGTCCATATCCTTATACTAAACCCCCAAGTTGGGCCTCAAGTTCATGCAACTGGGCTCCAAGTTGGGCCATTGATAAGTAGAATTTGAATTCGAGTTGGGCTTCCCAATGTGGGCTAAGTTTGGCTCTTTTAAAACTAGTCTATAACATTTTTTTTACTTTTTAATGCAATGTTTATTGATGTTATCATATAAATATGTATAAAGAGATAAGATATTTAGTTTTTTGTGAACAAAAATAAAACAAATAAAAGATATTAAATTATATTAAAATTTATTTACTATTTACTATGAAACCAAAAAAAAAATAACAAAGTCACTAACAATCCAAGGGTTGTTCTAATGAAAAAACACAAAAAAGTACAAAAAACTTAAAGCTAAAATGATATCATAGTACTTTGAATAAACTTTTAAACTTTGTTCTCCTGATTATGATACTTAGCTGCTTCATCTTGGCGCATATTTTAAGATTCTTGCATAAAAACACAAAAGTACAATTATATATCAGCTAAAGGCTATGCATGACCA
Organism: Pterocarpus macrocarpus; assembly: GCA_031439585.1. Taxonomy (NCBI): domain Eukaryota; kingdom Viridiplantae; phylum Streptophyta; class Magnoliopsida; order Fabales; family Fabaceae; genus Pterocarpus; species Pterocarpus macrocarpus. The sequence continues at coordinate 19,708,912 of CM062517.1, read as the reverse complement.
AAGCAACACCCTTAGTACAGACTAAAATAATAAATCAACTAAGTAAATCTTGAACAAAGTTTTAAGGTTTAATTCATGGGTAAACTTCAATCAAGTAATCACCAAAAAAAATATAAACATATTCAACTAAAATTAGCAAAACCTAGTAGGTCTCCATAAATTCTAACAACTACATAAGTTGTAGTCAACAAAACAAATTCATGAGGGTTTCTTACAATAGCACGTTTCTCACTCTATTGATATTTTTTTATTTTATTTTTTTTTTGCTTGCCTAAGACACATTAGCTCTTTCATTCCACACAACTTAATATTATTCACAATACTAGAGACTTAAAGAGTAAATATGACTTAGCTCTTTTACTCCACACAACTTAGTATTCTTCATACTACTAGGGACTTAACGAGTTAATAAGCATTTGAAGAACAAAGATGAAATGCATCCCTACACCTTGACAAATCATGTTTCCTCTGTGCACCAAGCTAAGTTCAATCCAGAAAAACTTAACACAATCAATGAACTCCTTGCTAAAACTTGGTGAATCCATCCACTCATATTGAACTCATCTTTTTATTCACTAACAAGAAAATTAGTAATTTGTATTAAGGTTCAAATACTAACGAAAATATTCCTAAATCTAAGTAGGGCTAAACAAGAAATATCATATAAACTAGTTGAAGTGAACAATGCAAGAAAACATCTAAAACTTAAATAAGAGAATTTATGTCTAACCAGGTAAAAGAGTTAGGATCAATCATCCTTTTGAGCTCAAACTCTAAAAGCTAGTTGAGTACCTTTACTAAAGTCTAAAAAAAAAAAAATCCCAATAAACTTTTTTTAAAGGAGTAATGTGTAATCTATCCTTCAATTCTGGTTTGCTTACATGCTGAAATACAAACCAAGGATATAAAAACATTTTTCTTATTCAACAGACCCCAAGTTGTTTAAAACTAATAGAAGCTTAATTAGTTTAAAATCAATTTTGAAACCAACTGATTCCACTTTAAACATTCATTATTGTATTTATAAATTTAGTTAATACCTAAAACAGTTTTCGGTTATTTTCAAATTTTACCAAATATGCAATATAAAATAACATGCTAGAATTAACTATAAGAATCGAAAATGCTCAAATAAATAAGGAATGCATATAGTGACCTATATATATATATATAGGGAGTGTATCAAATGAGATGAGTGGTTTATTATGAGAGTAAGAAGAGCAAATCTGGGTAGTATAACTATACATGGATGGTCAAAATTTAAAGTTGTTTAAAAGTCACATGATCACTTAAAAAAATCATGTGACTTTATGTTTTAATCTTGACCATTCACATAAAATTCAATGGTCAATATTTACTTTTCTCACTCTCACAATTAACCACTCTTCTCATATGATATACTTACTATATATATATATATAAAGAAAATTACAATCCTTATAGCTAATGTTTTATTTTTAGTCTTTTACTCTTTACCCCATATATATATAATTTTGGTCCAGTTACTTATATTTTCTGCGATCAAATTCTCAAACCAATTTTAACGTATATTCTTTCTTTTATGTCATTCATTCACACTTTACACTGACCACGCTGTCAAATCGCTGTAATATAACTAGCAAGAGAGCATAACCACATCTTATAATTTTTGCTCCACTATTGCTGAAAAGTCAGTAAAAAGAATCAAATAAATTGAGTATAAAAAGATATGTTTTTATCAAATTGATCAAATGTATCAAATATTATATGATACAAATAATTATTTTATATCTTTTTTAATAATTTTATTATATAAAAATATTTTTTATATAATTTAAATAAAATAGATTATCTTAAAATTATTTTTTAATTAAAATATTTAAATATAAATTGATTCTTGTATAATTGATTATATAAAAAAATAATTATATAAATAAATGATTGTTAAAATAATTTTAATCTTGTAACTTTCCCAAACATAAACTATTACCTATTCGGAATAATTTAAACCATTTTTCACTAAATAAGCAGAAGTTAGACTTTGAGCATTATTTGATTAAAAACCTTTTTACAATATCTATAATATTATGTTTTTATCAAATTAACCTTAAGTATTAAATATTATATAATATAAATAATTATTTTATATCCTTTTTAATAATTTTACCATGTAAAAGTAATATTTTTTATACAATCTAAATAAAATATATTATCTTAGTATCACTTTTCAGTTAAAATATCCAAATATAAATTAATTCTCGTATAATTAATTATATAAAAAATAATTATACAAATAAATAATTATTGCAATAATTTTAATCTTTTAGCTTTTTCAAACACATACTAGATGGGAGAGTTCAACTTTTTATTTTATTTGAATAGTATAAAAAATCTTTTATTTTATCAATATTGGTGCTAGAGAAAATTTTATTATAATATATATCTTAATTTCTTTTTAAGCAACGATCATTAATTGGTATTAAAACAAAAATTATAGACAAAATTTTAGGCAATGATTTAAAAAGTGCAACCTTTAAAGTTTAAGGCAACGTTTTACAAACGTTGTCTAAGATATGTTGCCTAATAACTTATAATAAAAAAAGAATGCTGATAAAATGTTGCTTAAATAGGTAACATTTTTAAACTTTGTCTAAAAATGTTGCTTAAACTTATAATTAAAGAGGATACTAAAAAAGTGTTGCCTAAAGCATAATAAAACGGTTTTTAAACATTGTCTAAAATAAAATTGCCTAAACTTGTAATTAAAAAGAACATTGATAAAATATTGCCAAAATCTTAATAGATAACTTTTAAACCTTGTCTAAAAAAATGTTGTCAAAACTTAAAAATGTTGTAGGAATCAGCGACAAACAATTACCAATAACACTACAAAGCCTTTGATACTACCATGCGGTGAGTTCATCAGGCCAACTTCTCTTTCCTGCAAAAAGTTTTGTATGTCTTTGAAGTGGTCAAATCTTAGAGAAGACAATAGTTGAGAATATCTTTTAGTACTTAGAGTAAGAATACCTTAAAGGTAAAAAAATAATATTTAACATCTTGGTTAATTTTGTAAGTCATTAATTCATCATTTTAATATAACTTTATTATATTGATCAAAGTATTAATATTAAATGTTACAAAATAAAATTGTTTTCTAATTTCTTTTAAAAATAACTTAACAATTCCTTGGGCCCACTGACTTACTTTTTTTCTTTCTGAAGAAAGTACCATACTTCCAAAAATTATATTTTAAAATAAAAAAGTTATAATTGTGCTATTAAGAATTATTGTTAAGTCATTAGAAATATTTGTTACTGTATATAAGAACACAATATTAAAATTTACGCTATTTAAGATATGATAAATATTTTTAACATAATAACTTTTTATAATTGTTCAAATGATTTATTACTTATTTTTCTTAAATAATATCTTAAATTTAAGTGTTGTAAAAATTTGTGCTAGAAGAGCTTTACTACTAGACTAACCCAATAGACTCCACATAGGGAATTGCTAATTTAAACAAAAAGTATATAATTCTTTTTTAATTTTTAAGTTGTTTCTACTCTTAAATATTGTTAAGGCTAAAAGTCCGTATTAATAATTATTTTCTCTATGATTGAAACTAAGATCCCTTTCAACAAATATTTTCTTTAAGATTTGAATCTTGGTACTCTTTGCTTGTTAGTATAATAGTGTATCCAATTTTTTTTTTATGGGTTTTATGTATAATTCTTTTATCTTAGAGTATAATTTTTGAAAAAGGTAGTAAGATATTTTTAAAAAAATTGCAAAGTAATGGCCAAAATTGTCTGCTATCTGAAATTAGCCCTTTGACTTTGGTTCCATTAAAGAAAAGAACCTGAGATCATCTCATTCTGACTCTGACCAAATTGACGTAGAAACCAGTGAATAACCCGAAGACTGTTGTCATAAAAAAATCATGTTGTTTCGCCAACGACAACGACCCAGGTATCATCAAGTTGAGTCCAGGTGGGAATGGGATTAGTGCATGGCTGTAAGTCTGCACCATACTAACATTATGCCTCAGATTTTCTGGCACAGTCTGTTATACGAGAAATACTTGTACGGTATGGGAGTACCATATGGCTATACTCTCAGCCAATCATATAAGTGTATTCTGTATGGGATTATGTGTTAGTAATAGAGCCCATGTAAAATATATTTACATGATTAGTCCGGGAGCACAGCCACGTAGTACTCCCGGACCATGCAATTATTTCTCCTGTTATACTCAAGTGTCTTCCCTTGAGCCTTGTACTCGTTTTATAACTTTTCATTTTGTTAACAACACTTACACGCATCACAATAATTTTTCATGATCCTAAGGACTCAAGCTTTTTATAGTAACTCTCTTTCTGGAATGGTAGTGTAATACTCAATACAAATATTAAGTGTTAGAGAGGTAAATTTTAAGTTTATGTGAATTATACACTTTGGTATGATCTTTTAAATTGGGATTATTGAATATTTGGAAGTTATTGGAGTGAAAAAAAAATTCTAGAGAGCTACCGCTCAAGCGCCAGATTTGGGTGCTCGAGTGCCAGCTTTGTTGTCTGATTGAGTTTCAGGTAGTTGGGCACTCAAGCGCCAAAAAGTAGCACTCGAGACCAGCTGCAAGATGAAGGCTTTGGAGTTTCAGGTGCTTGGGCACTCGAGCGCTAGGAATTGCCCGCTCGAGTGCCAGACGTCAGATTCAAAATTGAGTGTTTCCAGTTGTTGGGTGCTCAGGTGCTTGGAAGTGAGCGGTCAAGTGTCCGTTGTACGAGATAAAAATTAGGCTTTCAACCCCCTTTTTCATTTCACCCCAAATCTCTCTTTCTCTCTTCCTTCTCTCTCTTCTTTCTCTCCCTCCACTTGAACTCCATTAGTTCTTTACCAATTTTTACTCAAATCCACCACCCAATCCATCATCTTCATCATCATCATCACCATAGCTTTGGGTGTTCTTCCTTGAAGCACTCTCTCTCTTCTCTTTTAAAGAGAGAAATGAAGGTGGGAGAAGACCCAAGTCCTCCATCAAGTTTCTTAAGGTAACTCTCTAAACTCTAATCTTCTTTTATTTCATGGGTATGGAAGAATTTTATTGAAGATTTGATTTTAAGGTTGAGATTGGGAACCTAGGGTTCCAAAATGGGGCTTTTATGTCTTTGGATGTATTTCAAGTTAATCTTTGGTTCTATAGGCTAATTAGTGTTTGGATAATGATATTTTGATGCTAGATAACTTATGTTGCAACCATAGCTCCGTGACACAACCTGCAAAGGCTACTCCTTCTCTTGAAATAGAACTGTGAGTTGATAACATATCTATAGCTAGCTGGTTTTAGTATATGCATAGTTTTATAAATGTTAAGTTCATGGGTTGAGTTATTAAACTTCAAAGAAAGTGAAATAGCATTTTAAGGTATGACCTTATTAAATTCTTGAAAGAACCTTGGTATATATATATATATATATATATATATATATATATATATATATATATATATATGTGTGTGTGTGTGTGTGTGTGTGTGTGTGTGTGTATGTGTGTGTGTGGGATAAGCTAATCTAGAAATTTATTTTTGATGCTTGAATAATTTGATAGAAAGGATGAACTTTTATGTTATTAGAAATTATGATGTTCTTGAAGCCAAACTTTTGAGTAATTTGATAGAAATAGTTTAAATTTACTACTTTGATAAAGAACTTTAGGTACTTTGAGTTGAAAGATTTGGAGGTATTATACTTTGTACTTATGTTTGATAGTACACTTAGAACGTATAAGATTTGAGCTAGGGAAAAGTTTTAGCTACAAAGAGTTTAAAAAGAATAAAGTCAACTAAGGGGAGGAAACTACAACAGAACTACTCACTAATAGCAATTAACATTAGCCTTGGTGCACCTTGAAAAACCCAGCTAGCAGGGAAGGTGCTTGTAACACCTTACCAGACAAGTACTATGCTTAAGTCATAATAAATTATCTGATAAGTGATTACGTGTAGTGAGCTGATTTAATTCTGTTTTCTGTCTCATTATTAATTACCCACATAAAGATGACTATTCATGTAATAAAATTTTCTACTTGACGGCGGAATAGATACTAGTTAATTGGTATACTGTAAATAACGTAATATAAATAAAAATGCAATATAGATAGAACTACTGCAAAATACATCATAAATATATACATAGACGTCTGTTTTCAAAGTTTGTCAAACGATATAGGGTAAAAAAAAATGAGGCTGCTAACACAAAATAAAACGGCCAGTCCCTATGAACAGTACCCTAGATGGTCCCCATGGGACATTTCATGTACACCTTCTAATTTCTACCCATCTGCCCATGACCTAGACTGTCAAAAGAGGGCTATTCTGTATATCTACTACCGCTACGGTAGGCCCACTATCTAAATGAAATCTGAAGAAAGAAATCCATTCGCCATGCTGGCATCTACAGGAGGGTGGCCCACGCTCGGAGCAGAGAATGAGGAAGAGGAACTTGCCACCTCAGATGGATCCTCCTCAGACATCAAGATTGAGGACATCTGCTGCGGTGGTGATGCAGGAGGGGCCATAGGAGCTAAAGCTGGTGGTGGTGTGATGGTGCTGGTGCTGGTGCTGGTGGAAATGGATGGGCCATGTAAAGGGGAATGGCAATATAAGGGATAGCGAGGTCAAAAAGCGGGTGCATGAGCGGTACAGCAAAATCTCTCTGAAAGAAAAAGTAAAGACGAAACTGACATCTACCGGATATATATATAGAGTCCAAGAATGGGTCGAGGTGGATGTGGAGCTCGGGGAACTCAATGAATAGAACTCCGATTGTTGCGTTTTCCATGGTCTGAGAATGATGCGGAAATATATAGTAGGGTGAGAAATAAATATTTCTCAGTAGGAATTCCTAGTTTCTACTTATCTGTCATCACTGTCATTCCCAGTTGTTTCAGTCTTTCCATAATTTAAAATAGTACAACACAATAGTAATATTTAACTTAAATACTTATTTATAAAATATACACCGAAACAAGCTCAATTTTAGTTAACAGATATGCTATTGCAATTCAAGCAGTAACTATAAGGAGACAACAATATATCAAGAATAATAACATGTAACTAGAATAGTCAAATAAGGAGCATCAAACTGTACATATTACTGTGCAATTGGAAAATGCATCTTATCCTTGAAGGCTTTTGCCTCTTAATACTTATTTCCATTCTTGGTGAGGAGTTATTAGCCATACTCTTAGGGTAATAATCCTTTGGGACAGGCTAGTTCCTATACGAGGATTACGGGTTTCTTTCGACCTTCCCACTAATCTATTTCCCTTAAATTTGTTCAGGGGTTGGCCCAAGTGGCATGGAATCCTTTGCAATACTCATGAATTGGATGCATAACTAACTCTAGTCTTTCAAACATCATGTGTTCATGCCCTTGTAATTTACACACATCTGAATTTCTTGCCGAAATTTACAGTGGATCGATCCATTCATGAATAGTGCCAGGCAACCAGTACAATTGTACAAACTTGCAATTCAATATAGACCAGCAAATATATATATATTCATAGCATCATTCATCAATATCAATTCAAGCATCAATAGGGTTTTCGGTTTATTCTCCCCTGTTCTGCCCGAGTTTGGTATACTCCACCCTTAGTTCAATTCAACTCATTTAAATCTAATTTTTGGATATGTTATAGCCTCATGTGTCTAGTTTCTAATCCTTTTAGTCCCATCTCATTTTGATTTGTATAACTCAATATATAAATATTTTACCTCAGACTGCCTTGTTCTTAGCCAGAATTGGGTTCTTATAAGTAAAAATTCCCTAAAAATAGAAATCTAGGTGAAATCATAAAAAATTTATATCAAATTAAATCTAACAGAACAAGCTTTCAAATGAATTAAGTTTCATGTCATTTGCGCAAGTATATTTTGAGTTATGAGTCCCGAAACTTAACCCTACTGGACTATCCTATTCCAGCCCGGTTTGAACTTAAGTCAACTTCATTAGTGTGCTGGGAGCAAATGGCAATGAATCTGATTCTGAAATTTTTATGGGATGTTCCCTTACATGTTAGCTTTCAAAAAACCTCAAGTTCACTCAATTTGGAGTTGTTTAGGGTGAGTTATACCCTTCCCAACTCATACTGCCCAGATAAGAATCCAGATTTCTAGGTTAAACTTCAAAAATTCATAACTAATTCTATACTCATCCAATAGCATTATATTTTATATGTATAGAAAGCCTTGGATGTCTAGTTTCATATAAAAATAGATTCATCAAATTTAATTGGTTGTAGTCAGAGCTGTACATTCTGCCGTACGGACCGCCGAGGAAAATCCTAACAGCTTCTTGATTTATCTCCCTTCCTCAAGCTATTTGCTATCAATTCCAATTTTAATCATAGCAAACATGCAAAATTAGTCATAAACCATCATCATCACTCTACATAACATCAATATCTCAGGTTATACATGACCACCATGCAGCCCCAAATCAGAGAAAGTAAGAAGAGAAGTAGGATTTCCTACCTTGTCTAATTGAATTTGTGTTGATTTAGTGTCTTTGATGGAAGCAACTTGTGATGAGACTTGAAGAAAGGATGAGAATGGAGTGAAAATACAAGTAAGAAGAAGAGAATGAGATGAGCTTCAGCAGCTAATGGGGTGCCGAAAATGACAAGGAGAGAAGGAAAGAAAAGGAGAAGATTTTTGGAAGCAAGATGCATGATGATTGGTGGATTTCACCTCATCTTCCAATTTTGCTTAGCTTCCCTCCCTCAATGGCTTATTAAGGCGCCACATGAAGGCGTGGTTTGGCTAAATTTTAGCCATTCATCCTAGGGTACTCATAAAAAAATTTCTATTGATCCGGTTCCGACAGTTTAAAATACCGAAATCTTACCGATTTCTCTTAAATCAGTAAACCGGTTTGAAAATTTTATGTGGGGTTTCCTATGCTCCTAATCTAGTTCCATCAAGCCTAATCTTTTCAAATCACCCTTAATTGGCTTTAAGTAAATGTTTAATCAAATTCTAATTAAACCCACTTATTCGATAAAAACCGAACAACTCAGTTGTTAACGATAAAATTTTTCGGACGTTACAGTGCTAGCCTGGCATGTTTGGCCGACATAACCGGAATAAATATGAACATCTTCGAGACGGCGGTATGTAACACCCAAAAGTGATTGATAAAGGAACCACATTTGGGAACGGCGATACGTAACGCCCGGATGTGGAAAAGAATCAGAATATAGATCTTGAATAGGATCCTTCCTTAAGCTTTATTATGATTTGAAATAAGTATTCACTCCTTATGTTATGAGAAAATATTTCTATCCTTATACTTTAATTATACACGATTTGTTACAAGCTATCTTTAAATGTTTTAAGGATATGTATATAAAAGACTTTTATAAAATTTTACTTTGCTATTAGCTTATTTGAAAAGGATCTATAAATGAATTATGAGGTCAATGAAGTAGTGAAATTTTCATGTGATGTTGAGTTTTCCGTTTTTAGCAATGATTCCTCATAAATGGATTTTTTTGTAATAAGTATATGTTTTATGAAAAACTTATGTTTAAGCTTGTCTTAGTCTAATCATAGGTATATTATCATTTATTAAGTCTGTATGACTCACTTTTTTTTCTATTCATGCTTTTAGACAGGTACAAGATTATGCTTGGCTGCCTCTAGCTAGTTGAGGTCTTTGGAGTTATAGTAATCCACACTTGTTTGAGCGATTTTACAAAGATTATCTGTATTTAAGATGTATATTTAATAGTTGGAGTAAATGTATATAATCTTTAGTAGTGCTCCGTTAGCCCACAGGCAGGGTCCCCTTGTGTTGAGTTGTAATTAGTTTAAATCTCAATAATTATGGATTAAAGTTTCTTGATTGGATATGTAAACAGATTTTCATAATTATAATTATGTTTAAAACACGTATATTGTGTGCTATGGGGTGCATTCTGAGAATGTCTGGATCCCCAATAATTTTATGTGTTTGTATTGCTTGTACAAGAAGAGGATCCTTATTTGAGAATAGTTCTAAATTTAAAGGAGACTCTATCCAATTTTCTTTAGAAATGGGCTAATATAAGTTTGTTAAGGATGTGTCTCTATGTGTTGACCATGGCTTGGGTTGGGTTGTAACAGCTAGGAGCTAAGAGCCAATTAATAGCTAAGAGCCAATTAATAAGTCATTCAAATCACACAGTTATCCTGTAAGTCTTAACCAGTTAAGAGTAGAACTATATACATATACATAATGCATGTGCGTAGTCCAATTGTTCACGTGCCGCCACATCTGACAACCACCGATCATAAAACAAGGATATTGTAGCCAAAAATACCAATTTCAACTATTAAAATTAATTATTTTTCAAATTTTATTTAAATAGAATATTATAGTTTTTTTTAATAGATAAAAAAGAACTCAACGCCCCTGAAACAAGGGGGAGCATGTAAGTCTTGACGCATCAAAACAACAGTAACTAAAGCAAAAAGGCTACATACAGTCAACATCACAAAAAACACCCCATTCGGTATATCAGCGATTGGATCAGCTAATAACATTACTTCTTGTGACTTCAATTCATGACTACTGATCAGGAATCAGTGATAACCACCACTTTGAAATTTATAGTATCTCGTACAAAGTAATATTTTAGAATAAAAATTATTATATTAGGAATATTTGTTAATAATTTTTACATCATGTTTTCAATTTGAGCCATTTAAATAAATATTTGAGCCATTTAAATAAATACTCTCAACGTGCTAACTATCAATTCACAACTCTAACTTTTTTATCCATGTAAATTGAGATAGTAGAATACTCCTTTTAAAAAAATACCGAAATATGTCCCTTAAAATTAAAATCAAATCGAATTCACTCAAGCCCAATCGAAGTCGGATGGATTTCTGTTTGTGCACAAATAAAATTAAAAGATTATTATTATAACAAAATAATAAAAAAGGATTTTAAAAGAAATCAATTTTTGTCTTTTAATTTTCAAAACAAATTTTCGATTTGCAAATTAATTATCAAATTTGATAATATACTAATCGAAAGATCATAATGTGAGCAACAAACCAACAATTTTTACTTTTCGGTTGATCAAACAAAATTTATATATTCAATATTATGTTGTTTTGTGTTTATTGCTATTAAATCTCACCTTCTGTTATTCTTCCGTCGGTGTTTGTTGTGTAGTTAGGCTATGCTTATTTTGCTAATCATTTTCTCTTTGTCTTTGTTATTTTAACCTTCTTTTTATAAGGATTTTACTTTTTTTTTGGGGGGGGGGGGTGTTCCCCTTTTTTTGGTGGTGCTTTCTATCAGGATTTTAAATAGAACTTTCATACATCTTTTACCGGAAAGAAGAAAAAGAACATGTGGAATGAATAGTTGAATCTAGGAGCAATATCTTTCGTTCAAAATAAAAAAGGGATCAACATCTAAGAATCGATTCATCATAATTACAAGCTTTAATATTGCCGTGCTAGAGATATTACGGTATAATTTGTCTTTTATTATTATTATTATTGTTTTATGTTGACTCAGTCCCAAACGTAAAATAAAGGAGCAAAATACAATATTCAAATAAAGCAAAGTGCTTTCCCGTATCATAATCACAACAAAATTATTACCTCTTTTTTTTTTTAGAAAAAAAATCCTTCGCGTTGTGCTTAATAATTAAAACTAATATTTTATTTGCAGAAAACATTATCTGATAAGTGATATGGCACAAATTAAATTTTTTTTTTCCTCAAATGATTTGCGTGCCCTAGATAACCAGACGAGACTATTTCCAATAGCCAATTTCCCCTTTTTTCCCCTTTTCATGTGTTTTTGTTTCAAAATCAGACAAAATAATTAAGATCACTCATTACCAAATAACGACGACATGGCGATATCGATGATTAAAGGTCTAATTATGTTTGCTAGTTTTGAACAAGCTAGAGAAACCTATCTAGTTTGTGTAGCTAGTCGTGTATGTTTACCCATCTCTTTCTATGCTTTTATATATTGCGGTTAGCTAGCAATGTAAACTGACACACACACACACCCTAAACTCTAAAATCAAATACTAAATAAAATCTTTGGCTAAGATTCTAACCATGAAACAACTACTTATATTAGATATAAATAAGCATAATTTATTACTTATTTAAAGGTGATCAGCACAATTTAAAGCAGAATGACCGTGCCTCTACTAAGAAGCACTGAGACTAGACATTAACAAGAGAAGCTTCCACACTAGGTATTGGATCAGGTGACTCTGCTAGATTTGGACCTGCAGGAACAAGCCTCTTGATCTCATGATTGAAAGCATCCAAAGAACCATGATTGGAAACAAAAGAATGTTCCACATCAGGTACTGGGTCAGGTGATTGTGTTGGATTTGGACCAGTTGGAACCTGCCTCTTGATATCTTGATTGAAGGTATTCAAAGAACTATCACCGTTGGAAACAAAAGAATCTACCAAAACAGGCTCTGGATCAGGCGACACTGTTGGATTTGGACCGGTAGGAACTTGTCTTTTGATGCCATAACTTGAAAGACGATCACTGGCGTCAAGAGAAGAAAAGAGCAAGAAAGAAACAACGCCAAGCAAATAAACCTTCGAAATTTCCATCTCTGAAGACTGATGCGGTAGCAATGGCAAAAAGAGTTGTATAAATAGGCGTCTGGCCCTAGATCTTCTGTAGTGAAAGAAGATATTAAATCTTTTGGTTATGCATGGCATTAATTTCACCGTTTACAAAAATCAATCATCGCACTTATTTTTCTTAAAAATCTATCTATTCATATACTCTTTCATCATTTCAGGGATGCGAATCAATTTAGTCTTGCTACATTTAATATAATAAAAAACTGACAAAACTAAAATAAATTATTAAAAGATAATCATATTTTTTTTTTAAAGTGGAATAATCAAAGTTTCCTTGTTATGAATATTAATGTCTAGAAATCTACAACAAAAGACTCCTTATTTAACTAAACTCATAGTCCATTTGAAAAAAAAGAAAAAAAAATTAAGAACTCGTTTGGATGAGTTTATAAACTAAGATCCTTTTCATATGATATTTTTTAAAAATAAAAGGCAATTTTAAGCTTAACGTAACATTTAGGAAGTGTTTATTTTTATATGTGATAACTTCTACGCGTTATAGAAAAAGCATACTTTTTCAAGAAGCATCAAAATCTAGCTAAAATAATATATCTTTTTTAGTGCTTTATTATTTAATAAAATTCGCCCAAACATATTAATTATAAAAATCTATTTCAAATAAAATATCTTTTTTCATTAAAATAAGCACATCCAAACAAATTCTAAGATTTGATCATAAGAAAACTTAAATTTGGATAGAATTTTAGTTATAGAAAAACTTATATCTGATTACGATTTAATTTGATTTTAAATACCTCATCCTTGTATTATAATACTTTTTTAATACTCCATGGTACATCATTGATATAATTGATTAATTATATTTTTTTAATTCTATTATGCTCTCTATCTGTTTAACTATTTACGCTTGCCTTCTAATAACTTTTTATGTTTTATTTTAATAATTTATATATCAATTTGATTATATTTTATATTATTTAAACGAAATTAATACTTACAAATTCACTCACTTTTAAAATGGAATTACTACATATAAACTAAAATTTTAAAAAGCGTTCTACTAAAGTCTAAACAAAAAGTTTTGATATGGATGAATAATAATATAATAATGTGATATCCTGATTTAAAATAAAATACTAGTTAACAATAAAATATGAGTAATAGAATATTTTAAAATTTTATATAATTTATGTCTTTGGGTATTTCTCTATCCGCTTTAAATTATAAAACAGTTGAAGTTTTCAACTAAATTAGATGAAAGTTATCTGTAAAAAAATAAATAAATAAATAAATAAAAGAGAGAAATAAGAAATAGAGACCATGGTACACCATAGACCTCTGTCTCTCCACTTTCACACGTCTCGAATGTTCTTCCTAACGTTCTTTTCTCTCATTTTTCGTTTTCTTTCTCCGTTACTCTCTTTCACTCTCACTCCCTCTCTCACTCGCGGTCTCTCTTCTTGCTCTCTCACTCACCACCGCGGTCAACCTTCCCTCTGCCACACATCGCCGCCGCATCCCCTTCTCTTGGTTCAGCTTCTTTCTCCGCCGCAGTTCTACTCCTCTGTCGCAGTTCTGCTTCTTTCTTTGTTGTGGTTCTGCTTGTCCTTCTCCACCACGCTCTTCTTCTCTGATTGTCGTGCTCTGGATGGAAGGGAGGTGGCTTGCTTCTTCCAAGTTAACTCACTGCTCCTTTGGCTAATTGCATGTGAATGGTGACGTTTTGATGCCGGATTCCCCTAGGATAGCGACCGAGATTCCGAGATGCTATAACCTCCAGCTACTTCTTCTTGGTTTAGTCTGTGAGTGATAGTATATTTATAATTTGTTTTCTGTTCTTATTTTCCTAAATATATGTTTTGACAGCTACTCATTTTCTAATCGAACTTTTGAAGCTGCTTATATTATTATTATGTTATCTAGTTTTATACATTCGCAGGTGGGACAAGTATTTTGAGGAATTTACTCTCCGATGCTCCAATTTAGTTTAAGAATTTCATGTTTTGTTATTAATTGATGTTTGAAAACTGAGTATCTAATTGTTTTGGAATTGACATGTTGTTTTAATATGATGAGCTCGGACAATAGAAGTTTACAGATTTTAGTGTAGTAAGTTTTGAAATTGATTTCTGAAAATTAATTTTAAACTTAATATTATTGGCATGATTGAAAAGGTTTAGAACTTGTATATTAGATTCTAAAATTTGATATGCTTGGGAAGTATATTGGATTTTAATATTATAGGAGTTTAAGACTTTGATAAAATTGATTTTTTGAAATAAAGTTGTTTAAAATTTTGTATTTGAGCTTTGGATAAATGATTTTTCTTGGGAGGGACCTTTAACAGAACTGTACGCTAACGGTAGTATACGTTAGCCCTAGGTGCACCTTGGTTTGGCCAACCCAGCTAGCAGGGGTGTTACTAGCCCGGCGTGACGGCCACACGTCGGATCTGTTTGTCGATCCTTCGGCATAGGACTGTTGGTGAGATATCTGTTCTTGTTGATCCTTCGGGGACGCCCGTTGGTGAGACGTGTCTGTTCCATTCTGTTCTGACTCTGTAATTGAGACCTCCCCTTCTAAACTTTAGAATTGGTTTTGTTTTATTTTTAGAAACTAATTTTAACTCCATATTCAAATATATTCAATTTATCAATAGTTGGAAGTACTAATTTGTTAATAATGACTTTTTATTAAGAATTTTATTTATTTTCTACTTACCATGTTTTGGTTTCTTGCAAACATGCAACATATTTGATCTAGAATATCTTTTGTAATTGTATATGTATATATATATAAATCTTTTATGAGAGTATCGTTAATTAATTATATTTATTTTAATAAAAACTCATGCTTACACTTGTCTCACTCCCCGTTATAAGTATATTATCTCTCACTGAGTCTGTTTGACTCACTCCTCACTTTCCCTTTATTTCAGAGTTAGGTACGAGCTGCAAGCGACTTGTCTCAGTAAACTAAAGGTATAGAAGTTTCGTGAACTTGACACAATCAGTGTGGGCTTTTGGGTTGTCTATATATTTTGATCCATGTATAGTTGAGTAACCATATGTAAATATTTCTAGTTATGCTCCATAATCCACAGGCAGGGTCTGGCTTCCGTTGTAATATATCTATATATAATGGTAATAGGTTTTGTTTTTAAAAGAATATCTATCCTTATGTATGTCTCGCATGTTCTGAATTTTGAGGGCATTCGGAGAATGCTTGTTGTTTGGAGTTTGTATTTTAAATATTGTTGATATTCTGGATTTGTGGCTAGCCTATATATTTTTGGTTTATATCTGGAGCTTTTTGTATTCTGGAAAACGTCCAATTTTTAAGGGAAATTCTATCCATTTTGTAGGAAAAATTTTCCAGAGGCTTGTTGGGGAATGACATTCCCTAAGCGCTGGTCACGGTTTAGTTGGGTCGTGACAAATAATTTTGCTAATATGCTCTTAAGAAGTAAAATAATATTTGTTACTCAATTATTTATTTAAATAAGAAAGCATTCATTTTTATATAAAAATTAAGATGTTAAATGTTCAAACTTTTTATTCAACAATTTAGTTTTTACAATTTATTCAATACAATAAACTTTAAGAATAAGAGTGTAATATCCTAATTAAAAATAAAACATTGGTTAAGAATAAAATATTAGTAACAGAAATTTTTTTTAAAATTTTACATAGCTTAAATTCTTGGGGCATGCCTTTGTTTACTTTAAATCATAAAGTGGTAGAGGTATTAAACTCAATTAGATGAAAGTGTTTTGTTGTTGGGAAAAGAAAAGAAAGGACAAAGGACCACGCTACACCTCACTAATAGTAGTCCTGCTTTTCTTTCTTTTTCTTCTTTCCCCGCCGTCATCATCCTTATCCCATTTTCCCTGTATTCAAAATCTCAAATTTTCCTTGCCTTTTCCCTCAATCTCGTCTCTTCCTCTCTCGGTGTCATCTCCCTCTCGTGTCTCTCCACCGCAGTCAGTCTCTCTCCCTTTATAACATCCCCATATAATGTAATAAGAAATAATGGTATCAGAGCAGTCCGGGTATTACGTTATATGGGGATGTTATACCCTCCATCTCGCCAGAACTCTCTCTCTTTCTCTCCATCGTGGTCTGTTTCTTTGTCTGCCTGTCCCTCCTTCCACCACGCCTTCCTCTCTTAGTGGCACCGCTCACCGTTCCGATTTTGCCTTCTTTTCACAGCTGGAAGTTGCTTTGCTTCCTCCAAACCGACAACCGTTGGGTAAGTTGTTCTTGCCCTTTTTATTTAGCTATTGTAGAATAAAGTTTGAGCACCTTGCTATTTGCATGTTTTAATTTTCCTCTGATTCATAAATTTAGTTAATGGATAATATGATTAATTACTTGATTGTTGGCTGTGTTATTCTGTTGGTTTGATTCTTGTATTGGTGGTCAAGTTTTATTTAAAATTTGAGTGTAAAAGGTTGATTTTGGAGCAAAGAAATAGATATTAAATTGAAATTAGGTGAGTAATTTAATTGATAAGGTGGTCAAGGAATGGAATATCTAAGGATGTGATGGTGTTCAAATAGAAAGACAAGGAGGTTATCATATATCTTGTGTGTAAAGCATGGAATCATCCTATAGGAACTAAATATGTGGAAAATAAAATAATATAGTTTTATAAACTAGTCGTTGGCTCAAACAATATGTTTCCTTGTTTGCTTTCCTCTTGATAGTAGATTCAAGCTTCTCCATGTTACTTGAAATGAGTGCCTGTATCTATTGTAAGGAATTGAAAGATTCAAGTCTTAATAATTATTATAACATTATTATTGTTGTCATTGGCTCCTAATGATTTAAGTGGTATTTGCTATCCTAATATATCTTACTGATTCAAATAATTGTTCTCTTTGTATTATTTGATGTATAGTGACACCGCTAGGTGCTAGATCCCTTTGGGGTAGTGACCGAGGCTCCACAATGCCATGTTCTCCGACTACTGCTACTTGGTTCTGTTTGTGAGTGATAATATGTTTATAGCTTGTTTTAAAATCCTTATTTACTTAACTCTTTATTTGATTAATTAAAGGTATTTATGTTGAACTTATATTATCTATAGATAGATAAGTGGGATAAGCATCTTTGGAAAAATTGTTCTCTGATTTTCTAACTTGGTTTACTAAAAAGAAACTATTCTTATTAGTTTTACACAGATTTGGAAGAATAGGGTATTTTGAATTATGTACGGAATTGGATATTAATTTTGGAATTTCATTATTTTGACTGTTCTGTGCTAATTAAGGTATATTATGCTTAGCACTTGATATTTTGAAATACGATTGTCTGAGAAATCGGAAATCGTAGAGTTGATGTTTAAAATTTGGTTATATAAAGGTTTTTGAAACTGGCATGATGTTTAGAGCTTACGGTTTTCTTTATGGGAGGGATCTTTAACAAGATCTACAGCTAACGATAGTAGACGGTAGCCTTGACGCACCTTGGGTTACTATTTACACAGCCACACGTAGTGTGGTGCGTAACGGAATACGGGATTACACGAAGGTATGGTTGTCTAAGTGTGATCCTGACGGATCATCCTCAATTAGATAACTTCCTGTTGGATTTTAGTAATTCGATGATATTTTAGAATTATGGTTATATATATATATATATTGGAAACCAAAATACGATTTAGTCAACTATGACTCTTCGGGATATATTATGTATGAGGTATGCTTTTCTAAGAACTTTATGGTACTTTTATTATTAATTATAATTATAATAGTTAATTTTATTAATAATTATTATTTAATAATAATTACAATAATTAATAATAATATTTATTTGTAATAATTAATAATAATAACAATAGCAACAACAATAATAATAATAATAATGAAAATATTGCGATATTGGTGATAATCCACATTACCACCTTTCAAAGGGGCAATTCATATTACCACATTAGTGGTAATCTATATCACCTTAAAAATCTGGATTGCCAGTAATATTGCCCAGCCAAATAAAATAATATTATGGATCTAGACAATTTAATCAAATATTACTAATAATCCAAATGGATTATCCCATATCAAACGCCACCTTACTTCTTGTGATTTCAATTCATGACTATTGATCAGGAATCAATGATCACCATCACTTTGAAATTCATAATATTACAGTATCTCGTACAAAGTAATATTTTAGAATAAAAATTATTATATTAGGAATATTTGTTAATAATTTTTACATTATGTTTTCAATTCGAGCCATTTAAGATAAATACTCTCAACGTGCTAACTATCAATTCACAACTCTAACTTTTTTATCCATGTAAATTGAGATAGTAGAATACTCCTTTTAAAAAAATACTGAAATATGTCCCTTAAAATTAAAATCAAATCGAATTCACTCAAGCCCAGTCAAAGTTAGATGGATTTCTGGTTTTTTTTTTTTTTTGGGTACATTTGAAAGGAAAAACAACAAAAACTAAGAACTCAGATATTGCACATTCAAGGCATCTGCCAAAAGCCAATGATCCATTCTAGTGGGAGGAGAAACCCAAGTTTGAAATGGAACATCATAGCACGCTCCCATTTTGGCAAGCTAGTCAACACATCCGTTACGCTCTCGTAGAGTATGCTCCAAGCTAATGATCTAGTTCTCTGAAAACCATCTTTGGATAGCATGAACAATATTATAATAGCGATGAGAACATGGCACACCCTGAGTAATCATTCTAATCACATCTATTGAACCAGAGCAACAGAAGATATTACTAATACTATGCTCCCAAGCTATCTTCAATCCATGGAACAAAGCTAAGAGCTCTGCATGAAGATTAGTTGCTATACCAATAAAACCTGTGAAACCTATCACCCAGTGGCCATCCTCATTTCTAATCAAGCCACCAAACCTTGCTCTTCCTAGATTCCCAAGCGCACTACCATCCACATCCAACTTAAACGCATTTGGCAAAGGGTGTTTCCAAGAAACATATCTTAATTGAGATGGGCTAGAGGCATATTGGTTAAAGAATGTGGAAATATCCTGAGAAAGAGCAAAAATATTATTCAGCACTTCCCATTCTGGCCAAGGATCCTAGGATAAAGTTGCATTACACCTAGCTCTCCATATCCACCAAATCCCCGCTAGGAACAAAGGAGCAAAGGTGTTTGCTGCACATCTCATAATCCAAGAGAAAATGTCACTTTCCTCAAATGCTTCTGACCGCCAAAGTCTCAGCCATTCCCAAATGCTTCTTGCTTTCGGACAATCTTTAAGACAATGAGAAACATCCTCAGGTGCCATACCACACCTGGACCAAATAGGATCCACGCTAAGTGTCTTCTCATGCGTTCCTGATTAATAAGTAGAACTCCATGACCAATTAACCAAATAAAAACTTCAATCTTCTCCGGTGCCTTCAATTTCCACACCCACATCCAATTCCTCTCAGGAGACAAATTCCGATTCAAAGAACATAGCCAATCATAACCTAACTTCGCAGAATATTGACCCAAAATATCATGTTTCCAAGTTAACATATCTGAGATATCCTCTTGGAAAAAAACCGAAACTTCCTGCTGTTGGGAATAAATTAGGTATGCCCAAGATCCAATCAGTCATATTATCACAATCTACTTGTTTTATAGATGAGTTAGAGTTTATTATTATCATATTTGCTATCAATTAAATAGTTAATTGATAAGGTCTTTGATTAAAATTAGAGACTTGTTATTATAATAGAGATTATAATAATGAGAAACAAGTCTTTCATAATTTTAATCTAAATTGTTCTTGATCATCAATAATTCGGATAGATCAATATATGTGTAATGGTCTTTATTGGATAAAGATTAATAGATCTCATTTATTAAATTACATATATAAATGATGCATATGGGGATACGATCATTGAACTGACTCAAATGAGAATTCCTAATGGTTTATATTACTTTTAAATTGTCAATAGGAATTTCTCATGAAGAAATATTATAGTTTCCTTTGACCTGAGATTATCATAGTAATTAACAAGTTATTTATTATACTTTAATTCCGGACACCTAATGTTTTGGGACGTTAGTTGAATGGATATTGGGCATGATTAAATACTTGTAGAGTTAATGATTAATCAATAAGGGATTCATCAACTCTTAGTAATGAGTTTGAGCTCTATATAAACTTAAAGACCTTGGCCAGGGCAATTGAATGAATAAAGAAATGAGTTTCTTAAGTCATTCATAATATGTTAACTTATTAGAGTTTGACAGTAATACCATACTCTAGAGTTAACCCAGAGCTGTAAAGATGGAAGGAAATATTTTATTATTCTTCTAGTGATTCTTGAAAGTAAAATATATTACTTCATGCTATCCGAAAGTCAAGGAGGGTTGCTAGACGCCAACTTTGATTAGTAAATTAATTTGATTAATTTTCTACCGGCTTAGTTTTGAATCTATGGGGTCACACACAAACGAGTGTTCTAATTTTTTGCTAAAGAAAAATTTTATTATTTGATAATTAAATTGGAGAATTTAATTTAATCAAATTAAATTTTTTTTTGGGTGGAATATTATTGTATTCTTTTGCTAGCATATAGAATATAATAATATAAATAAACACTTGACATTTGGAATAAAATATTTGGCAATATGATTGCTAATAGAAATGCACTACTATTGCATTTGAAAAATGTTTGAAAAAGTAAACGGGAAAGTTAGAACCTGGTACTAGACTTATGACTAAGTCAAATATTTTCAAACTAATAAAAGAGACTTGGGAGAAAAACGTGCATAGAAAGATAAGATCAAATCTGATCTTATATGCAGTTGTTCCTAATTTTGAGGAATGGTATATTATGTAGTTACTCTATAAATATAGCAGATAGAGAAAAATTATACACAGTTAGTATTGTATTCTTCTTCTTATCTCTTTAAAAATTTCAGTTACAAGGTTGAAATTTTTTCCACCGCTCAAAGAGTTGAGAGCAAAGGATTAGTCTCGATGTGGATACATGTGGAGCCTTCATACGTTTGAAGGAAACTCTTAAAATTTTAAGAATTTTATCCGGGTACCTATGAATATTTATTTTGTTATTGCTTTAATATATTTTAGACACAAAATAGATCTTTTTTTTATTCCGCTGTGCATTTGTTGTGAACCCTATTTATCCATCACCCATATCATCAATCACCTGTGGAGGCAAAATAGTGGCCAAACCTCTAGTATCCCAACCGCTATCACCAACAATGTCCTTTACACAAAGATCAACATCTTGAATATTAACATAAAGAACTTGATTGCAAATAGGATCGTTGGCCGTCCGCTTGTCATACCAAAGTGAGGTCTGTCCATTTCCAAGTTTTATCTGATAGCCATCTTTCAAAAACACAATAGCTTTGAGAATACCCTTCCAAAGACAGGAATCATGTGGCCTAGCTTTTGCAGAGAATAGTTTCTGAGTCTGGCAATATTTTGATAAAAGAATACGAACCAAAAACTTACCACGGTCATGCAGTAAACTCCAAACACGTTTCCCCAGCAAAGCTATATTACAAAACCTGGCCCTCCTAACGCTTCGTCCCCCTTGTCCTTTTGCCAAAGAAATGGTATCCCATTTGACAAGATGAATACTACGAGTATGAGATGAAGAATTCTGCCAAATAAACCTTCTCACCACAGTATCTATAGATTCACAAATACTAGTAGGAAGCCATAATAGGTGCATAGGATAAATAGGAACAGTAGATAACACTGCCTTGGCCAAAGTAATTCAGCCAGCTTTGTTCAAAAGGCTACTTTTCCAACTAGACAACTTATTTTGTAATCTCTCCACAATATAGGCAAAATCACTCTTCTTCACCCTCCCAGACACCATAGGAAACCCCAGGTACTTGCCAATATTGCTGGTAAAATTAAAATGACATATAGATTGGAATTTATTGCATTTAATTCTAGAAACACGCCTGGAGGCCGTCACTTTGGACTTGGACACATTCACTTTCAAACCTGAGGCTGCACAGAAATCATTCAAAACAGATCATGCTAGACGTATCTGCACTGCTTTGGCCTTGACAAACAACAGACAATCATCTGCGAAGAAAAGATGGGATATTGAAGGACCATCTTTAGAAACCTTGACAGGTCGCCAATCACCAACCACCCCCTCTGATTAATCATAATTGCTAATTTCTTCATGCAAAGCATAAAAAGATATGGTGAAAGAGGATCACCCTGATGCAAATCTCTAGAAGGAGAAAATGAGGACAACAGTACACTACTCCAAATCAAATTGAGATGAGGAAGAGATACCCCACATGATCAGATTAATAATATGTTCAGGGAAACCAAAGTCAAAAGGAGTAGCTCGCAGAAAATCCCACCTCACATGCTTGTAAGCTTTCTCAAGATCAATCTTAAACATAAGAGGCCCCACTTTCTTCTTTTTCTTATTCATATATTGCATCATTTCCTGAGCTATAATGGCATTGTCTGTTGTCCCTTGGCCACGAATAAAACTGCTTTGGAGGGGGCCAATCATATCAGACAAGAAAGGTCTAAGCCGATTAACCAAAACTTTAGATATCAACTTCAGCACAACATTACACGAGCTGATAGGGCGAAAGTCCTTGAAAGACACTGGGGGTTCAACTTTCGGGATCAGAACAATTAATGTCTCTGCTAAAGCTTGATCAAAGCAACCTGAAGCAAAAGCCTCCCTTACCGTAGTCCACACCTCATCCCCCACAATATCCCAATATTTTTGAAAAATAGAGGTTGAAAAGTATCCGGACCAGGAGCCTTATAAGAATCCATAGCCATAAGAGCATTCCACACTTCCTCCTTGCTAACTGATTTACTCAATGAAGAACAGGCCTCAGGAGATAGCTTAGGAGTTGGCAAAGACTGCAAAGAACCGAAAGAACCTCCTTCCTCATGACGAAATAAAGAACGAAAATAAGAAAGAGCTTCCCTTGAAAGAACATCTACATCTGAGCACCAAACATCATTTATAAAAAGCCCATGAACCTTATTGCGTTTCCTCGGTATCACCGTCTGGGCATGGAAGAATCTAGTGTTACGATCCCCACACTTCACCCAATTTTCTCTAGATTTCTGATACCAGAAAAGTTCCTCCTGATATAAAACTTCTCTATACTGCCTCTGAAGATCACTTTCAAATATAATCAAATAATAAGAACAAAGAAACTCCATCTACCTGTGAAGACCCTTTAGTCTGGCCTCTAGAAGTCTTTTTCGCCTATGAATATTCCCAAAAATCTCATGATTAAAAACCAAGGCCTCCTCTTTCACAAAACTGAGGCCCTCAACCACCCCATGATGAGGTCGCTGCCAAGCATTATTCACCAAATCCTTAAAAGAAGGGTGAGTAGTCCAGGCCACCTCAAAACGAAAAGGTCTTTGTCCTTGAGGCATAAGACGACCCCCACAACGCAACAAAAGAGGGTTATGATCAGAATATAGCCGACACAAATGCTCAACATAGCCTTCAGGGAATCCAAGACGTCAATCAGTACAAGCAACAGCACGGTCCAGTCTTTTAGACACAAGGCGGCCTCCCTGGCAAGGACGCTGCCAAGTGAATCTTCCACCAACAGATCCCAAGTCCAATATATTGCAATAAGACAATGTATCCAAAAAAACAGCTGCTCGAGCTGCATGAGAAAGATCACCATTCACTTCAGAAGGAGCCACAATCTCATTAAAATTAGCAATCCATGCCCAAGGACTCCAAACACAATTCCGAAGATCAATTTGATGATTCACAAGATAGTCCTCATGGATGGAGCGGGGCTAGCATAGACCGCGGTGAGACACCACTTACTAGCGGCAAGAGCAATCTCGATAGTAATGGCTTGAGGACAAGAAGCAACCACCGAGAAAGAGAATGCACTAACAGATGACAAAATCCACAACCCACTAGAATGACCCTGCGCCTCTTCAATGGCTACTGGATTGAAACCAAGTCTCACCCAAAAGCTACGCACTTTTTCAAACGTAATGTGCGTTTCCATCACAACAAAAAGAGTAGATTTGAATCTATGAACAAGATCGTTAATCTGTCTTTTTGCCACCTTATTCCCTTCCCCTCGAATATTCCAAGAAAGAACATTGAAATCTTGAAACTCCATCATCATTCTTGTAAAAGAAACCACACGCACCCCAAACCACCTCCGCTCAACACCTTGGTAGTTCCTGCAAAATTTCCTTTCTCTCACCCTCGACCTTTCCATTGACACGCCCATCATTCCCTAAGCTTCTTTCCTAATTAACCACAAACCTAACCACTTGTTGTGCCACTTTCTCATCCACCACCATCCTTTTTACGGATGGAGGAGGCTGATCTTTCTGCATGCGTTGTCTCTTCTTTGTTTGCGTCGCCGGAGATGGGGTCACCTTCTTGCTATCCACCCCGGCTTGGCATTCATAATACGTCCTCCCTTCACCACTCCTTCTGCACAAACGGCACTAAACACCATTGAGGCACTGGGAACGATAGCCCCTTGAGCAGGTTGTTTTGTCTTGGATGTTCACAAGTTCATGTGCATGGGCCTGTCCACCGTAGATTTGTGCTTCAACTCACGTTTTGAAGGCCCAATTTCTTTCGACCTCACGTGATTTTTAGAAGAAACATGTGCATGAGGCTGCATGCTATTGACGCTGTTGACTTTGGATTTGTTTCCTTTCTTCACAACCTTGGTCCACCCTTCATCTTCATTTAACACATTCAAATCAGCCACTGCAGAAACATGCGAAGCATCTGGGATATTGTTTCCATTAGCACCTGAAAATCTGCTATGATTAACCACTGAATCATTGCCTCCATTTGAATTTTGCACCTCTTTCCGGCCAGCCTCCTGCACAGAAGACTTCGTCGGAGATTGAACCGCCTTGGAATAGTCACGGGCGAAATGACCGAAACACTTGCAGCTGGAACAAATGAGCTGCAGATTCTCATATTCAATATCATGCCAATGATCATTGATCCAAACTTTAGTAGGCACTGGCTACGCCAAATTTATCTCTACACACACACTTGCGAACCGCCCTCATTCCAGAGTTTGAGTAGTTAAGTCCACTTTCACTGGCCTTGCAAAGGATTCAGCAATGGCAATGATCCTACTTTCCTCATAGTACATTAGGTTCAATACTGAAAATCGAATCCAAACAAGTGTGTGGCCAAAGCTTTCTTCGCAAGGTTTAAAAGATGGAGACCAACGCTTAACAGCCAAATAATTACCATTAATCATCCATGGACCCCCTTCAATCACCTTAGTTCGATCTTCAGCGACATCAAACTTCACCATGAAATAGTCATTACCCACAGTCATGACATCATAACCTGCCTTAAGCCTCCAAATCCCCCTCAGTTTCTCCTTCATGGCTGTAAAACTAATACTCTTCCCAAGAAGTTTGATAACAATCAGCCTCTCTCCACGGTGCCACCATTTGTTCAATAACACTGTCCGCAAAAACAACCTTGGGATGGAGATGATCTCCATTTTCATAAGAGATAGCCACCAGATTCTTCTTCACCAAATCCCTTTCCAACCTCTCAAAACCTCCCTCCTTACCTCCTAGCACCTTGTCCCGAAAGGAAACCTTAGGCACACTACCTACCCTCTCTCGCCCGTCCAGCCTCCCTCCTGTACCTGCTTCCTGATCTCCATTTGGCTCCGTCACCCTCCCTTTCTCGCTCTCTCTCAACCGCACTCTCTCCATCTCTCTATTTTTCGGATATCTGTTTGTGCACAACTAAAATTTGTCTTTTATTATTATTATTATTATTATTATTGTTTTATGTTGACTCAATCCCAAACGTAAAATAAAGGAGCGAAATACAATATTCGAATAAGGCAAAGTGCTTTCCCGTATCATAATCACAACAGAATTATTACCTTTTTTTTTTTAAGAAAAAAAAATCCTCCGCGTTGTGCTTAATAATTAAAACTAATATTTTATTTGCAGAAAACATTATCTGATAAGTGATACGGCACAAATTAAAATTTTTTTCTCCCCAAGTGATTTGCATACCTTAGATAACCAGACGAGACTATTTCCAATAGCCAATTTCCCCCCTTTTCCCCTTTTCATGTGTTTTGTTTCAAAATCAGACAAAATAATTAAGATCACTCGTTACCAAATCACGACGGCAAAGTCCTAATGGCGATATCGATGATTAAAGGTCTAATTATGTTTGCTAGTTTTGAACAACCTAGAGAAACCTATCTAGTTTGTATAGCTAGTCGTTTATGTTTGCCCATCTCTTTCTATGCTTTTATATATTGCGGTTAGCTAGCAATGTAAACTGACACACACACACCCTAAACTCTAAAATCAAATACTAAATAAAATCTTTGGCTAAGATTCTAACCATGAAACAACTACTTATATTAGATATAAATAAGCATAATTTATTACTTATTTAAAGGTGATCAGCACAATTTAAAGCAGAATGACCATGCCTCTACTAAGAAGCACTGAGACTAGACATTAACAAGAGAAGCTTCCACAATAGGTATTGGATCAGGTGACTCTGCTAGATTTGGACCTGTAGGAACAAGCCTCTTGATCTCATGATTGAAAGCATTCAAAGAACCATGATTGGAAACAAGAGAATGTTCCACATCAGGTACTGGGTCAGGTGATTGTGTTGGATTTTGACCAGTTGGAACCTGCCTCTTGATATCTTGATTGAAAGTATTCAAAGAACTATCACCGTTGGAAACAAAAGAATCTACCAAAACAGGCCCTGGATCAGGCGACACTGTTGGATTTGGACCGGTAGGAACTTGTCTTTTGATGCCATAACTTGAAAGACGATCACTGGCGTCAAGAGAAGAAAAGAGCAAGAAAGAAACAACGCCAAGCAAATAAACCTTCGAAATTTCCATCTCTGAAGACTGATGCGGTAGCAATGGCAAAAAGAGTTGTATAAATAGGCGTCTGGCCCTAGATTATCTGTAGTCAAAGAAGATATTAAATCTTTCTTGTTATGCATCGCATTAATTTCACCGTTTACAAAAATCAATCATCGCACTTATTTTTCTTAAAAATCTACCTATTCATATACTCTTTCATTATTTCAGGGATGCGAATCAATTTAGTCTTGGTACATTTAATATAATAAAAAACTGACAAAAATAAAATAAATTATTAAAAGATAATCATATTTTTTTTAAGTGGAATAATCAAAGTTTCCTTGTTATGAATATTAATGTCTAGAAAACTACAACAAAAGACTCCTTATTTAACTAAACTCATATTCCATTTGAAAAAAAAGAAAAAAAAAATTAAGAACTCGTTTGGATGAGTTTATAAACTAAGATCCTTTTCATATGATATTTTTTAAAAATAAAAGGCAATTTTAAGCTTAACGTAACATTTAGGAAGTGTTTATTTTTATATTTGATAACTTCTACACGTTATAGAAAAAGCATACTTTTTCAAGAAGCATCAAAATCTAGCTAAAATAATATATCTTTTTTAGTGCTTTATTATTTAATAAAATTCACCCAAACATATTAATTATAAAAATCTATTTCAAATAAAATATTTTTCTTCATTAAAATAAGCACATCCAAACAAATTCTAAGATTTGATCATAAGAAAACTTAAATTTGGATAGAATTTTAGTTATAGAAAAATTTATATCTGATTACGATTTAATTTGATTTTAAATACCTCATCCTTGTATTATAATACTTTTTTAATACTCCATGGTACATCGTTGATATAATTGATTAATTATATTTTTTTAATTCTATTATGTTCTCTATCTGTTTAACTATTTACGCTTACCTTCTAATAAATTTTTATGTTTTATTTTAATAATTTATATATAAATTTGATTATATTTTATATTATTTAAACGAAATTAATACTTACAAATTCACTCACTTTTAAAATAGAATTACTACATATAAACTAAATTTTTAAAAAGCATTCTCCTAAAGTCTAAACAAAAAGTTTTGATATGGATGAATAATAATAATAATAATTTTGCTAATATGCTCTTAAGAAGTAAAATAATATTTGTTACTCAATTATTTATTTAAATAAGAAAGCATTCATTTTTATATAAAAATTAAGATGTTAAATGTTCAAACTTTTTATTTAACAATTTTTAGTTTTTACAATTTATTCCATACAATAAACTTTAAGAATAAGAGTGTAAT
Organism: Pterocarpus macrocarpus; assembly: GCA_031439585.1. Classification (NCBI taxonomy): domain Eukaryota; kingdom Viridiplantae; phylum Streptophyta; class Magnoliopsida; order Fabales; family Fabaceae; genus Pterocarpus; species Pterocarpus macrocarpus. The sequence continues at coordinate 19,680,101 of CM062517.1, read as the reverse complement.
ATCCTGATTAAAAATAAAACATTGGTTAAGAATAAAATATTAGTAACAGAAATTTTTTTAAAAATTTTACACAGCTTAAATTCTTGGGGCATGTCTTTGTTTACTTTAAATCATAAAGTGGTAGAGGTATTAAACTCAATTAGATAAAAGTGTTTTGTTGTTGGAAAAAGAAAAGAAAGGACAAAGGACCATGCTACACTTCACTAATAGTAGTCTTGCTTTTCTTTCTTTTTCTTCTTTCCCCGCCATCCTTATCCTTATCCCATTTTCCCTGTATTCAAAATCTCAAAATTTCCTTGCCTTTTCCCTCAATCTCGTCTCTTCCTCTCTCGGTGTCATCTCCCTCTCGTGTCTGTCCACCACAGACAGTCTCTCTCCCTCCATCTCGCCAGAACTCTCTCTCTTTCTCTCCGCCGTGGTCTATCTGTCTGTCTCTCCCTCCCTCCACCGCGCCTTCCTCTCTTCGTGGCATCACTCACCGTTCCAATTTCGCCTTCTTTTTACAGCTGGAAGTTGCTTTGCTTCCTCCAAACCGACAACCCTTGGGTAAGTTGTTCTTGCCCTTTTTATTTAGTTGTTGTAGAATAAAGTTTGAGCACCTTGCTATTTGCTTGTTTTAATTTTCCTCTAATTCATAAATTTAGTTAATGGATAATAGGATTAATTACTTGATTGTTGGTTATGTTATTTGTTCGGTTTGATTCTTGTATTGGTGGTCAAGTTTTATTTAAAATTTGAGTGTAAAAGGTTGATTTTGGAGCAAAGAAATAGAGATTAAATTGAAATTAGGTGAGTAATTTAATTGATAAGGTGGTCAAGGAATGGAATATCTAAGGATGTGATGGTGTTCAAATAGAAAAACAAGGAGGTTATCATATATCTTGTGTTTAAAGCATGGAATCATCCTATAGGAACTAAATATGTGGAAAATAAAATAATATAGTTTTATAAACCAGTAGTTGGCTCAAACAATATGTTTCCTTGTTTGCTTTCCTCTTGATAGTAGATTCAAGCTTCTTCATGTTACTTGAAATGAGTGCCTATATCTCTTGTAAGGAATTGAAAGGTTCGAGTCTTAATAATTATTATACCATTATTATTATTGTCGTTGGTTCCTAATGATTTAAGTGGTATTCGCTATCCTAATATATCTTATTGATTCAAATAATTGTTCTCTTTGTATTATCCGATATATAGTGACACTGCTAGGTGCTAGATCCCTTTGGGGTAGTGATTGAGGCTCCACAATGCCATGTTCTCCGACCATTGCTGCTTAGTTCTGTTTGTGAATTATAATATGTTTATAGCTTGTTGTAAAATCCTTATTTACTTAACTCTTTATTTGATTAATTAAAGGTATTTATGTTGAACTTATATTATTTATAGATAGATAAGTGGGACAAGCATCTTTGGAAAAATTGTTCTCTGATATTCTAACTTGGTTTACTAAAAAGAAACTGTTCTTATTAGTTTTACACAGATTTGGAAGAATAGGGTATTTTGAATTATGTATGGAATTGGATATTAATTTTGGAATTTCATTATTTCGACTGTTCTGTGCTAATTAAGGTATATTATGTTCAGCACTTGATATTCTGAAATACGATTGTCTGAGAAATCGAAAATCATAGAGCTGATGTTTGAAATTTGGTCATATAAAGGTTTTCGAATTTGGCATGATGTTTAGAGCTTATGGTTTTCTTTATGGGAGGGATCTTTGACAAGATCTGCAGCTAACGACAGTAGACGGTAACTTTGGCGCACCTTGGGTTACTATTTACACAGCCACACATAGTGTGGTGTGTGATGGAAGATGGGATCACACAAAGGTATGGCTGTCTAAGTGTGATCTTGACGGATCATCCTCGATTAGATAACTTCCTATTGGATTTTAGTAATTCGATGATATTTTAGAATTATATATATATATATATATATAGCTATTGGAAACCAAAATACAATTTAGTGAACTATGACTCTTCCAGGATATATTATGTATGAGGTATGCTTTTCTAAGAACTTTATGGTACTTTTAATATGTATGAATACTTGTCCTTGAAAAGTGATGTATGGAAATTCTAATAATATAGTGGAATTGGCTTTTGCATTTGTGTTTATAGTATTTTACTTATAATTCTATAAGGATATATATTTTATGAATTAATACAACTTGTTCCACTCCTGTTATAGATATATTACCTCTCACTGGGTTTGTTTGCCTCATTCTTCACTTTTCCCTCTATTTCAGAGCTAGCTACAGGCTGCGAGTGCTTTGTCTCAATAATTAAAGGTATAGAAGCTTTGTGAGCTCGACATAGGGATCTGTTTAGGTTGCCACAATAGTTGATCTATGTACAATTGAGTAATCATATGCTAATAGTTTTAGTTATGCTCCATAAGCCACAATTAGGGTCTGGCTTCCGTTGTAATAAATGTATTTGTAGTAGATTTAGTTTCAAAAAGTGTATCAATACTCGTCTATGTAGGTTTTGCAAGTTTTGAACTGTGAGAGTATTCTGAGAATACTCTTTGTTCTCGAGTCCGTGAGTTTAGTATTGTTGATATTTTGGATCTGTGGCTGGTCTGTATATTTTTTGTTTGTATCAGAAGCTTTTTTTATATTTTGGGAAACGCCTAATTTTTAAGGTAAACTCCGTCCGGTTCTTGGGAATTTGTTCGGTAGGCTTGCTGGGGAATGGTATTCCCTAAACGCCAGTTACGACCCCAATTAGGTTGTGACAGAGTGGAATTATTGAGACTCCTTTTGTCCATTTACACTCTCTCATAATTTTTATTTCCTTAATTAATAACCTTAATTAAGCAAAAGTTAAACATTTTTTTATATTATTTTCTATTTTTATTTAGAGTTTTTTTTGTAGTGGTATTATTATTTAGAGTTAATATGCACTTTAATTCTTAAAAGAATTCACTACAACAAAAAAGCATTTTTGTGGCGGTTATTTAAAGCTTTTAGTGGTGGTTTAAACCCCCATCGCTAAATTTTCCGATGGAGCCCAAGCTCACCAGGAATAAAGCGACAAGAAGCATTTAGTGGTGATTTTCACTAACTACTGGTATGATCGTTACAAAGTGTGTTTGTTAGTGGGGGATTTTTTCTGGCAGTTTAAACCACTAGAAATATAATTGTAGAGGTTAAAATCGCCAGTAAGTGTTATTCAAAATTTAGACTCAATTTTATTTTTTTGGCAATTTAAATCATTAGTAATTTTGAAGTTTCTATAACAATTTTGTGGCAATTAAAACTGCCAGTTAGTTTTTTTATTTATTTTTCTTTTTTGGTGTCATTTTTATTTTCTTTAAAAATAATTAATCATCAGTCATTTTACATTTAATAAAAAGGGACAAATTGATCATAATTTTTCCTTTTTGGGAACAAGAACCATGAGATTTTAATGCTCCTAAACAAATATCATCACAATGGACTTGAACATTGATTTTTTATGTCTATGCAATTTAAGTCACAAATCATATTTAGCATATTCAAATTTACACATCTTATCCCTAATAAAGTCAAGACAAAGCTAACAAAAACATAAAACAAGTTCAATTATCTCTAGCAATTATTCAGATATCACAAAAGGTTTCACTAATGATAAGTTCAATACTAAAATTATCCTTCATTCAAAATATAAAACAAATATCAACTATAAAGCTGAGTTAAGTGGTCCTAGGATCATGGTTAGCAGAAGAGTAGTGTCTTGGCTCTCCACTTCCCTCATCTTGTATCTGCAAAGTTACAATCAATCAATCAATCAAGGTTAGAAAATATCTTGCCTCGCAGAGGATTACATAGCAATAGTAATTATTACCCTTTTAGAAGACTAACAAATACATGATCATAGCATATTCTAATTCCACTTTGATTTATGAAGCATGTAGCATTGGCATGTATTATTTTAAGTATGAAGCAATGAATAATATTTGATTTTAAAACACAGAGGAGACAACAACACTATATGTAACTATATAAGGAATTTTATTATTTGATAATAGGTGCATTTGGATAAACCTTTAAAAAAGTGATTTTAAGACATCACTCGGAATTGGTTTTATCTAAAGCAACTCTTACCCACTTCTCAAAAAAAGAAGAAAATTGATTATTTTCATATTCTGCTTTTTCAAAAAAATCTTATGCAAATAGTCTACAAGAATTCAAGAAGTGGTTTTTGTAGTTGTTTGGAGGAAGGTGCAAAGGATTCCAGTCTACAAGATGTAGTATATAAACTAACATTTGTAGTTATAATTAAAAGAAATAAAATTGTAAAGTATAAGTTACTAACCGTTGGAAGATGAGAAATAAAATTGGCAAGGCGTTGAGGGACCCTCGCATCTTCAAATTGGAAACATATCATCTTGCCTAAAGCTCCTGCCAAATTTGCTCCTGCCCAAAAATAGGAGCTCTTTAAATTTTCAACACAAATATTGAAATGTCTTCATCAAAAGCTATACAAGAAGAGAAAATAACATTACAAAGGATAAAAAAGAAAATAGCATAAGTTTTCATATTAGAGCTCGAGAAGCTAGACAGTGCGTGCAAAGAATGGGGCTTCTTCCACGTTTAAATCATTACTCCTCCTTTACTTTATTATTCACTAGTTAAAAGATCTACCAGATCATATTCAAGAGTTAACATGTATAAGATGAAAGCCAAAGTAAATTGTAGTGAAATTTGTGGAGAATTAAGATTAAATTATATTATATTAATGACAGTCTCATTAGTACACCGTTATCATGGCTCCAAAAAAATGATCATACATTTATTGAATCTCGATATTGCAAGGTATTAAATTGCAGGTTTTGGCAGCTACATGCAATTCAAAATGCTGTCGTCACATAATTGTGACTAATGACTAATCTAGGTAATTTAGTTAAGTGCTTCTAACCTTTAGGTCATTGTAGCCTCCACTTTTAGGCAAATTTTTCCTTCTCCAAGAGTATTCTTCCTTTTCAAATAAAGACGTGTGCAACACTCTAGGAGAATGTAATAGAATTTAGTTTTACACTCCTCATGATTCATGAATATGCATTCAAGACTTTGCTACGTATTAGAATTAGAATAGAATTGGAATATAGAAAACAAAATAAAACTTTCATATTCATAAATATGGCAAAATCAATAATGTAGTTCACTAATTATGATAATGAAAAGATAACTTACAAAAATAATCCTAGCCTGTTCATTGACAAATATGCCATCCTTCTTCTTGTGAGTCTTTTTGTAGAGTTCTCCACAATCAACTAGTTGTCCTTTCTCAATTTCCTGAAATTTTGAACAAGCATTGAACTTTTGTTAATAATGTCATGTATCTTTATGGTTAATAATTAAATACAAATGACAATAAATAATCTACCATCTCATTCCTTTTTTGAGACAAATTTTTTGATCCTCTTATGTGTGGAATCTTTAACTTCTTTCGGTTCTCCTTGTTTTTACTACATATTTTCTGCAATGCCAAAATTTGAGGCACTTAGTCTAACTCACTATAAACTTAAGAGAGCAAAAGCTTTTATCCTGCTAGTGATTTTAGTAAATTATACCACCTTTGTCTTATGTTTGAAACGGTAGTTCACATAACACGTCCACTAAATCCTATCAACACCAGGTGGCACCTTATTTTGCATTTCTTCTTTGCTCAGTAAAGGATCATAACCAGCTTTCCACAATTCTTACTTATGATCATGCCTTTTTCTGCCAATAACCCTTTGAGTGTAATCCATTGCTCATTCCAAATCCACATCCTCAAAGTGGAATTTTGGCTAAAATGATTAGAAAACATAAATATATATACACATGTTAGAAAGATAAACCACTGTATTATAAGACAATATTCTTCAAAGCTAGCTAAATTGCATAATGAGAAAATTACCAAGAGAGTATCATTGAAGTACTTATTCTTCAAATCCTTCGGTATGCTTCTCCAATCCTCAACATTGATTGGAAATGCAAAGGTATCTTTAACACAATCTCCTAAGAATTGTGCATGAAGAGCAGCTGCTTCAGTAATAGGACACTTAAAGCAATCAAAAGGTAGCACAACCTTTTGTCCAATAGGGAGGCTCCACACATCACGTAACCTTAACTTCTGCTTCTTTCTAACACCAGCTTGCTTTGAGAACTACTTTTTTATTAACCAAGGTTGACATGGTAGGACTAAACTTTGGAGAAAGATACTATAGTTTAAGAAGACATTCAATAATATACAAGATCAGAGCCAATGGTTAATACAAAGAGAAATATACTCAGAAAAGTGCATTAAGAGGATAAAGTGATGGAGCAAAACATGGATGGGGCATCCCTCCAAGAAACACACAAAATATGAATCAATATATACCCAGCTTAATAAAATGAAAAAATTTTTGCACTCATCAAAAGCCTCCTGCATGAAAAACTTGTGCAAAGTAATTTTTCGGAGTATATAAAATTAAAAAAAAATCCATGATAGCATAGCAGGGACAAATTAACTTAATAAGACAGAGTGGGGGGGGGGGGGGCGGAGTAGAAAAACAAATATGAAATGAACATTTGGTGCTGTGATTTTTCCGGGCAGGAGTGATCAGAACCATGGCAAAGAGACTACAAGGGTTAATATATGTCACTCAATTATCACAAATTTCCCTAAACTAGCATTCAGTAGAACTTAAAAAGCCTAAAACGAGTTACTACTCACTTGACTCTTTCAAAGTTAAGACCCATTCTTTTTTCACCATCTTGGCCTACATAATTCAATTGGTAGATATAATTATAAAAGTAACCACTTTCAATTAATGGCTCTAGCCCCTCTTTCAGGATTAATTATTGGATTTCTATTCAGTTTCACCCTAAAATTTACAACATGAGGATGTATGTAAACCCTAGAGGCTAGAGTTTATTGACATTTGAGTGCCCATATGAACAATACATGAAACAACCAGTGATGTTCAAACTTCTTCATCTTTATGTTTTGTTCTCTTTAACTCATGAAAACCTTAGTCCAAACAATGAAAATAAACATCTACTTGCTCAAAATTGATTTTGAGGGCCTCACTAGCTATATATATATATATATATATATATATATATATATATTAACAAATGAAAAAGAAATTAATAATTAACACCAAAGCCAAAAGAGATGATGTGTACTCATTTTTGCATGAACTCAACATCAGCAAACAATGTTTCATGCTCGAAGAAATTTAGTGTATCAGTCCAAGAAATAAACACATTCCAACAAGCGAAGAAAATAATATAAAAAAAACCAAACATAATATGTAGGCCAAAACCATAAAGATAAAATAATAATAGCAATTAAAATAATCTAGTTGTATCTAGTTTAATTCATTTACTAACTTTGTACCTCTATATATTAATGGACATTGGGTTTATTTTAGAATTCTTCAGAATGAGGATTTCATAAAACTCCCCAACATGTATTATTGTATACATTGTACATTACATGTCCACATGCCAAAAGCCTTAAATAATTGTGATGCTAAGCTTATAATACCTTTCTATATCTAACTCTGCTTAAACCTTTCTCTAATCTACTATCAAGGTTCTTTTGCTCCTTAAGGCTTAGAGAGCTAAGTGCTTCACCAAGGATGTGTCTGAAAAGCAAAATTCATTAATGATTTTATTCAATAGAGAATGTGTGTCGAAAACATATGTCAAAGATGAAATTGACGTGTTTAGATTTTGAATCTCCCAAATCTGTCTTTTCAATTTGGATGATTCGTTTTGGTAAAACTGATATTGGCAAAATAGTGTTGTGTGTGTAGAATTATATTTCATTCATGATAAAGCCTTAATCCAAGGTCAGGATTTCCATGATGTTAATAACTCAACAAAGTTAATCAAGTGAATCTTTGGAAGTATAGGATCACATTTGGGCTATGCCAAATATTTCTGGTAATAGCGTTGGTCCTTACTAGTTGAAAAATTCCTATCTTCTCCTAACAAAGTGTTACATAAGATTGGGTCCAAATTCTTTATATGACATATTAAATTTAATCTAAGGACAAGTCGAATAACATATCATTCAAACAATATGATTTTTGTTAATAAATAGTTTATCAAAGGTTTGCCCCATTATAGAAAGTTAAAACATGAGACTTATGCAGACAGAATTCATTGAACTTTAAGCTCCACATGGAAAATACTAATAGCAATGATGTGTAAGGGAAATTCTGAAATATTTGGAGGCCCCATCAATAGATGAAAAATCAAAGCAAGTTAAACAATGAAACAGTTCAATCCCAGAAGAATCCAAGTACATGATACCTATTCTTTCTGTAAGCTCTCATCGTGTTCACATATTTCTAAGCAGTGAGCATCTATCCTAGAGAATACACTATCAAAGCACCTTAGCCAGCAAACACTTACTTATCTTCAGGAGTAGGAGGTAGAAGAACAGACTCAGCAAATGAGGTAAAGCCATTATTAGGCGCACCCTTTATATCGAGTATAGAAGTAACTAGATTATGAACATTCTCAAAAGAAGGTATCTCCTTCCTTCTTGCAAACCGAGGACTATGCCCAATGAATTTGCAATGATTATGTCCATAATAAAAAATGATTCACACTAAGTATTAGAAACCTTGTAGTAGAAATAGCAAATCAATGGTGCCACACAGGGATTACACCAATTTATGTATTCACACTTTATGAGGGCAAAAGATGACCAATAATTAAGGAGATATAAAACTATAACACTAAACAGCAAAAAGCCCACTCTGCTGGCCAATTTCAATGTTAGAGATTGAAGTAAAAATTTGAGCCAACATGAACATAACGACATAAGCAAAGAGAAGTAGTTGTATTGCCTTGAGAAAGATATTGACGGATTATTCAACCTTGATAACCAACTTCCCGAAGGAAGATGACCTAGGAGGGTGCACTAAACCAAGCAACACGAAATGATTAATTTCAAGCCATAACAATATTTCACTCTTTCAAATAATGGAGCAATTAAAAATCACAAGAACACCAATTAAAAACAAAATTGCTCATCTAAAATAATAAATCCGACTATTCTAGTTCATACCTTGGAGGATGATGAAGTGGTTCCATGGCAAGGGGAAGAGGTAACAAATTTGCGGCAAGAATGAACAATCTTGAATTGCTCAATGTTAAGCTGTGAAACTTGTAACTATAATTTTAGAAACCGTGTGAAGACGCGCGCACACACACACACGAGAGAGATTTCATGAAATCGAAGAAGTCAAAAGCCATAAATTGAACACTAGATTAAAGCTAAACTCTAAATAAGAGGTAAAAGCCATAGATTAAGAAATCAGAGAAGCCAAAAATAGAAATAACTAAATCAAAGGTAAAAGTTCTCCTAGAATCAAGGGAACATGCAAGAGAGAGAAAGAAAGATAGAGAAGAAAAAGAAAGGGAAGGCAGACGGTGATAAAGGTGAATGTGACAACGATGACAGCGATGGTGATAGCAATAGTGACAATGATGATGGTAGTGACAGTGATGAGTGGGTTTTGAAGGAAACGTAAATCCTGTTCTCCGGAGTAAGTATTGGGGGAGTTAATAGGATATTGAGCAACCTTTGAAGAAAATGAGTAGTACATAAAACATTAAATATTAAATATAAAATTTTTAAAATTAAAGAACCATCGGAATATCATAATATAACTGCCAGAAAGAAATCATCTTTGTGGTAATTCATGGAATCATCAAAAATTTATTGCTTACCGGCAAATATTAAAATCGCCAGAAAAGAACCCCCACAAATTAATATTTTTTTGTAGTGATTAGGTTTTATGAAATTCGTCTTTAAAAGAAAATTTATCCTTTTGTTAAATTACATTCACTAACTGCTAACACAGATGATGACATGACCTTTTAAATTTCATGTATATGATGTGGAACTAACTAAAACACACTATTTCAATAAAAGGGAGATGTACATAACACTTTAATATACAATAGATGAAATCTTAACCTTCAAAGCCATTGCTCACTTCATCCTTCATTGTAGGCATCAACTAATTAAGGGTTTAGGGGCAACAAAAAGGAAACTGTCACCCCTCCCTCCCTAATTGTAGACACTAATCAGTTGGGGCAAAGAAGCAGCTCAAAGACCATGAAAGGAGCATTTGCATATAACTTAGAAGCAAATAGAGGAAGTTCATCATCACATATGAGAAAGCTTTGTGAGTGTATGGTTTAAAGGTTGTATGCCATGTTAAGATTATAAATAACTATAGCTGCTAGATTTTTAGGTGTATTTTATTTCAAAGATGAAAAATGTATTTGTGGTTTGTTCAAGTGGATGGATGAGGAAAGCAATGATGAAGAGAATGAGGACTATATCCATGACAAGAAAGTAGATGATCAATTTAGGATAAAAATTTTGCTATATAAGGAGTACGTGAAACTTGTTTCTTGGATGTTGATGTGTTATCTTATGTTTAGTATGGATTTTTTAGTGTATAGGTTTGGATGAGATATGTAGGATTGATCTAGTATAAAGGTTTGGTAAATGTTTAGAATGGTTTATGTATTTTGTATGTCATAAGAGGGAAAGTACTTGCAAGATCTTATGTAATGAATAAAGCATTATGAAATTATCCTCGACTCTTTTTTTGTGTGCATCTATATGTGAGAGAGTTTCTGATCTATATTTTGGCTTAAATATCTTTTTTGAGTTGGCTATTATTGAAGAAGTCAATTATCTTTTGAGTCTCCATGCAAAAAACTATCCTTGAGATTGTAATAGTAGAGCCCCAAGAAGAAGGAATAATCAAGTTTCATCTAAGAAGATTTCCTTTATTCTTTAATAACCAGCAATTAATACTTCACAAGTTTGCCACACAATTGGAAATGTACTCATGCATTAATGCATTTGAAAAATTTCACTATTTAATTAAGGGGAATTGTGTCATGAAAGAGTTATCTATACCTTTGGAATCTCCTAGTGTTCCAAGAATTTGATTTTGGTCCCCACATATCTAATTTCGTCAATTCTAACATATGATATCTTTGTTGTTATTTTTGTCTGTAATTAGATTGTTAAGTAACAAAGGGACTTGATTGACCAACAAAAAAATTGTCCAAAATTTTAGTCATAAAAACACAAGAGACTTAAAAAGTTAATTAAGACTTATTAAATTGTCTTTAGTTACATGGACATAGCCAAAGTTGGGGCAATTTTTTAGCACAACACCAAAACCTTCACAATATTTGCATCACGTATCTTGTGCCAAAAAATAGCTATTGCCTTTATTTGTGTAAAACTTGATCCTATACCTAAGTTCAACAAAAAAATATGTTGGACAAATAAAATGAAGAATTGTTATTTATATAAACCCGTCAACTTAACAATATTCCATTGTAGTGCTTAAAATAAATTGGAGAACTAGCATAGCTATAATATGTTGGAGAACCAATGAAAATTATTCCATCCCATATATAGAGAATAAATTCAACTTGCAATGCTCAAAATAACCAATGTACAGGTATCTAAAGCAAGTCACTACAACCAAACTATATAAATATATCATATCATCCACCATTAATAAAGGCAATTGGGTGGGAATGGGACCAAAGTACAAAAAAAAAAAAATCCTCCACCATTGACAAAGGCACATGGGTGAGATCAAAATACAAAAAAGCAAAGAAAAGTTCTCCATTACTCAAAAGGTATGAAACCTATATGGTCTGGGTTCGTTAGTCTCTTGCAAGACTTTATTACCACTGTGACTCGATCCACTTAATGAGCGTTGGCAAGAAATAAGTGAAGAAAACATCTTAAAAATGGTTGCACTTGCGACTTACAAAGTTTCTGATGTGAGTCATGTGACACATGGTCTACCTCTTTGTCTAAAATTGTCTCTTTGAATAGGTATTGGCATACCCTCTATTGTGTAGTGTTCTAAGGTGATTGCAGTTTGAATGATGCTGGTAGCTTACTTAGGTTGAGAAGGTGCCACTCCAACTCTAAATGAAGTTTGGTCCACACTAGCTTATATAAAAAACCAAGAATACAATTAGGAACACATTTCAAGTATTTAACACCAATTGAAATGGTAAAAAGTCATAATTTAATACTTGTGATTCCTGAGTCAAAGGTGGCTAAGATGTTGCTACTCTATTGTTAATTTATACCTTGGTGTATATTCATATGATACTACTGCTCTTACTCCATCTTTATTGCATATCTTATTCTTTTTCTTCACTAATGCTCCTCTGCAAGTTGATGTGTTATGACATATTCCTTTACACTTATAACATTTTATTTCCCCGTATGTCATTTCTAGCTTGTTGAGATTTTGGGGTTCATCGTTACCATTCCTCTTTAGCTTGGGTCTACCTGTAGGTCTTTTGAATGTTAGGGAATCTACTTTCTCCATGTTGGTCTTTGACCAATACTATGAATTTCTTATATTCTTAACGAGGTGTTCATATATTCTATGGTATGCCTCTATGGAGTACCAAAAGATGCACATAATCTTCAAGGGTTCAAATTATTATAAAACTAGGCTGTAATGACATGAATACTGAGCCCTATAGGAGCAACTGGCCTCACCTAAGTTCACCTTACACCTTTTTGGAGGATATATTGTTTTAAACTTCCCTTCAACATCACCATTCCAAATAGAAGTCTAATACCTACACAACTTTCTATAGCCTCCGATATACTTTAAGGCCTTGGTATTATAGGTCCAGTGTATCCTGCAAGTCTCAAATGATCATAAATCATCTTATTCATGATATGAGTCCTTATATCCTCAACCATGATTAGTATTGGTTTCCCCTATACAATCACCCCATTAAATTACTTATAACTAGTATTCAACAGATTATCATATTTTGTAAATTCTATATATCCAACCTTTGTCTAATGCTTAGTAGGAAATCTGTGCAACAGCTTCTAAACATTTTCTAACTTCCTCTTTAAGACCACCATTTTCTTTTCAAATTCCCGATTATAGTCAAACTTGAATTTCCTAAACCATATCCCTTAATTTTTTGTTCTTGAAGCCTTTATAGAAGCTATGCCTTACTCTAAGCATAATCTCTTCCATTGTAGGTAGTAAGCCTTGTAAAATCACAGAAAGCAATAAGTTTATATAAAAATAAGGGCACAAACATAAAAAAAAAAATAGTGATGCAGAAATATAAAGTCATTTCCAACCTTTTTTTTATTAGTGAATCTCCAAGATCTTCCATCAAAAGTTGCAAAAACCACTTCCATGTGTCTTTGGTCTCCAAGTCCATTAAAGCATATGCAATCACATAATATTTGTTATTCTAATCCAACCTAATAATTATCAGTAATTGACCACTATATTACCGTTTTAGATTACATCCATTTTGGGATGAAACCTCATACTCCTAATCATTTGTATCCTAATCTAATTCCTATGTGCCTTTGTATTTCTAAAGGCCCTACTACAACTGTGGTTATTTACTTTAGTTTTAATTTGGGAACTACTAGTTTTATTACTCCATAAACATACAACTTCCTAAGGATAATCCTCTCTCTTACATTTTGCCCTAGCTTTCACTTTATTATAACTAACAAACCTATATTCCCTCCCTAGCTCAACATTCAAATCCTTCATAACCTCCATCAAACAAAATGTAAAGTTAGGAATTACATACTTAACTTTAGAGCAACTACTTCAAATCTTGCAACGTTAAATTGGGGATAAACATCATCGCTATTATAAATATTCACCTAAAATGGTACATACATATCTGAACTTTTTTCATATTGGTAAATATCTTTAGGTTCATGAACAAAAGGTGTAACATTCCCAAATTTTCTGGTGCTAAATTATTTTCCATTTTGCCTAAAAATTGGAACTCGTTTCTATTCTGTCTGCAAGTTTAAAATGTTAAGTCTTAATCTATCTTTCAAGCTTTTAACTTCTATAAATGTTCCTGAGTTCGAGCTTAGGGCCGACTTCCGAGATTGAATTTGTCCGAGTTCCGAGATTATATAAGTTCCAACTTCCGGGGTTATGTATATAAGGTTAATGTTTTGATTGCCGACTTTCAGGGTTATGTTTGATTTCCGAGATTCATTCTGGATCGAGTTTCGAGGTTATATGTTTAATGAGATACCGAGTTTTGAAATTACATGTATAAGAGTTTTAAAGCGTCCTAGTTCTTGATTTCCGAGATTCGGGTATAAGGTTTCATATTCTAGTACCAACTTCCAAGTTTATGTTGAAGATCCTCAATTTTCGGGTTTAAGTATTTTAGGCTTTATATTCTTGTCCTTGACTGTCGATTTCAAAATGTTTTATGTGCTGTGTGATTCCGATCTCCGACATTAATCCACAATTGGTCTTCCAAGACTTTTATGAATGTGTTTCCTAAGTTCCAAGTTCTAACATTATTTTTACCAATCTAGTTTTCTATTCACTAAGTTTCGAGTTCAACGTTAAGTATACCTGATCTAGTTCTCTATTTGCTAAGTTCCGAGTTCCGATATTAACTAAACTTGATCCAGTATTCATACATGTCGCATAACAATATTAACGCACCATCACTTAGAACTATCACTAATTTCTGCTTAAAGTCGGAGCTTATGTCCATTTTATTTAAACTTGGAGATCACTTCGGAGATCGAAACTCGTGTCCATTCCGATTGAACTTAGCGATCAACATGGAGCTCGAAAACCTGATATTGCTTGTTCTGCTTGAACTCGGAGCTAAAAACATCAAAACTGAACTAACCAAATTCAACACTCCAAACCGTAGATCCAATGGCTAAGAACTCACCCACTTTACCCACTTAGGATGGCGCCATTTTGAGCCACTAGATAAGGGAGGAGTGGCTAAGTCTCCACCACCCAAGCCACCAATAACACCATAACTCAAACACCGTAAAATTTAACTAACTTCCACTTTCTTCTCTTGATATTTTTGACCCCATTAGCAGCTGCCTCTTCTCTATTCTTTCTTCATTCTTCTCCTTCCTCACTTCACCTTACTTCTACCTTCAAGCTCCATCCCTCTTCCACACCAAAAACTTGTACCTAGTCAACATCTACAATAATCTAGAGGTAGGATTTCTATTTTCTATTTCTTATTTTCATGGATTGAAGCTGTATGAGAGTTCAACTCTCTTCACTTCTTTGATGATATACTTTATGGCTGGTTTATTAAGTATTTGGAGGGATTGAGATTGGATCTTGCATGGAACATAAGATAGAGAGCAAACCAGAATCTAAAAACCTAGGAGAACCTACAGCGGTCTGTACGGTGGAGTGTACAGCCCCACTTACAGCCATTGAAACAAGATGAAACTAATTTTATATGAAACTAGACACTCACAGCTTTCCATGCATATAAATTATAAGATATTGGATTAGTATTGAGTGAGTTATGAATTTTTGAATTTTAACCTAAAAATTTGGGTTTCCTTCTAAGCAGTACGTGTTGGGAGGGGTATAAGTCATCCCACACACCTTCAAATTGAGTGAAACTAGTCTTGTTAGAAAGCTAACATGTAGCGGAACATCCTATAAAAATTTAAAAATTAGATTCATTCCCAATCACTCTCAATAATTTAATGAAATTGCCTTAAGTCTAAACCTGGCTAAGACAGGGCAGTCCATAAAGGTCAAATTATGGGACTTATAACTTGTGTTTTGCTTATAGAAATGATGTGCAACTTATTGGAAGTAAAAGCTTGTCTTGTTATCTTTAATTTGGTATAGGTTTCGTACAGTTTCACTTAGATTACTATTTTTAGTGAATTTTTACTTCCAGAAGTGTAATTCTGGCTAGTGACCAAATAGGCTGAGGTAAAATTTAAATATCTTGAGCTACATTTATCACAATGAGGTGGAACTAAAAGGGTTAGAAACTAGACACATAGAGCTATGACATATCCAAAATTTAAGTTTAAATGAGTTGAATTGGACTAAAGGTGGATTATACAAAAATTCGGGTAGAATAGGATGAAGTAAGCAGAAAACTCTATTGATGTTTGTATTGAATTTGATGAATGATATTGTGAATATATAATTGTTGTTCCATATTGATTTGCATGTTTGAATGATTTTATTAGTAGTCTGGCACTATTCACAGGGAAGCGGGCTCGATCCGTTATACTGCCGAAATTCCGGCAAGAATAGGTGAATTATATGGATGTTATAAACATTTATAAGCTATGGTCATAAGATTCATATATGTAAGAATGATTTAAGTATGATATGAAGCTATGAGAACTTATACTATGGGTGATTATGCTTTGAATATGGTTACTTTTACATGCCATGTTCATATATGTCATGCATGCCAGCATAATTAGAATATGATATGAGGAGTAAGGTGTGAGACATATCCATGAATACACAAAGCATCCGTATGCATGATAAGATATGGAAAGGAAAAGATAATTAGAACTTGCAAGATGGACATACTAAGCTACCACGTGAGGCATGGCATAGACCCAGCTAGCATGGGCTAGAGTGGTACTGTCTAAGACTTGGGCCAGCCCTCGACCAGATTTAAGGGGAATAGACCGGTATGAGGGTCAGGGAAAGTAAACCCATCACTCATGTATACGTACGAGCTCGGACTTGAAAAGCAGGCTATTACTCAGGGGTGAGAGAGGCCATTCACCTTCGGGGGACCAAGTACAGAAGACCAAGATTAAGTTACAAGTTAAAGAAAGCGATGAATTAAGTCAAATGCATTTGCATACAATCAAGTACAAGTATCTATATGTGCATTTCTAATTATCTCATTATGTCATGATATTATTATGATTCTTATTGAAGTATATTACACTATTCGTGTTTCTATGTCTATCATATAATATGCCAAATGGTTGTTAAAATATAACCCGCTTCGAGAAAGATGTTTTCAACTTAAAATTGAACCACTGCTTGCGTATATGTGCTCACATTTTTATAAGAAACCGAAGCGGTTGGAATGTTTATGATGACATTGTATGAGTAATAGTTCGAGTTTACCTACTGAAAACCTTAGGTTCTCACTACTTACTTGTATGTTTTTCTTTTCCGTAAACATTCCAGCACCTAAGTTGGAAATCAAGTGCGAGACAGAGTACTGGGACATTTTCTGAGCAAGACTCGAATGCAAACCAAACCAAGAGACTATTGAAGCTAGCTAGTGACTAGTCAAAAGCAAGTTCTATGCATTATGTTAGTCACAATTACTTTTAAATTGTAATTATTTTATCATTTATGTATCAGAGACGATGAAGTTTATGAACTATTAGTCAGTAATAAAGTGTGCAGTTAAAGGGTCATACATTATATTTTCCATATTTTAAAGTTTTCTTAGCACAATGACAACCTTTTAATATAATTCCATGACTCGAGCATAACTTATATAATAAAGGGTGTTACAAAAGGAGCTTGAGAATTTAAGAAAATCCTTCTCCTAATAAGGTTACTCCTTTAGTTAACCCTTTCTTAAGCTATTTTTTCAACTCTTTCTTGAATAACTTCTACATCTATTTCTTCATCTTGTATGCTAGTCGAAGGGAGAGTTTTATGCCATAGTCATTATTATACTAATTCGTGTTAATTTTCTAATTCAAGTTAGTAAATTAATAGTGTTAGTTTGCTATTTTGAATCAACGATTTGGTAATTTACATTGACAATGAATTTTGTTGGTGTAAAATTCTTGAAAGTTTCTTAAAGCTATAATATTGATGGAATTTGACTTACTTTTGTATAAGTTATTTGATATTGATTATAATAATTTGCATATACTATTTATTTGACCATGATTTTGTACAAATTTATATTTTCTTTTATCAAGTGGATGATGTTATTATATGAAATGAATGTATGATGATTTGTTTCTTTGGAAACATGATTTTATGATTTTGTATAAAAATAAATTTTGAAAATTAACTTTTTTTTCCTTTTTGGAATATGTTAAGTGTGAATGTAAGTCACCACAGTGACTTATTCATGAAGTAATGGAGCAACAATATGTGTTGTACATTCTGTCTATAGGTGATTGTGCAATCATGTTTGAATTTTTGTGTATGATCCATAGAGGATGATTCAAGATCCCATCTATTTTTACAAGTTACCATGAATGTTTTAGTGATAATGAAACTAAACAATCACTTTTGGAAAACATATAAGAATTAAGTGTGCATTTGGTTTAAGAAAATATTTTCTATTTTTGTTTCATGTTTCTATTTTCTGAAAATGAATTCCATATTTGATTTTCAAACTTTTGAAAATGTTCTTGTTTTATAAAAGTATATACTATTTTCAAATAGGGAAATAACAAAAATACATTAGGTTTATTAAAGTATATTTGGTTTGTGCACATTTTGATTTATCCACCAATAAGATTTATTAAACACTTCTAATGATAAAATGTGTTTAGAATATATTTGATTTTTGAGTAAATTGTAGTCGTAATAAAAAGAGACATAATTGAATCAAATAACTTGTACTATTTTTAACTATAATCATCATTGTATTTCAATCTATCATCCTACCAAAAAAAACAAAAAAGAGATAACCATCATGTAACACCCCGTATGAGATGCGGTTACCTGTTGATACCGGAGTCTGAGAAATTCTGAGTCTGAACCCTGTGCCTCCTTGGAGGGCTATAGGATTGAGGAATTTTCTTAAGATCAAAAGTTTCGATAATGGTTCTCTAGGCATCAATGAGTTGAAGAAGGATTTTTAACGAATTTTAGGGAACGGATAACCCCTTCATTTTCAACCCTCAAGTTTATAAAAATGCAAGTTTTCGAAGAATTGTACTAAAACCCAAAAGTTGGATTCTAATTCTTAAGGATTTTGAATATTTAGATATTTTTATTGAATCCAAATGGGAGATATTCCCTTGTTCACATTTATGTTTTAAAGTTAATGGAGAGTAAAGTTAAAGAGGACATGTAAATAAGTCTGTGCAATATCTTGGACATGGAAAAGGACTGTAGAAGGAGGAAACCAAGTTTTTGGAGTTGGTAATCGATTACAGAGGACCTGTAATCGATTACAATCCTCTCTGTATGCCACGGGTTAAAATTTTTCGTGTGGTAATCGATTACCAAGGATGGTAATCGATTACCAATTCTGGGTTTGTGGTAATCGATTACCAGCATTGGTAATCGATTACTAGCTCTTTGGCTATGGTAATCGATCACCAGAATTGGTAATCGATTACCAGTTCTTCGTGGTAATCGATTACTAGCCCTCGGTAATTGATTACCGCAGGCCAATATATAGGCCTAGACGCGTCCCGCGCCCTCATTTTCGAATTTCCTTTCTCCCTCTACCCTCAAAACTCTCTCTCTTCTCTCTAAAACCCATTCCTCTTCAATCCCCACTTAAAGCCTTCAACTTTTCCTTCCAAACTTCATCAAATTACATTTCTTTCACTCTCACAACAACAATTTCACCTTTAATCTTCATCCTTCTCCCAATCCCCAACCATATCCTCGGTGAGTCTTGGAGCTTGGAGTAGGAGTATCAAGACCCGTAAATCTCTTCTCTTCCTTTCTCTATCTTCAAAGGTAATCTTCAAACTCCTTTCCTCTTCCTTTCCTTTGAATTATGAATTATTTCCCCTATAGTGAGTTCCTAAAGAACCTTAGGTTAGAAGAATTAGGAATTTTCATATCTAGGAATAAAGTAGATTAATCCTTAGTTTAAGTGACTAACCTTGAATTAAATTTCCGTATTATTGATAGTATATACCACTGGAGGACTGGCTTTGTGTAACATCCCCATATAATGTAATAGGAAATAATAAAAACGTCATTGGGCAAATTTTTGTTATTCACAACCTTGCCCCTGAACTTTTTAGAAAATGACATTTAGGTCCCTAAATCAATAGAATCAGCAGAATAAGGTTTTAAGCGAAGCAGAAGCACATAGCGAAAATGTAGAAACCTAAACCTTGGCTGATTGAGCCACGGAGGCATCCATATGTGAAATGACATAGGATGCCCCTAGACTTGCCCATAATTACGAAAATGCCATTAGCCATGAAAAATAGAAAACAGAAAGGCCCTCAACTTATAGAACGTTTAATTTGCACTGTTAATCGATTTATTCGATTTTATTGAATATTTAAGATTAATTAGAAATTAATTAAAGGTTAATCAAGATTTAATTAGATGTTAATTAGAGATATTAGAATTAGAAATAATTAGAATAGAAACATAGGAAACCTCACAAAATTCATCAAGATCGTTTGGCCAATTTGAAGGAAATCGGCTGAGATTCGGTATTTTTAAACCACCAGAACCGGACCAATAGAATTCTACACTAGAAACCCTAGAAAGGGTGGCTAAAATTCAGCCACCATTCCCCCACAAAGTGGCGCCACTTGCTGCCACAAGAAAGGGGAAGCTTGGCTCAATAACCACCAACCAATCCTTGGCCAATCACAAGCCTTCTCTTATGTTTTAAGACACCAAGACCACCTTCAACTCCCTCATTTTCGTGCTCCCCCTTCAGCTGGCTTCTTCCCCTCATTCTTATTCCTCCTCACTTCCTCTTCCTCAAATCTCCAAGCTCCACCCACTTCTTCCACCAAAAAACTCAAATCTAGCTAGTTTCTACATCAATTTGAGGTAGGATTCCAATTCTTGTCTTGATTTTCTGATTTGGGTGGCTGGTGGTGGTTTGTTTTCTCAATTTTTGATGTATTGATTGAATGATTATGATGATATATGACTGGTTTATTGGCTGTTTGTGAAGTTAAATTCGAATTGGAAGCAAGAAAGGATGAAATTAGGAAGAGCTGAGGGGCTGGAGAACAAAAAACCCCCGGCAGTCCGTACGGCGGAGTGTACGGCTCCGCCTATAGCCGATTAAACTCGATGAAACTATTTTTATATGAAACTAGACATTCAGGGATTTCCATACATATATCATATAAGACCATTAGATTAATATTGAGTGAGATATGAATTTTGGAATTTCGACCTAGGTTTTTTACTTTGATTCTGGGCAGACTGGGTTGTTCAGGGTAGAACTCGACCTATACTACTTGGAATTGAGTGAAACTAACTTTGTTAGAACGATAACACATAGGAGAATGTCATATAAAAATTTTAGAGTCAGATAAGATCCCGTTTGCTCCCAGTGTTCCAAGAAATTTGCCCTATGTCCAAATCGGGTCAAAACAGGGCAGTTTAGAAAGGTTATATTTCGGGGCTTATAACTCGAGCCCTAACAAGTCAAATGGAATGGAAATTTTTCCAAATGAAATATTGTCCTGTTATCTTTAATATGAGACCAATTTTGTATGATTTGAATTAGTTTTCAATTTTTAGTGGATTTTTACTTTTAAGTGTGTAATTCTGGCTAGCTACAGGGCAGGCCGGGATAAAACTTAAATAACTTGAGTTATACTTATCAAAATTAGGTGGGACCAAAGAGGTTAGAAAATAGACAATAACAATTCAACATATCTAAAATTCAAGTCTAAATGAGTTAAAATGAATTTAAGGCTTCATTTCTAAAAATCGGGCAGAATTGATATAATGGGCAGGATTGATTATAAGGGTCCAATCCCTACATGGTTGATATTATTATGATATATAAGGGTCTAATCCCTACATGATTGACATTATTGTGATATGTTTGCTACTCTATGTTGAACTTTTGCTTGATTGGTTTTACTGGTAGCCTGACACTATTCACGGGAAAACGGATCTGATCCGTTATGCTACCGAATTTTCAGTAAAATTGTAAGAAGGTTATGAACACTTGTATGTTATGAATAGGTATGTAGAAAACATGTATGCAAGGATATATGAATGTAAGCGATGAAGCATATGCATAAGCGCATTCAGCATGTCTATGCATGATTATGTATAAGAATGAAAGATCATAAATATATAAAATGAGATTCCTCCAAGACTAGAGGCACGCGAATCTCCTTGTGGGTTAATACCATGTGATGAATCAGACTACCCAAGGGCAGTTAAAGAGCAAAGATTAAAACATATGCAAGCATCCCATTCACATGAGGCATGGCATCGACCCAACTAGTGTGAGTAAAGGGGATAGGGCTTACATGAGGCATGGCATGACCCAGCTAGTGTAAGTACTGAATGAAGGTCCTATATTCCTAAGGAACGTGACATGGTGATCACGCTCTGATGGGGTATGACATGGCGATCATACTCTGGAATATGGCATGATAAGCACATCCTAAGGAGTGTGACATGGCGATCACACCCCGATAGGGTATGACATGGCAATCGTACTCTGGAATATGGTATGATAAGTACATCCTAAGGAATGTGACATGGCGATCACACTCTGATGGAGTATGACATGGCGATCATACTCTGGAATGTGCATGACAAGTAAAGAAAGACTAAAGAAGAACACCAGTGCATTTGCATGAATTCAAGTATGAGTACTTGCACGATTATATCCTATGTTTTATGGATGCTGAGACTGTTCTATCTATTTATACTGTAGTTGTTATTCTAAATATGAAATTTGCCAATGTGACTCAAGTGCGTGAATAAAAGGAACTCTGCTTCGGACAATATATTTTCAAACTATAAAATTGAACAGTCTATTTAACATGCTCACATTTTTTTTTCATAATAAACCGAAGCAGCTGGAGATAATAACGATGACACAACATATAGTAGTTTACTGAATCCTACTGAGAATTTATAATTCTCACTCCTATATTTATTTCCGTGTTATCACCAGATAGTTCAGAAGTTTCGAAGAAGGTCCTCCGTGGCAGAGTTGACTAGTAAGATTGAAGGTGGCCGAAGGTTGCTGCCAGTCAAGGTCCGAGTAAGTGACAGTAACAACTCCTGGGTGACATATTATGACTTAAGCATAGTACCATACTTGGGAGGGTGTTACACTTTGGCTCTTAGAGTTCATGGAATTAGGATTTCACTTTTGGCATTAAGTCTGTGAGTAGATTGTTTATCCCAATTTTAGTTCTAATGTATTTATATAATTCAAATTTTGGTAGCTTATTTACTTCTACTTGATCACATAAGACAATGACTTGATTTTAGGGAAGAAAATATGACAAATGTTTGTTGCATTGGTTTCCTATTAAACTTTGTAAAATTATTCTTGTCTTGAAAGGCTTTTGGATAAAAGCTTTGGACTTTTGTTCCTTTTGATTTATTAAAGTGTTAAAGCTTTACTTTTCTTTAAAGTTACGATTTTATTGTTTTATATAAGGTATATTGGTTTGTTTTATAAGAATCTTTATTAAATGTTCTGTATAATAGAAAAGAAAGATTTAGGAAAGTCTAGACCAGGATCTGTAGGCTAATGGCAGTAGGCGTTAGTCTTGGGTGCACCTAGGAGGTTGTATTTCATGGCCACTCAAGGGAGTGGTGTGTGCCTGATATTTATGGCCATACATATAGTGTGGTGCATGCCTGATATTCACGGCCATGGGAAGAGTGGTGCGTGCCTGATTACGGGATTCATATGAAGGAAAGGCCACCTAAGTGTGTTTCCTGATGAATTATCCTGGAATAGATGGACTCTATTTTGGAAAAGAAAATTGGATAATATTTGATTAAGATATCTATTTTGGTTTCGTTATTCATATTATAGTATCACCTTAATATATATGAGTTTGTACATTATCTCATGTGGGTTAGGGACACTCTATCTCTTACTGAGTTTCATAAACTTACCCTGTGGTTTCTTTCTCTTTTTCAGATGCAGGTATTCTGGTAGGATCTAATCTTTCAGCCTTCATGATTAAACTCCGAGTTTTATGGATAAACCCCTTTCTACTTAAGGGTATATTGTAAATATTTGAATTTTGAGGAACTCTTAGATAGTGGTAGCTCCATAGTACTACAGGCAGGGTCCGACCTTGACCTGATTATATTGATTCTGTTGTTTTTCATTTGCATGTACTATGTTGTTGAATTTCTTAAAAGAATTTGGTTTTCTAAATAATTCAAGTTATGTATTTTGGATGAGTATTTGTAACTATTTACATATATATTTAATTCTTATATTGTGTGCTAAGGGGTGTATTCTGAGAATACCTGGATCCTCGATGGAAGATTATGTTTATTTATCTTGCAGGGTAACCTTTTGTAATTGGGAAATATTCGGATTACAAAGGGGACTCTGTCGAAATTTTTATAAAATTTTGTGGTGAAAGGCTTGCGTGGGGATTTGTCCCTATGCGCCGGTCATGACCCAGGTTGGGTCGTGACACATCACCTACCAAAAAATATAAAGTGACAAAAATTAATTATATAACACTCAACATCAATTATTTAAACACCTCATTGTCTTAGATAATTATCCCATATTTGATCAACAATTTTCTCCCTATCTTGTGGTTTTTGAGATGTTTTGGTAGTATTGGCATCAAACTCTCTTGATCTACTCATAAAATTTGTTCCTCTATAATCATATTTTCCTTAAAATAATCACCAAACAGTCTATTGGTGTTATGTTTCATTATAATAAAATTATATATGGTGCAATAAGCAATAGGAGTTCATGCCTTTGTCTTCTAATGGGGTAATTTGGCATCATCTTCAAAATTAGAAACCTTGCCTTTAAAATACCAAAATACCTCTTACTAATGTTTCCTCAATTATGGGCAACTATAATGAACAATTCATATTTTTCCTGTGGTCATCTTCTATCATGAAGGTCATGCAAATGATATCTTTTGCTATGGAATGGAGCAATATAGACAGACATGTTTAGAAAACCAAAGTCAAAAAGCTAAAATGATCTATTATAGAATTAAAATACATATTAAATAATATATAACTAATAATAAGAGGAAAATAACCAACATTATTGCAATAAGCCACCTCCATGAGGCTTTGGAAAATCAATTTTAGAAATTAATGCATTTAAAAACACTCTAGAATCATTTGTTATCTCTTTCCAACCAAGATAAACAAAGGCTAATATCATGTCAAAATCATATGTACATTACCAACATATTTTGTGTTATCAAAACTTTTCTTCCATGAAAAGCAATTTGTTTGAAAGTAGGAGCTCAGGCAAATATATGTGTGCCATCAATAGTACCAATGCAACTCTTTATAAAAAAATAAATAATACTTTATTCGAACAATAGTTATATATTTAACAAAATATTAGAACATGCATACAAGATTACCATAAAATAGAGAAGCACTTGTAATTATCCAAAATGTGTGGATAATTGGTCTGTTGATTTTGGGGTCTAAGTATATGTGTGTCCAACTTGCATACTACTCTTAAAACTATTCTAAATCATTTACAATATTGCCTTAAAATAGAGAAGTACTTGTACTTATCCAAAATGCGTGGATGAGTGGTCCCTTAATTTTGGGGTCGAAGTATATGTGCCCAACTTGCATACTGCTTTAAACACTATTTTAAACTATTTGCTTTTAACAACCCTATGACATATATTATGACAAATAATGTTAAAAAAATTTACAATTCCTTCCTCACACTTACCCTTTTGTCATCACTTAAATTTATTATTTATCTCAAAACATTACAAAAACTCATAAACATGTTCTTCTCCATTCAATTTTTGGCAGGTCATGAAGCTAGAAGTTATGAAAATTGATGAGTGTACATCATTCCAGTCAATGAAGAAGTTCCTTTTGTCAACTGACTCCATTCATATTCAATCTTCAATTGAAGCATAATGATATATCTCATATAATCTTCAAATTCACTTGAATCATTCCTTAACCCTAGATATGCTTTTTCTACTCAAATAAATAATTCATTTAACTAGTGCTAATAACAATAATAATGAAATAAAGTTGTGTAAATAACAATAATAATGTGAATTGATAGAACACATGTATTTGAAGCAATCAAGTAATACAACACCACACCATATCTAGTAATAAGAGATAACATTTTGAAATATAATACGAAATCTAGCAATTGTAAATAATACAAAATCTTTAGAACATAAATATCATAAGTTGACACAAATAATCTAAAGCAAACTACTTAAGATCAACAAGCCAATCCATCATTTTAGATGCATGCATCTTCATAAATATGCATCTCTATTCCGCTTATACAAGCTTTGCCACAACACTATTGTACATTGTCATCAAAATATCTTCCATCGAATCTAGCACTTCACGCATGCCTCTATAGAATAAGGATGCAATAGTGGACTAGCAACTTGACTGGCATGTGCTTTATATTTCTTTTTCCTTACCTTTGATGCTTTTTGTAATACCCTAGTATGAGTTGCAGTGATCTATCAATATCAGGTCTTTAAAATTCTGAATCTGAACCCTATGCCTCCTTGAAGGGCTATAGATTGAGGCATTTTCTTAAGATCGAAAGTCTCGGTAATGTTTCCCTGGGCATCAATGAGTTGAAGTGGGATTTTTAACGAATTTTAGGAAATAGATAAACCCTTCGATTTCAACCCACCAGTTTATAAAAATGCGAGTTTTCAGAGAATTGAATTAAAATCCAAAAGTTAGATTCTGAATCTTAAGGATTTTGAATTTTTGAATATTTTTATTGAATCCAAATGGGGGTATTTCCTTATTTACATTTATGTTTTAAAGTTAAGAAATGTAAATAAGTGTATGATACCCATGTCTCCAAGCTATGAGTCTGTTCTGAGGTGTTTTGATGCTGCATTTTTCCCTATTATAATCGATTACAAGGGACTTGTAATTGATTACCAGTGACTGATGATTATGAAAATAAAGTTTTCTTCACTTGTAATCGATTACATATGGTTGAATGGGTTCTTAGGTTCCTAATGCTCTTTAGTAATCGATTACACAGGCTTGTAATTGATTACAATTTCTGGATTCTTGGTAATCGATTACAAGGAGTTGTAATCAATTACTAGCTGTCTATAAATACATTTGGGATGCTCTTTCTCTCATTTTCCTCTCATTTTTCTCTCTCCTCCACTCGAAAACGTCTCTCTCTCTCTCTCTAAACTCACCGTAACCTCACCCCAATACCTCCATATCCAATCTTTACACTAAACCCACTTCAAAACATCGATTAAACACTTCAATCTACCAAAAATCACCATTAATATGTCTCACTCTCTCTCTTTTGCTCTCCCTCTCTCTCTCTCTACCTCCATGGATGAGCTTGAAGCTTAGAAGAGGAAGAACTCAAAAATCTACTACCAAAGGTAAATCCTAACATCCTTCTTCCTTCCTTTTCCAAGAAATTCGAACTTATGCTTAGATTGAAGTTGCTCTTAAACCCTAGGTTTGGATTTTGGAAAAATTCTTGAGTTTGGGGGTAGATAGTGTAGTCTCTCATGATATGTAGCTAATGTGTAGTTATATTATTATGATTATGGTGCTAGATGACTCCAATGACCACTATATAAGCCCTGGAGCTCTGTAGGATTGAATTCCACCTTTGGGCTGGTGAACTGTGAGTAGATAGTTTATCCCTATCCTAGTTTCCAATATATTTTGTATATGTATATATATATGTGTGTGTGTTCAAATGATTTGGTAGCCTAGTTATTCCAACTTAATCACATGAGATAATGATTTGAATTCTGAAAGAGTATGGTAACTATTTATTATATTTGTTTTCTACAAAGTTTTGGATTTTGTTTTGTTTGAAAGGAAAGAAAGTAAATTCTTGAGGATCTTATATGAAACTAGAATGAAAGGTTTAGATATACTAAAGGATATATGGTTTTATATGAAAGGTTTTCTAGATAAAGCTATTAAAAGGTTTCATCTTTCTTTAATGATATAATTTTAGATTTCATGTAAGGTATGTTTTATGAGAATTCATGTTGAATGTTATGTATAATGGAAGAGAAGGACTTGGGAAAGTCTCGACTAGGATCTGTAGGCTAAGGGTAGAGGGCGTTAGCCCTGGGTGCACCTAGGATGAGGTATTACACAACTACTTAAGGGAGTGGTGCATGACGGATATTACACAGCAATTCACATGGTGTGGTGTGTGACAGATATTGCACGGCCGCAGAGAAAGGTGGTGCATGACGGATTACTGGGTCACACAAAGGAATGGCCACCTAAATGTGATTCCTGACGGATTATCCTAGAATAGATGGTCTTTATGACTTTCGGAAAGGAAAATTTGGGTAATGTTTTATTGAGATTTCAAATTGGTTTTAATTATATATACATAGATAATTGTATTATCTTAATATCCATAAACTTGAACATTGTCTCATGTGGATTAGGGACATTCTATCTCTCACTGAGTTTCATAAACTCACTCTATTGTTTTCTTTTCTTTTTCAGTTGCAGGTGTTCAATTGATCTGAGCATTTGCCTCTCAGTAGAGTATTTCTATAATCGTGGTGAGCCCTTATCTATTTAAGGGTCATTTTGTAAATTGTTTAGGTTTGGGAAATTCTTAGATTATGATAGCTCCATAGTACTACAGGCAGGGTTCGACCTTGTCCTGATTGTTGTTATTGTAGTTGTATTTTCATTATATTTGTCAAAATTGTTGGATTTCCTAAAGGATTGGAACTATGTGTTTGACTGAAAGTTGTTTAAAAGGATTTGATTTTCTAAAGAATTAAAGCTATGTATTTTGGATGAATAACTATAATTATATATTCTACTTTAATACTGTGTGCTGTGGGGTGCATTCTGAGAATACTTGGATCCCCACTAGATTGTGTGTTTTGTTTCTTTGTACAGGGACAGGCTCTGTATTTGGGGAATAGTCTTGAATACAGAGGAGACTTTATCCAAATTTTTAAGAAATTGTGTGATCAAGGCTTGCTAGAGGACCCTTCCCCTATGAGCCGGTCACGGCCCGGGTTGGGTCTTATCGAATATTTCATAATTGGTCTCTTTATGTTGGCACTTATTTGAAGACCCAATTGCTGTTTTTCTTTTATTTGCTTCTTGTAAATCAACAACATCAACATGTGAGTCAATATGCATACCTTTCAAAAAAAAGTGTTCCTCTAACTATTTCTCCTCATTTGAGCTTAGTGGCATTTTAGTAAATATATGACTTAATTTTCCGATTGTTGTACTACTCTTGAATATTTCACTATGGATTTCATAATTATGCTCAAACCCATACTTCTTAAATTGCCAATATATGCAACCTTCCTTTCTTCAAAATATAAATAAATATTTTCAATCCTATACCAACAAAAAACCAATATACTATAACAATAACATAAAACTAAAGTAAATATACTATATACATGTCTTCCTATACATTCTCTGAAGTATTCACTTTATTAGATTCTAAGTCCCATGCAACTCCAGCTCTAGCTAAAAGGTTGAACATTTATGGTATTACATGTGTAGGTGATTAAACTTTCCCTTCAACCTTTCTATGCCATAATTTTCTCCAATGATCGAAGTTAATTCATTGTTTATATTTTCCCAAATTGCTATCTTAAATGTTGATCCTTGTAACATCTTCTTCTTGATGCAATCATAAATTATTTCAATGAGCAATTTCGCATTTTATACATTTAGATAGTAATGGTTTAAATGTAGATATGATTTATGCTAGAATACTATGGCATAATTTAATCCATGTAGCCGACCCCACCTACTAAAGTAAGGCTTAGTCATTGTCATCATTGTGTTTATTTGTTTTATGTTGACCATTCCTTGTTATCACCCTTCTCACTTTTCTTTCCTATCTTGTGCTAATAACTTTATATTTATTAGTTATTTGTAATACATGTTCATTAAAATATTCAAGCAGAAATAAACAAATAACAAATCAGCCTACAAAGGAAATACATTAGAATAATTATTTATATGTGATACCAAAAAATAAAACTTGAGATATGTTGGAACTTATATATGTTGTGTTGCATAATTGTATTATAAAATTTTAGGAATTGTAACATTAATGTCTTCACTTTTTTCAATCATGCAACTACCATACAAAATAAAAAATTAGAAATTTCTCCAAAAAAGTAGTAGCTTTTATGTTACTGCAAGTGTTTTGTGAATGCTCATAGCTAGCTAATAATAGTTCTTAAAATCATCCATATTATATCTTTAATTCTTTATAACCCCAAAATTATCCAGGTTAAAACATCAAAAAAATGAACAAACTAGATGCAAAAAGTATACCTATATTCACAGGAGCTGATTGATGTCTACGTTTGTGGTTCTTCATCTTCCAAGTTAATACATATGGATTCTTTGGAGAAATGGCTCTTTTTTTTTTTTCCTGATGATGGGATGTCAAGAAAAGAGGCATACGTATAACCAAGTAAAATAGTCTTTACACAAAACAAGCCCATACTTAACAGGATAACTTAGGCCCAATTAATTTAACCTTATTAGATTACTTTAGTTTCGGGCCAAATTTTTTGATAGCTTATAATATACAATTATATATATGCAAGTCAACAAATTCTACCAATCTCCCACTTAGACATGTGTATATAAAATTGTATATTAAATTGTAATTTTATGAGCTCAAATTTTTGCTATCATGATCAAAATATCTCAAAACAATCTCATCCATCAATTATGTCAATATAGATTAAGGCGACCTTCATCACATTTATCGTAACTAAATCCATCCATAGTAACATATATCAACAAAACCAAGTGACATAGATCAAGTATGGATGTGTAGCATGAAAATTACATGTAATGTAATCCAACATGCCTATTTCCAACTTGTCCAACTTTATTCTTTATAAGATCATACAAAATAAGTCAAAGTGAAAACAAACCTAAATACTTTATTTGTGCAGAAAATACCCATAAACATAAGATTTGCCTAAAATAAATAAACATCCAAATGCACACTACCACTAATACAACATGTCATTGAATGATATCACAACCATCTGAGCAATATGCTCATGAAAGACCTTGGATTGTAGTCCCTTAGTAAGCAGATTTGCAAACATGGAGTTTGTGCCAATATGCTCTATAGACACCTAACCACTTTGAACTATTTCTTTAACAATTAGGAACTTGATGTCTATATGTTTGAACTTCATCGAGCTCCTAGTGTTGTTAGAGTATAAAACTACTGACTTATTGTCACAAAATAACTTAAGTGGTTTTTTAGTTCTATCTACAATTTCCAACCCTACGACAAAATTATGCAGCCATATTGCATGATTGAATGCCTATAATAAGTTATAAACTCAGTTGAAGTCTGAATACCCAATGATTTCTAACTTATCAAACTTCTTGTATGTGAGCATGTAGTATTTTATTCTCTAAAGATATCGCAAAACCTATTTAGCTACTACCCAATAATCTATTCACGAATTACTCAAATGTCTACCTAACATCCCAATAATATACGCAACATCTAGATGTGAACAAAGTTGAACATACATTAGACTTCCCACTGTTGAAGCATAGGTAATCTTCTGTATTTCCTAAGTTTCAAAATCATTCTTAGGGCACTGATTAAGATTGAAGTTGTCTCCTTTAGCAACAAAGATGTTTCCTGGTTTGCAATTCTACATGCCAAATCTCTTAAGTGCTTTTTCAATATTGCTTTTTTGTGATAATCCAAGAATACCTCGCGAGCAATCTCGATATATCTGAATCCCTAATACAAAAGAGGCACCCCCAAGATTTTTCATTTCATATTGCTTTGATAGGAATCCCTTGGTTTCATGTAATAAGACTATACAATTGCTGGTAAGCAGTATGTCATTGACATACAAAACCAGAAAGATATACTCACTTCAACTGAACTTATGGCATGTACAATCTTTAGCCATATTCATCTCCAAACCAAACGCAACAATAACTTGACAAAATTTATAATATGACAAACGAGAAGCTTGCTTAAGATCATAGATGGATTTCTTTAATTTACAAACCATATTCCTTGTGTCTCCTAACACAAAGTTTTCTAGTTGCACCATGTAAATTGTCTTATCAATGCTACCATTGAGAAACATAGTCTTTACATTGGTTTGATGTAACTCAAGATCAAAATATGCCACTAATGCATTTATTGTCCTAAAAGAGTCTTTGATGAAATTAGAGTGAAAGTCTCTTTACAATCAATGCCTTCCTTTTGAGTAAAGCTATTCGCAACAAGATGTGTCTTATATCTCTCCACATTACCTTACGAATCCCTTTTGGTTCTAAATATCCATTTACAACCAATGGGCTTCATACCTTCAAGTAATAGGATGGGTTCCCAAATGTCATTGTTTTTCATGGACTTAACTTCTTCATTTATGGAGTCAATCAACTTTTGAAAATTATTACATTCCATGGCTTTTTGAATGTTGATTGGATCATTTTCCACTAATTCATTATCTTTCTCAAGTTCTTGGAGAAATATAATGTAATCATCAGTAACCGCACTTCTCCTTTCTCTAGTAGATCTCCTT
This sequence comes from Pterocarpus macrocarpus, assembly GCA_031439585.1. Lineage (NCBI taxonomy): Eukaryota > Viridiplantae > Streptophyta > Magnoliopsida > Fabales > Fabaceae > Pterocarpus > Pterocarpus macrocarpus. The sequence goes on along the minus strand of CM062517.1, from coordinate 19,647,816 downwards.
AATGGCATTTGTTCTTGAGGTTGTTGAGTTTGTTCTTCAGGACTAACCTGCTAATTATGATTAGGGAGATTTTCAATATTGTCTTGTGGTTCCAGTATTGTTTTATGAACAACATCAGGAATAAGAGTCTAATAATTGTCAATAACAATCATAGGAAGAGGAATAGGTTCCTCTTCAAAGAGAAAGTCTCTAATCTTATTTCTTCTCCTAAACTCAATATCTGCAAAGAACTGGGCATTTTCGGTCTCAAAAATTCATCTAGTAGGAGGATCATAAAATTTATATCCTCAAGATCGCTCAAAGTATCCAACAAAGTAGTTATTAACCATTCTTGGCTCTAGTTTCTTTTCATTTGGCCTATAAGGCCTTGCCTCAGCCGGACAACCCTAAATATGTAACTGTTTTATACTGGAATTATTGTCAGTCCATAATTCATAAACAGTTTTAGCGTAATACGCCGGTCAAGACCTTGGCTTGAGTGGCATTGGAAATAAGAAAGAGGAAAAAAAAACCAAAATTTGGGAACCTAGAAGTCATGCTCAAGCATAGCCTCTTGCACTCTAGCACACTACTAGGATAGGGCGAGGAAGGTTTTGGACCCAAGCCACACTTGAGAGCAACCTCCTACACTCCAATGTACCCGGGTCAACATCACAAATAAAAAGGGGGCTACTAGCCCTAATCTCTTATCTTTGTCTCCCCTCTCTCATTTCCTTTCTCTCTTCTACATTTAGATCTTCTTTGTTGGGTATTTTACCATCTTCTTTCTTCCTATATTACATTTTTCCCTACCTGACTATTATTAGCTATATTCATAGCCCTTCTACCGATTGAACTCCTTGTTTGGTAAGTCAAGGGAAGCTTTGGGAAGCAAGGGAGGAGATCTAGACTTTCTATCTTGTTTTTCTCCATTCTTTGGTACTCAAAGGTAATTCTTAAGCTTAAAATCCCTTTTACATCAAGATTTAGAAATTTTTTTCCTGAAGGATTAATTCTTGGACTAGGATTTGGAGTTCCAAAGTCCTAAATCTTGGGATTTTTCAAGTTTAAAGGTATTTTTTTAAGTTACGCTCTTACCTCTATGGTTAACGTTTAGTATATTGCAGCGTTGTGCTATTAGATCTATTCTTCGAGCAATTGGTTGACCCGATAATTTCATCAAGGAGTTACCACCTTTCTGGTTAGAGTACTGTGAATAAATAGTTTATCTATAGTACATTTTGAAATAGATATAAATATAAGAGTTATATATGTTAAGTATGAATCTTTTATATATTATATGAATTTGATAGGGAAGTTGGATAGTAAAACAAAGGTTTAAGAATTTAATTTTCCCTATAACTAAAGCGCTAGTGGATAAGAATGACTTTATGCTATAGATTTTACATAAAGTGCATGGGATTTGCTTGTCTGTGTATAATTTCCAATTTGATTCAAAATTATTGTAATTTATGAGATTTTTAGCTATTCATATAAGGAAATGAATATTTTTCTAGCTATGCTATGTTAAAGAAGTTTGTTTCATTAAAGAAAGGAAAACTAAAAATTTAGTGTTCCAAAATTGAAAGGGGTTTCTGGAATTGAAATTTATCGTCAATAAAAAGGAGCTTATTTATGTTATATTTTAAACTTGCTTTAAAATTAGATATGTTCTGATCCAAGGATTATGGATTACACTCAGTAAAGGTAATAAGGTTAAGAATTTAGTTTTTGAATTTGAAAATTATATTCAAAAGAGGAAACGAGTTTTGTGGGATGAGCCCTTTATAGAACTGTAGCTAACAGTGGTATGTGTTAGACTTGTTGCACCTCGTACGAACCCTAGCTTGCCAGGGAGGTGCTAGCCTGGCGTGTTAAGGTGACATGGCCGGCTTGTAGTTTCACTAAGGGCTGGCCGTTAATGCTGCTCAAGGAAGTAAGATAACAATTCTACAGTTGTAGTCTCCTACTAGCTGCTTTGCACTTTATTTTACCAAACATGTAGAAAGGTTGCATGTCCAATGATTTTTTAGAATTTAAAATAAGGTTATTTTAAATGTGTTTCATGATGGAATTGATACTAGATGCTTTATTTGGCAAGCATATTTTTAGTTGTTCTAAAAATGTTTATAAGGATTATTTCTTTGGTAGTTTTCAAAATTTAAAAAGGGAATATTTCCCTAGGTATTTTATATGTAAGATGTATTTTCAATGACTCTTTTGTCATAGGTATTTTATATATATATATATTTATTAAATGAGCATATTTTCAATAGGTTTTCAGTATAATGTTATGTATAAGCCCAACAAAGGCAAGTCTAAATTGAATAAATGTAGTCTGGCTCTGTCCCATGCTAACTATAGATCAATTATCTCTCACTGAGTTGTTTAATTTACCTAGTTGCCTTCCCATGTTTCAAGTGCCAAGGTAAGTTAGAGTTTGGCTGCTTGAGCTCAGTAGTTAGCTACTAGTTACCTTCCAGTAAGCCTAATGTTTGAGTAGGCCTTCGCTTGTCATCATAAGGATTACGGTATACGGTCTAGTGCTCCATTGAACTACAAGTAGGGTCTTGAGCTGTGGTGGTTATGGTCCTATTGTACTAAATAACATGTGTGTATATCTATTTAGTATTTTGGTTGCCTATAGATTGATTATGTACATGAATAGTATGTGGGGGAAATCCAATTTTTAAAGGGAACCCCACCAATTTTTAGCACAATCTTGGTTGAGACTTGCTAGGGAACCAAATTTCCCTATATGCCAATCACGACCAGATTGGGTCGTGACAAAAGTGGCATCAAAGTATTAGGTTTCCCTATGGTCAATAGAGCAAGCGTTATTTAGTGGAATCACAATTATGTAAATTGAAGCGCACCTATTTCCTTAGATTGTGGTAATACAAGATGCCTATATGAATGTTTTTGTTGTTCTTCATCCATTGGTTGTTCTATATATTCCTCAATGTTGTGCACATTGTTTATGTGATAATCTAGGAGTTGCTGCTCTTATTTCATTTACAATCCTAGCTTTAAAGCTTAATCATCTATTCCTAATCTATTGTCAGGTTTTGATTCCCTTGTGGAATACATGGATCTCAAACAACCTGTGATTTTTATGTCACGTTGAGAGCATATGATGTAGAAAAAAATATGATAGGGGGACTGGTAACAAAACATTAGAAAAGAGTAAATATCTTTCTATGACCCATGGTGTAGCTTTGATGAGTTAAAAGATGATCTCCCTTTTGTTCTCTTTGATATTACATAAGAGCTTGTCGGGGTTAAATGACCTTGCTTGATCTTGATTTGTTGATTATGAACTTTATGTAGCCAGTGGACTAAATTTGAAGGTGTTAAGGCTTAAGTTTTAATATTTAAGGGCGCAAAAAAAAAAAAATCTTTTGATTGCTTGTATATGCATAAAAAGGCCTAGAGTAAAAGCTTGCCATTTTGGGATTTAAGTTTAATTTGGAGTATTTGAGTATGATTCGAAAAATAACTATGATAGACAGGACTCACCTCTTCAAGAAGTGAGTAAGTAACATCTATATAAACTTTTATGCTGGAATTTCATCCATGAGGAGTTTACCAAAGGTATGATTATTTAAAAGTTCTACTTTGATGGCGTGGATATCTAAATGGATTTCTTATAGTGCTAAAGTAGATAAGGTTGAGAGAAAGTTTGCAAGAAAAATTCTCCGTTGGTGGTAGTAAGCGCTTTGGCAATGCTCCTAAGTGATGTTGTGGATATGTGGAATCTCCTGTAATGTGTGGGGTTGAGATAAGGATAGACATTATCATAAGATTGACTTGGAAAGTTAAAGCGGGTTCCCTATAGGGAACATTGTGAATCTTAGTATACGATTTGGGCTTAATGCTCCAAGATGTAGCTTGCATGTCATGCCCAAGCAGTGTTAATGAAAGAGTAATTGGAAGATCTATTGATCATTGTGTATGATTTCCTCACTCAACGGACGAAGCGGCATGTATAAAGTAACTAAAACTTAAGGTTTGGCATCTGAGTAAGAACTTGTGGTTAAGGTAATTTGGATGGAGTGTCTCATGAGATAGCATGATCTATTTCTTGGGATGAAGTTATGAGATCAAGATTTTTAATAACAATGTTGGGAAGTAAAGAACACGCAAGAAAGATACAAGAAGCTAGTTTACTTCCATAGTGGTAGGAGTTGGTTCTTGTTATCCAACATGGACATAGCTAGTTCTAGTGCTTGCATAGAGAATATGATAACTAGAAAGTATTTTCTCTAGAGAAAAGTTTTAGTTACTAGAGACTTTACCCCCTTTATGTGGATGTAATGCTCTATGTTAGGTCTAAAGGAAATCTCTTTCTTGAATATCAAGGAAGTGGAACATGGTCGTGGATGATGACCGTTGAAACAGTAACTATTACTGAAGTGAAAGAAGTTAAAAATAACATCCAAGAGGGTATGTTAGCAAGAGAGGCAGAGCTTGTGGATATGGTTTTAGTAAATTCTAAAGGAAATGCCATAGAAAATGCGAATAAGCTAGGTGTATCTAACTTATTATCTGGGATGAAATTGCAAAAGCAAAGGCTAGGGGAAAAGCAATTTATGCTTCCTAAAGGAAGTAATAATGGTCAAATTGGCACAAATCCTAAGACTGCAGTGGTAAAGAGGAAAACAAGAAAGATAAGAATTCGTGGGTTCCAACAAATAAGAAAATAGTGCTAGGTTTAATGGTTAAGTCAAAATATCCTTAGAGGTCTAACAATGGTTTCTTCGATGTTAAATCGGTGGGCAGTGCCAAGGAGCCCAAGGGAAGTAATTCTAAGAGGGGTTAACCTACAGATGACAGAAATCCTTAAAGAGAAGGGAGAAATATATTAACTTAGCTAGGCAACTCTTAGGATATAATCCTCAGGATGGAGTCGGTGATGAATTTTAGTGTAGGGCGGAAATGTGGTAAGTACTGAGAAAGAACCTAAAGATCAGAAGCATGAGCGGGAAAATATTGCTTCAAGAACCATAGTAGGAAAAAGAATCATGTTAAGGTGACCGATAACTCTAAATCTATGGATGGGGAGTGTAAAACATATGTTATGATGAACAACACCTAGTGGAGTCATGTTGCTAGGATATGAGACCTTATGCAAGGTTGGATTATAGATTTTGGTTATGAAGAATCCTATACTAATTAGAACTTATTGTAAAAGGAGTAGAGAGATTTGAAGGGTTTAAAGGAAGAAAGAATATGACAATCACTAGTGCATATTTTGATACAGAGAAAGGTTCTTGTGTGGTTAGGGAAAAAGGAAAGAGCGATAACATCCCTAGGATCTTGAAGGTCATATGATATTTCTTTGATTGTTGTGCTAGTGAACTGAATCAATACAGGGCATATGTCTATAACTTAGCCTCTAAGGAAGTATCTAACGAGAAGAGGAAGATGTCACTAAGGACCTTCCATCATTTTTTTTTTCATGTGGTAGTCTAGTAAAGACTTGTCTTGGAAAGAAGTAAAAAGGAAAAAGAAATGTGCAAGGTATTCGCTAGTGAAATTAGAGAAACAAAAGGCCCTTTTTGAAATTTGGGGACTAAATTTCTTAAGGGAGGAGAATGTAATACCCCAGTCAAGACCTTGGCCTGACCGGCATTAGAAATTAGAAAGAGAAAGAAAAACCAAAATTTGGGAACCTAAGAGCCATGCTTGAGTGCAGTCTCCTACACTCTAGCGCGCTTCTAGGACAGCGCAAGGAAGGTTCTGGACCCAGGCCGCCCTCAAGCACAGCCTCTTGTGCTCCAGCACGCTCGAGTCAACATTACATATAAAAATAGGGCTTTCAAACCCAATATCTCACCTTTCTCTCTCCTTTCTCTTTAGAGTCTTCTTTGTTGGGTATTTTGCTATCTTATCTTCTTCCTATATTACCTTTCTTCCTTACCCAACCATTATTAGCTATATGCATGGCCTTTCTATTGATTGAAATCTTTGTTTGGCAAGTCAAGGGAAGCTCTGGGAAGCAGGGGAGGAGATATAGACTTCCCACCTTGTTCTTCTCTGTTCTTTGGTACTCAAAGGTAATTCTTAAGCTTAAAATCCCTTCTATGTCAAGATTTAGAAAACTTTTTTCCTGAAGGATTAGCTCTTGGGCTGGCATCTGGAGTCCTAGAGTCATAAATCTCCGAGTTTTTCAGGTTTAAAGGTAGTTGAAGTTACTCTCTTACTTCTATGGTTAAGGTTTAGTTATATTGTCGTGTTGTTATGTCAAATCTATTCCAAGAACAACCGGTTGGCTTGGCGATTTCGTTAAGGAGCTCTCACGTTTCTGGTTGGAGTATTGTGAGTAGATAGTTTATCGATAATAGAATTTGAAATAGATCTAAATATAAGAATTATATATGTTAAGTATGTATCTTTTATATATTACATGAATTTACCAGAGAAGTTGGACAGTAAAACAAAGGTTTAAGAATTTAGTTTTCCATATAACTAAAATGCTAATGGATAAAAATGACTTTATGCTTTATATTTTACATAAAATGCATGGATCTCACTTGTCTGTGTATAGTTTTCAATTTGATTCGAAATTATTATAATTTATGAGGTTATTAACTATTCATATAAGGAAATGAATAATTTTCTAGCCATGCTATGTTAAAGAAGTTTGAGCTATGTTCATTAAAGAAAGGAAAACTAAAAATTTAGTGTTCCAAAATTGAGGAAAAAGGGGTTTTTTGGAATTGAAAATTATAGTTAGTAGAAAGGAGCTTATCTATGCTATATTTCAAAACTTGCTTTAAAATTAGATATGTTCTAATAAAAGGATTATGGACTATGCTCAATAAAGACAATAAGGTGGAGAATTTAGTTTTTGGATTTAAAAACTATATTTAGTAAAGGAAACGAATTTTGTGGGATGAGCCCTTCATAGAACTGTAGCTAATTGCAATAGACATTAGACTTGATGCATTTCATACGAACCCTAGCTAGCAGGGGAGGTGGTAGCCTAGTGTATTAGGTCGACATGGCTAGCTTGCAATTTCACTAAGGGTTGGCCGTTGATGCCGCTTAGGGCAATAAGATAAGAATTCTATAGTTAATGTCTCCTACTAGCTGCTTTGCACTTTATTTTACCAAACATATAGGAAGGCTATATCTCCAACAATTTTACCAACCATATGGAAGGGTTATACCTCCAACAGTTTTACCAAACATATAGAAGGGCTATACCTCTAGTGATTTTGTAGAATTTAAAATGAGGTTACTTTATATGTGTTACATGATGGAATTGATACCAAATACCTTGTTTGGCAAGCACATTTTTAGTTGTTCTAAAAATATTTATAAGGATTATTTCTCCATTGGGTTTTAGGATTGAAAAAGGGACTATTTCCCTAGGTATTTTTTATGTAAGACATATTTTCAATGACTATTTTGTTATCGGTATTATATATATAAATAAATAAATAAATAAATATATATATATATATATATATATATATATATATATATATATATATATATATATATATATATATATATTTTTAGTAGGTTTTTAGTACAATGCTATGTGTAAGCCCAACAGAGGCAAGTCTAAATTGAATAAATGTAGTCTAGCTCTATTCCATGCTTGTTATGGATAAATTATTTCTTACTGAGTTATTTAACTCACCTAGTTGCCTCCTCATGTTTCAATTGCTGGGGTAAGTTAGAGTTTGATTGCTTGGGCTCAATAGTTAGCTACCAGTTACCTTCCAGTAAGCCCAACGCTTGAGTGGGCCTTTTCTTGTTGTCATAGGAATTACGGTATATGGTTTAGTGCTCCATTGAACTACAGGTAGGATCCTGAACTATGGTGGTTATGGTCCTATTGTATTGAATAACCTGAGTGTATATCTATTTAGTATTTTGGTTGCCAGTGGATTGATTGTATACAAGAATGGTATGTAGGGGAAATCCAATTTTTAAAGGGAGCCTTGCCAATTTTCAACGAAATCTCAGTTAAGGCTTGATAAGGAATCAAAGTTCCTTATGCACCGCTCACAGCTAGGTCTTTAGTTGGAACTTTATTAAGGATATAAGCTTCATCCTTTAATACCTCTCCCTAGAATGATTTTGCTAAGATAGTATGACTAATCATACTCCTCACCAAATCCTTTAATGTTCTGTTTCCTTTCTCAGCAACACCATTCATGCTAGCAATACCCGGCATGGTTTACTATAAGATGATACCATTTTCCGCAAGCAATTTGGCAAATGGTCTTGGACATTGTTCACCTAATCCATCATATCTACCATAGTATTCACCACCACAGTCAGATCTAATGGCCTTAATCCTTTTGCCAAATTGATTTTCAATCTCAACTGTGAAGTCTTAAACATGTCCAGTGATTCAGACTTCTCATCAATGAGATAAAGGTAGCCATAATGTGAAAAATCGTCTATGAACATGATAAAATATCGTTGGTCATACCATGAAGCCATAGGGAATGGCCCACAATATCCATATGTATAAGTTTTAAGACGTTTGAAGATTTGTTGGCACCTAGTCTCCTTGTGTTTGCTTGTTCCCCTTTAATGCACTCAACATAGACTCTATTAAATCTAGGGGATCGAGAATTTCATCTACCATAAGTCTTTTCATTCTTTGTTTAGATACGTGTCCTAAACGCTAGTGCTAAAGATTAAACATAAAGTACATTTCATATAACCTTCTAATAACTTTTAACTTTGATTATCTAAACATGGTTATATATTTAAAATTTGCTCCTCTCATCTGTCATATAAAAACACTCTCTCACTTGATACAACACCCCAATATACATACGCACACATCCCTACCCCATGCATGGTTATATGTTTAAGATTTGCTCCTCTCATCTCTCATAAAAAACACCCCTCTCACTTGATACAATCCGTCAACACACATACACACATAGACCTTGTAGTGAGCCTAAGCCTAACCTTCTAAGATAAACAAACTTTCAAACGAGTCTAATCCTTGTCTTATTATTAAACAAGTGAGGTTAGGTCGCACCAAATACAGGCAAGGACATATGCTTTGATAGGTTGTCTAACTTATTTCCACCCCTATTTCGTACAATGACCCTTCTTGCGATCACCAATCATACCACTAGGATATTTGGTTATTACTCATTTTCCAAGAACTTAGCCAATTAATTGGCTTTCACTTTTCTAAAATTATTTTAGGAATATTATTATGGTGCAAAAATTTGTGGTGCATAGTTCATCATTTCATGTCGTTACATCAAGCCACAATCAAGGTTTTGGCACATATATAAGCATGGAAACTAGCCAAATATACCGCCCACGTATCATAATCTAAACAACTACGGCAATATCATTTTTTTATTTAAAAAGGATAAATTCTTTCATGCTCTTACTAATTATCACCTATTTTTATTTGGAAAAAAATTAATTCGATAAGCGATATGATAGAAATTATATAAAAAAAAAATCCTATTTTTCAAAATTTTTTATGTCGCTGTTTTGTTTTCCAATTAGTGATTTGCATTCCTTGTTGAGGTGAAACTATTTTCAATGGTTATAATTTATGTTTTTTTTTTTTTTACTTTTAGTTTATTTCAATTTAAAACTCAAAACATATGTTTAATGAATAGTAGGGATTAGATAATGTTGTTTTGTCACATTATAAAGTTGTAACTAAAGTTTATTTATTTTATCATCATATTGGTTTGGCCTAAGTTTTCAATAAATTAATTTTGATGGATAAATACTTCTTTTTTTTTAAGGGTTGACCGATAAACTCTTACGACTTCATTATCAATTTTAGACGGGAATAAGAACACTCCCTTATTATCAAGCAGGAGATCACGAGGATAAAATCCTACTGTCGATGATTATAGCTTTTTTTTATCTATCAAGTTGTGCAAGTTAGATCTAGTATGTAGCTCTCGGTGTGTATTTTCCCATATCTTTCTAGGCTTTTATATATTGCAGTTAGATTTTAAAAAAAAAAAAAATTGTAAATCATCGTTTCCTCCCCAAACTCATCCATCTATTTTTAAGACATAAAATTCTGAACATAAAAGTGTTTCGCAATTTACTTCATTGTTACGATTTCTGTTAAATATCTATTGTCTATTCGCTATGTGATTAATTTCACAACACCCACCATTCTTACGAGCAAAGTTCTAAAAGAAATGCTATCGAAAAAATTCTAATCACGGAAAAACTGCTTTTATTAGAGATATAAGCATAAATTATAGTTATTTGAGGGAGACCAGTACATCATACAGCTAAATGGCCGATCATTCCCCACGAGCCATCGAGATTAAACATTAACAAAAGAAGTTTCCTTAGCAGGAGGTACTGGATCAGGTGACTGGGCCGGGTTTGGGCCTGTAGGAACAAGCCTCTTGATCACATGGTTGGAACCAAAGTTATGCTTAGGAACAAATGAGTTTTTCGCTGGTGGCACTGGATCAGGTGACTCTGCTGGATTTGGACCTGATGGAACAAGCCTCTCGATCCCATGATTGAAAGCATTCAAAGCACCATAACCATTGGAAACGAAAGAACCTTCCATTGCAGGAAACGGGTCAAGAGATTTTGTTGGATTTGTATCCGAAGGAACTTGTGTCGTGCCCTGACTCAAGAGACGGCAATTGGCAACAACAGAAAGGAACATGAAAGACACAACACCAAGAAACCAAAACTTTGAGAATTCCATGTCTGAAGTTGGTGTGTTGGCAATGCCATAACGATCTATTAAATAGTGGGGCTATGGCCTCTTGGTTTCTCTGTTATTAAGGCGCTAAAGGTTAAAATTTTAGCATCAATTCCAAGGAGCAAAAATCGCAATTATTGTCCACAAAATCTAATTTTACTAGTTGGATATTTCATTATTTCAAGGATGCCAATATCAATCAATTTATCAAGTTATTACTCTTGGAGACTGGAGCGCATATTATAAAAAGAAATAACAAGTAATAAAATCTAAAATATTTGTTAGAAGATACTCCTTCCTTTTCAATATACCTGTCAGTTTGACCAAAGTGATGCATTTGAAAATTAATGTATATGAAATCTAAATATATTGATTTTCATATCTATCAATTTGACCAAAGTGGTATATTTGAAAATAATGTATCTGGATTTTAGATATATTGATTTTCAAAGATATTAATTTGGTCAAACTGATAAATACATTATTATGATAAATTTCAATAATAATTATTTTCTACTATCCTTTGTATTATTTAATTTGCTTAATTATATTTGCAAGTTTATGTCTTTTGCATATATAAAGCAATACCTTCACCAACATGGGGTTGGTCAAGTATCTTAATCCTTTTACCAAATGTCTCAGATTCAAGTTCTAGGAATAGAAAAAAATTTCGCTAAGAGACCCTACCCCCTTTAAAGATCTCCTTGAATCAGATGGAACCGAATTAATTGAGTTGCCGGTAATTGGGTCTGGATATAGTGATTCTATCGAGACCAAAAAAAAAAGGCAATACCTTTCTTTGAAACTTTGTAATCAACAATATATTTATATATAGAAAACAATAATTCAATTTCCAAATACCATATACTAGCATATATATAATTAAATTTTTCTTTTCTAAACAACCAATATTCAAAGTTCACTGCATTCAAGCAAAAAATATATATATATATATATATATATAATCAAACTCAAGATATTACTTGAATGAAATAAGTGTAAAATCTTTTGAATTAACTAAGCATTGATATATATAGAATTAAATAAAGTCAATTAGAGTTGATTCCCCTTTCATTCATGCATCACCATTAGTTTGGTTCAATTCTTGGGATTTCTGGTTGTAGTTCATCTATAACTACATTTGTAAGCGTTTGATAAAACTAGAGACATGTTCTGACCTTGGATTAGGTCAATCTTCCCTCCAATTTAAATTTTTGTTAATAAAAAATATTGAAATAAATGAATCAAAATTTAAAAGTAAATTGATTGAGAAAATGATTATTTTTAACTAATATTATCACATTATATAATTTAATTATTTACCTATATTTGTAATTTCGTGTCTTCCCTATAAAACTATGTCTTTTTAAAGAAAAAAGTTTGAAAATGGTGAATATATAGATGAAAAATAATATATATATAATCACAGTTTATAAAATTTTTAAAATGTTAAGTACGTTAACCTTTTATATAATAGTTGCCTTAAAAAGGCACCTTTGACATAATAGATTTTATGTTTTTATGATACATTTTACTAGGTTTGATTTTGGAGCAACAACTCTAAAAAATTGTCTATTTTCTACACAATCGAACTTTGAATGGATTTAAAAATATTCAGAATAGACGTTATTGTTTCTATATTTCATTGTGAGTTTTTACCATTAATATATTTTCATAAATCTTAATCAATTCCTTAAGTTTTTTGTTACATTTCGGAATCTGTGAGTCTGTTGATAGATGAGGTAATTATACACACCGTTACATAACAAAAAATTATGTGGTGCATCCAACATCTTGCTTAGATTTGCAAAGCAAAATTCTTTTGGTACGATAAAATCAATTTGATTTAAAGGAAACCTAAAGTCAGCATTAAAAGGACGAAATATTTTTTTTTTCTGGCACGAAATCTTACGTATTATTTATTAACATAAATAATTTTTCATATGATAATTAATAAAAATATCCAGAACATATTGTCTTCACTAGGCAATTCTTCTTATTCTTTTTCTCCTTCTTCTTTTTTTTTGGACATGGTCTAGCCAAGCAACTTGGAACATACTTTGATATTACAGTCTATTTATCTATTTATATAATAAAATTCACTTGAAGGTTGCATTAATTTCGATGTGTAATTAAAAAATTATATTGCATAAAAATAAGAATTAGTCATTTTTTTTATGTATTATAATGATTAAAAATTATAATTAGTATTTAACTACTCAAGTTCTCTAATAATAATGATATTTAATTTTAAAATTTAAAATAAATTTTTAAAGACTTGTATTATCAAAATAAATTTTGTAAACATAATAAATATTAGTGAATAATATTGTTTGATATGAATAAAATCGTATATATTGATTTTAACTAATATAATACAATTGAAAAAAATATTGTATTATTATATTTAATTAAATAATAAATTTACTATAAGAGAATAGCATTTTACCAATGGATTTATTGACGAAAAGGGTTTGCTAGTAAAAACTTGGTTGGTAAAATTTACAGGCGGAAAAATGTATCAGTCAGTAAAGTATCGATGAATTTTTTGTCGGTAAAAATATATTAATTTGTCAATATTTTTTGAGAAAATTCGTCCCCATTTTCATTTTGGAGTAATATACTTTGACGAATTAATAAAAATAGGTATGGAATATTCCATCAGTAATATTGCATTTAAAAATTATTATTATTATATCTTCCGTCGATATAATTGAGATAGAGGTTTTCTTAGATTAAAATATTAATAATTAATGATGAAATATCCATCCGTAATGTCAATGTATATTTTTTTTACTAATGATACCTTTTTTTAATTAAATTTAATTATTATTTCTATTTTTTATTTCTTTATTTTTTATTTTATTTAAAAAATTATATAATTTCAAATAATGATAATGCACACAAATTAACTGCAAGTCGAATAAATAAATTAATTATCTAACTATTCACATATAAAATGTAAAGGGAAAAAAAAAACTAAATCAAGAGAAGTCCTCAGCACCAAAACTGTCGGATGAAGAAGAATTAGCTGGTGTTAAATGACTCGCCTGTATCTATCGGAAGAAGTCCATCATCTCCTTCCACAACCTCTTCTTGTCCTGCTTCGATTCCTTCTTCAAGGTCTTAATCTGGTTGGCAAATTGCTTCCCCAACTTAGATTTCTCCTGGAGAAAATGCTACTCTTGCTCCTCGATCCATGAGCCTGAGCCTAAAGATCCGTATTGAGCTTGAAACCATCTCGCAAAGCTCATAATTAGCAGCAGACCCCCTAATCGAGACTCCACTCATAGATCTGTAGGTGCAGCGTAGTAGGTCCCCGTGCATTAGATGCAGTTCTTGTAAGAACCATCGATTGTATCCGCCCACACCATGCTCCCATCAATAAATGGGTAATCCTGAGTGCCACTCTCAATTTGCTGGGTTTGCTAGGACCTAGCTTCTTGCAATTGCTATGTGAACTCGGCCTATAATTATAATTAAGTGAAATAAATTAGACTTTGAGAAGGAAATATATTAGGAATAATTGAAGTAGGAATTGAGTTTATAAATTACATAAGACTACTTGGAGGATTAGTCGACCCACTATGTCTTGTCCTCCTTCAAAGTGTGGGTTTCTCGAAATAACTCTCCCTGAGTAATTTGCCTGTTTCAGAGCTTAGCCTGAATTTCAAAGTCATTTTGACATCATAAAAAGTAAATATACAAATAATTTTTAAATTAAATATAAAAGCAATTTAACTTGGTAACTTACCATCTATGCCCTGGGGGACTCTATGGTGGTCGAGCCACTACAATGGAGTGAACCACCCTTAATTGAGGCTCTACTAGCCTAAGCCTTTGCTGTTGTCACAACGTGCTCGAAGGGCGCCGTGACGAGAGGCAACAAAAAATATTGAAAAATAATTCAATGGAGTCGCCACCAATTTTTATTATGGAAAAAAAATCGGAAAAACCTTTTAATTTTACAAAACTGGTCTTTTTAAAGAGATTAGATTCGGGAGTCTATTTATGCATAGGGAAGGGTGGAAACTTAATTCCACTACACCCCTAATACATCCATTTTGCAACGGTTACCCTAGAGCTTATCATGTAAATTAATTAATAACTTTAATAATATTAATTTTTCCCCTTAAGAACATAATAATTATTTACAAATAAAATTAAACGAGATTAGTACCACAATTATTTACAAAAGAGAAGAAAAAAAAATTAATATGATAATTATTTATAAAAGGAAAGAAAAGCAAAATTGATATGACACTTATCTACAAAAGAATAATATAAAAATTATTTGCAAAAGAAAAACAAAATTAATATGGTATATATTTACAAAAGAAAAGCAAAGCAAAACTAATATAGCGATTATTTACAAAAGATCATAGAAGCAATATATAACAATTATTTACAAAAAAGAATATACAAAATTAAGATGATAATTATTTACAAAATAATATGGATGCAAAATTAATATGATGATTATTTGTAAAAGAAAAAATTAATATGATAATTATTTACAACAGGCAAGAAATGCAAGATTTATGTTATAATTATTTCGAAAAAAGAAAGAGAAAAAGATAGATATACAATTATTTGTAAAAGAAAAAAAGGAAAAAAAATTAATATGGTAATTATTTATAAAAAAGAGAAAAGAAAAATTGATATGATAACTATTCCCAAAAAAAACAAGATTAATATACAATTATTCACAAAAGAAAAGGAAAGTACAATTAATGTTATGATTATTTACAAAAAAAAAAATAGAAATTGATTTAACAATTATTTACAAACGAAAAAGGAAGTGAAATTAATATTACAATTATTTAAGGAATTAAAATTGAACCAAATTTAAGAAAATTTAATTTTTGATTTGACGGAGATTAACCGCTCCTACGTATCCCCGAGTGCAATGAGGAATTCAAAATCACGTAGTTCTTCTAGAAAATAATTGTGGATTGGATCGATTTTATTTATGAAAAGATTTTATTTGAAAAAAAGAAAGAAAACAAATCCACTCTTGCACAGGGTTCAGGATAGCGTGAGCTATACAATAAACCCTTACAATTCTCATAACCCTTGAGGATGATCAAGCCATACATCAAGGCTAGAGATTGTTGCATGGATTAAAGAATTCTAGAAATATTGTTTTTATTATTTGAGCTTAAAAAAAAGGAAAGAAAATTATCTTGTCTATATTTACAAAAAATAATAATAATAATAACAAAAAAGTAACGCCCAAAAAACAGAATTAAAAATTAAAAATTAAAAAAAAAACCAACGTTTTAAAAAGAAAGGACAAACATAAAAAAATAAAAATAAAATAAAACCAAAAAAGAAAATAAAAGAGAGAGAGGGACACGCGTGCATCAAAAGCATAGCGATGCACCATAGTCCATTCCATTAACAAAAGCAACTTGCAAAGACACGCGTTGGTCGTTCCGCGAAAAAGGAAAAGAAATAGAGCGTGGCAACTTGGTTTTTTTCACTTGACGTTAGTGTATACGTCGATGTTGATGTGGCTATGGTGGCTTGGTGACGGGGGTGGGTTTGCGGCTGGTCATGAGTATGGATCAAGGACGATAAGACTGTGCGGTGGTGAATGAAAGTATGTTGTTGTATTGAGTGAAAACCAAACCAGTGCACAATGAAGTGTTGAATCAAGAGGTGCAGGCATACGGTTGAGAAGACGAGGTAGTGTGTACGTGTGTAACCGGAAGAAAAAAAATGAAGAGTTAAACGAGACGTACCAGTAAATACATTATGAGTGGATCAAGTGTCAACCTTTAGCAATAATTCTCACGAATTCTCACAATTACTCTCTGCTTCTTCCGTGACTTTTATGACTCTCCAAAAGATTCCCCCTAAAAAAACCAGCCCCCTCACCTCTCAATATTTGATCTATTTATAAGTGTTGGAGGCATAAACTGTCATTAAATTTGATTGATTCTAATTTTAATGATGATTGACGGATTTGATCTAATTTGGATACGAATGCCAAAATTAAGAGATTTGCCCAAATTTGTTTTCATTTATTTTGATTTGATTTTGATTTTTTTTTTTTGTTAAAATATTTCATAATTGGGCTATTCTCTTATTCCAAAAAGTAAATGGATCAGTTTTCTTTCCTTTCCCCTCTCTTTTTTTTTTTTTTTGTGTCTCAGACAAAATATGGTGTTCACAGCTGTCATGACCAAAACAGGCCATGATCGGTGCATAAGGGATAAGTCTCCTAGCAAGCCTTCCATCACCCATTTTTCAAGAAATTCGGATAAAGTCTCCCTTGTATTTGGGATAATTCCCAAATACAGATCTTTGTCCTGCACATAAAAACAAGCACATTCATCCATTTGGCTGGTAACCCGTCAATTAGTAAGGTGAAATCCCCGTAAATTGTTGCCGACAGTAACACAATTTCTTTCAATCTTTGATTAAATATGCTTTATGTATGTGGACACTGGATAGCGGTGAGTTTTATCATGCTACGAAGGGGATTAGGGAAGGAAAAACATAGCATTTAAAAGCTATGATGTTAGAAATAGTGAGATTGTGTGGGTAGCTTGATGTCTTGGATCGGTGGGGGTAGAATCAATGTAGGTGTTTGGCCAATCGTTGTCTTATTTATAGGGTGTTAGGGTGTAATGGCGTGATCTATTGTGCATGATAGCTTGTGGTTTCAGAAAGATTATGAAATTTTAGGATATTCCAATTTTCTTCGACTGCAGTTGGAGTCAATGAAGAATGGAAGCACATAGAAGAGAGAGTAATCAGAGGGTAGGGGAGAATGATGGCAATATCGAAGTAGAAGGTTCATGTTCCACCAACAGGCAAAGTAGGGACGAGTTAAATGTAAAATTTAAGTTTCATGAATACTAATTTTTTGATAAGTATTATTTAAATACTCAACTCATTAAAAGGAAAGTGAGGAGTAAGGCTAACAGAGTTCAAAAGTAATAACAATATTATAAAATAACTAGATAGCTTCTCATAACACCCTTGAGTTTTCTCTTTTCTTCAAGTTCTTTCATACCAATTTTAATTCTAATCATAACATACATACATAATCAACTATAATTCATCATCATCACTTCAAATCTCATCAATATCACAAGATATCCAAGACCCCCATACAGTCCCAAACCAAAGAAAGTAAGAAGAGAAGTAGGATTCCTACTTTGCCTAGTTGAAATTTAGTTGATTTGGTGCCTTAGATGGAAGCTACACTTGACGAGACTTGAAGAGAAGTTGAAGATGGAGTAGAGAGGAGTGTGAATGGAAGAGAAATGAAGGGGATTCAGCCTCTTGTCTTGACCGAAATTATCGAGGGCAAAGAAGGAATTGAACCCAAACATGTGGAGCAAGGAGTTGTGTGATTGGAGGATTTGAGTAGGTTATTCAACTTGGTTTTGTGGCTAATTCTTGGCTCAAAATGGCGCCACCTATGGGAGTGTTGTGGCTGAATCCTAGCCCATCCTTCTCGGGTTCTCATAATGATTCTTCTATTGGTTCGGTTCCGACAGTTTAAAATACCGAAATCTTATCGATTTCTCTTAAATCGGCAAACCGGTTTTAGAAAATTTCTATGAGGTTTCTTATATTCCCAATTTAATTCCATCAAGCCTAATCACTTCTAAATTACACTTAATTGGCTTTAAGCAAATGCCTAATCGAATTCCGATTAAACCCACTTATTCGATAAAAATCGAACAACTAGGTTACTAACGATAAAATTTTTCTGAGGTTACAATGCATACACCCCTACCCCCATGCATGGTTATATGTTTAAGATTTGCTCCTCTCGTCTCTCATAAAAAACACCCCTCTCACTTGATACAATCTGTCAACAGACATACACACATAGACCTTGCATTGAGCCTAAACCCAACCTATTAAGATAAACAAACTTTCAAATGAGTCCGATCCTTGTCTTATTATTAAACAAGTGAGGTTAGGTCACATCAAATATAGGTAAGGACACATGCTTTGATAGGCTGTCTAACTTATTTCCACCCCTATTTCGTATAATGACCCTTCTTGCGATCACCAATCATACCACTAGGATATTTGGTTATTACTCATTTTCCAAGAACTTAGCCAATTAATTGGCTTTCACTTTTCTAAAATTATTTTAGGAATATTATTATGGTGCAAAAATTTGTGGTGCATAGTTCATCATTTCATGTCGTTACATCAAGCCATAATCAAGGTTTTGGCACATTTATAAGCATGGAAACCAGCCAGACATATTGCCCACGTATCATAATCTAAACAACTACAGCAGTATCATTTTTTTATTTAAAAAGAATAAATTCTTTCATGCTCTTACTAATTATCACCTATTTTTATTTGGAAAAAAATTAATTCGATAAGTGATATGATTGAAATTATATAAAAAAAAATCCTATTTTTCAAAATTTTTTATGCTGCTGTTTTCCAATTAGTGATTTGCATTCCTTGTTGAGGTGAAACTATTTTCAATAGTTATAATTTATGTTTTTCTTTTTAACTTTTAGTTTATTTTAATTTAAAACTCAAAACATATGTTTAATGAATAGTAGGGATTTTGAGATTTCATAAAATTTATTGGTTTATTAAAATTTTGACCTTGATATATAACTAGGAATCTATTGTTATAGATGATTTTTGTTACTCACATATATAACTAGATAATGTTGTTTTGTCACATTATAAAGTTGTAACTAAAGTTTATTTATTTTATCATCATATTGGTTTGGCCAAAGTTTTCAATAAATTAATTTTGATGGATAAATACTTCTTCTTTTTTGAAGGGTTGACAGATAAACTCTTACGGCTTCATTATCAATTTTAGACGGGAATAAGAACACTCCCTTATTACCAAGCAGGAGATCACGAGGATAAAATCCTACTGTCGGTGATCATAGCTTTTTTTGATCTGTCAAGTCGTGCAAGTTAGATCTAGTCTGTATCTCTCGGTGTGTATTTTCCCATATCTTTCTAGGCTTTTATATATTGCAGTTAGATTAAAAAAAAAAAAATTGTAAATCATCGTTTCCTCCCCAAACTCATCCATCTATTTTTAAAACATAAAATTCTGAACATAAAAGTGTTTCGCAATTTACTTCATTGTTACGATTTCTGTTAAATATCTATTATCTATTCGCTATGTGATTAATTTCACAACACCCACCATTCTTACGAGCAAAGTTCTAAAAGAAATGCTATCGAAAAAATTCTAATCACGGAAAAACTGCTTTTATTAGAGATATAAGCATAAATTATAGTTATTTGAGGGAGACCAGTACATCATACAGCTAAATGGCCGATCATTCCCCACGAGCCATCGAGATTAAACATTAACAAAAGAAGTTTCCTTAGCAGGAGGTACTGGATCAGGTGACTGGGCCGGGTTTGGGCCTGTAGGAACAAGCCTCTTGATCACATGGTTGGAACCAAAGTCATGCTTAGGAACAAATGAGTTTTTCGCTGGTGGCACTGGATCAGGTGACTCTGCTGGATTTGGACCTGATGGAACAAGCCTCTCGATCCCATAATTGAAAGCATTCGAAGCACCATAACCATTGGAAACGAAAGAACCTTCCATAACAGGAAACGGGTCAAGAGATTTTGTTGGATTTGTATCCGAAGGAACTTGTGTCGTGCCCTGACTCAAGAGATGGCAATTGGCAACAACAGAAAGGAACATGAAAGTCACAACACCGAGAAACCAAAACTTTGAGAATTCCATGTTTGAAGTTGGTGTGTTGGCAATGCCATAACGATCTATTAAATAGTGGGGCTATGGCCTCTTGGTTTCTCTGTTATTAAGGCGTTAAAGGTTACAATTTTAGCATCAATTCCAAGGAGCAAAAATCGCAATTATTGTCCACAAAATCTAATTTTACTAGTTGGATATTTCATTATTTCAAGGATGCCAATATCAATCAATTTATCAAGTTATTACTCTTGGAGACTGGAGCGCATATTATAAAAAGAAATAACAAGTAACAAAATCTAAAATATTTGTTAGAAGATACTCCCTCCTTTTTAATATACCTGTCAGTTTGACCAAAGTGATACATTTAAAAATTAATGTATATGAAATTCAAATATATTGATTTTCATATCTGTCAATTTGACTAAAGTGGTATATTTGAAAATCAATGTATCTGGATTTCAGATACATTGATTTTCAAAGGTATTAATTTGGTCAAACTAATAAATATATTATTATAATAAATTTCAATAATAATTATTTTCTACTATTCCTTTGTATTACTTAATTTGCTTAATTATATTTGCAAGTTTATGTCTTTTGCATATATAAAGCAATACCTTCACTAACATAGGGTTGGGCAAGTATCTTAATCCTTTTACCAAAGGTCTCATATTCAAGTTCTAGGAATAGAAAAAAATTTTGCTAAGAGACCCTACGCCTTTTAAGGATCTCCTCAAATCAAATCGAACCGAATTAATCGAGTTGTTGGTAATTGGGTCTGGATACCATGATTCCATCGAGACCAAAAAAAAAAAAGGCAATACCTTTTTTTGAAACTTTGTAATGAACAGTATATTTATATATAGAAAACAATAATTCAATTTCCAAATACCATATACTAGCATATATATAATTAATTTTTTTTTTCTAAACAACCAATATTCAAAGTTCACTGCATTCAAGCAAAAAAAAAAAAATCAAATTCAAGATATTACTTGAGTGAAATAAGTGTAAAATCTTTTGAATGAACTAAGCATTGATATATATAGAATTAAATAAAGTCAATTAGAGTTGACTCACCTGGTTAGTCTTTCATTCATGCATCACCATTAGTTCGGTTCAATTCTTGGGATTTCTAGTTGTAGTTCATCTATGACTATATTTGTAAGCGTTTGATAAAATTAGAGACATGTTCTGACCTTGGATTAGGTCAATCTTCCCTCCAACTTAAATTTTTGTTAATAAAAAAATATTGAAATAAATGAATCAAAATTTAAAAGTAAATTGATTGAGAAAATGATTATTTTTAACTAATATTATCATATTATATAATTTAATTATTTACCTATATTTGTAATTTCGTGTCTTCCCCATAAAACTATGTCTTTTTAAAGAAAAAAGTTTGAAAATGGTGAATATATAGATGAAAAATAATACATACATACATACATACATACATATATATATATATATATATATATATATATATATATATATATATATATATATATGTATCACATTTTATAAAATTTTTAAAATGTTAAGTACATTAACCTTTTATATAATCGTTGCCTTAAAAAGGCACCTTTGACATAATAGATTTTATGTTTTATGATACATTTTACCAGGTTTGATTTTGGAGCAGCAACTCTAAAAAATTGTCTATTTTCTACACAATCGAACTTTGAATGGATTTAAAAATATTCAGAATAGACATTATTGTCTCTATATTTCATTGTGAGTTTTTACCATTAATATATTTTCATAAATCTTCATCAATTACTTAAGTTTTTGGTTACATTTCGAAGTCTGTGAGCCTGTTGATAGATGAGGTAATTATACGCACCGTTACGTAACAAACGATTATGTGGTGCATCCAACATCTTGCTTAGATTTGCAAAGCAAAATTCTTTTGGTACGATAAATTCAACTTGATTTAAAGGATACCTAAAGTCAGCATTAAAAGGACGAAATATTTTCTTTTTTCCTGGCACGAAATCTTACGTATTATTTATTAACATAAATAATTTTTCATATGATAATTAATAAAAATATCCAGAACATATTGTCTTCACTAGGCAATTCCTCTTCTTTTTCTCCTTCTTCTTTTTTTTGGACATGGTCTAGTCAAGCAACTTGGAACATATTTTGATATTACAGTCTATTTATCTATTTATATAATAAAATTCACTTGAAGGTTGCATTAATTTCGATGTGTAATTAAAAAATTATATTGCATAAAAATAAGAATTAGTCATATTTTTTTTATGTATTATAATGATTAAAAATTATAATTAGTATTTAACTACTCAAGTTCTCTAATAATAATGATATTTAATTTTAAAATTTAAAATAAATTTTTAATGACCTGTATTATTAAAATAAATTTTGCAAACATAATAAATATTACTGAATAATATTGTTTGATATGAATAAAATCGTATATATTGATTTTAACTAATATAATACAATTTAAAAAAATATTGTATTATTATATTTAATTCTAGTTTATATTTAATTAAATAATAAATTTACTATAAGAGAATAGCATTTTACCGATGGATTTATTGATGAAAAAGGTTTGCTAGTAAAAACTTGGTTGGTAAAATTTACTGACGGAAAAATGTATCAGTCAGTAAAGTATCGATGAATTTTTTGTTGGTAAAAATATATTAATTTGTCAATATTTTTGAGAAAATTCGTCCCCATTTTCATTTTGATGTAATATACTTCGACGAATTAATAAAAATAGGTATGGAATATTCCATCAGTACTATTGCATTTAAAAATTATTATTATTATATCTTCCGTCAGTATAATTGAGATAGAGGTTTTTTTATATTAAAATATTAATAATTAATGATGAAATATCCATCAGTAATGTCAATGTATATTTTTTTTACTAATGATACCTTTTTTTAATTAAATTTAATTATTATTTCTATTTTTTATTTCTTTATAATTTTTTTATTTTATTTAAAAAATTATATAATTTAAAATAATGATTATGCACACAAATTAATTGCAAGTCGAATAAATAAATTAATTATCTAACTATTCACATATAAAATGTAAAGGGGAAAAAAAAAATAAATCAAGAGAAATCCTCAGCATCAAAACTGTCGGATGAAGAAGAATTAGCTGGTGTTAAATGACTTGCCTGTATCGATCGGAAGAAGTCCATCATCTCCTTCCACAACCTTTTCTTGTCCTGCTTCGATTCCTTCTTCAAGGTCTTAATCTGGTTGGCAAATTGCTTCCCCAACTTAGATTTCTCTTGGAGAAAACACTACTCTTGCTCCTCGATCCATGAGCTTCAGCCTAAAGATCCGTATTGAGCTTGAAACCATCTCGCAAAGCTCATAATTAGCAGTAGACCCCCTAATCGAGGCTCCACTCATAGATCTGTAGGTGCAGCGTAGTAGGTCCCCGAGCATTAGATGCAGTTCTTGTAAGAACGGTCGATTGTATCTGGCCACACCATGCTCTCATCAATAAATGGGTAATCCTGAGCGCCATTCTCAACTTGCTGGGTCTGCTAGGACCTAGCTTCTTGCAATTGCTATGTGAACTCGGCCTATAATTATAATTAAGTGAAATAAATTAGACTTTGAGAAGGGAATATATTAGGAATAATTGAAGTAGGAATTGAGTTTATAAATTACATAAGACTACTTGGAGGATTAGTCGACCCACTATGTCTTGTCCTCCTTCAAAGTGTGGGTTTCTCGAAACAACTCTCCCTGAGTAATTTGCCTGTTTCAGAGCTTAGCCTGCATTTCAAAGTCATTTTGACATCATAAAAAGTAAATATACAAATAATTATTAAATCAAATACAAAAGCAATTTAACTTGGTAACTTACCATCTATGCCCTGGTGGACTCTATGGTGGCCGAGCCACTACAATGGAGTGAACCACCCTTAATTGAGGCTCTACTAGCCTAAGCCTTTGCTGTCATGACCCAAACAGGCCATGATCGGTGCATAAGGGATAAGTCTCCTAGCAAGCCTTCCATCACCCATTTTTCAAGAAATTCGGATAGAGTCTCCCTTGTATTTGGGATAATTCCCAAATACGGATCTTTGTCCTGCACATAAAAACAAGCACATTCATCCATTTGGCTGGTAACCTGTCAATTAGTAAGGTGAAATCCCCGTAAATTGTTGCCGACAGTAACACAATTTCTTTCAATCTTTGATTAAATATGCTTTATGTATGTGGACACTGGATAGCGGTGAGTTTTATCATGCTACGAAGGGGATTAGGGAAGGAAAAACATAGCATTTAAAAGCTATGATGTTAGAAATAGTGAGATTGTGTGGGTAGCTTGATGTCTTGGATCGGTGGGGGTAGAATCAATGTAGGTGTTTGGCCAATCGTTGTCTTATTTATAGGGTGTTAGGGTGTAAGGGCGTAATCTATTGTGCATGATAGCTTGTGGTTTCAGAAAGATTAGGAAATTTTAGGATATTCCAATTTTCTTCGACTGCAGTTGGAGTCAATGAAGAATGGAAGTACATAGAAGAGAGAGTAATCCGAGGGTAGGGGAGAATGATGGCAACATCGAAGTAGAAGGTTCATGTTCCACCAACAGGCAAAGTAGGGACGAGGTAAATGTAAAATTTAAGTTTCATGAATACTAATTTTTCGATAAGTATTATTTAAATACTCAACTCACTAAAAGGAAAGTGAGGAGTAAGGCTAACAGAGTTCAAAAGTAATAACAATATTATAAAATAACTAGATAGCTTCTCATAACACCTTGAGTTTTCTCTTTTCTTCAAGTTCTTTCATACCAATTCTAATTCTAATCATAACATACATGCATAATCAACTATAATTCATCATCATCACTTCAAATCTCATCAATATCACAAGATATCCAAGACCCCCATATAGTCCCAAACCAAAGAAAGTAAGAAGAGAAGTAGGATTCCTACTTTGCCTAGTTGAAATTTAGTTGATTTGGTGCCTTAGATGGAAGCTACACTTGATGAGACTTGAAGAGAAGTTGAAGATGGAGTAGAGAGGAGTGTAAATGGAAGAGAAATGAAGGGGATTCAGCCTCTTGTCTTGACCGAAATTGTCAAGAGCAAAGAAGGAATTGAACCCAAACTTGTGGAGTAAGGAGTTGTGTGATTGGTGGATTTGAGTAGGTTATTCAACTTGGTGTTGTGGCTAATTCTTGGCTCAAAATGGCGCCACCTATGGGAGTGTTGTGGCTGAATCCTAGCCCATCATTCTCGGGTTCTCATAATGATTCTTCTATTAGTCCGATTCCGATAGTTTAAAATACCAAAATCTTACCGATTTCTCTTAAATCGGCAAACCGGTTTTAGAAAATTTCTATGAGGTTTCCTATATTCCCAATCTAATTCCATCAAGCCTAATCACTTCTAAATCACACTTAATTGGCTTTAAACAAATGCTTAATCGAAATCCGATTAAACCCACTTATTCGATAAAAATCGAACAACTTGGTTACTAACGATAAAATTTTTCTGAGGTTACAACGCACACACCCCTACCCCATGCATGGTTATATGTTTAAGATTTGCTCCTCTCATCTCTCATAAAAAACACCTCTCTCACTTGATACAATCCGTCAACAGACATACACACATAGACCTTGCATTGAGCCTAAACCCAACCTATTAAGATAAACAAACTTTCAAACGAGTCTGATCCTTGTCTTATTATTAAACAAGTGAGGTTTGGTCACATCAAATACAGGCAAGGACACATGCTTTGATAGGCCGTCTAACTTATTTCCACCCCTATTTCGTACAATGACCCTTCTTGCGATCACCAGTCATACCACTAGGATATTTGGTTATTACTCATTTTCCAAGAACTTAGCCAGTTAATTGGCTTTCACTTTTCTAAAATTATTTTAGGAATATTATTATGGTGCAAAAATTTGTGGTGCATAGTTCATCATTTTGATGTCGTTACATCAAGCCATAATCAAGGTTTTGGCACATTTATAAGCATGGAAACCAGCCAGACATATTGCCCACGTATCATAATCTAAACAACTACGGCAGTATCATTTTTTTATTTAAAAAGAATAAATTCTTTCATGCTCTTACTCATTATCACCTATTTTTATTTGGAAAAAAATTAATTCGATAAGTGATATGAATGAAATTATATAAAAAAAAAATCCTATTTTTCAAAATTTTTTATGTTGCTGTTTTGTTTTCCAATTAGTGATTTGCATTCCTTGTTGAGGTGAAACTATTTTCAATGGTTATAATTTATGTTTTTTTTTTTTGTTTAACTTTTAGTTTATTTTAATTTAAAACTCAAAACATATGTTTAATGAATAGTAGGGATTTTGAGATTTCATAAAATTTATTGGTTTATTAAAATTTTGATTTTGATATATAACCAGGAATCTATTCTTATAGATGATTTTTGTTACTCATATATATAACTAGATAATGTTTTTTTGTCACATTCTAAAGTTGTAACTAAAGTTTATTTATTTTATCATCATATTGGTTTGGCCTAAGTTTTCAATAAATTAATTTTGACAGATAAATACTTCTTTTTTTTTTGAAGGGTTGACGGATAAACACTTACGCCTTCATTATCAATTTTAGACGGGAATAAGAACACTCCCTTATTACCAAGCAGGAGATCACGAGGATAAAATCCTACTGTCGATGATTATAGCTTTTTTTGATCTGTCAAATTGTGCAAGTTAGATCTAGTCTCTAGCTCTTGGTGTGTATTTTCCCATATCTTTCTAGACTTTTATATATTGCAGTTAGATTTAAAAAAAAAATTGTAAGTCATCGTTTCCTCCCCAAACTCATCCATCTATTTTTAAAACATAAAATTCTGAACATAAAAGTGTTTCGCAATTTACTTCATTGTTACGATTTCTGTTAAATATCTATTATCTATTCGCTATGTGATTAATTTCACAACACCCACCATTCTTACGAGCAAAGTTCTAAAAGAAATGCTATCGAAAAAATTCTAATCACGGAAAAACTGCTTTTATTAGAGATATAAGCATAAATTATAGTTATTTGAGGGAGACCAGTACATCATACAGCTAAATGGCCGATCATTCCCCACGAGCCATCGAGATTAAACATTAACAAAAGAAGTTTCCTTAGCAGGAGGTACTGGATCAGGTGACTGGGCCGGGTTTGGGCCTGTAGGAACAAGCCTCTTGATCACATGGTTGGAACCAAAGTCATGCTTAGGAACAAATGAGTTTTTCGCTGGTGGCACTGGATCAGGTGACTCTGCTGGATTTGGACCTGATGGAACAAGCCTCTCGATCCCATAATTGAAAGCATTCAAAGCACCATAACCATTGGAAACGAAAGAACCTTCCATAACAGGAAACGGGTCAAGAGATTTTGTTGGATTTGTATCCGAAGGAACTTGTGTCGTGCCCTGACTCAAGAGACGGCAATTGGCAACAACAGAAAGGAACATGAAAGTCACAACACCGAGAAACCAAAACTTTGAGAATTCCATGTCTGAAGTTGGTGTGTTGGCAATGCCATAACGATCTATTAAATAGTGGGGCTATGGCCTCTTGGTTTCTCTGTTATTAAGGCGTTAAAGGTTACAATTTTAGCATCAATTCCAAGGATCAAAAATCGCAATTATTGTCCACAAAATCTAATTTTCCTAGTTGGATATTTCATTATTTCAAGGATGCCAATATCAATCAATTTATTAAGTTATTACTCTTGGAGACTGGAGCGCATATTATAGAAAGAAATAACAAGTAATAAAATCTAAAATATTTGTTAAAAGATACTCCCTCCTTTTCAATATATTTATCAGTTTGACCAAAGTGATACATTTGAAAATTAATGTATATGAAATCCAAATATATTGATTTTCATATCTATTAATTTGACCAAAGTGGTACATTTGAAAATCAATATATCTGGATTTTAGATACATTGATTTTAAAAGGTATTAATTTGGTCAAACTAATAAATATATTATTATAATAAATTTCAATAATAATTATTTTCTACCATTCCTTTGTATTACTTAATTTGCTTAATTATATTTGCAAGTTTATGTCTTTTGCATATATAAAGCAATACCTTCACCAATATAGGGTTGGTCAAGTATCTTAATCTTTTTACCAAATGTCTCAGGTTCAAGTCTTCGGAATAAAAAAATTTTTCGCTAAGAGTCCCTACCCCTTTTAAGGATCTCCTTGAATCAGATCAAACCGAATTAATCGAGTTGCTGGTAATTGGGTTCGGATACGTGATTCCATCAAGACCAAAAAAAAAAGGCATTCCTTTTTTTGAAACTTTATAATCAACAATATATTTATATATAGAAAACAATAATTCAATTTCCAAATACCATATACTAGCATATATATAATTAATTTTTTTTTTCTAAACAACCAATATTCAAAGTTCACTGCATTCAAGCAAAAAAAAAAAATCAAACTCAAGGTATTACTTGAGTGAAATAAGTGTAAAATCTTTTGAATCAACTAAGCATTGATATATATAGAATTAAATAAAGTCAATTAGAGTTGACTCACCTGGTTAGTCTTTTATTCATGCATCACCATTAGTTTGATTCAATTCTTGGGATTTCTAGTTGTAGTTCATCTATAACTACATTTTAAGCGTTTGATAAAACTAGAGACATGTTCTAACCTTGGATTAGGTCAATATTCCCTCCAACTTAAATTTTTGTTGATAAAAAAATATTGAAATAAATGAATCAAAATTTAAAAGTAAATTGATTGAGAATAAATTACAATGATTATTTTTAACTAATATTAACACATTATATAATTTACCTATATTTGTAATTTCGTGTCTTCCCCATAAAACTATGTCTTTTTAAAGAAAAAAGTTTGAAATTGGTGAATATATAGATGAAAAATAATAATAAGTATTGGCTGGCCTTAAGCCTCTTATATTTAAGAAAATAAAAAATTTGATTAGTTGTTTATATACATACACACACACACACACACACACACATATATATATATATATATATATATATATATATATATATATATATATATATATATATATATATATATATATGTATCACATTTTATAAAATTTTTAAAATGTTAAGTATGTTAACCTTTTATATAATAGTTGCCATAAAAGGACACATTTGATATAATAGATTTTATGTTTTATGATACATTTTACTAGGTTTGATTTTGGAGCAGCAACTCTAAAAAATTGTCTATTTTCTACACAATCGAACTTTGAATGGATTTAAAAATATTTAGAATAGACGTTATTGTCTCTATGATTTCTAACTTATCAGACTTCTTGTGTGTGAGCATGTAGTATTTTATTCTCTGAAGATATCGCAAAACCCATTTAGCTGCTACCCAATAATCTATTCACGAATTACTCAAATGTCTACCTAACATCCCAACAATACACGCAACATCTAGACATGAACAAAATTGAACATACATTAAACTTCCCATTGTTGAAGCATAGGTAATCTTCTATATTTCCTGAGTTTCAAAATCATTCTTAGGGCACTGATTAAGATTGAAGTTGTCTCCTTTAGCAACAAAGATGTTTCCTGGTTTGCAATTCTACATGCCAAATCTCTTAAGTGCCTTTTCAATATTGCTTTTTTTTTGTGATAATCCAAGAATACCTCGAGAGCAATCTCGATATATCTGAATCCCTAATTCAAAAGAGGCGGCCCCAAGATTTTTCATTTCAAATTGCTTTGATAGGAATCTCTTGGTTTCATGTAATAAGCCTATATCATAGCCGGTAAGCAGTATGTCATTGACATACAAAACCAGAAAGATATACTCACTTCAACTGAACTTATGGCTTGTACAATCTTTAGCCATATTCATCTCAAAACCAAATGCGGTAATAACTTGACAAAATTTATAATACGACAAATGAGAAGCTTGCTTAAGCTCATAGATGGATTTCTTTAATTTACAAACCATATTCCTTGTGTCTCCTAACACAAAGTTTTCTGGCTGCACCATGTAAATTGTCTCATCAATGTCACCATTGAGAAACATAGTCTTTACATTGGTCTGATGTAACTCAAGATCAAAATATGCCACTAATGCATTTATTGTCCCAAAAGAGTCTTTGATGAAATTAGAGTGGAAGTCTCTTTACAATCAATGCCTTCCTTTTGAGTAAAGCCCTTCGCAACAAGATGTGTCTTATATCTCTCCACATTACCTTTCAAATCCCTTTTGGTTCTAAATATCCATTTGCAACCAATGGGCTTCATTTATGGACTTAACCTCTTCATTTATGGTGTCAATCAACTTTTGAAAATTATTATATTCCATGGCTTTTTGAATGTTGATTGGATCATCTTCCACTAATCCATTATCTTTCGCATGTTCTTGGAGAAATATAATGTAATCGTCAGTAACTGCACTTCTCCTTTCTCTAGTAGATCTCCTTAATGGCATTTGTTCTTGAGGTTGTTGAGTTTGTTCTTCAGGACTAACCTACTAATTATGATTAGGGAGATTTTCAATATTGTCTTGCGGTTCCAATATTGTTTTTTAAACAACATCAGGAATAAGAGTCTAATAATTGTCAATAACAATCATAGGAAGAGGAACAGGTTCCTCTTCAAAGAGAAAGTCTCTAATCTTATTTCTTTCCCTAAACTCAATATCCTCAAAGAACTGGGCATTTTCGGTCTTAAAAATTCATCTAGTAGGAGGATCATAAAATTTATGTCCTCAAGATCGTTCAAAGTATCCAGCAAAGTAGTTATTAACCATTCTTGGCTCTAGTTTCTTTTCATTAGGCCTATAAGGCCTTGCCTCAGCTGGACAACCCTAAATATGTAACTATTTTATACTGGGATTCTCGTCAGTCCATAATTCATAAACAGTTTTAGCGTAATGCCCCGGTCAAGACCTTGGCTTGAGTGGCATTGGAAATAAGAAAGAGGAAAAAAAAAAAACCAAAATTTGGGAACCTGGAAGTCATGCTCAAGCATAGGCTCTTGCACTCTAGCATACTCCTAGGATAGGGCAAGGAAAGTTTTGGACCTAAGCCACACTTGAGAGCAACCTCCTACACTCCAATGTGCCCGAGTCGACATCACAAATAAAAAGGGGGCTACTAGCCCTAATATCTTATCTTTCTCTCCCCTCTCTCATTTCCTTTCTCTCTTCTACATTTAGATCTTCTTTGTTGGGTATGTTATCATCTTATTTCTTCCTATATTACCTTTTTCCCTTACCCAACTATTATTAGCTATATTCATAGCACTTCTACCGATTGAACTCTTTGTTTGGTAAGTCAAGGGAAGCTTTGGGAAGCAAGGGAGGAGATCTAGACTTTCCATCTTATTTTTCTCCATTATTTGGTACTCAAAGGTAATTCTTAACTTAAAATCCCTTTTATATCAAGATTTAGAAAATTTTTTCCTAAAGGATTAATTCTTGGGCTAAGATTTGGAGTCCCAATGTCCAAAATCTTGGGGTTTTTCAAGTTTAAAGGTATTTTAAGTTATGCTCTTATCTCTATGGTTAAGGTTTAATATACTGTAATGTTATGGTATTAGATCTATTCTTTGAGCGATTGGTTGACCCGATAATTTCATCAAGGAGTTCCCACCTTTCTAGCTAGAGTACTGTAAGTAAATAGTTTATCTATTGTACATTTTAAAATAGATATAAATATAAGAGTTATATATGTTAAGTATGTATCTTTTATATATTATATGAATTTTCCAGGGAAGTTGGATAGTAAAACAAAGGTTTAAGAATTTAATTTTCCCTATAACTAAAATGCTAATGGATAAGAATGACTTTATGGTACAGATTTTATATAAAGTGCATAGGACTTGCTTATTTGTGCATAATTTCCAATTTGATTCGAAATTATTGTAATTTATGAGATTTTTAGCTATTCATATAAGGAAATGAATAATTTTCTAGCTAAGCTATGTCAAAGAAGTTTGTTTCATCAAAGAAAGGAAAACTAAAAATTTAGAGTTCCAAAATTGAAGAAAAAGGGGTTTCTGGAATTGAAATTTATCGTCAGTAAAAAGGAGCTTATTTATGTTATATTTTAAACTTGCTTTAAAATTAGATATGTTCTGATGAAAGGATTATGGATTACACTCAGTAAAGGTAATAAGGTTGAGAATTTAGTTTTTGCATTTGAAAATTATATTCAAAAGAGGAAACGAGTTTTGTGGGATGAGCCCTTTATAGAACTGTAGCTAACAGTGGTGTGCGTTAGACTTGTTGCACCTCGTACGAACCCTAGCTTGCCAGGGAGGTGCTAGCCTAGCATGTTAGGGTGACATGGCCGGCTTGTAGTTTCACTAAGGGCTGGCTGTTAATGCTGCTCAAGGAAGTAAGATAACAATTTTACAGTTGTAGTCTCCTACTAGCTACTTTACACTTTATTTTACCAAACATATAGAAAGGCTACACGTCTAGTGATTTTTTAGAATTTAAGGTTACTTTAAATGTGTTACATGATGGAATTGATACTAGATGTTTTGTTTGGCAAGCATATTTTTAGTTGTTCTAAAAATGTTTATAAGGATTATTTCTCTGGTAGTTTTTAGAATTTAAAAAAGGAATATTTCCCGAGATATTTTATATGTAAGATGTATTTTCAATGACTCTTTTGTCATGGTATATATATAAATATATATATATATATATATATATATATATATATATATTAAATGAGCATATTTTCGATAGGTTTTCAGTATAGTGTTATGTATAAGCCCAACAAAGGCAAGTTTAAATTGAATAAATGTAGTCTGGCTCTGTCCCATGCTCGCTATAGATCAATTATCTCTCACTGAGTTGTTTAAATTACCTAGTTGCCTCCCCATGTTTCAAGTGCCAAGGTAAGTTAGAGTTTGGCTACTTGAGCTCAGTAGTTAGCTACTAGTTACCTTCCAGTAAGCCTAATGTTTGAGTAGGCCTTCTCTTGTCATCATAAGGATTACGGTATATGGTCTAGTGCTCCATTGCACTATAGGTAGGGTCTTCAGCTGTGGTGGTTATGGTCCTGTTGTACTGAATAACATGTGTGTATATCTATTTATATATCTATTTAGTATTTTGGTTGCCTATAGATTGATTATATACATGAATAGTATGTGGGGGAAATCCAGTTTTTAAGGGGAACCCCGCCAATTTTTAGCACAATCTCAATTGACACTTGCTAGGGAACCAAAGTTCGCTATAGGCCAATCACGACCAGACTGGGTTGTGACAAAAGTGGCATCAGAGCATTAGGTTTCCCTATGGTTAATAGAGCAAGTGTCATTTAGTGGAATCACAATTATGTAAATTGAAGCGCACCCATTTCCTTAGTTTGTGGTAATATGAGATGCCTATATGAATGTTGTTGTTGTTCTTCATCCATTGGTTATTCTATATATTCCTCAATGTTGTTCACAATGTTTATGTGATAATCTAGGAGTTGTTGCTCCTATTTCATTTATGATCCTAGCTTTAAAGCTTAATCATCTACTCCTAATCTATTGTTAGGTTTTGATTCCCTTGTGGAAAACATGGATCTCAAACAACCTATGATTTTTATGTCACGTTGAGAGCATATGATGTAGAAAAAAATATGATTGGGGGGTTGGTAACAAAACATTAGAAAAGAGTAAATATCTTTCTATGACTCGTGGTGTAGTTTTGATGAGTTAAAAGATGATCTCCCGTTTGTTCTCTTTGATATTACATAAGAGCTTGTCGGGTTTGAATGGCCTTGCTTGATCTTGAGTTGTTGATTATGAACTTCATGTAGCCAGTGGGCTAAATTTGAAGGTGTTAAGGCTTAAGTTTTAATATTTAAGGGCGCAAAAGAAAAACATCTTTTGATTGCTTGTATATGCATAAAAAGGCCTAGAGTAAAAGCTTGCCATTTTGGGATTTAAGTTTAATCTGGAGTATTTGAGTATGATTCGAAGAATAACTATGATAGATAGGACTCACCTCTTCAACAAGTGAATAAGTAATGTCAATATAAACTTTTATGCTAGAATTTCATCCGTGAGGAGTTTACCAAAGGTATGATTATTTAAAAGTTCTACTTTGATGGCATGGATATCTAAATGGATTTCTTATAGTGCTAAACTAGATAAGGTTGAGGGAAAGTTTGCAAGAAAAATTCTCCGTTGGTGGTAGTAAGCGTTGTGGCAATGCTCCTAAGTGATGTTGTGGATATGTGGAATCTCCTGCAATGTGCGGGGTTGAGATAAGGATAGACATTATCATAAGATTGACTTGAAAAGTTAAAGGGGTTTCCCTATAGGGAACATTTTCTATAGGGAACATTGTGAATCTTGGTATATGATTTGGGCTTAATGCTCCAAGATGTAGCTTGCATGTCATGCCCAAGCAGTGTTAATGAAAGAGTAATTGGAAGATCTATTGATCGTTGTGTACGATTTCCTCACTCAACGAAGGAAGCAGCATGTATAAAGTAACTAAAACTTAAGGTTTGGCATCTGAGTAAGAACTTGTAGTTAAGGTAATTTGGATGGAGTGTCTCATGAGATATCATGAGCTATTTCTTAGGATGAAGTTATGAGATCAAGATTTTTAATAACAATGTTAGGAAGTAAAGAACACGCAAGAAAGATACAAGTTAGTTTACTTCTGTAGTAGCAGGAGTTGGTGTAAAGTTCTTGTTATCCAACATGGACATAGCTATATCTAGTGCTTGCATAGAGAATATGATAACTAGAAAGTATTTTTCTTAGAGAAAAGTTTTAGTTACTAGAGACTTTACCCCCTTTATGTGGATGTAATGCTCTATGTTAGGTCTAAAGAAAATCTCTTTCTTGAATAACAAGGAAGTGGAACATGGTCGTGGATGATGACCGTTGAAAAAGTAACTATTACTGAAGTGAAAGAAGTTAAAAACAACATCCAAGAGGGTATGTTAGCAAGAAAGGCAGAGCTTGCGGATATGGTTTTAGTAAATTCTAAAGGAAATGCCATAGAAAATGCGAATAAGCTAGGTGTATCTAACCTATCATCTGGGATGAAATTGCAATAGCAAAGGCTAGGGGAAAAGCAATTTATGCTTCCTAAAGGAAGTAATAATGGTCAAATTGGCACAAATCCCAAGACTGCAGTGGTAAAAAGGAAAACAAGAAAGATAAGAATTCATGGGTTGCAACAAATAAGAAAATAGCGCTAGGTTTAATGGTTAAATCAAAATATCCTTAGACATCTAACAATGGTTTCTCCGATGTTAAATCGGTGGGCGATACTGAGGAGCCCAAGCGAAGAAATTCTAAGAGGGGTTAACCTACAGGTGACAGAAATCCTTAAAGAGAAGGGAGAAATATATTAACTTAGCTAGGCAACTATTAGGATATAATCGTCAAGATGGAGTGGGTGATGAATTTTAGTGTAGGGCGGAAATGTGGTAAGTACTGAGAAAGCACCTAAAGATTAGAAGCATGAGCGGGAAAATATTGCTTCAAGAACCATAGTAAAAGAATCATGTTAAGTTGACTAATAACTCTAAATCTATGGATGGGGAGTGTAAATCATATGTTGTGATGAACAACACCTAGTGGAGTCATGTTGATAGGATATGGGACCTTATACAAGGTTGGGTTATAGATTTTGGTTATGAAGAATCCTAAACTAATCAGAGCTTACTTTAAAAGGAGTAGAGAGATCTAAAGAGTTTAAAGGAAGAAAGAACATGACAATCACTAGTGGATGTTTTGATATCGAGAAAGGTTCTTGTGTGGTTAGGGAAAAAGGAAAGAGCAATAACATCCCTAGGATCTTGAAAGTCATATGATATTTCTTTGATTGTTGTGCTAGTGAACTGAATCAATACAAGGCATATGTCTATACCTTAGCCTCTAAGGAAGTATCTAACGAGAAGAGGAAGATGTCACTAAGGACCATCCATCATTTTTTTTTCATGTGGTAGTCTAGTAAAGACTTGTCTTGGACAGAAGTAAAAAGGAAAAAGAAATATGCAAGGTATTCGCTAGTGAAATTCGAGAAACAAAAGGCCCTTTTTGAAATTTGGGGACTAAATTTCTTAAGGGAGGAGAATGTAATACCCCAGTCAAGACCTTAGCCTGAGCGGCATGAGAAATTAGAAAGAGAAAGAAAAACCAAAATTTCGGAACCTAGGAGCCATGCTCGAGTGCAGTCTCCTACACTCTAGTGTGCTTCTAGGACAGGGCAAGGAAGGTTCTGGACCCAAGCCGCCCTCAAGCATAGCCTCTTGTGCTCCAGCACGCTCGAGTCAACATTACATATAAAAATAGGGCTTTCAGACCCAATATCTCACCTTTCTCTCTCCTTTCTCTTTACAGTTTTCATTGTTGGGTATTTTGCTATCTTATCTTCTTCCAATATTACCTTTCTTCCTTACCCAACCATTATTAGCTATATGCATAGCCTTTCTATTGATTGAAATTTTTGTTTGGCAAGTCAAGGGAAGCTCTGGGAAGCAGCAGAGGAGATCTAGACTTCCTACCTTGTTCTTCTCTATTCTTTAGTACTCAAAGGTAATTCTTAAGCTTAAAATCCCTTCAATGTCAAGATTTAGAAAACTTTTTTCCTGAAGCATTAGCACTGGGGCTGGCATCTGGAGTCCTAGAGTCATAAATCTCAGGGTTTTTCAGGTTTAAAGGTAGTTCAAGTTACTCTCTTACTTCTATGGTTAAGGTTTAGTTATACGGTCATATTGTTATGTCAAATCTAATCCAAGAACGACTGGTTGGCCCGACGATTTCCTCAAGGAGCTCCCACCTTTCTAGTTGAAGTATTGTGAGTAGATAGCTTATCGATAATAGATTTTGAAATAGATCTAAATATAAGAATTACATATGTTAAGTATGTATCTTTTATATATTACATAAATTTACCAGAGAAGTTGGATAGTAAAACAAAGGTTTAAGAATTTAATTTTCTATATAACTAAGACACTAATGGATAAAAATGACTTTATGCTATAGATTTTTCATAAAATGCATGGATCTCACTTGTCTGTGTATAGTTTCCAATTTGATTCGAAATTATTATAATTCATGAGGTTATTAAATATTCATATAAGGAAATGAATAATTTTCTAGCCATGCTATGTTAAAGAAGTTTGGGCTATGTTCATTAAAGAAAGGAAAACTAAAAATTTAGTGTTCCAAAATTGAGGGAAAAGGGGTTTTTTGGAATTGAAAATTATAGTTAGTAGAAAGGAGCTTATCTATGCTATATTTCAAACTTGCTTTAAAATTATATATGTTCTAATAAAAGGATTATGGACTATGCTCAATAAAGACAATAAGGTGGAGAATTTAGTTTTTGGATTTAAAAACTATATTTAGTAAAGGAAATGAATTTTGTGGGATGAGCCCTTTGTAGAACCGTAGCTAATTGCAATAGATATTAGACTTGGTGCATTTTGTATAAACCCTAGCTAGCAAGGGAGGTGCTAGCCCAGTGTATTAGGTCGACATGGCCAACTTGTAATTTCACTAAGGGCTGGCCATTGATGCCACTTAGGGTAATAAGATAAGAATTTTATAGTTAATATCTCCCACTAGCTGCTTTACACTTTATATTACCAAACATATAGGAAGGCTATATCTCCAACAATTTTACCAACCATATGGAAGGGTTATATCTCCAACAGTTTTACCAAACATATAGGAGGGCTATACCTCTAGTGATTTTGTAGAATTTAAAATGAGATTACTTTATATGTGTTACATGATGGAATTGATACCAAATACCTTGCTTGGCAAGCACATTTTTAGTTGATCTAAAAATCTTTATAAGGATTATTTCTCCAATGGTTTTTAGGATTGAAAAAGGGACTGTTTCCCTAGGTATTTTTTGTGTAAGACATATTTTCAATGGCTATGTTGTTACCGATATTTTATATATATATATATATTAATGAACATATTTTTAGTAGGTTTTTAGTACAATGCTATGTGTAAGCCCAATAGAGGTAAGTCTAAATTGAATAAATGTAGTCTGGCTCTGTTCCATGCTAGTTATAGATAAATTATTTCTCACTGAGTTATTTAACTCACCCAGTTGCCTCCCCATGTTTCAATTGCTAGGGTAAGTTAGAGTTTGGTTGCTTGAGCTCAATAATTAGCTACCAGTTACCTTCTACTAAGCCCAATGCTTGAGTGGGCCTTTTCTTGTCATCATAGGGATTACGGTATATGGTTTAGTGCTCCATTGAACTATAGGTAGGATCTTGAACTATGGTGGTTATGGTCCTATTGTACTGAATAACCTGCGTGTATATCTATTTAGTATTTTGGTTGCTAGTGGGTTGATTGTATACAAGAATGGTATGTAGGGGAAATCCAATTTTTAAAGGAAGCCCTACCAATTTTCAACAAAATCTCAATTAAGGCTTGATAAGGAATTAAAGTTCCTTATGCACCGGTCACAGCTAGGTCTTTAGTTGGAACTTTATTAAGGATAAAACCTTCATCCTTTAATACCTCTCCCCAGAGTGATTTTGCTAAGATGGTATGACTAATCATACTCCTCACCAAATCCTTTAATGTTTTGTTTCCTTTCTCAGCAACACCATTCATGCTAGTAATACCCGGCACGGTATACTATAGGATGATACCATTTTTTGCACACAATTTGGCAAATCGTCTTGGACATTGTTCAGTTAATCCATCATATCTACCATAGTATTCACCACCACAGTCAGATCTAATGGCCTTAATCCTTTTGCCAAGTTGATTTTCAATCTCAGCTTTTAATGTCTTAAGCATGTCCAGTGATTCAGACTTCTCATCAATGAGATAAAGGTAGCCATAATGTGAAAAATCATCTATGAACGTGATAAAATATCATTGGTCATACCATGAAGCGTTAGGGAACGGCCCACAATATCCATATGTATAAGTTCTAAGACGTTTGAAGATTTGTTGGCACCTAGTCTCCTTGTGTTTGCCTGTTTCCCTTTGATGCGCTCAACACAGACTCTATTAAATCAAGGGGATCAAAAATTCAATCTACCATAAGTCTTCTCATTCTTTGTTTAGATACGTGTCCTAAACGCTAGTGCCAAAGATTAAACATAAAGTACATTTCATATAAACTTCTAATAACTTTTAATTTTGATTATCTATGCATGGTTATATATTTAAGATTCGCTCCTCTCATCTATCATATAAAAACACTCTCTCACTTGATACAACCCCTTGACATACATATGCATACCTTACCAGACAAAATACTATGCTTAAGTCCTAATATTTTACCTGATAAGTTATTACGCGTGGCTAGCTGATTAAATTCCATTTTTAGTTTCATTATTAATTAATCGTGTACCGGAAGTAAAGTAATATAAATAAAAATGCAAAATAAACAAAAATATTGGAAACTGCATCATATATATATATATATAAACAACTATTTTTCAAAGTTATCAAAAGTTATATAAGACATATAGGGTAGAAAAAAAAAATGAGGCCGCTAACACAAAATAAATCAGCTTGTCTAAATGAATAGCCCCCTAACTGGTCCCCATGGGACATTTCATGTACACTGCTAACTCCTATCCATATACTCATGACCCAAATTGCCAAAAGAGGGTCATCTTGTACAACTATTGCTGCTACGGCGAGTACTCCAACTAGATGGATTCCAAATAAAGGAAACCATTTGCCATGCCGGCATCCGCAAGAGTGTAGTCCACACTCAGAGTAGAGGACAAGGAAGATGAACTCTCTGCCTCAGATGGATCCTCCTCAGACATCATAACTGAGGGTATCTACTGTGGTGGTGAGGCTGGCGAAGCCATGGGAGTTGCTGCTGCTACCGGTCCTGCTGCCGCTGCGTATGGAGGTAGAAAGGGATGGGCCATGTATAACGGAATAGCAATGTAAGATACGGTGGGGCAAAGAGTGGATAAGCAAGGGGAACAGCAAAAGCTCTACGAAAGAAGAAGTAAAAATGGAACTGACATCTACCAGATACATATATACAATCTAGAAACGGGTCCAGGTGGATGTGGAGCTCAGGAAACTCAATGAACAAGACACCGGTGGCCGTGTTCTCCATAATCTGAGAATGACGCGGAAATATATAGTAGGGTGAGAAATAAAGATTTCTTAGTAGGGATCCTAAGTTTATATATATCTGCCATCGCTATTATTCTTAATTGTTTCGAGTTTTGGTTAATTACAAGAAAATGTTACCTTAACAGGATATTCTACTAGATTAGTTATAGAAATCATAGCTCGAAACACAGCTTAGTTTTACTTAAGGAAATAAACAAAGAAATAAATAACCAGACCTGTGGTTTTGACATAGTTAAGTAACAGCCATAAATTGAACAATAATAAATATATGTATATATAACATCCAATGGTGCAATTAACTCAATGCATGATAACAGAAACTGTGGATATGCATAAGAAATAATGCACTTGATCTTAACTCATATTTTTCCATATTTGGTCCCCTAGGAGTATATTGGCCATAAAACTCCTGAGTAATAATCCGCTTTTCAGGATCGAGTTCGTCCCTATACAGGGACGCCGGGTTTACTTTCCCTAACTTCCCCACTGATCTATTCCCATTATTTTGTTCAGGAGCTGGCCCAAGTCACATGAAAATCCTTCCTCATTCTTATAAGGGTAGCATTACTTGTCTAATATTTTGACCAATGCATGCATAACTTGTAAATTCATATTAATTGCAATCTCTGCCGAAATCTTGGCAGTATAATGGATCATGTCCGCTTCCCCATGAATAGTGCCAGACAACGAGAAAATTTTAATCAAACAGCAAATCCAATACAGAACATCATATTCATACCAAGAATATAACAATATCAATAGGTGCAAGTTTTAAAATCTTAAGTCTTAATCTATCTTGCAAGTTTTTAATTTCTATTGATGTTCCCGAGTTCGACTCCCAAGATTAAATGGGGTCCAAGTTTTGAGTTCATACAAGTTCTGACCTTCGGGGTTATGTTCGATCTTCCGAGATTATATAATTTCCGACTTCCAGGGTTATATTCGATCTCCGACCTTATTCCACCATCGGTCTTCTAAGACTCTTATAAGTGTGTTTCCTAAATTCCAAGTTTCTAACATTAACTATACCCAATCTAGTTTCCTATTCACTAAGTTCCGAGTTCAACATCAAGTATATCTGATTTAGCTCTCTGTCTACTAAGTTTCTGAGTTCAACCTCAAGTATACCCAATCTAGCTCTCTGTCTACTAAGTTCCGAGGTCAACCTTAAGTATACCCGATCTAGCTCTCTATCTACTAAGTTCCAAAGTCAACCTTAAGTATACCTAATCTAGCTCTCTGTCTACTAGATTTTCGAGTTTCGATACTAACTCAAGTTATTTGTGTTTCATCTCAAACCGCCTTACTTTTAGCCAGAATTGCACTCTTATAAGAGAAAATTCACCAAAAATAGAAATTTGGG
The DNA here is from genome assembly GCA_031439585.1 of Pterocarpus macrocarpus. Lineage (NCBI taxonomy): Eukaryota > Viridiplantae > Streptophyta > Magnoliopsida > Fabales > Fabaceae > Pterocarpus > Pterocarpus macrocarpus. Next base: position 19,606,003 of record CM062517.1, on the reverse strand, counting down.
TGAAATCATGCGAAATTTATATCAATGTAAAGCTAACAGAGTGAGCTTTCAAATGAAAAAGTTGTATATTATTTGAGTGAGTATAATTCGAGATATAAGCCCTAAAACTTGACCCTATTAGATTACCCTATTCCAACCCAGGTTGAACTTATGGTAAATTCATTGATGTACTAGGGATAGTTGGCAACAAATCTGATTCTAAAATTTTTATGGGATGTTTTCTCATATGTTAACTTTTAAACAACATTGGATTCACTCAATTTGAAATTGTGTAGGGTGAGTTACACCCTTCTCAATTCACACTAACCAAATGAAGGTCCTAATTTCTAGGTCAAACTTCAAAAATTCATAACTACCTCTATACTGATCCAATGGCCTTATATTATATATGTATGGAAAGCCCTGAATGTCTAGTTTCATATAAAAATAGATTCATAGAAGTTAAATGGCTGTAGGTAGAGCCGTACACCCTGCCATAGATTGCCGAGGAAAAACCCTAACAGCTACTTGAGTTTTCTCTTTTCTTCAAGTTCTTTCATACCAATTCTAATTCTAATCATAACATACATGCATAATCAACTATAATTCATCATCATCACTTCAAATCTCATCAGTATCACAAGACATCCAAGACCCCCATACAGTCCAAAACTAAGGAAAGTAAGAAGAGAAGTAGGATTCTTACCTTGCCTAGTTGAAATTTAGTTGATTTGGTGCCTTAGATGGAAGCTACTCTTGATGAGACTTGAATAGAAGTTGAAGATGGAGTAGAGAGGAGTGTGAATGGAAGAGAAATGAATGGGAGTCAACCTCTTGTCTTGACCGAAACTGTCAGGGGCAAAGAAGGAATTGAACCCAAACTTGTGGAGCAGGGAGTTGTGTGATTGGTGGATTTAAGTAGGTTATTCAACTTAGTTTTATGGCTACTTCTTAGCTCAAAATGGCGCCACCAATGGGAGTGTTGTGGCTGAATCCTAGCCCTTCATTCTAGGGTTCTCATAATGATTCTTCTATTGGTCCGGTTCCGACAGTTTAAAATACCGAAATCTTACCGATTTCTCTTAAATCGGCAAATTGGTTTTAGAAATTTTCTGTGAGCTTTCTTATATTCCTAATCTAATTCCATCAAGCCTAATCACTTCTAAATCATACTTAATTGGCTTTAAGCAAATGTTTAATCGAATTCCGATTAAACCCACTTATTCAATAAAAACCGAATAACTCGGCTACTAATGATAAAATTTTTCGGACGTTACAATGCACACACCCTTACCCGATGCATGGTTATATGTTTAAGATTTGCTCCTCTCATCTCTCATAAAAAACACCCCTCTCACTTGATACAATCCGTCAACAGAAATACACACATAGACCGTGCATTGAGCCTAAACCCAGCCTATTAAGATGAACAAACTTTCAAACGAGTCTGATCCTTGTCTTATTATTAAACAAGTGAGGTTAGGTCACACTAAATACAGGCAAGGACACATGTTTTGATAGGCTGTCTAACTTATTTCCACCCCTACTTCGTACAATGACCCTTCTTGCGATCACCAATCATACCACTAGGATATTTGGTTATCACTCATTTTCCGAGATCTTAGCCAATTAATTGGCTTTCACTTTTCTAAAATTATTTTAGGAATATTATTATGGTGCACAAATTTGTGGTGCATAGTTCATCATTTCATGTCGCTTCATCAAGCCATAATCAAGGTTTTGGCACATATACAAGCATGGAAACCAGCCAGATATATTGCCCACGTATCATAATCTAAATAACTACGGCAATATCATTTTTTTATTTAAAAAGAATAAATTCTTTCATGCTCTTACTAATTAGCACCTATTTTTATTTGAAAAAAAAAATAATTCGATAAGTGATATGATTGAAATTATTAAAAAAAAAATCTTATTTTTCAAAATTTTTTATGTCGCTGTTTTGTTTTCCAATTAGTGATTTGCATTCCTTGTTGAGGTGAAACTATTTTCAATAGTTATAATTTATGTTTTTTTTTTAACTTTTAGTTTATTTTAATTTAAAACTCAAAACATATGTTTAATGAATAGTAGGGATTTTGAGATTTCATAAAATTTATTGGTTTATTAAAATTTTGACCTTGATATATAACCAGGAATCTATTGTTATAGATGATTTTTGTTACTCACATATATAACTAGATAATGTTGTTTTGTCACATTATAAAGTTGTAACTAAAGTTTATTTATTTTATCATCATATTGGTTTGGCCAAAGTTTTCAATAAATTAATTTTGACGGATAAATACTTCTTTTTTTTAAGGTTGACCGATAAACTCTTACGGCTTCATTATCAATTTTAGACGGGAATAAGAACACTCCCTTATTACCAAGCAGGAGATCACGAGGATAAAATCCTACTGTCGGTGATCATAGTTTTTTTTGATCTGTCAAGTCGTGCAAGTTAGATCTAGTCTGTATCTCTCGGTGTGTATTTTCCCATATCTTTCTAGGCTTTTATATATTGCAGTTAGATTTAAAAAAAAAAATTGTAAATCATCGTTTCCTCCCCAAACTCATCCATCTATTTTTAAAACATAAAATTCTGAACATAAAAGTGTTTCGCAATTTACTTCATTGTTACGATTTCTGTTAAATATCTATTATCTATTCGCTATGTGATTAATTTCACAACACCCACCATTCTTACGAGCAAAGTTCTAAAAGAAATGCTATCGAAAAAATTCTAATCACGGAAAAACTGCTTTTATTAGAGATATAAGCATAAATTATAGTTATTTGAGGGAGACCAGTACATCATACAGCTAAATGGCTGATCATTCCCCACGAGCCATCGAGATTAAACATTAACAAAAGAAGTTTCCTTAGCAGGAGGTACTGGATCAGGTGACTGGGCCGGGTTTGGGCCTGTAGGAACAAGCCTCTTGATCACATGGTTGGAACCAAAGTTATGCTCTGGAACAAATGAGTTTTTCGCTGGTGGCACTGGATCAGGTGACTCTGCTGGATTTGGACCTGATGGAACAAGCCTCTCGATCCCATGATTGAAAGCATTCAAAGCACCATAACCATTGGAAACAAAAGAACCTTCCATAACAGGAAACGGGTCAAGAGATTTTGTTCGATTTGTATCCGAAGGAACTTGTCTCGTGCCCTGACTCAAGAGACGGCAATTGGCAACAACAGAAAGGAACATGAAAGTCACAACACCGAGAAACCAAAACTTTGAGAATTCCATGTCTGAAGTTGGTGTGTTGGCAATGCCATAACGATCTATTAAATAGTGGGGCTATGGCCTCTTGGTTTCTCTGTTATTAAGGCGCTAAAGGTTAAAATTTTAGCATCAATTCCAAGGAGCAAAAATCGCAATTATTGTCCACAAAATCTAATTTTACTAGTTGGATATTTCATTATTTCAAGGATGCCAATATCAATCAATTTATCAAGTTATTACTCTTGGAGACTGGAGCGCATATTATAAAAAGAAATAACAAGTAATAAAATCTAAAATATTTGTTAGAAGATACTCCTTCCTTTTCAATATACCTGTCAGTTTGACCAAAGTGATGTATTTGAAAATTAATGTATATGAAATCTAAATATATTGATTTTCATATCTATCAATTTGACCAAAGTGGTATATTTGAAAATAATGTATCTGGATTTTAGATATATTGATTTTCAAAGATATTAATTTGGTCAAACTGATAAATACATTATTATGATAAATTTCAATAATAATTATTTTCTACTATCCTTTGTATTATTTAATTTGCTTAATTATATTTGCAAGTTTATGTCTTTTGCATATATAAAGCAATACCTTCACCAACATGGGGTTGGTCAAGTATCTTAATCCTTTTACCAAATGTCTCAGATTCAAGTTCTAGGAATAGAAAAAAATTTCGCTAAGAGACCTTACCCCCTTTAAAGATCTCCTTGAATCAGATGGAACCGAATTAATCGAGTTGCCGGTAATTGGGTCTGGATATAGTGATTCTATCGAGACCAAAAAAAAAAGGCAATACCTTTCTTTGAAACTTTGTAATCAACAATATATTTATATATAGAAAACAATAATTCAATTTCCAAATACCATATACTAGCATATATATAATTAAATTTTTCTTTTCTAAACAACCAATATTCAAAGTTCACTGCATTCAAGCAATAAAAAAAAAAAATCAAACTCAAGATATTACTTGAATGAAATAAGTGTAAAATCTTTTGAATTAACTAAGCATTGATATATATAGAATTAAATAAAGTCAATTAGAGTTGATTCCCCTTTCATTCATGCATCACCATTAGTTCGGTTCAATTCTTGGGATTTCTAGTTGTAGTTCATCTATAACTACATTTGTAAACGTTTGATAAAACTAGAGACATGTTCTGACCTTGGATTAGGTCAATCTTCCCTCCAATTTAAATTTTTGTTAATAAAAAATATTGAAATAAATGAATCAAAATTTAAAAGTAAATTGATTGAGAAAATGATTATTTTTAACTAATATTATCACATTATATAATTTAATTATTTACCTATATTTGTAATTTCGTGTCTTCCCTATAAAACTATGTCTTTTTAAAGAAAAAAGTTTGAAAATGGTGAATATATAGATGAAAAATAATATATATATATATATATATATATAATCACAGTTTATAAAATTTTTAAAATGTTAAGTACGTTAACCTTTTATATAATAGTTGCCTTAAAAAGGCACCTTTGACATAATAGATTTTATGTTTTTATGATACATTTTACTAGGTTTGATTTTGGAGCAACAACTCTAAAAAATTGTCTATTTTCTACACAATCGAACTTTGAATGGATTTAAAAATATTCAGAATAGACGTTATTGTTTCTATATTTCATTGTGAGTTTTTACCATTAATATATTTTCATAAATCTTAATCAATTCCTTAAGTTTTTTGTTACCTTTCGGAATCTGTGAGTCAGTTGATAGACGAGGTAATTATACACACCGTTACATAACAAAAAATTATGTGGTGCATCCAACATCTTGCTTAGATTTGCAAAGCAAAATTCTTTTGGTACGATAAAATCAATTTGATTTAAAGGAAACCTAAAGTCAGCATTAAAAAGACGAAATATTTTTTTTTTCTGGCACGAAATCTTACGTATTATTTATTAACATAAATAATTTTTCATATGATAATTAATAAAAATATCCGGAACATATTGTCTTCACTAGGCAATTCTTCTTATTCTTTTTCTCCTTCTTCTTTTTTTTTGGACATGGTCTAGCCAAGCAACTTGGAACATACTTTGATATTACAGTCTATTTATCTATTTATATAATAAAATTCACTTGAAGGTTGCATTAATTTCGATGTGTAATTAAAAAATTATATTGCATAAAAATAAGAATTAGTCATTTTTTATGTATTATAATGATTAAAAATTATAATTAGTATTTAACTACTCAAGTTCTCTAATAATAATGATATTTAATTTTAAAATTTAAAATAAATTTTTAATGACCTGTATTATTAAAATAAATTTTGCAAACATAATAAATATTACTGAATAATATTGTTTGATATGAATAAAATCGTATATATTGATTTTAACTAATATAATACAATTGAAAAAAATATTGTATTATTATATTTAATTCTAGTTTATATTTAATTAAATAATAAATTTACTATAAGAGAATAACATTTTACCGATGGATTTATTGACGAAAAAGGTTTGCTAGTAAAAACTTGGTTGGTAAAATTTACTGACGGAAAAATGTATCATCAGTAAAGTATCGATGAATTTTTTGTTGGTAAAAATATATTAATCTGTCAATATTTTTGAGAAAATTCATCCCCATTTTCATTTTGATGTAATATACTTCGACGAATTAATAAAAATAGGTATGGAATATTCCATCAGTACTATTGCATTTAAAAATTATTATTATTATATCTTCCGTCAGTATAATTGAGATAGAGGTTTTTTTAGATTAAAATATTAATAATTAATGATGAAATATCCATCAGTAATGTCAATGTATATTTTTTTTAATAATGATACCTTTTTTTAATTAAATTTAATTATTATTTCTATTTTTTATTTCTTTATAATTTTTTATTTTATTTAAAAAATTATATAATTTAAAATAATGATTATGCACACAAATTAATTGCAAGTCGAATAAATAAATTAATTATCTAACTATTCACATATAAAATGTAAAGGGAAAAAAAAAAACTAAATCAAGAGAAGTCCTCAGCATCAAAACTGTTGGATGAAGAAGAATTAGCTGGTGTTAAATGACTTGCCTGTATCGACCGGAAGAAGTCCATCATCTCCTTCCACAACCTTTTCTTGTCCTGCTTCGATTCCTTCTTCAAGGTCTTAATCTGGTTGGCAAATTGCTTCCCCAACTTAGATTTCTCTTGGAGAAAACGCTACTCTTGCTCCTCGATCCATGAGCTTGAGCCTAAAGATCCGTATTGAGCTTGAAACCATCTCGCAAAGCTCATAATTAGCAGCAGAACCCCTAATCAAGGCTCCACTCATAGATATGTAGGTGCAGCGTAGTAGGTCCCCGAGCATTAGATGCAGTTCTTGTAAGAACGGTCGATTGTATCTGCCCACACCATGCTCTCATCAATAAATGGGTAATCCTGAGCGCCATTCTCAACTTGCTGGGTTTGCTAGGACCTAGCTTCTTGCAGTTGCTGTGTGAACTCGGCCTATAATTATAATTAAGTGAAATAAATTAGACTTTGAGAAGGGAATATATTAGGAATAATTGAAGTAGGAATTGAGTTTATAAATTACATAAGACTACTTGGAGGATTAGTCGACCCACTATGTCTTGTCCTCCTTCAAAGTGTGGGTTTCTCGAAACAACTCTCCCTGAGTAATTTGCCTGTTTCAGAGCTTAGCCTGCATTTCAAAGTCATTTTGACATCATAAAAAGTAAATATACAAATAATTATTAAATCAAATACAAAAGCAATTTAACTTGGTAACTTACCATCTATACCCTGGTGGACTCTATGGTGGCTGAGCCACTACAATGGAATGAACCACCCTTAATTGAGGCTCTACTAGCCTAAGCCTTTGCTGTCATGACCCAAACAGGCCATGATCGGTGCATAAGGGATAAGTCTCCTAGCAAGCCTTCCATCACCCATTTTTCAAGAAATTCGGATAGAGTCTCCCTTGTATTTGGGATAATTCCCAAATACGGATCTTTGTCCTGCACATAAAAACAAGCACATTCATCCATTTGGCTGGTAACCTGTCAATTAGTAAGGTGAAATCCCCGTAAATTGTCGCCGACAGTAACACAATTTCTTTCAATCTTTGATTAAATATGCTTTATGTATGTGGACATTGGATAGCGGTGAGTTTTATCATGCTACGAAGGGGATTAGGGAAGGAAAAACATAGCATTTAAAAGCTATGATGTTAGAAATAGTGAGATTGTGTGGGTAGCTTGATGTCTTGGATCGGTGGGGGTAGAATCAATGTAGGTGTTTGGCCAATCGTTGTCTTATTTATAGGGTGTTAGGGTGTAAGGGCGTGATCTATTGTGCATGATAGCTTGTGGTTTCAGAAAGATTAGGAAATTTTAGGATATTCCAATTTTCTTCGACTGCAGTTGGAGTCAATGAAGAATGGAAGTACATAGAAGAGAGAGTAATCCGAGGGTAGGGGAGAATGATGGCAACATCGAAGTAGAAGGTTCATGTTCCACCAACAGGCAGAGTAAGAACGAGGTAAATGTAAAATTTAAGTTTCATGAATACTAATTTTTCGATAAGTATTATTTAAATACTCAACTCACTAAAAGGAAAGTGAGGAGTAAGGCTAACAGAGTTCAAAAGTAATAACAATATTATAAAATAACTAGATAGCTTCTCATAACACCTTGAGTTTTCTCTTTTCTTCAAGTTCTTTCATACCAATTCTAATTCTAATCATAACATACATGCATAATCAACTATAATTCATCATTATCACTTCAAATCTCATCAATATCACAAGATATCCAAGACCCCCATACAGTCCCAAATCAAAGAAAGCAAGAAGAGAAGTAGGATTCCTACTTTGCCTAGTTGAAATTTAGTTGATTTGGTGCCTTAGATGGAAGCTACACTTGATGAGACTTGAAGAGAAGTTGAAGATGGAGTAGAGAGGAGTGTAAATGGAAGAGAAATGAAGGGGATTCAGCCTCTTGTCTTGACCGAAATTGTCAAGAGCAAAGAAGGAATTGAACCCAAACTTGTGGAGCAAGGAGTTGTGTGATTGGTGGATTTGAGTAGGTTATTCAACTTGGTGTTGTGGCTAATTCTTGGCTCAAAATGGCGCCACCTATGGGAGTGTTGTGGCTGAATCCTAGCCCATCATTCTCGGGTTCTCATAATGATTCTTCTATTGGTCCGATTCCGACAGTTTAAAATACCAAAATCTTACCGATTTCTCTTAAATCGGCAAACCGGTTTTAGAAAATTTCTATGAGGTTTTCTATATTCCCAATCTAATTCCATCAAGCCTAATCACTTCTAAATCACACTTAATTGGCTTTAAACAAATGCTTAATCGAAATCTGATTAAATCCACTTATTCGATAAAAATCGAACAACTCGGTTACTAACGGTAAAATTTTTCTGAGGTTACAACGCACACACCCCTACCCCATGCATGGTTATATGTTTAAGATTTGCTCCTCTCGTCTCTCATAAAAAACACCTCTCTCACTTGATATAATCCGTCAACAGACATACACACATAGACCTTGCATTGAGTCTAAACCCAACCTATTAAGATAAACAAACTTTCAAACGAGTCTGATCCTTGTCTTATTATTAAACAAGTGAGGTTTGGTCACATCAAATACAGGCAAGGACACATGCTTTGATAGGCCGTCTAACTTATTTCCACCCCTATTTCGTACAATGACCCTTCTTGCGATCACCAGTCATACCACTAGGATATTTGGTTATTACTCATTTTCCAAGAACTTAGCCAGTTAATTGGCTTTCACTTTTCTAAAATTATTTTAGGAATATTATTATGGTGCAAAAATTTGTGGTGCATAGTTCATCATTTTGATGTCGTTACATCAATCCATAATCACGGTTTTGGCACATTTATAAGCATGGAAACCAGCCAGACATATTGCCCACGTATTATAATCTAAACAACTACGGCAGTATCATTTTTTTATTTAAAAAGAATAAATTCTTTCATGCTCTTACTCATTATCACCTATTTTTATTTGGAAAAAAATTAATTCGATAAGTGATATGATTGAAATTATATAAAAAAAAAAAAAAATCCTATTTTTCAAAATTTTTTATGTCGCTGTTTTGTTTTCCAATTAGTGATTTGCATTCCTTGTTGAGGTGAAACTATTTTCAATGGTTATAATTTATGTTTTTTTTTTTTTAACTTTTAGTTTATTTTAATTTAAAACTCAAAACATATGTTTAATGAATAGTAGGGATTTTGAGATTTCATAAAATTTATTGGTTTATTAAAATTTTGATTTTGATATATAACCAGGAATCTATTCTTATAGATGATTTTTGTTACTCATATATATAACTAGATAATGTTGTTTTGTCACATTATAAAGTTGTAACTAAAGTTTATTTATTTTATCATCATATTGGTTTGGCCTAAGTTTTCAATAAATTAATTTTGACAGATAAATACTTCTCTTTTTTTTTGAAGGGTTGACGGATAAACACTTACGCCTTCATTATTAATTTTAGATGGGAATAAGAACACTCCCTTATTACCAAGCAGGAGATCACGAGGATAAAATCCTACTGTCGGTGATTATAGCTTTTTTTGATCTGTCAAGTTGTGCAAGTTAGATCTAGTCTGTAGCTCCTGGTGTGTATTTTCCCATATCTTTCTAGGCTTTTATATATTGCAGTTAGATTTTAAAAAAAAATTGTAAATCATCGTTTCCTCCCCAAACTCATCCATCTATTTTTAAAACATAAAATTCTGAACATAAAAGTGTTTCGCAATTTACTTCATTGTTACGATTTCTGTTAAATATCTTTTATCTATTCGCTATGTGATTAATTTCACAACACCCACCATTCTTACGAGCAAAGTTCTAAAAGAAATGCTATCGAAAAAATTCTAATCACGGAAAAACTGCTTTTATTAGAGATATAAGCATAAATTATAGTTATTTGAGGGAGACCAGTACATCATACTGCTAAATGGCCGATCATTCCCCACGAGCCATCGAGATTAAACATTAACAAAAGAAGTTTCCTTAGCAGGAGGTACTGGATCAGGTGACTGGGCCGGGTTTGGGCCTGTAGGAACAAGCCTCTTGATCACATGGTTGGAACCAAAGTCATGCTTAGGAACAAATGAGTTTTTCGCTGGTGGCACTGGATCAGGTGACTCTGCTGGATTTGGACCTGATGGAACAAGCCTCTCGGTCCCATGATTGAAAGCATTCAAAGCACCATAACCATTGGAAACAAAAGAACCTTCCACAACAGGAAACGGGTCAAGAGATTTTGTTGGATTTGTATCCGAAGGAACTTGTGTCGTGCCCTGACTCAAGAGACGGCAATTGGCAACAACAGAAAGGAACATGAAAGACGCAACACCAAGAAACCAAAACTTTGAGAATTCCATGTCTGAAGTTGGTGTGTTGGCAATGCCATAACGATCTATTAAATAGTGGGGCTATGGCCTCTTGGTTTCTCTGTTATTAAGGCGTTAAAGGTTACAATTTTAGCATCAATTCCAAGGAGCAAAAATCGCAATTATTGTCCACAAAATCTAATTTTACTAGTTGGATATTTCATTATTTCAAGGATGCCAATATCAATCAATTTATTAAGTTATTACTCTTGGAGATTGGAGCGCATATTATAGAAAGAAATAACAAGTAATAAAATCTAAAATATTTGTTAAAAGATACTCCCTCCTTTTCAATATACCTATCAGTTTGACCAAAATGATACATTTAAAATTTAATGTATATGAAATCCAAATATATTGATTTTCATATCTATCAATTTGACCAAAGTGATACATTTGAAAATCAATGTATCTGGATTTTAGATACACTGATTTTCAAAGGTATTAATTTGGTCAAACTGATAAATATATTATTATAATAAATTTCAATAATAATTATTTTCTACTATTCCTTTGTATTATTTAATTTGCTTAATTATATTTGCAAGTTTATGTCTTTTGCATATATAAAGCAATCCCTTCACCAAAATGGGGTTGGTCAAGTATCTTAATCCTTTTATCAAAGGTCTCAGATTCAAGTCCTACGAATAGAAAAAAATTTCGCTAAGAGACCCTACCCCTTTTAAGGATCTCCTCAAATCAAATTGAACCGAATTAATCGAGTTGCTGGTAATTGGGTCTAGATACAGTGATTCCATCGAAACAAAAAAAAAAGGGCAATACCTTTTTTTGAAACTTTGTAGTCAACAATATATTAGAAAACAATAATTCAGTTTCCAAATACCATATACTAGCATATTTATAATTATTTTTTTTTCTAAACAACCAATATTCAAAGTTCATTGCATTCAAGCAAAAAAAAAAAAAAAAAAAAAATCAAACTCAAGGTATTACTTGAGTGAAATAAGTGTAAAATCTTTTGAATCAACTAAGCATTGATATATATAGAATTAAATAAAGTCAATTAGAGTTGACTCATCTGGTTAGTCTTCCATTCATGCATCACCATTAGTTCGGTTCAATTCTTGGGATTTCTAGTTGTAGTTCATCTATAACTACATTTGTAAACATTTGATAAAACTATAGACATGTTTTGACCTTGGATTAGGTCAATCTTCCCTCCAACTTAAATTTTTGTTAATAAAAAAATATTAAAATAAATGAATCAAAATTTAAAAGTAAATTGATTGAGAATAAATTACAATGATTATTTTTAACTAATATTATCACATTATATAATTTAATTATTTACCTATATTTGTAATTTCGTGTCTTCCCCATAAAACTATGTCTTTTTAAAGAAAAAAGTTTGAAATTGGTGAATATATAGATGAAAAATAATAATAAGTACTGGCTGGCCTTAAGCCTTTTATATTTAAGAAAATAAAAAATTTGATTAATTGTTTATACATACATACATACATACATACATACATACATACATACATATATATATATATATCACATTTTATAAAATTTTTAAAATGTTAAGTACATTAACCTTTTATATAATAGTTGCCATAAAAAGACACCTTTGATATAATAGATTTTATGTTTTATGATACATTTTAGCAGGTTTGATTTTGGAGTAACAACTCTAAAAAATTGTCTATTTTCTACACAATCGAACTTTGAATGGATTTAAAAATATTCGGAATAGACGTTATTGTCTCTATATTTCATTGTAAGTTTTTACCATTAATATATGAGTTTAATTGGTATGCACTGACAGTGTAAATATTTTACATTGTCAGTCAATAGAAATAGGAGAAAGCGAGAAATCATAATAGGTCCCTCATTATAATAGATAGTTATTTGTATGAGTTGGCACTTTTCGCTATTTCTATTGGCTAACAGTGTAAAACTGTTTTATATTGTCAGTGTATTTAAATTAAATCCTTAATATATTTTCATTAATCTTAATCAATTACTTAAGTTTTTGGTTACATTTCGGGGTCTGTTGATAGACATGGTAATTATACGCATCGTTACGTAACAAACAATTATGTGGTGCATCCAACATCTTGCTTAGATTTGCAGAGCAAAATTCTTTTGGTACAATAAAATCAATTTGATTTAAAGGATACCTAAAGTCAGCATTAAAAGGACGAAATATATTTTGTTTCCGGCACGAAATCTTACATATTATTTATTAACGTAAATAATTTTTCATATGATAATTAATAAAAATATCCAGAACATATTGTCTTCACTAGGCAATTCTTCTTCTTCTTCTTTTTCTCCTTCTTCTTTTTTTTGGACATGGTCTAGTCAAGCAACTTGGAACATATTTTGATATTATAATCTATTTATCTATTTATATAATAAAATTCACTTGAAGCTTGCATTAATTTTGATGTGTAATTAAAAAATTATATTGCGTAAAAATAAGTATTAGTCATATTTTTTTTATGTATTATAATGATTAAAAATTATAATTAGTATTTAACAACTCAAGTTCTCTAATAATAATGATATTTAATTTTAAAATTTAAAATAAATTTTTAATGACCTGTATTATTAAAATAAATTTTGTAAACATAATAAATATTATTGAATAATATTGTTTGATATGAATAGAGTCTCTAACTCCCATAATAGCAATAGTTTCTATATAAATAGGAGTAACATTACATTCCAAGAGACTTAAAGTGTCCTTAATATAAATCTCAAAACAATAGCACGGTGACAACCCAATAGGGAAAGAGAAAATCTTATATCAGAATATCATAATTTATTCATATAATATAATTGGTTTTCTCACATTCAATCAATTGAGCAATTAATTGAATTAAATATCTTGTATCATTGTAATCCTACTTAAGGGTCTTAGATCACAATATACAAGTCTTTTCCATTTGATAGAGTCTTCTCTATCATACAATGATTATGTCAAATAATGTCACACCGAAGGCTATGTCCATTATCTACATAACCCAACAATATTCGCAATCCACAAATAATTTAATTCAACATAAATAAGTTTCACCAGAGGTTGAAGCAAAATTCATAAAATTGAATTATTCTAAACATACAATTAATAAATGGAGCCTCATGTAATTGCAATACCCTTTTAGGGTTTCAAATTTTAACATGAGTAAACTACACTAAACAATAAAACTATGTCTATAAAGCTAGCATTGAGATAATACTGAAAACCTTATGACATGATTTTCAAATTATCAAGAATTATATCAATAAAGATAAACCAAAAGGTAAGTTCATTATTAACGTAATTCTCAATGCAACATAAGTAACAATATTTAAAATTTCCACAAAAATTAAAGATAGCACAGCCAAAATAGGAGAGCAACTAAACTTTTGAGTTTATCAAATGAATGCTCACAGTAACAAAAAATAACTCCTTGAATTTTCTCATAGAAAAGCACAAAATGTACACAATAAATAATAAATTGTGAGCAAAACTCCTCTTAAAATCAAAATAGAAAATAACTATCAGATTGTGGAACTAAACACAAAGAGAGATTTTCAAAATTTGAATAATTTCTCTTATTTTATTATGATGAGTCACATCACCTAAAATAACTTTCCTTTATGGAAAGTAAGATTTTAACTAATATAATAATATTTTGACTATCACAAAATTTTGTACTTAAACAACAAACACTCCCAATAAATCAATATTTTTTAAATCCATAACATGCTCCATTATTTAAGCATGTATTTAATTTGGATTAAATCTAAATTCAAATTCTGATTTATGCAAATCCATTCTTATTTATGCAAGTCCACAAATATCAAGCATTCTCCCACTTGAACTACATAAATCAGATTCTCAAAATTTTATATAAAAGAAGCTATTATTCCATATAAAATGAGAATGTGTAGGAAAATTATGTTCTAGAATTTTAGAAAATAATTCTCAGAACAATTTTGCCCAACATTATTCACAAAATTAGCATTTATCATAATTGGTCCCGCGAAGGTGAGCTCACAATCATGAAAAAATGCTCAACAACATTGTCAAAATATTCCAGAAATTAACTTTCAAAGTAACATTGCATAAAAATCACATAATTACAAAATTTGCAATTTTCCATAATCAATATAAACAAAAAGGGTGCCCAATATTATTTCAATATTTAAAATATTTAAACTCTGAGACTGCACGAATTATGACGTGCCTAGATACATCATAATTGTCCACAAAATTTTCCAGAATAAAATTCGGGGAATATCATACAACTTTAATCAATTTTATTTCTGGAAAATTCAAAATAATTTATTTGATACCCAAAATTTCATTAATGCTATAAATAATAGTCTCTATATTACTTAAACTGCAACACTCAGAATAATATTGCACAATATTCAGCAATAGTGATAATTCACAATTTTAATTGTGCAATATAAAAAGCATAATGAGCTTAAAATTATTTTAATATGCAAAGCACATTAACTCTGAGAGTATGCTTAACACAATATGCCCAATAATAGCACAAATGCACACAAAAAATTTCAGGCCAAAATTCGGAGAGTACCATATAATTTTGAGCATTTTAAATTTGAAATAAATTCAAAATATTTTTAATGCTAAAAAAAAATCCAATTCACCAATAATTTTATTTTATTGAAAAAATCCAAGCCTGCAAATTTTGGTAAATTTTGGGCCTCATTTGGGCCCTACATGCACCCCACACGCTTGGGCCCGCGAGTGGGCTTCGCGCTGCAACTATTCATCATCTTCCAGCTCTGGCGGGTCAAGAAATGGATTGCGCGACCCACGTAATAGCGAAACAGATCGAAGGCCATATCTCCCTCTTCGGCCTCCGTTTGACGCGTTCTTGGTGTCTATGAACTCGTGAGAGAGAGAGAGCTACAAAACCCATATGATATCTTGAAGAATCATGGTCAATATTTTTCAGACTTGCTCCAAGAAGAACAGCGTGGGTTTCCACAGTTTTTCGCTCTTTTCTCCCTCAATTCTAACGAAAATTCATGTTCTTGGTCTCTATAGATTCAGCTTGAAGAGCTCTATGAAACCCATATCGAGTTTAAACGCAAATCGCTCTAGATAATTAAATTGGATTTTCGATCAAAGGGGTACAGTTATTCGGTTCTTCTTTCAATTTCTCTCTCAGTATAGCCCCAAATCACACAATAATCAGTTTAATAAATTCACAATAACATGAACAACAATAACCCTCAATAAATTTTGAAATCAAATGGCCATAATCATAAATTCGAAATTAACACTTTTGGGGTTCATGAATGTTTCTAATGCAAACACCCCAAAAACACAAACATTAGCCATAATCAGTAACCAAAACGAACTCTGACACCACTTGAAGGAATTATAATGCCCTTGGAACAAGTTTTGATTCCGATTATGGCATGAAAATCAAGAACAAAATCAAGAACAGAATAGGTGCGAGAGAACCTGATTCAATTGATGAAGAACGATCGATCCAAAGCTATTTTCCGTTCTTTGATCCTGGAGAAACTAGAAAGGAACTGACCAAGAAAGGCTAGACGGAGAGAAGAGTTCCTTCTATTCCCCAAAAAGCCGAAAGGGCGTTATGTTTTAATAGGACCACAGCGCCTATATATAGGGTTAGGAGGAGGGACCTCTCCTTGTGTTAGAAAAGTGATATGCCAAGCCATCCATTATAGTAAGGCCCAGACACATAGAGATTAATAACAATATCCACTAATGAGCAGTACGTAGGCCCAATAACAATAATAATTACAATAATTTGGATTCCATCAATTGACTTTAATCAATTTTGACATTCAGTTAATCTGAGTTCAAAATTAAATACAATTTGATTTATATAAGTCCACAAAATTTTTCAACATTAAAATCTTTCTAGCTAAATATATCTTTAATGCATATCCATCTTTGCCCCTTATCTCCTCCTCCTATACCATAAAATCTTCATTCGACATGCATAGCAAACCATCGCCACTATTAACAGTATCTGCACAACTATATTTGAAATTAACATTTTCCCACAATTTCGCAATGTGATTTTCATCCAATTTTGCCTTTTTGGTTTTAACAACTCCCAAAAAAGAAAGATTCTTCCCTTTACTAACTTTCTGATTATCCTACTCTTTCCTTCATCCCCCTTAGCGCCTTACATTCCACCAAGCTATATTCATTTTATATTAGGCAACACACCTGTCTTCCTTGCCCGTGCTCCCTCAGTCTCACGACTCTTCTTCCTTTTCTTGCCTTTCTTCTTTGTACTTTTTTATTGTATCCAGATATATTAATTTAAGAGTATCCTATCAGATTCATCGCCACTTACATTCGAAGTTCGATTTTCCAGCTCGTCATCGCCCAAAGCATCTGCATTTGGAGATTCAGCCACTATCTCCATACGCCAATTCTCCTGAGACAAGCCCAATTTTTGGTAAGGCCCAAAACTTGGAGGCACCTCTTGCGAAGAGCTAATCTGAATTGGGCTTCCGGATTTATGCATTGTTAACATAGCGTTTGTTTCATACTTCTCATTGGGCCTGCTATTTTTTCTCCACTTCTCCCTTGTTCCCGGCCCAATAATGCATTGCCTAAACCATCCTCAGTCCGATTATCATCCAGGAAGCTAGTTGTCTTGATATCTGACTCCTCATTTATCTCTACCTCGTGTCTTCGACTCTCCGCATTAAAATCGTCAAACTGCACAACCCCATTATATACTATTCCATACCCCAATGATTGAGCATTAAAGTTAGCCTTATCATTATCATTCAAATCCGAATCTGACCCTTTGACTCCTTGGCTCACCGGAATATTCCCTTCCTGGTTGCCGTCTGGCTGATAACTTTCAGAGTTTGCTGAATTTGAATCTGAACTTTTCGATGGACGCTTTCCTCTGGTATCAAAATTATTGAAACAAATAGCACTATATTCCTTGAATTTAATTTGAATATATTGAAAGTATAAAATAATTTTATATTATTAACCAATAGAAATAGTGAAAAGTGTCAACTCACATAAATAATTACGCATTATAACGAGGGACCCACCATGATTTCTCACTTTCCCCTATTTTTATTTATTAATAGTGTAAAACAGTTTTACACTGTTAGTGCATACCAATTAAACTCATATTCCTTTCGGCCAACCTCCTTAACAAAGACCTTAAAACCTCTGCCCCCAATACTTAAGTAAATCCATCCATTAATATATTGATATTCTCCTTAGTCCATGCATGTGGTGGAAGCCGTAACATTCGAGCCAAAACTCTTCCGGTCTAATACCATTCATTCACAGACCATTTCCTGACTTCTTGAAAATATTTAAGTGACAACTCCTCGCCAGTGGCTTAAGGTTCCTCCATGCTATCCTTTAAATCAAAAGTAACCAAAACTTTGTAAGCTCCCGTTTCCTTAACATCTGCAATGCACCACCATTCATTGAACAATCTATCAACCAGAAGATTGAAATTTAATGGTTCGATCGTTTCTCCAATAACACTTCTCTCCAACCATTCCATCATGTCTAGATAGAGTTCACCTTGAACACATTTTCATTGGAACCTCCTTTGATTCATGACCTTCATTATCTGCATATTCTTTCTTCTGGTGAATATCTTGATGTGACTCCATTCCCATATTCTGACCACGTGAAAGATCTTCGCCAGAATTTTGCATGACAACGAACGTCCTTGAGCAAGCTCCCATCCACCCTGTTTCCACCTCTTAGATATATCTTCTTCCACTGAGTTTCAGGCGTGCCCTCCAATTTCCTCATAGGCTTTCCTCCAAAATTCCTTCTATACTTTGCATCACTCACATAAATCTTGTGCCCCCTTGTTTCAACCTTGTTGTGGTTCTGTACTGCTCTCACAGCACCTCCTCTTCCTGCATAGCTAACAAAGGCAAAAGGAT
Source organism: Pterocarpus macrocarpus (assembly GCA_031439585.1). NCBI lineage: Eukaryota > Viridiplantae > Streptophyta > Magnoliopsida > Fabales > Fabaceae > Pterocarpus > Pterocarpus macrocarpus. Next base: position 19,587,426 of record CM062517.1, on the reverse strand, counting down.
AATTGCTTGTTCTTCTTTTCTTTCTGAACTTGAAGACATCTGTTATTCGCCCTTCATATCCAAAAAGTTGTTCTAACCATCCTTTTGTCATTTTCGGAGGTAAATTGTCAACAAAAAACAGTAAAAGACTCCTTTTCAATTTCCACCCCGTTCACTTCTCCCATCTCTCTCCCCAATGATTGTGAAAAATGCTTTTGGGTTTGAAATTTCTTGCTAGGACAAAATGTTTGACTCTGCTGTATGATGGTTTTGTTGTTTGCAATTTCTGTCACTTCTTGTGGAAAGTTTGAAATAGTAATGATAGATCGATAAGACATAAGACGAAAGTCACGTTTACCAAAACATTTTGTTTTTTTCTTTGGTCGACAAAAATATTCTGTTCCACAATGATTTAGGTTTTTGCTGTCTTGTGATTCATATGTGGCACAACAAACAGGTTGCGCTGATCCGTGGAGTTTGTGATCCTACCAGATTCAAGCGTTACATGCACGCTTATCTGAATTTACAGTATACAACTATACATTATACGACAAAGTTAAAAGTCACTATTGAAGGAGTCATCGTTTTATTACGTAACTAACTTGAACACAAACCCATGCATGTGGATCTCATAGTGGATATAATAAAACTTTTGTCCGTGTCTCGGTTAGACACATATTTAATTATTTATGTGAGATAAAATCTGACCAGAAAAATATATAGATATATGTTGTCCATATTTATTTGAGAAAAAGTTAGTTACACAAAACTTTTAGAAATCGATCAACGCAAATTACTTGAGAGGCATTGATGATAAGGAAAACAGAGGTGGAGGAAACAAAGAAAAAAGAAAAAGAAAATAGATAGGGACAATTATCGTGAGATTATATAAATTTTTAAGGGATTTTGTTTGTGCAAGTCTATTATACTTTTACTTAACCTTTTATTGCATTAGAAACATAAAACAAACTAAAAATTTATTTAAATGAAGAATTTGATTTTGACACTCTATTAGTATAAGATTTTAGTGAAGCCTTAAATTGACAATCAAAAGAATTGTAGGACATTCATTTAGTCCTCAAAAAATTTGTGATAGTAATTTAGTTTTTGAAAAATTAATTTTCATTTCACATTAATTCAAACATTAGCCTCTGTGAAGGAAATATTATTTGATATTTGATATGTCATGTTATGTAATGATGTATCACACCATCTACTAAGATGAAGATCATATTGATTTTCAAAAGAGTTGAAGAATATCAATTTAATCCTTAAAAGATTAATTTTCATTTATTTTGAGAACAAAATTGATATTTTACAATTCTTTTAAGAGCCTATTGGGAATCTATTTTGGTTGATAGCATGTAACATTATCACATACCATGACAAATCATCATATAATGCAAGACATTAGATATCAATTGGTGGTCTCTTCAAGAAGGCAAAGATTTGGACTAACATGATATAAAATTTAGTTTTTGGAGAATCAAATGATATCACAAATCTTTTTGGAATTAAATTGAAGTTGGCAACTCTTTTCAAGATCAATTTGACATTTTACTCAATTTAATTTATATTAATAGGAAGTTTTATTTAGCTTTTCTACTTTATGTGGACACGTTACAAAATGTGCAAGAGACTTTTTTTTTTTTTTTGACGTTATGTGCAAGAGAATTTGATGGTTTTACCTAATTTTTTATCATGATTCAAATTCAGTGATAAATTGCGTCGGGCAAGAAAAGTCTGATGTTGTTCTGGAATTTGTAATGTAATATTTATTTAGATTTAGTTAATTTTATTTGAGATTTTTATATTATATGAGTATAATTGTTAGATTAAAAAATATAATTTACAGCAATATGTTAAAAGAAATATTAATACTTTATATTGTGAGGAACATATAAAGATGAATAATTTTTTTGATGTGATTAAGATAAATAACTAAAAAGGTTAGCGCAATTTTTTTTAATAATAAATTTTTTATATCAAATAATTAAGTTAGACTAATTATTTAGTGTAACTCTTATATCTATTTAATTTTTTTATTAATTATTTATTACAATTAATTTAAAAATTCATGGACATATGTTAAAAGAAATATTAATACGTTATATTGTGATAAACATATATAAAGATAAATAACATATAAAGATAAATATTTTTTTTATTTTTTGGATGTGGTAGAGATAAATAATTGAAATAGTCTCTTTCGCAACTTGAATTTTTTATGATAAAATATTCATGTTAAATAATTAAGTCACACTAATTATTTAGTGTATCTCTTTTATCTATTTGAATTTTTTATTAATTATTACTACAATTAATTTAAAAGTTAAAATAATTTCCATATTTAAATAAAATAATATTTATAATTTTTTAATTACTTAAAAAGGATTTAAATAATTTTTTAATTTTCATATTAATCAATATTTCTAATTTTTATTTAATAAAAGCATATTTTATTGTGCTGCTTGTTGTTGTGTTATGTCTATTGTGATCTGTTGAGTATAATCAGTATATCATGGATGGAGTCGACTAGGCCCTGCTGTTGTGTCCAATAATCAGATGGAATCGAGTTAATCTATATGGAATCAGCTTCAAGAACTGGTATTATAGCAGATGCGGGTGTAAATAAAAAAGAATGCAGATATATTGGTGAAACTTGAAAAATCTCACAGGTGTTGTCCAACTTCTGGGTCCTGGTAGGATCTGATATCTGGAGACAGGTTTTTGGAGCACAAGAATCCTATATTTTCTACAGGTTTAGGTATGACTTTTGGTTTCTTTTTGCTGTTGCTGATTTCCTGTGTTTGTCTTGTTATCTGAACTCTTTGCTTCTCTTCATGTTTTGAAGAGTAGGAGCCTTCTCTGATTTGAATTATCGAAAAAATAAAAAACAAACCAAAAAAAAAGGATAAAACACATATATTATATTAATGTTTGACTGATCCAAATGGTTCAATGATTATTCTTTTTTAGTAAGATTAGTATCAAAAGAATTTTACTCCCATAATAAATTCAAATTTGGTTAGATTAATTGAATTAGTTTAACTGGTTATGGTAGTCTAGGGAGAGAGAGAGAAAATAAATAAAAAATTAAAGAAGAAGAAAAGATTGAACACCCGTACATACTAGGTAATTAAAAGTGCGTAAAACTACGTTGTACATAGATCATTGATTGATTGATATTCTTTTATTGGCCTTGCAGTGATTTCTGTAACATGAGTGATATGATATTTCCAAATTTTCCATCTTTGCTTTAATCGACCATGCTTGACCGAAAGTTGCTATGGATATATCTATGAAAAAGGTTAAACTTTATACGTGTCAATCAACTTATAATAATTTATATACAAATAAGTGAGAAATTTAGATATATAATTAAATAATCGAATGATAATATTATCATTTATTACTATATTTACTCAATTTCCCGATTATATAGATGAATTTTCTATTTATTTACATATGAATAACTATGAGTCAATTGACACATAAAAATATGTTTAAAAAACATAACTCTATATCTATATAATAAATCACATCAAAAAATAATTCTATATGAAGTGCAAAAGACAAATCAGAATTATTTAAACTCCGAATACAAATCAAAATGCATGGACAAGAACAAGTCAAATTTCGAATCTTCCTGTCTTCACCTTGAGAGGGTCTACGTTGATTTGGAAGTCTTCGTAAAGGCAAAGTTGCTTTTGGTTCTTTGGTAAGGAAAGGAGGACTAGGGCTAATATTCACTCCCAGGTACCACATGAGAGTTCTTAGCAAAAAATTTTCTACCTTAGACATCTAAATTATTCTTTGACGTATAAAAAATTTATGATAATGAAGTTATTATATTTTTAATATGACCTACAAAATTTATACATATCAGAAGTTGATTTGTATGCTTAAAATAATAAATTCTCAATTAAGAATTTCTTAGGACCACCATGGCACTGGCACATTCATGCGCGGTTACACAATGCTAGAAATATACAATTCAGAAAACGGTGAATTCAGTGCTTCACTGAGGCATGAGGACCCACATTCCACTCATACCTCTCATGGACAACCTACTTTTCTGACCACACACACAGACCATTAATCTAATTGAAACGTTGTAATAAAGACACTTGATAGCTACGTTTGATATGTTATATTCAGACATGCTTATAATAAAGTTATTTACACCTTAGTCCAATCTTATTGTCATTGTACTTAAATATAAAGTAATAAATTTGTATTATTCATACAATAGTCTCTCCCTAATAAAACAAAACCAAATGTTTTGGTAAACGTTAATGTTGCTGGTTTGTCTTACTAATCTGCCATTCCTACTTGAATTTCTCCGCAAGAAGTGAGATACACAGAGCAAACAAACAAAACCATCACAATGGCAGAGTCCAACTATTCACCCCAGCAAGAAATTTCAAAGCCAGAATTAGCATTTGTCACCTCAATTGATGATTTAATGATCAATTTTGGGTGGACACAGCTCCTGCAATCACTCCTTGTGGCACTGGCCATGTTCATTGATGCTCAGCAATCATTCATCAGCATCTTCTCTGATGCACAGCCAACATGGCACTGCACCAATAATCACACCACATGCATCTCAGGTTCTTCTGATATCTGCAAGATTTCAAGGTCTGCATGGACCTGGGATGCACCGTCTCACACAACAATCATATCCCAATGGGGACTTGAATGTGCAAGCTCCTTGGTCACAGGGTTGCCCCAATCTTCATTCTTCATGGGGTGCTTCTTTGGTGGTTTCCTTCTAGGGACCTTGGCTGATTCGTCCCTCGGCCGCAAGAACTTGCTCTTGATTTCTTGCTTGGCTATGTCCCTGGCTTCCTTGCTGATCTCATTGATCTCCATCGATGTTTGGATTTACTCAGCCTTGAAATTCCTAGTTGGATTCTTTCGTTCATCGATAGGTACATGTACTCTTGTGTTACTAGCTGAGAAAGTTGACAAGAAGTGGAGATTCCGGGTTGGAATCCTAGCATTCTTGTGCTTCTCAATGGGGTTTCTGTCCTTACCTGCTATAGCTTATGTCAATAGAGGTTCCTCATGGAGATTTCTTTACTTGTGGACTTCAGTTCCTGGTTTATGTTACTCTATTTGTGTTCATTTTTTTGTTACTGAGTCTCCTAGGTGGCTACTCATGCAAGGGAGAGAGGAAGAAGCCATGGCAGTGCTGAGAGGAATTGCTCCTCAAAAGGGTGATGGAAACTTAGTTGCAAGCCTATTAGAAGTTCCTTCCAAAGAAAAGGCTTCAATTGGTGGCGTGTACTCTTCAATATTAACCATGTTTGAGAAAAATTGGGCACTTAAAAGAATTTTGGCAGTTATGGTTCTTGCTTTTGGCATTGGAATGGTGTACTTTGGCATGCCATTAGGGGTAGGAAACTTGGGATTTAACATCTACTTGGCTGTTGCCCTTAATGCCTTATTGGAAATGCCTTCTTACATAGCAACCTACTTACTAGAAAACTGCAAAAGAAGAATTTCTCTTCTTGCATTTACAACACTAAGTGGGGTGTGTAGTATATTGTGTGTTGTAGCAGGTAAAGGGTTGCAAGGGGCAAAAATAGGCCTAGAGCTAGCGTCATTTTTTTGTTCCTGCACTGCTTGTAATGTGATGCTCATTTACATAATAGAACTTTTTCCCACTTGTGTGAGGAACACTGCTACAGCACTGGTGAGGCAGGCTATGGTATGTGGTGCCATCTTTGGCCCATTTTTGGCATCAGCAGGGAGGAAAAGTGACCTGCTTTCTTATGGGGTGTTTGGAGCAGTGATAATTTTCTGTGGCTTCTCTGTAGCTTATTTGCCTGAGACACATGGAACAACTCTTTGTGATACCATGGATCAAGAAGAGCACAAGGAGAGTGTTACAGTGTAAAATGCACACACTCTGGTTCTGCTCAGATTCTGCTGTTCACATAAAATTTATTTATAGTACAGTTTGAATTGTAATACTAATAACTAATAAGCACAGGTTTGAATAAGATTTTCATTGCTATAGTTTTTACCTGTTCGGGGATTGTTACGCAGTAGGTTTTTCTTTTCCAGTTCTTAAATTTTCACTCGTTTTAAGTTTTGGTTTAAGGCCTTAGCTACTAAAAATTATAGGAACTAATCAATTTCCATAAGGAACCAATAACTTAAGAAGAGAGACTAAAACCCGAAGAGGTGAGAATCATATTTAATTTTAACCTAAGGATTCATTATTCATACTATGTCTCAAAAGATTGATAACAGCACGAATTTAAGCATAGCAGAGCCAAACCTAGCTCATCATAAAATGAAACAAAGATGCTTATTTTTTGAATATCTCACTATTAAAATTAGGGTTTAATTTATATATACTGACAGTATAAAATTTTTTTATATTGTCATTCAATTATATACTGCCACATAAGCAAATATGCATGATCTTCAGCTCTATTACTTCAAAAGTTATGCAAATGGAAGAATTTGATTGAATAACAATATAAAAGAATTTTATAATATTAATACATATAAATTAAATCCTTAAAATTAACTATTGTTCAAAGAGAATTGTTTGTCCTTTGCATTGTGGTGTTGGGTTGGAATAGAACCGGGGTTGAAATTTTCTCTTGTTGCCAGATTTCTTTACTCTCTTTGGGCGATCATCTATATTTTGAGGTTATACAAATCTTGAAGCATTATCAACTCTCCTTCTGGTTAGCTATTTATAAGATACTTAATGAATTTCATCTTCTCCAATAACCAGACGTTGAGTTCAAAAAAAATTTCTAGTCCATTTTTTTATATGTTTGTGGACTACAAAAGCTTGAAAGCATCTACTTCGCTGCCCTGAGTAGTAAAATTCCATCAGCCCTTGCAAGAACTGATTGTATGATTCTGGCTGTCTAAGCCACAGCTTCTTTGAAATCTCTCATGAAAAGGATATTGCATTATGCAATATGTAGCCTTGCCCCCAAAGGGAAGAGGGTGTTTCCAAGATTTAACTTATGATCTCTAAATCATAAGGCAGCAATCTTATGATTGCGTTTAGGCTTACCCTCATTACACAAAATGATATACCAATTGAAATTTGGTCCATATTATTTTGTAGCCAAATTAAACTGAGCCACTGAGGTTTCTATGGATCATATCAAATGGCAGCAGAAAATTGTTACTCTCATATTCGATTTTGGCCCGGATGAAGAGCTGAGTAGCGCTTGATTGGCAGGTTCATATTAATTTGGGCTCCATGCCATTGAGAGGCTATGTAGTATCTACCCTATATCAAGGATTGAAAAAGAATAGGATCTCCACATCAATTCATACACTGATGAAGGTTGGCCGTGTGTTTCTTTGTCTCCATCAACTGTCTAGCTGTTGGCCTGAGCCTTTACCTTGGTCCTTGGCAATTCAATCTCATGACTTACTTTCTTATTTGAAGGGATTTCAACCTAGACTGCCCGATGAAAGAGATGCTAAGAGGCTTTTATCTCCTAAGTGTGATTTGATTTTGAATTTCTTAATCTAGTTTAAGTTCAAAATTATTTTCTGGGAAGGTGTAAGTTTGCAGGAAGTTGTGATAGTCAACCACGACTTATAAAATGCTTTATTATTTTATAATTTTATATTGAAGTCATGGAACAACCATGACTTACTAGCAAATTTTTTTATTATTTTATGTAAGTGGTGGGTATGAAACACAATTTATATTTAAGTTTTTTGCATTAAATAATAGAAAATCATAGCAAAAATCATTAGTCTAATTCACAAATTTCAATTAAATAATAATTTCTTTTATAAATTCATATGAAATTGTATGTGGTAGCCACGACTTCAATATAAACTTATGTATAACAAAAAGCTGCCCATAATTCGTGTTGTTAACCACAACTTTCCATAACTTACACCATTTCGGAAGATAATTTTAAAGTTGTACTCGAAATTTTCAAAATTAAATTATACCTGCAAGGTAAAAAAAGCCCATACAAAGACATTCATGCATGGAATGCCTTGTTGGTGAAAACACTAGCTAGAGGCTGAAAACACTAGCTATTTGATTGCTTGAATCAACTTATGCATACTTTCAGCACCAAAAAAAAAAAAAAAAAAAACCTTACCCATACTTTGCCTAATCCGCTTCTTTATAAATTAACAATTAAAATTTCGCGTTAAAATTAGTTTTGAAGTTCAAATTATTATAAGCTTATATTAGGCCAAACATTGTAAATCATAATACAAAATTAAAGAATCAGGTGGTCTAAAAGTAAAAGGGATGTTGCATTTATTAAATTAATTTGTTCTTTTCTCTTTCTTAAATGACAAAGATTGAGAGTTAGAGTAGTAGCAGAGATATACTATAACTTTAGAAGGGACCTCAATTTAATTTCCACAAAAAATATCAATTAAGAAAGTAAATCTGACTATACTTAAAAGGAATTACTCTTCTCCCTATGATTAGTCTTCTCCCCAGTAGGGAGGGGATACTTTCTGAGAAAAAAATAACAAAGATTGATCCTTTCTCATTCTTTCTTTTTAAGAGAAAATTGTTATAGAAAGGCCTCAATTTTAGTGTGAAAATCAATTAAGGACCTCAACTTTAAAACTTGCCAATTAAGGGCCTCAACCTTGTTTGAATTACCATGGAAAGACGTTATCTTGAATAAAAAAATGAATTAATATTTATTATTGGAAAAAAAGAAATTTAGGACAAATATATGCCGTGTGCTTTCTTACGTTATAAATTTCTTTTTATTTATTGAAATAAATATTTTTCTCTGTTCACTATTTTTATTAATAAAGTATTTATTAAGTAACTGAGGTACTTAACTGGTAACAATAAAATATTAGTCCAATAAATTTATAGAGTTTAATTTTGATTTATTGTCAACACGAAAGATTTTTATATATATAGTCATCCAATTATATATTGTTATATTAATAAAAATATATAATTCTTACAATTTTTATCTTAAATTATATGTATAATAAGATATGATTATAAAATTTTTTACATTAACATATATTAAAATTAAATCCTAAAATTAATATATAATTTATAACAACAAACTTAGATTCTCAAATAATACATCACTCTTCTTTTATGTGGTACATTATCCTAATTATTTCTTTACATGTGGAGCTTTTAATCAAACCAAGCATATTCGAGAAATGATTATGATGTTGTTCAAAATTATTTTGATATTATTATTAGATGACAAAGATAAGTTTACAAGAGTTCATATAATTAACTTTGAGAAAGTGATGGACTAGCAAATTTATTCCAAAGGTTTCCAGATACATACCCTCGAAACAAACGTGACAAATACATCTTGGTCATATGGTAATATAGATTGAACTCCTCAACCAAATGAAAGTCACCTTTCATCCATTAGAGTTGAGAGCTTAGCTTTCAAGATCAAGATCACCCACCACTTTCCTCCTTTTATATATTGGCTGCTCCACCTCCTCTCACCAGTCACCAGTACTCCAATCGATGATGCCGACCCATCACCACCTCGTTGCCAATTTCCGGCCCACCACAATTTGATTCTCCACACCGGTTGAAATTGTGCCGAACAGTGATCCTCGTGTGTAGCACTTTAATCATTGAACTCACTAAAATACTGTATATTAGTGTACTGAAATATCTAAGGTACTGAAGTTGAAGTAACAATAATAATAGAGTAATTCTACATATGCAGCCGGAAATACTTGTCAAAATTGTCAGAGATTTTCAAGAATCAAAGAGGGGGCTTGGATAATACTGGATAGTCAGAATTTTGTTGTAATAATTTTTATCATGATGATGTGACATTATTCTTGATCTTTAGACGGATAAATAGTGTTTAGAACTCCTTTAACTTGTCTAGCCACCCTATTCTTGAAAAATTCTGGGAACAATTATAGCTTCTGATCATGTAGCATTAGTCAAATATATTTAGATACTTTTCTTTTATACATCGATCTCTCTCTTATATTTTTTGTTTTCGAGCAGAAAAACTAGAGGTTTTTTTTTTTCAATATATTCTTTCTCCCTTTTTAAAAACAAAAAGAAAATGTAAGAAAGAGTTGTATAAAAAAAGTATATGAATAATTTTTTTTTTTGGATCTGATATATGAATAATATTATTGATTAAGTAGTCATGCATTACTTCAACTTTGGGACGTAGTATATGTCTGTAGAAGGGAAGGTGAAAATATAAAGTGGGTGAACATGGAGTGTGAAGAAAACATTAATTGTCCACTTTTAAAATTTTACTTTTTCATAAATAACTATTTTTTTAAGAAATTTAGATAATATTAATTATTTTTTCAATTATACCCCAATTAAATAGAGAAAAAAGAGTAAGTGAAAAGAAATAATTAAGAAAGAAGAAAAATTAAGTAAGGATAATTTTATAAAATACATGTAAATTTATCTAATATTAAAATCTTTCCAATCATTTCATTAATTATATGAATATTTAAAATTGGATAGTTATTTCCAAATAGAAATTGTATATAAGGGATTGTTATCCTCCACATCTTCATCAAAAAGTTAATAAACTCCACATTTTCTTTTGGACAAAAACTCCACTCACTTCTTTTATTAATTGACTTATAACTATAGGTAATTTTATAATTTTATAATTTTATTTTATTTACATTATCACTACTGTAACTTTTTCTCTCACTTATTTAAAATTCTCTCGATCTCCACTATTTTTTTCTCTTTTTTAAATAATATATAAGTGATATTAAAATATCAAATAATATTTTTCATTGTTAATAATAATAAGATTTTATTATATACTGAATAAATATATTAAATACTATATATATATATATATATATATATATGGTACTTAGAGAATGAACATGAATCACACGATACAATTTCTATGCAAATGTCTAGGCACAATCTGTACTGTACGAACAAAAAAAATATGTCGCCGGGGGCTCGAGAGCATTATAGGGCGACTAGCAAATAAAAGATAGATTATAAGTCATTTTCAACCCGCCTATGACATGTCGTAGGACAACAGGTAAAAAATTATGCGCTTGCAAAAGAAAATTAGCTCTACTTCATTTCAATCATTTCCACACATTTCCCGTACGGAAGTATAACAAAAAGGTAAACATTCTGTGGATTATTTTGACAAAATTCTTATTCATCACTTTTTTAATGAAAGACAGGCTATAATGCAAACTATAATTTTAAAAATAAATAAAGATATCGATGTCATCTGGTGGAAATAACTTGAAGGAGGTTATCGTAATTTGTCCATATATAAGTGATTCCCTGTATAATCTTCTTAGATTTCATTTATCTATTTAAATGAAAATATAATGATGTATGAACACTAAACGGAACAAGAAAAAATAAATAGTATGGAAAGTCATTGAATTGCACATAATTTGTGTGAAAAAAATGAGGTGACATTGCATAAATTCAAAATAAAACAACTTATGAAAAGAATAAATTTGTGTAAAACAATAGATATATGTACTATTACAATGAGTTTAATTAATATATATTGACAGTATAAAATAGTTTTATACTATTAACCAATAGAAATAGGGAAAATTAAAAAACCATGATGGATCTCTCATTATAATAGGTAATTATTTGTATGAGTTGGTATTTTCTACTATTTCTATTAGTTGACAGTGTAAAGCTATTTTACACTGTCAGTGCATTTAAATTAAATTTCTATTACAATTTAGAAAGTAAGGAAAATATTAATATTTTTACTTACTTTATTTTTCAAATATTTGTAGAACTCTTACGATCTTTTTGATATTAGAATTAAAACTGTGATATAAAATTTTAATTTTAATTCCAATTCTTTTTATAACTGGAATTGGCTTATAATCTTAAAATTCATGTTTAGGTTTACTAAAAAATTAGCATATGAATTACAATTCTAAATTTAATTTGAATTTGAATTTTATTATTTACAAATTTGACTCAAAACTAAAATTAATAAAAAAATACTAACATAATAATAAGTTTTATAATACCGTAGTAATATTGTTTTATTATATATTTTTTTGTGAAAATTATTTACTTATAAAAAGTATATTAGAATCTAGAAATTTTTATGCTTTAATATTTTTTTTATAAAAATGTTAAATTTCAATAAATATGGTTGCTAGTAGAAAAAGAAAGAATCATAAAAACTTGAATAATAAGAGAGAAATTTAATTTTTAAATTTTAGAATTAACAATTCTTAAAGTAAAGATTAAGAATTAAGAATTTTTAATTTTTAAGGATTAATTTAAAGTAAATTTATCTTAACCATTCAAAAATTGTAATAAAAGGAAAGGTATTTTAATTCAAGGATTTACATAAGAAGGTACCATTGCTTCAACCTAGTATCATGTCTAATATCTAACTGGTATTATTTTTCAATATTTTGTATATGCTTTTTCTTTCTTGTCTTGTAGGTTCAAGACCTAAAAATAAATTCCTACGTATTATTTCTAAACTGAGAAAATATGTTATAGTTCTTTTTAAAAATAAAAAAAAAAATCTTTTTCACCCCGCGCCCATAAGTACCAGAAAAGAAAAAAAAAAAAAAAGATGAGGTAGAACTAGGCCCCACTTGAAGAAGAATCTTGATCAAAGGAAGATGCCGTGATGATTAGCTAGGGATGATCCTTGGGATTTGATAATGTGTTTTGTGTTTTAACCAAAAATCTTTGTTGGATTAGATCACAGATCGATTACCTCAAAAAGAAGATATGGTGGATTTGTCCTACGTACATGAAATCGGGTGCAGGCGTGCATGGTTGCAGCACCTATCTCCACTCTGTCTACCCACCTGACCCCTTGTTCCTCTGCCCCAAATTGTGACCTGCTCTAGTCACACTTTAACAACAACTACTACAATATTGTACTTATTAATAACAACTAAATGATCATGCACTACCTTTCAGATGATGAAATTCTTTTGCATTTGATTCGAAAGCTTGCTTCTGTCCTTCAATTGAATCCCCCACTAATTAATTGAGCACTTTTCCATCTTATCAAGACATCCTCACATGGCTAATTTTTCTTTTTTTCTTGATAATTGCGGAATTTTTTAACCTATTAAAGTCTCTATTCCAAAAGAAGCATAACAGTGTATATTTCTCTTTTCTTTTTAACTGGGCGAATTTTTTTTTCTTTTCTTGTAAATTACCCGTTGCTTTATTGTGAAATGTCGTTTTGAAAAATATGTGAGAAAGAAACTTCCTTTCGCACAACTCTGGTGGTCTCTGGTGTGGTGCGTTAGTTGCGGCCTTATTGGGTTATCAAAGTTTTACGTTTACCTCAAAATTTCTTACTAAAAGAAGAAGGCTCTCACTAAAACTAAAATTTGTAAGTTCCTTTCTTAATTATTGGTTAAATGGTTAGTGTTTTTATACCATTAATCCGATACTTTTATAGGTATACAGAATAAAATGTTGTCACTTTTGGAATACTCCAACTACAACTACACACAAGATTTCAGAGATAAAGCTACGTGTATAATGGTTAGATAAAAGTATTATCACACAAGTAAATACTCATTTTGTTCATTGAAAATTGTATACGTATACTTTATTTTAATCTCTAAAATTAAAAATTTAATAATATAGTGAATGAAATTGCAAAGTATGATTCACATAAGTCCCTAGAGTAACATCCAACCCCAATTTTCAGGGACTAATTTAAATTATATATTGTATAAATTTAGGGATTAAACGATTAATTTTTAAATTTTATAAATTAAAATGAAGTATGCATATAACCTCAAAATCTAAAATGAATATTTACTCATTATCACACCCATTTTAAATAATGTACATGTATCTATATTTCTATAAATGATAAGATCAATAGCTACATGAGCACATAATAAATTTAACCACATTATTTTTATAGCTGCAATCATGAGTCCTTATAATTTAGTTTTTGTTTAATGTACTGTTGTATCAAGCATGTTGAATCCTAAGTTGGGAGGTTTTTTTTGGTTACCTCGATAACCCACACCGAATAGCAATTTTCTCTCTTTAGAAATTCTCTTTCGCGTAACTCATACTATATTAAAGTATAACAATAGACTTAATTGTAGAGTTAACTTTTACTTTGGGAACAAAAGATAATTCAACTTTTTTGGGTATCAACAAACAATTATCAAGATATTCTTAGAAAATATATATTAAAAATGAAGTGATTTTATTTAGTACAAAATAATTTTTGCAAAAATAAATATAAATGAATCTAGACTAATTAAGTGTTGAATGCCTGTAATTAAAGTTTTAAGGCTTAAATATGATCTCCAACCTTGAAAATATAATATTTTTTGGTTTGATCTCTCAAAAAATTTTACAGCATTTTAGTCTTTCAATTTTTAAAAGTAAGCATAAAAGATCCCTAAGAGTGAATTTGGGAGTGCTGTGAAAGGGATCATTTACGGTCATTTTTAAAAATTAAAGAATTAAAATGATGTAAAATTTTTTAATTAAGGAACTAAATCCAAAAATTAAGTGCTATATTTTAAAGATAAAAAAACATTTAAGCTAAGTTTTAAATGTATTTTCTCTGTTCATTTTATTTGTCATTTTAAAAAAAATGTGGTTCATATATAATATTATTGTTTTCATATATTAATAAAATATTTATAATTATTTTTTCAATTTTATCCTTTACAATATTCTAAATATATGAATTAATGGAGAAATGTAGTGAGATAATAATAAACTAAATTAATTAGATATTAAAAATTAAATAAAATTATTTTTAAAAAAATAATTTCAAATTTTTTAATTATTATATATATATATATATATATATATATATATATATATATATATAAAGTGTCAAATAAAATAAATTGAAGGGTAACTGTCAAAAGGAAAATGCAACACGTTTCATACCAGTAATATTTTTTTTTAAAATACGAAAATCTTAGTAGTGGAAAGGGATAGTAATTGATCAAAGGTGGTAGGCCAATCCCCATGGGACCTGTGGTGGCATGGGGAATGGGTAGCCCGAGAGAATAAAAGAAATAGTTATGTAGTATAAAAATGTAACGACAGAGTGAGTCCCAAAGCAAGTGGAATAAAGCAAATAGACAGCCCAACATGCGAGTGTGTATTATTATTATTATAATGTCATTTCTGATTTCTCTGCCGTTGAACAGATAATCTGTCGCTTTTGTCTCTTCCCCCTACATTACAATTTTACTAAGAAAAATATTATTTATATTTATTTTTTTACTCATTATAAACATATAATGAGATAAAAGAACACAAAAAAATTGGATCTATTACTTTTTTATTTTTAACACTTACTATTTGATGTCTTTTCTTCTTATTGTATCTACAATAAATTCAAAAACGAGAGTCCACATTACACTTCTCTTTTACTAAACTCTCTCTCTCACAGACACTCGCTTTTAAACTCTCACACGGTATCCACTTTCTGATACCTCTTCTTTTCCTTCTTCTTGCTACATTCTCACAGCATCTTCACCTTGCACTCAATTCCCTTAACTCTTAACCCTCCTGAGACCCTTACCACAAATGGGTTCTAGACGTTGGCGCCAGAGTTGGGCTCCACAGCCATTGACACCCTTAATGGAAGGCCCTGACCCTGACATGCAAGAAGAAGGGACCAAGAAAGAGAGCTCCTGGGAGGTCATAAGGGAATGGTTCAGGACTCAGAAGATCTCCCCCGGAGGAAGCTTTTCACAGTCATTCTATGGAACCATCCATGCCAAGACCCAAGATTTGAGGTTGTTGCTTGGTGTCTTGGGCTGTCCCTTGGCTCCAATTCCCTCAGCCCATGATCCCACACTTAACATTCACATCAAAGACACCCCATTTGTAAGCTCTCTCTATAGTCTAAACATCAAAATATGTTACCTATTTTTGGCTTTTTTTTGTTTTTTGGACTACTAATACCATGTACATTTTTGTACTATATGGTAATTGGCTAATTTTTCTCAATAAATGTAACTTCAAATAGAAAACTTGGTACTATAGAAAATGTTAGACACCCATAATTTTGTCAAAATATGAAATAATTGAGTCATATCACTTTATTTTATCTAATTACTACTACTATGATTCTTATTAAAAATTCTGATCATATTATTTTGACCGTGTAAGATTACTCTTGTAGCATATGATTGGCTAATTCTTTTCAATTAACGTAAATTCAAATAGGAAACATCAACTGCCAAGTACATTATACAGCAGTATTTGGCTGCAACTGGGTGCTTGAAACAGCAGAAGGACACAAAGAACATGTATGCCACTGGGGTAGTGAAGATGATATGCTGTGAGACTGAGATTTCATCTGGGAAGAATGTCAAGTGTATGGGGAGCAGGAGCAGTGAGAATGGCTGCTTTGTGCTTTGGCAGATGCTGCCAGGAATGTGGTCTCTTGAATTGGTGGTTGGTGGCCACAAGGTCATTGCTGGCAGCAATGGCAAGACTGTGTGGAGGCACACACCTTGGCTAGGCACACATGCAGCTAAAGGCCCCCAACGCCCACTGCGTCGCATTATTCAGGTAACAAGCACAAATGGCTAATGTTATGCACCATATCTCATTTACTATTTCACAAATTTTAACATAATTAACAGTAATGAATGCGATTATGTGACTGATTTGAGTGACTTCTTAGAGTGCACACTGAGAATGAGACCAGTTTTGCCATATATGTTGAAACTTGTTTTAGTACAAACAGAAAAATTTAAAAAAAAAAAATGGACTTTAATTTTGTTCTCTATTTTGTTAGGTTATACCAAACAAAATTTGAACTACTTCTGTATTGAATTTTAGTTTTAGATTGGATTTTGGTTGGTGGTAAGGCTTTATTTGTTGGAGTTGAGGCTTGGGGGACAAAGCTCCAGGGCTCAAAGCAAGTTGTACCAAACAAAGATAAAGATTGAGAAACAAATTAAAATCACAAGGAATGAAGGGTATATTTCGAGCAGACAATGATGGAGAAACTGTCCCATGCTTTACCCTACAATGTGGACTTGTTTTCTTAAGGAATTAGTATACTTACATGCCACGTGATTATCAATCTGACGTCATCTATGATTATTGTATAGCTCATGAGTCATGATCTTGGGATTGCCACTTATTGCAGGTACCTAAGGGTACTCTGTATTTATCCTTTTGCTTTAACTTTTTCTTTTTGCACTTTAATAAACAGTCCTCCCTCCACTTGCATTATTGCCCCTGCTTTCATGCCTAGATATTCCTTTTTCATCTGTACTTGTGTCTCTTCTTCAAAATTGTTTGGCTCGGGATAACCTATCACTCCTTTGCCTCGTTTATGATCAGCCTCTTGGATATTTAAGAAAAAAAAAGGTGTATAAGTAGAACATAAAATGGAAAAATAGATTCAATTAATTTGTGATTTATATGACACTTAGTCATATATTGTGTTCTCTGAAAACGGTCTAATAAGTATCAAAGAAAGACAAACTTAATAATTGAAATCAACAAGAGCATTTGGGTCTACCCCAAAATAGAGATCAAAACAACATTGCAAATTTGCAATACGCTATGCAATTTAGTACATAAGTTTAATTCCCTAAACTAAGAAATTAAAAGCCTTAATTTCAATGTACAACCGCGAATAATTTATATCTTCGACCAAATGCTACATACAACTAACCCATGGCCTTGTGTTTTTGTATGGACATTTTAGGGCTTGGATCCAAAGATCACGGCAAGTTTATTCACCAACGCACAATGCTTAGGCGAGAATCGAATCGGGACCGTTGATTGCTTTGTATTAAAGGTTTCCGCGGATCGTGCGGCCGTGGTCGAAAGGAGCGAGGGCCCCGCAGAGGTGATAAGGCACATACTGTATGGCTACTTTTGCCAAAAGAGTGGGCTCCTCATATACCTGGAGGACTCCCACCTGACAAGGGTCCAAACACAGGAAAATGATACGGTGTATTGGGAGACCACCATAGGCAGCAGCATTGGCGATTATAGAGACGTTGATGGGGTCCTGATCGCACATCAAGGGCGATCCATTGCGACGGTGTTCCGGTTCAGCGAGCTCTCGATGCAGCATAGTCGAACCAGGATGGAAGAGATCTGGACCATTGATGATATTATGTTTAATGTGCCAGGACTATCGTTGGATCACTTCATTCCTCCTGCTGATATCTTTGACAATACGAATTCTCCATAATAAACTAACTTCATTAGGGCTTCCCTTTTTTTTACTGTTCATGTCAATGTCAATTGTAATTTTACTTTGGCGGGGGTATAATTAAAGTATTGGTGGGGATGGTGTAACTTTTCTTGTCTTTGTTCTTGCTCGTTAATGTGAGTTTGTAGTGAGTAGTTGTGTTTCTAGTCATTAAGCTCAAATGACACATTCGAGAGAAAAAAAAGGGGGGGGTGTTCGGAATAAGTCACTCAAATGGTAAGATAATGATATATGCCATGTATTTAAGTACTTCATTTGGATAAAGTATGGGATGAACGAGGTCGTTTTATCATTGTTAATAATTTTCAAATTTTAACAATTTTACGTGAATTGACATGATGAATTTCAGGAGGAATAACAAAAAGGTTATGACTAACACTGTATTAAACACATGGTTCGGATAATAATAATAATAATCATCATAATAACAATAATAGCTACATATAGCATGCTTTCAGGGCAGGGAGGTGCGAAAATTGATGAGGAAAGAATGAAAATCAGGTTCGAATGTCATACCATCCTTTTTCTAGTTGGTGTACAATAGTTATTTCGTTATTTGAAAGATTGAAAAACATGTAGAACGACGTGGAAAACAACGAAAAGCTAAGGTAGGTGGCGATATAGGGTGAATCCTAAGTTAAAGTGGTAAAATATTCCTTATATATTGGAAAATGAGAAACATTTTGTAATGATAAAAATTAATCTCTCCTAAAAAATTATTCCATGAAATTAAATATTTTTGTTCAGATTAATAATCACTGGTTGACACGTCAAAAAAAAAATCAGTGGTTGAAGAGTTATATTAAGAAGTCAGTCACTTGATTTTCTCATAAAATTTACTTTATTATATAAGATATACCCTAATGCTTTGCGCCCAATAACATTGATAAAGTATCACTTGATAAGAAGTCACTCACTCACTTTGATAAAGTTATTTCGTTATTATGATAACCTCATTATAAGAGTGTGTTTGATATAAAATTTTCTCCCCCATACCAAATACACCTTAAGAGATCACTCAATTAATTGTATGACATCTCAATAAAAATGACAGT
This sequence comes from Pterocarpus macrocarpus, assembly GCA_031439585.1. Classification (NCBI taxonomy): domain Eukaryota; kingdom Viridiplantae; phylum Streptophyta; class Magnoliopsida; order Fabales; family Fabaceae; genus Pterocarpus; species Pterocarpus macrocarpus. The sequence continues at coordinate 19,568,198 of CM062517.1, read as the reverse complement.
AAAAGTAATTTTCACATGATTTTCTTCTTTAATTGTTTTCTTATTTTGTTTCCGAGAAAACTTTAATACCTACGGAAATTGTTTAAGTTAACGATATAGTGAAATCAATTTCGTTTATCGGGCATAGCAATATTTGATAAATCATTAAAATATTTTTTTTTTCTTGCAGTTGATTCATGTTTTCCGGATCTTAACGACGAAAATGTGTACTATCTTATAGACAAATTTATCGTAACAAGTGGATCAATCTTTTTGATTTGGTTTCGTACAGTTCTTCGGGAAAAAGTTGAAGTCAAGAGTGCAAAGTTGTTGAAATAGGGGAAAGTTCTGCAGACACAAAGCTTGTAATACATAGGGTTCAATTTGATTGAGTGTTAGATCAGAACCCTATTCCAAAAGCTTAGATGTTGAAGCACATGAGGGTAAATTATAAAGTATTTCATTAAAATCTTTTTCAGTTGTAACTTTTGATGGTTGGCTAAAACATGCATTTAGGTATCTCAAAATAAAAAATAAAAGAGAGTCAGACAACAAGGTAAAGAGAATCAAGATTTTGAATGAGATGGTCTAAAGTAGGTACGCTGATGACGGTACCCTTTTTTTTTTGGGTTAACACTGAGTATGCATTTTCTTTTTCTTTTCGTTTTTTGGTCGTGCACTGAGGGTGCATTTGAGCAACAACAAGGAAAAGATACGAGATGGGCCTCTATGGGCAGTGTAATGGCCCAATCACTTATTTCGTGTATGAACCGTGGGCTCGTTGGGGTAGCTTATAGTGCGCAAAAAAAAAAAAAAAAAAAAGAGAAAAGGCACGCAATTTATGTAGGGATGTGTGTATTCTTGCCCAAAAAGGAAAAAAATAATAAAAAAGAAAAAGAAAGTATGGATTGTTTGTGAATATTATAATGTTAGAAGGAAGTGTTTGATATATGGCTTATTTTTTGAAAAAACAGTAAATATCTTATAGAGATAATAAAGAGAAAGAAAAAATCTTCACATGTCTCATTTGACACTTACTATCATCTAGAACTATAGGTCTTTCTCTCTCTACATGTCTCTACTTTTTTACATTCAAATAACATTTCACGTTATGTAAAGTATGAAATGGTTTGATTGGTTCCCTCTTCGTATTTTAACTTTCGCTATATGGAAATCTTCTTAAGTATAATAGACATCACCATGTCAATTGGCTTCTCATCCATACCCATCATGTCAGGTTATATCCGCTCTAAGGTAACCATGTATGGCATGCTCGAACGGGAACTCCATTAATTTCCCAATGTACATGTCCTATGATTAAATCTAACATTCAATCTATTACCTTTTTTTGCAACAATAATCTCCATCCGACCAACGAGAACTAGACATGCCTATCAAACACAAAGAATTCAATGGATTTTCCGTTCTCAACTTGTAAATTGTCCGTCATACCATATAACTAAATTGCAAAATCAATTCCAATTATGACTATACATAGCTTCCATCAAGTTGCTCTTTTGCCTTTTTCTAGTCTAGATACATTTGAAACCTCGAAACCTCCACTCCATTTTGGCCATCATGTGATTAGAAATTAATTCATCATTATTTTTAAATTATGGTCCAAATTAACACTTACATTTGAGTTCTTAGTGTTCTTAGTTGATTGTAAGACTTGAGTTCTCATGTGTGGAACATGTGACTTATACTTATTAGTTAAAAAAAATTAATTAAATGAAAGAGGCCAAATTAATTTCGATTCCTGAATTCATGTGTATAGAAAAAATACCATTAGATGAGTTCCCTTCTTAGTCTCCTAACCGTACCATGGGAAATTAATTTCTCACTTGATAGATGGGGGGTTACTTTGAGAAATAAAAAAAAAAAAAGACTATTTTTTAATAAAAAAATACAAATGACTAAATATTGAAATATTTTAAATCTATTAAATGATTATTTATTAACCAATCATTAAAGATTCAAAGGCAAATCTAACGACACCAAATAGTGAAAAAATATAAACGACCAACTACCAAATATATCAAATACCAAATATACAAGTACCAATAATAGTCCAATACACCCAAAAGTGAAGTCTAATACACCAAATTCAAGCGCTTCCAAAGTCCATGCATCCATCATATACAAATGCTTTTAAACTCCAATACATAAATAAAATCACATTTAGTGTGCTTCCAAAGTCCATCCATCAAAATACGAATACTTCTAAAGTTCAATATATTAAATACACAAAAAAAAAAAAATCACATAAATACTTCCAAAGTCCACTACTAATCACATTTGAAGCACTTATGGGTGCTTTTGACTTAATATTTGTCTCCACCAATGTAGAATCTTCATAAGCTCTACAACTTACAACATAAGCAAAATTAAAAAAAATTAAAATTAAAATCACATTTAGTCAAAACATTAACATAAGAAAAGACATAAATTTTAAAATTATATTATTTACCTTGCACATCAAAGGCAAGATCAAGATCAAACTTTTGGTAACAAAATTCTAAAAATGAGAACTTCATGCAAGGATCAAGAATGGATCCAAGTGCAAGTACAATACTATAATCATTCCAATACTTGTCAAACTTCACTTCCATCATAGAAGCCATATCCCTAATAACTTCATCCTCATTGCTTACATTTTGAATCAACAAACGTTCAATCCTCCACACTTATTTGAAATATAACTTAGGGGGGTTTCAGAGTGAGTAAATGGATTTGTTGGATAAAGGAAATAATCAAAAATCATGGAAATATGAAGGGTTTTGGGACCAAAATAATGGCATTGTGTAAAGCCAACTTTTAGCTTTCCCACTTCATGAAACGTGATAACGTGGGAAGTTACACGAGTTACCCATGTTTCAAAACTACGTTCACGTTGCATATTTACCCTTCTAAAGATGAAGGGTAAATGTGATTTCTGAAAGGTTGAGTCACTTTTCTTGATAACTTTCTGAAGATGATTTCTGAAGCCTTTTCTTATCAACTTTTTGATAAACCCTTTCTAAAACATTGTTCTAAACAGATCTTTCTAAACTTGTTTTGAGCACTTGTCTAAGCATCTTTCTGAAACACCATTCTGAACTAAACTTTCTAAACTAATCTAAGGGCTATTCTAATATGAACTTTTTGAACACTTCTTTAGATGTATTCTTCAAAAGAGAAACACACTTGGCTATGCAATCTCAGCTTTTAAGCCTCTTCAGAAGCTTAAGGGGGATATGTTCCAATACATATGCTATAATGCATGATCAAAAACTAGTCATATTCAAAAGGTTTTTAATATAGCAGAAACGATCTTCAACTAGAGATTTTATAAATATATCAACTATTTGATCTTTTATATTTACAAAACTTAACTCAATATCTCCTTTCTGAACATGATCTTTAATGAAATGATGCTTAAAGTCAATATGTTTTGATCTAGAATGCTGAAGCGGTTCTTAACAAGATTTATAGCAATATTATCACATAGAATAGGGATTTTGGTATACCTCAGGTTGAAATCCTCTATTGATGCTTAATCCACATAATTTGAGTACAGCAATTTGCTGCACATATTCAACTTCTGTAGTTGAGAGAGCTATTCTGTTTTGCTTCTTACTTGACCAAGTGATCAAGGATTTTCTAAGAAAATAGCAGCAGCCACTGTGTTTTTTCTCTCAACTCTGTCTCTAGCAAAATCAGCATCATAATATCTTGTAATATCACAGAAAGTACCTTTCTCATACCAAATACTAAGATTAGTAGTACTTACTAAATATCTCAAAATTCTCTCGACAATGTTTAAGTGTGATTGCTTTGCGTTATATTAGAATCTAGCACAAATGCCCACACTTGATTGTATATCAAGTCTACTAATTGTGAGATAAGGTAGTGAACCAATCATACCTTGATAAAGTTTATTAGAAACTTTATCTTCTTCCTCATCAGATTCCAGAACTTGAGAAGAATGCATGGGAGTGCTAATACTCTTAGCTTTATCTATGTCAAACCTCTTGAACAGATTCTTAGCAATTTTTTTTTTTTAATGAATGAGGATCCCATCTTTCTGTTGCTTGATTTGCGAACCGAGAAAGTATTTGAGCTCACTCATCATGCTCATCTCAAATTCTCCTTGCATAAGCTTAGAAAAATTCTTGCATAGATTTTGATTAGTAGCACCAAATATGATATCATCCACATAAATCTGAGCAATAAGAAAATCACATTTCTCATGCAGAATAAACAAGGTTGAGTCAATTTTTCCTCTTTTAAACCTATTTTTAAGCAAAAAAGAACTATAAGGAAAGGTTTCACATAACTAAGAGGTTGTTTAACATATACTTCTTTAGAAATAAAACCATTAAGAAAAGCAGATTTTACATGTATCTGATAAAGAACAAAACCTCTGTATGCTGCAAAAACAAGCAACATTCTGATGGCTTTTAGTCTACCAACAAGAGCAAATGTCTCATCGTAGTCAATTCCCTCTTATTGATTGTCACCTTAAGCCACAAGCCTTGCCTTATTTCTGACCAATTTTCCACTTTTATCCAGTTTGCTTCTGAACACCCATCTTGTGCCAATGACAGAATGTTCTTTAGGTAATGGAACCAAAGTCCAGACCTTGCTCTTTTCAAATTGGTAGAGCTCTTTTTACATAGCTTCTACCCAATTTTGATCTTGAAGAGCTTCATCAACACAATCAGGTTGGATTTTAGAAATCAATGCCATGTTTGATTCTGAATTGAATGAGGATCTGGTTCTAAACCTTGAGAAGGTTCACCAATGACTTGATTTTGAGATGCAACTCTCAAGTTCCTTACTCCAGTGTATATTCTCTTTTGGGGCATCCTTTAGAGTCTTCTAGAATGTCATCAGAAACATGTTGAGGCATTGAAAACTCAAGATTGTCATATGTTGTAGCTATCTGAAGGGAGTTTTGATTCTGTTAACCATTATTCAGAGATAGATTCTCCATGTTTTCTTCTAGGTCACGAATATTCTGGTCTAGATCTTTCTTCTTCTCTTTGAAAGAGATATGTGTGGTCTCTTCCACAGTCTAAGTTCTCTTGTCGTATACCCTATAAACTTTAGACACAGAAGAATATCCTAGAAATATATCAGGATCAGATTTGGGATCAAACTTTGACAGCTTGTCCTTTGTGTTAAGGATAAAACATTCAAATCCAAAAACATGAAAATAAGATACGTTGGGTTTCTTTTCCTTCCATAATTCAAAAGGGGTCTTCTTGAGTATTAGCCTTAAGAAAACACGATTTTGAATGTAGCAAGCAGTGTTAACTGCTTTTGCCCAAAAACCTTTAGATAAATTACTTTCTAAAAGTATGGTTCTTGCCATTTCTTGCAAAGATTTATTCTTCCTTTCAACAATCTCATTTTGTTGAAGAGTTCTAGGAGAAGAGAAATTATAAGAAATATCATTTTTGTTACTAAAACTTGCAAAAACATGATTTTCAAACTCACTACCATGATCAGATCTTGTAGATGAAATACAAAAAGCCTTTTTCATTTTAAACTCTTTTTAAAAATATTTTGAAGGCTTCACAAGCTTCATTGTTATGGATTAGGAATATAACCCATATGAATCTAGAAAAGTCATCCACGATGACCAAACCATATTTCTTACCATCTAGACTATCAGTTTCTGTTGGTCTAAAAAGATCAAGATGTAAAAGTTCAAGTGGTCTAGCAGTTGACACTACATTCTTGTTGTAGAAAAAAAAACTCTTGGTTTGTTTACCCCTTTGGTAGAACTCATAGGTTGAGTCATTATCAAAGCTAATCTTGGGTAAATCTTTTACAAACTCCTTTTGACAAATCTTAGAGATTAATTTCATGTGAGCATGACCAAGTTTCTTATGCCACATCCACTTTTCATCCACAAAGAATGGCAAGCATTTTACATTCTAATCTAAAAGGTCATCTAGATATAATATATAAGTATTATCACACCTTTTAGCAATAAAAATGATTTTATCTGATGTGAAGTCTTTTATGATACATCTAGAAGGTTCAAACACAATCTTGTAGCTTTGATCACAAAACTGACTAATGCTCAAGAGGTTATAAGTTAATCCTCTAACCAACATAATATCAGTAATCAAGTCAAAGTTGTTCTTACCAATATTACCTATATCAATGATCTTTGATCTGATTCTAATAGCAAATTTTACAACTCCTCCATCATTGGGTCTGAAGTTTCTAAACTAGGATCTATTTCCAATCATGTGCCTGGAATAGTCATTATCCAAATACCATTTCATCTCCTTCTGATGATGTGACTTAAGACACCCTGCATTAGAAATTATCTTCACTTTAGGTACCCATATCTTTTTGGGTCCTCTTTGCTTAATTACCTTCATAGGGTTTTTCACTTTCTATTTCCTTACTTTTCTTTAAGAAAAGCATTTCTCAGAAATATGACCCTTCTTGAAGCAACGAATACAAATATGAACTTTGCTTTGAGAGCTCTTAGATGATTTTTCATTTTCTTCCTTCTCATATCCAAGTCCTGACTTTTCAAAATATGGTATTTGACTTCCAAATATCAAATCAAGATTCTTAGAGCTCATCACAACCTAGATAAGCTGATCAATTGAGGTTTTCAAATTCAAGAGACAATTTTTGAAAACTTTTCTTTAAAGAAGAGTAATAAGAAGAAAGCATTTAGGAATCATGCAGAAGCTCATCATAAGCTTTTTGAATATCATCATAAGAAGGTTCTGGTTCAAAATCCATTACCTTAGTTTCTTCATCAAAGACTATATCTGCCATGAAGCAGAGATTTGCAACTATCTCCTCTTCTTCTTGGGATTCTATCCCTTCTTACTCCTCATCAAGGTCTTTTCATGTAGCCATCATGGCTTTCTTCTTGGGTTCTTTCTTTCTAGAACTTTTCTTCAGCTTTGGACATTCAAATCTTAAATGTTCGGGTTCCTTGCATTCAAAGTAAATGATCTCATTCTGCTTTGTCTTTCCTTTCATATCCACCTTGAGAGTTACCCATTCTTCTTCTTCCTTCTGATCCACGCTCTTGTACTCTTTTTAGCTAGATAAGCAATTTCATCCTTTACTTTATCATCCTCATCATCAGAAGGTTTCTTTTCTTCATCTATTTTTTCTAAAGCCTTCATGGCATTGGAAGAACTAGATCTTCTTTGAGTGGACTTTAGGGTAATTGATTTGCCTTTTCTATTGCTTTCCTTAGAAGCTTCATTAAGCTCAATCTCATGAGTCTTAAGAGACCCAATGAGAACATCGAGCCTAAGCACATTCAAGTCTTTGGCTTCTTGTTATCTTAGAATGCTAAGCCTTGAATAGGCTTCTCAAGATCTTTTTGACCATCTCAACATTGGAATATCTTTTTCCCAATGCCTTCAACTAATGTACAATGTGCATAAACCTTATTGTCATAACATCAATCTTCTCATGATCTAACATTTTAAATATCTCATATTGATGCATCAGCATACTGATCTTTGTTTCTTCAACTTGATTAATCCCTTCATGGAGAGTTTAGAGTTTATCCCAAATCTCCTTAGTAGAATCACATGATATGATTTTATCATACTCACTTTTACTTAAAACATAAGTGAGAAGATATTTAGCTTTAGCATCCATTTAGACTTTAGCTTTGTGTTGGTCTGTCCATTAGTTTTAGGGAATTACTCCAATTACTATTGGAGGAGGCTAGTTTGGATCAATAACCACAAGTTGCTCAATAGTTGGAGCATAATCTCCATTCTCAATAATCTCCCACATATCCAGGCTTGTGGACTTAGCGCATGTTTGGGAGCACTGTAAAGGGGCTTAGAATCAATTTTGGACTACCAAAATCGAATCTGATAATTTTTTGTATGGTTTGGTTTAATACTCTCAAAATCAATTATTGCCTCTAGAATTGATTCAAGAATTGATTATGGCAGAAGTGAAAATTTTTTACTTTCTTTCAGAATCATTGTGTTTAGAGGAAATATCAAACATAAATCATTTTTTCTAAAAATCAATTCCAACAAAATCAATTCTATCTAAAATCAATTCTACAAAAGCAAAACCAAACACACCATTAATAAAGAGTCTCATTCTATCCTTCTAATATGGGTAATCCTCTTCATTGAAATATGGAAGGCAATTGATAGAGTATTTTTTAGCAATATGTGTGATCTATTATGCTATGTCTTAAGATCTTTTTCCTCTGCAACCATTAGGAAGCTCAACCCCAAAGACCGAGCTCTAATGCTAATTGAAGGTGGAAGTAGCACGAGAAGGGAAGTTGAATTGTGCCTTTTAAAACTTTTTCAAAACTTGAAAATTTTAAACAAATATCTCAAGTCTTTGGACTTGGATTATGGAAGCGTTTAAGTGTTAGAATCAAAGGTTATTGTATTCACAACAACTTTGTTAGATAACTAATCGAATGAGTACACAAAAGATTAAAAAGAATAAAAAATAGGGATAAAGGATCACATAAGAAGATTTATACTGATTCAGCCAACCCACTTGCCTACGTCTAGTCCTCAACAATTAGTCGAGAATTTTATAACCACAAGTATTCTTTTACAAGCTTCTTCAAGCTTATAATAAAGTAGTCTTTTTCTAATCTCTCCAAGCTAAACAAGTTGAGTAGTATTGTCCTAGCTTCCCTAAGCTAACAACGATCACTATCGGGTAAGGATACGATAAAAGATTTTTGGTTTGTGTTTGATAAACACTTACACTAGATCACTCAAGGTGTATAGATCAACTAAGTACAAAGTAGAGTGACTTTTCATAGATCTCACTAACAGAGTATTTGTTATTACAAACCAATGAGAAGATTTTCTCTCAAGAAGCTTCAAAAAGAAACTATTTGGTTGTTCAGAAGGTTGAGAAGGATGAAAGCTCGTTAGGATTTTCAGTTAGCAGAATTCCAGCTATTTCTTCCTCATCTTCAAGATATATATAGGCTTCAAAATCTAGTCGTTGAGACTTCAGACTTTGAGCCCAGAGCTTTTAGATCCAAAGGCTTTAGACTGGAGAGAGAGAAGTAGGTTGCTTTCTTTCTCAACAAACAAGTACATCATCAAAGAGGAAAACTAACCATTTGAGTCAGCCAGCTTTTCAGTATGTCAACACTCCTTTTAGATCTCTATTTTATCAAATTTGATCTTTAGAAAATATCTATGAATTGTGCAGGACAAGCTTTAAAAGTAATGTCGTCTTTACTTAGACCAATATTTTAGAGATTACCTTTCTGGTCAAGCCTTCTGGACAGGTCCTCCTTCTGATATGCTTGTGTTCCTTCTGGAGACTTAGTATCCTCCTGATAATATAGCAATATCCTTCTGATACTTCTAATATACTTTTATGAGAAATGGGATCTCTTGAGCATGGATTCTCTTTTGAAAAGCTCTTTTTCATTAGATTATATTCGAGATGTGTAAGAACCTTTAGAGCATTCATTTTGAGAAAAAAAAAATGTTGCATGATCCAATTCTCTCCAATAAGTGCATATTGTAATTTGTGCATTCTAAAATAAACACTCAATCAAACCGTTAGTCCATACAAAAGATTTTCATTAAGAGTTGGTTTGTTATCCATCAAAATCTTTAAAGATAAGCTTCAAGTACCACTTGGTGGCTTCTGAAAGGTGTTGGAGCTTACAATACTTTTTCCCCACCTTATTTTCCACTTCCATCTTGATCATGATACCACCATTTTCCTTTCTAACTTTGCCGACCATACCAATCCACAAAGCATGGACAAAGTAGTATTACCTCCTTAACTTGTTGTACCCTAATTCATCACCATGACAATACACAAACTCCCTTAATTATGTTTAACCCCTCTCAACTGACCTCACATTTACACAACATAGCCTCCTAGAATTTACTGTTACAGACATAGCATCCTTTGTTCTTTAGAGATAGATATAAGCACAACTAACCTACTTCCAAGTAATAGAATCCATCACACTACATTCCTTTAACACTTTCCTAAGATAGAGCCTAAACAAAACACTCGTACTTCCAAGAGATAATCCAAAACTACACCCATTAACTTCTTCCAAGAGACAAGCACATCTATATTACTATCCATAGATAGAAAACAAGACACACCACCCTTATCATTACATAAAACCCCTACCAACTCCAACTCCACCCCCTTTCTACTAACATAATCTTAGAGAGTCCTTCACATTTTTCTTTCTCTTCCCTTCTTTTTTTGGTTCTATTCTCTTCTAATTTCTATTCTCCTTCTTTTTTTCTCTTTTTTTCCCCTCTTTTTCTCTTTTTTTTTTTTTTTGTTCTATGAAGCCTTGAAAAGCAAAAACAAACAATGGTTTATACCAAAGCAGGGGAGTCTAATAGCATAACCTAGACATAAGACTTATTCTAGCTCTTCAACACCCCTGATAAGAGTCACCTTCACTACATGTTGAGTAGTGAACACACTATAATATCTCCAAACAGCATTATAAAAAGGCCCTAACTAGCACAATCTCTACCTCAATTCAGGATGTGTAGGCCTACACCTTTAATCCAAAGCTTTCCTCTATGAATCATTTGAAACATAAACATATCCCAGTTTATAGTGGCTTTTGAAAGATTATATTGTTCTTCAATTCCCAAATGAAAATGTCTATGTCTATGGATTATACAATTTATGTGTCTATGTTTTTGTATTCATACTATAACCAATGAAAATGCACTTTTCACCTTTGTTGTCCAATTTCTTTCTCAACTAATCTGGCACATGTGCATAAGTAGTACACCCAGAAACTCTAAGATTGCATATCGAAGGTCTCTTTCCACACCAAGCTTTTTTCTCGTGTCTTGTCACTAACCCTCTTTGTTAAATACCTATTTAAAATAGGGAGGAAAACCACTTTACCCTCCTGAATTATAGGTCATATTTATTTTACCTTTTACATTTTAAAAATGTGCAAATCAACCATTTTGTTGACTTTTTCATCTATTGTTAATAGAAATAGCACATATTTATGAAAGTTTAGGATGTCAGGTTGCACTTTAATTTTTAGTTAGACTAAAGTTCATATAACCCAAAGTTCAGAGTTTATAATGCACTTATTTTCATTAACAATAAACAAAAAATTAACAGAAGGACTAAAGTGTATATTCAAGAAAGCTTAAGGGATTGATTTGCATCTTTTTAAAATGTGGAGAGTAAAATACACATAGTTCATAGTTCAAGGGGGTTAAATGCATTTTAGAAGTGACTATATTTTTTCTATGTGATCCTAATGTTAACTAAAATTTTTCAGGTATTACACATAAAATTTGGTTACTTATGAAATACAAAGGATATCACACAAATTAAATCTAATCAATTTAAAAGTCATCAACTTTTATCTCTATGATCATATAAATAAATAAAATTTTTGTATATTATATCAAAAAAATTTAGTCATTTCTAAAAGATAATTAACTGCATTTTTAAATTTGGTTAAATTAAAAAAGTACTATAGCACACTGTACATGATTTGGTGCATGAATATACCCTACTTGCTCACCCATGCACCAAGTTAGACTCGATGCTTGACAGAACACACCCAAGTTGCTGAATGCATTTTTTTTTTTTTTTTGGGTCGTGAAGTTTGCTGCATGGTTCATCACGCGTAGAGGTCTCTCACCCAACTTGGTGCACTGTTTCTTGTTGTCACGATCCTATTCCCCTCTTGGTTTGGTCTACAGTAAGGGATTGATTTGCATCTTTTTAAAATGTGGAGAGTAAAATACACATAGTTCATAGTTCAAGGGGGTTAAATGCATTTTAGAAGTGACTATATTTTTTCTATGTGATCCTAATGTTAACTAAAATTTTTCAGGTATTACACATAAAATTTGGTTACTTATGAAATACAAAGGATATCACACAAATTAAATCTAATCAATTTAAAAGTCATCAGCTTTTATCTCTATGATCATATAAATAAATAAAATTTTTGTATATTTTATCAAAAAAATTTAGTCATTTCTAAAAGATAATTAACTGCATTTTTAAATTTGGTTAAATTAAAAAAGTACTACAGCACACTGTACATGATTTGGTGCATGAATATACCCTACTTGCTCACCCATGCACCAAGTTAGACTCGATGCCTGACAGAACACACCCAAGTTGCTGAATGCATTTTTTTTTTTTTTTTGGGTCGTGAAGTTTGCTGCATGGTTCATCACGCGTAGAGGTCTCTCACCCAACTTGGTGCACTGTTTCTTGTTGTCACGATCCTATTCCCCTCTTGGTTTGGTCTACAGTACATCGGGAGTCGGTTCTTTTATTGGACCACTTGCATCAGGTTGGCCCTCAAATGGCCTCCAGTTGGGCCTCCATGCCTTGGGTCGTATCAGGCCTCCTCGATCAAAGCGCCCTTTTTTTAATTAACACCAGCTTCCAATTTCTGAGAATTGAGATTAATTGAAGCCTAATGATGAGGTAAGACATTATATGTCTCCTTTTCTTTTTTTATTAACGGCTGCATGTCTTCTTTGTATCCAAGTGTACTTGCATCTTTAATGTTCACAAAAATAAAAATAAATAAATAATTAAAGCTAGCACCATACATCAACTGATACGTATCATGGTCAATGAATATAATTTCCGTCCGAGCAATATTTGACATGAAATTCATGCAAATATATAGTGAATTAGCTTTATATGAATAAATTTTATGATAAAGTTAATTATAATTTATTACTCTATCCTTAGGATCTATGCCAAAAAATGAAAAATAAATTTAAAAAGAGAGCTGACCGTAATGGTCTCTCTTATTTGTTCTATCTTCCCTTTGCAGTGTTTTAGCCCCTTCTTTTGACTGCTTCTTTATTGAGGGAGGTGGGGGTGCCGGTTCCCATTTGGCAGTAGTTCCATTCATTCTCTCTCTCTCTCTCTCTCTCTCTCTCTCTCTCTCTCTTTAAAAAAAAAACAAAAAAACAAAAAATCTCTATAGGTTGGTGTCTCTTAAATTTGCTTCATGTTATGATAGATAAAAATTTGTAGTTTTAGTTTTTGTAATCAGTCTCATATTTTGGCTTTACATAACTATAAGACTTTCAGATCTACTAGGATAAATGACATACTACTCTCTTTATTTGGCAATATCTTATGTGTCAATCTCTACAGTGAAAGATGTGTTGTTTCATAGTTCATGGAAAGATCAAACCTACAAATCTAGGTTGGTTTCAGGTGAAGAGTATTATATCTATTTTTCCTATAATCGGATTATATTTATTTTTTCTTCTTAATAGATCTATATATTTTGCTTTTACTGAAATGGTAACTGCCGTTAGGCATTTATTTGAATGAATTTTAGTTTATGGTAGAAAAATGACGCCAGGTATTGTAGATTATATATGAGCGGAGAATTTAGAGATCTAATTTTGCCTCATCGAACCGTTCTTAACAAATGTATTGATTGATTAATATAGTAACAATGTAATTAATGATTGCGTAACTTGTGCATGCATGCGTTTTCTAAATATATTTACTTTAATCGGTTGTTATTAGGAAGCGTTTATCAAGATGGTAAAATGCTGCAATCACCATATCGATAGAGAGTGACATTGCAGTAGACCCGTATTTCTTTGTTTTCTTTTCTTTATTTGCCTTCGGAACCAACTTTTTGAAAAGTAATTTGTTCCTTACTGTGATAATGACCAATCCATTTTTATAAAGATAATTACAATAATATTCTAGTCCACATTATTAATTACTTCAAGGTTTAGGAGAATTAAATTAACCATATGTGTTGTTAATCAGTTAATGAAATCGAACTTCAAATATTTGTAATCACTATACTAACAATAAATTGATATAAATTAAAAACAGGTTTTAATAATATCTATCCTAAGTTGATTTTCTCGTTATAACAAAATTTCTAAATTTTCTATTAAGACAAAATAATCATTTTCTCATTTTATCTTTCATACACCTCAAATCAAAAGGGGAATTTTATGTTAGGGAAGCGACGAACTAAATTTAATTTTAACGTAATCTAAAGGCCTATTCCAAGATCAGCGTGCCTCCCTTGTAAAATAAAATCAAAATTTAGCACAAATTAGTATAGTTTTGTGCTTTGTTATTCAAGACTAAAGAGATCATGCGCGAGAAAAAATCTTAGAAATAAATATATTTTAGTATAAAGTAACATAGTGCATTGTTTAATGGATATATTGTGGCGCATTTGTCTAAATTTGACGTGTTTAGTTATACTTTCCAGTTATGCTGGAAGTGATGTGTCTTCACAGTTTTACCTCCTACCGAAAAAGCCCAACATTGCTTGATTACAAAGTAAAGGCATATATATAAAGGCACTAATGATCAGCATTAGAATTAATCTATTCACCATCACAACTGACAGCCAACAACAATATCGAAGCAAGCTTTCTTCAAATTCCTTTCAATTCAGAAATGTAACATTGTAAGTTATTGAGGTTTTGGTCTCTCAAAATTACAGGTGGAAAATGGACTGGTTGGAAATATTTTTAATGTAAAGTAAAGTATTAATTCATTTGTGATTTAATAAAAGGGTGTCAAAAAAATTTAATTCATTATTCATGACCAAATTAAATTAAAAAAAAAATCTAACACATCTAGTAAGTATTTTTTATATACGGATATCTGATACATCTATTTAATATTATATTATATTCAAAAACTTACCTTTTTATCTTTTTTAAAGTGATGAATCTTAATAGATCATGTGCGATTCATTATTTATTCAATACATGAAACACAATCCATTAGAAACCAATACACTTAAGGCACTGTTTGGCATGCCTAATATAATAAGATTTGATAATATAAAATCTAATAATATAAGGTCTCATAATATAATGCAATGTTAATTTGATGTGACATTTTATAAAATATTCATAAAGAGAAATTCCTTTGGTTGCTTGGGAGACTATTCAAAGACCAAAGAAAATGGGTTGCCTGGGAGTGGGTGACTTGATAATCAAAAATGCTGGTGAAGGTTTTTGGATAAAGCAATGCCACTTTAGAAGAGAATGATATGCTCTAAGTATGGGATTCCCTTTGATGCAACTATTCAGTTAGTTTCACACTCCAATCTGGGTGGTTATTGGAATCAAATTTCAGACTTTTCTAGCTCTGGGAACACATGCCAATGCATTGTCTAGCAGGGTCTACGAAAAAAGGTGGGTTGTGACAACTATACAAAGTTCTGGTTAGATTTATGGATTGGAGATAGTACTCTAAAATCAAAGATATCCTAAGTTGTTCTCAATCTCAACCTAACAGGAGAGTCTAGTAGCACAAATGGGGCAATGGCAGAATAATATGTGGTACTGGAGCTTTACTTGGAGAAGGAATCTGTTGCCTTGGGAGCAGGATTTGATGCACGATTTCTTGAGTGTTATCAATCAGAATAACTTTGTTGATGGCCTTGATGATGGCTTGTTATGGAAATTTGATTCATCTGGAATATTTTCTATTAGATCTTTCTCTTTGCAGGTGATTTGAAATACAGCTTCATCCATGTCCGTACTTCCTAAAGTCAGAATGGTTTGGAAGAATCTAGCCCCACCAAAAATGGAGCTGCTGATTTGGTTCATCTTATTGGAAAGACTCAGCGCAAAAGGACAAGTTGAGTAGGTATAATTGCAGTTCTATGAATGATCCAAATTGTGTTCTATGCTCTAATGGTGTTGAGTTAGTTGTGCATCTTTTTTTCACATGTCTTACTACTTGGTTTCTGTGGCATAAATGCTTCCAATGGTGGGGGTTCATATGGTGTTATCCTAAAGACCCCATTGTGCTCTTCAAAGCATGGGAGGGTGCACCTTTTTTGAGTTGAGAGAAAACTTTGAATATCTCTTATGTACATGGTGCTGTGAACAATTTGGAAAATCGGAAACAGGGTTATATTTGAGCACTATAAGCCAAATTGGGAACTGAAAATTCAAACTGTCAAGACACGGCTTGGATACTAGGCAAAAGGATGGTGTCATGATCTACCTTTCTCAATGGACTAGTTTGTTAATAACTTGAACTTCATTCGAAAGTGGCATGAGAACACCAAGCCTCGGAGAAATACTAATCGGTTGATGGCTAGAATATAAAACAGCATTGCATTTTCGTGGCTGATTACTTCTATTGTCATGGGTTTGTTGTGGAGTTATATTTACTGTTTCCTGTTTAAGCTCGCTTTTATCTTTGTTATGCGCTTGTTTTTCTTGTATTTGTTTGCTTTTGTACTTAGTCTGCTGATTCTCCGCTTTCCTATTTTGGGCTCTCCTACTCTACGGGCTTAAGCATTCTATATATATATATATTCATTATCAAAAATAATTTTGATAACAAACAAAATCTAAATAGAAATTAAGATTATAATAAAAATATTAATTTTTATGAATTATTTATGATTTTAGAAGTAAATATTATTATTTAAATATATATTATTTTTAAGTTACAATTGTCTTACATATTTTTTAATTTTTATTGTATTCAATTATAATTTATATTAAATAACATTTCTTATTTTTATATTTTTTAATAATTATATTTTATTTTTATAAAATAAAAAAATTTATATTTTGGTACTTTTCGCTTGTATCTCCAAACACGAGATATAAGAAAAAAATTATAACTAAATAATAATTTATTTTTTAAATATTCTTTAATTTTTATTATATATAATTGGAGGAGGATCAAGTGGAAGAAGTAATTAATTGTAAGAATTAAAAAAGTAAATCATGACCATTAAATTTTATATGAATAGTCAAAATTAAAATTTAAAGTTATGTAATTTTTTAAAGAGATAATATAACTTTTGAATAACTTTTAGTTTTGAACATCTATATACGATATGGCCAATATTTGCTTTTTAATTGTCTTAATAAATCACTTCTCTCATTTTATACGCCCTTATATAATAATAATTTTATTTGTTTATATTTTTTAATAATTATAGTTTATTATTTTAATAAAATATAATCAAACCTAATTTCACATCTCATTAATACCTCATTTAGTTTTCATTCCATTTAATTTATATGGTATTTTTAATAAATAAACAAATTACTATACTGTCTTGTTTGCATTAAATATATAAATAATAAAATCGTAATATATTATATTTACTTATTCAATCAGAGTTAATACAGCATGTAAAACAAAACCTAACGTAGGTTTATGCCTGATAAAATTGGTTAGAAAATGAATTTGTTGAAGCAAGTTACACTCCCAAAAAATGGATATAAGTTCAAACCTTAGAAAAAATAATTGTAGAGAGAATCTCTTAATGACAAAAATGTACGAGGGTAGAAATATCTTAAAGAAAAAAAAATTGTCACCATTACTCAAAAATCAAAATCAAGTCACATTGGAGAGTACTTGGAAGCAACTAAATAGCCAACTTGATCCGAAAAAAGAAAGAAGGGAAAAAGCAAAACAAATCTCAAGGCAAATGATTAAGATAATCAATGCACAACTGCTATACGTTAATCATTTCTTAATCAAAAGTTGTTTGCTTGTCCTGTTCCTTTTGCTTTTTCATTAAAGCGCATACTATAATAATTAATTACAAAATATATCCCAACATAACTTTCTATTCAATAAATGGAGTCCTCTAATTGGCCAACAACTAGGCAATGTTCGAGGTGACAAAGCACTTCAAGACTCTTGTTAGATAGATATAGCTAGGGCCGCTAACCTTATTTGCCTGTGTTTCTTTGTTTGGTTTCTTTTCTGCCCAAAAATAAAGATCACAAAAGAATGAAATGTTTCTTGCCTGCTTAATCCATGGCTGATTTTCTTGGAGACTATTAAGTTTGAGTGGTTGTGAGGGGGAAGGGAAGGGGTGTGGGGACAAAAGAAGCTTCTGTACTTTACTTTGTTAGAGCTATAGGGAATTCTTTACGAGACCCGAAGCTGTGGAATGGGATAGCAAACAGAGCACAAAGTGCATGAAATTGAACTCCTAATGATTTTCCTGTGCATGGAAGAACGTGCTTGCTTGACTAGTACCTTCCTTACGTTAATTCAGAAAGAAAACACTGCCATTATGTCAGTTATATAAGATTTGTTTTCTGAATCTAAATGCTTTGATTTAGTAGTAATAATAATAATAATAATAAATTATTATTATTAATAAATAAATATTAAATAACAAAGGTGTTGCATTTGGTGATGCATCATCGTTCAGCTTTAAATGTTAAGACTCATAACTTTGTGCACATAAAGATAGAAGCTTCCTCGATATGTGCACGCATGGAAGTGCGTTGTATTCTTCCTCCCCTTTAGGCTTTATTAGCTTTTCCTCTTTCTCTCTCTCTCACTCTCTCTCACTCTGAGTACTACACTGTATGGTGGAGTAAGGGAGCTTTCTTGCCAACTTGCAGTGCTTAAAATTTCTCTGCAACCAATAAAGGTTGTGGAGCCACCATCCCCTTTTTTTAATCCTTGGGAAAGAGAAGCTTCATATGGTTATGGATCTAACTAATAAGCTAGCTCACATTACAGTCACATTGCAGATATCAGAAAAGAGAGACACGGAGAGGAATGGAGACACAGAAGGTTTGTGCATGTGTGTGTGCTTGTACATATATATATCTATCTGTGGGTTATATGCTTCTTTTAAAGCAAGCATTAACATGCTGGAAGGTATGCCTACTTATACGGTTGTCGCATCGTGACCAAAAAAGAAAAATTTACAAGTAGAGAAATTGTCAAGAGTGAATTGAATTATATTGAATAAAAAGGGGGTTTTGTTATTTGTATATGATTATTGGACTTAGTCTAAGAAAACTATCCCATTGGTAAAAATTTTTTTAGAATTTTTGTTTGCAATTTTTTATTACATACGTGTCTCTTTCAGTCATGAATGTCATGTCGACATACACTTCTTGTATGTACAAATAAAGTTTTTCTTGAAAAAAAAAATTGTGAATAAAATTTATTTTGAAAGAAAATGAAAATTATTCTCAAAAACTAAGTTTGAGTTTGAAAGTTAATTATGATATGAAAAGTGGAAACTAAATCTCATTATACTTTTAATGTATTTGTTTTAAGATGATTTCTTCAAAGCAATTGTAAAAAATTAATTAATAACATTATATATTTATTTTATTCCTAGAAAATAGATTGAAATAAAATAATTTTTTTGTAAATAAAAAAGAAAATAACTAAATTGAGAAAAATTAGCTCCAGTTTTACAAAAGAACTCTTGCTCTTATGTATCTCTTATTGTAGCGAGGAACTCAGAGTTACACAATTCTATAAAAAAAAATGATTATAATTTGAATGATTTAAATTATGAAAAATATTTTTGAAGAGAAATTTTGTTTGAAACAAAATTTATTTTTGCAAAAGGTTCAATATAGCACAATTTATATGATAAACTCTTAGGATGCATATAACTTTTGAGGATATACCATACAGTTAACATTGTAGATTGTTTTGTTGATTAAAAAGGTTTTTCTTCCTTAAAGAAACTTCATTGAACGAAAGTTTTTTCCCCCATTTTTCGTTAATCACTCATATCACCAAAACTCTAAAATAAACCTAAAATCATGTTAAAAATTCTAATTAAATAAACACAAAATCACACCATCTGAGCAAAATAAACATGAGCAAATAATAATTCTAATGGTTTGTTTGGATATGAAGAGAAAATGAGAGAAAAGAAAATAGAAAGAAAGAAAATGAAAAATATATCAAATGATATATATGTCCTTATAGTATAATAAAGTATAAATTTTATTTTTATATAATTTTTAAATAATTTTATAAATTACATAAATAAATAATTTATATTAAATATCAATTAAATACTAATATTAATAAGTAAAAATATTTTTTATAATTTGTTTATATAAACAAATATGTCTTATAATAAATATTTAACTAAAATTTGTATTTAAAAATTTTTTACGTCTTCAGACCACACAGCCTATCTTCCTTCTCTCTTCTTTCTAATCAAAATTTGATAATTCACTCATTATTTTATTTTTTTTTAATTTTCATTCTTCAGACCCGTGTACCAGCAATGAAGAGACCATTTTCAAGGCCAAAATTGTACAAATGAAACACTTCTCTCATCTTTCCCCATTTTCTTCACATATCAGCGATGAAAATATTTATGTGGATCCCACAGATAATATTTTCTTTCCTCTCTCACTTTTCTGTAGAACCATACAAAGGAAAATTATCAAATCTATCCTTTTTCTCTTCCTCCATTTTCTTTCCACCCCTTTTCCACTGATCCAAACGATATGTAAATAATTTGGACAAGGAAATTTAAAATATGTGTTTATCCTTTGTATTATTTTTAATTCTTCATTTATGAAATATTTTGTTTAATCATTTTTTTTCAAGATCCTTTTTTGACTTATTCAAATCTATTTTATTCAACTAATTTATTCTCATTTTTAGTGTTTTTAGCTTAATATTCACTTCCTGAGCCTTTTCATCATTTTTTTTGTTTATTTTACAAGAGTAATTAGCCCGACAGAAAATAAGCAGCAATCCAAATTAGGAAAGAAAAAAAGGGGAAACTCAACGGAGGGGTAACAAGCCCTGCAAGCAAATTAAATCAATTAAATTAAAAAGGGGAAACTCAACAAAGAGATGTTCACATGGGTCTTCATAAATCTATGAAGAAAATGCACCAAAAGATTACTACATATTATCTAAAGCAGTAACACAATCAAAAGGATTGTCCCTCCTTTTTTTTTTTTTTTTCTTTTGGTTACATAAGAATTGCATGAATTTGTTAATGATAATTAGTTCATCCAGGAGACCTTCCACTTATGTTTCGTCATAATTAAATTGTGTTTAGTTTCATCATTTTCTCATTAGTGGATCATCTGAAGGTGTTCTATAAGTATTCGACGAGGCAGACTTCCTCCAATCATGAAGACAAACCTTCCCATGAGAAACTTTTGTACACCGAAAAAAAGAATCTGGTGAACTTAAATTCTCATGTACTTCCTTCCATTCTTCAGCCACGTACAACGAACATGACTTAGTGAAATTTTATATGCAAAATCCATATAGGAGGTTAATTTCCTTAAAGGGCCATTTCAATAATATTGTAGCATTTACTATTTACTCCGTACTATAAAATTAGTAAATGTAGAAATTTCATAAGACCAAAAAAAAGGTAGAAATTTCAAAGTGAAATCTTCTCTGATAAGATGCAACTTTGTTGTCCCGATCATCTTATTCCCAAGGAATATAGAGCAGTAAAGAAGAGGAAAGATAGTGAAAGACAGATACTCTCTGTCGGCTTCAACTCATCCCTTAGGAACTTCAAGGGAAAGGCTCATATGGCAGTGTACCTCTCCTCATGAAAATGACCTAGCATTTTAAAGCTAATTATTCTCTCTTTTAACTTTTCTACGTTCACTGCTCCATCTTTCCAAATTCCATATTACATGCTTGAAGGCCCGGATTTGTCTTTCTATCATTAAAAAATAAAAAATAAAACCATTTTGGGTTTTTGTTATATTTTCCCGAGAGATTTGTCTTCAATCATTGGGTATAACTAACTTGTACTAACTAACTAAAAATGATTAATGCCTAACCGTTATATAAAGGTTTAACTGATTACTTGTATATAGTAAAGTCACCTCAAAAACATAACTAAGTCCAAGTAGACATAAAAGTCATAAACAAAAATTTTATCAATATCAATATAAATCAATAACTTAAATATAAATGTTATTCATGTTCCCATTTCAAAATTTTTTTTTCTGTTTTGATTTTTATTTTCTTTTTAATATCAATATAAACGTAACAGATTGCACTTGGTCAGCTAGTCGCTGAAATGGGAATAGCAAATCGCTTCCATGACATGATCTATGTGCCACAATTCAATTATTACTAGAACTGGAAGCCACCACAAAACCTTGTTTTTTTTTTTTTATGGATATTAATGTACCACTGTACCACATAGCACCTCCTGAAAATATATTCTAGCTAGGAAAAATCTGCTTAATAGTAACGCAGAGAATGTTTCATACATGATGTCAGGCTAAAAAAATTAGAAGTGGGGGTCCAAGAAAAAGATATAAAGCGAAAACCATCATCGTGGTAAAAAGAAGAAAAGTTTGTATTGCTTCAAATTTGTCACATCGATCATAACAACATGCAAACAATTGTTCATCAACATATGTATCATCAATTAATAAATTTTCAACAAAACTCAATACAAAACCAATCATCAAATTAAGGTGTGAAACAATGTTAAAACCAAGTGAGAATGCTCACAATTCAAGCACAATCACACGTGCTTATAATTATACTAGTTAGAATAAGACTTATAGTTCGCCATGCAAAGGCATTATACCACATAACAGTACTTGAGAGGAGGAAATAACCCTCGTATGAACTGCTGATTCCAAAGACCCAATTCAAAACCCTAGATATGGTACTATTAAGAGAGTTTCACATGAAGTCAATTACATAATCATGAGCAAATGGTGATCATCTAGAACTATAATCCTCACCCAAATGGTGAGCTTCTACCTTGTGCCATGGTACCAGTGCTGATCATAGGACTCATCCTTTCAGCCTGAAGAGGTGCCCTTCTTGGTGATGGCCTTTCTAGCTTCATAGATGGATCAAATTTCTTGTCCCCAACAGTGTCCCCTTGGAGCACAGGCTTTGTGTCATAGATCTCAGGCATAGGATCAATGTCAGTGCCTCTATCCATTGATGGTGGTGCAATCTGAATCTGGTCACCTTTGAAAGGATCATCCTGAGGGCCAAGGCATGATGATGCTGTCCCCAAATCTTGAAGCCTAAGATCATCACTCCAAATCAAAGGGCTCTTCCCACTCCCACTATAAGGGTTAGTCCTCTTCTTCCCCAAGCACAAATTTTCATTAATTGGCATGAACCCATCAAGGGGTGGCTTGTCCATGTTCTGCTGAAGGTCAATTTGGTCACCCCCATAAATGTCAAGGTCTTGAAAAGAAGAGAAATTAAGAGGGGAACCATAGTCTTTCATGACCCCCATGTCAGGGATGCCTTGGGGTCCAATACCCTTCATGTTAGTGGCAGCAGCAGATGCCATGTTTTCGCCTGCAAGTGTTTGATAGGCCTTCTCCAATATGCTTTGCATGTATTTCCCTTGAGCCTCAATCCTTAGCTGAAGGTGTTTTTGAACCTGCCATATACAACTAAACCCATGAAGAACATGTCCATATGGTAGATACAAATATACAATTATTTTTGGACCTTCTTTTTGTGTTTTTTTTTTCGGGCAAGGAGTTGTGGTTACCTCAAGTTGTTCATGCAGTCTTCTCTGCACCTCTATTTGCATCCTAATCGCATCAACCATGTGTGAGTTACTGTTTCATACAGTTCCACACATACATTCCACAAGAAAACCCGAATCCCCCCACACCCCACAGAAAGAATCAAAAGAAAAACTTAGGCTAGAAGGAAGGTGGAAAATTCTCTTCAAAATTGGTTTTACATGTTTGTGTTCAAAAGCAAGTATAGAGATGGAAGAAGTGTGAGGCATACTCGTTCATGTTGCGGCCAATCATGGCAGAAGAGGAGGCAGTATTTCGTTGCAGTTCTAAAGCCGAAGCTGCCAGTGCAAAAAGATTTTCTCAATATAAAAGAAACTATCATGAAGTGTAAAGATCACATCACAAAAGTTCAAAGGGGAAAAAAAATTAAATAAATTGAGTAACCCTAGAAAGAAGAGTCACCTCTCATACCATCCTTAATCGAGTGATCATTGAATTCCTTGTGGGGCTGCTTACCAAGCCTAAATTTCTATATGAAATGCAAACAACAAAATAAAAGACATAGAATTAAAGTTAAAGGTCAAAAAAAAAAAAAAAATTAAAAGAGAGACATATGAAGCCACCCTGAGAAACCGGCAGTGTGACAAAAGCGTTATAAACAAAAAGCAAAAGAAGCTTGAAAATATGGTTTATATTCAAACCTGGAGGTGGCTCTTAAGGTGGTAAAGGGTGAGACCCTTCACACCCATAACCCTCATGATGGTTTTAGGAGTGGCCTCTGCAAATTTTGAAGAGAAAAGAGATAACTATTAAAGATCATGCATATCCAAATATATGTAGATATCATGTTCATATATGAATATGTAATCGAACAAATAAAGAAAAGAACTAAAAGGGTAAGAGGCAAAGGGAAAAGATGAGTACTATCAGGCCCTCCAAGCTGAGTAACAGCATCAACAAAGCGTTCATGGAGCTCAACAGTCCAACGGAGGCGAGGCTTTGGGTCAGTGGTGAGCACAAGACCCGAGTCACCTTGAACACACATGGGTCTGTCATGGGAATTCATAGTTGAGGGCTTCTTGGGAGGGAACATTCTTTCCATATCTCACTTTCTCTCTTTCTCTCTCTCTCTCTCTCTCTCTCTCTCTCTGATGAGAGGCTCTGAGGAATACCCGAGAGATTCAAGAACAAATGCGATGCAAAATAGGGGAAGAATAGGGTGCGTTTTGAAGAAGAGAGGCGGTGGACGGCTTTGGTTACCTCCTCAGGTATAAAGCATATGGGAAGGAGCTAACCTTTCTTAAAAGAATGTGTTCAATATATAAAATTTTTATTTATTTTTTAATTAAAAATAAAATAAAAATAAAGCTACCCTATTCTAACATGCAGACCTTCCTTTGTCAAAAGACACCTCACTCCTTCCCCTCTCTCTCTCTCTCTCTCACCGTCTCACATTCCTTGCTTGATTACTTTATTCACAGCATGAATAGTTATTTGCATTCCAAATAGAGATACCCTTTATTAAATATTGTATGCATAGATAGCTTTTTGGGGCATTATGAGTGAGACCATGCAATGATGATGTTGGAAAATATGGACTACAATTTTTAGTAGTCCCCTCTACATCTTAAATGAAATAGTGAACAATCTTTGCTCAATGCATTATGGACATAATCTCATATTTGGCTGTTTATGTATGCATGGGGCATTTCGTGGTACGACACCCTTTTTAGCATAATTATTAGTACGAACCCCATCAATAGCCTATCAGATACAATGGTGATAATAGAAAGCATTAGCTTTATGTCATTACCGTCGAAATGTCTCAATCATATATATATTTGACAGAGTTTGTTCTTGTTTTATTTTAGGATTGGTCTTGACAATGAGCAAATTGGCATATTATAAGATTCACTGGGCTCGGTTATGCTAGTAACGGCTCATTATCTATAAAACTAACTTGATATGTAGTAATTAATATTACTGGGAAGTGTTGATGAGCAAGAACCACAAAGTAACTCATCACATGATGATTCGTGAAATATGCAGGGTAAATTAAGAATCAATGTTCAACACCGATGCGTACCAAATTATTGACTTCTGTAAGATACTGATACTATATTTGTTTAATATAAAGCATCTAGTTTTACATATTAGCTTTATTGATACAACTTAATTAGCCATATACTAATAATTGTCTTGTCTTTAACTAGGTAAATATGAATGCATAACCTTTCTTTTTTTTTTTTTTCCTTAAATATGCAATTGTCCAAGACTCTCACGAGTATTGGCCACTCACTACCAAGAGTCCCTGCCAAAACTGAGAAATGCAAGTTCAATTATATCCTCCCAATACTAAATAATAACGAATAGCCATAATACCAAAGTAATAATCTCTGACAGTCCTTGATTAGTAGGCCCTCGATTCCATGATCGATTTTTCATATATTATTAATTATTTTTCAACATTTAGTACATTCATAAAAAATGTAATTAAAATTTTCAATTATTCACATATCCATCCCCAAATAATTAAAGAGATGTCTAAAACCTACATTTCCTTGCTCAATAGTTACCTAAAACCTATGTACAAATAACATTTTGCTATTGGATCTTTTAATTGTTTGCAGAAGTTTATGATCGGATCATGGAGCGAGTTGCTCAAAATTCAGGCCACAATCACTCACTCACCCACCAATGGCAAGTAGTATTAGTGAGCTATTTACTTTGTTACCCTTCTGCTCTAGTAATTGGATTTATCAAAGGATATAAAATATAAGAATTAAAATGCAAAGGCAACAAATCCCCTTTTAACTTTGGACTTCGGAAGCCCCATGTACTCCAAAATCTAAAAATTATACAAATGAATTTTTTAAATATTCAAGTTAATCCATCTAACATAGTTTCAATCAACGTCGAATAATTCCTAACTAACTCAAAATAACTTAAATTAGATCAATTAGCTATAGTGATTTCCCACCTAACTCAGAGTACATATAAGCTCTAAGCTTAGTTTAAAATTAAGGGGAAAAAAATGAGCAAATTGATCCCTTTGAACTTTTTCAAATGTGTAAAGAGACTCTTCTATTAATTTTTTTATCAATTATTAATAAAAATATCACACATTTAAGAAAGTTTAGGGTATTGAGTTGCACACTTAGAAAAATTCAAAAGGTCAATTTGTACATAATCCAAAATTTAAAAGATTAATTTACATATTTTTAATATATAGAGGCTAAAATATATATGATTTATAGTTTAAAGAGATAAAATATAATTTTTCCTAAAATTAATTGCGGTTTGTAACTGTATCTATGGCTGTATTTCGGCATCAAGAGCTTTTCCCACCACAAATATGGTTGCATCAACTGCATTTTTCTATAATTGAAATTTCTATAGTGACAAAATAACTGCAATCACAATTTAAAATTAGATTTAAATAAATTTTTGATTCCTATAGTTTTCACTGATTTTGATTTTAGTTCCTATAATTTTTTTGTTTAGGTTTCAATCTTTATATTGTCAAAAATTTGATTTTTGGTCCCTGAAATTAATTATTGGTCATTATAGTTTTTACTCTTTTATTTAGGTTAATTTTAGTCCCTATAATTACTATTTTTCATTAAAAAAATTGGTCCATATTTTTCGTAAAGGATGAGTTCTTATAGTTTAATTTATTTTAGTTTTGGTCTCTTCAAAATCAAAACTCATATGGTAGAAAACTATAGGAACTTATAACAAAAATAATTTTATAGGGATCAAAACCAAAATTTAACATAACTATGGGACCAAAATGGTATTTAAACCTTAAAATTACGTCCGAAATAACAATGGTTTCGATTATTAATATGACAACACGTATATGTTAATATGACAACAAAAACTTACATGCGTGAAGTGAAGATGCTCAGAAATTTGTTGCAATTACGGTTTGGATTTGATTAAATTACTAGAGATGAATGAATATCGTGCATAGCATCCAATATAAGGAAAAAAATTGGTAAAAATGAGATTGGGGAGATTTAAGGGGGTCGAAATGGAATTAGAGTACTTTTTTAATTATTTTATTTTATAAAGGAATGTAAACGAATGTTATATATGGTAATGTTAGTAGCAAGCTATGTAAAGTCAGCTTGATTCGCTTTCTTTTCTTTTCTTTTTACTTTCGTTTCATTCTATATAGAGTGTAAATCCTTAATTAATAATATTCCAAGCGTACTGAAAATTCATTTTGAACATATAATAAGTTAACTCAATATATTTGTAAAAAGTGAGAATGATAATCACCAAAAGTTGTAAACCAAATGAAAAAGTACGTAGCTAGCGCTTCCACAGTTCCATGCTAAGCATTTTTAACATAAAAAAACTTAAATAGAATGATAGAACTCTCTTATTCGAGTGAGAGAAAACTCCAAACAATCTTTCTTTTCAATTCTTGCTTATCA
Organism: Pterocarpus macrocarpus; assembly: GCA_031439585.1. Taxonomy (NCBI): domain Eukaryota; kingdom Viridiplantae; phylum Streptophyta; class Magnoliopsida; order Fabales; family Fabaceae; genus Pterocarpus; species Pterocarpus macrocarpus. The sequence goes on along the minus strand of CM062517.1, from coordinate 19,540,528 downwards.
TTTACAGATGTTGTTGTTTCCTATTTATAACCCCACTAATACTCTAGGATCGTATTAATATTTCCTCTTTAAACCAACCTTGTCCTCTGGGTTACTAAAAAGAAAATAACAATTTTACTACTATAATACCATAAACTGTAATCAACAAAATAATACTATAAATACTATTTCTCTATAAAGCATTGTACATACATGCATAACTAAAAGATATTAGTCAGAGTGAAAGAGACTCGAATCCTTTAACCATAAGGTTTTAGATTCAAACATGTAATTAATTTGTATATATAAAAACAAAAACACTATCAAGATGGATTCCCACTTAAGAGCATGAGCATACTTCAAAAGATTAGTCTCTGAACTATTTGGTAGTGGGATAATCTGAAAATTCAATTAGAAAAAATTTACATACATGCATTTGCTTATGCATCTTTCTTCAAATTGACACGAAAATTCCAATAAAAGAAAAACGTACAAAAAATTGTGACCAGATTCTAAAAGAAGACCTGGAAGTGATCATGAGTATACATTTGTATGCATGTTCTTTTCCATAAGCGTGCATGGCCTTTTGCATAGAATATAACTTTCAGCTTCTGCACTTCCACAAAATAAAGCAATCCAACTTCAAATTTTCAATTTGAGAATTACCTCATAATTTCTGTGAATTTTCAAGATATCATTCTTTCAAAGAGTACGTTTAGAAACAAAAAACATTTAGGATCGATTATTAGCAATAGTATATATTGGCCCTAAAATGTCGAAGCTGATAATGAAAAGATCACAACAGATAACTATTGAGGCTATATTCGTTAGGAGGTTGATAAAGAATTAGCTAGGAACTTACGTCTCATTTTTATGTGGTCACAGAAATCAATTATTGAGAAGGTAACCATGTTCTTTTTGTGTAATTAGAGTACTTTTTTAATTATTTTATTTTATAAAGGAATGTAAACGAATGTTATATATGGTAATGTTAGTAGCAAGCTATGTAAAGTCAGCTTGATTCGCTTTCTTTTCTTTTCTTTTTACTTTCGTTTCATTCTATATAGAGTGTAAATCCTTAATTAATAATATTCCAAGCGTACTGAAAATTCATTTTGAACATATAATAAGTTAACTCAATATATTTGTAAAAAGTGAGAATGATAATCACCAAAAGTTGTAAACCAAATGAAAAAGTACGTAGTTAGCGCTTCCACAGTTCCATGCTAAGCATTTTTAACATAAAAAAACTTAAATAGAATGATAGAACTCTCTTATTCGAGTGAGAGAAAACTCCAAACAATCTTTCTTTTCAATTCTTGCTTATCATTTACAGATGTTGTTGTTTCCTATTTATAACCCCACTAATACTCTAGGATCGTATTAATATTTCCTCTTTAAACCAACCTTGTCCTCTGGGTTACTAAAAAGAAAATAACAATTTTACTACTATAATACCATAAACTGTAATCAACAAAATAATACTATAAATACTATTTCTCTATAAAGCATTGTACATACATGCATAACTAAAAGATATTAGTCAGAGTGAAAGAGACTCGAATCCTTTAACCATAAGGTTTTAGATTCAAACATGTAATTAATTTGTATATATAAAAACAAAAACACTATCAAGATGGATTCCCACTTAAGAGCATGAGCATACTTCAAAAGATTAGTCTCTGAACTATTTGGTAGTGGGATAATCTGAAAATTCAATTAGAAAAAATTTACATACATGCATTTGCTTATGCATCTTTCTTCAAATTGACACGAAAATTCCAATAAAAGAAAAACGTACAAAAAATTGTGACCAGATTCTAAAAGAAGACCTGGAAGTGATCATGAGTATACATTTGTATGCATGTTCTTTTCCATAAGCGTGCATGGCCTTTTGCATAGAATATAACTTTCAGCTTCTGCACTTCCACAAAATAAAGCAATCCAACTTCAAATTTTCAATTTGAGAATTACCTCATAATTTCTGTGAATTTTCAAGATATCATTCTTTCAAAGAGTACGTTTAGAAACAAAAAACATTTAGGATCGATTATTAGCAATAGTATATATTGGCCCTAAAATGTCGAAGCTGATAATGAAAAGATCACAACAGATAACTATTGAGGCTATATTCGTTAGGAGGTTGATAAAGAATTAGCTAGGAACTTACGTCTCATTTTTATGTGGTCACAGAAATCAATTATTGAGAAGGTAACCATGTTCTTTTTGTGTACTTCTATATATAAACATAAATGTACAGTTTCTTTTTTCGATTCTTCATACAGACATAAACGTTTTTGACACCAAATGGCGTTCAAATTTGAGACATATCTGAAGGTCTCACTCAAGATAAGAGCTCAGATATCTTTTTTTCGAAATAAAGAGAATGAAGTCAAAAATTAACAGCCGAATTGTGTTGTTACCACGATGAGAAAGCACAAAAAAACAACGTAATATGGAACCCAACTTTAGGGTCTGTGGTTGGTAATATTTGAGGACGTAAACATCAACGCATTAGGATATTGCTATGTGGATCTTTTTTATGAGAGGAGTGGGGGACCTTCTAATTCTGTAAAGCATTTAGAGCTCATACCCTTATCACTTTCGTGAAAATAAAGATTGTCCTTCCATGCATGCATTCCTAATTTGTCATTGGCAAATATTCCCTCTCACAACATTAAAAACAACCTATAGAAACAAAACATATTCAAACCGGTCCAATAAATTGATTATTAATTATCCTCTTATATACTCAAGTTAAAAGAGACCAAGAAAATCAACATATAATTTTGACAAAGCCATAATCGAGGCTGAATGATTTACTAGAAGATGATAAAAGGAAAAAAATTAATGTTAATATTAATATCTTCAACAATAATTATTTAAGGAGAAGAACCAATTATATGTATACAAAAAAAATTATTTGAGGAGAAAGACTAAATAATTTTAACTAATAAATAATGCCCTTAAGAATTTTTAAAATTTTTTATTCTTTTTATTTGCTATGCAGTCTCACTCTTTCAAAATGTCAGGATAACATTCTATTTTATATTTAACATTCTATTTTACAATGTAAATAATATTCTATTTTATATATAAAGTTGGTCAAGAATTTTTGAATGGTTATTTATTTTTTCTTTTTTTGGGAGATATTTTTTCAAGGGTATCCTTTTCTTATTATTAGGAAAGGAAATTAATCCCTCTTGAACATAGTTAGATTGTCCTTCCAACTGATGTTTACTTTAGGAATCGAACCGAGGTCTTTTCTAGGATCATTGTGTGTCTTTATTATTACGCTAACTCACTTGTTGGTTTTTGAAGGTCATTTGTTACCACTAAATGACTAACATTATAAATGAAATCTATTTTATACGTGGAAATTATGCAAAATTTTTTAAATGTTTATTTCTTTTAATTGAGTGATCATTTGTCAATAACAAGTGTCGAAAGAATGAACATAAAAAATTACAAAATAGTTAATTAAAAAAAGAGAAGATTGTAACAAAAAAATTGAGAACATAGTCATTCTTTTGGTTTCCCACAAGTATCTCTCATCGGAGGTAATTCTACTCTAGTACTGTGGGATGTTTAAATGTGTGCAACTTTCCTGCGAAAATTTGAATATTGGTTCGCTACGTTGTAGTGGATTAGTTTCCTTATCGTTAGACCAAATCTCAATTGGTTGAGAAGATAGTCATTGGTTAACACTAAGTGTGGTTAACAATTTAAATAACATTCTATTTTGAAATGAAATTAGTTAAGAATTTTTTAGAAGTTTTTTGTTTTTTTTGTTGAGAGATGATTTATTATCCCTAAATGGCTAACTACTAAATACTTCTATTTTTTACATGAAGTTGGGTCATGATTTTTAATAGTTATTTCATTTTGTTGAGTAATCATTTATTAATTATGAGTAGCTAACAAATAAATATAAAAAGTTACAGGATACTTAATTAAAGGAAATAAAGAGAAAAAAGTAAAAAGAAAGAAAAAGAATCAACTAATTAGAGAATATCGTAACAAAAATAAATAAGAAGAATCATCTATCAATTAAGAATAGCATTATCTATTTATTAAAAATATTCGGCTCTTCTGCTTAAATTGATTTAATTAGATATTTTTATAATTTTAATATAATTGATCATTTTCTAAAGTAATCCATTTTAATGATTCTTAATATTACTTTTCTACTCTAGAACTTACGGCCGAGTGATGCCTGAGTCAACTCCAATTTTAAATTATAAAGAAAAAAATTTGTTATTTCAAAATACAGGAGAGAGGTTTAATTATTTAGAGGGGAAAAAAAGACTGCCAGTACGTTTAGAGAAAAACTTTAATCTGCGGTTTGGGGAATAGGATTTGCAACTCTCACAAGAAATCTTCGTAAATTAACTACTACTACGAATTTTACTAAAACTAATGATATTAGTGTAAATAAATTAAAATAAAAAAGTAACAATGGCGAATGTATTATGTATTATGTATACGAAACAGGAAAGAGAAATCACCCTTCCTCTCCTCAGACCCAAAAGAAAATAATAAAAGAAATTATTAATAACTTTGTACCGTTACTGTTCATAAAAATTCAATTTTCGATTTTATTTCTCGTGAATCATATTATTCACAAGATGTAAACAGGTTGATTGGTTTCGAATTTGGATAGAAAATAATCCAAACCAATCAAATTTAATTGAATTAATTTGGTTTTGATTTTTAAATTTTTTTTTCTAACATTCGAACCTAATCAATCCGACCAAAATTGGATTACTTTGGTTGGGGTCTTCAAGTTGAATTAAAAAATAAAAAATTATATTATTTTTAAAAAAATTATTCTTATAACAATCAACACCAATATAAAATTTGATTCTGATATACTTAATAATGATATAAATAGATAAATTTCTTAAACAAATATTAATAAAGATAAAAAGTGATTCTAATACTAAAAATATAAATGTAAAACTTTGAAAAATTAGAAAAAAATTAAAAAAATTAGTTTTTCGGGTGATCGGATTAACTATTTGGGTGATTAGATTGAAAAATCATAAATTTGAAACCGAAACAATAAAATTGGTTTGGTTTGATTCTACTTTAAAATGAACCAATTACCCAAATTGATTTAAACCAATTCCATTAATTTGATGTGGATCTTCATGTTGATTAAATCAATTTGATCTGCTTACGCTCTCTATAATTCACATTTTACTGCATTTTTTGTAGCTTTTATTTCAATAAAAAAAGAAGAAAAATAAACTATTCACCCAAAATCAATATGATGAGAATAAATGCTTTCTTCTTTGGCAATCAAAGGAAGATTCCTGTCCAAAAAGTGTAAAACTGATTGTGATACACAAAATGCTCATTTAGTAATTTATAATCTCTCAATTCTCATTTTATTGCAAAACCGTCAAATTTTGCATAAAAATGTGTCCCACCATTAGTAAAGTTTGACCAAGACCTCACTTAACAAGCCATTAAAACCAATCCTTGATTTCCAGATGGGTGGTAAATCTAATATGAGACAACGGAAATCTAGCTGATTAAGACTCTTCAATGCCTTCTGTATTCCTCTCTTAGATACTTATTCGACTTCTTAATTTGTGATTTGGTAACTGTCCATTTATCATACAACCATTAAGTCTTATCACCTACATAGGATTTGTGCTCGCCAGAAAGTATTGAAAAAGAAAGACAACTTTAATATTTGAAGTGACAATTAATCTTAAACATAAAAATTATGGACAAACCTAGTAAAAAATGGTTAGAATGTAGACAAAAATGTATAAAATATTAACAAAACGGTTTAAATTCAGTTCAAATATAGTTAACATAGATTTTACTAAGAAATGTGAATTCATGTATCTTTATCTTATTTGAGTAAACAAAAATTATATGTTATTAATATACCGCTGCTCTGCAAGTTGATTCTATTGTTGAGTTTATACAATCCGACTAAACCGCAAATACGTTTGATTCTACTAGTTGGCTTAGATTTGAAATTTAATTAACCCATAAAAGTGAGGTCATTTCTTGGCTTTAACATTCTCAACTCGAATAACCAACCCGGCCAACCTTTTTACCTTTTTGTTTTTGATGAGATGATGCCACTGTTATTTCAAAACCAATCCAACCCAACTTGTAATGAACACGTATTAATTACCATCCAATTAAATCATCTGTTTTAACTGTGACTCTCTTCTTGAGACTACTAATATCATGGTTGCTATATGCCTTTGTGATTTAACGACGCAAAGGAAGGAGCTTCACTTTTAGCTCATTTTAGTTTAAAAGTTAGAACTCGGTGGAAAAAGTGGGTTCGGTTTAGAAGTTTAGCGTTCTAAGGCCCTGTTTGCTTGAGTTTCAAGCATCTTTATGGGCTACAAATGAATATATTCCTCCATATGAATATATTCCTTTTGAAGGTGAAGTAATGGGCCCCGCCGTTATGTTAAATTCCAATACTTTTACAAAGTCTCCCTATCCCCCTCCCCATTCTATCGCATCTCACACATTACATTCGGGTTGGATAACATGCACCTACGCCTCCTTAATTTAGTTTTATTAACATCCCTCTCTTTAAGTTTTTCCTTTCTTTTTCAAAAAAATCCACTAGCTTCTTTGGCATGAATTCAAGTGCAAGAAAAAGCCCAACCTAAAATACTAACTTATTAGTTAGGAGAGTTCCTAAACTTAAATATGGCATTTAGATGGCATGACTTTTCTGTATGAAACTTGTGATATTATCACCTCTATTTAAATATAAACAACTATGACGATCCACTTTAAGCTATTTACTATGAGCAATTTAACCATGGTTTTTTTTAGTAGCCTTTTCTTAAGTCGCTTTTTTTTTGTAGGTTACCTCCTTTATAACCACAGTGGCCCACTTTATTCCCCCCATTCTAAACAATTTTACTCTATCTTTCAAGTATCCCTTTTCTAGGTCCCTCATTTCTTAGGTTGCTTCTCCGTATATTAACCTCTCAATGAAAAACATAAATGTAATAATGCTAATTTCTCAACACCAAAATAGACTAATGTAAAGATAAACCTCAGTACAAAAAAATTAAAAATAGATACAATCAAGAAGTAAATAAGTTTCCGAGTATTTGATATGGAACTAATCGAAAGAAACAATTAAACAAATAATCACCAAACAACCTTCAATCTAGCTATTGTTCAACTCTCAATGAAAACATCAATATTATAAATTTAAGCCCAAGGGCTAGCTTAACTGAAAAAACTAGTGTATTAAGTGGGAGAACTCCTAGTCTTAAAGGGTGTTTGACAATTTGAAAAACTAAATTAATAAGGTACAAAATAGAATCGGTTATATTAATATGTATAAAAATGAACTAATTTCATATTAAACGTTGTTTGATTCACCAACTTAAAAAATTAATTTTAACATATGTGTGGTGGCAAAGAGGTGGCAAACATTGGTGACCGGCGATAATAGATAGTGGCAGATGGTAATGGAGGATGGTGGCCGGTGTCATACGGTAGTGGCCAATCGATAGCAATCGACAGTGGTGGATGGTGGCAGTGGACAATTGACAAAGTCAATGGAGAAAGAAAGGAATCATATAAAGTGAGAAGAAAGTAATAGGAAAAGATAAAATAGAAGAAAAAATTGAGATAAAATAAAATTAATTTAAAATTAATTTTTTTAAGAATTGGTTTTAAATTTAAATTGATTCGAATAAAAATTAATTTTAAAATATTTAGGTAGTTATCAAATAAGTTTATTATAAATTAGGTTCCATTATACATCTAATTATTCAATTTTTTCAGTTTGTCAAACATCCTCTTAAATACCACACTTGAATCATGACATGACTCCCCAGTGGGACTTGTAATTTTCTTCAGCTACAAGAATCTAGTTCCTTAAAATTAAAGAAATAGACAACCTACAATAACCATAATTTAAACCGGATACCTGCGAACAATTTTTTTAAAGGAAAAAAGTAAGCTTAGATTGATATTAAATCTATTTACTGGAAATTTGAATTAAATTTACTCTAAGCCTTTGCTTGTAGCAACGGCTATTATCACTTTTATATATCTATTATCACTTCTATTCTATTAATTTTTATTTAATTTTTTTAGAATATTCTTCATCCACTTTATTAATTAGAATAATGGTTTTTCATTAATTCTTTATTATCAATAATAATTTTATATAAATTTATTATTATTATTATTATTATTATTATTGATAATTAATTTCATTTTTAAAATGTTTAATTTTGATTATATTTTTATTTTTATGTGACCCTAATATTATAACTATTAAAAATTGATTTTTTTAATTTATTTAGATATAAATATCGAAATATTTGTAATTTTTTATAATATAATAATTATCTGAATAATATGGCAATATGTATCTTAGACAAAAAATAATAAATAAAAAGTGAACAAATAAATTTCGCTCTCTCCATTTCATTAAATCTATCCATTTAAGGTTTTTTCCAAGTTTCAAATTATTTGTCCATTCTAGATATAAAAATTATTAACAGTTTTTCAATTTTGTCCTTACACTAATTATGTTTATTAATGAAGTCAGTAAAAATATGAACGAGGTTTTAATTTCAATATCGATATAATTTTTTAAGACTAGCTTAACTTTTTCTATTATCAAGATCATTTAATGAATTTCTTAATACATGTGTTAGCCCTAAATGAACATATAAATATGTATGGTAAAACGAGGGAGTAATATGCAGCATACATACCCAACATTTTGCCATCTAGTGTTTATATATATTGAACTAGTATTATACAAACATATTATACTAGTATTTGGAGTATCGATCTCTTAATGTTTTTAATAATTTTTTTTTAATTTTTTATTCTTAAAAACAAAGGTAATATAAATTAGTTATTTATCTAATTATTATATACTATTTGAATAAAAATTGAGCAGTATTATTTGTACTCAACTATGGAATTCATTTTAAAGGACACATTAAAGTGTTTCTTAATTATTTGTTGAGAGTGGGTATCATTTTTTTTTTTTATTCAATGATTAAGAAATCCTTAGTGTATCACTTAAAATGAGTTTCATAGTTAAATATAAATAACATTTTTTATAAAAAAAAAAAAATTATGACCACACTTGACGACGTATTATCACGTCATTTACGGTGTTTTGACAAAATATAAGATACCAAACTTATTAAGTAATGTGACGACCAAACATTATTCGACGATATCATTAGAAAAAATTACTGAAAGTGAATATTAATTACCCTTTAAATTTCTTATTAAAAATTATTTCATTTAATATAAAATTTATTATGTTAATAACAATTTACTTAATTTCATTTCATTTCATATGATATTTATAGAATATTAAAATAGAAAAGTATAAAAATACTATTATACTTAAAGAAAGTCATGTGAAATAATTAAAAAAAACTAATTCAACTTATAAACTATTTTTAAGATTAAGAGAATCAATTTTTAACACAATTATTTTTTTTTTCATTTTTATATGAAATTTTAAATTTAATATGTGTTATAAAAAATATGAGCCAAAAATGAAAAGCTTTTCACAAAATAAAATATTGCTGAATATAAACTAACGAAATATTAAAAGAAGATATTTTTTTAAGAAAATATTAATAATAAAGAATTTGAATAAAACTAGAAGTACTAATCGATTATTAATTTGATTATAAAAGATAAAAAATATTTTAAAAATCAAATAAAAGTGATAATAAATAATAGTAAAGAGTGACAATAGCTCTTCCTTCGTTTACCCCCCCCCCCCCAAAAAAAAAATGCTCTTCCATTGATTGCAATGAATTATAAGTTTAGAAACTATTAAATGGTTATTACATAGCTATAGAGTCTCACTTGAGTCAAAGTGTGTAATAACAAGGTTTCATTGGTCATGGAAAAGTAGAATAGTATATGAACGGAAAAATAACAAATACCATTAAAAGTGACATTTCATACATGTTTTCTCCTTTGAGGTGTTTTTTTTTTTTTTAAAAGCAAAAAGCATAAGTATCTTTCTATCGAATGCAATCTTTTTTAAATTAGGTAAGACCGTTAGAGCAGCAAAGCTTTCTCTTTCAAATTTTAACGCAACTGCAATCCAGAACTCAAACCCAAAGTTTCTAGTTAAGTTAGCATAACCCCTGCAAACTGAGCTACACGTTCATTGGTCTCCTTTGTGGTGTATTATATAGATGAGAGGATGAAAATGGCAATGCAATGTTTATGTTATCATGCCTCTAAATAGGATAAAGCAATAAAAAAGAAAGGACATTACATTAATTCCATTGTCATAATCAACGCTTTTTAACATATAAAAGTAGTCAAACGAATTTGGATTGGATGGAGTATGGCATCCCAGGCAGGATAGAAACCACATGGTGGGGTTCGTAGGGTGTATAGAGTTGTGCTAAGATACCAATAACCATGTGACTCTGGTTCTGGACTATCTCCAACTCCAACGAACCAAGGTTACGAGTCTAAATCCAGAATGTTTATGTTAAAACAATACATTATGGCCACTACAGAACAAAAAATAATAAATATTTATGCTTTGAAAAATCAATGTGTTTGCAAATCATCTAAAATGATTCTTTTTCATATAATTGTTACTTTTTCTTTTGTTCTTTTCTTTTGAACATAAAAAAGTCATTATTTACGAAATGCTTTGAGTTAATTGAGTTTGGAAATGATTGTACAGCCAAACACTGCCTGTTTAACATCATTGGACCTCTTTGGATATTAACTAACCCTTCATTAATAATATGTGATCTGTGGGATGATGAATTTAGTATATTCTGGGACCCTGCCATTAGTAATTTGGCATCTCTTTCAGAATAGTGTTGGCAGAAAGAACTTAATTGATATTTATATCATAAAGTTTGATATGGTAAAATCTTTTAAGATCAGGGTACGAGTTTAAATCTATGGGGTAAATCTTGTAAAGAGAATGTACTTCCACAGGCGATCAAAACTTAATTTTAAGAGTAAATCAAATGAGTTAAATCCGTAAAAATACCTTGCCTTAACAAGAATGAAGAATTTAATTAGGGTCTATTTGGATAATACGACTTATGATATTTTTTTATTTTCTGAAATTTAAAAATTATATTTTTTACTTTTTGTCCTATTTAATTATAGAATTTACTACTTTTCAAAAAGTTTATTTTTTATTATTTTTCAAAAATTAAAATATCTAATTTTTTTTAAAATATTTTTTAAATACTCAAAATAAATATTTTTGTTCCTACGTATATAATATTTTTATTATTATACATCCAAATACAAAATAATTTATTTATAAATTATTTTTTAAAAATTTCTTTCACATATGTCTTTTTATTTTTGGGCTAGGAACATATGGATTTTTTGTTTTTGGTCAATGGAACATATGGATTTAAATAAGCTATTTAGCAAATGGCCCTTAATGTTTACTGTCCTCCTCTTCAAGCACTTCAACTTATATCTCATGCCCACCGGGCTTAAGTGTATAAACAGTAAGTCTCTAGCACAGTGTTGGATCACCGAGATGGGTAATGGATTACCGAACTTACTAGTGGGCCTCTCTACGGACACAGCTGTACTACATACCATACTGAGTTAAAGAAATAGCCCAACTCGGCCCAGGCTAGTATATGCCACTTGTGATGTGATTGGGTCGCATTTGATGACCCAAAATAGAAAAATAGAAGAAACTTGAGTGGTCTTTGACTGCAGTTCCCGGCTGGTTTAGTGATCGAATTATCTGCCTCTCATTAACTGTACCGGAGTTTGATATCAGGTAGAGTTTAATTTATGGTATATAAATCTCTCTCTCTAACTCTGGTGAAGGTATGCATGCGTTGACCAAAAAAATGACAAAAAAAAGAGGGACCTTTGACTGATCGCGTAGCATGAATCGGTCTTGTATGTTGAGCGTATGATTGTGCCACCTGAATTTATACTCATAGGAACCTGTGCGTCATGCATGAAATACATTAAATTAACAAAATTAAGTATTACAAATGGAGGCTTTTATTTTAAATTTGGATTTAACATATATGCACTATTAATGAAAATTTTTTTACATAGATATCTAATTATATATTATCATATTAAAAAAAATATGTAATGCAATCACCCACTAATTTAAAATTCTTATAAATAGAAACATCTGAATAGATAATACTAATAATATATCAAAATTAATCCCTTTAAAGTTTTAAAAGTTGCAAAACTTGTGTATTTGTGTGTGTTACATTAAATTGTAAGAGGGGTTCATGATTAGGGGTGGAAATAGGTTAAAGCGCTTATCAAAAAGATTCTACTTAGCCCATATTTGGCCTATTCTTTTTAGTAAACAAGTTAGATTCGGATCTTTTAAAAAGCCTTTTTTACCAAACAAGTCAGGCTATAGGCTATGAAAAAGTTTATTAAGCCCAACAAGTTGGCCTATTTATACCATATTATTATTTCACAAATTTTATTGATAATAGAAGCCTTATGATCTATTTTGCATATACTTTTTGACCTATTTAGGAAGCTTTTTAGCTTCTTTAGGGATGTATATTTTGGCATATTTAAAAACCTTTTGACTTATTTAAGAGTAGATTTTTTTAGTCTATTTAAAAATTTTATGATCAAGTAAGTCTTTAAATAGGCTTTCAGATCAGACCAGACTTTTAAAAAAGCCAGATTAAGGCCCTCAAAAAAACGTATATCAGATAATAGGCTCAAACTTAGACTGCCTATCTATAATATAAGTCAAATCCATTTAAGATAAAGCCTAGCCTATTCTAGTCTACTTCCACCCCTATTTATGACTTGATCCTTCTTATATAATACGTCGTGTAGGGTTGGAAACAGGCCAGACCACACCCTAAATAGGCCAGGCCTATATCATAAATATTGGGCTTAAGCCTGGCCTGTTACCTATTAAAGGCTTTACTTTTTGCTTGGCCCGGCCTGTTTGGGAGGCCTGGCCTGAAACCTATTATCAAAGCCTGTTAAATATTTTTTTTAAAGAAAAGAACTCCTAATAGGCTATTAGGCCTAAGCCTTCATGTTGGCCTAAATAGGCCTATGAACACACACTAAACAGGCCTTAAGTAGGCCTTAAACAAGTACTAAATAAAGTATCAATCAATTTCAAATTAAATAACAAATAAAAACAATATACACATAAACTATGAATATTCCTATATTACTTGATAGCAGTTTTATCAAACATAGTTATTAAACCTTGCTCAAAGACTCAGCTCTCTTAACCAACTCATGTATATACCTTGGAATAGAACACTTCCCATTTGAATCATCATCACCATCAAAATAATTAAATTTCACTAGTTTATGAACAGCACCATCAGCATCACACTCCTTTCAAAACAATTCCACGTATATGAGGCATTAAAGAGTCAAAAAATATGATAGATGTTGAAGTCGAAGCACAAACATGTGTGTGCTTACTAGTTACGACATAAGTAATTAGAGATCCAAAACCACCATCATATCCACTGAAATGTTGCTACACTAAAACACACAAATTCAACATTCTAATTGACATAATTTTTTACTTGCAGCCAATTGCTTCATTACCTCAAAAGCACAAATGAATTGGGCAGGCCAAAGATAAACCAAGAATCCCATAGTAAACAAAACATTGATTTATTCAAACAATTGAGCAAAAGCACAACTTCAATACTCTGAAGCAAGAAACAGCTATACATATCTTTATTGTTTACCCAAATGGAACACCATGAACCTGTAAGAAGCAAACTCCACCAGCCGTAGGGACAACTCCAGCGAGCCCTTGCTGCAGAACTCGAAGTCAAAGGTGCTGGCAGCAAACGGAATCCCGTGATTGGGGGAGGCGGCGACGGCGGAGCTAGATGCGGCGATGGAGGTGGATGTGGCGTCGCGGATCTGGACGCAGCGGCGGTGGTGGAGATCAGACACGGTCGGAGCAGGAATAAGAGGAGGAAAGGGACGCGGTTGCCACTGAGGTGGGGACGGGCGGACGGTGGCAATCCGATGCGAGCAGTGAGGAAGAAGGTTGGGGACGGCGGGGTGGAGACTGGACGGCGGTTGCTTTGGTTCAAGGCGGTTTCGGCTCTACCCCCTTGAACCAAAGCATCTAGCAGTGGTAGGGCTTTGTTTCACTTTCACTATTGGGAATTTGTGGTACTAATGGTTTGGTGAGTGACTTACTGAAATGAAGTAATCAATAAATATATAAATATGCACTATCAGATATGGACAAGGTTGCAGGTTCGATTCTTGGTGAGGAGGTCTATGTATTTTTGAACAATTATATACATTTATATAGAAACAGGTCGGCCTACCATGATTTGCAAGGAGCCTCGGTCTGGCCTATTTAAAAGCCTATCTTATTTGGTAAAGAAGCTAGGCCAGGCCAGGTTTAAAGCAGGCCAAGCAGTAGACCCCTATTAGGCTGTTTGACCTGTTTCCATCCCATAATATTTGTTCAAGTAGTTTGAATTCACAAATACATGAATCCACGTTGGCCTGGAAAAAAAAAAAAAAAGGCATGCATATATGCTCGTTAAGCTAAAATATATATGAATAAAGACATAAAAAAAAATTAGATTACAAAATTTAAGTTAGATGCTTATGTAAATTCTAACCATGAACAACTTTGACCATAATTCTTTTTATTTTGAGGAAAAATTAACGATATGAAACGTTTATAGCTGTTATTATTTTGAGGGACGAAATATATTAAAATTATTTGGAAATATCTAATAAAAATTATTTAAGAAAATGACTAAATAATTTTAACTAGTAAATAATAATACCATCAATGAGATTAGGAAAAAAAATTGTACATTATTTTTATATTGAATGTCATTTATTAACACTGAGTGACTAACAAATAAACATAACAAAACAATTAATTAGGAAAAAATTTGTTATTGACTAATGACTATTGATTTTCATATAGTGGTCGTTTGTTACTATTGAATGGTTGACAATATAAATAACATTCTAATTTATACAAGGAGTTAGTCAAGAATTTTTTACTTGTTATTTCTTTTTATGGAGATGTTATTTACTAAATAGCGATATCTTTTGATTGAGGAGTTGTTTGTTAGTACTAAGGCTTGGTTAGGTAATATTATAATTTTTTCAGTGTTGTTGAACTCTCAGCTTTAAAAGTTGTTATTAAAAGTTATATTAGTATTATTTAGTAAAATAATATAAATACTGCTCTCAATAAGGAGAAATTACAAATACAGCTAGGATTTGATAAATATATTATAAAGTCATTTTTAAAATCTAAAATAATTATAAACATTAGTATAATTTTGAAAAGCTCCTATAAAGTGCTTTTAAGAGCACCTCTAATTTTTTCAAAAATAGGAGCTAAAACAACCTAATTTTTTTGTTTATCAAAAAAAAATTTAATTTATATTTTTCATAAGCAGAAGCATCATTCCATATAATACTACCAAACTAAACTTACTGAAAGAGGATTGCTATATAGCATGAAAAATTTTTGTGCGAAGGGAGAGAAAAGCATATAGAAAGAGAGAGAAAACAATTTGAAATATTTGTAACCAATAAATTTATACAAGATGTTTGTAGGAGAACGTGTGAAATCACCATTAATTAGTGATGTTCAACATTTTTCTTGGTGAAATTAGAGTTATATGGAAAGATAAGTGAAATTAGGAGTAATCTGCGAATAACTATTTCCTCAAATTGAGTGGTCCTATGTTACTGTAGCTAACAAATAAACATAAGTTACAAATCGCATAATTTAAAAAAAAATTGCAAAAAAGATGAGAAGAAATAATAATAACGTAAAATGCAATTAAAAATAAAACATAAAAATATTGATATTTTATCAATTATTATATATTTTGATATTTTCTAATATAGTTAATATTTTATTATAAAGTTATTATTATTGTGATTCATTTAAAAAAAAAAGAATAAAGCCTATAGTCCCTACTTTGTTACCTGAGGTTAAAGCTAGGCATGACAATTAGGGAAAAATTTATTATTAATTATTGATTTTTATAGAATGGTAATTTATTATTATTGAGTCGTTAACAGTGTAAATACTAATGTTTTTGACAAAACCCTAAATTGATCCTTCTTAATTTTTGTGCTGGATAAATTGGTTTACATAGAAAAAAAAAAACTGATCCCGATTTATAGAATAAATTGATCTCTAATGATTTATAAAATAATTTAAATTGGTTCTTAATAAAAATATAAATAAGACTAATAAGTCTATTAAAATGTTGAAGATGAACTAACCTGTCTATATCTTAGATGTTCAGAGACCATAAGATTTTTTTTTTTTTAAAGGATCAATTTATCTAGTACTATTTTCGACAGAAACCAAATTGAAAGTTTTTTCAATGTTTTTATTATTAAGGGTATATATTGTCTACTAGTTGAAATTATTTAGTCATTCTTTTTATAAAAATTATTAAGTCATTTTCAATACTTTTAATGTATTTAATCCTTCTTCTTAAATAAGTTTTACTAATAGTCTTTAATATTAATTTTCCTTTATTTTGACCTCACTTAACAATTAACACAAACTGAAATATTTGACCGCTCAATTTTTGGACCATAACATTATAGCGATATATATAAATCTAGAGTTTTGCTTTTAGATTTACAGTATAAATTTAGTATACACACCTTGAACCCATTTTGGACTCTTTAAGCTATATAAATCAACAATACTTTGTGTTCAAATAAAAGATATCGAATTTTAACTCTATCCTACAAATTTTTCTCCTAAATTATTAAGTATTTAAAATTTATTAGACTCTAATTAATTTAGTTTGAGTTAAATCAATTCACTATAGGGATGAATCACTCCTAATACTAATTTTCTCTTTACAATACTTTGAATTCGAAACTTTATTTAAAGAAAACAATATCAAATCACCTAACCAGTTAATTGTTGGTACTATATTTGCAACTTGAGACAAACAAAGCATTAATTTAAATAACTTCTCAATTGTTTTTTTTTTTTCTATTTTGATTGAAATTAAAACTTTCAAATGTTATTAGTGTCCTATCTTCGTAATCTATAATACCCAGTTTAAAAATAAAATGCTTGTTTAGAAAAAAACATTGATAATTGAAATGTTTAAAAATTTTCATAACTTATGCTTGGGACAATCCGTTTAACTACTTTTAAAAATTGCAGTACAAAAAATTTAAAATTGTATGGATGAAATATTTGAAGTAGTTGTTTTAGAAAAAAAAAAAAAATCCATGGGGGATCATGGTGTATCATAAGTGATATGGTGCACCCTAGACCCCTCTCCCTCTTTATTTCACGTTCTGGAGCCTTCCCAAACGCACTTCCTTCCTTTCTTTTGTTTTTCCTTTTCCTTGTCACGTTCTTTCACTTTCTTCCTCTCAAATTCATCTCTCTCTTTCTCTCTCAATCTCCTCTTTCTCTCACTCCCACAAGCCACCACCTGACTTCCCTCTCTCTGCCACACACCACCAACTGCATCTCTCTCTTCCTCTCTCTCTCTCTGCATTGTCTCTCCCTACTATCTCCTGGCTTTGCCTTGCTTCCTTCCTGGTGGCTGGGAGCTGATGTTGCCCTTCCAAAGCAAACTATAGTCTTGGGTGAGCTACTAACTTTAAACTTGTTAGCATCTTTTTTATTTCAAGAAGAAAGTAAGATGTGCTTGCAGTAACTATATTTTTTTTTTAAAATGGAAGTGAATGGCTAAACTCTAATTGTTTAGATTATTGATATAGATAATAAGATTTTGGTAGCTTAGGTTCAAATTTTGAGTCCTGTTGGTAAAGGTTAATGGTAGAGTCAAGCCGAGCTGGCAAAGATTAAATTGATATCAATTGATAGTTTTAATTTTTGGGCAGTGTGTGAAATTATTATTTTATGAATAATCAATTAGCTATAATACCAAAGGAAATTACATATTACTCTAATTGATTTTGAAATAACTCAAAAGCAATTGTAGTAAATAAAGAGGAATTTAAATTCTAGGTTGCGAGGTTGAAGAAGAGGATGAGGGTTAAACGTTAAATCATAATATTTATAGTTAAATTGGGAGTACTTATTTATATGTCAATTTCATATTCCTCAAGAGATCAACCCACAAATTCAACAGCCCCAAGACGTAGATTAGACATTTCCTGACACTTTGTGAATGGACAAGGCCTCTATGGCATATGATTTTATCTTATGCAATCAATATTGGTTGATTTTAGCACATTTATTGATAGGTTATTTTATATATCTAGTTAGTTATGAATACTTTGTTTGAAGACATAATTGTCTTATGGTTAATATATTTATCTAATTATGGACATTTGATTTAGTTTTGAGGAAATTTTACTAATGTTCAAGTGTTGAATGTTCTGAAAGTTTTTTTTTTTTTTGAAAAGATGATGAATTTTATAAATGAAAGGACAAGCTGAATCGATTCATCGAGTAAATTACATTTTGGACTTTCGAACTTTGATGAATACTTTGTGCTTTGAAAATTTGACTTAATGTTTGTTACTTAGATTTTATTAATACTTATTACTTTAGTTCTTACATACTTTATGGGAGGATTTTCAGTTAATTGGTAGCTAGCGGCCATTGACGCTAGCCTTGGTGCACCTTGGTTCAAACCCAGTTAGCAGGGGTGTTGCTAACTCAGTGTGTGTGTATGTATGTGTGTGTTGAGGCCTACACACACCGCCAACTTAGTCAAACCTGAAGGGGGCAACCCTCATTTGAAATTTTCTTTGAATTGGAAGTCTCCCTACCTTGGATTTATATTTGAGAATCATGTTTTAAGGTTATGAAATAATGTTATTTCTTTATATACATGCATGGTATTTAATTTTGATTCTTTACATAAATATTATTTAAAATAATGATTTCTTATTCAAACTTGATTTATGATATTAATTCCTTATTTAATCATAGTTGCTTTATTTCTAGAGCTTGTCTCCATATGTTATAGATCCAATTGCCCCTC
This sequence comes from Pterocarpus macrocarpus, assembly GCA_031439585.1. NCBI lineage: Eukaryota > Viridiplantae > Streptophyta > Magnoliopsida > Fabales > Fabaceae > Pterocarpus > Pterocarpus macrocarpus. The sequence goes on along the minus strand of CM062517.1, from coordinate 19,521,563 downwards.
ATCGAGTCGGTTGGATTCACCCCCCTTTTCCTTCCTGTTTCAGATCCTAGTGCTGTACCTAATTCAGTTTCTCCAGCTTTATAGGGTGCAGACATCTTTGATAGCCCTTCTATCGTGAGGGCCTTTCATTGACTCTGATTATAATATTTTATATATGTTTGATGTTTTAGAGTTGCTCCACAATCTACAGACAGGAACTTGCTGCTTGACATTCTTTCTGGATAGGGTATGTGTATAGGAATTCGTTTATTTTGTAAAACATGTTTCTTGAGCATTGTGTTGTTAGGGATGTATATATAAAAATGTATAAGTAGATAGACATAAATATGTTGCTATTATAATGAATGAATGCCTAAATATATGTCAATTTAGATATATGTACTAGTTGACTGTTGGAACAATTCTGGCTTTTACGGGAAGGCTGGAAAAATAGAGGAAACTCTATCTGTTTGTCATGGAAAATTTGATGTTTAAGGCTTGTTCGAGGTCCGTAACCTCCAAGCGCTGGTCATGACTCAGGGCAGGTCATGACATAATCCATAAATACAAATTGCATCAAGTAGCATTTAAACATCACTCACTACTCACTCACTTTCTCACTCATTCACTGATGAGTGTATAGTACACACTCATTTAGTACTTAATTTGTGTGCTATAATTGTTAAGAAATTAGCCACTTCTATATGGAATTTAGACTTTTATTAAATTATTAGAGCTAATATTAAATTGTTAATTTTTAGGTGAATTTGATGTCTTGAAAGCATATTTTTATTTAATTTTGCAAGGGAGACATCTTAATTTGGAGTTTAATGGAAGAGCATTGGGGCTTGTTTGAGATGATTTTCAAAAAGTATTGTAGTAAAAAATTCGTATCTCTCTCTATAAAGATTGGATTAAGACAAATAAATATGTTTTAGACAACTCAAGAAGTGCTCTACAACTTTGATGTTTAGCCCAAAGCCTAGTTCTTAGGGTTTTTTGGTAAATATCCAATTGCAAGATTGAAAATTGCTGCCATCTAGCTTGATTTATGTCGAATATTTTACCAATATCTTGAGTTATAAAAGTCCAATTGAGGTGCTCTTTCTAGCATTGCAAAGCTTGTTCAGAGCTCTACAACTTCTATTTTTATGTTCGAGCACTAGTTCCAACTATATTGAGCACTATGGAGCTTAGAAGTTGATGATTCCGATAATGTTTGCTGCCAAAACATGAATTAGGCTAATCTTAGATCCAAGGGAGCACGAATTTGAGTTATTTGGATTGATTAACGACTTTTAAAAGACTTCAAAAATCAAAATAAGCCCAAATCCAAAAAAGAATATTAGAAAGGGTCTCATAAATATGATCACATCTTATATTTTGGAATTGTAAAACACAAGAGAATTACGAAATTCCACTTGGCTCTGCTAGAATTTGGTTTCTTCATCAAAAGAAGAATATTTATGCTATTGAATTCATCTATTCTTCCCTTCTATTGATTCATGTTAATGATGTTCTCTATCTTTTTGAATTTGGATGTTGTAAACATGTTTAGTGGCTAAGCTCCCTCTTGGCTAGGGTGATGATGTAACCAATGTTGGGATGATGAGTTATTATTTTCTATAATCTAGCTAATGGATTTTTTTTTTTTTCAATTGAGTTTCTATCTTTATTCTTAATGCTTTCTTAGATTGGCCATCCATGAATTGATACGAGTTGTGTAGATAATTGGGAAATTGGTACATAGCTTAGACCTAAAGATAGCAATCATAATTATTAATTGTCGAGAAATAGAAATTAATAATTGTGTGGGATTAATTTATTTAGGATTTCATAGAACACAAAGCTTTTAACTTTAGAGTTCAAGTTAAGGAATTAATTAAATTTTATATATTAAAGAGAATTAATATGCCAAGGAATTGGATATTAATTAAATTAGGAAATCCTGCATCAAATGAATTGATTGAACTTCATTAGATTAAGAGTTCAATACTCATAAAAACAATTAGGTGAATAAAAACCCTAGCATCTCATACTTTGTTAATTTTTTTATTACTCTTTGATTGCTTGCATTCCAAGTTAGGCGGTTAAAAGTTAGTTCATATTAGATTTAATTTATATTTGATTAGATTTGCCTTTAGATTTTTATTTGATTTTTGTTATTTCAAATTTGGTATTTTAGATCGTATTTGAATTTGAGAACTGATAATTGGTTATCCAGTCCTTGTGAGATAATACTCTTTCTCATGTTTTTATTACTTATATGACCTGATATACTTGGCTGTGCTACTATCACTTACTCACTTTACTACTACTGGAATAAGAGTGATAATGTATAGTGATGGTAAAAAAAAAACAAAGGCTAAAAGCTAAAGACGTTACAAGTCACAACCAACAACTTTAATTGACATAATGGCTTCTATGACACTAAATTTGGCATTTCAATTGTTTAATTCCTTCTCCATTTCATATTTCGAACCAACTTCAACATTGCTCACATCTTACACAGTTGCGTGACTCTCATTTGCATCAACATTAATTGATAGAGTTGTACCAATCAAAAAAGTTACACTTCTTATCTTTGCAACAATAGAACAACCTCTCTAGATTACTTTTTGTTTTGAAACTTTTATATCTAGATTTTTTCTACAAATGCATGTTTAATCAAGCCTTTCACTATCACCCACAGTTCATGAAATCATTCCAAAGCTTATGCATAAAACAGACGAAGAAGAGGGAAATTAAGGTCTAAAATCTCAGCAAACACCCAACTTAAACCCAAATGTCAAATCTCACTTACCTAACTTCAAATGGAGAACCAGCTCGAGCACCCAACCTTCTTGCACATGACAACCCCCTTCTTTATGCAGTAGTCTGCTTGGCGCCAAGAATTCCTACGTTTGTTTTGGAAGGGGCCAAGCTTGGGCACTCTATAGCAACAGAGGAAATAATAAAGGACAAAAATGACATATTATATTTATTTTTTGAATTTTTAAAAACCAATAAATTATAAGTAGTTATGTGAAAGTCACATGCTGTTAACATCACTAATGGTCCATTATCTATAAGGGAAGACAATGTTATGCCCCTTTACAAATTAAAGGAGTTAAGTGTAATATTAAAAAACAAAAAGAGTGTAAGTGTAATAAATCTTAGGACGGGTAAATATAATTCTCCTTATTTTTATTTTTTAATATCATTCAATGCAATGCATGGGCACATAATCCTAGTTATTATGAAAATTAAAAGCATTCAAATATTTTTTAAAAAAGGTGAAAAATTAATAAGAGAAAATAACTCAAATGTTTAAATGAAGAACCTTAAATACTTTCAAAGTTGTACATTAAGCAACGAATATAGAATTAATTTTTAAAGTGTTATTCATTTCATGTTTAATTACTTTTTAATATGGAAACCTAATACAATTTTTATATATGACACTAATTTTTAATGACTTTAACTACGCACTCATAGTGTAAAACAATTTCAACTATCGTTCAATAAGAATGCAAGAATATATCATGTTATATTTTTTAAATTTAAATTCATGCAACTTGCCATGATGACATGACATATTCTTGCACTCTTATTAGATAAGAATGTAAAATTATTTTACACTGTTAGTGTATAAAAATTAAGGCTCTGTCCTTAGTGCATCGGATGCACCATGCACCCACCTATCTAATGGTGAAGATGCAATAGTATATGATGAGACTAATAACTAGTGATACACTATAAATTTGTCTATATCTCTCTTCCCTACCCTTTTCTAGCCCCTCATGCTGCAACTGCATCATCTTTTCCTAGCCACTACTGCACCGCCTTTGGCTGACCACAACCTTCGCACCGCCGCATTTATCTTCAATCTCGATCTTTCTCACCGCCACCTTACTTGTTCTGCCAGCTCCCTCGCCCCCATGATCCTACCATCAATGAATCACTTCGAGCACATCTTGGATTTGAATAGCATGCTGTCAAGCTTTGTCCATGTAGGCAAATTTGAGGTGGTGGCAGTGATGGCAATGGTCAATGGAGATCATCACTACAAGAAAAATGTCTGTTTGCAGCAGCAAATTTGCGATGGAAAATGGACACAAAGTCATCACAAACAACCCAAAAAAAGAAAATCTAGTTGCAATGGACAATTTAGCCACTAATAGTAAACCATTTTTTTTTTAAATATTTTTGGAAACATTAATTTGCAGCGGCAAATGTCATTGCTAATATGAGAAATTCATTGCGGGGGCTTATACAACTGTTAAGTTGTTGAACTTTAATATTCGGTTAAGGATTTGTGGCAGCCAATGTCATCGCTAGTGCATCAACGGTTTTGCGACGGCTGTTGCTGCCTCTAATCTACAAATAGTTTAGTGGTAGCTACATGTATTCGATCCCAATACTGTTGATGTGGTGCAATTTGCGGTGGTAAATGCCATCGGTAAGCCTTAAATGTTTTGCGGCAGCAATTGTGACCGCTGAATATAATCTCACATTTTATTAAATGAAAACCCACAAAGCAATTTGTGGCAGCATTTGTTCATTACTTTGATTTCAAAGGGAAAAAAGACATGTGAAACAATTTACAGCGGCAAAATACTGCTACTAATTATTACATGTACTTGAAAAAAAAAAAAAGATATGTTGCCGCCGCTAAGTGATCAAATGTTTTGCTGCAGCTAATGATTACATATACTTAAAAAAAAAAGATATGTTAAACCAGTATGTCTCAAATGTTTGCCGCAGCTAATAATTACGTGTGCTTAAAAAAAAAACCTATGCTGTCACCTCTAATTCAAAAAAATTTGCCGTATAGGCTAATGCTAATCACATAAACAATTTAAAAAAAAAAAATGTCATAGCATGTGTAGTGGCCTAGGCCGCTGCAAATTCAGAAACCATTTGCAGCAACTTTTGCCGCCACTAATTATGTCAGATAATTTTAAAAAAAAATTAAAATTAGAAAAACCAAAAAAAGATCTTGTAGGCAAAAATTTAAAAATTAACTACAAACAAATTTATATTAGATCTGAAACACAAAGTAACTTATACGTTATTAACATTTCTCCTCTCTTTCTCCTTCTTCTCTTCTCTTTTCCTCCTCCTCCTATACCCTCTTTCATCCTCCTTTGTTCACCACCTTCCTCCTCCTCCTCCTTTCCCATTCTTGTCCTGTCTATCTCTCTTTCTCTTTTTTCTTTTTTGCACCTTATCTCTTCCTTCCACACTTCCCTAACCACATCTAGCCACTACCATCGACTACCCGTTGTTGCTACCGACCAAACACCATCGCTACCGTTGCCACTAGCTTGCCACCGCTGCCAATAGGTTTTTTTTTCAAAAAAGTTATTTTACTGATTTTAATTTTTTTTCATAATATATATTACTGCTTGTATTGTTGTAGATATTGTTAATGATTATTGTGTATTTCTTGGTTAAAGATTTTAATGGACAAATTTGAAGAAATAGATGTAGTGGAAGACTTACTAGAGGGGATAGATGAATATGATGAAAACTCAGTAGAAAATTTTTAAGATCCAATAGAAGATCTTGAAGAGTCAGGGGAAGTTATTCAAGAGTCACTAGAGAAAGTTGAAGACTCAGTGGAAGTTGTTGAAGACTTGTTGGAAGTTGTTGAAAACACAATAGAAGTTGCTCTACATTCAATGGAAGAAAATGAACCCCAATGATTTCGAGATAAACTAGAACTATGTTGAAAATATGGCTTCCAAAGTTTTATTAAGACATCTATTTTATTTATTTGTATGAACTTGAAATATTTGAATTGGATTTGCTTTGTTATATAATTTTTATATGAATTCAAAGATTTAATTTCTTTTTTTTCTTGAATTGGTTGTTTGTGGTGGCTATTTCTGCCACTAACTAATCTAGCCACCGCTAATTAAAGGGGGAAAATGTCGCTACTAAGTAGGGGGGGACAAGGCCACCGCAAATTAGGAGGGGCAAATTCCACTGCAAATTAGAGAGGGACAAAATTGCAGCTAATATTTGTGGTGGCAATTGTTGTCGCAAACAATTAGTAGCCCATGATTAAGCAGCAACCTGATGTCCACTGCAAATCTGCATTTTCTTGTATTGCATGAGCTAAGGCATGATGGCGACAATGCGATGGCAGCATCCAATCCATCTTCGATGGTCTTCGTCTCTGGTAGTGGGAGGCTGTTACGATGAAGAAGATAGAGGGAGGCGTTAGTGGGAGCAAACAACGTAGGTGGGAGGGGATGACAACGAGGTGATGACTGATAAAGAAGATTTATGAGGATAACGAGGACCTACGGCTAAGACGCAGTGGAGTGAGGGAAAGGGTAACATGGAGGGCTAGAGTGGTGCCGATGAGCAATGGTGAAGGGCTGGCAAGTAGATGGCGGGACCATGGTGGAAGGTGAACAATGGTGCTTTGGAGAACAGATAATTAAAGAAATATTAGAAAAAAGTGTGAAATTGTGGTGTACCATAAGTTTGGTAGTATAAATAGTCTATACAATATCAACTATCAAATCTTTTTAGTGTATGATACACTTGACTTTATCAAGTGCACTATAACCTTGACAAAAAGTAAAATACAATTTTAATTAAAATATTTAACCTTTTCTATAAATATTGAATTTAATTTTGATATATTATAATTGTAAAAATATTTTACATCATTGTTTAATTAAGTATTACACATCATTAAAAAATATTATTTTTAATAATTACTTCAACAGTCATATATATATATATATATATATATACGTTCAGAATTAATTATAATCGTAAATATTTTATGTGGGCTTAATTTTTACACATCGCAAAACTTCTCAAATGCTAACTTTATATTTACTTGCGCGTTTAAAATCGTCGGCACTTAACATGCTCACATGGATGAAGGAAATCCCCCCCATCCCCACTTCTCGTTGGTTGTTGCTTTATCAATTATGAAGCAAGTTGGTCCACATTGACAAGTAGGTCCACACCGAGTATTGACTTTTGCTCCTCCTTCGTCAATGCTTGTTTTCATTTTAAATAATGCCCATGCGGAATAGCTATCTGTCCATGTATTTATTCTTACCGCTTACCAACACAATAGGATGGCGTGCATCTAACTTCCTTGTCCCTTGAAACTTATGTTTTGTATATGATAAGAATTTGTTTGTTATTTGTAGTATAAATATCGTATAGGACATTGAATATACTAATGTGAGTTTACGTGAGTATCGACGGTTTTTTTTTTTATGTACATTTTTTTTAGCAGTATTGACGTATTAAAAGAAGATAAATATATTATATATCCACATGAGAAGATATTATATTTGGTATCCTCAATTAATATCCAAATAATGTCACTCACCTGATAAATATCTTCACTTTCTTTTTACATCTACACGTATTCTATTTGCGAACTTCTTTTCTTTTTATCAATATTTACAAACAGAGCACACAAAACATAGTATATTTTTTATTTTATCTAGTGATAAGTATTCCCAAAAGATTATGACTAATTTTGTTTAAGCTATAATTCAACTTACATAATAATTTTTTTAATATTTTCTTTTTATACACAGCTCAACTCCAATAATTGTTTAAAGAATCTAATTTCTTCTACTAAAAATGTAAGGCACAACCTTTTTCAATGTTTAAAAAGACGAAATACATGTTTGTTAATGTAGAAGGAACAAGACAGCATGCTGGCATGCGAATACAACAAAAAGGCAATTTTTTGTTTCATGTGAAAAACCTTAAAAAATAATGAAAGATACACTTACATACACATACATAACCAAAGTCTACCTTTTTAATTGCATGGTTTCAATAATGCCACCGACTCTTTCAACTTTCATCTCCACTCCAATTATTCTTAACCTTTGGTCCTGTTGGCCCTTCCTCTCCAAACAGCTCACTCGGTAAAATATCTTCAATCTTTTGTAGATCAGGGAACAACTTCTCCAATTTGTCTAACTCCTCTTTTACATCATAGTTAATTTTTGGACCCCATTCCCTGAAGTAGTTCAGCCATGGTGGTTCTGTAATTGCTGACCCCAAGTACTCCCCAGCAACAATTTCATATCCCACCCCCATATCTATCACCATGTTACTCTTAGCAGTGTCATTCCTTATCCCAATGTTACCAACCCCTTGTAGCACAAGTCCAGCTTTTGGGTAGAAAGCATGGCCATCCAAGGAAGAATAAGCCACTGGCTTGTTACCACTTTGGAACTCAAGCTCAGAGGCATCCACCCATTGACCCTTGCTATGTTGTGAGAAATACACATTCATTAGCCAACCATTGAAATTGCTTATCCTTAATGTCACATGCTCCCAGTCCCCAACATGTTCTCCTATCTTCCCAAGTGGAACCTTGCTTATGAGTCCTAATTTTGCTGTCCCAGGCCCATTGAATGGGTAGAAGACCCACATGGCAATGTCAGTGAATGTTCCACCAAACATGGACTTCACATGGATATAGGCTTGTGAAGACTTGAAATCCCCTTTCTTGACCCTCTCATTGTTGGCTTTATCAGCAGGCAAATCCAACCAATAGGCACCATCATTGCTGCCACCTTGAGGAAGGTTTGACCCTGTTGGGTCTATTGGCACTGGTTTGGACTCTTCACCTTTCTTATAAAGCAACCCTCCATTGGTGAAAAACCACTTCGTGGAGGCATTTTGGTACTTTTCATCAGGATGCAAGTACATGAATGGGGAGTATGCTTGGACTAATGCCTGAATTTGAGGCAGATTAGGCATGGAAGAGAAATCAAGGTTGGTAGTTTTCAAACAAGCTATAGGGAGAGGGTTTGTGGTGGCACCAACATGGGCTAAGAAAGTGCCTACAAGAACACCAGGAGCTTGAATGCCTCTATTGCTTGGCCTCACAGAATGGACATTGAAACCTTTGTCATCACTGCTCTTGCCTGGTCCCCAAATCCATGAGTATGTCTCACAATTGTCTGTGAAATCTGACCTCACACACCTGATTCTGTCTAGGGAAGGCTTCTCTGAGGTATTGGTTACAACATGTCCTAAGGCCTTATAGCCTTCAGGTGCTGTTGGTAACCAAATATAGCCATCTTTATCTTGCTTTATCTTCTGGGAATTGCTGGTCCATACCAATGTGTAATCAAGTGGTTTCTTTAGAGCTGCATTTTCAGCAGAGGAATCATCTTTTGCAACAAGAACCCACCCAAATAGAGGCCTGTTGTTGGGTTGGCTGTATGAACCTAACATGAAGAACCCCTCAGGTATACCGGATGGCTCAAAGAATGTGGCACCTGCATTGTCTGGTCCACCTTCTAAGGTTGTCCAAACCTTGTTGAATGTTGAAATTTGTGACACTTTTAACCCTCCCAGGTCAATGATTCCACTAGCAAATCCACCCCCTGCATATACATGAAGTTGTAGATCAGAAACCATTCATATTAGTCAGAAGTAATAAACACTATAATATCAAGAGAGAAGAAGGGAATAAATTAATATGCACCTTTTGGCCAAACTGGTATATCAGCTGGAAGCTTAAATGTGGTGTCAATGGGAAGAGTTTTGTTCTGGTTAGAAGAGGATCGGTTCCCCATATTGCTTGAGATTTTCAGAGAGCGAAAAGAGATTGAGTAATGAGTAGGGTGAATGAGACCAATTGGTTCCTGTATATATATATATATATATATATACATAGAGAGAGAGAGAGAGAGAAGCAACGAATTTAATAAGCATATTACTCTTATGAACAATGTGATGGTATTATAATCATTAAGAAAGTATGTCACTATAGTACAAATGTACAAGCCTACTTTTGTCGTATAGACCAACTTCTAATTTGGTTCCCGTATACGCAATATTTTGTTGCCTTAATTGCAAACTTATCAACATCAAGGTAACTTCTTCAGTTATTATAAAATGAAGGGCTTGTGTGTGAATGGATGTGTATGTTTCTTCAACTCACGTTGATAATGGAAAACCCATGTTGCATATTAGCTAAACGTTGCAGCGCTGTTGTTTTTCGACTTAGTGAACGAAAACTTTAAATACTAATTCAATTGAACGTGCCTTGTTTCACCCACCAAATTGGCAATATATTACTATTGTTTTTTGTTGAGTATTTCATAATGATATTTGATAACGAGAAAATATTCGTTAATCGGAAGAAAAGCAATAATGCTAAGTATTCAAAGATTTTGGGGAATAAAAGATCTCATACAAAATGTATAAATCGCTATGGTTGTCATGTGGCTATATGCATAGATAATTATTCAACATGAAAATTGCGAGATTCATCCATTATCATATTTAACATGATAACAAGCTCGCAACTCATTAGTCATGTGGCTATGTGATATAGTTTTTTTTTTTTTTAAATTTTTCTATCACTTGTTTATAGATATAGATCTGAGATTCGTAGTAAATATCACCATAAAAATTAATATATCAATATTTTTAATATAAAATCCAAGAAATTTAAAATTAGTCAAATAACATTCACAAAGTGCCCACATGATAGTATGATTTTTTTCTTTTAAGTTTCATTTTGCTTTGAATTGTTATTTAATAACGATTTTCAAAATAATTTTAAAATGAACATATGTTTTCGTGGGAATAATATAGTTTTTTTTTTCCTTTAGATGTGAACATATTTTATGTTTCTTTCAGATAATAGATTTGGCATACATAATATATTATAAACTAATTTTTTATACGAAAATTATTTTTTGTTACAATTTTTCTTTAACATATATTGACCTTTGTCAATAACGTCTGAAAAAGTATAATGATTTTAATCTTTTTTTCTTCAACGACTAATATAGCTTAATAAACTCAAGCATTGACACACGAGGATGTGATGACCCGTGGTACAAGCAATATAAAGCATTATTGAAATACGCTTTATATGCAATATCAAGGATTTATATGTCTGAAAAAAAGGATCTAAATTCCACTTTTCAAGAGGATAGCATCCCGAACGAGGGGTTATAATATAATATAATATAAAAGTTGATGATCGTAGCTAACACAGGGACAGCTTACGCGGAATCATGTTCAGCACGCTGGACTAGTTAGGAAAAGAAAAAAAAAAGGGTTCACCGAAAAAGAAACACAATAAAAAGGGAATTAGAAATTTTTGAGCGAAAACGAAGCCAGCCAAAGACAGTACTGCTTTGTATAAGGATGTGATTGGTTCTGTTTATTTTAACAGAAAAAATGATTTTTTTTTAAATTAAAAAAATTAATTTTATAGGAATTTTTTATTTTAACTTTTACTGAAAAGTTGAAAAAAAAATACTATTTTTAACTTTTAAATAAAAATTGAAATAAGTAATTTTTATAAAAAGTGATTTTTTTAGTTAAAAAATTACTTTTTATTAAAAAAAAGTTGAAATAAACACACCTAAGTTAAGTAATATATTCTAGAAATTGATCACACACCAACCTTATGCAAATACAACATTTTTTTTCATAGTTAGAAAGTTTAGATTGAGAGAAAATTCGTACTAATTCAGGGTTAGAACATGTTTTGGAACTCATTAAATACTTAATTATAGAAGTATTTATAAATCACTCACCAACAGGTTAAAGAATCTAAGAATCAAACCCAAATTATAGTGATGCATAAATAAAAGGCTGACAAAGTGAGCTAATTATTATTGCTATAATATATAACAGTTTTATTTGAAAATAAAAAAATGATAAAGGTAGAGAAAACAGGAAAAGCAATAAAAAGGAAATAAAGAAATTGGGTAAAGAATCTAAAATATAACAAAAAAGAAAATAATTTGTTTACTTTGACTCATTAGATTTTTTTTTTAATACTTCCATTTTCATCGTTTAAGGAAAATTTAAAAATTTTTAAAATTCATTAATATTTAATTTAGGATAAATTATACTGACTTCTTTTGAGATTAGATAATATTACACACAACACTTCTTAAGTTTTCATGCCTACACTGACCTATTTTTAGGGGATTTTAGTGTCATATTTACAGGAATATTGAGTATCATGTTTTACAAAATACAAGGGTACAATATGTAATATCCTACTTCTTATAAGAGGTTAGTGTATATTTTTTAAAATCGAAAGATATGTGTAATATCACCTAACTTCTGGGAGGTCAGTGCACTTAATTTATCTATTTCTTTCTTTCTTTCTTTCTTTCTTTCTTTTTTTGGATATGGTTTACCTCTATAATCTATCTAAATGTTTAGTCAAGAATTTCCATTTTAAATTTGTAAGAAAAACTCTAATATAAAAGTTTGGGGATTGGACAAGTATCCTTTTATGTTGAAAATGAACATGACCTTATTATGTTCATATCTTTACCATTGATTAAGTCAATTTAGAAGGGTGAAATGTTTAAAAGATAAAAATCAATAGTAAAGATGTGAGCATAACAAAATCATGTTCATTTTCAACATGAGAGAATTCTTATAACTTTTGGATTAAAAAATTATACACTAGTTACCAAAACTCATTCTTTCTCTAACTTTTGTATGGTTCCCATTAAAATAACTATATGAAATAGAAAAGTAACAAAGATAATAGTTTTTTTATCCTAGTATATAACTATAAATTCCCCCCAAAAATTCAATAATGATCCCAACATCATTATGGTACTCACGAAAATAAGTTTTGTGAGTAATCAATACCGAATTCTTCTCCATGATAATATTACTTTTAACTTGGAATTGGAACAAGCAAGTCTCTATATCATATTATCCTATAAAAAATAAAAAATAAAAGGATCATCCTTCCCCCTCCCCCTGCCAAATAGATTTCATCATGCTTCACTAACAAGAATCAAGTGAGTAGCAAAAATGGGTCTAGATTATAACAGTACGTAGGGATGGCAACGGAGATCTGTAGGTGAAGATATCCGTGAGAATATCCAAAGATGGGGATTCGAATGTGGGGATTCTTTCTCTGTAGGGATGTGAATGGAGGTAAAAGTCTCCCTGCAGTGGCTTTGGGATTGAGGATGGGGATTATGCCCCCCGCCTTGTACTATATCTGCCTCGAGAGTATATAATTTTATATAAAAAATTTATATTTATTATATTTTTAATACAAAAATAAAGAAAATATATCTCTAACTTACTTAGTCACACACATTCACTGTTAATTCTTACCCTATCACAGTGTCACACATTTATTGTTGCTTATTATGATGTTCTTATGATAGATTGATAGTTGTGACTTGATTTAAAATTTGAGAATTTGGTGATAATGATATAAGACTATAAGACTAAAACTTGGATTAATTTTGTATTATTATTTTCAAGTTTTATTTTTTTTTCTTCAAAATTTTCAAGCTAATTAAGTTGCTTAGACATGTTTTCTTAATTTTTTTAAACATTTATTTTAGGATATCTGTGGATCCCCATGGGGGGTGGTGATCTGTGGGGAATGGAGACAAGGATGGGAATCGAGGAAATTTTGGAAGCATGGGGCAAGAAGTGGGGGACAACTCCCACCCCCGCCTACCCCATTGCCACTCCTTTCCAATACATGGCCAAGAGAGCCCAAAACCCAAACCAAAAGAATACTTAAAGTGAAACATTTCATTAATAATTAACAAAACAAATTTCAAGTGAAACATCTTAATGAATATATGTAAGTTCTGACGAAACTTGTAATACCCGATATAAAGATTAAGTGTCATAGAGGCAAGATTTCGAGTTTGTTTTATATGGATCTTAAGAGGGATATTTTTGCAATTCAATTCGTGATATATTCATTGAGTCTAGATTTGGAACATAGTTAAGAATGATTTTTGAGTCTTGTGAATGGGTATTGTGTTGTGAGTTAAAAGAGGAAATAAAAGTTAACAAGATGATTTAGAATTCTAACATGGTTTTGGCCTTAGAAGATTTCTCCTGGAAGATTTTCCTTGGATTGTTGGGGGAGTTTTCGAAGAGAAAATATGTTTAAAAATGTCATTTGAAATTTTGGATTATATGCTACAATTGTATAAAAAAAATTGGAAGAATCTTTTATCCAAGAGCCATCGCCCAGGCGCCCAAATGTAGCACCTAGGCGGTGGCCGCACAATTTCAAATAAAGTCTTGTGAAGCTTCTCTTTCTCTCCATCATTTTCATTCCTTTCCTTTCCTCCTTTCTTCCTCTATCCTTCCCCACTTTTCCATTAAAGATCCCCCACCTTTAACCTCCATTTCTTCAACATTTTGGCATCCCCACAAGAGATTTATGGTGTTTTATGCTCATGGAGAGTGAGGGCCACGACTTGTGACCTTGGAGGAGCTTGGGGGTGGTGGTTTGGGAGTTCTATTGGTGACCCACTTCCTCCTTTCAATCATTTTGGCTTCCTTAGGTAAGTATTGAACTCTCATATGTTCCTACTTCAAGGATTTGTTAAGTTTTTCATGAATATTGGTGCTTGAGTAAAAGAGGTTTGAGTTAGGGCCTCGAATTTGGGAGTTTTAGTGTTTGGAAGTTTGTATGAGTAAATCCTTATGATTTGAAGCTAATTTATGATATATATATATATATATATATATATATATATATATATATATATATATATGTTTGAGCATAGATGTGCCGGACAAGCTTTTATAGCAATTGATTTATGATATTTGAGAAATATGATAGAAAAATATGAGGTTTCCAAGTTAATAAAAATTGTTATGTTCTTAAAGTCAATATTTTGAGCTATTTGATAGAAGAGACAGTTAAATTTTTCAATAAATTGAGAAAAAACTCTAGATACTTAAGTTGAAAAGTTTGATAGTACAATTATTTTAAATGTCTTAAAAAAATTGATAACTATGTTTGTTGAGAATATGAAAGTTTTCTTGGATATCATTATACGTTTTAAGTTATGAGCAAGAATGTATATAACTTGAGCTAAAGAAAAGTTTTAACAACAAGGATTTAGTAAAGAGTAAGTTTACCTAAAGGAAGAAACTGTAACAGAACTATTTGCTAATAGAACAGCATTACCCTTGGTGTACCTCGAGTAACCCAGCTAGCAAGGTGATGGCTAGCCCGGCATGTTTGGCCTAAATGTCCGGAAGATATAGACATGTTGGGCAAGCCCAGACGAGAGATTTATCAATTACTGCTGGGTAAGCCCATTCAAACAGTTATTTTTTGAAATAGGATCCTCCCTTAAGTTTTATTATGATTTTAGAATAAGTATTTACTCTTCATGTTATGAGAAAGTATTTCTATATTTATGCCCAATTTTATATATTTATTACACATGATTTATCACAGCTAATTCTATATGTGTTATGCTTATATATTCATAAAGAAGTTATATCTATTTGAATTAAAAAGGTGATGTAATGGACTGTGTACATTATATCAAAAATTTTATAGTATTTGATATATATAAATGGTGTACTTTACTTAAGAAATGAGGTTCTTAGGAAACTTAAAAAGCTATATTTGCTAAATGCTCGTGTTTCGGCTTATCCTACTTCTGTTATAAATATATTATACCTCATTGAGTTTTTATGACTTACTCTTTCTTTCTCTCCATATTTTTAGGCAAGTACAAGGTCATGCTCAAGCTTCCACAGGTAACTAGAAGTTTTAGTGTTTAGGTTTATTTATATAATCTTTAGAAGTGCTCCATAACCCACAAGCTAGGTCCTTCTTGTATCAATTTATAATTTTGTGGTAAAAATATGTTATTTTTAATTATGTTAAGTCTGAATTTTAATGACAATTGATTAGTGTTTTGGATTGGTATATATATATATATATATATAAGCATGTAAATATTTTAAGCACCTATGATGTGTTATGGGATGCATTTTGAAAATACCTGGATCCGTAATAATTTTTGCGTGTTTGTATGTTTTATGCAGGGCGAGGATCCTTATTTGGAAATAGTCCTAAATATAAAAGAGACTCTGCCTGATTTTTTTTTTTTTAAGAAAAAGATCTTGTGTAGGCTTGCTGATGACGTGTCATTGTGCGCCGGTCACATCCTGAAATTGGGTCATGACAAAACTTTACTCTACTTACCTATTGATAAAGAAATCAAAAGAATAGATTGTCACATATGTATAACTTACTATCCAGCTGCATATAATAACAACTGTAGCAACTAAGTCTCACCACACAAAATGGAAACAGCTACATAAATTAGATTTTGTAATGTATATTTTACTGAATCTTAAACCCTTAATTTTCTTTTTAACAGCCATAGTTACGCATGTTAGTAGTTATTTTCTAAACTGCAAGATACATTCTAGAGAAGTTAAATCTAATTAAATGCATGGAACTAAAACAAGGTAAACTTTTCCTGTCTTCAGGTTCCTACCATCTTTAAATTACTTAGCTGCAAGCATTTATATATCCTTTTCATTTTGGGTTCCTTGCTTTAATCATGTTACATTTATTGCACATTTCGAATTACCAAGGCAAATTCCTTGTTTTCGTCTACATATTATACCTTTCATTTGTGCATATAAGCTCGTCTAATAATATAAAATTATTCAGTTATCACCTCGGTTCTCACTACTAGCATCTATATATCTTTAGCTTGCATTTTTTAACATTCTACCAATTACTAAGTTTGGTTTGTTTTTTATTTTAATTTTCAATTAATATATTTTCAATACTAATTACAAAAATATCATTTTATTTTTACTTTGTTTATTGTTTTTAAGATTTTGTTAAAAGAACTTACAAAATCTAGAAAAACAATGTGATTTTTTATAATAAGAATATGTTTCATATAGGGGCAAAAGTAGGATATAAAATTTCAAGGATGAGCCTCATCCATGAAATTTTACACCCCATTTTTACCCCATACCAAACACACCCTTAGTATTAAAACATACCAACTGACAATGAAAATGAAAGCAAAATAAACAAACCAAAGAGCCCGTTTTGTGTTCTCAAAAGCTCTAGCCGAAGGGTTTCAAAGGGTATTTGCACTGCATTTTAATCTCGTGCCTTCTCTTTTGTGCTTTTAATATTCTCAAAGACCTTAGACAAAAGGAAAAAGAAGGAAGCTAAGAAAATGGTGGTTAGCAACCACAAAGTCCTTTGCAAGCCTGCACTTATTTGTACACAACAACTGTGCAGTTTACACGCATTTTCTGTAACAAAGAAATACAAGGAAACTCTTTAGAACAGCCTCTGACCACAGTATTATCTTGACACTGCCTCATACCTCATAGTTCATTATTTGTTCATGTTCCCCAAGCACACATACTTGATCTGGAAAAGTAATAGGGAAAAACTTCAACGATACCATACATAGTAATGTACACTTTATCAAAGAAGTAACAAAATGACAATGCATGCATTCAGCGTAGAGCTTCACTTGTTTTGATCCATGAACCATTAACATTTCAAGAGAGAAACGTTATCCATGTTTGACATGTCTAACACCGCTGCCAAGTACAACACTAAGACACCTCTGAACAGTACTATTAGGAAAATAAAAATATGAGATTTTAGGGACTTTTTTTTTTTCAATTTTCAATTGTTGTCTTTAATTCTAATTACAAAAATGCCATATTATTTTCATTCTGTTTTTCTATTTTCAGCATTTTGTTAAGAAAATAATGAAAATGCAATTTTTTTGTTTTCATCGTTTCCTTCACAAAATACTAAAAACAAGTAAAAGAATGAAAACAGGGTAGCATTTTTATAAATAGTATTGAAAACATATCAATTGAAAATAAAATCAAAAAAAACCAAATAGCCATCTTAGACATTTTTCTAAACATATTTAATGGCACTCAGTTTAGAATATGCAATACATGCCGCCATATCGTTTTGATTGAATCCGAAGTTGTCCTCTTTCACATTCATTGAACAATCCAAGGGTAAGGAGTCTTTATAATTCTCCACAAACACTATATATTAAATAGTTGAATGACCATATCGTGCAATCTTCATTTGCCAGACATCAGAGGACAATAGTATCATTTCATATACCAAGGATCAAACCATTTGCATTGACCCTAAACATCTTACAGTGTCATCACCACATTCTCCTAACTGTCCGCCACACTTAAAATTCTTAACAAATATGCCTCTTCTTGCCTCATATTTTATTTAAATGTGTTATACAAATTTTAAAGGACATCAATTTTTTAAGTACAATCGATGGCTGTGGACTGCGGACTGAAGCAGTTTTGTTTACTAAATTCAAAGGGGGAAGTGACAATTCCGACACTTTAGCATGTTTTCAATTTTAATTACAAAAGTGTCATCTTGTTTTCATTCTATATCCTATTTTCAAATTTTGTGAAGGAAACACTAAAAACAAGAAAATATTTGTATTTACCTCCAAATACTCATCCATCCCATATTTGGAGCCTTCTCTTCCAAGGCCTGATTGTTTAAAACCACCAAATGGAGCCACCTACATTAACGCACACATGTAGATAATTCCATCAACAGACAAATATAATTGCCACTTAATATCATTTAATAAGGAAAAAGATGCACCTCAGTTGAGATTACTCCTTCATTAACACCCACAAGTCCATATTCAAGAGCCTCAGCAACACGCCATGAGCGTTGGATACTGTTAGTAAATATGTATGAACCCAAACCTTCGTATGTGCAGGTACGGTTTCATAGTCAAAAAATGCTGATTGTCAATGTTGAATCAAGAATGACCAGATATGGGAAAAACTAGAAAACTTTCTTCCAGGCTGAAGGAAGAAGATCCAAATTGAAAAATAAAGCTGCAAGGACAACCTGCGTTTGTGTCATTAGCAATTCCGATAGCATCCTCTTCAGTTTTGAACCTCAAAAGGGGTGCGACAGGTCCAAATACTTCCTCTCTGGTGTAAGACAAATCATACAGGTGAATTAACAGATACATAGTCAAACAAAATATTAACAACAAAGTACCATCTGATTGATACAAGAAATGGTGAAATTCAACCATCTCAAAATTTCTGCAAATGTAGAATATAGGCACTGTGCATCACAGCATTGTAAACTGTATAAGCCACATTGGTTTGAAAACTCATGCCACATAAGGTAGGTGAATGCCAGCTTTTTGGAAGCACAAGATGGCAATGCAATGAAAATATTAACATTTGCTCGCTGCAGCATTTATCATTGATTTACGAGACATATTTCTACCAAATGCGAAGGTAGAATAACATCATGCATATTAAAACGTATCCATACCCCCATTACAGCCAATTTGTTATGTTAAAACACACAAAAGTCCCACAGTTTTTTGATTAATTAGTACTGACAGAGAAACCACAATTGAGTTGTCAAGAGTTAGAAAACAATTAAGTGTTGAGTCTAAATTTAAGGGTGATTAGTTGGGGATTTGTTCTAGGTAATTGACTTGAATTTGATCTGAGGGATACATGATTGACAGAATATGCTGCTAATATTTTTTAAGCATCTGGCATAAATTGTTGTGCAGGCTGGGGCAACTGACACATTTTGTATGATTACAAAGGAGAGAAAACATGGGGTAAACGCATCCATAAGTATGGGCACATGATCACATCCACATTCACCCTTTGAATTTTCAACATGTTGATATTATTGATTAGTAAGAAGTCTGCATTCATTAATATGATATATTCATTAATATCTAATGCGTAGCATCAGCTCCCAACTTAGAAGGCAGATACTACAACAAATCCAAGCTGTGAGGTCTGGCTGTTAATATCAATTAGCCCAAAAATTCACTATAATATTATGTCAAAGTTGATGGTCAAAACTCAGTCTAATGCATGAATTAGCAACAAGTTAGAATTGCCAAACAATATCTCAAAAGGTATACCTTGATATGCGCATGTCATTATTCACATCACTGACGACTGTTGGTTCATAAAAGGAAAATCCAAGGCTATGTCTTTTGCCCCCAAGAATTACCTTTGCCCCCTGAAGATAAAAAGGAATTGAATAATCAGAGATAGTAACTTTTGTAATTTGACATATCCATTTTGCTATAGTGGAAAAAGACTTTAGGAGAAGCCATTAAAAAAGACCTTAATATAAATGGATTTTCTGAAAATTTAGTTTTTGATATAGCACAATGGAATTATTTGATTAATGTAGCCAACCCTATAGTCAAGAATTAAATCTCCTTAGCAGCTTAAATTGTTAAGTGAAGGAACATGAATGGCTTCATTATATCTTTAACACCCTCTCATACGAGAGCCCTTAAAGCTTGAAGCTTGGAATGCACAGGCCCATCTTTTCCATGTGCTTAAATTGAAACCTTTTATTTTTCCAAGAATGGGGACAGTATGGATTGAACTATAGAACATTTGGTCATAGAGGCTTTGATATATGTCTAGAACCAATTCTCCCAAAAGCTTAAGTATTAAGTAGAGGGACATGAATGACTTCATTATATCTCTAAAACCACAGTGCTTGGATGTTGTTGTTCAAGCTTACACCACAGTAGCAAAAGGATTAAAAAAAAATGTCAAACATAAAAATGCCTTATGCAGATAAAATGTCCAGTCATAATCCTAAGGATGGCTCCAGAGAGAAAACATTTCATACGGATACCAAAATTACAATATTAATAAACAGTAGTAATCCCATAGGGAGATCTCAGATGGCAAAGCATGGTTGATAGTTGGCAAAAATAATATTTGTTTATTCAACTTTCTCAGCTTCATTATGTAGAAAACAAGAGATTGAAGAAAGTGTTCCCATAGATCTTGGGGGATGAAGTGGAGAATCAGACTTAAGGAATAGCAAAGATGACAAACCTTTGATGTAGCATCATGAAGTAAGGACTCAACCTGTAAGGCAAAATCACAAAGCACAAAAGCAGCACAGAGTTTCCCATGAGTTAGACTGTTAGAGGAGAGATCCTGCAACAATGCATAAAAGACACTGAAATACTAAGAGAAACACAAACCTTTTTCACGGCTGCTTCATTGATCAGAGGACCCTGTTTAGAGATGGATAATACAACGATCCAGAAAGTTTAGCTCATACATTTTCTCTCAATGTGGGAGAGGACTCTAAATACTAGTGACACTCAAAACATATGGTATAGGAATATTGTAAAGGAATATCATATCCAATAATACTCAAAGTCTAAATTGGTGAAGATTATATACAAATGGGAACAATGGAGAGGCAAAGAAGTCAATATCCAGAAAATAAATAAATAAATAACTACCTGAACCACACCTTCACTAAAACCATCACCAACTTTCATACTCTGAACAGCATCAAGCAAAGCCTTTGCAAATTTCTCATATATGCCTTCATAGAGAAGCTCGGTTAAATAAAGAAAAGTGATATGTTTTAAACTATATAATGTATCTAAATGCACATTTGCATATTGGTTTGAGTTAGAAACAGCTAAATAATCAAGAGTATGCTAACACTACTAATCGGAGCAAGGTCTCATACAAGAATGTCAGTGCAACTTCCCTTAATTCCATATATGCTGTTCTCTTATTTTCATTCCAGAAATTTTTATTTTTAAAACAACACAATATTCTATGTCACACTTATGAGATCAAAACTAAACAAGAAACTACTTACTGCAATCACAATCAATAAACAAGCCTCACGATTAGGATAATACAAGGTTACAAAATGCTCTGCTAGAATCATGTGAAGACGTCTAAATTTCTAATGTCATCTTGAAGATATGAGTTATGCAAGGCACTTTACATGAAACAGTTAGTATGTGTGACTGATTCCCAAGACTTATACCAGATAGAAGAAGGAACTCAAAGCAAAAAGTTCGGTAACAACAAAGTATTCAATCTCCAACAAGTATTCATCAATTGGGAATTATAAACATGCTATTGTCAAACGAAGAGTTAAGAGGTGGCAAATCAGAAAAATGCATTATAATGGTAACATCGATTGTTGACCATTCTTTTAATCTAACCTTCTTGCACAAGAATTCTATTTGCACAAACACATGTTTGTCCACTATTACGGAACTTTGCTGCAATCTGCAATTAAAAAATAAATGAAATGTTATGATCAGTAATATCACCAAAAAAGAAGAGGGGGGGGGGGGGGCAATCAAAGAAGGCCCTCAAGTTTCAGTTTAGCAAATGCAAGTTTATAGCAACAATTAACCCTGAACTTGAAAGCTTCTATTTAAATTTTATCATTTTATTCATCTCTTAGTTGTTACCACCCCATGCTCAAATTGTCTGTCAATTCCTGAACAGAAGAATTTATGGATAGAAACCAAAATCTCCAAAACCAGCCACTCCCTTGAACAGAAAATTCCCCTAGTTGCCAAAATTAAACTAGAGGTTGCCAAAGCCCCAAAGTGCAGGGAGTTCTGTGCATTTGGTCACAGCGAGAGAAAGCACAATGTTGAAGTGTCAAGGAAGATACCAAAATTTCCAACATATAATTAATGAGATAATTAATTATCAATTAAGATAAGATAATTTTTCAGAAAAAAGCACAAAAGGCTACCAAAATATTGTTAGATGAAATAATTTCACCTCAACAAGATATATAGAATCTGAAGTCAATATTACAAGAAATATTCATATACCCAAACTTCACCAGTTAACAGTTTTGCAAAGAAAAATCGATGTGAAGGTTATAAGTAATGTCTAAAAGAACACGGCACTACCTTGACCGGGCTATGCAAAGACCACTTGCTCTAGCCTCGTAAGTAATTCGAATCTAACAGAAGCATAAAAATTTAAGCCCTGGAGTTATTTGACAAAACATCGCTGCAACTGAATTAAATATAACACTAGCAAAAGTGAAACCAGAACATCCACCTAAAAATAGCAACTGCCTAGTCCACCAAGGCCGAGGTACTAAGCTTACACCAATAATCATATTTGAGACACGTCGTCAGGGTTTCTCCATGAACAATGGAGTTGTTTTAATTTTGAAGCTTTGCTTTTGACCCAAGTACACAGGGCCAGCTGGCAATCTGGATTTTCCCTGTGCAATTTTTTATTTAAGTTCCCCATAGCCAAAGAAACCAAGTCAACCGACTAGCTTTTGCTCAATCTAACTCCAATTGTCCAACTCTCAATCACCACCAGCATATAGACATGAACTTCCATTTATGGTTTGCTACAGAGACTTGCATTGATTTCTAAATAATATGCAATCTCTCAGTCCATGCTTATGCTTGCAGAGGAAAAAGGATGCAAGCAGACATCTCATTTTCTGAACTAGATTTCCACACTACTCTCACACTATCCAAGAAATGACAATTGACAACACTGCATTTACACTTCATTCAGTTCAAAGATTCCCGTAAATTATTTTTGAGGCCACAAGATGAGAACTCAAGAATTATCCACTACTGTCAGAGCCATCATTGAAATCGCAGGCGCTGCTGCATGCATTTACTGTTGCCAAATCAGACACATCATATAAAAAAGATCTTAAATAAAAATCATCATTACAACCAACATGCATTTTATCCTTTTTACTTACAGTTCCTTTAACTGCCACATCGAGGTCAGCATCATCAAAAACTAAGCAAGGAGCATTGCCACCAAGTTCCAGAGAAACCTAAAAGTATAAAAAACAAATTTATATAAGGGCGGAAATCCATTTGAATATAACGATTTTTAGATCCTTTATTCATATTAACATCTAAGCATACTTTTTTAACTGTCTCAGCAGAACCTGCCATCAATTTCTTTCCAACAGCTGTTGAGCCTGTGAACGTGATCTTGCGTACCTAAATAAGGGTGGTAATTTCTTTCTCAAATGATCGATTACATTTGTAACATAATTGCCTTGTAAAATTACATAGTGACAGAACCTGTGGACTTGCAAGTAAAGCATCCCCAATTTCAGGAGCATTTCCAAAAACCACATTCACGACACCCTATGTCATTAAATATCACAAGCATTAGAATGATAAAAAGTGGGCAGTGAAAAGAAGGAAACTTCATTTATGGGGGAAACTAAGGATGACGAAGGAAACTTCATTTATGGGGGAAACTAATGATGACATTTATGGGGAAAACTAATGATGACTAAGGCCATAAAAAGAAGCCAACATTGCATTTCTCTTCTGCAGACCTACTTAAGATATACAATATGTAAGCTCCAAGAACACGGAATACATACTACAATTAATTTCAAAGACAACTGTATTTGAAATGGGACCAAAAATATTACAGTAGAGTTAAGTACTAAAGTAAAGATATTTGAAGAAACAAGCAGAGAAACTACAATAATAGCACATATTTAAATAATGTTTTGACTAAAGACAGTAGATTACATGCCAAAATATCCTATGAACTTTCAATAAACATGACAAATATGGTCCTGATGTACAATTGTCATGCACCTACGGCAGTTTTCAATAAATCTAAATACTAAATTACCAACTATTAAAAGAGAAAATTATAGAGCCAATAAGCCAAATATGCGATCAACTCCTATTACACCCATAAAAGTAGGTATTAGAAACTACCGCAGGTATTCCAGCTTGAAGAGAGAGTTCTGCTGCAGCTAATGCAGTGAGAGGCGTAAGTTCAGAGGGCTTTATGACCACTGTACATCCACATGCAAGAGCTGGACCAACCTGATAGAAGATAAAACACATAATTCTCAAAATGATTGTCATTCACTTTCCTAAAAGCACTTAAAAGTGAAAATGGGTAAACTGTGATGTCTAGGGTGTATAGTTTGTTTTCTGTTTTCATTTTCAATCAGAATGTTTTCACTAAGAATTACAAAAATGCCATATTGTTCTTATTTTGCTTCTTGTTTTCAAAGCTTTGCAAAGGAAATGGTGAAGATAACTATTTCTTGTTTCTAGAATTTCTTTAACAAAACTTGGGAAAAAAATGAAAACAAGATGTTATTTTTGAAATTACGAATAAAAACATATCAACTGAAATGAAAGCAGAAAACAAACCAAACACCCCCAAAGGTTCCAGCTTGACATACCTTTCGTGTAATCATAGCCAGGGGAAAGTTCCATGGTGTGATTGCACCTACAACCCCTACAGGCTGCAAACCCGAAAAAAGAAGTAAATAAGAGCCGTGTACTTAAATATTAAGATCATCAAACAGACTATAAATATTAGAAAAAACAGCAAAATCTTCGTTCAGAACTTTCAATATAAAAGGCAATTAAAATATGAAAACTGTCCAACTTGAAGGATTCATAAAGACTAAATTATTGGAAGTCAGGGCAAAATATGACCCTGCTGCTTTGTAATTCTAAATATCATACTCCATTTGTTTTAGTGAGCTGCACTAGGTGAAGACATCCCATCATGAACGCATTGCAGTGCAATTAATTGATATAGTCTAATTATAAAATTTCCCCAAAAACCAACTGAAATATGAAATTTAAGCCCCAAATAGATTTTTAGGTTTACCTGCTTTAAAACAAATAATCGACGATCAGACAGAGGTGCAGGAATTATATCCCCATATACACGTTTTGCCTCCTCAGATGCAAACTCAATAAAGCCAGCCCCATAGTTTATCTGCAAAACAGTCAATTTCATAACATGCTGCACAAATAATGAAATTCAACTTGGGAAAATAAGTAGGAAAGCACAGAAACAATGATTGGCAAAGTATATAATAACAAAATCTTATCTATCGTGTACCTCGCCCATAGATTCTTTAAGAGGCTTCCCTTGCTCCAAGGTTATAAGTTGAGCTAGCTCATCTTTATGTGCCATTAGTAAATCATACCTTCAAAGATTTAAGGAGACTATTTTAAAAAATGTAAATATTATCAGGACAAAATTGCTAATCAGAGAACTTTCATCATGATAATGTCAACATGTCATGGATGGATACAAATGCAGACATCATTGGAGTCAAGAACTAGTATAATTTGAACAAATATAGTGCAATGAACAACTACAACAGCAGGCAGCACATGAAACAGAAAAAATGGAGAGTACATTGTTTGCCAGCGAAATTGTTTGAGTGCTTTTCTCATGAGCCAGAAAGAGCATGATTGAATAATAATACACTAATGGAGAAACTCTTGAAGGCAAAAAAAAAAAAAAAACTGTGCAGGGGAAACACAATTAAATAAAAAATAGATATTAACTTTTGCATAACTATACTAGCTATCATTTTAATACAAGATTAAGAGCAATACAAATAAGAATTATAAGATATATAAGCTCAATTATTAACAATGATGCTATAAATTGGAGACAAACAAAAAGCTCATTTCAAATTATTACATAAAAAAGGGTCAGTTATAAGGGTCTATTTGGTTCTTGTATTCAATTTTAATTACAAAAAATACTAAATTATTTTCAATTTGTTTCCTATGTGTGAAAGAGATAATTTTCATTTCTTGTTTTCATAGTTTTCCGTTCTTGTCACTATTTCCTTCACAAAATCCTAAAAATAAGAAACCGATTGAAAACAAGGTGGCATATTTGTAATTAAAACTAAAAACAGAAAATGAAAACAAAACCCAACAGGCCCTAAGTGTCTTGATATAAATTATAGTGTATAAATGTCTCATCTATAATGAGCTCCATATAGGCATACACACAAGCAGAGAGGAACTACTTCCTATCTGTCCATAATTTGCATTTGCATGGGTGTCAAATGCTGTCAATTCTTGAGCCTAATAGGATTTCCATATAACAGTAGCAACTACAAGATGATTAATGTGCATATCAAATGAGCAGAAACTGTTTAGTGCAATAACTCTATGAATTGACTCAACACAATGTAGTACTAAATAAATAATAATGCTCATTTTAGAATAAAATGACTAAATCAAATTACATCAGCAACACGTAAATGGTCTCAAAGCTTAAATAAATGCCAGCAGTGAAGTCAAATATTTTCACAAAAGCATGTGATTCATGATGAACAGAGAACTATACCATTTCCTCAGAAATTTGCTTCTCTCAGCAGCAGGGATTTTACTCCATGCTACACATAGAAAATTTTAGTTATTATGATTTTTTTTATTGAAAAAAGAAACTTTATTAGAAAGTAAATGAAAAATACTAGAGTATGATATATCGTCCAGGAGTAGGGTGCTCAAAGAAAACAAACAGAAATACCACCACGACAGCATCAACCAAAAGGGAAAGCGAAAAAGGAAACCACCATGCCTGCCCAAAACACTGCTAGAACACTCCCTTCACAAAACAACCTCGAAGAAGTAAAGAACCTCTCCATAGTCTTCAGCAGAAAGACAACTTCACAAGTTCTGAAAGAAAACCTATTTAAGGCTCCTATTTCCTTTTGTCCCTTCATAATTTACTGTTGTTCTATGCTTCGAAGTTCCTTTTCTACATCCTTACCCAATGCATTAACCAACCTAATCCCCTTTTTTACAAGAAGTGATTGAGAATGTTTATGTTTCTGTTAGAACTGGTACCAGAGGCAAAGATGAAGAAAGAATTGGGAATTTTATTGATATTGGGTTGTTGGTAAATCACCAAGAACCCTAGAAATTGATACAAGTCTTATTAGGAATTAGTACCTACTCTCAGAGGAATATTCAGAGTCCTCTCACTCTCACACTGCTATACCATCAACAAAAACCTTCACTCATTGATTCACTGCCTTTTATATTTCCCTAACAACTCATTTCCTAACTTTCCTTATTTAGCCTTGGTTGTTAGTTCCTGAACTGGGCTCCTTGGGCCTACTTCCCTATTAATCGTCCTCACATAGACTTGCCTTACTAATGGGGTACTATCATCACCCCCCCCCCCAAAAGACGCACACACCTTGTCCCTCAAGGTGGTGATCAAGAAAAGCTTCAACAAGTCATATACTAGTTCCCAAGAATCATCACAGGTTGGGAGATGTTGCCAGTGCACTAACACCTCTGCTGCTCCCACCCGGTTATAGTGAAACACTAACAGTTCTTGCAGTTCTGCCCATAATTCCCAATCTTTTGCCAGTTCCTCTAGCAACTCATGCGCCTGACAATCTGGTGGAAGGGCCTTCTTGAGTAAACTAACATGAAAGACTGGATGCACACAGCTAGAGGGAGGTAACGCCAACTGATAGGCAACAGACCCCACCTTTTCAATCACCTGATATGGACCAAAGAACCGCAGACTTAGTTTCTCATTCCGCTTCTAGGCCAAGGATTTCAGCCTGTAGGGCTGGATCTTCAAGTAGACCCAATCCCCCACCGCAAAAGTCAATTCCTGTTGGTGTTTGTCAGCCAACAACTTCATACGCTGCTGTGCTAGCCTTAGATTCTCCTTCAGTTCGTCTAATACCTGGTCCCTGCCTACAACCAACTGCTGGACCTCCTGAACATTAGAAGGATATGTCTTTCCTCGATAAATCGTAGGTGGTGGTCAGCCATACAATGCTTGGAAGGACGTCATTTTAGCTGAGATATTAAAAGTGGTGTTAAACCAAAACTCAGCCTAGCACAACCATGCTGGCCACTGATTTGGTTTCGTACTAGTGAAGCACCACAAATAAGTCTCAAGGCAACGATTCACGACTTCGGTTTGCCCATCAGTTTGCGGGTGGTACGAAGTGCTGTACTTCAATTTAGTGCCAACTTGCCTGAACAATTCAGCCCAAAAATGACTAAGAAACAGTTGGTCCCTATCTGAAACAATAACCTGTGGAAAACCATGCATACACACCACTTCCCTAATAAAGCACATAGACATAGCTTCTTCCTTGGCAGTAAAAGGATGTGCATAAAGTGCGCAAATTTTGTCAACCGATCAACCACCAATAAAACAGTGTCCTTACCCTTGGCCTTTGGCAGCCCAGAGATAAAGTCCATTGATATGTTCGACCAAACCAAGTATGGGATAGGAAGGGGCTACAACAAGCCCCCAGGAGCTAGAGCCTCATACTTATTTTTCTGACACGTTTGGCAAGCTGCCACGTACTCCTTGATTGCCTTCTTCATTCCCTTCCACTTCACAACCACAGCCAACTTCTTATAAGTGCAGAGGAAACTCGAGTGACCACCCATGGGAGAGTGGTGATACTCCACCAACAACAAAGGAATTTGACTTGAAGATGCCGGTAGTACCACTCTACCCGCAGCAAACAAGCGACCCCCCTTCAACTGAAAACCAGGGACAACATCGACATTAGCAGAGAGTTGTTGCACAATATTGCTCAAATGGGGATCCTGCTGCACCTCTGCATCTACTTGCTGCCAAATCCCATGTTCCAAACGAGAGATAGCCCCAAACATCATCTGCTGGGATAGAGCATCCACAGCTTTGTTCTCAAAGCCTGGCTTGTACCTGATTTCAAAATCCATCCCCATTAGCTTTGCTGTCCACTTAAGTTGGTCCTCACCAAGCAACCTCTGATCAGTCAAAATTTTGAGACTTTTTTGATCTGTAAGTATCACAAAATGTTGCCCTAACAAGTAATGACGTCACTTTTGTACTGCAAACATGATTGCCATCAACTCTCGCTCATAGGTTGATTTATTTTGAGCCTGGAGGGACAACGCTTGGCACAAAAACGCAATCGGCCTCCCCCCCTGTGACAGAACCGCCCTTATGCCTTGGCTGGAAGCATCAGTCTCCAAGATAAATTCCTTTGAAAAATCAAGAATGGCCAAATTTGGCAGATTTGCCGTAGCAGCCTTAAGCTTGTCAAAAGCAAGCTAGGCCTAGTCCGTCCAATTAAAACAATCCTTCTTGGTCAGGTCCGTTAAAGGCTTGGCAAGAGCCCCATAATTTTGTACAAAACGGCGATAATAACCCGTAAGGCCGAGGAATCCCCGCAAACTCTTGATATCTCTCGGCATTGGCCAATTCACCATGGCTTCTGTTTTCTTAGGATCTGCTGCCATGCCTTGTGCAAAAACCAAATGTCCCAAATATTCCACTTGAGCCACTCCAAAGTCACAGTTCTTCTTATTCACTACCAGGGAATTCTGCTGTAACAGCAAAAAAACCAGCTGCAAATGCTCCACATGTGCTGTGACGTCCTTGCTATACACAAGAATGTTGTCAAAAAAAACCAGCACGAACCTTCTAAGATAAGGCCGCAGCACCTCATTCATCGAGGCCTGAAAGGTTGAAGGCGCGTTTGTGAGGCCAAACGGCATCACAAGGAACTGGTAGTGGCCCTCATGGGTGCGAAAAGCTGGCTTCTCTATATCCCCCTTTCTCATGCGTATTTGGTGGTATCCAACCTTCAAATCTAACTTGGAGAAAATGGTGGCACCTGCCAATTCATCCAATAGCTCATCAATGACAGGGATAGGGAATTTGTTGGGTATGGTGATCTTGTTTAGAGCCCTATAATCCATGCAAAATCGCCAACTCCCGTCTTTCTTCTTGACAAGAATGATAAGGCTCGCATAAGGGCTAATACTTGGCCTGATCACTCCAGATTCCAACATTTTGCTCACCAACTTTTCAATTTCTGCCTTTTGGTAGTGTGGGTAACGGTAGGGCCGAATATTAAGAATATCAAATCCTTCCTTCAGATTTATAGCATGGTCATGTGACCTGCTAGGTGGTAGGCCTGGCAACAGTTGGAAGACACTCTCAAATTGGTATAGAACCTCCTGTATTTCTTCTAGTACCACCTGAGGCTGTGGGTCTGGCTCCTGTAGTGCGCAAAACTGAACCAGCAGCCCATAGCCCTCCTCTTGAATTGTCTTTTGAATAGATCTGTAAGAAACCCCCCATAGCACAAATCCGGATCCCCCCTCAAAGCCACCTTCACACCATTCAACCAGAATTGCAACTTGCACTCCTTGAAATTGGCCTTTACATCGCCCAACATGGCTAGCCATGCTAGCCCCAACACTACTTCAGCACCTTCTACAGGGAAGAGAAATAGATTGTGCTCCACCATTACTTCTGGAAATTGAATCTGGACAGCCTTACAGACTCCCATGCTTCGAACCTGCTGCCCATTACCAACCTTGATACTAAATTCAAAGGTGTGCAAGATTGGTAGTCCCAAACGCTGCACCAGGTTCTGACAGACAAAATTATATGAAGCTCCCACATCAATCATCACCCCGAACTCTCTCTCCCGCTATCAACCCCCAAATGCGGATTGACCTCATGCCCCCATTGTTCTGAAGCTCACTCACCTTCAATTGCATGGAATTCATAGTTCCCCCTAGCTCCTCCAAAGTGTCTTGCCACTCCCCTTCCCAACCAGTGTCCACCTCTTCCTCAATGATTAAGAATCAAAACTATTTATTCCTACACACGTGCTCTGGCGTGTATCGCTCGTCACAAGCAAAGCACAACCCTTTACTCCTCCTTTCTCTATACTCAGCATCACTCATTTGTCTATAATTTCTACTAATTCCTTCATTGCTACATCCCTTGAGTCTATTATGTGTACTGCTGACCGACCCACTAACTCCACCCCCAACCACATGGGTGGGTCCCCTGGACTCTCCTGAAAATCCCGAATTTGACCCTCCCTTGTCCACCAAGGGATTTCTTGGCCACTTGGTTCCCCTGTTTCCTCCCACATACCCCTTTTTTGAGCCCCTACTAATTAGTCTATTCCTATCATCAATAACCTCAGCTAAATCTATCATTTCATCTAGAGTGTCATATTTATGAATCTTGACTTCAACTCTTTCCTCTTCCTTCAAGCCATTTAGGAAAAGACTCCAGATGTACTTTCTTTCTTCGATTTTCAAAGGCCCGGATAGACCCTTAAACCGGCCGCTGGATTCGCGTAGCTTTCTCTCTTGCTTCAACGCCAACAGAGCCGAGTACGGGTCCCATGCCACCTCGGGCTGAAACCGCTTCACCAGAGCCTCACAAAACCTCGGCCAGGAGTGCACTGCAGCTATTGCCTCCCACCAGTGGAACCACGTCAATGCTTGACCTTCCACGGCGACCTTCATCACCGTCAACCACTCCTCTGGTGGCACTCCTCGGATTTGAAAATACCGCTCGATCCTGTCCACCCACCCCGGAGTGTCCTCCCCCTAGAACAATGGAAGTTCGATCCGTCGCCACTGTTCGGGTCCAAATCCTCTTCGTGATGCTGCTCCTTCCTCATTCTCGCTTCGAGCTTCCAACCCACCACTGCGCGAGTCCGAACGATTCGACCTCGTCGGATCGCGATTATCGTTCGACTCGTCCGTGCGCGAAAGCTTCTCATCAAGCTTCTTTCCCAGATCGACAATGGCCTCTTGCATCGCCGCGGTTTGCGTGTGGCATTCTTTGCCGATTCGCTCCTCAACTCGCTTCTCCAATGCCTCGAGTTTTACGTCCATGTTCCTTGACACCACCATGAATAGCCTTCCCCTGGATCGGTTTGGGCTCTGATACCAATGTTAGAATTGGTACCAAAGGCAAAGATGAAGAAAGAATTGGGAATTTTATTGATATTGGGTTGTTGGTAAATCACCAAGAACCCTAGAAATTGATACAAGTCTTATTAGGAATTAGTATCTACTCTCAGAGGAATATTCAGAGTCCTCTCACTCTCACACTGCCATACCATCGACAAAAACCCTCACTCACTAATTCACTGCCTTTTATATTTCCCTGATGACTCATATCCTAACTAACTTTCCTTATTCAGCCTCGATTGTTAGTTCCTAAACTGGGCTCCTTGGGCCCACTTCCCTATTAACCCCCCTCACATAGACTTGCCTTACTAATGGGGTCCTATCAGTTTCCTAAAGGCCTAATAGAGATAATTCCTTATCCAAAGTTGTATTACTTTTGCCAAAAGGTTTTAGCTTAGTGATAGGACAAAGAAAAGTTCCCCTTTCAGTATCAGCATTAGAAGAAAATTTCCTACAAGACTTATCTTGTCCTTGGTTGGATCTTCGCATATTAAGTTTCATAGTCATCATAATACTATCAATAATCCAATGATAATGACAACTGAACAGAATTTTAGTTAATTCATCATTTGCTCCAACTAAGATTCATCTAAACATAAAATCAAGAACCAATACAACATCAACACTGATGCAAAGGGAATATTGGAGTGAAAGAGTATGAATAACATGATAGAACCAAATCAACTAGGGTAATAATCACCATTGACTGTGACGATGAAACATGTTAATTTCTCACGTTATGCTAGTCACTCTTAAAAATAAGAATACACATACACAGAGATGAATGTGCCATGAACTAAATGCTGAAAATATTAACTAAAACTCCATCCATATTCCCTTGCAAACTTTCACTTCTTTTAAAGCATGGTGCATCTAACATCTGCAACAAGTTCCTATTGCAAACACCCCAATATGGTTTAGCAAATGTTAATATTTTGACCTATAACAAGAGATATTACTCTTGATGGGTCAGCAATCTCATATGAAAAGAAAGCTAAAGAATGACGATTAACTTGAGATTGCCCAATTCTTATACCAAAATTTTTATTGTTTTTCAACAGAAAAATCTCATAGGCATATATCTTCAGCAAATTTTCCCCAGACGTTGTAGAAAAAGACATCAGTTCCTGAGCTATTTGACAACGTTACACTAAGTACCTTAAGTAAAGACATATATTCTGTCCTTTATGACAATATTATCTTAGTCCTCCAACATTTCTGCTTCTAATCTGAAATAAACGATAGAGCATCAAAATGTGAAGTCTCATACATCTAAATGCATCATAGGCTGAAGAAATCGCATCATTCGTCTCTCTTCCACCCATGCATGCAACATCTGCTATAGATTCACCTGTCGCTGGATTATAAACCTGCCACAACATTGAATATATTAGATTCTTACACAATATGAAGTGTGAATTGCAGCTATAGACTGCGATCATCAGAAGTATGAATTGACAATGGAGCAGAAAGTACATGTGGCCCCAATTCCCTTGAACTTTGACAAAAAAAAAAGCATTGGAAAAGGAGGGGGCTAAAAAAAGAAAGAGAGAAGGAAAATAGCAGCGGCTATGCCATACCTTTATGGTTTTCCCATCATAGGCATTGCTCCAATTCCCTCCGATAAGGCCCTGAGTTCTCAACAGCCCAGAGCTATTAAGCTGGGAAGCAATGCTCCGTGCATCCGTGCTTATCTACCATTGACAAACCTATTACTCAGACACCAAACTATCGAAAATCCATGCACAAATAACAATCATACCACAAAAAGCAATAAAATAATAAATCCATATTAGTCCTTCAAAGATGCAAGTTCCATCCATCCTTCAATAATAAGTTTTGACATCAAATTGGAACCAACTTCATCAAATATTAATAAGTTTCGATGCATTTATTATCCGAAGACCACAGTGATAACACTTGTACTTTGGAGGACCAAACTGGATGTTCACTCTAATAATAACAATAATCAGAGAAACCAGCATAATCCAATCCAAGCTTACTTTGCATTTTTAATCAGAACACCATTGAATAAAACACTGGGAGAAAAAGAAAAAAAAAAAAAAAAAAGATGCAGGGGCACATGCATAATATCAACAAACACGAACCAGTTAAGAACACAAAGAACACACAAAATTCACATGGGTCGGAGAGGATAGTCAAGAAGATTGTAACTTTGCAATAATCACTTTCAAATCTCCACAGCTAGAAAGCACCACACACACAGAGAGAAGGGAATGTGTGAAAAAGAGAGGGGGGGGTTACTTTTCGTGTGAGGGGAGGAGTGGAGTGCTGCATCTTCAACTGCGTCTTAATGGAGAGGAGATGGGAAGAGCGAGAGACAAGCTTCGAGGATCGCAGTGCCATGCTGCGAAGGCTCAATGCTGCGAACGGTGAAGCCATTGCTTTGGGTATCAACTCTTTCTTACAAGTGCAGTGCTTACTGTCTCGCTGAGGAAAATCGCAATGCTTCCCTGCTTGCTTAGCTGCCAGCTTGGCCAGCTATTTAACATTTGATTGATATGATATTGGAAATTTAGTATTTTGGACCGTGGAACGCACTCAACGCAGGGGATTAAAAAACCTGCATTGTGCAATGATTGTATGAGATAGTGCTAAAAAATTTATTAAATTTTAATGACTATCGTTCCAAAATATTTTGATGAATATATTATTTATAGGATATTATATTTATTTATATTTTATCTTCTATTAAATAAGATGTTAATAGATACTTTATTTAATAATAAATTAAATATAAATTAACATAATATTTTATATATAATCTATTTATTTATGGAGTAATTATTTTAGTTCTTAAATATCTATTATCACTGTCACTTAACTATTATTTTTTTTAGTGTATCTAAAATACCTTTCTGCTTGTTTATTAATTGGAATGATAATTGAATATTCAAATTATTTTTTATTTTTAAGTACAATAAACTTATTTAATAAAATTATTTTGATTTAAATATAATTTTTTTACCTAATAATATAATAATAAATATTAAAAATAGTAAATAAAAGTGAATAATAATAAAAAAATTAGGGCGTTTTTTGGGAAAAAAAAAGGGTGAAAGACGAACCCTTTTTTAACAGAATTTAAAAAATTATTTATAATATAATTATTACGTTTTTTATGTGAAATTTGTACATCTAAATAAAAATAAAAAAAAATTGTTGTCTTTATTATTATTCACTTTTACTTAATATTTTTTAAATACTCAATCTTTTATTATTTAGATCATTATAATTTAACATTTATATTCTAATAATTATGTTAAATAAGCTGATTATACATAAATGATTAAGTAAGCTTTTTTTTCTTTATTTTCCACAAGTATTAAGTAAGTTAAACAACTTTAAATTAGTAATAATTTTAAAAATTATTTTCTCGTGCAGTACACTGGTATCATCTTGTAATAAATAGCGTGCAGTGCACGACCTATTGTAGAAAAATATATAAATATTTATATTAATTTTTTATTGCTATTTAGTTTTACTCATTGTTCTTTATAATGCCCACTATTATATATATATTATTTAGATTGTTTTATGTTAAGAAAAAAATTAAGGAAACAAATTTAATAGTTAAATGTGAACAATTAAGTTAAATACATTGATTTCACATAAAATATTTACATAATTACATTAAATTTTCTTTATTATCATCCAATTTTACTCTTTGTTTTTTAGAATACTCACTTTATATATATTATTTAGATATCTGTTATATTAAGAAAAAAATTAAAGCAAAACAAATTTAATAGTTAGATATGAACAATTGAGTTAAATTTGTTAATTCTATATAAAATATTTAAAAAGTTATATTAATTTTTCCTTATTGTTATTCAATTTTACTCATTGTTCTTTAGAATACTCACTATTACATATATTATTTAGATGTGAATAATTGAATTATATACGTTAATTTCACATAAAAAACAAAAATATAATTATATTAATTATTTAATATTAGTTTTTCATTTTAGTTAACAAATATTTTTTTAATTCTGTAAATAAAAAAGTTCATCTTTCACTTGTTTTTTTTTTTCACAAAACACACTAATTTTTTACTTTTACATAAATAAAAATTTAAATGAAAAAGTACATTATGTGTCATACTTCATAAAATACTTATTCACTTTATTATTATTCACTTTTATGTACTATTATTTAATATTCATTATTATCTTATTTAGATAATTATTATATTAATAAAAATTTTGAGAAAATAAGTTAATATTTAAATCAAAATAATTGTGTTAAATATATTTACTGCACATAGAAATAAAAATGATAATATTAAAGATAAAACTAAATCATTTAGGATTAATTAAAAATAATATATTTAAATGAATATAATTTATAATAAAATATTAAATATATTTGATTGTCTTTTCAATTAATAAATAAAGAGAAAGATATTTTGGAAAAAACTAAAAAGAATGATAATTGAGTGGAAGTGGCAATATATATTTAAGAGTGGTAATAGCCACTCCCATTCATCTAACGCAACTCGATTTAATGTGCGTTTATTTATACTTTTTTGTGTAAAAAATCACTTTTTTATTGAAAAAATCAGTTTTCATATATTTGGATAATTTTTTAAAAATAATCAAATTCTTAAAAAAATTTATTTTCAGCTTTTTCAGTTATATATAAAATTTAAGTTTCAAAATCACTTTTTTTCAAAATCTAAAATAAACGCACCCTTAATTTGTGTGAAAAAATCTTACACAAATATTCCATCAATAAAAATATTTAACTCAATTACTTACTATATTGGTGTATGATTTGATAGTAAATAAGTTGTGTAGTTAGATATCTAACATTGCTCTATTAAGGTGTTTCAAACATATATAGAGGTCGAGCCAAAACCAACAATTTTATATATGAAGCGTCCAATACATGGAAAAGGTTGCCCATGGAGAATGAGGGCAATTTTAGGGAAAAATATAGACAAGTGATAAATCACTAAATGTGGTGGTCTTCACACATATTTTAATCTCATGTTTTCTCAATATCAATGCAAATTAGATTAAGATGTTATCTATTCATGTATACTAGGTATGTCAATGACCTATATATGAATTATGTGCTTTCAAGGTTACTAATTTCATTATTAGATAATGATTTGATTGCATAATCTGTGTTACGTGTGGTCAAAATTTGGAACCATTGATTCCAATTTTTTTGAACAGAGAAAGGATTAGTAGCCAATTTGGATTATGTATCATATAGGAAGGCTAAGGAAAAAGCAACAGTAAAGGTGCTCGGTGATTGAGATGAATTGTTCACAATGCTACCTAGATGTCGAGTATATTTGCAAATGCTTACATTAGATTTTGTGTACAAAATTGAGACAACTAAGTTTGTCATAATTAATTGGATAGATAATCGGTTTTGAATGTTTCATTGGCTATTTTGGACATTAAAGCAATGTTGCAATGCCTTCAATTTTTGTAAACCAGTTGTACTAGTTGACAGCACATTCCTGAATGGTAAGTATCCCAGTACACTCGTAATTACCATGACACAGAATGGCAACATTTGTATTATGCCAATTATTTTTGCTATTATCGAAGGAGAGACCTTGAGTATTTGGCCATGGCTCTTGGTGAACACTTGGGAACATGTGACAAGAAAGCAAGACCTGCGTCTTATTTTTTATCGGCATCAGAGCATAAAAGTAGCTGTGGCAAATTCAAACCTTCGTTGGTAGCCTCCGTATGTCTAAAATTTAATTAAAATATCTTATATTACAAGGTTCTATTCTTGGTGCACTTGGTAAAGTCAGATGCACCACACACCTGAATAATCTAAGGGTTGAGATTGATAGACCACCTATACAATCAGCCACCTTTGTGTACTATAAGAGCTCTCTCTCTCTCTCCTCTCTCATTGTCACTCTCCTATCATCGCTTAGGCCTCCGACCACCACCACCGACCGCTCCAACCACCACCCTACCCCCACCACCGCCTGGCCACCACCAGTTCCTCGTCCACTAGAAGCGTCAGCATTTTCACTCTCTCTTTGCCCGCCTTTCCTCCTCCACTTGATATATCTAACTGCCCTACTTCATTGTTGGCTCTTGCCGTTATTGACTCCATCTACTGCTCCCTCTCCAATAGAGATGTCAGAGATGTACTAAACATTGCCACCACATCACCACCATCAAGTCTTATAGCCACATGTTGCAGCCATAGTATCCCAGCTCCTCATCTCCATTGACCATTGCCACTACCTCAGGTTGTCTTGACTTTGCAACGACCTCGACTTGGGTGGGATTGTCATTCTTTGGGTAGCTTATTGGATGTTGCAGCTGGAGCTAGGAGGAGGATGAAGCATCCTCCATTGCTGCAGGGGGTAGGTGGTGTCGGGAGTGACAAAGGCGATGGTGACGATGCCAACAAAGGGTGGGTGATGCCGCCTAAAAGAAGAAGATTGGCAGCAAAATCAGGGGTTTACGGAAACTGTGGAATTGAAGGTGGGAGGGGGGAGAGAGAAGTTTAGTGTACATTGGATGAAACTTGGTGTATCAATACTCATTTGCATCTTGCCCATTAGATCACCTGGTGTATGGCGCACTTTGCAAATAAAATTTGCCTAAAATGCATTATGCATCAGTTTTTGTGAACATCATATTTTGTCCAAGACAAAAAAAAAGAAGAAAAGAAAGACAGAATGAAAAAAAAAAAAGAGTTGGCCCATTTATTTTTTGAAATAAGAGAATAGCCCAATCATGAAATAAAGAAAAAATAGCAAAAAAAGGGGAAGAAAAGAAAAATCAAAATCAAATCAGAATAAATGAAAACCAAATTTGGTCAGCATCTATTAATTTCATGCATAATTTGGTTAGACATTTATTTCTACCAATCAAGATCAAATTTGTCAATCATCATTAAGGCAAAATTCCAATTAGAATCAATCAAGCTTAATGACAATTAATCCCTCTAACATATATAAATAGAGCAAGCTAATCATAGGAGAGGGGGTCTTTTTGGCAATGATAGGAGAGAATAAGAGCAAAAATTTGTGATTGTGTGCAAAGGGAGAGGAGAGAGGGAATGCAGAAATTGCTAGAGGGTTGAGCACTAGAGTAACAGATTAGGACACAATCAAGTTTTGGGGGTCAGGCAAAGGTATTATTTTATTCACATTCTCATTCATGATTACATTTTAACATTCAATGCACACACCACACACCAATTTTTTCCAATATCTCCCACCCAAAGCACATGAGGAAACTTCAAACCACCATCATCACCTCAAGCTTGCCACAAAAAACACCACCCTCTCTTTTTGCTCAAGCATCGCCTAAGCCATCACCCATATATTATTGCCAAAATATCATCATCTTCTTCACTCATCGCAGTCGCTGTACGGATTCTGGATTGGCAAGGGCTTTGCCTATGGTAGATCACTATCATGTTGGAGCATCGTTGTGCCTCATTTTGTTTTTCATTTTCCAACGTTTTAATCTTTTTTTTTTCAAATAACGTTGGGCTTTCCTTTTTTTTTTTTGGGCGTTACCTTTTTTCTTTTTTCTTTTTTTTAATTTTTTAACTTGTGATTTTATTTTTTGTAAATATATATAAAATAAGTCCTCTTTTTACTCAAATAATATGGACATTTTTTTTTCAAATATTCAAAATCCATACAACAATCCTTAATATTGATGTATTGCTTGTCCATCCTCAAATGTTATATAAATTGTGAGGACTTATTGTATAGCTCATACTATCCTGAATCTTGTATAAGAGTGGATTAAGTTTTTTTTCCTTTTTCTTTTCAAGAAACTTTTTCGTGAATAAAATCAATCCAATGCACAATTATTTTCTACAAGAACTACGTGATTTTGAATTCCTCACTACACTAGAGAATACGTAGGAGCGAATAATCTCCGTCAAATCAAAATTTAAATTTTTTTAAAATTTGGTTCAATTTTAATTCCTTAAATAATTGTAACATTAATTTCACTTCCTTTTTCGTTTGTAAATAATTGTTATATCAATTTCTTTTTTTTTTTTTTGTAAATAATCATAACATTAATTTTACTTTCCTTTTTTTTGTGAATAATTGTATATTAATCTTTTTTTTTGGAATAATTATCATATCAATTTCACTTTTCTTTCTTTTTGTAAATAGTTATCATATTAATTTTTTTTTGTTTTTGTAAATAATTTCTTTCTCTTTTTTTGTGTTATATTTTCAAAGGGGAAAAATAAATATTATTAAGTTTATTAATTTATATAACAAGCTCTAGAGTAACCATTAAAAAATTGATATATTAGGGGTGCAGTGGGATTAAGTTTTTACCCTTCCCTATGCATAAATAGACTCCCGAATTCAATATCTTTAAAAGACTAGTATTGCAAAATTAAAAGGTTTTTCCGATTTTTCTCATAATAAAAATTAGTGGAGACTCCATTGAAATTATTTTTCAATATTTTTGTTGCCTCTCGTTGTAGCGCCCTCCGGGCACATTGTGACAGTTTGGCGACTCCACTGGGGACGGTTAGAGAGTTAAGCCTAATAGAGTAAATTATGCAAATTATATAACTAAAGTAATATTTATTTTTCCCTTTCTTGTTGCTTTTCATTTTTTTGGTTGTAAATAATTATTTTTGTACATAATCTTTATTTGTAAGTGTTTATTTTATTTGTAATTATTTCTCACTCAAACCTTAGGGTAGCCTATTTCCTTTGTCCTTTTCTAAATTTTGTATATATCTCAAACCTTAAGATAGTCGACTTTTTGTATATATTGTTTGGGCTTTATTGTGTAGTTTTAGGGCTTTAAGGTCTCTATACTCCCTTCACACATTTCACTATCACTTACCTCACACACTAATTGGGCTATATACCCTAGCCGTGGAAATCCATAGGATTAGAAGGGGCTTTGACGATATTATTGTGAAGCTTACGCTTCCCTGACAATCGCTGATTTTCCTGCTTAGATTTGCTACCGGAATTATGAACCTCCACATTATGACTTTTATGTCCCTATGGCCGTACTTACAAAACTGGGTCCTTATTTTTCAAATAAGGGCAATTTGAAGACCTTGACTTTTAGGGTGTCTAGATCCGCCCCAAGAACTATGCACTAATAGATTGAGCTTAGCAGCTATCCAAATTAGGGTCTTGATCTTAGAAATACCTAACCAGTAAGTTCCAACTTTTTAGGACACAAACGAATATACTTTTCTCATCATAATCTAAATCATGCAACATAGCATACTTAAAAAAAAAAAAACAAAACAAAACAAAACAAAAATTTATTGAACATGCATTTTTCATTTGCCCTTTCCATGCATTCATTAGATTGCAACATGGTATACATATATGCACAAAAAAGAAGAAGCATTGAACTTGCATTTTTCATTTTTTCTTTTTTCTATCTTTTTCACATAATCATAACATGCATAGAAAAGCCAAAAAAAGGGGGTATGGTCATAACATTCTATCTTTCTTTTTGCCTATATTATTTCCATAAATTCATAATGCATAAATTAATAAAGGAACTCATTGAATATACATTTTTCTTCCCTTCCCTTTCTATCCTTTCCATGCATTCATTAGGTTGTAACATAACATACATAAATAAAAACAAAACTCATTGGACATGCATTTTCTCCCTCTTATTCCTTCCATACATTTACCACATGCATAGAAAAGCAAAAACACATATTTCCTTTTTCCTTCTATCCTTCCCATAAATTCATAGCATACATAACTTGAAAAAAAAAAACTCTTTGAACCTGTATACATTCAACATATGCATAAAAAAGCCAAAAAAAAAATCTCATTCATAAC
The DNA here is from genome assembly GCA_031439585.1 of Pterocarpus macrocarpus. Lineage (NCBI taxonomy): Eukaryota > Viridiplantae > Streptophyta > Magnoliopsida > Fabales > Fabaceae > Pterocarpus > Pterocarpus macrocarpus. The sequence goes on along the minus strand of CM062517.1, from coordinate 19,479,578 downwards.
ATTGTATATTTCCTTTTTCTTTCTATCATTTTCGTAAATTCATAGCATGCATTAAAAAAAAAAACTCTTCAAACTTGCTTTTTTTTTCCCTTTCTTCCAGTCCATACATTCACCACATGCATAAAAAAGCAAAAAAAAAAAAAATCATTTATAATATTGCATCTTTCCTTTTTCCTTTTATCCTTTCCATAAATTCATAACATGCACAAATTCAAGAGAAAAATTTTGGAACTTGCATTTTTTTCTTCCTCTTCCATACATTCATGACATGCATAGATAAGAAAAGCCAAAAAAAAAAAAAAAAATTCACAACATGCATCTTTCTTTCATGATATGCATTAAAAAAAGAAAAAAGAAAAGGTCCATATAACATGCATTTTTTTTATGCCCACAAACTTTCATGCCATGCATTAAAAAAGCAAAAAGAAAAAAAACTCCATTTTTCTTTTAACCTTAAATATTCATAGCATGCATTTTTTCCTCATCTTTCTCATACATAATAGCAAACATTAATAAGCATTTAGAAAGAATTTATCTAACCTACATTTTTTTCCTTTCTCTTTCATATTACTCATGCATATCATACACCTTTTCTCATTCCTAACATGCATTTTTTCAATGAAAAATAACTTTGAAAATATGATGCACTATTTTGTCTCTAAACATCACTCACTCAAAGAAGACTTTGTTCAATTCAAGTAGTTGTGTTTGAGAGCCATGGGCAAAAAAAAAACAAAAAAAAACAAAAAGAGAGAAAAAGACAAAGAGAAAAAGGGAAAAAGAGATAAGATGGAAGTAAGAAAATTATAAGAAAGAAACATGACCTAATAAATCACTGAGGAGAAGATTCTGCATATTTGAAAGTTGATCAAGCATATTTGGAAGTTATTCCTATCCTTGGCAGAAGCTACGGCACTCGATCCTGATGAGTCTATCAAAGCTTTGGAAAATATGAAGAGACGTGTTTATTGCAATGAAGAGGCATTAGACAATTAATTATATGAATCTTGATCTAACTTAATGTATCTTGAATATTGAATAATAGGCATTTGTTGTCTTTGTTTTGTATTTGAGATCTACTAAAGTAGTGAAATGATTATGCATGGTTTCTTCTTTCAAATCAACATATTGTCTTTCATGTCTTGTCCATACACTCTCTCTTGCTATTGCACCCTTTACAAGGTCATTTCTTCTTTTCAGAATCTCTGTCCCATGCGGATAATCATGGGAAATCCATCAATTGATTCTTCTGTTATAGTGGGCATGAACTATCATGAACATGATAAAGGTCCTTAGCTATGCAAATAATTTGCTAAGATATTGAACTTAGTGACAAAATGGCAAGGTAGTTGTAATTGGGGAGCAAAATGTTGCCCCACTCAGTCTAATTTAACTATCAACTAGGGCAATTTTATGTTTGTTATATGAAGGCAAGAACTCCCAAAGAGTTGAATCTGATTAAGGAGAAATATCGAGCTGTCATGGGTAAATGTACCGAAGACGATGGGAAGAGCATTCTAGCTCAAACAATTTAGCTAGATGACTTCTCAACTCAAGAAGAAAATCGAGGCAGGAAGGCACCAAGAACTTCATAAGCTAGTCAATTCAAGTGCAATGAAAGATATCTCCAAACAAAAAAAGAAGAATAAAAAAGAAAAGGTTCGCTAGATTGAAAAACTCAAAATGTCAGTCTAGGCAAAAGTTAGAGCCCAAAAATAAAAAGACTCGCTAGATCAGAAATACAAAAATGGTCTAGGCAAAAATTAGAGCGAAAAAAAAAGAGAAAGGTGCTTACTAGGTTGAAAACCCAAAAGGGCAATCTAAGCAAAAGTTAGAGCAACGAAAATATTGGTAAGGCAACCTAGACAAAGGTGCAGCACTTGAGAAGACAAACAAATTGGTACATGAAAAAGAAACATCAGAAGAATACTAAAATGGGGCAATTTAATGACGTAGGACCAAAGAAGAGTGAGGAGTCAACCATCAAAGGCAGATTGGTTTGTGCATAGCAAGGGATCATAGTCTTGGTCAAGAGTTTAGGTCTGACGTAACTAAAGAATCAATGAAATGGGTTAATCATGAGAAATCTGCATTGCAAGGCCTCTTTGTACTCCATCTATCTCTCCATACTTGTTCATATCTTGTAAACACTTCCAGTTTTGAGCTTAATAAATTTGTCTCGTTCTTTTACTTTCCCTTTTACCATCATGCTTTACTTTCTCTCTTTCTCTCTCCATCTCTCTCTCTCTTTCTCATTGTCATCATCAAAGGGTGCATTTTGGATGTTTTATATGTTCTCTTTTAATCATGCATAATCAAGACATTAGATTTAGAATTCACATTGCAATAGTAAAAAAAAAGAGCTTGCTAGATTGAAAACCTGAAAGGGCGATCTAGGCAAAAGTTAGAGCGAAAAAAAAAATAGAGCTCGTTAGATCGAAAACCCGAAAAGGCGGTGTAGGCAAAAATTAGAGCATAAAAGAAAAAAAAAAGAAATGAAAAAAATGCTCGCTAGATCAAAAACAGGAAGTGGCGGTCTAGGCAAAAGGCCAAGAATCAACTAAAAATGGAGATTAAGTCATTGATTCATGGAACATGCAGTTGACAATAAAAGCAAAAATCCAAAGTATGATAAGGCCAAGAATCGATTAGGAGCCAGGCAGACGAGTCAACTAGTTCACAAGAGAGATGAAGTGCAATGACTCTTCAAACAAAAAAAAAAAGGAATTGATTTACTGGGGTTGGACGAAGATCTTCCTAAGGGTGAGATGTTTGGAAACTGCAAACTAGGGCAAATTTTTTTTCCTTTTCCTCATGTAAAGTCATTCATCATCAAGTCATCTAATTCTCATCATCATTGATAATTCAATTTTTTATACATTATCAAAATCATGACATCATTCATCATATCATTGTCACATCATCATCTTTAGGCATTTTGCACTTCACAAATCATTTTGTCTTTTGTAAATATCGCATATTATAGACTATTCATTTTCAAATAGTCACCACAAATCATTTCCTCTTCTGTAAATATTGCATATCATCAGGCCACCAGGCTATATTTCACCTCATTCACAAAGCCGTAAGACTGCATTTCATTTTATTTGCAAGGCTGCATTTTCATTCGCAAGGCTACAAAGCTACATTTCATCTCATTTGCAAGGCCGTAAGGCTACATTTCATTTCATTCGCAAGGCTACATTTTAATTCGCAAGACCGTAAGGCTGCATTTCATCTCATTTGCAAGGCTGCATTTTTATTCGTAAGGCCACTAGGCTGCAATTCATCTCATTCGCAAGGTCGCAAGACTGTATTTCATTTGTAAGACCATAAGGCTGCATTTCATCCGCAAGGCCGTAAGGCTGCATTTCATCCGCAAGGCCGTAAGGCTGCATTTCATTTCATTCGCAAGGCCACAAGGCTACATTTCATTTCATTCGCAAGTTCACAAGGCTGCATTTTATCTCATTTGCAAGGTTGCATGTCATCTCATGTGCAAGGCTATAAGGCTGCATTTCATTTCATTTGTAAAGCTGCATTTTCATTCACAAGGCCGCAAGGCTGCATTTCATCTCATTTGCAAGGCCGTAAGGCTGCATTTCATTTCATTCGCAAGGCTGCATTTTCATTTGCTAGGTCGTAAGGCTACATTTCATCTCATTTGCAAAGCCTTAAGTCTGCATTTCATTTCATTCACAAGGTTGCATTTTCATTTGCAAAGCTGTAAGGCTGCATTTCATTTCATTCGCAAGGTTGCATTTTCATTCGCAAGGTCGTAAGGCTACATTTCATCTCATTTGCAAGACCGTGAGGTTGCATTTCATTTCATTCGCAATCCTGGATTTTCATTTGCAAGGCTGCATTTCATTTCATTCGCAAGGTAGCAAGACTGCATTTCATCCGCAAGGTTATAAGGCTGCATACCGATCATTTGCAAGGTTATATTTCATTTGCAAGGCAGCATTTCATTTCATTCACAAGGTTGCAAAATTGCATTCCCTTTGCAAGACTACATTTCCTTTCATTTGTAAGGTCGCATTTCTAGTAAGAAACAAGTAAAAGGGGCAACTGTGAATACCACATTTTGTTCGAGACCAAAAAAAAAAAAAGAATAAGAGAAAGATAGAATGAAAAAAAAAAAAAGAGTTGGCCCATTTGTCTTTTGGAATAAGAAAATAGCCCAATCATGAAATAAAGAAAAAATAGAAAGAAAAGAGAAAGAAAAGAAAAATCAAAATCAAATCAGAATAAATGAAAACAAAATTTGGTCAGCATCTATTAATTTCATGCATAATCTGGTTAGGCATTTTTTTCTACTAATTAAGATCAAATTTGTCAATCATCACTAAGGCAAAATTCTAATTAGAATCAATCAGGCTTAATGGCAATTAATCCCTCTAATATATATAAATACAGCAAGCTAATCATAGGAGAGTGGGGTCATTTTGGCAATGATAGGAGAGAATAAGAGCAAAAATTTGTGATTGTGTGCAAAGGGGGAGGAGAGAGGGAATGCAGAAATTGCTAGAGAGGGTTGAGCACTAGAGTAGCAGATTAGGACACAATCAAGTTTTGGGGGTTAGGCAAAGGTATTGTTTTATTTACATTCTCATTCATGGTTACATTTTAACATTCAATGCACACACCACACACCAATTGTTTCCAATATCTCTCACCCAAAGCACATGATAAAACGTCAAACCACCATCATCACCTCAAGCTTGCCACAAAAAACACCACCATCTCTTTTTGCTCAAGCACCGCCTAAGCCATCACCCATATATTATTGCCAAAATATCATCATCTTCTTCACTCATCGTAGTTGCCGTACGAATTCTGGAGTTCGCGGCTCGTTTTTTGGATTGGCAAGGGCTTTGTCTATAGTAGATTGCCATCATGTTGGAGCATCATTGTGCCTAATTTTATTTTTTATTTTCCAACATTTTACTTTTTTTTTTCAAATAACATTGGGCTTTCCTTTTTTTTTTTGGGCGTTACCTTTTTTATTTTTTCTTTTTTTTAAAAAAATTTTTTAACTTGTGATTTTATTTCTTGTAAATATATACAAAATAAGTCCTTTTTTTACTCAAATAATATGGACACTTTTTTTCAAATATTCAAAATCCATGCGATAATCCCTAATATTGATGTATAGCTTGGCCATCTTCAAATGTTATATGAATTGTAAGAACTTATTGTATAGCTCATGCTATCCTAAATCCTGTGCAAGAGTGGATTAAGTTTTTTTTCCTTTTTCTTTTGATTTTCAAGAAACTTTTTCGTAAATAAAATCAATCCAATGCACAATTATTTTCTACAAGAACTACGTAATTTTGAATTCCTCATTGCACCAGAGGATATGTAGAAGCAGATAATCTCCGTCAAATCAAAATTTAAATTTTCTTAAATTTGGTTCAATTTTAATTCCTTAAATAATTGTAACATTAATTTCACTTCCTTTTTTATTTGTAAATAATTGTTATATCAATTTCTTTTTTTTTTGTAAATAATCATAACATTAATTTTACTTTCCTTTTCTTTTGTGAATAATTGTATATTAATCTTTTTTTTTTTGGAATAATTATCATATCAATTTCACTTTTCTTTCTTTTTGTAAATAGATATCATATTAATTTTTTGTTTTGTTTTTGTAAATAATTTCTTTCTCTTTTTTTGTGTTATATTTTCAAAGGGGAAAAATAAATATTATTAAGTTCATTAATTTACATAACAAGCTCTAGGGTAGCCGTTATAAAATGGATGTATTAGGAGTGCAGTAGGATTAAGTTTTCACCCTTCCCTATGCATAAATAGACTTCCAAATTCAATCTCTTTAAAAGACCAGTATTGCAAAATTAAAAGGTTTTTCCGAGTTTTCTCATAATAAAAATTGGTGGCGACTCAATTGATATTATTTTTCAATATTTTTGTTGCCTCTCATCGCGGCATCCTTTGAGTACATTGTGACAATTTCCACTATAGTACTTTCTTCCAAGGTCTATTGATGCACCATCATCTCCTCTGCCCCCCTCACCTTCTTCAAATAGCACTCCCTGCCTACCCTCCTTTTCCAGTTGCTTTCACACAAACTCCAACCCCAAGTTGGCGTTGACCAAGGCCACGCAGTTGCCGCACCGCCCCTAACTCCATTTTCCCCCCAAGTGACTTCATCCACTCCATGGTCGTGGCACCCCCACCCCTACCGCCACTGCAACTTCTCACTCTCTCTTTCCCAAGCCTTCAGCTTTCTCTTTCTTTCCTTCTTTTGGCTTTCAACCCAGCACCCAAAGTTTCTATTTTTCACTTCCTTTCAAGCAGGTCTGGTTCAAAAGCTTTGCCCAAAAACAATGGGTTGTGGATGATTGTGCTCTTTGTAGCACTTTTCTTGGATTACATGTGAACCTAAAATTAATAAATCACAGGGACAGCCATGGTAGCTCCTTCCTCCTTCGAGAAGTGGTCATGACGGTGGCAACACGAAATCGACTGTGGTGGTGACATCGAACTCCAGCAGGGTGGGGCAGTCATCATGGTTGCGGATGACAGAGATGGCCTGGTGTGTGGTGCGATTGATGTTGAGAAGTTGAAGCAATAGAGGGGGGGCAAACGAGTGGTGGTGGGCATGGGTGTGGTTGGCGTGTGGCAGCTTCGCGCGAGATGCTTAAGTCGGAGCTTGGAGGAGTAGGCATGGCGGAGGTCACCTTGGGGGAAGGGGGAGGGATAGGAGGAGAGTATCTATTGTGCATCTTGTTATATTTGATGTATTGATACACTTTGATACAATTTATGATCATTACCATCAAATCACAAAGTGTATAATACACCAAGTTATAGCTTGGTGCATAGTAGATGGCACCTTCACTTTTATATACTTGGTGCATAGCAGATGACACCTTCACTTTTATTTCATCCTATCACTTTTGAATAGTAATAGTACAACTTTATGTAGTTAAGCTAGGTGATGTCTTTGGTGCAACACACCAACAAGTTGCACCATGCAATTTGTTAATTCAATAGATAAGATTTGATAGTATATTGATACACTAATTATTTATAATATATTATAATAATTTCTAAAATTTATCTATATGATTTGAAATTAAGTAATTTTATTTGCATGATATTGAAATTAAACAAAATTTTTTTGGGATATTTCAAAGTCATGTAGAAAAATTTTAATTATTTTTAAAATACCTATTATGCATTGTAGTAATTCTTAGTTTTATTTGCATGATTTTAAAATTAAATAAAATTTTATCTGTATAATCCTAAAATTAAACAAATATTTTTAGAGATATTTCAATATCATATAAATAAATTTTAATTATTTTTAAAATATATTTAATTACAATTCTAAAATTTAACTAAAATTTAAAACTTATTATAATATATTATAATAAATATTTAATATATAAATATACCTTTAAATCACGCTTATACCTCATATTATACCTTAATAAGGTACATAATATTCTTTGCAAATAAAGGACACCATAGCATTTGACAATTAAACTAGTAGCACTTACCAAAAGAAAAAGTCTCCCTTCATCGAAACCCCTGGTGGCGTAGAGATCCATCTAACGCAGAGAGAGGCACCACTCTGTACACATTGACCACGTTCAGTTTGATGTTTTCAACCTTCTAGACTCGCTCCCCCAACCTTCTAGACTTACATCCCTGTTTTTGTTTCTTTGAATTAATATTGTAATTTAAATTTGCTCAACTTTTTCGTTTTTTTTTTTTTCCCTTTAGAAAAACCAAAAAAAATAAATGAAGAATACTTTTTCGCAGGCACAGCTCTTTGTATTTGTTTGACTATGTAATTGCATCGTTGAACTTGTATTTGTTTTGACTCTTCTTCTTCTTCTTAGTTGGTGTCACCTTTCATCTTCAAATCCTTCTTTGTTTCTCTCTCCTTCTTCCATTCATCTCCAAAGTTCGATAGAGTTTTCCCCCAATTCCTCTGTTGCCTCTTCGATCACACACTTTCCCCCAATTTTCTGTTTCGAGGGTTCTTTAGTTTCCGTTGAATACCCCAAAAGACCAAGCCTTTGACAGATTCCGATTCGTAAATGGCCTCTTCGAGCGCAGCTGGTGCTGGATCCGCGGATTCCACAGCTGCAAGAAGAAACACCAAGCGACCCAAGTGTAATTCTCTCTTTTCTCTCATTATTTTTGTTTTAATTTTTTTTTTCCCTTTTCGGCTCAATTTTCAGTGACCATTTTTCTTCTCTTTTTTGTAGAAATTTTTGGTTTATTGTGCAAATGTTTGTTTTTTCATTTTGGGTGTTAAATTAAGTGCATGTTGGGAAGGAAAGGGATACTGGGTTTGTTGTGGTTTATTTTTGAAGGGTGTGTGTTAAATTAAGCTCATAATAAATATCCAAATAGTAGTACCTGTTGCCGTAGTTGTATTTCATGAAGATATAATGCTTTGTGAAAGCAAATATCCATTTTTATTTATTTTTTTAATTTTTGGTTTTCGGAGTTGGTTTTTCTTGTTGAAAGAATTTGAAATGTGTATTGGTTGTTTGTTGATCTAGTGTGTTCTAATTTAACAACAAGTGCGTTTGTGTGAATTTTTTTTTCTCGGGGTACTCATTGATGACTGAACTGACAAGAGTTCTATTTGAAAACTTAATTCCTTTCAGATTCAAAGTTTACTCAGCAAGAACTTCCAGCATGCAAGCCTATTCTTACGCCACGAGCGGTAACACTACCAACTTGAATGCGATGCTTGCGATTATTTTGTAACTTACATTCATCTTGAAGTTGTTATTTATGTTGTAGAACTTGTACTTACTTTAAATTCTTCCCTGCAGGTTATTTCAGCATTCTTGCTTGTTAGTGTTGTATTCGTTCCAATTGGAGTTGCTTCACTACTTGCTTCACGAAAGGTTTGCTTTAGTGATATAATGTGTCGAATTTATGCTAAAGTTGTATCTTCCTGATTACTTACTTTCATTTTCTTGTATCTATCAGGTTGTTGAAATTGTTCATAGGTATGATTCAGAGTGCATACCATCAAATGTTTCGGACAAGGTAGCATACATTCAGAATTCTTCTGTAGATAAATCATGCAACTTAACGCTGAATGTAAGTCTCCTTGGCACCACTTTATCTAGTTCGTTGTTTAATCTTTTTTCTCTGTTCTCATAATTGATGATTAATGGAGTTCACATCATGATGATCTTATCTTTTCTTAAACTTTGCTCTTATGAAAGGTGACCAAGCATATGAAGTCACCTATTTATGTTTACTATCAGCTTGACAACTTCTACCAGAATCATCGCCGGTATGTAATAACCCTTCTTTCCTCATTCATTACACATTCCTTTCATCTGTTTTAATTTTCAATTTAACATATACTAAATGGGGGGAAAGTTATAAGAAACAACGATCTTCTTATTCTTTCTTGAGTGGTTCTTGACAATCATTGTGTGTGGGTTTTTTTTTAAAGGGGGAGGGTGTGACTGCTGGAAACTGCTACTTTTATTTCTTTTTTCAGAAAGCTTCTGTTAGGCTTATTATCAAAATCAAACTCTCTTCTTTCAACAGTATAATGAAATTTTCTATGGCCAATGTGAAGCCAATTTTCCAGTTTTACTCTGTATTTGGTAAAAAATCTGGTAATTGTTGTCTGACAATCACACACACACACACACACACAAAAATACTTGGCATTTCCATATATATATCTTTTTTCAAGCATTCTACATCGAAGTTGATGGTTGTACTCCAGCCAGTGCCATTTATCTTAATTATTTTTAAAATCAAACATTGCTGATGTTTGATTATTCTAATAGTTTGTTGTGACTATTATATCCGGCATTGCTTATTGCTGACACCTCAATTTGTTCTCGAGTATTTGCTGTGCTACAACTCACTTTGACAAATTTTATGAATGGCATTTTAGTACTTGTAATAATACTAGTTAGAGTTTCACTTCATAGGGGTAGAATGGTAATTCCATGCAGTTGGAACATAATAAGTCAGATCTACACATCTATTTGCTCTTAGTTATAAGAAATACCAATTTATATGTACAGAATAAAGTTAGAATGAAAGAAAGCAGAAATATAAATGGTTTGGCAACTGGCATCTATACTGGCAAAAATATTTTTAAGGTAACAAATTATTATTATAAATCATGAGTTGTAACTGTAATTCTGTTATTTAACTTTAAGGTTTTAGGGAATTGTCAGAGATAACATTATTATTTTAATGGGATGGAATTTTAAGAGACATCCGAACAGATATCTTCATTTGTCATGTATTCATCTTATATTTGTTATAATTTATCTCTCCAATGTCTATTACCCATTGTTCCCTTCAACTATATTCAGTCTTAATATCTGGGTGGTTAACAGTTGAATTTAATGCATATAGTTCATTGCGTATGATTGTTTGTATTCTAATAATTATGATGATTTTCTATAATTTAGGTATGTGAAAAGCCGAAGTGATGAGCAGTTGAGGAAGGTTAGTGAAGAGAACTCAACAAGTGATTGTAAGCCTGAAGATATTGCCAATGGAAAGGCAATTGTACCTTGTGGTCTTATAGCTTGGAGTCTATTCAATGACACATATAGCTTCTCCCTTAACAACAAGAATTTGACAGTGAACAAGAAAGGCATTTCCTGGAAGAGTGATAGGGAGCACAAATTTGGAAAACATGTTTTCCCTAAAAACTTCCAGAGTGGTTCTATTATAGGTGGTGCACATCTCAATGATTCCATACCAGTAAGTATCTACATGAAATCATATTTTGATTGAATTAAGCATCTATTTTCATGTATAAATATCAGTAACTAGAGGCTGTTTTGATGACTGCATTGCTGCAATCTAAATTTAGCCTTTGTTTACCCCTGCATGTGTTATTGTGTTAAGCTTGCATCTTTTGGTTTACTTATTATTATTATTGTTATTTGTCTTATTATTAGTATTTTGTCTGTCACTACAGGACAGGCAATATATTTATTATTATTATTAATGTTAACTAACTCTTCTAACTAACTAGGTGTCCTATCATTACAATTTTATCTTTCTTATCTTTATCTTTAAATCTTTAAATTAATAATAAGATGTATTTTTTATTTTCTTGTTTGGATGCATGGACACACTAGAGAAGGTAGGATTAAAAATGAGAAAGAAAGTTTGGATAGCACTTATTCTGCAAAAGATGTTAAAATCTCATCTTAGATACTTTTTGTGTGGAGAAAACCTGTAGAAGTTTTAGTAAGGAGAATAGATTCAATGGAGGGCAGCCAATGGTTAGAAGAAGAGGGCAATCAAGAAAAACTATAGGCGAAATCATTAAGATTTAGATTTTAATGGATTGTCTATAAACATCATCTTTGACTAGATACCATGGTATAGTTCGGTCCATGTAGCAGACTTGACCTAGTCAGACAATGCTTGTATAGAGAATCTCTTGTCCTCCTCTCTATTTGTATTCTTCTCGCCAGGTTAATAATATTTTTCTTCTATTTAAAAAAAAAAAAAATACTGATGTTCATTTTACCTCATTACTTTAGGCTGTCTAATGATTGGCAATTTATTCCCCTGTTCAACATATTCTCTTTTATTTCAATTGCTTCCAGTATGTTCTACTGTTTATGTCATATTAGTCTGCTATTCTCAATCAATAGCTTGCATAAATGAGATATATTGCTCACTTTTTGAATGTTTTATTGAGCAGTTGAGTGCCCAGGAGGATCTTATTGTCTGGATGCGAACTGCTGCTTTGCCAACTTTTAGGAAGTTGTATGGAAAGATAGAGGTGGATCTGCATGAAGGTGAACAAATAAGTGTAACACTGAAAAATTACTATAACACATACAGTTTTAATGGCAAGAAAAAGCTCGTACTGTCAACTACTAGCTGGCTTGGTGGGAAGAATGACTTCCTTGGCATTGCTTATCTCACTGTTGGAGGATTGTGCTTCTTTTTGGCTATGTCTTTTACCATTGTATATTTTGTCAAGCCAAGGTAATACTTAAAATCCCCAACTGACTTTAACCATGAAAGTTCCTTTTGAAGCAGGGTTATTCATGGGGTAGTTTGTATGGACTTTCTTGTTTTAGTGTTTGATTTCTTGCCTTTTTTTTTTTTCAACTTTTTTTATTGTTTTAATATACCAAATATGGTGATGGATGCATTCATTTGTTGCCTGCATTAGCATGTGGAAATTTACTTCTTGGTACTGTGACTTTTTACTAACATAGTAGGCACAGTATGCAATTAGTCATACAGACTGCTCGGAGTTTTAGGTCTGAGAATTTAACTTAAACCTTTTCCTCCCTGTTTAACACTGAAACCAGTATTGGTTATATTAATCAATCTGATTAGAACCTACATAATGTTAAAGTCACTTGTACGCTAAGTGTGTTGCAAATTCACCGTGTATTCTATGAAATCTTTTCTGCTATGAGACTTTTCTCTTCTGACATATGTGGAAGGAAAGGGGGGAAAATTCATTTTATTTCCTGCCATGGTTGCTAAAGTTGTAAAATGAAAAACCTCGTGCGATTGCTCATGAAAAAGCTTTGATTAAATTTTGATTAAGAGAAAAAGCTGCCATGTTGTTTTAAATGCCATTACAAGATTTTGTACATGATGCATGTGTTTTGGTCCATCTATTTCCCTGTGTCCACTGTAAAATTCAAAATTCATATGAGTTGGATGTTGTTAAGTAGTTTGTTGGATGACTAAAATTTTCTTATATTCTAACAGCCACCTCCAAGGGCAGTTTTGAATACTATTAGGTCCTAACCTATCTTTCTATCTGTCTTTGTAGGCAACTTGGAGATCCCTCATATTTGTCATGGAATAGGAACCCAGGAGGGCACTGAGTAAAGAAACTAATTATGTTTGTTTGCTATCTTCCAAGATTGCAAGGCTTGGGCGTTGTACTGTGGCGGGTGTAATTTTTGTACATCTATGTTACCTTCTACTTGTAACACTTGTAAAATTAGGTATTTGATATCATTCCCCTCCCTCCTCCCTCTGAGAAAGAAAACCAAAAAAGTTATTGTTTTGTTGGTCTTATGCGTCATAATTGAAATATCTTGTATGTCCTGATAAATAGAATCCAATATATTTGTAAGTTGCTTTTTCATAGAACCTGGGAAACACTATAATTCTTGCTTGGTTTGTCTTCTTTGGCTTGGTGAGCCAAGATAGGTGAAATCTTGTTGAATGAGGTGAAATGCCCCTTCAACATTAGAAGGGATCCATATATTAAGAGAGCTTGAATTTTAATAGCACATGAACAATTTATTCCATAACAAAATGGATTCTAAAATGCCTGTTGCTTCTTCTCTACGCCATTGCCATTAAGCGCTTTCGTGATTTTCTGGAACGGCTTATTTTGGAAGTGTTCAGGAAAATCATATATCATCTTCACCATATTACAAATATAGATAAAGACTATTTTAACCGGTGCATTAAAGGATGAGGAAACTGATAATTTTTAATTTCTTAATACATTTAATGCATTGAGAACTTGTTTTACTTTTCACTCATTTTTCATTTTTTGTAAATTTTTTTAGCGTCTCAAGGGCAGAAACCGTTAAATAAACTTTAAAGCATTCTCTGCCGTTGAGCAGTCTGTTCTTCCAAGCCAGAATGAGTGTAAGAAATATTATTGCAGAGTGACGAAAGGTTAGCATGTGAAGATATTTTTGTATTTTCAGTATGTATAATTCTTTTAACCAAATGTATAATACGTACAATGGAGCCATACTTCAGATGAATGCTATGCTACATGTCGCATTGTCATGCATTTGAACGAATTATTCTTGGATAATTTAATTAATCAATCAGAAAATAATTCAATTCAAAAATTTCTCTTAGTAAATATTATCTCACACACAATTATATCCCTTAATTAAAGCTTGAATTCAAATACGTAAATTAATTTCCACTAAATTAAAACGAAATAATAATTGACTAATTACAGAACGTTGATGAATTAACTCATGCAATAAATAGTAAACGTAATTGACTAAATATTGACGGATTGGAAATAAGGAAAGTTTTGTAACTGTATTTATAAAAATTTATGCTAATTTATAAATATTCAAAATCAAAGAAATAGATTTTTGAATGTGCGGTGATAATTTGATAGATTTAATGTATTGTGCGGATTGATCGAGGAATTTTTTTATTAAAGAACAGTAATTTGTGGGAATATAAAGTCCATAATTTGTTACATGCCGCACTACTTCTATTTAATGCAATTTTATGAAGTTTATATACAATTGTTACATGTCGCACTATTTGATTTTATTAATCAATTTTATTGGATTTATAATAATATAAAAACACGCAAGTATGAATTGTTTAAGAGCACATCCGGTTAATCATGGCACCTTCTTGGAGGTGGTTTACATCCAAATTATTGCACTATTCATACACCTAAAATACAATACTGCACTTTAGTAATTTCTCAAAATTGAAAAACACCACCCACACCACCCTACTCTGCCTCTGTCGCCGGTGAGCTCGCCGCCACCGCTTAGCCACCCAACACCTTAACCCATGACCCCCACGACCTCATCATCCGTCTTCCTCCTCCCTCCCTTCTCGAACAAATTTTGATTCTGTAAAACAAAAAACTAACACACCCATTTCCACTCTAACTGCCACCTTGCCGCCAAGGCCGGTGATGTTCCTGCTGCTGTCATGGCTGCGCTGGACCTCAACGGGCCATCGGCTGAGCAGCCCTCATTGCCCTGGAGCTTATGTGCATAGTGAGAGTGAGTGATTGATGAAGGGTGGAAGGCAGTGCGCCACTAAATCTCAACCACCGCGACGGAGACAACAGCGCCGCAAGCCGTGGCGGCGAAGAAGACGGCTAAGCGGAGTCACGTGAAGAAGATGCGCGACCACATGGTTCACGAGCGGCAACTGACAGTGGATCTTCTACAGCAATCGCAGGCATCGATGCGAACCTGAATGTGGTGGAGGTAGTAGCCGCGACGTTCCTTCTCGTAGAAGAGGCAGCAGCCACGAAAGCCCCTGTCACGGTGGTAGCTGCGATGCGCGGTGGGGAAGAAGCCGCAGTAGAGGCGGAGACAGCGGGGAATGATGATGGAGCAAACGAAGGAGAGGGAAATGGCGGCAGTGATCGGTGCCGGCTACGAAGGATAGAGGGAGAGGAAAAGGGGTAACTATAGTGGATCACCATTGGTTGGTGTATGGATATACTAGGTGATCTTGGCCATTAAATCGGCAAGGTGTGTGAAGCACTATTTCGAAGACGGTTCGCTGTAGAACGACCCTTACTTCAATTAGTTAATTTATAATAATTATTGTAATTGGATGATTCTTTATTCAGAATTGTATGTTAGAAATTGCCTAAATTAAATGAGTTTTATTGACTAATTACTTCTTATATATACTCTGGTAATCAAATTGGAAGCATTCTAGCCAATTATAATCAATTAGTCAATTTATAATAATTATTCTAATTGGTGTATTCTAATTGGTATGTTACAGATTTCAAGGAATTGATCAACGTAGTCTTAGTAACAGATGTGGATATTCTTTTCATCCTTAAATCTCCTCATCAATTCCAATATGATAATTCAAAAAGTAATTCAAAAATCTATTGATTAGTCACAATATAGTAAACCAAAACTATTCTCTACCTGTTATGCATTACATTAGTTATTGATTATAATTGACTGACTAATTATTATAATTGTATTAGTTATTACGTAATTACATAATTACTATCAATTAATTGATTCTTCTATATAAGTTGGGTGCAAATACAAACTAGGTACTTGATAGCAACTCACTCCCTAGTTCGCAGTACCCTCCATTTTCCTCGCTTTTGTTTTTGTCACACTTTTAACTATGACTCTGTCACCAGTATTA
This sequence comes from Pterocarpus macrocarpus, assembly GCA_031439585.1. Taxonomy (NCBI): domain Eukaryota; kingdom Viridiplantae; phylum Streptophyta; class Magnoliopsida; order Fabales; family Fabaceae; genus Pterocarpus; species Pterocarpus macrocarpus. Next base: position 19,463,687 of record CM062517.1, on the reverse strand, counting down.
CTCCTGGAAAAGAATCCCGGTGTACTGTCAGGATTATACGATTATGGAGTGTTCCAAGTTATGGGACTTCAAACTCCGATATTGGATTGAAATGGTTTTGTTAGACAAATGTATAAGGGTTTTTTTTTTTTTTTTTCAGTTTTACTAAGAAAAAACATTTCTTAATTCGTTAATTTGTTAATTTATAATTTTTTATCTAATATATTTCCATTTGAGGGAGGTAAAATTCATGCATTAGTTAAGGAAACTTTGGTAAAATTCAGATAACTTTTTTTTTTTTTTTTTGCTTCCTATATTTTTTGCGCTTGAAGCTGTCATGTGACTTCATTCTTAATCCTTTTTTCGTTATTGAAGCCCAAAGATCCTGAAAGGTTATCAATGTTACTGCATGTGTGTATAGTCTTAATCTTTGTAAAGTTATTTTATACTCTTGTATTTTATTTTTATTTCATATTCTTGGAGTTGATTTTGAATGAGTAAGCCAATTTTTTTTTTATTTATACTTCATATGTTTTTATTCTTCTTCTTTGTTTGATTTTACACGTGAATGAAACTTAGCAAATGAAAGTTGTGAGCATATTTATTTAATTATGAACGAATATATTTATCCTTATATTTTACATGTCTATTCCCATTTGCACGTTTTACAAAACATATGCACGTCTGATCATTATATCTTTTCATTTCCCCTATTATTATTATTATTATTGTTATTATTATTATTTGTTTTCCGTTCAGGAATTTTTTTTTTCATTTAATGCCTACTGGTAGATTAAATATCAAATGCATAGTTCGTGAAGCAATTTACGTTTAGTTTAAGCAAAATAGTTGTGGTTATACTCAGTGGCAAAACTTAAATGAAAGTATTGAGGAAGCCCAAATAAATGTTTTAATGTATGACCCAATAATTTCATTTTAGAATAACATATAATTTATATGAATTCATATGAATTCGATCGGATGGGTGGTTTTGGAATGATGGCGACAAGCGTGTTTTCACTGCTTCCCTGGCTTACAAGTGTCTTATCCATAGGCATCGTTCTTTGCCCTCCTCTGTCTCTTGGATGTGGGTCTAGAGAGTACTCCTGGTTCCTGAGACGAATAAGTTATTGGTGTGGTTCATTCTTCACAAAGCTTGGTTGTTCTCTGAATGCTACTTTGGGTGATGCTTCTTGGAACCTTGACTATGTTATGAGGAGAAATATATTCTGTTCTCTCAAAATGAGTTGAAGCTATTAAACACGGTTTAGAGATTGCCTAGGAGTTTGGCTTGAGCAAATTATGGTGTGAGATTGACAGTTCAGAAGCTTACAATGCTATTGTTTCTGCCTCTGATGGTTATCCGATTATGGTTCAAAGCCTTGTTCTTCGTATTCAACCTTTGATTCAAAAGGATTGGGATGTGAATATTCATCATGTGTTTCGCACTGCTAATCAAATTGCTGATTTCATGGCTAAGATCGGTGCTAGAGGGTCCTAAGAGTTTCAGGTGTGGTCCAATCCCCCTGGTGGTGTAACAACCATGTTACGGGATGATATGTTCATGCAGTGTTGAGCTGCTGTGTTTCTTTCTTCTGTCTTCTTTCTTTTTGTTCTATTCTTCTAGTAATTTGTACCAAAAAAAAAATATTTAAAAGAAAATATCATTCACTTAGAATATTCATATAATTTTACTTGATGATGTATTTCTTTTTTTTTTTTTTGTTTTGTTCGTAAATTCTCACTAAAACATTTAAAGAATATTTCACACAAATGAATTATACTTACATGAATCTATATATTTCTTTACTTGAATAATAGAGAAGGAGGGAAGGTAATGATTTCTATTCTTCATAAATTCTCACTAAAACCGTTCAAGGATATTATCCCACTTGAGTGAATTATGTTGTTTAATTATGTTTATATTTAAAGTGTTGGAATTTTTGTACCTTATAAATGCCTAATTATTTATATGAAAAATATTTATATCTACAGACATAAACATAAAAATCTTAAAAAATATAAATATAATTAATTTAAATATAGTTATTATAAAATTAAATTATTATCTTAAATATCTTTCAAGATTATTGCTCAAAACTTACGTGTTTTGTTTCCTTTAAGAAATTTTTTATGGCATTTTGTGGGATTTAAATTTTTGCAGGAAATATAATTAAACTAAAAAAAATATGTATGAGAAGGGAGTAAACTTTTTTTTTTTTTAATTGAGAGCAAGATGTTTGAGTTCCTATAAAGAATTTGTAAGTAGATATTTTTATTGTTAGGTCTATGATCCATATATATATATATATATATATATATATATATATATATATATATATGTCACCCTCTTTTGAATTCCCGCTTAATTCTTTTAAATATGTCATCTAAAGTTAATTATGTTTATGAATACACACATCCTATCTATTTCAAATGTATATTTTTGTTACTTATTCTTCCTATTATGAAATTTTATGAGCTTAAACATTTTGGTTCATGACTACATTTATGTTCTTTTAATATATACATAATTAATACTCTATTTTTTTTGTTTTATGTATTTGCATTAGCTAAATTATTCTACATTGCTATCCAAATTATGCTTTCGCAAACAAATAATATTGATCTCAACAGATATCATTTATTAATTATTATTTATTTATAAATTAAAAAATTTATATCCTTTATATAAACATATTTAAATTTCTATAACCTATTGGAGTAATAAACCCATGCATAGCACGGGTTACTATACTAGTAATGATACAACCACCCAAAAATAAACATAATTAATAACTATTGAAGAAGCTTTTTTATTGCTTTTTTCTGCTCATATATTGATTGATTATCTATTATATTAATTTAATTAATAATTTACCGATGGTCTATGAACTAAAATGGACCGCTGCTATGACTAATCACGCAATTTGTCGTTTTTCCAAATATTATTGGATCTGAATTTAGGTTTAAGATTTAGGGTTCATAATCTACTGAATTATGCAAATTTGTCATTTTCCCAAATGTGGTTGGGCTTTTGCATTTATAATAGTAGTTAACTGTAGATGAACTATTGGTTTAATTAGTGTAATACTCGATTAATTAATATATGAACTAAAATAGAACAATTCTACACCAAATAACACAAATTTGTCATTTTTCCCAAATATTATTCGGTTCACTTTTCAAGATGCCGTTTGGTTTTTGTATATGGTATTACTGGAGTGTACCTAATACCCTCTTCATATTTCTTTTGCTATAGTTGAAGTTTGGTGAGTTTTTAGAATTGCCTGCAGCAAAAAATTAGGGTTTATTTATTTATTTTGAACAACAGAGAAAGATTTATATAAATGGTTGGATCTTTAATAGTATACCATGCGGTGGTTTTTATTATCACTGCAGCAAATGTTTCATGCCACGAGCTTTTTTATTTTTGGTCCGGGGGAGGGAAGGGAGGTTCCTAATGACCGCTAGTTCTGTCGGCTCGAACCTGGGTGCATTTCTTTTGGAGGAGAACATATTCTCCATTAGATCAATGCCTCAAGTGCAATGCCACGAGCTGTTGATGTGTACAATTATCTCAAAACTCATTATGGTTGAGAGGAAAGGCCCAAGTTGAACATAGGATCTACACTGTCGTCATGACAAAAAAAAAAAATATTGACACAATTTTTCTTGTCAAACTACACTTAAAAAGTCAAGTAGATCAACTAGTTCTTCATATGACCAGAAAAAAATAGTTGTTCATGACAAAGAAAAAAAAAACTTCTTGTTATATGCCAACAATTGCTACCCCTTGACTCGAGTCAATGATCATGATAATTTCTTTCTAAAAGATGATCATTTTTCATTGAGTAATTAGCACAAAGTATTACTAAGGTTTCAGAATATAGCACTCCACCCCAAACTATCAACAAAATTGCACTCCACCCCATCACTGACACCTAATTAATGGAATATTCCAACAATATATTCTTAGATAGCCAAGTTATATGTTTTGAACCCCCAAAAAAAAAAAAAGAAAAAAGAAAAAAGATGACTTACTTCATTTGGTTTTGCAAACAATATCCAATTAAAAGGTAGCGACAATGACACTATCAAGCTTCTCCCCCATATTGAAGCATGATACCCAATATGCTTTTAATCCTAAAAATCATTCACTCTTTGCAAAAATGGTCAACCGAAATTGTGTACTAATGCCACTGCATATCATAACAATAAACATACTAGGTACCTGAGCAATATAGAGCATCTTATACCATCAAAACTACTTATGGGTGGTGATCAATGAAGCCCACTCAAACTCAAAACAACTCAACAGATATTGAATGGTCACACGTGTTTAATTTTTAGATAACAACAGACAATTCATAAACTAAGAATCAACCTTCTATTAGCTAAGCTCTTCAGAAAAAAAGGATAGGAAACCCAAAATGCAAGTATGAACCTTTCACACCTTAATTTTAATAGATGAAGAGAATGCAAAACCAACCATAATTGCAATTACATATGGATAATAGATTAGTGTTATGCATATTTTTATCATATTCATTACTGTAAAGACTACTTGACCAAGACCAACCATCATATCAATTCAGCAAGAAGGGAACAAATTACCTTCAACAAAAGTTAAACATGACTTTTGTTAACTTTCATAGCTCAAAGACATAAAAAGGAAACATAACCTGAAGTTCAACTTTGAGTTATTTCAACTTGCTCATCTCTTATACTGCCAGTAATTTGTCAGAGTTTGGTGCATGAGTAGAGAGAGGGAATATGCCTTGCCTCTTTGTCAAAGCTTAGTGTTCATGGTGATTGGCTTGGTTGTTTGTCATGTTCTTGCAATTACTAGGTATTTGAAGGTAATTTGCTTGGTGTATCTCATGCTATTCATGATGCTGTTGACCATGAGGTGGGTCATATATACTGTTACACCATAAGGCTAGCACTACTGGTGAAATCAGTTTCTTCACCTTTGATTCTGTTTTTTGAATTATTAGGAACATGAACTGCTCTAGATTTCTTTGGTAGCTGGTATGTTTGTGGTTATGATATGCAGTGGTATTGGTGCACAATTTCAGTTAAAAATTTTTGTGGAAGGAATGATTTTGGGGGACTAAAAGCAGTGGGTTTCATGCTTCAGTGGACCATGCTTAAGTGGGGGAGAAGCTTGATATTGTCACTGTAGTTCTTTTTTTGATGTGTAGTCTGTAAGACAAAATGAAGTAGGTCATCCTCTTTTTTTTGTTTAATTTAAAACATATAACTTGGTTAAATAAGAATATTCCATTAGTTGGTGTTAGTGATGGGGTGGAGTGCAATTTTGCTGATAGTTTGGGTGGAGTGCTATATTCTAAAACCTTAGGAGTACTTTGTGTTAATTACCCCTTTTCATTTTCATCCTTGACAAATGGATTGCTTAGCTTAATTAAAATATTATGAGAGCTTACATATTACTAAAAGAAAAGGGGGAAAGAAAGTAAAACCAAAACTATAAGAGAACAAACTTCAGCTTTTTGTGTTGAAAACAATTGGAGATGTGAGAAAGAAAGAAAATTTGATCGCAACTTATAACTATTACACTCAAGGGCGGAGTTAGACTATTTTTATGGGAGGGACTAATATTTAATAGTTAATTTTACGTAGAGAATAATATTTTACTATTACCTAAAAATTCAAGTACAAGTCACAATATATAAAACAAATGAATATTTCACAATCAAAATTGAAAAGACACCCATATATGTATAACATATTATTTATTTGTAGTATTTAAACATCTAATTGAGTAAAGGATTTTTTGACCAAGTAAAAAATTTTGGACGGAACCATAAATAAAAAATATATACACATGTTTATAAAAAAATTAAAATTTATAGAATGGGCCACTGCCTAGGGTTCCAAGAGGAGCTGCCCTTGATTGTGCCCTTAGGCTATATGTAAATTTGGGTTCTTGTCTCTCAATTGCTTTGGATATTTTTCATCATTCATCATTCATTTAGTGCTGATTAGGTGTCTAGTTAAAAATATTATGTGTAGGGCGAAGCTAGACTATTTTTCTAGGAGGGGCTTAATATTTAATAGTTAATTTCATGCAAAGAATAATATTTATCTTTTAATTTTTACTCTTACCTAAAAATTTAAATACAAGTCACAATATATAAAAGAAAATAAATATTTCACAATCAAAATTCAAGAGCCACATTTATATGCATAACATATTATCTATTTGTAGTATTTAAATATCTAATTAAGTAAAGGATTTATAAAATTGACTAAGTAAAAAAATTTCAAGAAGGTCAAATAAAAAATATATACATATGTATACGAAAAATTAAAATTTTTAGGGAGGCACTACCACCCTTGGGGTCCAAGAGAAGCTGCCCCTGATTATGTGATATCCCTATTTAGGGGGCTCTTTTTAGAGCAAGGAACTCTAAGCTCTCTCTCTAGAAATCCCTTTATCTCCTTTCCTCTAATCCTTCTCTTCCCCCTAACCACTGTGCTCCCACCCCTCCCCTCCCTCTGCCTCCTTACCCGATCGGTTCCCTTTCCTCAGGTTTTCTTCGCCCCTACCCCACCATGCCCTCCCCCTTGCTCAACCTACCCCTTTCCCTCTCAACCCTTAGCTTATCCACAGACACTCTAACCCACCAAATCTCTCCCTCATCCCCAACCCTAGACCACCGTATCCTTACCCAAACCTTTATCACCCCACCTCTTACTTTGACCCCCATTCTACCCCATCCTTTTTCTATTTTGATCCTTCATCAGTGTTTGCGTTTTCTTCAATGGAGAAAAATAAATTTTTTTTTCCTTGGGCTTGGTGTAGGTGCCATAGGAGTCAAGAGGTGCTCTTCATGGCGTCATTGATCAACTAGCACGTGCACAACTTTATCCTCTGTCCTACGATGGTAATATTGTACGGTCGGCGAGTGCACACTGCTCTTCTTTGTCTTGCGATCAAAGCTCATAATGCGATTGGTGCTGGTGCAATTGGTGGACTAGGCTTTTGATGGTGCATGGAGGGTATTTGTATTTTGTGCAAAAGATGTGCTTGTTTTGGAATTTAGTTTAATTTTTGGTAGGATCAATCTCACTAGTGCCATGGTTGTTTGGTGGTTACTTGTATCACTTTGGTTGTAGCTGGAGATTTGTTGGAGTTGTTCGGTGGCCAAAATCTAGAAGTTAAAGGGTTGTTGGCAATGGATTTGAAAAGTCTATTATGTTTTTTGGGATACATGTTTTTCCAAGGTGTGGTTGAGGTGGTTCATGTTTGCTTACCCAAGTATTGCAAATATGGTCTTGTGGTGGTTCATTTTTGTGTTTCGGGTTTCGAGTTTTGTGTTTCATGTTTGTCATGTTTCATTTTTAACGAGGTGTGCTTCATGCTTTCTTTTTGAGTAGTATGATGTATCTTATTTACTTTGCTTTTTTTGAGAGTTGAGCTTTATTCAGTTAAAAAAAAAAGTGATATCCCTATTTCTTTGGAAGATGAAGAATTGCAAAAACAAATAAAAGTTCAATATAGTTGTAAGAATCTTTACTTCAAGTTTGACTTCTACATAAATGAATAACTATCATTTTAGCATGCTCTATGAATGGCTTGCCATTCTCCAACATTTTATCATATCTTTGCCTTCTTAGAGCATAGAAGTACATAGAGTTGAAAGTGAGTTAAACCAAGTCGTGAGTTATTTCTAGCTAGGTTCGTTAATATCTCAATAAGCTGGGTCATGAACCCATGAGTTGAGCTTGCGTTAGATATTTGGTCTCGTTTATTAAATGAGCCAAACTTAAGCTTTATTATTATCGATTCATTAGCTCGTAAGCTGACTCAATATATATGCATCTTTATATATATTGTTATTACTTTTTGTTACATTTATTATTATTATTATTATTATTATTGTTGTTGTTGTTGTTGTTGAGACTATGCTCTTATAACTAAATATCTTAGTTTATTAAGACAAAAAAACTTGATTTGTTTCTAATTTGAGCTATTTTATTATGTTTGAGAAACTTGTGAATTAGCTTAAGCTCGGTAAGCTTTTGGCATGTTAAGCTCGAGCCTAGAAATTAGGTTCCTAATATTAACAAACCGAACTTGAGTTTTAACAAACTCGACTCAGATCGGCTCACATTGACCCCTAGAAGTACGCAGTGGTGACCTTAGTCATTTTTTTTCAATGTTTCTTTTACAAGTGAGAAGATTTTAATTTAGATGAAGTTGACAGTCCTATTCATTAAAAATGGAGAAAGTTCATTCATGCATCTCATATAACATGATAAGCCTATTACAAGTTTTTGCAAAACCCAAACTTTATCTTATACTATTGAGAACGTTGTTACAATACGCGCATTAGTTGCTGCATCGCAATTTTTCATTTCTTTATAAGTTTAGATGATATTTCTTTTATCTCAAAAAATTAGAAATCATTAGGACTGTTAACACTAGAGTGTAAGAACACTTCAGTGTCTATCAGCTACATTCTATAAATAGACATTATTTAAACTTAAATTTGACTTGTTTATTAAATAAATTAGGCTTGCATAAATTGAGAATAGATTAGGTTGTAAACTTTTATGGTCTAGCTGTTTTAGTTTTTTTTATAGGAAAAATAATTTTCAATTGAAATATATGTATAGAAAGTTTTAAATAATTAGATAATATTTTTTCAAAAAATTAAACTCCCCCAAAAAATTATTTTAATATTTTTTAAATTAGAAATGTAGTTTCTAAAATTTATTTTTTCATAAAAGTACTTTTTTTAAACAAACAAACAGACCTTTACTAAACTTATTTTCACCCCTAATATATTTATCATTAGACGTAGCATGACGGGATTAAATTCCTAAACAAATCAATTAGTCAACAAATATAAATGACGCATTTCTCTTACTCTAACTTTTCAAACTTAAAATTGGGGAGTTACAGCGTTAGGATGCTCACTTCGGTTGAAATTTATGTGTAAAGATTTTGGTGCTTTGATACCATTTTGTTTCTTTTGTTTTGGACCTTTAAATATCCTCAAGTTTGTCCGTTTCACAATTAATTATTAAATCATGTTAGCCTTTTCATCTGTTTTATTTTTATTTTTTAAATAAATTTCTATGTTTTTGTGTCTTCTTTTTGTTGTGTGCGTCTGCCTACTTGATTCCTCCTTGTCGCACATGATACTGTTTCCTTCAATCCTACGCAAATAGTTGTTATCCTTCATTTTTTATACACAAATTTACGTGTAGCACTAGCAATAATATTGCTCACATAGATACAGAAGTATAGACAAACCTACAAATTTTTTTTCTTTATAATAATATTTGAATGTAAATAAATACCTTTTAATGTTAAAAAATATAAGTTTATGGAAAATAAAAAATAAATATAAAAATAAAAATTATTAAAAAAATACTATTAAAACATTAGTTAATCTTTTTTTTTTAAATGAAAGTATGCATTGTTCAGATTAATTCTTTGAGTTAAAAGTGATAATTAAATCAAACTTTTTTCAAAATAATAAAAACCCTTTTAATTTAAATTAATGGATAAAATAAAACTCTTTCAAATTCATGATTTTAAAATTTAATCTTTTAATATTATTGATAAAATTCATATAAATTACAATCTAATTATATATTTTTGGATATATTAGTAACAATAAAGTTTAAACCTATCACTTCATATATATTGTCTAAATTTTTCACAATTAATCTACTCTTAGTGACCGACGATATAAAGTTACCTTTTAAACTGAAAAAAGAAATATTATTTACAAAATGTGTGCTTTTTTTTTTTTGTTTTTAACATTTTGGCATATATTTTTTGTGCAGTTGAATTCTCCAGCATTTTACGCTTAAAAATTCCTTTCTACAATTGTTTTTCTTTGAGTTTGAATTTTGATGATTTGTTTAAGATATAATTCACTTATTATTATATTCAACCTTTGTTAGTACATAAGAAAATATGTTTATTATTATTTTTTAAATAAATAATAAATAATATTATTACAAAATATATCTGCACATAATTTTGATATTTTTTTAAAGAAAAATTTTTAGATACTTATAAAATATCATATAAATATATTCATAATTAATAATAAAATAATATTTTAAAATAGAACTTATTATTAATTTATATTTTTATTTAAAATATTATTTTATTATTAGTTATAAGTATAATTTATAGAACTTAATTTAAATATATTGACAATATAAAATAGTTTTATACTGTCAGTCAATAAAAATAGTGGAAAGTGCCTATTTACATAATTAACTATTCATTATAATAAGAGACCCACCATGATTTTTTATTTTCTCCTATTTTTATTGATTGATAGTATAAAATAGTTTTACACTATCAGTATATACCAATTAAACTCTAATTTATACAGACATACTCAAAAATTTCTCTCCCTTAAAAAGACTCTGTTGAAGTCTTATAAATTTGATCAAATTAAAGTCTTATAAATAAAAAATCATAATAGGTCAGTTTGAATCAAATTGGTCGCAGTCTAACACAATTTATGGTTCGGATGAAAATCGAAAGCTACTTGTTTTTAATATATATATATATATATATTTTTTTTTTTTTTGGTTTCTTAGGAAAACCCGAAGAAGAATTGGCTGCATTTTCCCCAGGCATACTTGACTGTGTCGCGTAGCCGCTTGTTGGTCCAATCATTCTAAAGTACACGCTCAAACATGCACTGACCTGACGCTGTTACACTTCACTGTACTTTTCCCTTGCCACCAACTATTTTTCAGTCCCGCTGTTTGGTGTTTGGTGTTTGGTGTTTGGTGTTTGCAGGACAACACAGCGAGGACAACCATTCCTTCCATAGTACTACCATGTCTCTCTCATGCCACATCACTCCCCTCGCTTGCACTTCTTCAACTTCAGGTCCCTTCTTTTTTTTCTTAAATTTTTTTTTACCCTTTTATTTCTCTGATTCTGTACTTGGGTGACTATTGTAAACTGGGTTCTCTTAAAGGGCTATGCATGTTTTTACTTTTTAGATGAAATGCATTTTTTTTCTTTTTCTTTTTCATTTTTTCCTGGCAACCAAAGTATTTTTGTTAAATTCATTGCTTGATTGGCAGTATCTAGGACTCTGATTTGTTGTGACATCATCCTGAGTTGAATTGTTGGTATATTTACTGCTTTATTGCTTCAAAATACTGGTGAAAATGGTTGTACTAATTTGTTTGGTTTTAAAACAGTAAATTACATATGCTGAAGTCCATTTGTTTTAGATGATCTCAGCGATGAACTAAGCTTTATATAGAAGATTATTCTTGGTAATGTATTTTTTTTTTTTTTTTTTTTTTGTACATATTAACAGAAAGGTTGAAAGTGAATGATGCATCACATCTTGTAGCACAATCAAGTGGAAAACAACTAAACAAGTGGAAAACAGCTAAACCTAATGGATTGCCCTTTTATGATTTCTGACAGTTTATATAATAGCTAGCTAGCAGTATCTGTTTACATTAAGAAACACTTAATCCAAAATATACATTTAACTTGGCCTTGTTCTGGTCTCTGGTTAATTTAATGTGGAATTATCTCTTGTTCTATGTACATATGAAATAATGCTTATCTATTTATATTACTTCCCTGATGGCTGATATGTTTTCCTGTTTAACAGATGCTTTGATGATTGCATCAAATGTAAAGATGAAAAAGAACAGTACAACTTTGGTATGCATGCATATTTTTTTGATTTTATTTCCTTAATATTTTTCTGTGGCTACTAGTAAGGGAAAAAGGAAACATGGGTTTCATTGGTTGCAGTGCCTTGAAGAGACTAAAGAAAGAATCAAGAAAATGTTCAACAAGGTTGAACTTTCTATTTCTTCATATGATACAGCTTGGGTGGCAATGATTCCTTCCACAACTTCTCCTCATGTTCCATTTTTCCCTCAGTGCTTAAATTGGTTGTTGGATAATCAACTCTATGATGGCTCATGGGGTCTTCCGGGTCGCCATCCATTGTTGATGAATGAAGCTTTATTGTCTACCGTAGCATGTGTCCTTGCATTAAAGAAATGGGGTATTGGTGAAGATCATATTAACAAGGGTAACTATGCTCTTCTCCTGGCTATATCGCTTACTATACTGTTATACAAATGAGTTTTCATGATATTCTTTGCAGGCCTCCAATTTATTGAGTCAAACATTGCTTCAATGGATGACGAGAAGCAACAACCTCCCATTGGATTTGATTTACTTTTTCCTTCTTTGATTGAATATGGTCAAAATTTGGGCATTAATTTTCCTCTTGGATCAACAAGCTTGAATGCAATGATTCATAAGAGAGACATAGAGCTCAAAAGGTAGTACTTTGGTTCCTTCTAGTATATGTTTCAAGATTATCCTCTCTTGTAAATATTTCTGATTTTCAAGATCCTTTGATCAACTTCTAGCCTCTCAGTGCTAAGAATTTAAAGTTAGAGACATCTTGATATCCATTTTACCTGAATTCTCCAGACTGACCAGTTTCTGGATCATTTGTCTTAACTTTAGAGGAAGTCAAAGCAATTCAGAAGGGTGGAAAGCATATCTAGCTTACGTTTCAGAAGGATTGTGGAAGTCACAAGACTGGCAAACAATCTTGAAGTATCAAAGAAAGAATGGATCTTTGTTTAATTCGCCTGCTACAACGGCAGCTGTTTTTCATGAACTTAAGAACACAGACTGTCTTAATTACCTCCAATCAGTATTAGAAAAGTTTGGTAATGCAGGTGTGTTTTCAGACTTTCTTTGCTCTTAATTTATTTTAAACTACTGTTTTCTTCTTTGGTACATTAGTTGGCCTTTTTTATTTATTTATTTTCATAAATTTTCAGTTCCAACAGTTTATCCTCTGGATATATATGCCCGACTCTGTATGGTTGACAGTCTTGAAAGGTTGGGTGTTAATTATCATTTCAAAGAGGAAATTCAAAGTGTATTGGATGAAACATACAGGTAATAATCCATTTCAGGTGCATGCACATGTTAAAGTCAAATACCAGTCTGTCAGTAACTTGAGAAGTAGGAAGGAAATTATAGATGTATGTGATGAAAATAGAGAGATATCATTGTATTTAAAGTATTCAGTTGTTTTTGATTGTAAGCTTGGAATATTCAAACATTTTTCCAAGCGTAAAATTTTTTATTTTTTTATTTTTTGGCCATTGAATTTCTTTACATCATTAAATTTGTGAAAAAACAGATGTTGGCAGCAAGGGGTGGAAGATATATTCTTAGATCCCACCACTTGTGCAATGGCATTTCGTATATTGCGTCTCAATGGTTATGATGTATCTTCAGGTTTGATCATTTGTAAACATTTAAGTAGTGTTGAATTTTTGTTTACAAAAAAGACCGAAGAGGCTAATCAGTATATTGTGTCTTCGCAGATCCATTTTATCAATATTCGGAAGATAATTTTTCTGATTCCTTGAAAGGGTACTTGAAGGATGTTGGTGCTGTTTTAGAGCTATATAAGGCTTCACAAGTCAGTATACATCCAGATGAATCAATTTTGTTGAGACAAAATGCCTGGACCAGGCATCTTCTGAAGCAGGAATCCTCCCCTTACCGATTATATGCTGATAAACTTCGTTGTTATGTTGACCAAGAGGTAGTTTCATGTTCATGCCTTAATCTTTCACAAAATTTAGCTACATATATTTATACATCTTATAATCATTCCTAAAAAATGCAATGCTTTTGCACTTTAGGTCAATGACACTCTTAATTTTCCATATTATGCAAATTTGGAGCGCATGTTAAACAGGAGATCAATGAAGCATTACAATGTAGAAGAAACAAGGGTTTTGAAAGCATCATATAGGTGGGCCTCTGTAGTTTGTTTCCCCTTTCCCAAGTTCCTTATTTTATTTGTCCCTTTTCTGACTTTTTTTTTGTGGTTATTATGGTCCAGATCTTGCAATCTTGCAAACCAAGAATTTCTGAAGTTAGCAGTAGAAGACTTCAATATCTGCCAATCAATACATAAGGAAGAGTTGAAACAACTTGCAAGGTTTATCCTTTTTGTTCATAATTTTCAAAGATGTACACCTTGGTGATGATCCATCCAGAAATATCATAAGCATAGGTCAAGATTTAGTAATTCAAAACTATAAGCAATTCTAAGTGTATCTCCTCCTGCTTTCTCTTTAAGCCTGAAATCATTGAGGGTTTCAGTTTTTTTGTTCATGCTATCATTTATGGTTGGTATTGCCAAAACTTCATTCAAATGTATATCATGCTCAAGTTTCTACTAACGGACGTACATTTCCTCAAGTTTGATCTATCTGTACCCTTGCATATGCAGGTGGATTACGGAGAGCAGACTAGACAAACTTGAATTTGCAAGGCAGAAACTGGCCTATTGTTACTTCTCCGCTGCAGCTACACTATTCTCCCCTGAACTTTCCGATGCTCGCATATCTTGGGCGAAAAATGGTGTGCTCACAACAGTTGTTGATGATTTCTTTGACGTTGGGAGTTCTGAAGAGGAGCAAGTGAACCTTATTCAACTAGTGGAGCAGTATAGTCCTATTCTTAATTGAAACTGCACGATCTCTTGATTTCCTTTTGAATTCTCCCCCAATTTTCCTGCACAAACAGTTTTGTTATGGAAATTGATCTGCAGGTGGGATGTAGATATCAACACTGCTTCTTGTTCCGAGTCAGTTAAGATTATATTTTCCGCAATTCACAGCACAATTTGTGAGATTGCAGAGAGATCAGTCAAGTGGCAAGGACGTAATGTGAAAGGCAGTGTTATCAAGATTGTGAGATGTTTCTTCATCTTTCTGCTTTCATTTTTCTACTACTGTTCTTGTGAGTTTCCAATATTGTCCTGTTTGGTGGATATGAATTGACCATTGTGCATCCCCTTACCCCAGGGAAAAGAAAACTTCTTATACTAAATATTATTAGACTTGTGAGTGTTGAGAGTGTTTCAAACTTATAGTGACTTTCTGTGCTTTTGCCTAAGGTTCAAGTCCTCCATTGCCTTATGTTGCCTATGCTGAGCTCGAGTAGCCTTTATATGTGAACGTTCTTTTTTTTTTTTTTTGGTTGTGCCTGCATGCGCCCGCCCGCCCGGGGGGGGGGGGGGTTCATTACCCACTGCCAGCCTTTGGCTGACTCGAACCCGGGGCCCATGTTTGCAAGGCAAACATATTGGCCATTTGAGCTAAGCCTTGCATGTGTGAATGTTCTTTGAGTGTCGATAGCTTATGATGTTGAGCTAGAATTATGGACTCAGTCGTAGTACACACGAGTCAGCCCCGTCTTGTCCCTATGCATGCAGGCTTGACTTAGTTTTACCTTGGGCCTATATTTCCGAATCACTTTGAGACCAAAATATCTTTGTGGATCTTTGGGTTTCTTTTACTATTTGCTAAAATGTTGGGCTGCTTATTAAGCTACCTTGCTCTACTTATTCTGTTGTCACCTTGGGTTCTAATACCATCTCTTTCCATTCCACTCCTTCTCATTACTTTAAGGAGAGTGGCTAGCATGATTTGTGGTGTACACATTCTATTCTTTCCTCATTGTTGTTCATTTTGTGCGCTTTGTCGTCTTTTCTTATTAGTCCAGTAGCTCAAACATTATTTCCCACACATATATTTCCAAAAATGTCCCTGCAAGACCTTAACTTACCAAATTCTATCATAAAAGCTTTTTGGACTTTTCCCGATTAAGAGATGCTTCTTAATCAACAAATTCACTTTGTTTGCTTTGCAGTGGTTGAGTTTGATATGGTCCATGTTTAGGGAAGCCGAGTGGTTGAGAGCCAAGACTGTCCCAACTGTTGATGAATATATGCAGAATGCATACACATCATTTGCTTTAGGTCCAATTGTCCTTCCGGCCCTCTTTCTTGTTGGTCCTAAGCTTTCAGGTGAGGCTGCTGAAATTCAAGAATTGCATTGTCTGTTTGAGACAATGAGCACTAGTGGGCGTCTCCTAAACGATATTAACACTTTTGAGGTATGTAATGTAGTCCATTCATGCTCCATGATTCCCTGCCTAGTTTCAAGGTAACTGATGTCTTTTTTTTTCTTTTTGTCAATGTTGTAGAGAGAATCTGCAGAAGGGAAGCTGAATGCCATTGGTTTGCGTGTTATTCACGGAAATGGAGCTATTACTGCAGAAGATGCCGCTAAGGAGATGAAGGCTATTAGTGAGGATAAGAGAAGAGAACTCCTGAGATTGGTTTTGATG
The DNA here is from genome assembly GCA_031439585.1 of Pterocarpus macrocarpus. Taxonomy (NCBI): domain Eukaryota; kingdom Viridiplantae; phylum Streptophyta; class Magnoliopsida; order Fabales; family Fabaceae; genus Pterocarpus; species Pterocarpus macrocarpus. The sequence continues at coordinate 19,447,480 of CM062517.1, read as the reverse complement.
GAAAAAGACAGCATAGTGCCAAGAGAATGCAAGGATTTGTTTTGGAAAATGATCAAAGTGTTGCACCTGTTTTACATTAAGGATGATGGATTTACTTCACATGAGATGTACTCTACTGTAAATGAAGTAATCAAAGAGCCTGTTGTCCTTAGTGAATTGCTGGTAGATGCTGACCAAAACCTTGAACCCTGTCAAAGCGTCTAGTTAGGTAATAATGCCCCCACTTCAGTGAGTATGTAGGACTTGCCATACTAGAGCTGTAATTGCTTTTGGGTGAATACAGTATAAAATAAGAATGGCCTATTCTTTCCTAACCACTTTATTATTATTATAATCATTAATATTTTTTTTTTCTTGCATTTGTCATGATTTGTTTTGTCTAATTTTCCTACAATATCGAGATCTGATTTTGTTCGAGTTAGGTCGAACCACTATGAGATAATGTTTTTCCATTGTTAATTTTTTTCATTTGAAATCGAGATTATGCTTGACAGGAAAAGTGCCCAATTACTTGAACCACTTGTACTTTTCATGATGATTGTTTTCTTTATCTTGGTTATATTAGGGTCCAATCCCTATCCATATATCGTAGGTTGCATCACTTGAAATTTTCTGGTAAAGGCAAAACAAAACATGGAAGTTATAGCTTTCTAGTAAAATTGACGTGCACTTCTTTGAGCAAATTTCTTGTCACAAATACTGTTGGCCCCTTCGCCCGTGATTGAAATGGATTTTATTTAAACTTGTGCTAAACATTTCTCCGGATAAAAGAAGTGATCTCTTCTTTTATGTAAGATCCGCTTCAAACTCACTGCTTTATCATATTTTGCTTTGTAATTTATTGCTTCTATACCATATTAGACCTATTGTATAATTTATTGTTTCAATACAACATTAGAACTATGTCTTCAATCATCAGATAAGAAAAATTGCTACGTCTTCAATCATCAGATGAGAAAAATTGCTGTATTGAGCTTCCTCTAGTTTTTGAAGTATTGCTAGTTAGCTAAGTATTATTAATCAAAATAAGCACCACTAGTAGAGCCAGACCCCTTGTATTGAGAAATTATTAGATACTTATAAAGTATTACATGAATTGTACTCAATCTAATGATAAAGTTACACTTTAAATAAAAGTGTAAATTAGTGATGGGTTCCATTTGAAAATATAATTCTATTATTAGTTGTGAGCACAATATATATGGTGCTCCTTGAGCATCTAATAATATCCTTTATACTGCCCCAAAGTCAGGTGCTATGTGATCATTCAATTTATTTTGCTGTGCTCCACAGTTGTTGACCAAAGGGTAAGTCTTGGTCAGCATACATTGGCGGTATGCGTTGTTTGTTCAGCAGACCAGCATAAATGTATGTTCAATTTCTTCTCTGGGGCACACTTACTGAATAAAACTTAGGATAAGATATACTGATTTTTTTCTGAAATTAGGCAATATTATATATATATTTTTCTATTTGTAAAACTATATACTAACCTCCTTTGAGATATATGTGATATACTAGATATCTTTATATTTTATGAAATGTGATACTAGGTCTGTTTGATTAAGATTTTAAGAGAAATACTTCTTTAAAAATGAAATAAGAAGTAGAAGTCAAAGTAAAAGTAAAAACAAAAAATTATTTTATGTTTGAATGTAATTATAAAAATAATTTTTATAAAATTAAAAATTATTAAACTATTTGTGATAAAATAAAAATACTTTTTTCTTATAAAATTACAATATTAATAAATAAAAAATAATATTTTAAAGAAAAATTAAAGATAAAATGGTAAAAATATGAAAATAATGGATTTAAATTTTGAGGATCACTTTTCTCTTTCTTCTACTGCTTCTACTTTTAGGATAAATAGGTCCCTATTTACTTCTCAAAAAAATAGAAAAATTAATTATTTTCTACTTTTACATTTTTTCATAAACACAAGAAGTACCTTTTTTTTCCTTGTAGAAGAACAAACAAACAAACTTACTGAATACTTATGTAAATATGACACTAAATGCCCATTTAAAGAAGTGTCAATATTGAGAGATATCATATATAATATTATTTAACGTCAGGAGAAATGTGTAATTTACCTTAAAACTTTAAAACATGCGCCATGATATTACCTTTTTGTAATAGGTTTATAGATTTCTTTTTTGTAACTCATGTTTAGAGCATCAACTATAGTTCTACATGTATGAAGTTAAACAGTACATAAACAACGATAAAACTCACCTAAAGTGAGATTGTCTCTAAAATAGAAAAGTAAAATGGTATCCATCCTGACCCGTCACTTTCTCACTTAAAAAGACATTAGAAGGACTTTTTCCCAAACAATAAACGAGCTGCCAGTGTACAGAACAGTTCTCAATGAAAGTACTGAAGTTAGGAAATTGAGAAGGTCACTGCATTGTTGACCCAAATAGACATTCCATGTTTAGCAAAATTCCAGAAGCCGTTTTCCTAATAGAGATCTTGAGCAATTCCTGGCGTATATCACTATCATATTTCCTTAATCAAATAGCACCTTCTGCATGTTTTCATAACCTAATGTAAGCTATCAATATCCTCAGGTTCCACGTTGCCATGGTGTATAAATATATATAAACGCTAGCTGAACCCATTTTGACAATTCTTTCCCTTGGTTGATGCTTCTCACGCTAAGACCTTATGTTTTAAGGTCCAAACATGAACATAAAGGTTGTAGCATGAAGGCACACTGGTTCAAATATTTTAGGTGTCCATGGCTCGTTGTAAGTGCATGAAAATTCAATTGACAGAAAAAGGGCCAAGAAATACTAATTTGCTTGCATAAGGCAATGTTATTGAATATGTATGCATGTGAATATCAGAAGTAGGAAAATTACTTTATTGACTTCCATCGGGAGCTAAATAAAAGATAATCCATAATAGTAGCACAAATCAAGTTCCAGATTAAGCTAAAAGATGAGCACAAATTAGAACACAATCACTAGCAAAATTTGTAGTATCCTTGACCTACAATATGAAATTTTCAAAAATTCAGAAAACTAGGTAAAAATTTTGAATATTTGAAGCAACTTCTTTCCAGGAGAGCAACATGCAAGACGTTACCTTCATTCCATAACAACTTTTGCACCAAGAGCTTTCATTTTCTCTATTATCTGTTCTCCTTCTTCCTTTGAAACACCTTTCTTTATAATAGAAGGTGTTTTCTCCACTAAATCCTTTGCCTCCTTTAGACCTAAATCGGTAAAGCCCCGGACCTCCTTGATGACTTTAATTTTGGAAGCTGCTTCATAGGACTCTAATTTCAATTCAAATACAGTTTTTTCCGGCCTTTTCTCCTCCTCAGCTGCTGCTGTCGGTGCTGCTTTCATTGCCATTCCAACGATATTTGCAGATCCTGGTTTCAAAAATCCCACAGTAGGCAGGTCCTTCATCCCCATTTTCTTCATCAGAATGTGACCCAATTCTGCTGCTTCAGCTACCGTAAGAGATGCCATTTCATCAACAAGCTTGAAAACTCTCTCTGATGGAGGGCTTCGATGCTCGGTAGGATCAAATGTTGCAGGATCGAAATCAGCTGGGAGGCTTCGTTGGTCAATTTCCACCTCCTCTACATCCTCCTCCTCCTCTTTCCTTGCAGCTTGACCAAAATTTCTTGATGATACATTCAAATCACTTGCATTATGCCCTACAACAGCCAAATGAAGAGGTTGTCTATATAAACCATTGGGTAAATAATGCTTTATTCTTAAAAGTGTGTTCATTCTTAGCTTTCGGGGTTGCTATCTCTCAGAATGGCAAAATCAGCCCAGTTTGACACACATTGCAAACTTGTAATCCAGTTAATAAATATCCTGAAAGCAGAACAAAACAGAATATTTTGTTTAAATATTGTCCATAATCACTCATCATACTGGTGCATAGTCTACTCTCATTCTCATATAGTCTATTATCATTCAATGCTTAATATCATTTGTCTTATAAGGATAAAAGTCAAATTTCAACTGACATCATCAGCAAACTAGTAAAATCCAAACCCAGGAATTGCAGAATTCGAAAGAGGAAGTTATGCAAGAGTCATCAAATACTGCATATTGTTTAGTGTACATAAATAAATTGTAAAGAATGAATGTATTTTTGGTTTATAGCATGGTTTGGTTAAATGGAAAAGCAATTTTTTTTTCCCACTCCTGCCCAAATCATAGTTTGAGAAAACTTGTGTTGAAAAGTAACTAAACTGGATTTTGTAGTTTGAGAAAACTTGTGTTGAATAGTAACTAAACTGGATTTTGCCATACATATTGAAATGGGTTAAAACTCAGTTTGTATCCTTCAAATGATGGTTTAAACTTTTTTGACGCCAAATAAAAAAAACACAATGCGGTTCATATTATCCTGTCATGGCTGATTTCACAGAAGTGAATAGTTCTTGAAGCATTCAGAACAAGGTTGTCAAACTCAAGAGATTAAGTAAACTCGTGGAGCCTCTATAAACTCGACTCGTAAGCTCGAATCGTAAACTCGGAAGAGTTTATCTATTATTAAAAATCATATTTTATAAAAATACTACCAAGATAAAAATATAATCTAATATAACCTCAAATGCAAAATTAAGCATTCCAACTTCAAAGCACACACTTTGACAACAAAATGAACATAGCATAGCAGATTTTAGAACATCAGAAACCACAAAATGAACATAGCATGGACCCACAAATACAAATATTTCGCAGCATGAAAGTTGAATTGAAACATAGTACATGTGCATAACCACATACATAGCTCATAGCACAAGCCACAAGAACAGATATCATCGTAGTTGAAAACCACTGAAGGAGGACCAAATTTCACAAACATCTATGCATAAACAATTTGAGACAAAAAGCAAATTAACATGGTTGAAGGAGGACTACAAATAAAAGAAGTGCCAACCAGGACGAGGTGGAACAACGGTGAACGAGGGGGAACAGAGGCGGCTGGGCAGCACTAGCGATGAGGAAGGTGGGGGGTAAAGGAGGGGCTAGGCTCGAAAAGGAACGTGCAGCGAGGATGTGGCTCCAATGGTAGATTGTGGCGGCGGTGAGCTCGAAAATGGAGGTAAGAACCGAAGCCAAACTGAGATGGTGGTGATGTTGGTGGTGGTGAGACAGCACTAGCGAGGAAGACTAGGGCTCAATGTTGGAGAAGAGACCCATGAATGGGGCTGAAAATGAGACCGCGCGAGTAGGGGCGTACAATGGAGCGAGCTAGACCGGAGCTGAACCCGGTCCGATTATATGATCGGTCATTTTTTTTATTTTAACCTAAAATTGATCCGATAACCTGATTAATGATTGGGTTAAATTGGAATAATATAATATTTATATATTTTATAAAGATTTAAATATTGTAATAATAAATTACAAAATTTTAGAAGTAAAAAATAAAATTTAAAAAATATTTTATAATTTTAAAATTAATTATATTAAAATAAAAATAATATCATGTTTATGTAAAATGTATTGGTTGAAGTATAAAAATATTATAATTTATTTTTAATCATTTTAAAAGATAAAACAAATTATAATTTGGCCTATTGCACATGTTTTCATTGTTTTCCAAAATCCTATGTTGTGGAATCCTATGCCAAAAGATAAAATGTATTGGTTGAAGTATAAAAATGTTTTGATTGTTTTTCAAAAACAAATTATAATTTTGTTTCTTTCCGATGTGAAATCCTATGTCCAAAGAAAATAAATTAAAAAATTAAAAAATAGTAAAAGAAAATGGCCATGATATTTAGCCCGTAGTTCGCAAAGGATTGGGTCAGGCTAACTTGATCAAGCATGACTCAAAAATGACCTAGCCCAAGATGGGTTGACCTGAATGAGCTAGGCTAGCTTGTTTTGATAATTCTATTAAAAAATGGTAAAGAAATTAAAAGTAGAAAACTTTTGATTGTTTATTTTTTAGTCTTAAGATAATTTTATCTTTGGGCATTGTTGCGATTAAAAGATCCTTCCAATAATTGTCTTCTCTAGCATTTGAATCTAGTCCTCTTCCTAGGTGTGCAATTCGCTTACCGCTGCACCAAATCCTTGTTGTAACTTTAGATTGTTTCTAATGTATTGAATACATTGAAAATTTAGAAGTCTTATATTTTCAATCAAAACTTTCCATTTTTTATTCACTAACCAATACCCTTAAGGCATTAGTTAGAAAAACCCTTTAAAAAGTTCTCTCTCAAACTTTTAATTATTTTCTCTCTAACTTTTCTATCCTATAATTGGTTGATTGGGGATTCATGCAAGAAATTTGGGAGATTTTTAGTTCAAAAGTGAATTATCTCTCTTCAAAATTTTCTCTTTATTCAAGCTTTAGAGAGATAAGAGAGATCCTCATTGCATAAATAAAAATTTTCCAAAAATTGAACATTGATCCCCATTTTCTCTTTTCAAAATATTCTCTTTCTTCAAGCTTGAGAGAGATAACAAAAATTAGAGAGAGAATATTTTTGAAACCCCCATTGCTTAACTAAAATTTTCCCAAAAATTAAATACGGATCCTTATAATATAATACTCACAAAAGCAAAATTTGTGAGTATTGGGTCCTCCAACCAACCTTGTGAGGACCGTGGATTGCTCCGAAAGTTAAAACGTGAAGGATATTGGGTCCATCTAGGGTTTACAAATATCATCATTGTTTATTTTATTTTTAATTTTTTTCTTCAAAATTATTATTTTATCAAGAGAAAGAACCTTGTGAAATTAAGGCTTTGGATAGTAATTGTGAGTGGATAAAATGAAATTGAATGGAATAGAATAGAACAAAATTTTATATATTTGTTTGGATACTCAACAAAGATTAATTTTGATATACTGTTATTCAACTATATGCTGCTAAATTTGTGACCTTTAGAATAGTAATTTCAAGAGTTAAATACTCTTTTAAATGTGACAAAATATGATTGGATAATTATGTAAAAACTTTTACACTAATAGTATATAAAAAATAAATCCTATTAAAAGAATAAAATGGAGGAAAATTTATGATATCTTATTTGAAAATATTAATAGAAGGTAATTGAGTGACAAAAAATTATGTTATTTGTTCCCATTCCTTTTCATATCCCCCAATTTAGGGGGTAAAATGGAATAAGAAATAAGTGGAATTGATTTTATCTAATATTATTTTATTCCATTATTATTGCAAAAATCCAGATAATAAAACTATATGTCATTCTTTTTTTTTTTTGGTGGATAATGGGGCAAAATGCCTAAACAAAGAAACACTACACTAGGTGAGGAAATGCTGCACTAGCACAATCCTCCCACAAAATCTCGCTAATACAAATTGGTTGGACAAAAAAAATAAGTAACACCAAGATTACATAAGTGACCCACTTTAGCCAAGGCATCCACTGCATGATTAGCTTCACAGTACACATGGGTAACTTGCAGAGTCCAATCTCTCTGAAGAAGGCTATGAATCCGATGAATCAAAGCCATATAAGGATGCTTTCAATCCAGAGGTTTTTGAATAAGTTGGATAGCACAAGAAGAATCAACCTCTAGAATCACCAAGCCATAACCCATTGACCACACCAAGTCTAAAACATAAAAAATACCCTAAAGCTCAGCATCCGTGATTGGACAAAGACCAAGGTGAGCCGAAAACCCTCTAACAAAGCGACCTAAAGCATCCCTAGAAGACCATTGCAAGTTGCCTTACGATCCGCAAGGACTGATCCATCACTATTAACTTTGATCCATCTATCTAGAGGATGCTTCCAAGAAACAAATAATTCCTTCTGCAACCCGGATCCATCATGCACATGCAAATTGGGCAACTCATTGCATGCAACATAAAAGCTCCAAAAATGACCAAGCATCTCCTTAATAGTTAGAACCACCCGCTCAAAAATCTCCCTATTATGAACCTGCCATAAGAAGTATGAGGCCATACCAAACATTTGAGGCCAATCCACCCCATACAAAAAATCCACCCTCTTTAGATTCAAAACCCTGAGAGGGTGAGAGAAAAAGAGTTCATGATCAATATTAGGAACCCAGTAATTTTAGAAGCCTTGCATTGCCTCACAATCCCTTAATGCATGAAGAACACACTCATGGAGTTGAAACTCACATCTACTACGAAGAGAGTCTTGAGCTAAATGCCTTGCCACATGTTGCGAGTTGATCAAGAGAGCATTCTCAATATTGTATGAGCAATTTATAAGACCAAATATAAAATATAGGTCATTTTATCCCATTTTACTATATTTCACCTTTGTTGTAATCCTCCATAACACCTTAATAAGTTTATATATAGGTCTTAAAAATTGCTCACATAATTTTAAGTCAAGGGTGCTAGTTACATACAAACCTCCCAAAATACTCGATCACTCCAAGATTTGAACTTTGATACTGAAGATAAAGTTGAATTGGGAATTTTCTTTTTTAATTTTTATCTTTAGAAAATTGCTTAAAGTTAAACTAAAAGCTTTGATTGACAAACTAAAAGAATATAGTAAATCATCTTTTGTTTAAAAAAAAAAAGTAAAAATGGGAAGACTATAAGAGTAAACATCTATTATGGTCTTTTTAAGATGAATACGTCACATTAATACTTCCATATGTCCAAGTTAAAAATTCATGATCAACCTACATAGCACGTTATAGGCTTAAGTGGACTATTGTCTCCAACTAGGACTCCATTGAGGTTTGATGTGTACTAAAAGTTTGGCTTTATCTCCCCAAAATAAAAGTACTAACCTTTTCTCCCCAAAATCAAAACTCCTAAAATAAAAAAAAAAATTCCTAGTCCTGTCTTGCCCAAATTTCTAAAACCAATGAAACCCACCGTAAATTGAATTGTGGAATCAACCACATTCCCCCTTACCAAATGAATCATGACAAGTTGTTCCGAGAATTGCAAAAATGAGTTACCAAGTTCCCTCTTGTTATTCCTTTCACCACCAATGCTCTAGATTAAGTTCATCTACATTATTAAATCAAAGGATGAATCAAGCAATCCTGTATGAGCATGGAGGAAAGGTTATTATATACGCTTGAATAATGTGTTTTTTTCCCTTTAGATGGATGATTCAATCCTTGCACTTAGAAATGGCAATTGAAGAAATTGAAGAAAAAGATGCTTCACATGAAGAAATATGTTAAAATTTAATTGCAAAATGAAGAAAACTCACCTAATCTCCAATGATGGTAAAAGCATTGAATCTTGCTCGAAATGACAAAGAGGTTCATGAAATCTTCGAATATAGGGCAAAGACTATAACATCCCCAACTTTGAGGGTAGGCCAATGTAGAAGGAAGCTCGAGCCCGAAATAAAGACAAAATCATAAATAGGTAAACCGTAGCAAAATAAGGGATGAAATTGTAATTTTCAAATTACAATGAAAAAGTTGTAATTAAAGGTTTACGGTTGTCGAGAGGAATATTAGTAGAAAAATTCCAATTTCGAGACTATGTGGATCCCACGACACTAGTAGATAACTAATATATATTAATAACTTTAAAATTGAGATTTTCTACGCACAGTTTTGAATAAAAATGTGAAATTACTCACACAATATACAATATCTCGAGCAACTCAGATTGCCCGAACTAATAGTTGGATACCTTGAATTAATCCTCAAGGGTCCTATATTATCTTTGGGCATGACGAATCCAGGGAAATAATCCTATAGAAATTAAATAGACATGTCATGAGAGTAGCCAGAGTATGTGGCCAAGAATGAGCTACACTGGCCTCAATTAGTGGATTTATCACCATTACTCTTTTTACAAAATGTCTTTACAAAATATCTTCGACCAGAAACTTACTACAAATATAAAGACTTCCTTATACTCCTTTGTCTCCCTCTCATTCATGCCAACTTCATCATCATCATCTCTTCTTTATTTTCTTCCTCACCACCACCATAGCCATGAGCTTCAAGCTCATAGTTGATGGCCTTCTTTGGCCTCAAAACACCTTGCTCCTTTATGAAAATTAATCTCCACTATCCCTTCAATAAAATCCCTCCATCTATTTGATGATCAAGCATCAAATGGAGCTTCCCCACCTCTATATAGGCTGCAGCCATGCGAGAAGAGGAAGGCTAGAAATTGTTCTTGGCTTCCATGGCTCTAAGAATCTTGAGGTGGGTCGTTCAAATTCTAAGTTATTTGCCTTTAATCTTATATGTTTTGTGTCCTGCCCAAGACCCAGGTTTCCAATTGAAACCTTATGTATTTTGGTTGGATTATGGTATTAACTTGGGTGGTTACATGTTGGTATGTATTTGAATAATGATTAAAGTTGATCTTCTGCTTGATTATAGATGTTTCTATGTGCATGTGTCTTCTATCTTCATAAGATTAGGAATAGATGGCTAATAAATCTTAAATAAGTCTTTAGAGGTTATTGAAGAAGGATTGCAGTGAGGGGAGCCTATAGAGATTGGGTTGTATAGCTTGGAAGAACCAAACACCAAAGGATGACAAGATAAGAATCTCTAATAAGATAATAGGGGTGTTTATAAAAAATCGCACTAATTGGTTGATCTTATGAGATTAAATCCATTTTTCCCTATTAGTATAGGAAGAGTAGAGTCTACAAACAAAAAATCCCGATCATCGAAGCTCAAATGAATTAGATATGAATTTTAGAACAAAACAGGATAGAACGCGATATCAACCTGCAACACTCTCCTATTAGCTTGGAACTTGGAACTCTGGGAATGAAGGAGGAGCAAACCTTTTCCCCTAAATATGAAACCCCGACCCTCGGGTAGCCAGCTAGGTTGGAACCCAAAGATCAGGGGACGAGGAAGAAGTGACCTATTTCCCTTAAGATATTAACTTGGAATCCTAGGTAACATGTAAGGTCGTAACCTAGAACCTAGGGATAACCTATAAAGTCGGAACCTTCTTTCCTCAGATTGGAACTTGGAACCTCTAACCTTCCTACTCGACACCAAAAAATGGAACTTGGGTAAACATTGAGAGAAGTAACCCCATTCTCCCAAACTTAGAAATAAAAAATCGGGGGAAATCAGTGAACCCTTAGGAAACCGGAACTCGGTACCTTGGGGGAACTCAGAACCCTCTTCCATAAGGTCGGAACTTGTAGCCTGGGAGGATCTGGCAACCCTTATCCCGAACTTGGAATCTAGGAGGGCAGAACCCGTTTTTCTTAAACTCGAAACTCGGAAGCTAAGGAACCATTAGCAAAATCGGACCTTGGAACCACATGGATATAACTTGAGCTACCTACAAGTGAACCACATGGGATCAAGAAAGTTAAATAAAAGATATCATAAGGAACAATGTCATAAACCATAAGGACCAGAGAATGAGATATGGTTTCAGGATAAATTCCTAATATGGGATAGAATTCTAGTGGCTTATGGCCTAAGTGTTTAAGCAAAACATGAAACTATGAGTTAAGTTATGACAATTATTGTAAGGTTTACTATATGAGAAGATTGAAGTAAGGAATACATATTCAAACATTATTATATACTTGCTTGTGGTTATGATATAGAATATTGATCATACTGGGGATGATGTTATGTAATGCCCAAATATGGAGAAACTGGAACATAAGTATACGAGAATTCATGTGTTTATGTACATGATAACTATGCATGCAAGAATGTAATTGAATATGATATGAAGTATGTGCATAAGTACATATCGTATATTCAAGAATGACTATGTATAAGAACATATAAAGTGACAAGGACTTGCAAGCGTGTCGAGCCTCCACCTCATAGTGGGCTTGGGTGATACTGTCAAAGATGATCACTTGAGCCAGCCTCTGAACAGATTTAATGGAAATAAGTTGGTGTGAGAGTCAGGGAAAGTAAACTTGGCAATTACATATAGGAACGAGCTCAGTCCTGAAAAGTAGGCTATTGCCCAGAACTGGGGAGAGGCCATCCACTTCTAGAGGACCAAGTACAGATGTTGAAGTTGCAAGTTAAAGAAAGAGACAAGAAAGACAAGTGCACTTACATGACTTAAGTATGTGCATTGGCATATGCATTTTTTATGATCGTATTATATTATATAGCTTTATTATTATGATTAGAATCCATATTCTTACTGTCATTATGCTTGCAATGAAAAATGCCAAGTGATTGCTAAAAGTAACCTGTTTCGATAAATATGTTTTCAAACTTAAAAAATTGAACCTATGCCTATGTGTAGTTGTCCACATTTTCATAATAAACTGAAGTGGTTGGGATATTCACGATGACACTCTATGTGCTTACTGGATTGAGTGTATCTACTGAGAATCTCATATTCTCACTACCTTTTGTATATCCCCATAAACACTCCAGTACATAGTGGGCTAGGGTGATACTGTCAAAGATGATCACTTGAGCCAGCCTCTGAATAGATTTAATGGAAATAAGTTGGTGTGAGAATCAGGGAAAGTAAACTTGGCAATTATATATAGGAACGAGCTCAATCCTAAAAAGCAGGCTATTGCCTAGAATTGGGGAGAGGCATCCACTTCTAGAGGACCAAGTACAGATGTTGAAGTTGCAAGTTAAAGAAAGAGACAAGAAAGACAAGCGCACTTACATGACTTAAGTATGTGCATATTGGCATATGCATTTTTTATGATCGTATTATATTATATAACTTTATTATTATGATTAGAATCCATACTCTTACTGTCATTATGCTTGCAATGAAAAATGCCAAGTGATTGCTAAAAGTAACCTATTTCGAGAAATATGTTTTCAAACTTAAAAAATTGAACCTATGCCTATGTGTAGTTGTCCACATTTTCATAATAAACTGAAGTGGTTTGGATATTCACAATGAAACTCTATGTGCTTACTGGATCGAGTGTACTTACTGAGAATCTCAGATTGTCACTACCTTTTGTATATCCCCGTAAACATTCCAATACATAGACTAGACTTTAAGACTGTAGTAAAGCTTGGGACTCCTATGGACTAGGAAACACGGGCTTGAACCCAACACCTGGACTCCAACTCGAGTCAAGGTAAGTGGTAGCAATGAAGAACACAACACTAGACATCTTCTATGTATCATGTTAATTAAGTTTTTTCAACTTGTATTTTTAAATATATAACTACTGAACACTTGGTATTGTAAGCCTTTATTTAGTAATGAAGCATGAAATTTTATGGGCCTTATATTATGTTTTCTTATTTGAAAGTTTTACCATAACACCCATAACAACCTCTAGATATAATCCCATGACTCGAGCATGGTGTATATGTTGGAGGGTGTTACAAAGACTCTTTATAACTTTTCTCTCACTTTCATTATTTTTCTTTCCTCGTATTAGGGGTGTTTAGACAAATTAAACCTAACCCAATCAGTTAAGATTAGGTTAGGTTGGGTTTGCTTTTTGAATTTTTTTCTATCCAACCAAACTAATCTAACCCAAAATAAATTGTGTTGGATTGGATTGGGTAATTGAGTTGGTCTCTCTTTTTTTTTTTTCATAAAAAAGACCCTCAGTCAATCACTCACTACATTATTCCTATTTCTCCCAAATCTTAGTATCTTACCCATTCTTTTCTAACTATTGAACTATTTCATTCTATCACTAATCTCAATATCTAACCAATTCTTTTCCGGTTATTCACCATCAACATTGCCATGGAGGTGAATGAAACACAGTTTTTCCATTTTCAAATTCATTGCAACCACATTTCCTACAACTATTTGGTACCATCCTATAATTACATGTAATTATCTATACTATTTTTTCTAACAACTGCAATAATTACATAAAACCATAAACAACGACTCAAAATTGCAACTATGATGAGTAAACTGAATAGGGTAAGACAGAGTGGCGACCTTCTCTGGCAGTGAACGGACATTAAGAAGTGGAAGATGAAGGAATCATGAATCAGGAAGCATTAATTGATAGAGTGGAAGAAGGAGGAAATTGAATAAGGTGGTGGCATCGGTAGTTAGAATAAAAGTTTCATGATTTTCTTTTTTGAAATATATGAGTTTGACTATCTTTAACCAAAACTTGATGCTTCGATTTAGGTTATGACCAAGATTATGTAGAATAAAAGAAAGAATTAATTATACTTTATTTGATAACTTGCATATGATTTTAGATTTATTTATTTATTTATTTTCTGTCTAATGGTCCAAAACTAATTTGAGTTGTACCTTATTGTTGCAAAAAGGAGTGGAGAAGGCAATCAATAAAGTGCTTATAAAACCTAAAATCAAAATAAAAAATTAACAACTACTTTGAAGAGGTCCCTTAAATGGTGGTGTCATATTTTCATATTCATATTGAAATTAACTACATTAACATATCATGAATAAGATACAAAAGTGGGAGGGGATAAGGTGGGGGGTTTGATGACTTAATGGTTGACTTCATTAAAAGCTAAACATATTAATTATTTTCCTTGTAGTATTTTCACTCATTATATCTTATTTGCTTATTCACTTGTATTTGGAGGATGATTTTGTGGTGGTGGCCACACTTGATGAACAAAAGGATGAGTGCTCATAATGAGCTTGATTAGGAATAGGCCTTCCTATAACGACTCTTAGTCAACAATATGGTGGACTTGAAACATGTTGATGAGGTTGTAAGCTTTACTGCCCTCCAAAAGCCACTAAGTGGTATGAGCTTTATTGAGCTAAGAGTTTTGATAAAAAAAATAAATCAATTTTTAATAAAATCTTTTGTGTTGGCTAACAGTTTGTTCAAATGTTTATGTCCATTTGCACTAGATCATGCAATACGCACAAAGATGAGAATTAGATCACACAAAGTTAAAAATTCTTATATACATTTCGCATATATACCATAAGGAAAAAACTTTTTGGCAAAGGAATCAATGATCTATCACTCAAGAAGCATATGAAAAGGACCAGAAGGATATGTTGGTGTTATCAAAAGGAAATCAAGCCACTAAAAGGATCACAAGCACTTTAGAAGGATGAACTATCTAAAAGGCTATATCCATAAGGGTGACCTTCAGAAAGTTGATTTACATGAAGTATCTCACCCTCAAAGCTTCTTCTACATGATTCGTGGATTGCTCCTAAAGTTCAAACTTGATAAGACAAGATCCAAAAGAAGTGCTGACAACTCTGAAAAGTTGGTCAACTTCAACGGCTAGTTTTCTTCCTTGATATTGCATCTACTTATTGAGAAATAAAGCAACCTACTTCTTTCTCCAGTCTTAGACCAATGAATCAAAAAGCTTTGGGCTCAAGGTCTGAAGTCTCAATGACTAGATTTTTGAAGCTTATATAAACCTAGAAGATGATGAAGAAGAAGTTGGTTAGTCAGTCAAGCATTCTGTGCATTTGTATATCTCTCAAGACTTCATCTTTCTCAACCTTCTGAAAGTCCAGAAAGTTACTCATTGTAACTTCTCAAAAGAAAATCTTCTCATTTGCTTTGTATTAGCAAATATCCTTTTACTGAGAGTATTGAGAAGTCACCGCATACTGTACTTAAGTGCTTATATACTTTTAAGTGATTTAGTATGAGTTTTATCTAAACATAATCCATTCAATCTCATTATTATGACCTGACCTGGTTGTGGTCTTTGTGAGCTTGGAGAGACTAGGATAAAATACTACTCACTATTAACTTGGAGAGGTTTTGTAAAGACTACTCATTTAGTTAGCTTGGAGAGGCTAGGAAGAACTACTCATTTGTAAAAGCTTGGACAAAGAATACTCGATTTATAAAAATTTCAACAAAGTGTTGGGATCTGGACGTAGGCAAGTTGTTAGCCAAACTAGTATAAATCTCCTTGTGTGACTTTCCATCCTTATCAGTCTTTACTATTTTTATCCTTTGTGTTTTTATTCTGACTGCTTATTTACTTGTTGATAACAAAGTTATTATGAAAACAGTGACCTTTGTTTCTAACTCAAAACGCTCCCACATTCTAAGTCCAATGACTTGAGAAGGATTGTTTTAAAAGTTTTAGGAACAAAATATTTTTTAGAAGCATGATTTAACCCCTCCTTTCTCCTGCTACTTCATCCTACAGAAGTGGCATTTAAGGGTAAGGAACATTTGTAGCTGGAGCACCAGTAATCCTTATGTGGAGAAATGCTTCATGAACATGGTCCATCATGTCATTTTCATCATTGGGCACAATATCAACCAAAAAATCATACTCATCAGTCCTTTTAATTGCTATTGCAATATCTCCTTTGAAGTGTTTTCCTTCTTTTCTCCTCAACACTAACCCAAGACTGTCAGTTCGATAATGAATATTTCACAAGCCTCAATTGCTAGGTTATTGACTTCCTCATTAGCTTTCATGATCTTTTTAATTATAGCCAAAGGCAAATTAGTGTTTTTGAAATTAGTAGTCTCCTCAGTTTTCTTGTGTTGAATTGTCCAAAAGTCATTGAATTTTTATTATAGTTCTTGGATGCTATAGTAGTGAGAGTATGGTTGCTCTTGCAAATAGGATGACCAACCGCTTGAGTTGGAAAATGGATAGGTGCCATTATGTGGTAGATTGGTATTGATTTTGGCTATGTGTTTGTGCTGGAGTATCACTCTTTCTTGTTGGAAATTTCCCATGCTGTTTTTGATGTATATTGTCATTGTCAACTTGAAGTATTCTTTAACCATTTCATAAGCACAAGACAAGCAAAAAGATGCCATGAAAAATAAAAAATATGAAAAAATTATTATTTGATCTCAAATAAAATGTTGATGAAATAATGCTATATGTATGTGTGTATGTGTATTCACTTCTATAGATAGAGAATAATCTTCAAGTTGACCCTGAGCATACTAAAAGTAACAATTTTTACATCGATAATTAGCTCTAAGAAATTTCCATAAAAAGATATGCACCCATGAATCTTGGTGTTAATTTCTCTAACCATCAATAAAAATATTTTTTAGGCTAAATAAACAATTTTAGCATCTCACAAATCAAACTCATGAGTCATGATGGGTAAATTCCTTTCATTTTCTTTTCCTTTTTTTTAGGTTAGGTGGAATAAACATCAAATATATAATGCCACTTTATGCTATTCTCAAATTCAACTTGTAGAACACCTAGAATGAAAAGATGTATTACTAAAACTCCAAGTTAACATTTTTGGTCCCGGTTAATTAAATAGTATGTAGAGTTTTTCAAGCTTTTTACTCTAAAAGAAAATTGACAATATAAATTAACAACATGCATAAACATGTGTTTATATGAAATTTATTGATTTTGATGATTTTAGACAATTAAACAACAAAAATAACAAAGAAAGAGAAAGAGATACCTTGATTTTGTTTTGAAAGATTTCAGAACTCGAGTGAAGAAGTGGTAGAAGTTGGAAGTGAATGAAATCATGGCTCGTTTTAATGTTGTGTTGACATTTGTATATGTCGATTATACCCTTCAGTTGAGGAGTTTATTTTTTAATTACTAATGCAAAATAAATGTGTTCATAAGATACTGAGTTGGAAATGCTGGCTTGCTTGACCAAATGGCAAAAGAACATTAAAAGAAAGAAGATATTTGTAGCTATCCTTGTGTTATATATCTAGGGAGGCTCCATGTATTTACAAGAAATTATATTAAAAATAATATCTTTAAATTTGTTGTTGTAATAAAAATTTCATAATAATGCTATATCGCCTTTTTGAGATGAAACCAATGTTACAAATTTTTAACACAATTTTTAAGAAATAAAATATATTATAATGAAATAAATATTTATTTTTTATATAGCTTTAATATCCAAGCTATTAATAAAACTGTTGACTATCGAATAAATATAAAATTTGATAGGAAAATAAGTGACATGCTACATTATATGAAGTGGATCACTATAAAATAAATATAAAATTTGATAGAAAAATGAGTGCAATGCTGCATTATACAGAGTGGATTCCATTTTTACAGTAGAATCTCTTAGATAAAGTAAGTTTGTCTTCAAAGTATGTATCAATAAATCTAAGATCATGATATACTTCATATTAAGTTAAGGATAGATATCCATTTCTCAATTGTTATATTTACTTGTATGTAAAACTCAAAAAAGAAATAAACAAATAACCACTTTGAAGTAGTCCCCAAAAATGTCATTGAAAACAATTGCATATTTCATATTCATATTCATATTAAAATAAACAACATTAATACATTTGGCGAGGAAGGGTGGAGGGGGCTCTAATGATTTAATACATTTGGTGACTTCATTTAAAGCTAAACATGCTTATTACTAAATATACTTAGAATTATTTTCACATAGTATATCTTATTTGTTCATTCATTTGGATTTGAAGAATAATTTTGTTGTTGTGGGGCCCACACTTGATCACGGTCCACCATGTCATTTTCATCCTTTGGTACAACATCATGCAAAAAATCATAGCCATTAGTCCTTTCAATTATTGTTGTTATGTCACTCTTCTGAAGTGTCCTCCTTCCATTCTCTTCAACGTTAACCCAAGACCTTATTGTTAATTCCTTAATGAACATTTCGCAAGCCTTGGCAAAGAACTTAGGAGCCTCAGTTGATATCATCTTGACATCCTTATTAGCTTTCATGATTCTCTTAATACTAGACAAAGGCAAGCCACGATTTCTAAAATTCGTGCTTTCCTCAATTTGCCTGCATTGATTTGCCCAAAAATGATTGAGTTGTTGTTCCAATTCTTGTTGTGGTTGCTGGAAGCTGTAGTTGTGAGAGTGTGGTTGCCCTCTCAAGTTGGATGAAGAGGCAAAATGGCCACCTTCTTGAGTTGGACCATGGGAGGGCACTATCATGTGGGTAGTTTGATATTGGTTTCTGCCATATGCTTATGCTGGAATACCATTCCTTATTGCTGGAAATGGTCCTTGTTGGTTTTGATCCATAATGTTGTTGTGAACTGTAAAGTTTTCATTAACCATTTCAGATGCACAAAATAAGGAAAAAGATGTTACAAAAAATAAAAATCATATATTATTATATCTAAAATAAAATGTTAATGAAAATCATACATTTTTATAAATTGAGAAGTATCTTCAAATTGACTCTGAACAAACCAAGAGTTACAATTTTTTGCCTCGATAATTAGCACCAAGATGCTTTTGTCGAACATTATGAATTCATTAATTAATGGTTGTATAGAATTATTAAATTTCATTTGTTACCAAGCATGAATCTAACCATTAAATTCTCTAACCATTGTGAAAAACAATTTTTTAGTCTAAAAAAACAATTTCAACTATTTCACAAATCAAACTCCTTGATGAGAAATTTCCTTTTTCTTGTCTTTTTTGAGTGGGGATGGAATAAACATAAAAATATAAAGCTACCCTATGTTACCATCGTATTTAGCATGCAAAACACCAAAAACCACAAGAAAAAACACTAAGTGTGCACACTCACACACACACACACACACACACACAAATCATATTTAGCATGCGAAACACCCAAAACCACAAGAAGTACCACCTAAGCATTAAGTAGCACTAAGTGAAGAGATATAGAGGGAGGAATCATATTAAGAATACAAAACAACTACCACAAGTAGTAACACCAAAATGCTAAATTATGCGAGTGTGTGTGTTTGTGAGAGAGACAGAGAGAGAGAGAGAGAGAGAGAGAAGAGGAAACATATTAAAAATGCAATACACCTAGAATCATAAGAAGTACCACCAAAGTGCTAAATTGATAGAGAAAGAGAGATAAAGGAATCATATTCAGCATGCAAAACAACCAGAATCACAAAAGTACCATCAAAGTGTTGAGAAGAGCGAGGGAGACAAAGATACAGGGAGACATACCTTGACTTCACTTCAAACTAATTAAGATTTGAGAACAGAACTTGAGTGAAAGGAGAAGAGGAGGTGGAAACTAATTAATGAAAGAAATGCAAGAATGGGTCCTTTTAATGCCATGATGATATTTTTCGTATGACGAATCAACCCTTTTGTTGAGGAGTTTATTGCTTAACAACTAGAGTAAAATAAATGTGTTCATTAAGGTATTCAGTTAAAGTTGTTGACCTTCTTGACTAAACAGCTATGAGACATTAAAAGATGGAAGATATTTACAACTATCCCTGTGTTCATTTGTTTGGAGAAGCTTCATACTTGTAAACTCTATATTATCTCATTTATTAAAAATGAAACAAATACTTATTTTTTTAATATAATAAATATTTTTCCAAATAAAATATATTATAATTAATTGAATATTTAATTTTTTATATATAGCATTAATATAAAAACTATTAATAAATATTTGCATTTGTCAACTATTAGTTACACAGGATACACATAATATACCACAAAAACATTGAATTACATGCCGCATTATATGGAGTGAATTGCGGGTACCCATCCTTTTTACAACAAACTCTTTAGATAAGCACGACATATACATCAAAATATTAAAAAAAATTTCCTCTAGAGTGAGCTTGAAAGAAAAATAACTCATTTAATGAGTTAGGATCATAATATACTTTGGATTAAAATAAGGGTGAATATACTCTTACCTATTTTTGACGGTCCATATTGTATGGGACTAAATGTTGGGCAGTAAAATATCAACAAAAAAAATAAGCTAAATACTACAAAGACAAGGATGTTGCGTTGGAAATGGGCACACTAGACAACAGTGACGGATCAAGGAAATTTAAGTAATATGGGCAAAGATAATATATAAGCATAACAAGAAATTTTAAGCTTAGTAAGATAATTTTTATCATAATGTGGGGTCAAACTTAATAAAATAATGGGGACAAACTATTTATATACCTATATGCTTCTAAAAAAGAAAACTCAAATTAAATTTTTGGGAGGCATGTGCCCTCAACCTTTTGTACATAGATCCGTCATTGCTAGACAAGATAGGAATAGAAATGAGCTCATTAGCAAGAAAGTTAGGGTAGCATCAATTATAGAGAAGATAGTAGAATATTGCATTAAGTGGTTTGGTCATGTGTGAAGAAGACTTGTGGAGGACTAACTAAGGATAGTGAACCATAGGCGAAACTATTAAAACAGATTTAGATATTAATGACTTAAATGTAAATATGGTTTATAGTAGAACACTATGGCATAGTCTAAACCATGTAGCCGACCAACCTAGTAGAATAAGTCTTGGCTCTTACTCAACTTACTTTAGAGACAAGCTCACTAAAAACCTTTTTTAAAATATTATGAATTATGATGTAAGAAAATATTCATGTTGCTAAAAGGCAAATTTTTCTAAAATTGTTCTATGTATTTAAAAGATTTTTGAAGTTACTCACTACATATAAAAATACATGAGTAATATCATTAGCGGTGTTCATAGGTATGAGTAAACTCACCAACCCGACCTAATCACAAAATTTGGGTTAGGTTAGGTAGTCAGGTTAGCTCAGGTAAGACCCAATTCACTCGACTATTCATTGGGTCATGCATCGTGTATGAAAATAATATCCATTAGTTGACTCGAATCCCCTTATCTTTTTTTTCCCCCTAAAAATTCTAAACAATATGGCAAACAAAACCCATGCAGGCCTAAAGAGAGAAACAAGCCCTAGTATATTTCAACTCTCTTATCCAATCTTTTGTCTTCCACAATGCTACTCTTGCCTCCTTTTTCGACTGCCATCACATGCATCACTCTTGCCACCTTTACCTATTTCCTCTTCAGCTCCTTCTTCTTCGTCTATTTTTGTCATGACCCAACCTCGAGGTGTGACTGGCACATAGGGGACAGATCCCCTAACAAGCCTAACACAAGACATTTTCCTTAAAATTGGGCAAAATCTCTTTTGTATTCTGGACTATCCCCAAATACGGATCCTCGTCCTACATAAATAAGCAAACACACAAAACTATTAGGGATTCAGGCATTTTCAAAATGCACCCCATAACACATAGCATAAGAGTTTAAAACATATTCATGCAAATGAAAATATATCACCAAAAATCCATAACCATTAAAGTTCAATTTGGCTTACATAAAAATAAACATACTTTTATTACAACTAATAGCCCATCACAGCTAGAACCCTACTTGTGGCATTATAAAGCATCAGAACATATCTAAAGAATACATAAAACATGCCCTCGAACAATAAGGGCTTACCTAACAATAGAGCTTATCTACAAGGAAGCCAGAAGATATCAAACCCCTACTAGGTACGTGTAAAAGAGAAAAAGGCCAATAGGTAAGTTTTGCAACTCAGTGAGATATAGAGCATCCTTAACCCACATGAGACAATGTGTATAAAATAATTATTAAACCAACACACACACACACACACACACACACACACACACACACACACACACACACATATATATATATATATATATATATAGTTAAAATCAAATATAAATCTTAACTTTCAAATATTACTTAATTTTTCTAAAAAACTATGGAAAACTATCTATTCCAGGATGGTCTATTAGGATCATAGTTAAGCTGTCACAACCCAACATAGGCTGTGACTGGCGCTTAGAGAGCACGCTCCCTAGCAAGCCTTAGACATCAAGATTTCACAAAAATTGGGCAGAGTTTCCTTTGTATTTAGGTTATTTCCCAAATATGAGTACTTATCTTGCAATTCAACAAGCACACACTTCCATCGGCGATCTAAGCATTCTCAGAATGCACCCTTCAACACACAGCACAATTTATAATCATACTTATCACAAGAAATTTCTAAGTTCAATTCATAATCAAATCCAACATAATCCATTCATCAAATTTAATATACAATAGTCAATCTAACTCAGTCTAAACAATCTCTAAACATAAGTTAACACAGTAGCAAGGGTCGAACCCTACCTATAGTACTATGGAGCTACAATTCTAAGATTCCAAAACAATATAGAATAACCAAACTAGGCCCTTATCTATGAGGGCTCACCAAGAGTGGAGGTCAACTACTGCTGAGTAGGGGCATCGGCTCCCAAGTTTGTACCTGTATCTGAAAAAGATAGAATAGCCACAAGGTGAGTTTATGAAACTCAGTGAGAGATAAGACACCTTTGAATTCATGAGTCAATGCACATTTGAAAACTATAGTTTCAATTCAATTTAACAATCATAGGAACTATTTAACAGGATAATCTGTCATAATTCACACTTAGGTGGCCCTTCCTTCGTGTGAATCCCGTAAACAGGCACGCATCACTATTAGAGTGGCTGTGAATAATCAGGCATGCACACCACTATATGTATGGCTGTGAATAATAGGCACGCACCACTCCCTTAAGTGGCTGTGAAATTCATAATTCAATGTGCACCAGGGCTAATGTCCACTGTCGTTAGCAGGCAGATCCTATATAGACTTTCCTAGTCCTTTTTCATCATATAACATGCCTCAATTTTCAAACATTTCTCACAAATATTCATCATTGACTCATGTGAAGTTTCTAAAACAATTTCAACATAAAGATTTATATAGATAACATGAATTTAAGGCAATAAACAAGATAAAGGAATTCTATCTACTCACAGATCAATAGCCCAAGGGGAAATCTTAATTCTCCAGAGCCACAAAGCTGGAGGGGAATTCCTTGGAATAATCTAACACCACAACCACAATCATATAATTGTATATTAGCTTCTAACATGGAGGATTTATCCTAATCATACTCAAACTCCCAAAATCCCAAATTATCTAACCTAGGGTTTAAGTTGAACCCCCAATCTAACAAGAATTCGAAATCTTTAGGAAAGGAAGGAGGGAAGATATTAGAAATTACCCTAGGGAAGCCAATGAGGGTGAAAAGGAAGGTAGATCCACGAATTTATCCCCCTTCAAGCTTCAAAGTCTTCAATGAAGTTGTAGAGAGAGAAAGAGACGAATTTGATGATGGTTGGAGTTGATTTTTGTGTTTAATGCATGTTTATAAGTAGTTAAAGTGAAATAAGTTGATGGGGAAGGATTACGATAAAGTTTGGGTGAGTTTAGAGGGAGAAAGAGACGAGTTTGGAAGAGAAGAGAGAGAAAATGTCAAGAAAATGAGAGAGAGAGAGAGAGAGAGAGAGAGAGCATCCCAGATGTATTTATAGACGGCTGGTAATCGATTACAACTCCTTGTAATTGATTACCAAGAATCCAGAAATTGTAATCGATTATAAGCCTGTGTAATCGATTATCAAAGAGCATCAAGAACCTGAGAACCCATTCATCCATATGTAATCGATTACAAGTGAAGAAAACTTTATTTTCGTAAATCATCAGTCACTGGTACCCTTGTAATCGATTACAATAAGGAAAAATGCAGCATCAGAACACCTCAGAACAGACTCACAGCTTGGAGACATGGGTATCATACACTTATTTATATTTCTTAACTTTAAGTTAAAAGCTTTAAAACATATATATAAATAAGGAAATACCCCCCATTTGGATTCAATAAAAATATCCAAAAATTCAAAATCCTTAGGATTCAAAATCCAACTTTTGGGTTTTAGTTCACTTCTCCAAAAGCTCACATTTCTATAAACTGGTGGGCTGAAATCGAAGGGTTTACCTATTCCCAAAAATTCATTAAAAATCCCTCTTCAACTTCTTGATGTCCAGGAAACCATTACCAGGACTTTTGATGTTAAGAAAATGCCTCAGTCCTATAGCCTTCCAAGGAGGCATATGGTTCAGATTCAGAATTTTCAAGACATGATATCGACAGATCACTGCAACTCATACTGGGGTATTACATAAGCAGCCTTTTCCTTTGTCCGATCCCATATTCCATCACGCACCACACTATGGTGGCTATGTAGTTAATCATCTGAGATGTATCAAGGCTAACATATACTGCCGTTAGCATGCAGATTCTATCATAGGCTTTCCCAAATATTTTCCTTTATCGTCATACATACTATTCTCTTTTCTTTTCAAGTATAATAATTAACATAGATTTACATAAAACATATCATCATCTCATGCAAAATTTGAAAATAATTTCATTTAAGGAAGGACTTTCTCATCATAATGCATTGAAAACTAATAGAATTCCAATATAAACAAACAATTACCAAACTTTCTCGAAAATCCATTCATTAAAGAAAAATAAAGGCTTTAACATTATAATGTTTCGAAATATTAATAGAATTTCATAGCTGTCTAATATATATTCAAACAATTAGCAAGATTCACCAAATTCCTTTCATTGCCTCATGTGATCATTTTGAATAAAACATATAACTAGGATCTAAATCATAATTCCATGATATACCAAATCATTTGCATATATATTAAATAAATAAACTAGAAAACAAGCTAAGGATAAAGTATCTACTCATAGAGTTAATCCCAATAGTGGAATCATGGAGCCAAGAATCTAACCTCCAGCGAAATATACCATCACAAATATGGTAATTCAATTCAACATTAGTCATTGAGGCCAAGGATTAACCTAAATTACTCTCAGGTATCAAAATCCCCAATTCTTTTAACCTAGGGTTCTCCAAGAACTCATTAATAGAGAAATAATCCATATTCATAAGAAAGAAAGAGGAAAAGAGTTTAGAGATTACCTTTGGAAAAAAAAAAGAGAGAAGAAAGGATTGGAAATCTTTGTGTCAACTCCCCCACCTTCAAGATCCCACAAGATTGATGTTGGGGAGAGGCAAGAATAGAGATTAAAGAAAGAATTTGGTGTTATGTAAGGAAGCAAAAGTGTAATTTGATGAAAAGATTTGATTCGGGAGTGATGGTTGATGAAGAAAGGTGTTTTAGAGATAAAGGAGAGAGTTTAAGGGATAGAGAGAGAGTAAAAATCGCAAAATGAAGGATGGAGGGAGAGCATGTTCTG
This sequence comes from Pterocarpus macrocarpus, assembly GCA_031439585.1. Classification (NCBI taxonomy): domain Eukaryota; kingdom Viridiplantae; phylum Streptophyta; class Magnoliopsida; order Fabales; family Fabaceae; genus Pterocarpus; species Pterocarpus macrocarpus. The sequence continues at coordinate 19,421,731 of CM062517.1, read as the reverse complement.
GCCTTATATAGCCTCGTGGTAATCGATTGCAACTAGGAAAAACTTAGTATGTGGGTATATAGAGAGACTTGTAATCGATTACAGGCCTTGGGCAATCGATTACTAACTCAGAAACTTGGTTTTCTCCTCCTGTAGTCCTTTTCCAGGTTAATGTTCTCTTTAATTCTACCCTCTATTAACTTTAAAATATAAATATAAATAAGGAAATACCGCCCATTAGAATTCAATAAAAATATCAAACAAATCCAAATTCTTAAGAATCAAAATCCAACTTTTGGGTTTTAGTATAATTTTTCGAAAACTTGTGTTTTAATAAACTTTTGGGTTGAAAATGAAGGGGGTTACCCATTCTCTAAAATTTGTTAAAATTGCCCTTTAACTCATTGATATCTAGGAAATCATTACTGAGATTTTTGATCTTATGAAAATGTCTTAATCCTATAGTCCTTCAAAGAGGCATAGGGTTTAGATTTAGAATTTTTAAGATTCAATATTGATAGACAGTTGCAACTTGCATTGCGATAAATTCATGTGCATAATTTCATGAAGCCTCTAGATTATTATTTTAAATTATGGTAATTTATCAAGTTAATTAAGCTAGTAAATGCATAAAATCATAAAATTATAACTAAAAGCCAAGTAAATTAATTTGGCTGAACCAATACTAATATAAACTCTCTCTAATTATGTTACCAAAAGAAATTCTCTTTGTAACATTTTGAGCTCTTAGGGTAGACCAACATAGAAGGAAGTTCGAGCTCGAGGTAAGGACAAAACTGTAAATAAGCAAATCATAGAAAAAGAAAGGGTAAAATCATAATTATTAGACCCCAACGGTGTAATGTCCGAGAAATTCTATCCTTAACAACCGAGTTATTCGGTTTTTATCGAGTAAGGGAGTTTAATCAGAACTTGATTAAACATTTACTTAAAGCCAATCAAATGTAATTTAAAAGGATTAGGCTAGATAGAATTAGATTAGGAGCATAGAAAACCCCCACAAAAAAATTTCAAACCAATTTACCGATTTAAGAGAAATCGGTAAGATTTTGGAATTTTAAACTGTCGGAACCGGATTAGTAGAATTTTTCTATGAATGCCCTAGAATCAACGGCTAAGATTTAGCCAAATACTCCCCTAAGTGGCGCCCAGACAGCCCTTGATGATGGGAGGTAAACCAGATTTTATGAGTAAATTAAATCCACCAATCACATGCTTTCAACATTCAATCATCTCACCTTTTTCTCTCTTTTTCTAGTCCAAAATTTCGACCAGCCAGCAGCCCTTCTCAAGTGCTGAAGCTCTTCTCTTTCTCTTTTCTTTACCTTCATCTCCACTCCATTCTCATCCACCCTCAAGCCCCATCACAAATTACTTGTATCAAAGACACACAAAATCAGCACAAACTCTACCACACAAGGTAGGAAATCCTACTTCTCCTCTTGTTTCTCTGATTTGGGGCTGCATGTTGGGCATGCATAATCTGAGATGTTGGTGTTTTATAGAGTGATGATGATGTTTTATGACTGATTTTGCATGTATGTTGTGATTAAAATTGGATTTGGGGGCAAATAGCTTGAAGGAAGGAGATAAACCTAGAAGCAGGATAGGGTTTCCCTCGGCGGTCCATACAGCGGAGTGTACGGCTCCGCCTACCACTGTTTAAATTTGATGAAACTATTTTTAAATGAAACTAGACATTCAGGGCTTTCTATACATATATCATAATAGGCCATTGGATTAGTATAGAATTAGTTATGAATTTTTGAAGTTAGACCTAGAAATCTGGATTCTCACTCGGGCAGTATAGGTTGAGAAGGGTGTAACTCACCCTATACAATCTCAAATTAAGTGAAACTAAATTTTTTTGAAATATAACACATTAGAAAATATCTCATAAAAATTTCAGAATTTAACTCGTTTTCATTTGCTCCCAGCACATCAATGAAGTTGGCTTAGATTTAAACTAGCCTAGAACAGGATAGCCCAGTAGGGTAATGTTTCGAGACTCATAACTCAAAATCTACTTAGGAAAATGACAGGAAACTTAATTCATTTTAAAGCTTGTTGTGTTAGCTTCATTTTGGTATAAAATTTGCATGATTTCACCTATTTTTCGATTTTTAGTGAATTTTATTCTATAGGAACCTAATTCTAGCTAAGAACAGGATATGCTTAGATAAAATGTTTATATCTAAAGTTATACAACTCAAAATGAGATGGGACTAAAGGGATTAGAAACTAGACATATAAGACTGTAACATATCCAAAAATGAGAATTAAATGAGTTGAATTGAATACAAATTGGAGCATGCCAAATTTGGGCAGAACAGGGAAGAACAAGCTGAAACTTTATTGATGCTTGATTTGCAATTGTTGAATGATGCTATAAATGTATATACATATTTGCTGGTCTATACTAAAATTATTAGTTGCGCAATTGTACTGATTGTCTGGCACTATTCATGGAGAAGCGGACTGGATCCGTTATACTACCGAATTTTTGGTAAGAAGTTCATATGTTGTGAAACCTTATGATAGCTTGAATGCATTATATTCAAAGAGTCAAGCTAGGTATGTATTCATTTCATGATATTATAAACAATTCCATATCACTTGGGCCAGCCCCGGAATAAATTGAAGGGAATAGATCAGTGAGAAGGTCGGGGAAAGTAAACTCGGCCATCCTGTATAGGAAAAAGCTCGGTCTTGAAAAGTGGACTATTACCCAGGAGTATATGGCCAATGACTCCCAGGGGACCAAGGATGGAAATAAGTTATAATAGGCGAAAGCCTCCAAGAATAAGATGCATGTATTCTTTTTATCGCACATGCATATGTACAGTGTAATGCTCCTTTATTGATTGTTTTAGATCCCTATTCATTATTCTTGATATGTTATTGTTCCACCGTGAGTACTGTTTGAGTACATTAGTGTATCTGTTAACTAAAATTGAATTTGTTTCGGTGCATGCTTTATAAACAAGTACTTAAGTTAAATATTACTATTTTACCGCACTATTTGAAAAATATTACACGACCGAAACAACTGGAAATGACTGCGATGACAGATGTATAGAAGCTAGAAATTTCTACTAAGAAATATTTATTTCTCACCCTATTGTATGTTCCGCGTCATTCTCAGACCATGGAGCACGCAGCAACCGGGGTCCTATTCATTGAGTTTCCCGAGCTTCACATCCACATCGACCCATTTCTAGATTCTGTATATATATCTGGTAAGTGTCAGTTTCATTTGTATTTCTTCTTTTAGAGGGACTTCGCCGTACCACTTATGCACCCATTATTTGACCCCTCGGTCCCATATATTGCCATACCCCTTCATATGGCCCATCCATTCGCATCTCCTCCCGGCCGATGGCGGCAACACGAACACCGGCCTGACCTTAATTCCGTGGCCTCACCTTCGCCCCCGCGCCATGCGATGTTGTCGACCTCGACCTCGGAGGAGGATTCGTCCGAGGCGGCTAGTTTTTCATCATCCTCCGCCTCCAAGACCTTGTGGACATCCTCAATGACGCCATAGCGTGAGCAATTCCTTTCATCGGACTCTGTTTTTAGATAGCGTGCATCTTTGTAGTGGGGTTAGTTATGCAGAACGACCCTGTTTTGGCGATGCAGGGTCATGGTTGGATGGGTAGATATTAGGAATGTACATGCAATGTCCCATGGGGACCATTTAGGGTATTGTTCATAGAAACTGGCCGTCTTGTTTTGTATTAGCGGCCTCATTTTGTCACCATGTATCAGTTTGACGAATTTAAAAATCGGATATATGTATTCGTTTATGATGCCTTTTGCAGTAGTTTTGTCCTGATTGTATTTTTATTTTTGTTAAGTTATTTACAGTTTACCGATTGATTAGTATTTATTCTGCTGTCATGTAGGAGATTTTGTTATGCGATCAAGACTTCTTATGCAAGTAATCAATACTAATACAGAAAATAGAATTTAATCAGTATTACATGTAATCTCTTATCAGATAAATTATTATGACTTAAGCATAGTACTTTATCTGGTAAGATGTTACAAACGGCAAAGTTGTAATTATGGATTTATAGTTGTCAAGAGGGGCATCCATAGAAAAATCCCCATTTTTGAAGTTTTGTGGACCTCATGACACCGGTAGATAACAAAAATATATGTAATAACTTTAAATTGAGATTTTCTATCCATATTTATTGAATAATAGTACGGGATTACTCACACAATGTTATAGTATTTCATGTAACTTAGAAAAGCCGAATTGATAGCTGGACACCTTGAATTTATCTTCAAAGGGGCTATATTGTTTTTGGGCTGACAAACCCAGGGAATAATCCCACATAGACTTGATAGATGTAACACCCTCTGTCATATAAGTTATGCTCGAGTCATAGAGTTATATTTAGAGGTTGCTATGGTGTTATGGAAACTTATAACTTGAGAAAAAAATATAACATATGGCCTTGACAAAATTGTTTTTTATTACTAAATAAGGGTTTACAATTCCAATTATTTGAAAAATACATATATAATTTGAAAATACAATACTATGCAAGATATAAAAACCATTATACACAATAGGTCTCACTCTACATCCGACACTTTACACTTGAGTCAGAATCCTTAGTACTGGACTCAAGTAATCCACACTCTACAGTTCGTAGAGGTCCTGAAGCTCTGTAACCACTTGAAGTATGTTCTTTGTACTGAAGTATTTACAAAAATGCACAAATAGGTAATGAGAATCTAAGATTCTCAGTACATACATTCAATTCGCTAAGTATTCAAGTGTTATTGTAAGTATTCTAGCCTCTTTGGTTTATTATGAAAAGGTGGACAAACACACATAGGTTCAATTTTAAGTTTGAAAATATCTTTCTTGAAGTGAGTTACTTTTAGCAATCATTTAGCACTTTCTAGAATAGGTACAAGAGCAGTAATAATAAAATTTCTAATCATAATACTAGTAGCTATATAGCATAATAATATGATGGGATGTGCATATGTAGATGCACATAAACTAAATCATGCAAGTGCATTTATCTTTCTTTAGCTTTCTTTAATTTTTACTACCCTTAGGTAGCCTAATCTAGGAGTGAGTTCAACTCGTAATTGTCGTCACGTAGTACTCATCCATAAGGGGACCCATATGCCTCTAAATTGGAGGGACTTAGCTGGTCAATTGCCTCCAACGTAGAGGGATCCAAAAGTTTTAGCTGCCTTCACAGAGAATGACCCAATAATTATCTCCAAGTAAAGGGACCCACATCTTATCTGTTTAATGGTCTTCATAGAGAGGAATTCAATAACTAATTCTAAGTGAAGGGAGCCACATATCTTTATGTTTATATACTTTAGTGATTCATATACTTATATGCATTTCTTTGTTAAGAGAATATTATCATATCAACACGCCATACTCACATGTATCTCATACATGAGAGTGGTAACATAAACTTTTGCACATGCCTCATGACTTAGTTTTCAAAATATTCTTGCATGCATAATGTTAGCATCCAATTTTTGAATGAGCTTCAAAAAAAAAAAAAATCTCTTTACTTTATTATTATTTTTTAGCATTTTATTGTAAACACCATGATTAAAAAAAAACCCTTTTGTTGCAATTTAAATTTGAATCTCCCATTTTTTATTCTCTCTAAATTCGCTTCTTCTTATTTCATACTCTATTTATTTTCTGTTCTCTTTTGTTATTGTATTTTTTTAATAAAATTATAACAATTGAAAAAATAAAAAAATAAATGAAACAATTCCTTAACACAAAAAAAAGAAGAAAATTTTTGATAAAATCTCAATCAGCTGAAAGCCGTAATCTTTTTGGTTAAAAAAAAATGTTTTAGGCCAACCCAAATCTCAATAATCCAATTTTTATTGAAAAAAAAAAGGAATAAAGTAAAAATCATCATCTGACAAAATTAAAAAAAATAAATAAATTTTCGACCAAAAAATGAAATAAAATAAAATAATCAGTAAGTTGAGCAACTTGCACAGTTTGTGCGGTGCAAGAACACTATAAAAAGGAGAGGGCAGAAGCCAAAAAACACAGAGACAACTTCTTTGAGAGACAGAAATCGAGGTAGAGGAGCGAAAAAAGTAGAGGAAAAAATAACACAGTGTATAGAATTTCCAGGCAAGGAGGAAGTACATAGGAAAAGAAGAAGAATTGGAAATCAAAGAACAACCACTCGCTCAACAGGTATAAAAATCAACCATTCCTTATTTCAAAATTTAGAAATCATGGGCTTTACATCCTGTCATGGTTCATAACATTTCAATAACTTCTTGTAGATTCAAAACAAAGAACGCAAAGGCAACATCAGTGAATAAATATTCAAACAGTTACTCACACACAATACAAGTGCATTTGCACACATAATACGCCTCAGTTTCTGATTTCTCAATATCTACAAAAGCTAAAATAAATAAATAAAAGAGAAAGAAGAATCAAAGCCAAAAAAAAAATAAAAAAATTAGGGCATGTTGCCCACCAAACATAGTCCAAAAACTAGAATGTTAAACAAACTACTGAGCAAATTGTTGCAAACTAGCCATCCATAGTTGAACTTCTAAACCAATAGATTAAAAACAAAGAAAAAAGGCTTAAACTTCAAACCCAGCAACCGATTTGCTATCACCAAGACCAGACCCAAAAGTTGCTGCTATCTCTGCCATGGGTGGCCCTCCCTCACTGCTATTCTTTGACACACCAGCTGCGTCATGGTCTCCCCCACTGCCATCCATTGCCACCATAGCAGATAACCCCGTGCCAGCTTCTTTCCCTGCAATGATACCGTTGTCTTCATCCCCTCTCTACTCATGTTACGATTTCGATGTAGTTGCAAACCCCCCATCCTCTGCCTCCATGAAACTTTGCTGCTACACACCCCCAGGGAAAAGAACCCAGCAGCTTCTCTCTTTCTTAACATGCTCAACTTTTGCGTTCGGAGCACTGCTACATAGCCTGAACTGTTGCCTGAAATTATTGTGCCAGAATGAGATGGTTGATGACATGTGTAATTATTACTTTTTAAAAACAGATCAAAACTATTTTAAGGAGGAGAAAAATTTACTTGTGGTACATTCCGAAACTAATGAGCGGCAGGCTGAGGTTACAATTTTCATTATCAAAACCCCTTTCTTGTTTTCTTTTCTTCTCTATTTTGAAATACAATTCTTATTGTTCAGTGATGAATGCTTATTACAAGCTAGAACTTTGAACATGATTCAAAGCCTCTCCATCCTTTCTGCCTTTCTTCATACTGCCATCACGAAATTCGATTCTTATGCCACAGAGATTGCCAACAATTTCTTCTAGGGACAAAGTAGAAGTAATTAGCAAGAGAAATCTTTAGGTTGAAATACTGATTAATTAGCATTCTAATCATCTTCTACAAATTGCCCATAGATATAAGTGCAAAGTTAAAAACTTTTGAAGAGTCTTAAAGGATTTATATAGCCTTTGAACTGACCTCACCAAAGATTCTGAAGAGACTAAAAACAAGAGAATAAATTAATTGTGATGGATCATTCATGGGATGCTTTGCGGCATATAACCTCTATTATGAATGTCTTCGATGGTGGCGTGATAGTGTTTGAGGCAACCCTATTTTTGAACTTTTGAGGAGTATTAGAGTCTCTCAGATTTAATGGAAAAAGAACAGAAGACAAATAGAGGACAGAACTGAGGGGAAAAAAAAAGAAAAAGAAATGAAATGAGCAAAGAGAGAGACAATGAGAAAATATGTAACTTCCACCTAATTTGCCATGTGTGTAGGGCACACATAATTCGGGTAGTTTCTTGGGTTGAATAGTTCCTTTTGTTAGGTTGTTTTTATTCTACCTTTTAATTTTTATTTGTTGATAAGTGATGAGCCAAGTGTTTTGTTGCTCAACGCAATTCTCTTTCTCTTTCATTCTAATTTTGGGCTGCATGTTGATAGTATAGTACAATTTTATTCTTTGCACTTTTATTTTACATTTTATATGTTTGTTTTAACATACTTTTATTTTACATGTTGATTAACATTCTAATTTTCATTTTATGTTTCTCTCAAGTAGTTTGGTTTATTTTTACATATTTACTCATTTGTTCATACTTTTTTATTTATGTTGACTTACTTATTTATCTATCACTTTAATTTGTTTCTTTTTTTTCTACTTTTCTTTTTCTATAATATTAATCCGTTATTTTTTTTCCTATTTCATAGAAGAAAAAATAATAAAATAAATAGATAAACAAGATAAAAATAATTTCCTTTAATATTTCATTTGAAATTTTGTATCAATAAAATAATTTGAAATTGGTCGACGACGAAAAATCAGGAGAGAATCGGGGCATTGATTAACCACACTTTTCCTAATATTCTTGAGGCTTTATATTAGATTTTATTAGGAGCACTGATAGGATATGACTTTAACTACGTAATAAAATAAAAATATGTTTTCAATTATATAAAAATAAATAAATGAGAATAGTAAACAAATTTGTTAAATCTGAATGTTATAATCAATTTTTTTTTTCAAAAAAATATATTATTAATTTAAAGAAATGACTATGATAATTCATTTTGATTTATCATTCTATTTAAAATAACATAATTTGAAATTGACTAATGACAGAAATATTCGGAGAAGGTCAAAGTACTGATCAATTAAACTCTTCTTGAAACTCTTGAGGCTTTATTAGATTCTGTCAGGAGCGTTGGTAGGATTCAACATTAATAATAAATAAAAATAAAATACATATTTCTTTTCATTTTAAAAAAATATTATTATAAATTTATATAAAAAAAATACATCTTTAAAAATGAAATCAACTAACATACAGTTATTTTTTTAAAGAACTACGTAGCTTTGAGTTCCTCATTACACCAGAGAATACGTAGGAGTGCAAATTAAGCCAAAATTAATTTTCTCAATTTCTTTATTCCATTCGTCAATAACTATTGTATCCTTATTTGTCCTAAAAATAAAATAAAATAATTTTTTGAATTAAAATGTATCTTTTTCTTAAAAATAAAAAAAATCTAAAAGTACTAATAAAAAATAAAGTTTTTCCATTTTTTTATGATTAATTAGTTCTTATCAATCTTGTATTTGGAGAGTAAAATAAACATTATCAGAGCTATTAGTTTGCACAACTTACTTAAGGTAACCGTCTAAAGGACGGATGTATCAACGATGCAGTAGGATTAAGTTCCAAACCTTCCCTGTACATAATTGACTCTCGAACTCAAATCTGGTTCTTGAAAGCCATTTTTCTTTTCTTTTTTAAAAAATAATGTAAAAAAGTTTTTCCAATAGTATTCCATTCTAAAATAAATATTGGTAACGATTCCATTGAACTATTTCTCATCGACTTAATCTCCATTACCCATTACCCTTTTTCCATCTGTTAATTTTCCATCCGCCATTTTTCGTTTTTCATTTGCATTTTTTTTACTCTTTATCATTTTCACTGTCCCATCATGATCCCGGTTGTGATACATCATTTCCATGTACAAAGCATATAAACACTCATAGCATTCACATGCTTCTACCAAAAATTCAGCAGTATAACAGCTAAAATATAAGGCTTTCCAATATACAAATAGTTAGTCAGTCCCAGTAATCAGAGTTCAGTAACATCAATATATCAATATCATATCATTTTTTATAAGAATTTTATATATGATTCAACCTTTTTGCTCTTTGTAGTCTACGGAACTTCTAAACCTTGAAGCTTATCAAGTTGTTTTATTTTCCTCAAGCCTGCCCTATTCTTCTAAAACTCACTAAAATTCCATTTTAATTTATTTTAATCTAGAAATTAAGTAGATTATAGCCCTATTTGTCTACTTCTAAACCTCTTTAGTTTCACTAAATTTTGAAGTGTATAACTTGAGCTATTAAAGTTTTACTTAAGGTTGTCCTATTTTAGGATAGAATTGCATACTTAAACTTAGAAAATTAGTAAAAATCCATCTTCCATCAATTTTATTCGAAATTTACACCTAAATGTCGCTATTTGGACTTCTTTCAATTCCAGTAAGTTTCATTTTAATTGGGTATCTATAGCTAGAGTTATAAGCTCGTCAATTGAGCTGCCCTATTTCCACCCAAATAGACCATAGGTCAAATGCAAGAAATTTTTGGGGAAAATTCACTTGTGATCTAATTCTAAAATTTTTATGGCATAATTTTCTATGTATTAGCTTATTAAGAAATTTAGTTTCACTTAATTTGAAGATATATAGGGGCAAGTTATGCCCCTCACATCAAACATTCATCAGGACAGAGAATGAAATCCATCAGCCAACTTCTAAAAATCATAACTAATTCATTTTTAATCCAATGATCTTATAATTTATATCGCTAAATTGCTCTTGAAGTCTAGTTTCAGGTAAAATTAGTTTCACTCAAATTTGAGCTTTGTATGTTGAGTTACGAGCTCTCCTATATGGATGATGCCCTAGGTTTTCTTCCACCAGCTTTTCTATTTTGTACGTCTCTTGCTCTTTTGATTAAATCTTCAATTTAAATAAATTTTTCCTATCTTAAATCACTAGAAAGGGATCATATAAACATCATACAAGATTAAATACATGATGACATAGAATTCATGTTAGCTATATAACCACACAAGATATCAAATAACTAAGAATTTAAACTACCTATTTTAAAATTCTTGAAACTATGGAAGTAACGAAGACAGGAGCAACATCCTAGCTTTGTTTCAAACCCACCAATAGCATTTAAGTCACAAACTTATCTAACAAGCCAACCCAACTTAAGTTACAAGCCTTTCTTTTTCCCCTTTGAAATTTCGGCCACCTCCCCCTATCCTCTCCATCTCCATCTTCTTCTTCTAGACCTCCATGGCTATGAGCTTCAAGTTCATAATTGATGGCTTTGTTGGCCGCAAAACTTCTTGCTTCTTTATGAAAATCAATCATCACCTTATTCTCTACAAAATCCTTCTATCAATTTGATAATCAAACATCAAATGAAAATCAATTTTAACTCTTTATAATTCATTAAGGTCCATTTTGTTCTATTATTTGCCAACATGGAGAAAGTATCACCACATCAACTACTTAATAGGCCACATGTTCATCTTTGTTAAGTTTAAATGTGGAGAATTAATATATAATTAACTATCGCACATTTAGAATGGTGAGAAACCTTAGATTGACTTTTTTTTCTTTTTTTATTAGGTATTATTTTTTGACAAGGACCAATTTATGAGTTTTGTCAAAAGAAAAAAATTAATATAACTGATTTTTTTTATTTATGGAGAAAATAAACTATGCCTCCTATTATTAGACTATAATAGGTTTTCATATATCCTATACACTAAATTGGGTTTACTTTTAAATATTTTAAGGCAATGTTTGAATAACTAATGATCAATAGAACAGAATGAAATATAATGGAATGAGTAATGTTTATTTGATCCTTGAAGTTACATGTGTGCTTCACTTTAGTCTTTAAAATTAAGAAATTAATGATTTAGTCCTTAAAATTGCAAAAAATGATTCAAGTTAGTCCTAGGATGATATTCATAAGAACTAATTTAAATTATTAAAAGGACTACTTTGAGTAACTTTTTGCAACTTCAGGGATTAAATCATAAATTTCTTAATTTTAGAGAATAAAATGAATCACACATACAATTTCAATGATCAAAATGAATATTTATTCATTATGGAATAAAGTGAAGTAGAGTGATAAGAAAAATAAAGGGATGTGATGGAATCTTCAATTCCATTCCATCCACTTTTTTTGGGAAAACGTTACTTGTACTCACTTTTGGGACACATTATAAATGCACAACGATAGAGAAAGATACAAAGTAGTGAGTGTTGAAAAAAGAGTAAAGATTTACATTAGTTTTTGAAGTTGTAGGTGGGTTTTACTGTAATTCCTGAAATTAAGGAATTAACTGTTTGGCCTATGAAGTTGTAAAATTTGGGGACTAAAGCGACATACGATTCACAACTTCAACGACTAAACACTTAAGAGTTTAATTGCTAGGTTCAGTCTGTGGTGAGGAGGTTTAGTTTGTGACCAACTTGGTCACTGATATTATTATAATAAAAGTCAATATTAAGATAACTTTTTTACCCTTGTTGTAACGTCCCGATTTCCGACCTCCTTACACACATTTTTCGATTTCCGACTTTGTCAATACACTGGCTAACTTTACCTATTTCCGACCTCATTTCACCGAAATGGTCACAGCTCCAGCTTCCGACTTCATCTGGATTGTTTTCCACGACTTCCGAGTTTAACCTTCAAGTCCGAACAACATGGAGTGATTCCTGATTTCCGACTTCATGTTTCAAGAAAATATACCCGGTTTCCGATATCATCAAGTACACTGCATATGAAATACCGACTTCCGGGTTTAAGAACTTGGGTTTGATAATGTGATTTTGACTTCCCGAGTTCCGATATCCGATCTTATTCCCTGGAGCTTTCCATCTCTGCTGGCGTTCCCGAGTTTGAATGGAGAGTTCCGAGATTATATGATTGCAAGCTTGAAAACTTCTGACCTCCGACCTTACGTCCAAGTCTCGAAATAAACCAGACAAGATTTCCTTAAGTCACAAGCAAGAGGGACGAGTTCCGACATCCGCCCAGCTCAAGCAAATTGTCACGAGTTCCGATCTCAAGCATGTTAATACGAGTTCCGAGATCAAATAGAGTGGAAGCGAGTCTCAGTTTGAGGGACGACGGGGAGAGTAATTTGGCCACATCAGTGGGAGACATGGCCGAACTTCAATCACAAAATTTCAACCAATTAACACTCATAATTCCAATTACCCCCATGTATTTAAGTCAGTCTCTCCCCCTCATTTCTGACTGATCTACGCCTCCTTCTCTCCCTCTTGTTCCAGCCTCCTTCTTCCCTTCTCTCAATCAATTCCATTACTCCTTCAAGCTTAGCAAGGTTCAAATACTCCAAGTTTCAGCACTCAGCTCAAATCACACTCCAAAGAGGTAGGATTCTACTTCTATTCTTGAATTCCTTGCACTATGATTGCATGAGATTGAACTCTTCTTTATGTATTTGATGAATTATTGGATGTATTATGATGGATTATGATGAATTATGATTAAATTCATAGGAGATTTTGAATTAGAATTATGATTAGAAGGAGAAAATTAGAAGAAATGGATGGGTTGGGATGCTGCCTGAGTGAGAATTCCACGGTAGTCCGTACGACGGAGTGTATGGCGCCGCCTACAGCCGGTTAAATCCAATGAAACCATTTTTAGATGAAAGTAGACATTCAGGGCTTTCCATAGACATATAATATAAAGCCATTGGATTAGTATTGAGAGAGATATGAATTTTTTAAGTTTGACCTAGGAACCAGGGTTTTCATTCGGGCAGGGTGACTTATGGAGGGTATAAGTCGCCCTATACAACCCCAAATTGAGTGAAACTAATTTTGTTAGAAAGCTTACACATAGGGGAACATCCCAATATAAAATTTCGAGTTTGTTATGGCACCAATTGATCCCAGTGGTTCGAGAAACTTACTATATGTCCAATCCAAACCAAAACAGGGTAGTGCATGAAGGTCGACTTTCAGGACTTATAACTCGAGGTGTACTTAAGTAAATCAAGTGAAACTTGTGGCAAATGAAAGGTTGTCCTGTCAGCTTCAATATGAGACCAATTTTGTATGATTTGAGCTTAGTTTCGATTTTTAATGAATTTATACTCCAAGAGTGTAATTCGGGCTAGTGGCTGAACAGGTTGAGGTAAGATTTGAATATCTTGAGTTATATGGATCAAAATGATATGGGATCAAAGAGGTTAGAAAGTAGACATATAGATCTATGACATATCCAAAATTTAGATTCAAATGAGTTGAATAGAAATAAAGGTGGATCATATGAAATTCGGGCAGAACTGAATAAATGGGCAAAAGTGACCCAATTGATGATTTCACAGGTATTAGTAAAACATATAAGGTATGAGTTGAGAATTGCCAGTTTGACCTTGATATATATGTGTTAAATTGATTATATGGCTATGATTGAATTATGTGAAAGTGGCACTATTCATGGGGAAATGGAGTCCGATTATCTTTGCAGTTCTACTTATGAGTTTATGAAATTAGGAATGTTTACATGCAAGGATAAATCTGAAGATGATATGAGTTATCAAGGATGAATTAAAGTATGAATGGGTATATAGAAACCCTATATTCAAGAATGACATAAGTATGAGATGAGGTATATGTAAGTAAAGGACAAAGCATATGTATGAGTGGCGGTGAGAATCCAGAAGAGGTTACTGGGCCTTTATATGTCACGACTATGTACGTGAAGATCATGTGTGCAATAACATATGAAAATAAACGAAGTATAGGTACATTCAGTATGACTATGCATAACCATGTATGAGAAGGAAAAGACATGAGTATATTAAATGTGAATCCCTTCACTTGGAGGCAGTTAATTGAGATCCCTCCTGAAAGCGATTAAATGATAGAATGTGAATCAGCCTGACCTGGAGGAGCGATTAATTGAGATCCTCCCACCTGAAAGCAGTTAAAAGATAAAGATATGAATCCCTTCACTTGGAGGTAGTGCACTTTGAATCCCTCCTTGTGAAGGCAGCTAAATAAGATAAAGATATGAATCCCTTCACTTGGAGGCAGTTGCATTTTGAATCCCTCCCTGTGAAGGCAGTTACCCTCTACCTTGGAGACACGTGGTCATATGAGATCCCTCAATCTTGAGGCACGTGACCAGAAGAGATCCCTTCAATTAGAGGCACGTGACCAAAATGAGATCCCTCCAAGACTAGAGGCACGTGAATCCCCTTATGGGTGAGTCGGTATGACGATGTCCGCAGCCGACGTGGTAGCCCACTCCAAGGCGGACTACCAAAGAGGCGTGAAAGCACCCTAGGGACGGCAATACGTAATGCCTAGGTGTGCCAAGTAAAAGCTAAAGATTAAAGACTAAAGACTAAAGATTTAAGCTTATGCAGGCACCCCACTCACATGAGGCATGGCATCGACCCAGCTAGTGTAAGTATAGGGGACAGAACTTACATGAGGTATGGCATGACCCAGCTAGTGTAAGTACCAAAGGAAGATCCCACATTCCTAAGGAACGTGACATGGCGATCACGCTCTGATGGGGTATGACATGGCGATCGTAATCTAGAATGTGGCACGTAAAGATTTTATGATGAAAAGAGAGACGAAGAAAGAGAAGCACATTTTATGTATATGCTTAAATTTAAGGGCAAGTAAAGCCATGGGCAGATTTTATGTGTTCAGTATATTGGTATTAATGTATTCTTAGTATGTTTCAGTTATTTATGTGCAGGCGTTATGTTCCTAGTAGATTAATGCTATGTGCGTTCTTATATATTACAGTTATTATTCATGATATAATTCATGAGTTAATTTTGTATAGGCTTTCCCAAATGACAAGTCTACGAGTAAAACCGAACCTTTGCTTCGGACATTATATTTTCAAACTGTAAAATTAAACAGTTTACACAACATGTTCACCTTTTTCAAAATAAACCGAAGCAATTGGAGATGACAACGATGACATTATTTATGATACTTAGAGAATCCTACTGAGAATTTATGATTCTCACTCCTATTTCCGTGTTGTCTCCAGATAGTTTCAGAAGTTTAGGGGGCCAGAAGTTCTTGTCTGACAAGGTCCGCTCAGGTAACAGTAACAACTCCAGGGTATGGTACTATGACTTAAGCATAGTATTGTACTTGGGAGGGTGTTACACTTGTCATCAACCTTCCTCCTTCTATCTCTTCTCTTGCCCCCAACCTTGCAGCACCACTTTCTCCGACTATTACACACAATCTTTTTCTTCAAACACCACCCTCACCTTCCAATCACACATAAATAAAATCCCGAAACCATCGACAATGAGTAGTGTTTTGTACAAGTAACTACATGGTTTACTTATTCCCCACTAAGCTTTGAACACTAAGAGAGTCATACGTATCCAAATGTGATGCACACTACTAGTGCCTTTGGCACCTAGCTCAAATAATAGATTTATAATATGTTAATTTAATTCCAATATTTCATAACATAAAACAAAACCACCAAATACTTACACAAGTCAAAGATTCATCCTACGCAATATAATTGCCCATGAAGGCGTGAACGATGCCAAATAAGCATTGGGGGGATAATGTTTTGTTTCTCTCCTAGCCCATAGTGCTCGTACCCCTTTTGCTAGCAACCATCTCATCAGCCATTAATCCTCTGGCCGATGATTACCATGACACTGACCCAAACCTCTACTTCACTTTCCGCTACCTCTGCGCCTACGTTTCCTCTGCCAGCGACCCCTTCCTCGTCATCTCTTCCTTCCTCTCCAAGGCTTTCGTTCACTACTATCCACTCATTAGGACACTTTGCAATCGTCAAGACCACTGTCAGTTAGGGTGTCCCTCTCATTTGCACCACCGTGGACATCGCCCTTGATTCGGTGAACTACCTCAACGTCCCAAATTTCCTCTTCGCGAAGTAGATGGTGCCTGACCCAAGACCTGAGGAGTGCATGGAGCACCCGTGCATTCTCCAATTCAGGGTGTTCAGGTGCGGTGGGTTCACCCTTGGCACAACCAAGCTCTAACTCACTGTTCACATTTCTTTTTCAAGTTTTTTTTTTTTTTGGTGTGTTCTAGGATGTTCATTTTCTAGATTGACACTAGATTTGTGATCTAAATATTACACCTAAGATTTTTTTTGGTATCTTAAAGTAATGGAGTTTTGCGAGTGATGTCAATACACAACCCTTTGTTGGTCGGCAGCGAGGTAGGTGTAGGCCTAAAGTGATGGTGGTTTTTGAGAGAGAATAGATAAAAAAAGAGAAAGGGTAAAATGGATAATTTACTTTTTAATAAATATTAAAATATAGATATGAGTTATTTTAGAATTATTTTTTATTATAAAAACATTTAATCTTAACCATTAGATCATATTTCAATGGTTAAGATCCAAGGACTAACGTCGTCACAAATTTATCAACGACCATAATAGAATCCATCTTAATTGATATCACTGATCATGTAAAAGAATTTTACGCTGTTATCTAATTAAAAGCCTATGTCTGTAAGATTTTTAAATTAGTGGGTAGTTGAATCAAATATTTTTATTGATATAGTAATATATAATTAGATATTTGTATAGATTGACAGTACAGACAAATTAAATCCAACAACTAATTTCTTAATTTTAGATAACACTAAAGCATGTCTACAATTTCATAAACTAAAATAAACTTTTATTTGTTAAAAAAATAAAAAATAATGAACCCTTAATCTATCACTGAAGGGTAACTAATACAAATTACTTCTTTATATATCTATACTACTATATAAAGAGATTAGAGCATTTTAACTTCCCTTTTGGTCACATTTTATTTTCCATTATTATCTCTTAATTTCTCTTAACTTCGTTTAACTTTTTTTAACTTTTATCAACTCCTCTAATTTTTAAATATTTTAAAAATAATAAAATCACTTCTTTTAAAAATAAATAAAAATAAAATTTTAAATTAATAATTTATACTACTATATAAAGAGGTTGGAGCATTTTAATTTCCCTTTTGGTCACATTTTATTTTCCATTATTATCCCTTAACTTCTCTTAACTTCTTTTAACTTTTCTTAATTTCTCTTAACTCCTCTAATTTTTAACTATTTTAAAAATAATAAAATCACTACAATTTAACTTTTAAAAATAAATAAAAATAAAATTTTAAATTAATAATAAAAAAAGTGGATGATAGGCACTTTATTCGAACGTGAATATCTCTTCTCTACCACTGTCGCCCTACCATTCGAACGCCTCCTGAACTTCCCTTCGTGGCTTGTTGTTCCATCAGGTATGCTCTTTCTTTCTTGCTTAATCTTTCATGCCGAGACCACCCTGTAGGGCCACATCTAGTTGCTTGATTGCGCTTTGATCTTTCATGAAGAGGCATTTGGTTGTGCCGTTGTGTTGGGAAGGAAGGAGCGTAAAGTAGATAGGGCTTTGATGATGGGGTTGAATGCGAGGTGATTTTTCGGTTGTATGATTTAGGTTTCCGGAAATTTTCGGGTTGCTGTGATTATTATTGTGGGTTCTGGATGTGGAGTTCTTACTCCGTCCCTGCTGAAAAAGATGAGGACATGTCTAACGAGGATGTTTAGAATAATGGCTACGGAGAGAATGTCACATGGAATGCAATGACCGAATTTGGGTAAAGGGTGTTTGGAAGTAATTTCAAAGGAATGAATAGAATGACAAAGGGAAGATAAGGTATGTAGCTCGCCAATCGAAGCTGACGACATGGCTTTTAGGCTATGTTTGAATGAGTTCCCCATTTTTTTGGGGTCTCTCCAAATTTAAACTAGTTAAACATCAAAATATGATGATGAATGAACTATTCCACTTCATCCCTTCACTTTCCTTCTATTCAATTATGAGTCACTCTCTTCCAATATCATTTATAAAATTCTCATAGTCTTAGTAAAAGTCCCTTCCTTTCCTTTCCTTAATTAAACTACTAAGTAATAGGGTGACATATCTCATTACATTACTAGTTATTTATTCCTTACCATTGTATTTAAATCTCTCAAACATTTCCTAAAACACAAGTAATATGTGGGGAATAGAACTGTAGTGGACTCTTACAAGTTACAATCTTGAATATTGTGGGGGTTTTAACTGGACTGGAGTCTCGGATGCCATCAACAATGGCTGTGGCTCATGGGGACCTTTGTTTCTCTATTCTATGCGTTCTGGGTCATTTTCACCAATTGTCTCATGGAAAAGCAAAACAGAACTCCTACTGTTGCAGTCCTTTGGTCAAATTCTCCTAGCGTCTATTTTCTCATTGGATTTGGGTCCGGATTGATGCTTTCTTGCCATAGCAAATTGATCCTTTGTTGTAAAGAATGACTAGGTTGCCTCAATCTTTCCACGTCCAGCAATGCACATCCTCACTACTGCATCCAATATTCATAGCTGATCTGCAACTTTGCTTATGTCATTTAAGGTTGCCTCAAAGAACTCCCAGGCTACTTGATTGCATCATACAATAGCTTCTTTGGAATCCCATGACTAGCCAACTGTGTTGTCTTTCTATATCCAACTGTGTTGTCTTTCTATATTTTAAGTATATTTGAGCAATTTTGGATTTGGCCAAATGTCAAGCGATAGCTAAATGCATGGAACCAATCCAAGCCAATTACGTGGATTGGACCATAATAATAATAATAATAATAATAATAATCTATTTTGAATATATGCCAATGTTATGCTGTAGGAAGGAGACATAAAGTGTGCTAGACCTGAAAGAAGAAATCCAAAGTCTTGGATATTCTTTATGATTTGCTCAGGTTTGGAGTCTAGAACAAAGTGGAAGTTGCATTTGCTAGAGAGTAGCTTCTCCATGTGTGCCAATTACAAGTGTTTCATTGATTTTAAGCGACGGTAACAGGAGCCTACAGTAGCTAAGATGAAAATACAAAACCCAAATCCATAAACCCTTTTTGCCTGTCCTGTGTCTTCTTCTATGACTAATATGGCTTTGCTTTTTCTTTGTGAGTATGTACTCCTTTTCATGATTCCCTGAACTTTCCACTGAGAATTCTCGAACAGACCTTCCAAAAGGAATTGTCCTTTGCTTCTGTGGGTTGAGGACAGAATTTGGTTATGGGGAATTGGAGAAGATGCCTGCCTTGAAGCTTCAAGTGTTGGTCACTGAAGGACCCAGCTTCAAGTGTTGGAAGTTCTAGGAGGTTTGTCTCTAGAGGAAGCACTTCCATCACCTTGATCTAAGAGATTGGATCCACTGTTTGATTAGACATTGAAGGGGTTTTCTTGTTGAAAATTGTAGTCTCTAAACAGTAGGAATCTAGCACTCTCAGAACTTGTTCTGCATCTATTAATGCAGTACAGATGAATGGCTTGAAATTGGATCCTACTAAGATATGAGAAGGTTGGAGGAAGGATAATAAGTAGTTTGGAGATAAAGAAGAGAAAGTGTCCAAGTATTTATAGAGAATGGCATTACTTAATTGCCACTGATGCTTAGGCTTTACTATATTCTCATTTTATTCGAATGTGCACTTTGGGAAGGAAGCTTTCATCTTCGATTGTCAGATTTCATGAATATGACAGAACTCATATCTGAACATATGATTGTGTGATTTATTATACGTCAGCTGTTCTGTTTTTCTTTCATTGTTGTTGATGCATTTGATAAAGTTCGAAAATTTTAGTATCAAGAATTAAATGTTAGTAGAGGAGCTGCAAGGAACTCTACCTAATAAAGTGAATGCCCGAAGTGAAGTGTGGGAAGAATTTTCTGATATGTTAAAATTTATTAGTTTAAATATTATCATTATCTTTGTTGTATTATCCTAGTTTATGCATTCACATTATATTGAAGTTCATTTACATTTTGTAGAAAAGAAAGCTCTACAAACAATTCAGAAAAAGAGACAAAATGGAGGATAGCTCCCTCTCAGAATGTGTGCATGTTTCCAATTCTATTAATGTTGATGGAGATGATTTTCAAGAGGCTGACAAGAAAAAGAAACACATAGGATCTTCAAGTAAGCGCCGACGCAAGAATTCATTCTCAGAGAAGCTAGATGTAGCTTTGAGCCTATGGATTGAAGCAATAAGTGCAAGGACAGAAGCATATAAAGCAAAAATAGAGTTAGAAAAAGCTAAGCTCGAGCTATATAAAGCGCAAACTAATCATGCCGCTAGCCGAATGCCTGATCCTTATTCTATAGAGGCATGCATGGACTTGCTGAACTCTATGGAAGATATTCCTAGTAAAATTTACAACGCTGCGTTGGTGAAGTTTATAGATAGTGACTGGAGACGCATGTTTATTAAGATGCCTTTAGCAAGGAGGAAGGATTGGTTAACATCACTTTAATAGTATTTAGTGTGTAACACGTCAATTTGTGACGTTGCAAATCCAATGTGAGAAACTTACCCTAGGCATTGGGAGACATTGTGTGACTTGTTGTTGTTGTTGTTGTTGTTTTCCTTTCATTTTTTTATTTTGAAAGACAAATGAGTTGAGATGCAATGACGTTTATATATATATATATATATAGGAAAAGAATCAATTTATATTTAAGTTAAATTCATGTCTCAAATCATTAAAAACCTTTTTATTAAAGAATTTTTTCACTAAATTAGTTGTAAAATTATAAGTTTATATATTATAAATTATGTCTATAAAATTTTTTTATTAATTTAAAATTGTTTAATATAAATTTTATATACAGTTAAATTAATATAATAAATATTTCTTAAATATATCTAAAAAAGAATTATTTGAAACATTTTTATTGATGTTTAATTTTTTAAGAAAAAATTTGGCACGAATGATCAACATGATGTAGTTATAATTTAATTGTTGGATTGATAAGAAATATATTATGTAAGAAAATTATTGAAGGTGTACAAATGTTAAGTCTTACGCATATTTGCATAATGTTTTAATTTATTGAAAATAAGCAAATTACATTGTATTTAATGTTTCCAATTTTTGAATAAAAAAATCGAAATAAACATGATTCTTAAAATTTGAAAATTATAAGATAAAAATTATTATCAAAAGATGAAAACAAGAAATTAAAAAAAAAAACAAATTGGTTATACATTTTTCAAAAGTAGTTGATCATAGTCAAAATAAAATGTGACCTAGATGAATTTTATTTGCAATGTTATGGATTCAATCCCTACATTTATCTATCTGGGAAGAATTTTACCTATCACCTAGCTAGATTTACATGACCAAAAAAAAAAAAAAATCGGTTTTATATGTTTTTCATTTTTTTTGTAAGATTATTTTTCACCTCGAATAAAATCACTTTTGATCACGTTAGAAATGGTGAGAATCAAGTGTTTAAAATTGAAAAATAAAAAATAATTTAATTAGTAATTAATTTTGATATATTATCTAATGTAAGAATATTTAACATTACTGACTAATCAAATCTCATTATATGTGTGATTTTTGACTAGTTATTATAAAAATCAAATAATTATAATAATATGACAATATATAATTGAATAATTGTATAAAAAAAATTTATACTAATAAAATATCAAAACTAAATTCATTTAATTATGTTAAAATTGATTCTTACGATCAAACGTGATTCTAGTCATAATAAAACAAACACGTTCTGACCACCTTATCCGCTTGCTTTCCCTCCTCAGCGCTCACTAGTCACTACTCATCAAAACACAATGCACAACTAAAAAAGAAACTACAATTTTGTCATCCAATAAATTTATCCCAAAATTTTTTCTCCAAAAGTAAAACTCTTGTCAATTCATAATATCTGTCATTTTAGGTAAATTTTTTTAGTTCAATTTATATGCCATTTTCACATTTCTATAAAGAATTTATTACAAAGTTTATAATTATGTGCATGTTTGGGAAGCTCCCAAAAACAGTTTTTTTTTAGCAAAAAAACTGTTTTGGGAAAATAATCTTGTTTAGCAAATTTTTCCAAAATAGATTATAATCTAAAATTTATAATTTTAAGCTAAAAAATAATTTATAGGTATAAGTAAATTTTTAAAACTTATGATTATAAGTAGAAATTGATTATTTCATAATTGTTATATTTTTACCAAATTGACTCTAAATAACAAATATTATATAATTTAAATAACTATTTTATATCTTTTTTAGTAATTTTACCATATAAAAATAATTCTTTTTATATAATCCAGACAAAACAGATTATCTTAAAATCACTTTTCAACTAAAATATCCAAACGTAAATTGATTCTCATATAAGCGATTATATAAAAAAGTGATTATACAAATAAATGATTATTAAAATAATTTTAATTTTTCAACTTTTTCAAACACATATTATATCCTCCACACAATTTTAAGCACAATAAATAATAAAATATTAATATAATAAATTATTTATTAAATAAGAGTATTTTAATAAATATTTTTATGATCAACTCTTGGTTTTGAGTTTCTTAATACTCATGCAAATGGCTAAAATAACAAATATTATGAACGGGAAGGAATAGCATGAAAGCAATCTTACTGTTGGTTTATACAAACCACAACACAACACACTATTTCGTTCCATTCCACATGATTTGGCAAGATAAGTGTTACGATACCATTAGCTTAACCATGGAAACGAAGGTGGAGGATTCGTTAGTCCTCTCAAATTTGGAACTAATGTTAGTCCATCTACTAATAACCGTTATATCTTAAATGAATGACACATATTGATATTTTATAATATTATAGATAATTTGTTAGATAATACAATAATTTTTAAAATTATAGATTTATCCCTTTTTAATTCTCTCACTATCTTCTTCTCCCCACCTTCCCAACCATCAATATTGTCTCAAGCCCTAGCAGCCATTACTGCCCAACATCATTTCCACCACTCCCCCTCTATCCACTCTCTGTCAGCCATTGCAAATCAGCTGCCAACCATCAACCATCAAGGCCCATTGCATCTCAATCAACCATCAAGCCAAAATTTTCATGTCCCTTTGACCAAACCCAACAACCGTCAGTCATGGGGCATGCCACCGCACCAAGGATAGCACCACACTGCCAGCCAACATTATAGCCTCCACCGTCGACGACACCTAACACCGCATCTAGGATCAAGCCACCGTGCCTCTGCTTGTCTAGCCATTGTGTTGTCACCCCCAACCATAAACCCACCTGCATCCATCATGACCTCAAAGCACCCTACATCACAACATCAAACTTTATCACATACCTTCCTGCCAGTCAACTAAAATAAAAGGACATAGCAACCAAAGGCCTTAAAGTCCCATTTTTATATTTTACTTTTCATTTTTTTTCATTAAAGAAGGCAATGAAGATGAACAAGAAGTAATGAATATGTTGTGAAAGGAAGCACAAGCTAAATACACATTTATCCAAAGTGCAAGATCTGAAATTGACAATCAGTTAAAGATCGCGTAATTGAATCGCCATTTTTGGCAAAACTAATAACCATGGCATTAAAGAAATGAAAGATATGGGTGGCTTTGTGGTGTTGGCGGCAGCAGTGTTGGTGGTTGTAGTGGTGGTGTTGTGACCTGAATCTGGCGAGATGAGTTTGGTGGTGTGGAAAAAAAGAAAAGAAGGAGAAATATGGAATGAGGTAAAAGATTTAGTGAGATTTTTTTAATTTTTGTGGGTGAATTAATGTTAGTTTCAAACTTGATGGGACTGACGAATCCTCCACTTGGAAACGAATTTAGGAAAGTGCACAGAATCAATATCTAATGGGCAAGTTCCTTTTTTTTTTTTGTTAAAAAAATAAAAAAGAACATCCCAAGATTAAGTGTAATCCCAGAAAATCATGGTAGGCCTCCTCTAGAACCTAGGAAAAAAATTTCCACAATGTTTCAATTCTCTAAACATCAGGGGCAGCAACTTGCGACAGCCCAATGATGGTTTCTGCCCTTCTTTTACACTTAACAATAACTATAGTCTATAGTTTGCATATGAGGCTTAAGGCAAGTGGTTTATGTGTGCACCTTGCAACCTCTCCATCCGGGTTCAATTCCGAGAATTGGAACCCTTCCCTCCTCCCCATGTATGTGTGTGTTATGACCAAAAAAAAAAATGAAGCTATAGTTTCTACTTTCTACCATGGGTAAATTATCATTTTGGGTGGTTTCATACTTCAATAGGATTTCTTTTCATAAGAAACTAGCCCATGAACTCACAATGAATATATCTCTTAATATAATTTGAAATTAAATTATTCATAAAAGATGAACCATTGGACCGACTACAAATACAAATGCTATAAAATGTATTTCTGCGCTTCCA
The DNA here is from genome assembly GCA_031439585.1 of Pterocarpus macrocarpus. Lineage (NCBI taxonomy): Eukaryota > Viridiplantae > Streptophyta > Magnoliopsida > Fabales > Fabaceae > Pterocarpus > Pterocarpus macrocarpus. The sequence goes on along the minus strand of CM062517.1, from coordinate 19,396,845 downwards.
GGTATACGATGGGAAATTATTATGATTTTTAATTATTAGTAAATAAACTTGTTTGAGTGAAAAGAATTACAAGATGAAATCACTTTGAAGTAAATATTTTATATTTTCTCACTCACTCCACAAACTCTGAAGTATATAAGATACAAGAAAATTAGGAGATAGGACATATTCTATAACCCTTACAATTAATAAAAATAATTTACCTTTTGACATGATTCACATTAACTTCAATGTCATTCTCCCTAAAGGTCAATAATCAACATAATAATTTTTTTTTTAATTTCTCAAAGTATTCCTTTACTCAAGAGATGAGAGACTAATTTCTGAGATAGGGTCAAGTACCTAAATGGGTACTCCTTTAAACGATGCTTTTTCCATACATATGGATCTCGAGATCAAACTTAGGACTTTATATTTAAGGTACACAAACCCCATTCGCTGAACCAACACCTAGTTGTTACACAATAATTTTTTATAACACATACTAATCAACGTTCCATAACCACCAAAATTATCAAGTCCCTATTAATTTCAAATTATTAATGTTATTTTATTTTATTCAACACTCCCCCCTTAATTTGAAGTATTCTTCATTACAATGCTTGCTGTCAATCTTCGAAAATTTTAAAATTGGAGAAAGGTAGTACAAATATCAGCAATTTAATATTAAGTCTTCACATGATTTGGCTCTATATCCTTGTCAACATACTATCAAATAAAATGAAATCTTACTCTTGTAATTGCTTCCTTTGGAAAGCTAACATACTATCTAACAAAATGAAATCTTGCTCTTGTAATTGCTCTTTGGAAAGCTCTCTCTGCATATTTACTAAGGAGGCATACTTCACATAATTGATTGTGATAATTAATGGAGAGCATCTCATTTGCCATTTTCTTTCTCCCAAGGCCTTGAGTGCTTCAAAATTTAAGTAGCCAAATCACTTAGATCAAAACCATGCGTCATCTTTCACATTGGGTTTCGAACACCTTCCTTCAATTTTAGTAAGATTCAACATGAATATTCTATTTCTTGCCATAGACACCTTAGGAATCAAATTTGCATATTTTGATATCTAAGCCAAAAATAATAATCTTTTATATGAATTTCATATTCCTTTTCAACAAGTTATCCCAAACTTAATAATTTTTTTTTTCTAATTTGAGTACATAATAAACATTTATAACTAACTTGTCATTACCACTAACCAACAACTCGATAATTACCGAGTTTTAAGATCGATAAAAATAGGGGGTGGAAGATCTCAAGGTGCTTTAGATTGAAGAAATACCATTTATTTTCTTTTTCTTTTCTTTTTCTTGGTTTCTGTTTTCTGGTCTTAAGACTTTAGTGTAGGACTTTTTGATGTTTTACTCCTCTCTATTTTGAGAGTTTTGAGCCTCTTTCGCAACTTATCAAAAGAAAAAAAAAATCGATAATTACCGAATCCAAGGAGTAACTTTTCGGACATCATTCAATTCATTTAAAATTTCAGCAACCATGCATAGAGAAACATAATTAAAAATTGAAGTTTCTGGAAAATCTTTTTCACTATTCACTGCAAAAAAAATGGAATGTTTTGTTCACCTAATTAAATGGAATTATATATATCTTCACTAAAGGAGAGAATTAACTTATCTATCACATTGATTTCATCCACTTCAGTGGAAGAAATAAAAGTCCAGGACACTACACTCATTGCTTAGCAACTGGAGACATATGTCACCATATCTTGTACGAAAGCGAAAATCCAATGTTCGATATATCTTAATTATGATAAATAATTAAATTTCTTGTGCTACACAATAATAATAATAATAATAATAATAATAATAATAATAATAATTTTCTTTTGGTGAATAAATAAAACCGAAGCCACAAAGAAAGAAAAGTACATGTTATCTATGCTCCTACGAAAATTTTGATATGATAATAGTGAGAAGTTCTTGCGTGTTATGAGAGTAAATCATTACTCTTGCTTTCATGCATTAATAGCATGCCACGTCAACTTTGTGGTTGTTAAGATTTATAAGAAAAGATAGTTAAGAAAATAAAGGTGGGTCACAAAACTAGTGTAACAAGTAATCAATAGATAAGAGTAAAAGCAAGAATAAGCTTTCCTCCAAGAATATATGAGAATTTCTCATAAATAACAAGAGTTATGTGTAATTAGAGAGAGCGAGAGAGAGACAATGTGGCTTAATACCTAACAAGCAAACAAAGGGGAATTATTTCTTTATTACAATTGGAAGGGGACATAAGAAAAAATTTCCCGCTTTAAGGGATTGGTTCTTCTTTCATCTTCAAACTCACTTGACTTTTCAATGCACTGAGATCCAATTCATCAAGATCCTGATACTTCTTGGATGTATCATCAAGCTCCAAATCCAATTCCATTTTATGAATGAAACTCTGGATGTCGGAGACATATATTGGGCAAATCCCACTCTCTTTGACCATAAGAAAATGTTCATATGTCTCAACAATATTAAAATTTTCTTCCACTTTCTTTTCATTTTTTTGGTCTAACTTCTATTTTATGCCCGTTATCAGATAGTAAAGAATTCAAATGAAATCTTTGGTTTATTAGTAGTGAAATGATCTTTGGCTCTGTATTTGGTAATGTCCTCCAATGCTATGTCAATCTAAGATGGACGATGTCGTATATGAACATGATCCAAATACAATTTTTCCACTGAAGTGTATTTCCATTTGATATCGTGAGACATTTCGTTAGAAGGAACCAGAGTAGTAACACAATAGACAAAGAAACCCAAAAACTGGGAAGGTTGATCGAGTTCAATAATTATGGAAGCTTGTCTTGTCTAATATCCGAACCATTCTGGAACTTTGTTAACCAACATCAGCTCTAATAAATTAACCTACTCTTCGCTTCTTAGAAAGATGCGTTCTCCTTACCAGAAAATTTTAATTACTGCTCGCACCATTGTGAGATGGGCATCTTTCATAATATCATAAAGTGAATGCTCATCCAATCTCAAGCAATTTTTAAATGAAATGTACTCCATATTTAAGCTGGATACTGCTTTGAAACTGAATACTGTCTCCAGTGATGTGCAGTTCGTGCAAACTATATCTGTAATAGATGGTGGAACTTAGGCAAAAAGTGAAGGCCTCTGCAATTCTTTAAATTAAGAATCTTCAATTGTGATAAGGATTTGATATTGTGAGGGAGTTCAATTAGTTCTTTGCATCCAGAAAGCGATAGTTGCTCAAGAGAGGTTAGGAAACATAACTCATTTGGAAGACTTTTAAGTCTTGAGTGACTGAGATCAAACCTTTCATGGTTGTTGAGACAGCCAATAGATGATTGTTGCATATCAATTCTTGTCCCTTTTAAATTTAGCTCCCTTATTTCTTCTGACGACAATGAAAATTCCTCGAGGCTTGGGCAGCTACTAACTATGAGATTTTAAATGAATTTCACTTTTAAGACTCTTTAGTTTTCTGCAATAATGAAGATTCAAATACTCAAGTGTGTGAATTGATAAAATGGATGGATGAACATGACCCAAGCTTTCACAAAAGGCAAAGTCTATCATTTTAAGATTTGATGCCTTAGTGAAATCTGAAAGCTCCACCAACTGCTGATATGAAAAAAGATCTATTTTTCTTAAATTCATGGGATCTTGTAACAAATAAGAGAGGCATGAGGTATCACATGAAAAAAAATCCTTAATTTTTAGTTAAAAGAAAAGTCTAAAAGATACTTTCATATAAGTGTATTATACCTGAACTCCATCTCAAAGTTTAGAAACTTGACGCTACGACATGCGAAGCTAAACAAGTTTCTCAGCACAAAAAGTTGATGACAAAGACTTCAAAGGGTATCCACTCCGCTCCAAATATCTTAGTTCATCATAAAATGACTCAAGGGCTGTAGAAATGTACACATTTGATGATCTTTGATGCCTAGAGGTATAAAATTTAAGGAATCTAAGGTCAAACATCTTTTTAAATGTGTCAACATTCAAATGTAGATCTCTAATTTGAGACAAGTCTAAGATCATGGCTTCAACTAAGTCAGTTCCTGAAAACAAAATGAATAGTTAGAAATGTTATCATACTAGCTGCTTTTTTACATTGGCATAAGCATAAGGTAAATAAGTACATCATTCTCTTACCTTACTATTTTCAACACATTGTAGACATCCTGAGGGTTCCTTAATCGACTACACCTTCCTAGGTCTTTAATAGATTCCTGATGGACTATTTCCCAATCTATTTATTCTAGAAAATCATGCATTTGTATTCAATTATTTTCTGAAATAGTTATAAGAGCTTTACGTAAAAGGTTGTCTATTCTAATAGCTATAAAGAAACCACAAGAATCAAGAAGCCTAATGAGATCATCCTTATCTTCTCCTTTAAAAAAGAATGCAATATCAAGGAATATGTTTATCTCTAAATCATTTGGTCTATCATAACTCAATTTTAAGACATTATAAATGTCCATATCTATCTATTATAATATATTAAAGCTAAGACACAAGGTGTGGCACAATATGATAATGACACATTAGATATTCTGCAATATTACCATATCAGCTTATAGATAAAGGTGTTATTATTTAATGTAACTACTTTTTTCTTATGAAGACATATAGGTATACCACCATAATGTCTTTTCTCTCTCTCTCTCTCTCTCTCTCTCTCTCCTATAAACTTCTTTATTTCTCCTCTCCCACATCATTGTCTTCTCCCTATTTCTCCGATTTATGTCACAATATGCTTAAAAAATAAAAGGATGCCTATTCTCACATTCCATACCACACTGCCAAAGTTAGCACCTTTTTTTTATATTAGCATAGTATTTTATGTAATATTTTAATTTAAACTCAATTTATTATCTTAAACTCAATTTTATAATAATTTTTTTCGTAAATTCAATTTTATACACAGTGTAACTTTTTTTTAAAATTTTTTTAATAATTTTAAAATCATATCATATTATAAAAGAGAGGGAAAAAACCTCAATTTTATATTATGATATAACTACAAAAATTATTAAAATTTTTTGAAAAATCAATTACACTACATATATCACATATGATGTAGATTTTTACAATTATATGTAAGGTTAACAAAAGCGAAAATAAATGTTAATTAATCAACTTTTCACTCTCTATCTATCTTATATTTTATAAGGAATTAGTTCACACAAAGGTAACTTTTTATTATATTAAGAATTACAAAATTCATATTAATTTAAATTATTTTATTTTATTTCTTCATATTATACTCAACTGAAAAAATACCTTAATTTATGTATATTAAAATTTATTTTAATCTTTACTATGTTATAAATACTTTTAATTAATTAATTATATGGATCTAATTTCTTACTTTAAATTATTTAAACTTTTTAAGGCTAATGATAAAGCTTAAGCTAAATTAGCTGATTTTCTTAAGAAAGTAATTACTTTTAATTAAATATAAATAATTTAAAAGTTACAGTAATTAGGTTTTTAAAAATAATAATATTATTAACTAATTATTTAAAATAAAGATCATTCACAACTTGAAAGAAGGGTCCCAAAGCTACATTTTTACAAAGATATTTTTTCCTAAACAACAACACAACTACTCTTAAAACAAATCAAATATGTAACAAGCCTTCAAATATAATTGACATATTTGTTGTTCCAAAATTATACACTTAAAAAATGATACATTTCAAACATTTATATGTTTTCAGTACATTCCAAATGGCCATAAAAGAATATATATCTTTGTTTTTGATAAATTATCATACTTCCATTTTATTACAAATAAATAATATTTTTATTTCATTGTGTAGTTATTTCACCTTTAGTTATTCTTACAATATTTAATAATTCTTCTAATAGTTTATTTATCCTGCACAATGTGCAAGTCTCATTCTAGTTAGGATAAATCTTGAGCTTCCTTAATGCACTTTCCCAAGCTTCTATGATTCTAGAATATAAAAGGAACCCAAAATCTTTAAAGCTAATAGGATGCCATTTGCATAACCAACCACCATTTCTGACAACTTTTCATAATTGATTTCAGGATAGTTTATGCTAAAGGCATTCAAGCGAAAAAGGTTAAGGAAATCTTCAAAGTTCAACTCTTGGACCTCATAGATTACATATCCATTTCTTAGGATTTGCCTGTCTTTGATTGTTACAATGACCCTACTACCTGGTCCTAAGCAAACTTGTTCTCCAACTAAGTGCTCCAATTGCTGTAATTTATTCACATCATCAACCACTATGAAGAGCCTTTTATGACTCAGCCTTATGATAATATTCACACATAGAGCTTTGGTTGGTCCTTTCAAAAACAAATTTTCTCCCCCTAATAGTTTAGAAACAAGTTTCTAACATAAATGAGATAGTCAATACTTTTGTGATTCTTCTCTTATATTTTCCAAGAAGCAGCAGCCTTCATATCAAGAAGAATATTTATCAAATATAACTTGGGCAGTAGTTGTCTTACCTAATCCACCCATGCCCCAAATTCCCAAGTTTCAAACTTCACTTGACTCATTTGCCAATAATGAATCAACACATTCTAAGTTTTCACCAATTCCAACATGACCTTTGGATTCACTTGGGAACATACAAAACAATTTATCTAAAACATCTTTGACAATTTTCTCAATGAGTTCAGATTCATTCCTATCGCATAGAAAGAATGAGAGAATATATCACATAGTACAAAAATGACAAGAATAAAAAATAACAATGGACTTGAAAGTAATAAGAATACAAACACATCTGAATTAATGATTTCATTATTTAAAATATTTTCTTGAAAAATCAAGATTAAAAACCTCTTATCCACTTAAAAAAAACCTTTAGCAGGTAAATTTTTTCTGTCATTATTTCTTACTAGAATGTACATTGACATTATCCAATGGTGTAGGAAAAGGAAATCACTAACCCTGTGGCAATTTCTATTTTTTTTTTCTCAGTTAAATGCAAGAAAAGGACAACTTAAGGTGAGTGCACCTTTGATTATTTATTAACAGTGCACAGAACTACTAAAATCTAGTACAAAAATGTTGTAGTGTTGTTTGAACAAATAACAATTTGGGATGAAAACAAAGGCGAAGATTCTTATTGCAGTTTAATTAAATAGCTACATATGTTCCGCTCTTTAAATAAAAGGTACACCGTAACAACCACATAAACCCCAGCCAGACATGCAAATGACATGATATACAAAATAAAAAGTAGAGTAGGCTAAACATATATTTTTGATAAAAATATCTTCCTGATATTTTGATGGATAATAAAAACCAGATAAATTAACAATTTTTTAAAGCAAATCTCCAACTCTGTACCTTTACCATGTTTTCCTTAAACTTTTTTCAGGGTTTATCCAACGCCTGTCTAAAAGTCCTGTTCTGATGTCGTACATCAGACGGGTCAACGTTGTAGAAAATAGGTATCACAACCCGTTGATACCGTTCCATGCATTCAATTAATTTCATAAGCTCTTCCAAGCACCACTTTGAGGAAGCATAGTGCTTTGAGAAGATGACTAGTGAAATAAAGGCTCCCTGAATTGCTTGAAGAGGCGTGGATGAAATCTTATCTCCTGGTTGAAGTCTATCATCCACGTAGGGGTCAATCTGGTTGTGATGTAATACTCTTAACCAAATGGCTAAGAAAAGAACTTCGGGTGTCTTCTCCTCTAAAGCTAATGAAGATGTCATATTTGATTCCAGGAACATGGAAAGAAGAAGAAGAAGAAGAAGATGACATCAGACAGAAACTTAGTGGCTCAACTCAACACACGTTGTGGTCTGCACAAATTGTTGTTATGTCTGTTACTGGTGTTATTGTTGAGGCATCAAAACAAGAGCTAAGTAAACAACCCATACCCATATCAGTCAAGCCAAGCCAAGTCATATGCTCCGTCCTTGATGTTTCTTCCTCAGTTCCTCTCCCTTTCTTAGAAGACCATAATTAGTTAGTCCATTATTCTTACAGCTCACAATTATATATATATTGAGTGAGATGCTGCCAGATTTTAAATATTTTAAAGGTTTTGTCTTCTCCAATCATTAAAACAAATCAGTTATATTGCATATAAGATATAAATTCTAGAGTTGTATATATTTGGTACAAGGACATCAAATAATGGATTTGGATCCTCTAAAGTGAGGGAAGTTGTAAAGTGAATAAGTAAGATATCATTTATCATTAGATAAATAACTTTTATTTTATGTGGGTCCTATTAAAATGATCTAATAGTAAATGATCCTTTACTTTCTCATTTTATAACTTTCCTCACGTTAGAGGATCCAAATCCTAAAATAATAGCTGGCAGGTTTTTAGACGAAATTATAGTTATATCATGAAAATAAATGGGTTGCACACAAAAGATATATAATTCCACTCAATATAAAATATTTTTTTAATTTATTTAGTGAATTTATTATTTAAAAATATTTTATTTGAAAAGATATATTTGATGTAAATATATTTACCCGACAGAAAAATTTTCTGTAGCATTACTCTGTTGGCAACGAAAAGGGATTATTTAGGTTAATAATTTGAATACTACAATTCGAATATAGATAAAATAAGGTATTATTAATATTTATACAATTACATGTAAAATCATAATTTTTAGAGGCATCAAATAAAAAAGAGAAATGATATTTTGATATAGCCCACCTCATATTTCGGGCCGACATACCACTCATCCACCATTGGATGGGTATATGGCCCCCATTTAAATTGGGTTTTACATCCATTCAATGGTGGATAGGTGGTATATCGGCCCAGAATATAAGGTGAACTATATACAAATAATATATCTTAATAAAAAAAGTACCGATAATATCAAATAAAGTTTTTCAAAATTTGAAAACGACATTGCATCTCCTTACGCCTTGCCTCCGTCGTGCCTTCACACTAATCCTATTGCATATTATCGTGTTGTACATTATTTCAATTTTAAAATTACAATCAAATGAGTCATACAATACCATAATGAAAGATGAAGAAATCATCATGTACCCAAAGAAAAAAAAATGATGAAGGAATCATCATGCGGGGTTCATATTTATACGGGTAGCTGTTTCGATGTTTCTCCAAATAGTGATTTGGCAATGTTCTTTTTCCATATCCAATATACTCTCTCTGTTTCAGAATATCTATTTAAAATAAAAAAAATACATAGATTAAGAAAAAAAAAACTAACCTTGGTAGTGGTATAAAATTATATAAATGGACAAAATTATCCATATCTAAATATAGTGGATTGATTTAACACATTTTTCAACTCTAATTACGATAATAGTAGATGACAATTAAATTAAATACACAATTGAAAAAAAAATTAATACTATCTTGATATTAGAAATGGACATATTCTAAAATCATAAAATATCAAAATTGAATAAATATTTTGAAATAGAGGGAATAGTTGCTACCTTTTTTTTGGGTCAACGCACACACATTTTCACGAAGAGAAAAGAGGGTTCATATACCACAAATTAGGCTTTGCCTGATGTCAAACTTGAATATAGTTAGTGAGAAACGAATGGATCCACTTTTAAGCCAATGCCTCAACTGCAATATAGTTGCTACCCTAGTTGATAAGAAATCAAGGTGGAGGTGTCTCTGCTCCCCAATCCCCACTTGTGGGCATTTTCCACGGCCTAGTGCAATAAGAAATTGAGTAGCATATCTTCTACAACGTGTTCAAAATTGCGTGTATCATGGGCTCCACTCATTGTTGCCATTACATCTCATGGTTCTCTATATTCGTTTCTCTTTTACAATCCACGGTTTTCAAGGGTTTTTTTACCTATTTAAAATAAAAAAAATATTATTTACGGATATCCCCTATTTCAATTTTTTTTATTAAAATGTCCTATTTGTGAGATAGTGGTGAATTTGATCAAACTTGAATTGAATTTATAACTGTTTAAATTTTTCTGAAATATAAAGAATTCAATTTAAGATGGGTAGAATTCAACACTATTCGGGTGAATAGTGTTGAATTCTACCCAACCTGCATCAAATTCAATACTATTCAAGTGAATAGTATTGAATTCGATTTAACCTTGATCAAATTCAAGGAAGTTGCAAAATTTTAGGTGAAATTTATGGTAGATTCTTAACTTCAAGGTGCATGGTGGATCTAATATAGTTAAATGAAAAAAAATATGATTAATTATCATACAAATATAGCTAATTGACACAAAATATATGGCAAAATATCGGACCCATGATGGATTAGGGTTCATCCTAAAATATGACAACTATTAGACCTTATTCTCTATTAAAATTGTAAAGAAAAAGATGAAAATGACATCTGAATTAGTCGTTAAAAGCTTAAGAGTCACAATATTTAATATTTAAAAAATCTATATTTATTATTCTTATGCATGTGATGTGGGAGTATATATATTCTCCCGTTATATCTAAAGGCAATATTTTTTTAATATACTTATATTGCACTAGTGAATCGAATTTATCACTATTTATCCGAAAGAAAAAAAATATAAATCTGTGATATTTCTTAATTAATTATCATTATAATAAATTAACCAAACTTAATGATAATTAATTAAGAAATGTCACATATTTATATTTTTTTTTCTTTCAGGTAAATAGTGATGAATTCGATTCACTAGTGCAATATAAGTATAAAAAAAATATTGCCTTTAGATATAACAAGAGAATATATATACACCCACAGTCACATGCATAGGAACAATAAGTATAAATTTTTAAATATTAAATATGTGGCTCTTAAGCCTCTAACGACTGATCCGGACGTTATCCTTATTTGTTTCTTTACAGTTTTAACAGAGAGTAAGGTATAATAATTGTCATATTTTCGGATGGACCATAATCCATCGTGGATTTAACATTTTGCCATATCTTGTATGGCAATTAACTATATTTGTATGATAATTAATCATATTTTTTTTCATTTAACCACATTAAATTCACCATGCATCTTAAAGTTAAGAATCCACCATAAGTTTCACCTAAAATTTTGCAACTTCCTTAAATTCGATTAAGGTTAAATCGAATTCAACACTATTCAAGTGAATAGTATTGAATTCGATCTAAGTTGAATCAAATTCAACACTATTCACTCGAATAGTATTAAATTCTACCCACCTTGGATTAAATTTTTTGTATTTCGAAAAAGTTTGAACAGTTATAAATTCGATTTAGGTTCAATTAAATTCACCACTATCTCACAAATAGAATATTTTGGTAAAAAAAATTGAAATAGAGAATATTCATAAATAAATTTTTTTTATTTTAAATATGTAAAAAAACCCAATTTTCAATGTTGTTTCCTGTTCTTTTGAAAAATGTGAAGTTACATCTTTTTTACATTTTTTTTTTTTTGAAACCACATATATTTCCCTAGCAAAGACAACTATGCTCGAGTTGGATAGAGCTCACTTGGGTGAAAAAGCTTTTTCTTCTGAATTTTAAGGTAATTGGATGCCGAAGATTCAAATTCATGATTTCTGAATAAGTTAAGACAGCACCCCATGAATTGATCGAAGTACTTGTTGGTACATCTTTTTTACTTATTTCTTTTTCTTTTTTTTTTTTTGCATAAAATCACTTTTTCATTTCCAATAAAATCAACTTTGATAACATTGGAAATGCAAGAATCAACTATTCAAATGGCTTGAGGGAATTAGTCTCTGGTAGTAGATACTCTGGGCTTACCCAAAAAAAGAATCAACTATTTAAATTTAAAAAAAAAAACAATTGTGTTAAAATCGATTCCAATATTAAAAAAAATATTTAATTATGTCAAAATTGATTCTTAGGATTGAGAGGCGGATCTGGTCCCAATGAACTCCAAAACAAACAACTTGAGGCCACTGATTCGCTTGCTTACCCTCTCACTTCTCGTCATAAAGTACTGCACAAGATTTTACCACAAAACTAATATTATTACCATTAGCACTACTATTATTCTATTAAGTCCCGTGTGGATAAATAATTTAATTGAAACCTTTAAAAAGAGTTTCCAACAAAAAGTCTTATATAAAAATAATTTATAAATTAATTATTTTATACTTAAGTACGTAATATCATAAGTGCTTGTTCTGAATATGTAGTACTTGCCCATAAAAAATGGTATTAAAAAACTTTTTTGATAAGCTTGATATTTTTAACTTTTCAAAATACACTAAAAATGACTTTTTAAAAAATGATAAGTTGTACAACTAATTTGATAAACAGTCATAATGTGAATTAACTACTAAAATTTAAAAAAAAAAAAATCACAAGTAAAATTATCCAAATGATGCCTTAGTATTATTCCTATCAACTAATGCAAACTGCAGCACATTGTGTCATCCCTTTCAAACCATTTGTCAAGATAATTGTTAAAGATACCATTAGGTTAATAAAAAGATGGGTTTTTGTTAGGGACCAATTTTACAGTCAAGTATACAGTAAAAGAAGTAGAAGGGAAAGGGGTTGAGGGCTAAGAATGGGCCCAAGTTTGTAATAATAATAATAACAGGAAAGGGAGCTGGAGGGAAATTTACTTAGAGTATGTTTGGATGAGAAGGAAAAATGAAAAGAAAGAAAATGAGAAAAAAGAAAATGAAAAGAAGAGAAGATAAGAAAAAAAGTAAATTTTATCTTTATGTGTTTGGATTAAGAGAAAATAAAAGGAAAGAAAATGATAGTTATAATAAAATGACATTTATATCTTTATTATAATAATATATAAATATATTATCTCTATTTGATTTTTAGCATTTTTTATTTACTTATTTTTGCTAAAATTATCCCCATTTTTTTTAATAAATAAAAACTATTTAATGTTTTTAATTAAATATTATTTCTTTTTATTTTAATATTTTTTATGCCTTTTTATATATTTTTAAGATTTTTTTCATTTAGTAGAGAATAGAATAGTCTTTTCAAAATTTTCTCTGCAGCTTCCCACTTTTCTTCGCATAACAGCGCAGAAAAGTTTTGGCGTGGGACCCATGGCTATTTTCCCTTCTCTTTGACTATTCCTGGACAGCCAAACAGAGTGAAAATTGAGTATTCTTCTCATTTTCTTTCCGCAGTAGTTCTTTCCTTCCTTTTTCTTCGCAAACAAACAGACGCTTAGGGAGATTAGTAGTTTGTTAGCAAAAAGAAGAGGTATACATAGGAAATCTAAAAGGTGTGACCAATTGTCTAGTCATTTGGTCATTATGGGAGAGATTGAGGACTCTAGAGTTCCCTCAAGAGTGTGATTCTTCTTGTAAAGCTAGTGTTCTTGGCACATTGCTAGAATTCCCAATTCAATACTACATTCCTAATTCTATTCTCTTATCCTCTTGACACTAGGTTCTAACATTTGGTATCAGTAGCCATTGCTGATCTTGGGCACAAGCTTCCATCGTTAATAGTAGAATGGACAAAAAGATTGCTAGCTTGGAAGGAGCATTGAATGCAGTTCAGAAATAGATGGAAGAAAGGGACCAACTATTCATTGAGTTTCAATCTTCCCTATGATTTTGAACAGGATTGAGGCAAGGATGCATGTGCACGATCAAAACCCCGATCGCAATAGCGAGGGCGTGCCAAGCATGAATGACTTTCGTGATGAGGTTTCAGGAGGTCCTCGCAAGGTGCGCACTACGAATCAATGGAGGAAGCTTGAGATTCCCCTATTCCATGGTGATGAATATACTTCGATTGATTGTGTTGAGTGTTTCTTTAAGATTCGCAGTGTTCTTGAAGAGGAATGGGTCTCGATAGCTATAGTGGCTATGGAGGGGAAAGCTTTGACCTAGTTTAGCTGGCGGGAAGAGACTACTCCGATCTAGACTCATGAGGTGTTCAAGAAGGCTGTAGTGTGAAGATTTCAATTAGAGTTGATTCATAACCCGTTTAAGATTTTGGTGGGAATCAAACAGGAGGGTTTGATTAGGGAATTTCATGAGTAGATCAAGATGTACTCATGGCCATTGAAGATCGCCAAACAGAGGTGCTTTCTTGGGTTGTTCCTCAATGGTTTGAAAGATAAGGTAAAAGCCGAATTAAAACTTCATATTTTTCATACTCTAGAACAAATTATAAATTTGGCTGAAATAGTTAAGAGTAGGAACAATTTGTTACATAGGAGCAATGCCACGGTTGGGGTTAGGCCGTAATTCTTAAGGTTTGACTAGAATAAGGGGAACTTAGTTTCATAATAGGGTCAGTGGCTTGGTTACTAATGCAGTGAGTAGTAGTGTAAGTAGAGAGGAGCCTAAACAGGTTGGCCAAGGTCCTTGGGGCAAAGGTTTTAGGCAATTGTTGGATGAGGAATACAAGGAGAAAAGGGTTAGAGGCTTATGTTCTGCTTGTGATAAAAGATACAGACTTGATCATGTGTGTAAGAATAAACAATTTAAGTTCTTGATCATTGAAGGGAACCTGATGTAAAGGCAAAACCGAAGTGGCAGGATGCAGTGGAGGATCTTTTAGGGGGGTGTTATGAACACCTTACAACTTGATTATAGAAAGTTCTTTTATTAATAAGAACACATTGCCAAAATTCCCAATTCAATACTACATTCCTATTTCTATTCTCTTGTCCTCAACAACAGGTTCTAACAATTTTCCTAACCTGGTTAAGGTTTCAATAGTAAAAAATTTCAATTAAAAAAAAATAAAATTTGTAAATTTTCAATGCATTGAAAACTTTAAAACTTTCCAATATTGAAATCTTATCCAGTGCCCTTAGCAAAACCCTAAAAAGATAACCATGAAAACAAATTTACTGAAGTATTCGACAACTTTGACAGAATCAAAATCTAAAGAACAATTTAAAAATAACACCTCGGATTAATCCCACAAAATCAAGGTGTGGCCAGCACATCCACAATGTTTCAATTTCCAGAACATCAGTGGCAGCAACTTGTGACTGCCCATTAACAGTTTCTGCCTTTCTTTTAAACTTACAACAATAGCTTCTACCACAGCTTACAAATCATCTTGGATGGTTTCATACTTCAATAGTATTTCTTTTCATAAGAAACCAGCCCATGAATTCCACCTTCAACCTGTGCTGCTCCGGACCGGACCTAGGCAGAGCAGACCAAATATTAGGAACAACGAAATTGTGTAAATTCCCATTATGGTAATGGAAAAATTTTTAAAACATTAATTTGGTTCTCAGAAGATTATGAGATCAATAACATAAACCACTAGTTATTGTCTGCTGGGGTCAAGTTGACATCATTCAGTGACCACAAGGACAAGGTTGTATGCAAGCAAAATACTTATGGCTTCTAAATATAGCAAATTGCAGAATCAAACAAATATGAGAGTCCCCTCACACAACCCACAATAACAAGATTTTTTTGCATCAATGGAATCAATTCATGCGATTTAAAATTTTTAGCATGTACCAAAAAGAAAATTTAGCAAAACAAATAGTGCTTTTTCCGCTTACCTTTTTGAATTCAAGATGCTTTTAGGAACAAACATATCAAAAAGCATAAAAAGTACTTTTTTAGTAACTAAATCTTTTTTTGTCAAAATAATGGTGCCCAAATGAGCTGAAATACTACTTAGATGAGTTCAATAGGAGATTGGACAGTCAGTCAACAAACAGCATAACTTATTTTGATTGTGGAAATGATGAAGACAGCCAATGCTAATGAGGAGCTAGAAATAATAACTTGAAGCCAATGAACCATACCTCTAGCCTTAACACCCTGGATCTGAGAAGGTCATGTGCAGACCGCAGAGAGTTGGCACCAATATCTTGAAACCCTTGCTTGACAGCTTGCAAGGTGTATGGTATGAACTTCAAAACAGAACCCTTATCTTTAACAGAACCAACAACCCCCTGAGCAATTTTTAGCTTTGCTGTATCACCCAGGTATCTTTGATCACTCCCTTTGGTCATAGCTTCTAGGGAACCCATCCCTCTATACTTTTTGACACGTTGGCCATTCTGGTGCAGTAAAATGCAGCTATGCATATTATTACCATATTTATTCTTGCTTAAGCATGTATAAGTCATCCGATAAAGGAAGAGGCATTAACAAAATAGTGAAACCAAAAGACCGGGAAGAAAAGGAAACAAAATAGTTTATGCTTGCAAGAAGTGAAATGGTCAGCTATTAGTTAGAAACTTCGAATTGCCAAATCCAGCAACGAAAACAACACAATCTTTTCTTCACTTCTAGTAAACCAAAAGACTTAGAACAAATAACAAAATAGTAATATAAAAAGTTGTCCCTAAATACTCTCCCACTGTTTCAGTATCCACACTAAATAAAATAAACATACTTTTTCACCTTAACACAGTTTTTATCCTCTTCTGGTTTCCCATCTTTTTCTAAACAGTAAAGTTTTCTTTTGTTATCACACTAACTCACTTTTAACCACAGGCATTGCAGAGGCTGACCCAGTTCTCTATTTCTAAAAATGTTTCCCTTACAACACTTTACTACATTTATGCTGACAGCATACACAGGACATAAACTTTTAAATGCAGATGGAAGCAATCATAAGATTCCATCAGGCTTTCATACCTGATATTCATAAGCCCCAGGAGCCTCAGTGCTACCAGCTAAGAAGCTTCCCATCATAACAGTAGATGCTCCCAATGACAAAGCCTTGACAATATGACCAGAGTTTGAGATGCCACCATCGGCAATCACAGGGACACCGCTTTTATAAGCAATGGATGAGACCTTGTAAACAGCAGTTGCCTGAAAATCATAAAGTCAATATTAAGAACTGAGCACAAGCTGGAATTATCATCAAGGACAAGGGTGCGAGGCAGAGCTGAAATTCCACAACACTTAAATGTAATATTAAAAATCAATACACACCCAAGCTACACAAAAACTTTGTGCATTCAATAAGTAAGAAACTCATCACCATCTAAAGCCAAATGTAACAAATAGTTCAAATTTTATGCATTAAACGGCTGCTCGGACCTTTCTTTCGCTAAAAAGGATCAGCGAAGGGGTACATCACCACTTCAAGGTGAGGGCATACCACAAGAGACCCAGCAAGGGGCTCCAACAATGACCTACAATGAAAGACCACCAGCACAAAAGACTTGTGTCAACATTGTTCAATCTCTACCTGTTGAGTAGCCCACCCTCATTGGCAATTGAGCTCTACCTAATCACTCCATCAAACCTACGCAACACCGATTTAACATTTATAGAAAGTTCAAAACTCATCACAATCAAAAGCCAAATCCAACAAACAGTTCAAACTCCAGGCCGTCAACACACACTACCACAGGCAACAAAATCAAAGAGATCATCAAGGTAGACCCATTAAAAAAAAAATCCATTACCTGACCGCGCCCAACTGCACAGACCTCTTGCGTGGTGCAAATGGACCCAGACCCCATACCAACCCTCAACCCATCAACACCAGCCTGGATCAGATTCTCAGCCTGGTACATCGTCACCACATTCCCACCAACCACATCCAACTCCGGGTACACCTTCTTCACGTACTTGATCATCTCCAATTGGTAAATAGAGTTCCCCTGCGAACTATCCAGCACCACAACGTTCACCCCAGCCTTCACCAACTGCTCCAGCCTCTCCTTATCCTGCTCCCTCGTCCCAACCGCGGCCCCCACCATCCACTCCCCGTCGGCCCCAACGGACCCCGGCCCCGCCAGTTTCGGGTACCCCTTCACCCTCTCCACCTCCTCCTTGGTCACCACATCCACCACCTCATCGTCCTTCACCAGCCCAACAAAATTCGCCTTCTTCTCCTCCAAAACCGCGTCAATTTCCCTTAAGTCGTGGCTCCACGGCACCGTGACCGGCGCCGAGGGAGCCATGTAATCGCGAACTTTCAAGCCCTTATCGCTTTGATTCGTACAGTCTTCTCTCGAGACATAGCCGAGCAGCTTGGACTTTTGGTCACCGGTCTCCGTGACGAGGATAAAAGGGGAGTCAGCGAAGAAGTCGTCGGGGGAGTCGATGGAGGCGGAGGGCGGGAGGAAGACGGGGTTGGAGAGGATGGGGACGCGGCGGGACTTTGCGGACCGGACGATGGCGGCCTGGGCGGCGGGGGAGATGTTGGAGTGGATGATGGAGATGGCGCCGAGGGAGGCCATGGCGGCGGCCATGGCAGCCTCGGAGACGGTGTCCATTGGGGAGGCAACAAAGGGGACGGAGAGGGGGATGTTGCGGGAGATGCGGGACGAGAGGTCGACGGCCTCGGCGGGGAAGTCGATGTAGTGTGGGAGGAAGATGACGTCATCGTAGGTGTAGGAAAAGCCCTGGTTGAAGAGCTTCTCCGCCGTGAACCCGTCCTCGATCGGCGGCGGAGTGAAGTCCATGGCGGCGATGGCGGTGGTTGCCGGAGAGCGTTCAGCTAGGGCTTTTGTGGACTGAGGGCAACTTTTTCACCCTTTTTTTTGGGTGGGAGGGGGTGCTTGATATTTTTGGTTTATCAAAAATATTAATTTAATAATAATAATAATAATAATGGTGTGCAGTTATGGTTTTTTGTGTGTGAGCACGGAAAGAGGGACGTAGGAGAATTGAGGATGGATTTAGGGCAGGGGAGTTTAGGGAGGTTTTTATAGATAAGAATGGTTTCACTTATTTTTGTCCTTTTTGAAGATTAAATTTGAGTTAACATACACTTTTTTAAAAAGAATACGAGGAGTTAATGTACACTTTCCCAAAAGTATTTGTACATGATATATCTTTTCTAAAAAATTATATTATTTTATGTTCTTTATTTTTAAAATCAAAATAACTTCATTAAATATACAGTTAATAAAAAAATTAATTTTTTGTAAAGATGATCCATAAAATTTTTCTCACTATTTTTAACCTTATACCAAATATATACTGAAAGTGTATTAAATATAAATCTCTAATATCATAAAAACTTAAAATTTAATTTTTATGTAATACTTGCTTATGAGTAATTTTCACATGTTTAGACCATTAGTAGCTTTCATCGAATTAGTTCTTATTGTCAATTGTCAATAAAAAAAAAAAGAATTAATCCACAAAAAAAATTAAAAAATGAAAATTGTTAACTCATATTCGATCAACAGAAGTATGATAATTATGTAATCATTTTATAATAATTATTCTTTAAATATGTAAACTCTTGTTAGTTCCAGAAGTTATCAATTCACCTTTTTATCGTTCTTATTCTATTATTTTAATCTAACTAATATTTCTTTAATTTTTAAAATTGATTTTTTATTTATTTTATTCTCATAACAATGTTTAGAATATATTAGGATAAACAGTAAAAGCCACTTCCAATGCCTTAGTCAATAAATTTGATTTTCTAAATTTAACTTTACATATTTAAATAAAAGTATTGTTTATGCTACTATGATAATTCTTCTTACCTGCTTTCTGATTAAAATTTTCATTCACTTTTATTTTAGTTATGTACTGTTTATGGTAGATGACTAGACGCACACACAACAAATCCAGGATAATTTTATCCTAGACCTGTACTGGAAGACCAGTATCTTTGTGTTTTTAATCATTGGATTAAAAAAAGAAAGCAATTTATAGTAAAAATTTTCCAATCCGATGGCCAAAACTACAATGATCATATGACTGGACCCTTGTTTTAGGATCCAGTATAAACAGATCAATCATCGATATTATAGCATGCGAATAAGGGCTCCCTTTTGCTTCAGAGCTATCAACTTGGAGGGAGATGCCGATAATGAATTCAAATGCTTTGGGGCCAGCTCATAGCATTTGGCTTATATTGGCATCGTTTTTCAAGGTTGTTTTTACAATTGTTTCATGTCTTGGACAGGACTTATATTATTTGAACTCAAATTTTTTCAAACTCTATTTTACTTATTTTTATTTATTATTAGATGAGTATGAGACTCAGATCAAATGAAATTTTTATCTCATCCAATAATAAATAGGAGTGAGTTGGCATAAAGAATAAAAAAACTTGAGTTTAAATAATATTTTTCTTTAGATACTTTAAATCTAGTTTTGTTTCAAGAATATATTGGTGTTGCATATTTGCTATAGGGGTGAAAGTAAGTCAAATGGCTCGTTAGAGGCCTTTGTTCTAGTTCACACTTGGTCTAATTTGGCCATTTTTAGTGAATATGCTAAGTCCAAACTTTTTAAAAAGTCTTTTTAATCAAATAGATCAAGTTATATGATATAAAAAAAAATTATTAGGCCAAATAAATTGATCTATTTATAATACATTATTATTCTTACTATTATTAGTACTTCATAAATTTTAATAATAATTGAAATCTTATGATTTATTTTAAATAGACTTTTGACTTATTTGAAAAATATTTTGACCTATTTAAAAATATATTTTAACATATTTAGAAGTTTTTTACCTTATTTAAGTGCAAACTTTTTATTCTATTTAAAAATTTTATAATTAAGTAAACTTTTAAATAAACTTTTAAATTAGGCCAAATTTAAAAAAAAAATTATATTAAGGCCTTAGAAAAGGACTTATGTCAGGCAATAAACTCAAATTTAGGCTATATATTTATAATATAGACCAGGCCATTTAAGTTAAATCTAACTTAATTTAATCCACTTCCACACCTAACTTCCTACCCTAAGGAATCGAGCGCTGGAATTTGGGTGGAGGATGCACGTGGTTGTATTGCGAAACTACTGTCCTTGGATGCTCCAAGCTGAATAAAATCGTACTTCATATCAAAAACACAAAATTATGTATTATTTATAAATAAAATATTTATTCCCGAAAAGTACTTTTTATATAATTGAAGATTGTTGATTCAATTTCTTTTTTTGTCTCTTTACGTTACTTTATTTTGTAATATTAAAGTATTTTAAAGATACTCTTTTCTTTTTTATAACTTAACAGCAAAATTTTAAAAAAAATGTATGAATGATATAAAAATAAGCGATCACCCTAATACTTGCTAATCGGTTAGTCTATATAAGAGACAGATTAAATTGTGATCTCATGCTACTCCACCGAATCGAAAGGTGAAGAGATTCGATATTTTATACTTTTTAAAGTTAAACACGCAATTAAAGTCACTGGACATTTTGTTCTCAAAAAAAAAAAAAGTCAGTGGACATTTATCTTGGAGATTGTCCCTACTAAAGAAAAATATGAAAATGATCCTTGTACATTTAAAAAAAAAAAAAGAAAGAATATATTCTAATATTTAAGATGATATTGTTAAAGTAATACGCAAATCATTGCTGAGGAAATATGGGATCTCATTGGTTTTTTCAGCGGTACTAATTTATTCCTGCTTGGTTTTTTTCAGGGTCCCTATTCGACATTATTGTTGTTTAGCCTTCGGCTTGCTCGTGATATGGAAGTTTGCTCTTATCCCAATTCAACACTCTTGACTGTATCTCACTTAGCAAAGCAAGATATATTCTTCCATAAGTATGCCTGTATTATTTCAGAAATATCCATCACCTCTTAGCTGAGACTAGAATGACAAACTTGGTACCATTTGGCAGAGTCCTCCAATTGGAATAACACTGGTTAGACAAAATAAGATTGTCAATGTTGGTGGCTCTTTCTTCTTCTTTTTTTTTGGGGAGAAAAAAAGTGTAACATGTGGTTCTCTCTGGAGTTATCATCTATAAGTTACTTTTGCTCTTATTGGGTAAAACTTGTTAGTTGCATTATTAAAATTTATTATTATCTGCAAGATGGAATCTCTAATTGATAAAAAGCATTCGTGCTAATCACAATTTTATTATTAGTTAATTAGTGCCAAGAAGGTGTTCTTGTCGTTATCAATATGAGCAACCAATACATGAACCAAAGCGGTAAAGAATTGAATATATATTGTTGTAAACTATTCGTGTAAATAATTGGATCATATTTGGGTCATGCTTAACAACATTGATTTTGATTTCAAATGCTACTCTCATAGGTTTTTATTTTTTTATTTTGCAAGTTGCAACCGGAACCGAATCCTCTAGAGTTAAAAAATAGAAAGCAACTGCTTGAATTGCAAATCTTCAATCTAACCATTCATATGTTTTGAGTTATGTTTTTTATCTTTCTTTTTTTTTTTGAATTATTACATTTCATATTTTTCATGATTGAAAACTATAGATGGTCTACCAACAAGAGAGCTGGTGTAGTGGCAGAGACATAATACGACTTTAGGGAGGATCTCGATTTGATTTCAGAAAAGAACTTTAGTTAGGAAGAATATGTTTAACTACGTGCAAAAGGAATTAATCTTCTTCCTTGATAATCGGAAGAGTGTACACCCTTGGAAAACTTTTAAAAGAAAAAAAAAATTGTAGATGACCTCTATCCATTGTAATCACATAATTTTGATGAACAAGAGAAAAAGAATCTGGGCAAAACAGATGTACTTAAGTTCTGACTTTATTTTTTTAAAAGCCAAAATAAATCTAATGTATGTATTATTTAAATTAAGGAATTTGTTAAAGTGTGTCTTAGGTCACATACTAAATAGTGAAAAATAAAAATTATTAAACGAGAGTACAAATATTTAATAACTTAAAACTAAAATCTGTCCAAATTAAATATATACTAAAATTTGTTCCAAATTAATTTTTATAGACTGCGTGTATGTCAGTGTGTGCGTTTTTGGTATAATTAATAAATATAGATGAAATATGAAAAGGTAATTAGCATTATAAATCATAATCATTATATACTACATATTTATTTTTTTATCAAATTATAAAATTAAAAATTGACATATATATGATTATAAACTTTTCAGTATAATCTTTATTGAAATGTGAGATAAAAATATTGTTATTCTAAATAATTAGTTGTATAGATAAAATGATTTGATTTTTATATTAATTATAAAAATAGTGAAGATAATACAAAATTTATTTGAATTGAAAAATATTTGTTAATATTTAAAACACATAATCATTCATTAATTTTCTTGGCACTTTTCAATATCAACTAAATATTAGAAATTAAATAGATCACATATTTAATCAAAACATTTGATGGTTGAAATCCTTAAATTATTTAACTTGTACATAAAGTTAAGGTTCTTTCACAAAATTTTATTTCAAAAAAATATTTTCTTATTTGTCAAACGCGCGCCTTTAATAAAAAGAATAACACATGGAGAACAAAAAATTAAAGAACAAAAAACAACAAACACACGTAATTATCCTAAAGGTGGAAAAGCCATTAAGAGTGGATAGGTCGTGAGATATTTGAGTAATTTACACAAAGTCATAGGTTTAAATCTCGTTGTTACCGATATAGCAAAAATAAAATCCTAAAGGCAGAAAATCTTCAATTGAGTTAAATCTTACAACAAAAATAAAATCCTAATCATTGTTCAAATGTTGTTCAGCTTGATCTTTATCCAAGATTTCGCAAATATCTTAAGATACAAAAGTTTGATTGATATAGTTATTTTTATATTGGAAAGCTTACTTAAAAATTTACAATTGTTATTTCTATCTTTTAAAGGCTAATTCCAACTACATTAAGCACTACAGAACTTGTAAGTTGATGATCCAATATGAGTTTGTACCACAACACTATTTGAGCTACTCTAGCCCAATTGAGATGCAAACTAGAGCTAATTGGACTCGTTCCTTGTGCTATCAGATATGCCTTTGGCCTAATTAATGGGAGAAATTATTATTTTGACCCAAGTCACTTAGGGCGGGTGTAGGGAGTAGTCCCCACTCCTCGCCCCACGCTTCTAGAGTTTCCCCATCCCTATTCCCATTCTTCGCGGTGCGGGAAAATTTCCCCCTATTCCCATTTCCCACAAAACCCCCTTTCCCTACATGCCCATAGGGATCCACGGTTATCCCAAAAAAAAGTTTAAAAAATTAAGAAAATGTGTTTAAGCAATTTAATTAGTTTGAAAACATTGAAAAAAAAAACTTAAAAATAATAATACAAAGTTGATCCTAGTTTTAGACTCATAGTCCTACATCATTACCACCAAAATTTTCAAATTTTAAATCAAGTCACAACTATCAATCTATCATAAGAATACCATAATAAACAAAAATAAATGTGAGCCAGTGAGAGGGTAAATAAGTTAAGGTTGTATTTTCTTTATTTTTGTGTTAAAAATGTAACAAATATCAATTTTATATATAAAATTATCAATATATCCTCATAGCGGATATCCTCACATAGCGGAGGGCATAATCCCCATCCCTATCCCAAAGTCACTATAGAGAGACTTTTACCTCCATCCTCATTCCCACAGAAAAATTCTCACATTCGGATCCCTATCTATGAATATCTCCACCTACGGATTCTGATTGCCATCCCTAAAGATCACTTGTCACACACTAATCACATAACAAATCCATATTGAAATATTTAACACTAAATCTAAAAGCCTTATACTATAACATTACTTCATAAGAATTTTAATTAAATGTTCAAATATTAAGTACAATCCTAAAAAGGAAATATTTACTAACATCGATATAGACTACAAAAACAAATTAGAAACATCAAGGGACATATAAAAGCAACAAGTGGTTACCCATATAGCTAACCAAGCATAGATAGTAGGCACAAGAACAATCACAATCATTAACTTGATTTACAAACAAAAGAATTAGCAGCACCACACAAAAAAGTAAAACAAAAAAAAAATAGCAACACAATAATCCAAAAATGACAACTGATATACAAATATATCACTTGGCAATTACAAATAATGGGAGAAAGAGTTAGAGTTTCTTATCAATAGAGAGAGAGAAGAGGAAGAAGGAATTGAGATGGTGACAAAGGCAAGCGGCACTATGATGGTAGTGAGACACAAAGGAGAGTGTTAGCATTTAGGGAGAGAGGGAAAGAGGTTAGGCAAAAGAAGAGGTTAAGGTTCAAGGAGTAGGGGAAATAGAGGACATAGTGGCAATGATAGAGGCAGCGACAACAGCGGCTAGCGAGGGGTGCTAAGATGGAAAGAGTAAAGAGTTAGATATTGAGAAAGTAGGAGAGTGAAAATGAGGTAGAAGAGGGATCTTGCACTTTTGATTCATGGGTTTAACATTACCGATAGATAATTGAATGATTGAAACAAAGTGTTTAAGGTTTTAAATTAATAATCGAAAATTTGTTGGTAACCCTAAATCCTAAATGCTCTATTTAATTAATATAATTATCGATAAATAAACCATTGATAAATAATAAAGAAGTCCAAGCAATGCCAAATTTCCCTCCATCAACAATAAATTCAAATATCAATGAAAAATTTATTGGTAATTTGCCCTAACTCTAAAATTTAAACCCTAAATCCAAAAAAAAAAGGTACTACTAAAGGATATTTTCATCCAAAAGTAACCATATGAAAAAAAAACTAGTATTACTTACGGATTTTTTCGTCGATAATTGAGGTGCATGTTAATTTTTTGACTCTTAGTTATCTTGGCAGATAATTCATCAATAATGTTTTCGCATCAATTAGCACGAAAATTTACCAAAGGATTAGAAAATTCATCGATATTTATGCCAAATTTCTTTAGCATTCATTATTTTTATGTTTTCAACTGGGGGGTTTGTTGGTAATTCATGCATTTCTAATATTGTATAGAAATTCGCATAGATGCACACATTGCATTGAATATATGTTAGAAATCAATAAAGGCTACACCATTTTATTAACCACTTTAACTATATGCAGAGGAGTTAAAGATATAGGCTTGATTAATTATGAACTATTTCTACCAAAATATCCTTATTCAATTTTTAATATCTAATTAATTTATTCTATTAATATCACATTACATTTCTCGAATACTAATATGTTTTTAATATCGTTAAATTAAGATAAAATTGAAAAAGTAACTATAATTGTTTTATTGATGTGTGAGAGCAAATGTTATAAAAAACATTTCCTAAAGTGACAGATAAAATAAAAGTTTAATTATTCTACAAGTCTTTATAATTTTATTCAACTTTTAATTAGGTTCCCATAGTTTAAAAATTTATAATCAGGTTCTAGATTAAACAAATTTTTTTAATGAAGTCCTTATAGTTAATCACCGTTACAAAAGTATTTAATGGTGTAAGACGTGTTTTATGGTGCACTGTCTCAAATATGGTACACCATGCACTGCCTTATCTAAAGATTCATATTGTGATGGCGCACCTATACATTGGTCACCATGTATTCACCCTAGAATTATTCATACTCTCTTCACCCCTCACTTAACTCCATCGGCAGGCTTGCTATCTCCTTCCACCCACTAACGAACCAAAATCAAGCAGAGCAACAAACTAGAGCCAAAACAGAGAATGTGAGGTCACACCCTAAACCAAAATCAATTCTAAACCAAAAAACAAAACTTATCCGTAAATCACAAGCCACTCCAAACAAGCCAATCAAGCACCAAATCAAAAAGAAAAAAAAAAAATTGATGATTGTTTTGAGCCAAAACAACTTCTTTCTTCCTCATTCAAACCAACCACCACCGCACCACCTGCTAGATCTATGGCTGTTGGATGGTGGTTCGTGATTGGCTTTGATTAGCAACTAGTGTTTGTACCAAACAAGTTTTCATGTGCATTTTATTATTTTGTCATTTGCTTTTCTCATATTTTGTATTGGGAGGAATATTGGTTGCTATAATCAGAATGACGTTTCATATGGAAAGGGGAACTCTGCTTTTTGAAGGTTTAATTATTTTATAGGCCCCTATAATTTTACACAATTTTTAATTAGATTTCTATAGTTTAAAAATTTGTAATTGGGTCCCTAGATTAAATAAAAATTTATAATCAAGTTCTTAGCAAATCTGGGGAGAGGAATATTATGTGAATATTCTATTTAAATTCACATTATTGTAATAGTGGGCATAGATAGAGACTTAATTACAAATTTTTGTTTAATCTAAGGACTTGATTACAAATTTTCAAACTATAGAGATCTAATTGAAAATTGAGTAAAATTATAGGAATCTGCAAAGTAATTAAACCTAAAATAAACTAGAAGGAGTACAAGTTTTTAAAAATAAAAAATAAAAAATCTTAGATATTTTTCTAAAGAGTTCCTTAAGCCTTTGCAATAAATTCAAACTCACAAAAAAACCAAAATAAAATTGTATATTAATATTTTAGAGTGTTATAAAGTGTGCATATCTACAAAAAAATATAATACTATGCATAAATGAATTATTTTAATTACTTAAAGATGAAAATATTAAATTTTTTATAAATTATTCATGCTTTACTTTGTAATTTTTTACTTTTGGTAAATAAAAGTTTAGGTTAAGAAAAAGACACGACTCAATTTAAACAACAGGGTATATTTTTGGGCCTATTGAGTTCTAACAGTATTTTTTATAGATTACCTACCAATGAAGGGAACCTAAGAATTAAATTCAAGTCATGGCGATACATAAGTGAAAGGTTGACCAAATGAGTCAATTTCTATTGGCATTTTTTTTCAAGTAAATAAATACTAAGATTTTAAATAACAAATTTAACTAGTAGAATATTAAACTATGAGGCACGATCGAATGACCTTTCTATGAAAGTAAATCTCTTATTACATCATTTGTGGCCATTAATTTTATTTCAAAGTATTAGTTTAAAATGACACATTTTTTAAGAAAAAGAATAGTGAAATATAGTCTTAATGAAGAGGGAGAATATTTAAGTTTAAAAATTAATTAAAAATAAAATTTAAGTGCAATTAATATAACTAGAAAATAAATTGTTCATAATACCTATTAAAAATTCAAAATTTTCTTGTATAAAAAAATAAAATGTCAATCTTAGTTTTATACAAATATAAAAAATGTAAATATTTTTAATGAAAATTTTAATTCATTAAAAAGATATTGCCATAATTTTTTATTATTTTTATTTTTTATATAAATATACTCAAATTCTCTTTCTTGATTAATTATTAAACTTAATTATTCTCTTGCTTCATTAAAATTTTATTTCATTATTCTCGTTTTTTTTTTTTTTTACATTCCACTATTCTCTTTTTTCATTAAATAGTGTCATTTTAAACTATTAGATTAAAATAAAATTTGTGATCAGAAACTCGTGTATATCCTTTATACTAGAGACTGTAGGTAAAATGAGTTCCACAAAAAGGAAAAGAAAAAATATGATTTGTCTTTTAAATAGAAATTAAGTTTGAACTTATTCTCCCTACATTTTACTATGGCATCGTAAAACCAACGCCATAAGTGAAATATGAAGTTAATGCCAATTGCTGCATAGCTCGAGGCCTCGAGTCGTCCTACAAATCAAGCAAATCATCAACAACTTTGGGCAACTTCAATTTCATTTCCATTGGCAGAAAATATGGCTTCTGTCCTTCTCTTTCCCCACTTTATTTCTCTTGTATGCTCAATATTATTATTAGTCTCATCAAAGTCACTAATGGTGGTTTCTCAATTTCTCTTATCCACCATGACTCACCTCAATCTCCATTAATCTATCTATAACCATTCCATGACCACATATGAGCGTTGCATTGCAGCAGCTCACCGCTCTATCAACCGCTTACATTATCTTATGTCAATGTCAAGCGCAAATCAAACAACATCTGATTTTGATGTATCAACCAAAATTATTCCAGACGGTGTAGAGTACTTGGCGACCATTTACATAGGTAACCCGATAACCCAAATTAAAGTAATTGTTGATACAGGCAGTGGGCACAACTGGGTGAAGGGTCCACCTGTTTATGATCCCAAAAAATCAAGCACACATATGAAGAACGAAAAATGGTCTTCTGGGCTCCAACCGGGAACCTTTTTCTTTTATCTCACAGTTAGAGATCAAAAGGTTCTCCCACTGTTTTGTTATCATGGATGGGAAGCAGAATGTATTTTGGGCTAAGTGCTGTGATTTAATTTCTAATGTCGCAACACCAATAGAACCAAGCAAGAACAATGCTTAATTATTATGTTACGCTTTATGGGATCACACATTAGTTGAAGTGCCTCCAGGAGTTTTCGAGTTAAACAAGACCAGCCACGCAGGAGGGGTTATACTTGATATTGGCGCCACTTTCACAATGCTTTTTGTTAAGGCATATAACCCATTTATATAAGTGAGATGAGGCAACAAGCAAAGAAACAATCAGTAAACCCAATTTTTTTTTTTTTTTTTGACTTTTGCTTTAAAGGAACCTATGCAGACCTGGGCGATCTACCGGACGTGACCTTTCGCTTAGCTAGAGTTGGTTATCAGCTGCCGAAGTATAATACTTATGCGGAGGCTGCTAAAGAAGTTTGGTGCCTTGCTATTCTTCCTCAATATATCTATCAAATTTCTGTGATTGGAAACTTTCAAATGAGGAACTTGCGGGTCGGTTATGACCTTGAATGACGGGAAATTTCACTTTCAATTGTTGATTGTACTGCTTCCTAATTCTCTCATATTGTGGTATGGATTAAACATGACCATAAACTTCTTAATGTGAAATTGAATTTGGTCTACTTTTAAGTTAAATGTAATGCCCGTTCATGGAAAAGGTAATGGCATGAATGTAAATAGAAAATTCGACATTTGACACGGATATAACTGAGTACCTCGGGGTATCTAGTAACAAAAAAAGTAAAATCCTATTGGCTATATATTGGGAACCTCTAAAGCTAGAAATAGATTAAAAACTATAGTTTTTTTTCCCAATCCTAGCTGGTATAGAGACTTGAAAAAGTCTACCTTCTTTTGAGGTGTCACCTAACTATTTTAAAATCACAAAAAATAAAATGAGAATTAAAAATTTTTAGTAGAAAATAAACAATTCTAAAACATTTAAACTATAATTAGTTCCAGCTAGGGGATTGATCTACTAGGCCTTTTACCTTTGGACTTTGGGCAGCTCAAACACTTAGTGGTCGCTATTGACTACTTCACCAAATGCATAAAAGCCAAACCACTCTCTATGATCTCTATTGAAAAGCTGAAAGTTTATTTGGAAAAGAATAATTTGCAAGTATGGAATACCAAGAGAGCAAGTTAGCTAAATTAATTAATAACCATTAAGTACAATAACTATTCACAAATGAAACACATTTATTGAGAAAATTTAAATTTGGCTTGATGGTGAGTGTTTGGTCGATTTTATTATAAACAAATATATTTTTTATTTTAAAAGAGATTTTGCTAATTTTTTTTGTTGGCACAAGGTTCAAGACAGACTAAGTTATACGGTAAATACCCTAAGAGAAATGATATTTGAATGTAGAGAAACGGATGCATGCCATGGGTCCCATACCCTTAATGTGAGAGAGTGACACATGGAGGGGGTGTTCGCGTGGCTCGAGTTTCGAGTTCAACCAAATTTATAGTTTCGGGTTCCGAGTTTAGCCAACAAGTTGTGGGCTCCTGCTTTCCCAAGGTCTGAGGTCCAAGTTCCACCTTTGCCCAGGTTTTGAGTTAAGCTAACTAGTTGTGGGTGCAATGGTTTTTCGAGGTCCGAGTTCCATGTTCCAAGTTCATGGGTAGTTAACTAATGATATTTGACTACAAAACTGGAACCCGGAAACTAGAAGAAGTTGGAACTCGGAACTCAGATATCGAAAAAGCAGGCACCCACAACTAGTTAGCTAAACTAGGAACCAGGAACTATAAATTTGGTTGAACTTAGAACTCCGAACTTGAGCTTCACTCTCTCATGTTGAGAGCATGAGGCCCACCACATGCGTCCGCGTATGTGTCTGTTTCTCTACGTTCAAATATCATTTCTCATACCTTAAAGTACTCAAGAATGAGATATCCATACATCAAATCGTGTGTCATTTCATGAAATTTTCTTTACATAAAAACTTAAATTTCTTTTTAAGCAAATATATGTTAAAAGGGCAGAGCTGAGCATTGAGTTTCACCATAAAGGAAGGGAAACTTGGCACCAGTGATAAAGCTATGAGGCAGAGATAATGGTTGCAATAGCAAGCTCAGTGGTGGTGGGGCAAGACGGTGATTGCGATGGTGCAGCCCAATGACAATGACAATGGGTTGAAGATGGTGGTCACAATTTGTACTTGTTTCGGTTAAGGCAAAAGCGTGGGAAGAAAAGGTGGTCGCTTAGGATTGCTGAACCGTGATGGTTGTGTGGGTATAAGGGACTGGATGGGTAGTGCCTCAGAACTTCTAGCTTTGGGGATGACTTTGCCGTGGGTCTTTTGGTTGAGTGTTTTTTTAGGGGTTTTGTGTAAGATTTGTTTTAGTTTTGGTGGGTTGTTGCGTTTTGGGTCCGAATTATTATGGCTTTATTGTGGTTTGAGATTATTGCACTTTAGTTTAGGGATCAATTTGTGGTTCTAGCTTTATTCTTTTCTTATTTTTTTATTTGTTCTGTTTGGGGACTCTGGTTTAAGTTTTCATGGGTGAAGAATAACGCATATTCCAATGCATTAGTGGATGCCTATGTGTATGTGTGAGTAGGTGTTTAGTCTTTCATGGAGAAGAAAACTAACAAGTAACAACTATATACTATAGGAAGGTAGAAATGATGGCAATGCAAATTTATACCTTCTTAAGTTGCTAAATTAGAAACTTAGAAACTTGGAAAGTTATACAATGCTCCTCTCAAAATGGGAACATTCAATATTCACTTATAACAGGTTTTTCTTTTTTTATTTGTTAATTTAAAAACTATAAAAGACTACTTTACCCTTCAAGTTAAATTAAATTTTTCTTTTAAACCCTAAATTGAACAAGCACATTGATTAATTATATAGGAAAAACAAGAAAATAAAACACTCTGATTTGAAACTTATGAATATGAGATTAAGGAGCTTGGCTCCTTAGCATTTTCCAATTCATTGTTGCCATTCATTTGCTCTTTTATGTTGTGTATGATGGATTTAAGGAACTCTCATTTGCAAATCATCCAAAATTGAGATCAAAGCAAAAAGAAAGGGAACATTGTTGATAAATCAGAATTAGAGTAAATATAAACAACCCACTCAAGTATTATTTTTTCCATACTTCAAAAGGCTTAACTCACTGTAGAAGGGAGCCAATGTCAATACACCGCAAAGTCTAACAAACATAAAGCAACATAACAGCAAGAGATGAAGCCTAAGAACCATACACCAGAAAGCATGTCTAAAGTTGCTATAAACCAAAACCATATCAAAGTTGCATGTACTCCTTTGGATTTTGCTCTGCAATCTAAACAAACTAAAAGTAATCCCCAACTAACACCAGCTTAGACTAGCAGAATATCCAAGTTATGATTAGATGGACTGCCATAAAAATTTCCACTTCCTTATAGAATCAGGTTCAACCCACTCAAATATTTGCAAGCCAGTATTCAAACAAAAAATTGATCCAAAAGCAAAAATAAATCCACCACAATAAGCCACCAAAAAAAAATAATCAATCAATACTACAAAAAAAAAAAAGAAATAAAGGATTGTTCTTCCTTTCACTATAGTTGCGTCTCTATCCCCACCACTGTAAACCATCGTTATCTCCATATGTCAATCCGTAGTCACTGCTACCCCTCGTCCTTCAGCCCCATTGACCGCTGTGGGGTTCTCTCCTTCACCACCACCCAAATAGCTGCCTAGCCACCATCTGTCTTCCTCCTTAGCCATGGTGATGAGCTGCATTAGACTCGCATTGTGCTCGTGCGGCCACTCACCGCCTCGCCGTCCATCATAAATCGGAGCAGCCACTCCAATTACGTGCCGCTGGTGACAATGTCTTGCAGATAGAGAGCGTTCTAGCGATTGCTGTGGCAGATTTGAAGTGGGGTAGCGACTTCAACTATAGTGGTGATGGTGGAATTGGAGGTTGCTTGGTGGGGGAGGAAATGAAGCACTATTATGGTTTGTTTCTTATTGGAAATTCACTTTTATTTTTTTAGTTAACATTTAAAATTTTATCCAAATAAACCTATTACCTAATGGAGTATGTTTGCTCCAACTACATCTATTACTACATTAAACTAATTCTATCTATCTTGACCATTGGATTTATAAATAGCTTTAAATCAATGGTATGTAATTGGGTGAACATCAAATGTTCACTTTTAGTGCAGAAGCATTTTATAATCGTCCTAGAAACTTAGTATCCTTTATTTTCTCTTTTGTAGGCTAGAAATCTCAACCAAAGCTCTCCTTTTTTCTTTTGCCTCAGCTTCCTTCAATTGATGTTCCCCCTTCTTCTTGTTACTTCCCCTTTTTGAATGCTCTTCACTCCTCTTTTGTATTCATAGCTAATACATCTCGTCAATGATCATCTTCTTTGGTGATTTTCCTTTGTTGGCTTTGGTTTCTCTTTCTTTTTTCTTTTCTTTTCTCTCCTATCTTGGTGATAGCCTCTAGGTTTAGATGATCTTATAGCGTTAGAAAATTGAAAACTTTCACATGATACTACTTGTATTTTTCAGAACTTCTTTTTTTACGTTTAATCTTTGTGATTCGTGTAGTTGAGAGGAGCTCGAGATGCAGCCTCTTTTTTATTTTACTTATTATTTTTGTGTCCCCCCTCCCTCCTCCTCTCATTTCATCATTTTTCAACTAAGAATAGTGCATGATTTGGGTTAAAACTTGGATAATATGAGCTAAGAACTTGGGTTTAGAATATATGTATTTTTTTTCTTTTTGGATTTTTCATCTAAAAATAACCAATTGGTCAAAGCAAAAAAAAAAAAAAGAAAAAAAAATGTTCGCCTTAATAATTTTATTATTAATTTTTTAAAATGATTCAGACAAAATTAGGTTCACAACCATTAAAGAATCTAAACTTTGGGAATAATGATTATAAGAAAAACATGCAAATCAAGTTAAATATAAAAATATTCCTTGACAAAATTATAAGAAAAAAGTTCTATATACAACTAAGAATTGATTGGGCACACAACACTCAATTCATGTAAGTCCAAAAATAATTATTGCAATTGAATGAAAAAAAAATGGAAACTAAAATGAATTAAAAAAATATTTATTTATAGTCGCATGTAGAACATGCAATTGATAAAAATCAAAACAACAAAGAATTTGAGAAGAAAATAAATATAAATAAAGTCATGGAGAGGTGTATCAAAAAAGTAAATAAATAAAGTAATAGAGAGGAGACCGAGTGGTAGGAATTTGAGCTACGGGAAGGATTGAAGAACATAATTGCGACACTATTGGAGAAAGTCACAAGACAATGTACAGATTGAAAGGAAGAGACATCAAGTGATTTTGTAGGGATGATGGAAGAAAAGATGCAGGTCAAGTGCTAGTGAAAACAATGATAGAGAGGGAGTCTGTGGTGTAACATCAAGTGATGTTGTTTCATAGAGAATAAATAAAAATGTTTACTAAACTCAGCAATCAAAAGATATAAGCTTTGAGTAGTGTGAGATGTAGATTATGAAAAATAACTTAAGGATTTCATAAGAAAAATTAGAATAGACTTATTACTTTTTATATATAACAAATATTAGACATATCAGCCAAAAAAGATAGGGAAGTTGATCAATATTTCAATACAGCAGTTTTCAGGTTTTTTTTTGGGGGGGGGGCTATAAATGAGTTAATTTGATTAAATTGTGACAATAATCTACAAGTCAATGGTATCATTCTACATTACTTACAAAATACAAAATCTTTGTATTGTTTAATGTGTCATTCACATCTTATTTCCACAAGGGAAAAAAGGGAGATTATGAAATATTAGAGGGTCTTCAATCTTCAAGCCTTGGTGGTTTCCAAAAGTGGGCTTTCTCTGAAAGGGAAAAAAAAAACAAAAAAAAAGTGATAGAAAAAGAAAAGCAGAGGAGGAAGAGGAAAAGAGGGGAGAGAGGGGGGATGTTTTCCATTAATCAGTTGTAGGTGAAATGGCATCCACTGTAGCCTGTCGAGAAGCAAAACCTACCATTAGTGATAGCAAAACATAAAGTATCAACAATCCATAAGTTAATTAGAGGATTCTTTTAAGAACTTGTTTCATTTATTTTCTATTTTTAAAAAAATTGATATGTTTTTGTAATTAATTAAAAATGTTGTTTTTATGCATGCAAATATTTTTTTTGTTCTTAATATTTTATAAAAATAGTAAAAAATAAATTCTTATTTTTACTATTTATGTTTGTTTAAAACAATAACTGAATAAACATAATATTGCATTTTTTATAATTATAAATATCAATAAAAATGTATCAACTGAAAATAAAATAAAAAATAAATCGTTAATCAAAATAGAGAATCAAATCTATCTTTTTTAAGATTGTATGACTTACTAGGGTCGACCGCAACCAACATGGCTGTCCCTCCAAACTCGCAATTGCCACCAGCACCCTTAGTCCTTTGCCAATAACTATTGAAAGCATATGAAGCATGCGCAAACACAGTGTTGGGCTCATAGCAGGGCCCATTGGGCTGAATGGAGCTGCAATCTGCCCCTGACCAGCAAGCATAGTTCATAGCCTCTTGGATGATTGGGTCGGGGACTGATGGCTTGGCCACACACCATAGGGCGGTGCTTGGGGCCGTGTTGGGCGGCGGCGGCACGCTCGGTGGTGGGTAGACAATTGGTGGCTGAAACACTACTGGGCTTGGGACAGTGCCACCTGTTGGGGATGGAAAAATGGTTGGTGGGCCGGGATTGGTACCACCACTAGGGGATGGAAAGTTGTATGGCGGGCTAGGAATGGTACCACCACTAGGGGATGGAATGTTGTATGGTGGGCTGGGCTCTGAATAAGGTGGGCTCATCGATGACCCAGGTGGGCCTGGCAGAATGATGGGAGGATTCTCTATGGGTTCTGGAGAGCCCGGTGTGTTACCTCCAGGCGGGCTTGGAACAATTTCAGGTGTTGGCGTGGGGAATGACCCAGGTGGGCCCGGTGTTATGGTTGTTGGGCTTGGTGGTGGGCTTTCAGTTGGAAGAACTGGTGAGGAGTAATAATAGTAAGGAGGTGATGGTGGGGATGATTGATAGCCTGTGGGTGTTGGAATGCTGGTGGAAGGAGTACTTGGTGGTGGATACACACAAAATGGAGGGCTGTTGTTGTCTGGCAATGGAATTGGAGGTAGTGACTCATAAGGAGGCAAAGAAAATGGGGAGCTGACACTATAGGGTTGTGCATTTGATGAATATATGTATGGGTTAATGTCCAATTTCTTAGTCATTTTCAACTTCTTTGGGTTCTTGTTGATTATGTTTCTTCTATGTTTAGGGCCTTTCAATAGTCTCATTGATCTATCTGCATCTGCAAAGGGGTAAGTAAAGAGGCTTCTGAGCTGTGAACTTATTGCCATTAGAAATTTGTTTGATCTCAATAATATTATTATAATGCAGTTGTTAGTATATTCTGCTGCATTATTGCTTGGTTATGACATACAACTGTAGACTACTATAGAGATGCTTCTAGCTAGATTCTAATAAACAAATGCCTATGCAAATTCCAAATGTAGCCCATTTGTCCAAGATCATGGTTAATTACATCTAGCTAGAGACTTTAACATTTGAGGATAACTGGTATGATATAGTTAGCACATTTTCCCCACTTCCTTTAATTTAGCAAAATTGAAAAGAAACCAAGAAAGAAAGAAACAATGAAAAGCATGTGGGGTGAAACAAAGTGCATACTTACCACAATGAGTGAGAGAAACAGATGCTAAAGTCAGGTAGAGGAGAAGCAACCCAGCTCTGAGTCTCAGTCTGCTTGTTCCCATGACCCACTTGGCAGTTTTGGTTACTGGGAATGCTACACAATATGCCAGGCTTCTTATTATTATGGCTTTATTGTTGCACTCCAATTCCAGAGCATAGAAAGGACCCAAAGGAAGAACAATGTAGGGTTTTTATAAATGCAGAACTCGGTTTATCCGCTAGAAATTGCCAGAGTAAAGGAGGAAGAGTGGACAAGGGGTTCTGTTTGGCATAAAGATTTATTCTTTGTGTTGTGGCACAACTTTGATGTACACTCATCTTTGCATGGAGATGTATGCATGAAGGAATGCTAAAGTGCAGCAAAAGGTCTCACAAATGTGTGTATTTTATGGGAATTAGATTAGTTCACCGTCCCAACAACACCCCTTTTCTGGATGTTTTTATATAAGTTCATTTCATGGTGGCATATATGCTTGCTTCGCCCTTGGAAAAGATGAAAGTTTGGTTTTTAAGCCCTTTTTGTTTTGCTTGCTTTCTACTCAAAGCTCGCTCTCTCATGGAAATCACTAACACTTCTCTGGCTGTGGCGTGAGGAATAGGGATTGTTCAGTCAAAAAACCATAAGCAAGAAGGTATTAGATACAAGTTAATTATTAATTAGATATGTGATCAGAACATGGTTTGGGGTTATATCCCAATTGGCATTTATAGAGTGCACCCAATTTTTCCTACTCACATTGCTGTGGGGAAAGTATGCTTTAGGCTACCATGTACTGGTCATTAGCGTGTCAATGTCTCTTGTTTAGAGCCTACAACTCGGTACTCTTTTTATGGAAAAGGATAGCAGCTGTCTACATATGAAAAAGAGAGATTTGTGATGTGACATACAACTAGTTTAGTACTTAATCACCTTTATGATCATGTTTTCCATAACTAAATGTAACATTAGATAGTTTATGGTGTTATAGAGTCAGCCCAATTTCAAGGAGGAAAGAGTTTTGGCGTGAAAAGTTTTTGTTTGGAATCTGAATATTACCTGTATTGCTCCTTCATCCAGGTTTTTGGTTAGTTAATACTGAATCATTCCTCTGCTGTTGTAAATATTGAAATTTGCTATCTTTTTTTTTCTTTTTTTCTTTTTTTCTATTGATGTCTTCGCATCAAAGGCAGTCTTGTTCGATTTCTATAGGGCATTTAAATATAAACGATTTTTTTGATTGAGATTCAAACCATGATTCACCATGTTAAAATGAAAATTTAAAATATATTCAAAGGATAGAGCATAACAGTTCCATAATTTTACCTACTAGATTAAATCATTAGTCATAATCTCGGGCTATAGGAAAAATTAAAATTTCAATACAACGAAACAAGAGTAGCTTTCAAAAATATTGATTGGCATATCTTCCTTTGCTTCAAGCAAGACCGTAAGCGTCCTGATTCAAAACATAGCATTTGGATGCCTGCGTTATTCTCTATGATGTGAACTGGGTATTTTGATATCCTTTGTTTACATTTTTGTTGTATTATTAAATGTTTGATACTTCTGAGTTCTGACTGCCAGATTGGTAGAATCAGACCATTGTTATGGGCTTAAGAATTACTTTATTCTTTCCACATTTCAATTTGTATGTCATTTTCCTACAGCTTAGTTTTAATGCATGGTTATTTTTCATTACTGCTTAATCATATATGAAGTTGATTATTTTTTAATAAAAAGGACTTTATGGATGAGATAAGCTAAATTTTTATAGTTCTTATTCTGAAAATTCATTCCTCTCATAATATGAACAATTTTCGCCCCATCTCCTTGTGTAACATTTATTATAAAATTATTATTGAAGTTTTAAGTAATAAGTTATTCTATCTTCTATTATTTGAGTCTCATAGTTGTAAGAAATTGACATATTAGGAATTATACTCTCATCGCATACATTGACAATATGCTTTTATAATCTTTCATATTTTTGATAAGTACCTATTATAAATATTTTTCATATTAATAATATATTAAAATTAAATGAAATTATTCTTTTAACACGTAGAGAGCATCACGTATTACTTTCTATCTTATATATATATATATATATATATATGCTTGTTTTTTCTTTATAAAAAATATTTAATTGAGGATAAGACTCATCCAATTAAATACTTATAAAAGTACTTAAAAATTATTCATGAGCGAAAAGTTGACCAAGTACACCAATCTTCTTTGTAAGTAATTTGTGATGGACACCTCGAGATTAAATTACTCAAATGTAGGGTAATTGTTGAAGTAATAGAGAGGATAGAGCCATAGAGATTTAATTTGAGTCTCACATACTATCAGTGTATCTACTTGCTGCTATAAATACTATGTCCATGCAAATCTGTTTGCGACAAGAAGTGCATGTTTGGAAACCCGGTGAATTCCTCAAAATCAATTTTGGAGGCCTAAAATCGATTGTGTGAGATTTTTATGTTGTTTGGTTATTGTATCAGAATCAATTTTTGTTTTTAAAATTGATTATAAGAGAAGTGAAAAATTTTTACTTTCTATCAGAATTATTTTTAGATAAACTATCAAATATAAATTACTTTACCTCAAAATTAATTCTAATAAAATCAATTCTACCTAAAATCAATTCTACCAAAGCAAAATCAAACATGCTAATTAATGTTCATGCAATTTTCTCTGGTGTTCAAATATTTTGTTTTGTTTTCCCTAGCAGCTAGACGTTTCTTATTTCCATTCTCTCAAAATTCACCAAATAAAAAGGTCTCTTGTATAACTCAATAAATAAAAGGATGGCAACTGAATGATCAGAAATTGCCAGGCTAGGGACAGCATGTTATTCTCCTAGATTGATGCCTTGCCTAGATATTCCAATTTCAGGGACAAAAATTGGCGGCAAGTACTTATAAAGGGGCCAGCTATTATGAATTATAACATAAGCATAAAGACGAGAAGTCTGGAATGGACTCTGATGCTTTGACCCGCTAAAGCTCTGAAATGGGACAAATGGGCCTTTCCACTAAAATACTCTCCCACACCAAAGATGGACAGGAATAGGCAGAAGCTAAAAACCCTTAATCTATTTATGCCGATTCGATCACCAGATCAAGGGATTTTAGCCTGAAACTTTTATTTGCACAATAAAGTTTTTACACTATTTTCACATTAATTATATGAATAAATTTAATTATATTGTAGTCTGAAAAAGTTTTAATTTATATTTAATAATGCATTATCATATGATTTAATAAATTTAAAACATTTTTATTTACTAAAAAGTTTAGATTCAAGCCTTAAGAAAAAGGTTTTCTGCAATTCAAAATCAGGGAATATTTCCGGACTTATTAAGCATTCACAAGATGCATAAAAATCACCACTAACTAGAGAACTTAGAAATCAAACTCAAATCATGGCGATGTTGCATAAGTGAAAAGTTGTTCAGGTGATCCAATTCCATTAACAATTTAATACTTTATATGATTGTAACTTATCAAATAAAATATAAACATTGGATAACAATATAAGAATATTATATATTGTTTATACATTAAAATTAAATTCTATATAATTAGTTAACGAAAAAATCATTAATTTTTGACTTATCATTTTTAAAGTATTAATTTTTTAATTTTAATACATTATTAATATAAAATTATTATTTTTTGTATAATTATCTAATTATGTATTGCTAAATTATTAACATAGGATTATTTTAGTAATTTTTAATTATATTTTAGGCATTTTTTAAAATTTAATATATTTTTTACATCTTGTACATTTTATATTAATTATTTTTAATGTAAATTTTTCAATTTTATAAAATATATTACAAAGTTTTTAAATATTACAGGTTAAACAAATATTTTATAGAAATAATTAACAAAATTTAATATAATAATTACAGGTAAATTAATTTAACTTACTTTTCAGTTAGAATTTTCATTTTATATATATAAATATAATTAAATTTTTGTATAAAATATCAAAATTTTCGTATTTTGCCCTCTAAAATATTAAGATTCTTTTGTTTAATCTCCTAAAATATCACAATTTTTTTATTCTATTTTTTAATACTTAATTTTATATCAATTTCTACGTATGATACCATATTAACATTTAAAGGCAGAAACTAAACGGATATATATATATATATTAAAAACAAAAACGTAATTAAGCATGAGAAAAATTGAGTATACAAGAATACTTTTCCTTTAGCCGCGAGTCGATTTCGCCGAAAAGTGAGTCAACAGCGACATAAAGCTCTTATGCATGTCGTGGTCGATTATATTATCCTGGTAATCAATGGTCAATTTTATTTGGCTTTGGTATCATTCAAGGTAAGGCACCATGTTCTTCGGCGAGCCAAAATTTTAACAAATTGGGACTAGCGAGATTATAAGCAGAACTTGTTCTCTTGAGTGAGTAGGATTTTCCCCCCCTTCTCCATTTACTTATTTTTCTAAACTTTTTCCTAATACAGAAAATGTTAAAGTTTTTTTAATGATGTGTTTAAAAATTTTCATTATTCAAAATCTCACTCATAATAATTTTTAAATATTATATAAATTATAATTCATGTCATTATAAATGAAATTTTAAATTAAATTTTTTTTAAGTTAATTATTAAGAGATTATAACAACACTCTTCTTTAATATGTTCAAAAGAAAGTATTCCTTGATGAGACGAGTACTTTTAAGAATTTGATGTGCTTGCACCTTTCTTCATAAATATAAATAAATATATTAACGAATTTTAAAGGCTCCGTCCGTTTTACAATATTTACTGTTTAAGATAATTATGTAAAAATTGAAAAATTTATTGAATAATTATAATTCAAATTTTTTACTACAGTAATTATATTATTCTTTATTAAAATATTTAAAATTTGATTATTTGATCAGTAAAATTTTTATGAAAAAATAAACCAAAACATATACATGACGGATCACTTCGAATGCTAGTTTTAATAAGATAATTTTTTAGTATTATAAAATATTATTAATAAGTCACAAAATTTTTATTTTCACATCTTATTCTTAATGTATTCTTACTAAAACGCCTTTTAAAACTTAAGAGTACAATTTTTGAAAGAATTTATGAATATGATCTATGTACTGAACATGATGCAGAGAAATATTATGATCATTGTGATAATTTTATAGTTTAAAAGTTTAAATATTTTTTAATATTTTTAAATAATAAATTATAAATATAATTTTAATTTTTTAATATATTCTTAATAAAACGCCTTTTAAAAAATATTCTTAATGTATTTAGGGTGTGGTTGATTTAAAATTTTAGTATTTTAAAAACTTAAGTATTATTTAATAGTTCTAAATAAATAATAATAAATATTAAATATAATTTTATTAATTTCTTAATATATTCTTCCTCTTAATGCGTTAGGGGTGTGGTT
Organism: Pterocarpus macrocarpus; assembly: GCA_031439585.1. Lineage (NCBI taxonomy): Eukaryota > Viridiplantae > Streptophyta > Magnoliopsida > Fabales > Fabaceae > Pterocarpus > Pterocarpus macrocarpus. Next base: position 19,354,911 of record CM062517.1, on the reverse strand, counting down.
GATTCACTTTTTATTTTTTATTTTAGAATTTTTTTCTCCAATTATGATAATGTTATAAAAATGAGAGAGAATATTAATTTGGTGATAGAAAAAATCATAGTAGTAATTAATATAAATAAAATAGAATTACAAAATTACTGTAAATTGTAAATTTCTTTAGATAAAAGAAAAGTGAAGTGAGTACTTAGTGTAAAAGAAAATATATAACTACTTGCTAACCTCCACTTTTACGTAAAGTGTGGAAGTTATATATATATATATTTTGTATTAAATGTGGAAGTTATCATTCCTCACATTTAAATCATATCTAAAATTATGGGTAGGAATATAGATTCTCTAAAGATATATATACTTAATAGAAACGGGGAGCAAAATTATGCAGAAGCGCTTAAAAGGCTCTATATTGCTCAGTGATGGAAGCTGAAACACCAACAGTTAAGCCCATTTGGCCAATAGTGACATGCAACCTGCACCTAAAAGTAGTGAGATATTTGCTCCTAGTTGGATCTTCAAATTGTTCTGCAACCTGGGGTTCATAAAATCTGCTGCTAGCAGGTCAACTAATGCCATGTAAATCAAAATTCCAGCAGAAGCAGAATTGAAAACCCCTTCAACAATTAGAGCAGTTGGGCTATTCTCTTTGTACACACTTAATATTCCCACCCCAATTGCTATCCCAATTGGGGTTGTTAGGGAGAAAAAGGTAGCCATAATTGCTGTGGACCTGGACTCGAACTTTGCCTGCACAAAATGTGTTCTATTTAGTATTTAGCATTACAAGCACATAAAACAAATACATAGAATTTTGTTTCTTTTCTTTTGAAAAAATTTCCTAATATCTCACTTTGAAGTTATTTTAGTCATTTAATATGCATAATCCAAAAGGTCATTCACCAATTACTGCTGATTGGTCTTTCTCTGTTTCTTTCTTCACATGCCAAAAAGTTAGATAATTTTACTCACTTTTATTAAATATCTGTGAGGATGTTGTCATCATGGCAACATTTTGCAAGCAATTTCCCCTACTGTCCAAATTGTACAGAAGGCATCCACGAGGAACTCACTTTTTTATTTTACTTGACACTTTTCCCATAATAGAACATGAATTTCACTTCACTTTTCACTATTTTCTTAACACCGTATAAGATTTGATAGCACAACAATCCTCTTGGGAGGAAGACCGCAATTGTTGAGACTAAAACTGTAACAATTCAATCTTATCATAAGAAGCATGTGAGATTTTTGGAATTATACCAATAAAATTTAAAATCATTGATTATAGATTACAATACCTGAGATATGCAACCACCAAGGCCCATCCCTTCAAAAAATTGATGGAAAGACAAGGCCACCAGGAGAGGCTTTATGGTATCAATGCTGTTTGCAGCACCCAAAGATATTCCAATGATCACTGAATGAACCACTATTCCTATCTCCAGCACCTAACACACAAACCAATCCAAACTGAACACAAATAAGGCAAACAAGTCCAAAGTCAACAAATAACAGAAGGAGTAAACGGGTGGCTCAGGGCACGAGCCTCCCACTTGATGGGGCGTAGGAAGGGTAGATGTACATAATTTTTTACCCTTACAAGTGGAGAAGCTGTTTCTAAAATTTGAATCTGTGACCTTCAGATTACAAAGCAGAAACCTTACAGTTGCGTTGAGGCTCACCCTCAAAATAACACAAGGAATAAAAGAATAAAATGAAGAGCTCACTGATCTTACTTGTGATATGATGCGATTCCTAATTAGTTCAGATGTTATTGAACCCTCAGAAGAACTAGTTGATCCATGAGCATGACCATGTGTGGCATGTGTATGAACATGTATGTGACCAGCATGCTCATCTCCCATTTCTTCATCAGCAGGAACTTGCTTTGAAGAGCTAAAATGTTGCCTGTGATAGTACCCCGTGGCAAATGAATCCACCATTAAGGTTCCTATAGACGACAACATGGCAACAAATCCAGTAAAAGGGAATTTGCCCCATGGATTTTCCTTTAGGCAAGGTGAACTCAAGCTTTCAAATGCTTCAGGTAGTATGTGGATGAACCCAGTTGCTAGAATCACCCCTGCTGCAAAAGCCTTAACCATGAAAAACATGTCATTTTTGGGATTCAAAGCTGGGATTCTCTTGCTCAGCAATGGAAGGCTCACCCCAAGAGCACCAGCAACAAGAACAGAAGCAATTGAGCCAATTTTGTAATGAAGAGCTTCACTTGAATCATAACTGAGTTTGGCTTCTTCTATGTCACACGTGCAGTTACCTGAAGCCACAGTTGGGAAGAGAAGGACATGAATACATGACAACTTTAAGATGGTGAATGAACAAGCTTGAAAGTTCCTCATTCTGTTTGGCGTGCGGTTGGGAATTGGAACTTCCGAAGTGAGTGAGGAAGAGAAAGGGGAATAGTTGGTGCTGTGTGAGTAGGAAAGTAGGAACTAATGTTGGTTCTGTGTGAGTCTTTGAGTTATGTTTATAAGAATTGTTACTTATAAAGGGAAGAGTTTGTGCACTGGATATGTATTATTTTTTCTAGGATCAATAGTTGTCCATATAAAATAAAAAAGGAAAGAAAATAAAAGCCAATCTGAGAGGCTGAGAACGTGAGCATCTTAAACAGTTAATTAATGGCAACATATGCACCAAACGTAATTAAATGTGGTAAATTAGACCACACACTCATTTCAGTTTAAGTAAAAAACTTAAGAGAGGGAATGGAGTGACGCATGTGATTTTCTGCAACAGGTTGAACTGCCAATAGGCCATAGTGTATTTGGAAACCTGCAGGAAGTTTTATTTAACAGTAAGAAAGCCATGAAAACTACACACTGAATTGAGAATTTCCCCAATTGCACGGCTAGAATTTACATATTTGAGCCATTTTGCTAAAATGAGTACGCATATCTCAAAATGGTTGCTAGTTGGACACGTATAGTGTTGAATATTGTTTAAATAATTTCATATATCTTTAGCATATATGTATATATTTTTTATATTTTACGCTAATATAAATGAGATATTATATCGATTAGATAAATATTAACACTTTATTATATTAGTAACGTTTAATATTAACTTTTGAAATGTTCGTATTTTTATTATAATTTAGGACTAATTATTATATTAATTTTATATATTATATCTGAGCTATGTTAAATCTCATATTCAAAACTTATCAAATTTACATATCATTATATCTATTTTTGTAAATGTATTCGTATTGTGTATCATTTACTTAGACGTTGTTATTTACATATCATAGTTTTTAATTTTCTTATAACTTTTTGGTTTGAAGAAATAGAGGTAAAAAAGTATGTTAATGTATATGTGTTTTTGTTATTTTATTTTTTAAAATAAAAATAATATTAAAGTATTATAATAAAAAATGCTAACTAATGCTCTTAAGATTTTAATCAAATTTTATAGAGAAAATAAAAATATACACTTAAGAAAAGTATAGTTACTTTTCCTTATACTATTCAAGTTCCATTTTTTTTTTAAATTAACCTTTTCTAATAAAAATCATATGGTATATTACTTTGCTCTTGAATGCAAGGCAAAATAGCAAAAACATTTTGTGAATAAATTAGCATTATGTACAGTGGTGAACAAATTGCACTGTAAAAAAAAAAAACCTGAAATTTAAAACTTACAAGAAACAATTTTTACGAAAATTTTCTACCTACTACTTTCACAGCGTGTATATATAATTTCTAGTAAAAAAAAAAAAAAAAGGCATTTTATAGAACTGAAGGGTGTTTAAGTCCTTTTATAAAGAAGTGAAGTGCCAGAGTCAGAAAGGCATAAATGGAGTCATGAAGTGGAAGGACGTACATCCATGGTGGGAAAAGAAAAGATGTCTTACCTACAAAAAAAGAAGGAAGACTGCATGTACAAGTGTGGACAACATGTTGTCATGCAAACCCCTTAAGCCAATGCAATTTACTCAATATTAGTTTATTCTGTGTCTTCTTTTGGTTAGTATGTCGATATTATGTCCTTGCTCCTCCAACATCCTACAGTTCACCCCCATTATATAAAGCTTCTTCTGTTGATTTGATATTCAGTTGTAGCGGAAAGTTAAAGCACGCCTTTACGCGGTAGGCTACTGCAAAAGTTAACATTGCAAATTTTTTCTCCTTTGTTTTTGCCATATATTACATCAAATTACCCTCTTTCCATTGCACTTTCTTTAGTTTAGTACAATCGTGTTTTCTCCTCTGTGTTTTTATGTTTAAATAACATAATTTGTTTATATTTGTTACTAAAGTAATTAACTTTTAGTATAATATTGCTTTTACATTGTTGTCCTTAAATGCATGTTGAGTAAAATCCAGTAGGCTGAAGAAACGGTGGGCTTCCTCTCTCTTGAAGCGACAAGTCTCCGCCTACAAATAAAGATGATAATTCACAATTTTCTTGATGTAAAAAAAGCCTGTAGTTCATAAAAGCCAGTGATTTATTTATTTATTTATTATTCTTATTATTATAGTTTAAAATTCATTTAAATAAAAGTTAAATAACACTTATATTCTTAATATAAATAATACGAATAAGAAAAATAATTTAATTTGTATGCACTATGAGTATATAAAAGTTTTACACAGATATTCAATCATATTTTGCCACACAAGCAAAAGTGTTTGATTCAACTATCCATTATCTTAAAAATCTTATAAACACAAGCATATAATTGGATGACAGTAAAAAAAAATATATAAATAGAAATTAATTACTCTACTATTCACCCCTTTTTTTAGAAGTGATGACCATACTCAAGGGGAATGGTTAATTATTTATTACTTTCTAATTATATTTAACAATTTTATAAACATTTGCAATAAAATTAACCGTTAATAAATATTTAATAATTTATTACTGTTACGGTACTCCTGTGAACATCGGAAATAAATATATATTCACCAAATGCAATTTATCTAAGATTAATTCATTTTGTCTTAATTTGGTTAATATGTTGATATTATGTCTTCGCTCATACAACATCTCACACTTCATGCCGATTATATAAAGCATTTGTTGATTTGATTATTATTTAGTTATAGCATAAAGTCAAAGCATCTCCTTGTGTGTAATCTAATATATAGAACTTAGATATAAGGTATACATAGCACCACAATCCAATAAATTTACAATATTTATAAAAGCTTAATAATAAAATTGATTATGAATAGATTTAATTAAAATATACCTCACAAAATATGAAACTTAATGTTGGATCTTCCAAACATCAACTTTATTTATTGGGCATGAAGTGTGAGATGAGAGAGGATAGAAGACATAATATCGACATGTTAATCAAACTAAAATACAAATGAACTAATTTTAGACACTGACGAGAGTACCATATCTCTTATCTCAAGGAATTTAAAGGTTCTACAAACGCATGATCGGTTAGAGTGATAGATGTTCCTTTCCCTTAACAAATGGCCTTAGATTTAAGCCTTGGATATAGAGTAGTTGTTGTTGGGACAGTCATACCCTTTATAAGATTTCAAATACTTGAATAGAATTGTCTCCAATAGGAGAATACCTATGGGGAAAAAAAAAGAGATTTAAAGGTTTTCTTGTTCTCTAAGGTGAAATCATGGAATTGTGTTAAGAAAATCATAACTAACAAGCTCAAATTTGTCATAATATAAGGTTGATATGATACATTCAAAAACCAAGCTTTCATATCTATTCCAAAGATAACAAATCTAAAAGGTTTTGACAAGCTTATTGGGAAAGCTATAGCATGCAAAAATAAGAAAGAAAACAGAGTAGGTTTGGAGTATATCTAATCCAATCCAATCCAAATTTTATATTATTGATGTGGATCTTCAACTTAAATCCAATTCAATCTTATCCAAACTTTATGAATCAGGTAATATTTTACTCGATCCAAATGAGCAATCTTTCAAAATAAATAAAAAAAGAAATTAAAAAAAAAGGTTAAAATGCATAAAATTTTTAGATCTTATTCAAAGATCTACATGTCGACTGTTTTTAATTTAAATATTAGTTAAACACAAGGATGCAACTCATCTCGACATTGGTGATGGAAGCCCTTATCTGCATCTTCCTCGAAAACATCATCCTCTAATTTCGTTGTGCATCTACACTAGTGAGAACCATGATACTAACAAATTCATCAACCTGATCCATTTCATTGATCAAAACTGAAATGACCAAATTTGTGTCAAGATCATCCACTTCAATGACTCCAATCGTAAGATCCATCCCAACCTAAACCTATCCTTTAAGGTCATCTCCATCATTTCCTAGGAGCACCTTTGCAACTGCCCCGATCTTAGGGGTGTAATCAAGTCGGGTTGGTTCAGGTTTGGGGGTTTGGTTCGGGTTGATGAAATTTTTTTATCAAATCTAAACCAAACCGAACCAATCAAAATCGGGTTGGCTCAGTTCAGGTGTTCGGGTACCTGATCTCAAAAACCTACGCCAAGCATCAAAACCAGAATCTAAACAACAAAATCAAAGAAAAATCATTGAAATCATGTGAATTAAATAAATTTCATGTACCCCTATGCTTAGAAACCTCTTAATCATTATGCTCTTAGAACCATCAAAATTAATAGAAACAAAGCAAATACCAGCATCCCCAATCTCAACATATGAATTAAACTAAATAATATAGCTAGAACAAGAGAATAGGATTGCTTGGAAGAACAGGAGGAGTTGCAACAGTGAAGAAGGAGGGCAAATTTAGGCGATTCACTGACTACATTTGCAATGGTGGTGGGTGGCTGTGAGCAATAGGCAGAAGATGAATGTTGATGCACTAGTGGAAGACAAATGTTGATGCAATGTAGATCCATGAAGCGTGTAGACAATAATGGAGAAGACAGCACGGTTGATAGAGCTCACACAATTGGGACCGTGTGGTGGTGGTTAGCAGAGATTGATCGACGGACGAGGGTTGAAGATGATGGTGGTCAGTGGAGATGATGCAACAGATAAAGGCTAAGATCGCACAATGGAGATCATGCAACTAAAGCCTGAAGTCGTGGCGGAGATAGCGGAGGCTGACATGATGAACAAAGGCTAAAGGCAATGGTGGTTAGTGGCATAGTGGTGGTGGGTGATGGTGTCTACACTAGCGGCTAGGGCTATGTTGTTCAGTGTTCAAAAACAAGATGAGGATTAAGGGGGGCTTTGATGTTACTATAGCAAAGTAAGGTAGTGGCTACCAGGGTGTTTAAAAAATAAAAGACTAAGGGTTCTTTGGGTTAGGTTGGGGTCGGGTCTTAAATCCCCTGATCCGATGACTGAACCATATATGGATTGGTTCCAACTGGATTGTACCCGATTGAACTGATAACTCGAACCAAACCAAATCGAACCAATTTAATTGGTTTGGTTCAGTTCGATTCAAATTGGTGGGTTCATTGGGTCGGCCTAATCCACTTATGCCCCTACCTGACCTCCATTTCTTAAACCAAACTAGTGCGCCTCCTTTAACTAGAACAAGGTGTGTTATAGTCTTGGATAAGGAAAGCATAAAATAGAAACAAAAGAATAAGTGAACAAGAGAAAGAGAAATAAAAATAATGAGTCATGTGTAGACTTAGAAATCTAGTAAATTTTTGAAGACCAATACGAATTGATCCCAAATTATCTTGCTATGAAAAAAAAAGTGAAAAAAAGAAATGAAAAAAAAAAGAGCCATAAAAATCTAGTGAATTTTTGAAATATATATAAATCCATTGGCTACTAGTTTTCAAGAGGCTTGCTATACCATGGGCTTACTATGTGATGATAAAGAGTTTGTTGAAGGTATCAAAGAGGTGAGTAAATTAGCTTATGGTCACTAGCTACATAAGCTTTTTGTCATGTTGTTGGTATCCAATTCTATGAGTAGGGCAGACAATGTTTGGAACCAAAATTGGGAGGTTTTATCTAATGGGATAATCTATGAAAGAAGAAATGAACTATGAAATCCAAGCAAGTAGCCCATTTAACCTTTTTGTATATTTTATAAATTATGTACAAACTTAATTGTTTTTTCTTTCTATTGTGCTATGTAGGTATTACCATGACAAAGTGTGAATTTAAGAATCTTTGTTTGATAGAAATTGAAAAATTGCTCCATAGTAATGGCAGATCTCTTAGAGGATTTAGTTGTATTCCATATCCTGAATACGATAATGTGAGATTGCATGATAACAGTTTGATTGAATAAGAACTTAATTACAATTCAATTGAGTTAGTAGAAAGTCACTCCAAGCTCATGCAGTCTATGACATTAGAACAAAAAAGAGTATATGATGAAATTGCAAATGTTGTTTTAGACAACTCTTCTCGATTCTTTTTTGTTTATGGATATGGTGGATCAGGTAAAACCTTCATTTGGAATGCTATCTTCAGGTCTAAGATCTCAAGGAAAAATTGTTTTAAATGTTGTGTCAAGTGGAATTGCATCTTTGCTACTTCCTAGAGGTAGAACAACACATTCCAGATTTTCAATTTGAATTTCTATTATAGATATATCTACTTGCAACATCAAACAGGAAGCTTTAAAGCATATTTTCTAATTAAAAGTAGTTTGATCATTTGGGACGAAACTCCAATGTTAAATAGATATTGTTTTGAAGCTCTTGATTGAACACTAAGAGATATTATGAGAGGGACTAATCCAAATAGCCATCTTTAATGATTTAGAGATAAAGTCATTATTCTTGGAGGAGATTTTAGACAAATTCTTCTTGTAATTCAAAAAGGAAGCTGAAAGGATATATTGTTAGCAAGTATCAACTCATCTGTCGTATGGTCATCATGCAAAGTTTTGAAGTTACAAACTAACATGAAGCTTTTGACATGTTCATCAAATCAAGATCAAAATGAGTTGAAAAATTTTGCAGATTGGATCCTTCAAATTGGAGATAGAAGTATAGGTACAACTATTGATGATGAATTAGAGATTAAAATACCTAAAATGTAACATCCTCAATTTCGTGTCGTGCTAAATTAACTTAGTAACCCTGAGTAATTAGGCACTTAATGAGAAATTATGAGATTAAGGCTTAATTAAGGGATTGAAAAAGAGTTATCAGTCAACTCGGATGAGAAAAGTCAAAAGAATGCTTAATCGAGATTAGAAAATCTCTAATTAAACAAGTCAGAGCCTTTATGGTTTAATAAAGTACTAATCACCCTTAATTAGCTTAATCAAATTTAATTAAAGATAATTAAGCTTAATCACAAGATTAATTTTTGTTAATCATGTTCTTGTGTGTTAATCACTAATCCTTGCTTAATCATGTTAATTAAGTTGTAAGAGCACTTAATCACATGATTAAATTCAAATTTAGTCAACTAGAAAATAAAATAAAGAGTGATGTCACTAAAGCATAAAACATTAGACAAGACTACTTTATGTAAGAGTTTGACCATGTTTTGTCTCCCCATCATCCCGTTTGTCCCCTTAATCACTAATTAACATAAGATAACACAAAGTGAAGAAAAAATATCTCCTCCCACCTTCATGTATGTTACGCCACTTTCTATCTCTTCTACACTCATCTATTTCATTTTCACTATTCTCATTCTCTATCTTGAAACCAAATCCTTCGACTTTTCTCTAAACTCTCTCATCTTCTTCTTCCTTTCTTCACCACCACCACCCAAAATCTCTCACTTAACCCTTCAAGGACCTCATCTTTGGGTCTTTGAAAACAAGATCTAAACACTACCAACATCATTTCAAAAGAACTCAAGAGTTCCCTCATCTTCCAAGAGCAAACCGCCACCATCTTTAATGAAGGAGCCACCACCATCTTCTTCTTCTTCTCTTGTTGTAGTGCCATCTTCAAAGTAGAGGTAGTGATCTTCACCTTTTTATTTTGTTTATTCAAGAAAGCTTGAAGCTTAGTTCTTCTTATGACCAAGATCTTTAAGTGAAAACTTGAGAAAATCTTTCATGCTCTGCATGAGCAAAAGTTTCCATTTTTGGCAAAATATGTTCATGTTCTTCTTCAAGTGTTCTTGATATTTCCACTTTTGGTAAAATGTGTTCATATTCTTCTTCAAGTGTTTTTGATGTTTCCATTCTTGGTAAAATATGTTCATGCTCTTCTTCACAAGTGTTCTTGGCCCTGTGAATGTTTCTCACTCTAAATGCTTTAAAGTTCCTATTTTTAATTCTTGATGCATGAGATCTTGATGCTCTTAGTGGTGTTGAGTTGAAAATTGCCTCCTTTATCATTTTCTATTGAGTTGACATGACTAAAAACATTCTTGATGCTTAAAGCTTCAAAAAGTTTGCTTCTTGATGCTTAAAAAGTGGCGCAAGTTTTAGTACCTTCATAAAGTTTTATTTTGTTTTGTCTTAAAGACAATAATACTTGTAAAAGTCTAAGCTTTTTAGAATAATAAGCCTTTTTAAGTTAGAAAAATAATGTCTTATCACTTTATATTTCAAAGATTGATTCTTGGAAGCAAATCATTTTATAAAGTTTGAAACTTGAAACAAAAAGGTCACTTTTAAATCATAAAAATGTTAACTTTTATAAAGGTCAAGACTTTATAACTCTAAAGCTAATGTTTTATATCACTAGTTCATAAAGTGGGAACCTTTTTGACTTTAAGACAACTTTAAATCATAAAGCTGAGACCTTGATGGTCTTAGAATAATTAAAAGAGTCAAATTTCATGAAGAACAAGATTTTTTAATTAAAAAGCTAGTAACTTGTATCATTATTATATAAAGATCTAATCTTTAAGACAAGAGCTTAATTTAGAGGCACTTACTTTCATAAAGAATAATATTTTATGACTACTTTATAAAGAATGGTAACTTTTATAATGTGTAAGGTAAGACCTTGTTATGTTAATAATAAAAGCTTAAAACTTTGTAACTTGAATAAGATAAAAATCACCCTTGGTGGTTAGTGCACATGGTGTTATTGGCTTGAGTGTGGTTATGCATTGTCATGACTCAAGGATTAGAGGGATCTCAAACTCCTTGGGAACAGAAATATGATTAGGGCTTCTGAGCATACCATGAACCTAGAAATCACTAAGTACACTATCTCAAGGAAAGGAAACAATCACTTAACTTAATTAATTTGAACAAGTGTTCCATAAGATATGTACTTGAGTAAAGAATAAGTTTACATGAGAATTAAGTAACTAGAAGACCACATGTACATACATCTTAACTATGTGATTCTCTCATGGGTAACCACGGGAAATCATATGATGATTTATAAGATTCTTCACAAAGAATAACACACCTATGAACCCCTCTAAGGCGTGAATATATGATGCCATTCGGCATGATGAATAACAAGTTTGATTGAGCTTTGTCTCATGATTGAATGATATAGATGTGATAAACTGTTAGTTGAAAGTTGTGATTAGCATTTTGGGGAAGCTCTGGTCTAGCTGTTATGCTGCCGAATTTCCGTCAAAATTATGGACTTAATCATATCATTGCATGTGTCTATTCAAAGAAATATTATGCATGTACAGTATAATGATAAGGAATGAAAGAATGGGATATGACCCCTCGATCACTTCCGGAAAGTGAAAGACGGTGATCTGCAAAGACTTAAGGAACCTCCACGGAGGAGGCAAGGGTGACATGGAGGACCCTCCAACTTAGAGGTAACCAATATCGACTTAGTCTGATTTGGTTAGTAATGTGTGATGATGGTCACAAAATGAGCTCATGTCCAAAAGCAGTCTATTTCAAAGGAAAAGTAAAAGAATGTTAAGCACGTACTAAAAACGAAAGTCAAAGTAGGACCATCGTCAAGTTAATGAGTTGCATAGTCATGCATGTTCTCATATTCCTTATGTGCATTATGAATGTTTATTTCGTGTATTAGCATGTATGCCTATGTATGACGTTACGGATATGATGATAAACTTAAAAGCAATCCGTTTTGGGATTTATGTGTTCAGAAATTGTTAAAACTGAACCTATATATGTCCACCATTTTTATATTAAACCCGAAGTGGCTGGGACGATGATGATGACACAATGTTTGTCTAGTCGCGATCCTACTAAGAAATTTAGTATTTCTCACTCCTACGTTTCCATGTCATCTCCAAAGGATGTCGGCGTTGGACATGATGGTTTCGAGAATAGTTTCTTCCCGCTTGATGAGTGATGTGGTGATTGCATGCGGAGCCGAGCACAAGGATAGCCCTTTTTGGTTGTAATTATAGGATTATCATTTTCCATGGGCATGTATGGATAGATGAGATTTTAGATGTATTTTCCTTTCCCTGTATTTAGTTATATTTGTTTTGTAGGGCCGATAGTAGATATCGGACCCATCATTATCTTCATATATGACTCTTGTCATTACTATTATTATTATTAACTATGATGGCTATGGAATGAATATAATGTTTACCTAAGATATTCGTTATTCTTGTTGCCTCTGTTTTTTTTACTCGCACTGTATGTATGAAATAACGACGTTTGTATTGTACGTTCACGATGCACTCATGGCCCTCGATTTTCAAAATAGTTTATTCGTTATTATTCAAAAAAAAAAAATTACCCCTATTTTCAAGTAAAAGTAATTTCAAAAAGGTAATATTAGTTTCGGGAGCAAAAAGTTAACAACTAGTAATTTCACATTATGACTTAAGCATAGAATGGAACTATTAGGGTGTTATATAAAGTTTTTTGGATTAGAGGATCCACTTTCTCATTTGGTTGAATTCACTTATCCAAATTTGCTCTCAAACTTGAAAGATTACAAATTTTTTGAGAATCAAGCAATACTTGCTCCTACATTGGAAAGTGTTGAGAAGGTTAATGAATACATCCTTTCTTTAGTACTAGGAGAAGAAAAGGAATATCTTAGTTTTGACATAACTTGCCATGTTGATGAAAATGAAGATGTTCAACAACAATGGTTCACAACAAAATACCTTAATGATATTAAATGCTCCAATATAACTAATTACAAGTTAACTTTAAAGGTTGGCATTCCTATAATGCTTTTGGGAAATATAGATCAAACAAGTGGATTGTGCAATGGTACACGATTGATTGTGAATGAATTGGAAAGAAAGGTAATTAGTGCAACCATTGTCATAGGAAGAAATCTAGAAGATAAAGTTTACATTCCAAGGATAGACTTAATACCTTTCGATTCAGGATTGCCTTTCAAGTTCCAAAGAAGACATATTTGCTTCACAATAACTATATATAAAAAAAAAAGGCCGAGGCAATCACTCTCTCATGTCGGCCTTTACCTGCCTAAACTAGTGTTCACTCATGGGCAACTTTATGTAGCGGTGTCAAGAGTAAGATCTAGAAGCGGTTTGAAACTTTTAATTCTAGATGAGGAGGGAAATCCACATTCATCAACCGCAAATGTGGTTTTCAAAGAAGTATTTGATAACATCTAAGTAAACTATATCACTATCATACTTTATTTCTTTCTCTATTTCTTGGTAAGCATGACCAAGGGAAATTACTTCTTGAACTTACCACTTAAATCATGTTTTTAGTAAATAATTCTATGACTAATTATTAAATCTTTCTACATTAACACATTCACAAAAATCTCTCATTCTTATTTATTATTAAAGCTCATATATAATACTATGACTAACTATCTACAGTGACTCTACAACAATAACAATATGTATTATTATTAAACATGCTTTACAATGTCTAAATTATTTTTCATCTTTTGAGCAATTTTTAAATTAATTATAGGTATTTCTTATCATTATGCTGCTATTTGGGTCAAGTTTGGAAGGTAATTATGCAATTAAGATCTGACATTGCAAAGTAGCAAATATATACATATGTCATGTTTCCAATCCCAGTGTATACTTAAACATGTCAAGCATGATTGAACAGTAACAAAAATTATTCTTTGCATATTCTATCAGAAACAATTTTTTTTATCAATGCTATAAAAGGTGAACTATCAATCTTTTTATTTTATACCTTACAATTTTTCCGTCAACAATTTCTAGCAATTTTAATTTGGATTGATTATTGAAATTGTGAATAAGTAGCAAGGTGATGATTGTGGAGAAGATGACATTTTTGGATTTGAGTTTACTAGCTATAAAGAAACAAGCTTATGACCTGTTTTGCACGTTTCATTGAGATATATACAGTTGTAAATTTTAGAACAATTTTAGATTAGTATTATTATTATTAAACAACAATGTACCTATGATTGTGTAGAAGATGACATTTTTGGATTTGAGTTTACCAGCAATAAAGAAACAAGCTTATGACCTATTTTGCCCATTTGGAAGAAATATGAACAATTGTAAAATAACTTTGTCGAATTTGGTGGTGAGGCGAATTAAATTGAGGCTTGATTACTAGACAAGTGGATGGTGTTTTAATTTCCCTTTTAACCCAGAATGTGTGGCATTTGATTTGCATGTAGTGAGAAAGTAGAAATGTGAAGATAAAACTAAAAAAACTACTGCAAGGATGACAAAGACATGATATGCAAATATTAAAAGCATCGTAATGACATCAGGATGTCGTTTGGTTCACCAATCATGGAAAGATTAACAACCTCACTATTGTAAAGGATGGCCAATGATACACCTTGGCTGGCCAAACCAAGGACTAACTAGATCTCTTACTCTTTTAGAAAGAGCTTAGAAGAAATAAGTACACAACTTATATAAGAAACACTATATCAATTCACTTCAAGTTGCTCTACAAAGAAGTACACATGGATATTTATAATAGTTTTAAAAGGGAAAATGATTACTCTTGGTGGCATTTTTTTATATTGCAACTATCTTATGCAAATGCTTTTACATCATGTACTCTTCTGCAAATGTGTTATCTTGGGAAGTAAAGTTGAAGATGTTGATTGATGCAGCTCCGACAAGTATACCGGATCGTAAAGTAATAAAGTGATAAGTAAAGTATCATTCCCACGAGGATAGATCAAATACTGAAATAGTCTAAGGGAATAACTATTTGGACAGAATGGAATTACTGATAAGGAAATTAAAATTTAAAATAAAATAAAATAAATAAGAAAAATACTAATGCAAAAAATTCTAACAGTATGGATAAATGCAATGGGATGGATGCTAGGGCTAAACCTATTGTAGACGTAGTTACTATGAATTTCTACTAATCAGTTTCTATCGTAATTGACTCACGGTCGATTCCCCTTAATTTATTCCTAGCCTCTCTTGAGGTCAAGCAATACTCTTTATCCTAAATTGATTACCTAATCTTTTAGCACAAACTAATCTAAGTAAAGGTTGAAGCTCTATGGGTTCCTATGTTGACCGTACGAACCACATTTGTCTATCTCTAGTTTTCACTTAGCTCACGGTGTTTACATTAAGAGACTCTATTCACAAATCTTCTCTCGAGTTATTGTAAATCCCCAAATCAATTAATTGGTGATCAAGCAATTAAAAGCATTAAGAACAAACAAAAACACTAAGCAATAGAGATAGAAAACAAGATTAACATTAATTCATGAGTAAACTTGCCATACAAAAAGGTCCATTAACACCCTGGCAAAAGAAAACTAGTCCATAACTGAAGAAAAAAAAAACAATGGAAGAGTATGAAGATGAGAAGATAGAAGAAACAAAAGCCATAAAGCTTTCTGACTAGAGACAAGAGATTTGGAAGAATGTGGATCACTCTGTGTTGAACTTGAGCTTTGGAATCCTTGAATCTTTACCTTCAAGCTCTCTGGAAGAAGTCTTCTATCTTGGGAGGTGTTTGGAAGTGTTTGGAAGTGTCTAGGGATCTATTTTCTAACCTTAAGTGTTGCCATTTATAGTCCATGGATCCTTTTTCTCGAAATTCAGCTCGAGCTCACTAATTTTGCAATCAGGGTCGCATTATAGCGCAAGGATTTGTGCTATAGTGCAACAAAAATTGCATGGGTGAAAACGGCATTGCTTATAGCGCAGCGGTTTGTGTTATAGCGTGCTTGCATGACAGTGCTGACCTCGTTTATAAACTTCCAGGCTTTGTAGTGATCAAAATAGTTAGAATTTTTCTTGGAGATAAGGATAGAAATTGTAGATCTTTGAGTAAGCTTTCCAACACAACAAGAACCAACTTAATCGGGGTTCTATAGCTCAAGATATAGGCAATATATTGATGAAAGGTCAAACTTGACAATATCAGAGACAGAATGAGGCTTCAATCTTGTTCTGCCTTTTTCTCCTCGAAGACTCTAGAATTGGAAAAAGTGTCCAACATCAAAGTTGGAGATCTTCTTCTCTTCTTTCCAAAAAATTTTGAATCATCATAATCTGACTTCTAAAGAGCTAGATATCGAATTTCCAATATTGAAAGGTTCTGATTTCATGCAAGCTGGACTCTCTCATAGCTCCAAATTCCAACTTAAGTGTTTGTATCTGATGACAATCAAAATAAGCCCAAAATAAGTATCCAAAATATAAGAAAATAACAAAAAATAAAAATAACTCCCAATCTCAACTACTTAGCTAAAATAAAACAAAATAGTAACTAAATGAAACAACTACATCCTAAATTAAATAAAAACTAACTAAAAATATAACTCACTAGAGGGAGTTATCATTGATTTATAAATCACTTTGGTAAATTGATATCCAATGAAATTGAAATGATGATTGTGGAATATCCATGGTCCATAAATCATTGGTTGATTGAATTTAGGAATAGCTAAGCTATGATGTTTTTTATAGTTTGGAAAAGAAATTTGGAGAGTATAGATCAATTGTCACTTTTAGGGGTGTTCATGACCTGGCTGGGTTTGGGTTGTGAAAATTGACCCGGTGTATTTTTTGGGCCGGGTTTGGGTCATGTTTTGGATTGGCCCAACCTGGCCCGAAGTTAAATAGTTATTTAAAAGTTTTATATTTTAAAATAATTAGTGATAAATTATAATATTTTTATATTTCAATCAATACATTTTACATAACATGGTGCTATTTTTATCTTGATATAATTTGTTTTGAAATATATATCGTAAAATATTTTTTGAATTTGTTTTTTACTTCTAGAATTTTATGATTTCACTACATATAATGTCTAAATTTTTATATGTTATATAAATACTGAGTTGACTTGGTTTGACTCGGTCATTAATCAAGTTGTTATCGGGTCGGGTTCAGGTCCAACAAAATGACCCAATCTCAAAATAGGGTCGGGTTCGAATGTGGCATAACCTGGCCCAACCCGTCATTTGTACACCCCAAGTCACTTTGTAGCTTATTTACTCAACCTTCATAGCTACTCTTTATGTAGGATAAAATTTTCATCCTAATAACACCCAAGATCAAGATACATGATATTAAAACACCAAAGTATAATGCAATGATGCATACCTGTTAAGATTCAATGACATAAAGAAGAATCTACTTCAATAATTGCAAAATATATCATACACGTGTATGTCACGAACAAGACCTTCCCCATTATCTTCCTTAAAAATTTGATGGGGCAATATGAGGTAATAATCGCGCTAAAGGTGTCTTAAAAAGTGTTCAGTCTCATTAAGAGACACACACATATATAGAGGGAGTAGAAAAAAGACTTGTTCTTTCATGAAAGGTTGTCTTGTTCCACTCACTATAGACTAAGCAATTAGGCCAACACATATTCAAACACGCTAATTGTGATCGAGTCCTTTCTTTGGATCCAAACCTGATCCGATTAATAACTGAGTCAACCCGGCATTTGCACAATCAATAAAGATTTAGACATTATACATAATAAAATCATAAAATTTTAGAAATAAACAACAAAATTTAAGAGATATTTTATAATATATATTTTAAAACAAATTATATCAAGACAAAATAACATCATATTTATATAAAATGTATTGATTGAAATATAAAATATTATAATTTATTACTAGTTTTTTTAAAAATAAAACTTTTAAAAATGTATTTAACTTCGGGCTAGGTTGAACCAACCCAAAGTATGACCCAAATTTGGCTCGAAAAGTGCATTGGGTCAAATTTCACAACCTAAACCCAACCTAATAAGCTTCGGGCCGGGCCGGGTTAGTGAGTTGGACTAGGTCATGAACACCCCTTGTATAAATATGCACACACACACACACACACACACACATACACACACACAATGCACATATATATATATATATATATATATGAATAATTTTTATAGACGTTGAATTTTATCAATCCAATGATTAAATTGAATGTTCCCACTATATAGATCAAGTTTATAAAATTTGGTATAATATAAACTCGATTTGATACTTCATCATCCCACTATAACATGATTTAAAAGGTTAGATTGATGAAATTCAATGTTTATAAAAAGAAAAATTAGGCTTAATTATGCTTTGAATCCCTTAAAAAATCATATTTTTCCTATTTGATCCCTTTTTTTTAGAAACACACCGTTTAGAGGTTTAGTCCCTCAAAAATTATTTTCATTCTTGTTTGCTTTTTCCATTAACTTTTTGTTATCTTTTGCTATTAAGTACAAATGTGACAGTTTATGTGGATGCTAACATGGATTAATGATTAAATGAGGGACCAAATGGGAAAATTAAGATATTTTGGAAGATTAAAAGGAAAAAATATATATGATATTTTAGAAGACTAATTAATACAATTAAGCCAAAAAAATATCAATTTCCTCTCATTATTCCATATTTTCACACATCAAATTTACACAAACTCTTCACCCACCTCTAGTTCAATAGTATATGTAACCATTAATTCTCTTTGATTACATTTTTGGTTGTTTATGTTGAATGGTGCAATTCATTATGATAGTAAGTAGAGCCGTTAAAATGGGTCAAGTCTAATGGGCTGGCTCGAATAGCTCCAAAAAAATATGTAGACTAAGCTATAAAAATAGGAGTTAAAAAATTTTAGCTCGACCTGAGCTGACTTGAATTAGGCTAGCTCGCTTTGGGTCGGTCCAACCTAATTGCTCAAACACATTTTTTGAAAAACCTACCTAGTTAGTGCAATTGACAAAAAAAATATTCAATTACAAGTTTTGACACATTTTTCACTCCTAGCAATGAGAATGACATTTGGGGTCGAATCAAATGTATAAGCTTACATAAATAGAAACCATTAACTACGGGGAGGCCCATTCAAGCTATGATTGCAAAGAGGTCCACTTAAGTTTTGGAGCATTTTCACATAGACTCATGTATGGTCCACTCAAGCTATGTTATTTATGTGAAATTCATGTAGTGTAGGGAGGTAAAATATCACACAAAATCCAATCTTAGTGGCTTGCCTCTACGTATTTTTGGCCCTTTATTTTTTTGTAAAAAAGAAAAGAAAGGGCATTTTTTCAAACCTGGAGACACAATATCTTACTTATGGCTTGCGAAGGATTAGGCTATGTTAGCATTTTGCTAGTTCAAAACTAACTCAACCCGATCAAATCCAACTCGAAAATAGCCCAATCCAAGGTGGGCTGAGCTATTTTGACAGCTTTAATAGCAAATATAGATGATTATATATTCTTAATGAATTAGAGGTGGCGAATAGTTTGCGTAAATTTGATGTGTGAAAATAAAAAATAATGAGAAGAGATTGGCACTTTTTTTTTGGCTCAATTATGATATTACTCTTCTAAAATATCATTTTTTTTCTTTTAGTCCCCCAAAATATCTCAATTTTTTGTTTGGTCGACCCTCATTTATAGTCTTTAATCCATGTACATATCCAAAAAATTGTCACGTTGGCACTTAATGGCAGAAGATAATGGAAAATTAACATAGAGACTAAACAGGAAAGAAATTTTTCTCTCTCTTTTTTTTTTTTGTTTGAGCGACTACACATAAAGTTTTTGAAAAATGGGGACCAAAAGGAAAAAATGTGATATTTTGGGAAACCGTTAATTAAGCTAAAAAGTTATCAATAGAAAAAGTATACCAAACTTAATCCTAAAATAAATGGACCACTTTCGACTGTATGTATGAAAAACTATGCTATGAGTATTTGTATATGCAACAAGCTAAGTGTCACTAATAAGTTTCCTTATTAAAAAAAATCCTTATTCAAATATTTTGAGACTTCCCTTATAGGCTACAAATTAAATTGAGAAATTTGTAATTGAAACCAATTAAAATCGATTACAAGTCAAATGTGTGCATCTAGCTACTCTAAAGTAAACTTATCCAAGGTAAGGTTGGAGTCACCTTTAAATCAATAAAGTGTATCATAATTATGATTTGTTAAATGATTTCAGGATGAAGATTTTCTTACTTTCTCACTTTAGACGACTTTTTGGGTGCCTCTAAGTGTGATTCTTTGGTCAATGCCGTAAAAAAAACATAGTTACCGTTGTTTATGAATACAAAGTGTCTGTTTGGTCCTTTTTTCGAGAGAAAAAGTATATTTTTTAATTATTAGGTATGTACAGAAAATTTAAAATAATTAAACAATCAATTTAAAAAATTAGAATTCAAAAATTATATTCTAGGGTTTTTTAATAAGCTAACTAACGTATCTTTCAAAAAAAAAATATCTAAAACATCGGAAAAAAACGTATTTTTCTAAACATAAACAAATACACTTTTAATACATCAATCAAACTATCAAAGAGATTATGGGAAGCTTTCTTTGGAATGATAGATAATCACCACATATTTCAATTCATTTACATGGTTCCTCACCCTGTTGAGCTATCTATTGTTGGATACCGAAAGTTATGGAAATAAGAAACCACAACGTGGCTTTACTATTCACATCTATGCGCATCAACACTAAATGACATGCATTGGTGCAGCCTGTCAATTGATTTGCACGTTTCCTCAACCTCTTGAGCTATATACAGTGGTGTGCATTGACTCTTAAGACGCCTGCAATTAATTTGGTCTGCCGCTGTATGTGTCAGGACTGTTATAGAAGTAGAGTTTTGTCCTTTCCAGTCACCTTCATGGAGAGAATTTGTAAAAGCTTATCATAATGCTGGATTCATTCCTCAACTTTTATTCTCTCTCTAAACAGAGTTTCTCACTTTAGAATATATAAGAACGTGTTTTGTTTTTCCTTTGTGATGTTGTGTGTCATCGTTGGAACTTAGAACCTGCAATTGGAGCAGTCACTGTCTTCATCTGAAGGAAAAGAACCACCACCTGAGAATGAGCGGAACATTTCTTTGGACCATGTACCCGGATGAAGCATAAAATTTACATCAAGCTTCCAAAGCAAGAGAATCAACTATTGAAAGAGTATTCTGCTGAAAAATACAAATAAAACCTTAAACTTCTAGAAGAGGAATCTTTATTAATTGTTTTTCTTCTTTTACCTTCAATTTTAATTGATCGGGTGCAATTTAAGTGTTATATTTACAATCTTCATCCTGAAAGGAAGGAATTAATTTATATTGCAATTATTTTTATGCTTAGTTCATTGCATTTTCGATTCATATAATCATTAGTTTCCTCGAGGAATAAAATCTTCAACAAATTGTTAGTCGATGAATGCAAAATGATCACATTTTATTAGTTTCGTATCCCGGGTCTACTCAACAAAATGGTTCACTTGAGCAAAGAGCATGTACTATTTAGTATTTACATCGACCAAAAAGGCACTTGGGCAAGCTTAGCGCCCTAATAACTATAATATTTGAGAGTAAGGAAAACGCCACCGTCTGTGGCCTATTAGCTCAGTTGGTTAGAGCGTGGTGCTAATAACGCCAAGGTCGCAGGTTCGAGACCTGCATGGGCCATTTTACATATTTTTTCGTTTTTATGTATTTTATTATTGATCAGTTGTTTGGCTGAAGAACAGAAGAAACATATTAGTAATGATATACTCTTCTTTCAGTATTTTAAACCAACAAGGCATTAGCTCCATCGGCCTAAGTCTATTCATTCTGATGAGTTAGCAGTGATATTGAATGTTTTATTATCCATTTGTGATAAGTTGTGTTGTACTCAATATTAGTCTTTTTGATTTAATGTCTACAAGCTTTTGTCCAGCCAGTCAATAATTTTCACTGCATTTTGCTACTTTTTAGTACTTTTATTTTGTAATCAAAGTGTGAACACTTTTTTCCTTTTTTTTTTTGCCTTGTTGGTTTCTGCCTCATGTTAACACTACACTCACCAAGGCTTCTAATGATCAAAGGACTTCAAATCCAAGTCCATATCAGGTCAGAACAAATCAGAGTCAATTTTAGCAATATCATCCAAAGATCACCAAGCAGTTGCTTTGTCTTTGCCTGAGAATGGATTAGCTGTAGTTTCTGATGATGCAAATAGAGGACTGCTTCCAGCTGAGGGGTAGAGCAATATGAGAACAAATTCTTCGGAGTTCATTGCAAGGAGAAAGTCCTCTCGCCAGAAATCTTGTACAGCTTTGTTAATGCAAAGGTCTAAGGATGATGCTTTGCTGTTTTAAACCAGATTTCTTTTTTGGTTCCTAAATAAATTTCTGTTACATGTAGCATTGCTCTGTAGTTTCTCAAGGAAAGTGGTGAGGTTATGGAGCACGATAGCCTACCAAGTATCTGTAATGAATGCATTCAACTAAACGTTTCTCAATAGGGAAATGTTGAGAATTCTAACATACTCATAAACTAAGAGATAGAGAGAGATGCAGAAATGTCAGTTAATGATAAAATCTTATTTTTAAACTAATATATCAATGATTAAAATACATGGTGCATCATCCATACTCTTCCCATTTTTAATGAACAATTGAACATTTTAGACAAGTCCTATACACACATGTAACATTTTTCATGTATCCCTAATCACGACCATCCATCTCCCTTCCTATACTCAACATCATTGCTGAGAATTATCAATTATGTGAGATTTGTTTATATGACATTTCCTGACTGAATATCTTGATGAGATGTATCAATACTATTGGGTTACTGAGGTAATAATACTAATCATGTTTCTGATGTCACTTCAGTCTTGTTTTGTTATCACTTTGTTTTTGATTAAGAAGGATAATGATTCTTACGTAGGGCATTGGTCACAGCTCACAAAGCTTAATGCGGACCTTGCATAGGGAAGAAAAAAGGACGATGAAGAAAGTAGAAAAATGAATGGTGATGATGAATTTGTTTGTGAGTCTATGTTACTGACCTATAAATTCCTTGTTATAATCTAACTATATTTGATGAATAAAGTTACAATCTAACCAAAATACCAACAAGCAGCACGATAAATGAGACAAGGGGTTCAGATTAGAGCTAGGGTGATGATCAAAAGACCAAACCCTCTTAGTCTCAAACATGGGAATCATTGGGTCCATTGATTTGGCGGGCTTGGAAGCGGGAGGCTCCCCCCTCGGCAAAGGACCGCACAACATGAGAGGAACTTCACGAGGTAGGGAGCCTTGATAAGGAAAGAAAAAACGGGACCTAATAACCGCATTGTCTTATTACACAAATAGGGAAAAATGATAATAAGAAAGTGACAAAACAAGTAAAGACCTCACATTGTGAAACAATGACAATCTCTTTCCTAGAAGACCGGGATATTGATCTCGGTCTCCAAGGAAAGTGTTTTGTCCTCACATGAGAGGAATTTCTTATAAAATGAGAGGAGAGGATTTAGAACAGGACACACAGAGCTCTCTCCGCACAGTAACTATGAGCCTCAAACATGATGACAATGCTTCTTGCCTCATCACCGCGTGAAAGTGGTCCCGTTTCTTTAGCCGCCCAAGCCACCAAGGCCAGGTTCCATTTTCGCCTCTCAAGCTTACAAACCACCCAAGAAACATGCAGCAACAAAGGTTAACCAAATTAGAAATAGGCTTGTATAATTGAAGCTGCTTTATCCAATACCTTTTTTTGTCTTTCTTTGTTGAGTTACTCTCTTTAATATAAGAGAACAAACATTGCATTTGTTGTCCCTTCCTTTCAACCCTTGTTCCAAGATTGAATTACCGCCTCAAAGCTTACAAGGTAGGCGATATTCAGTAATAGAGAGAAAACAATATTGATAAAAAGAAGAAGAAGAACGTTGAAAGCTTAAAATTCCTCAGCTTTTACGAAGTACGCATCTCTTCAAAGTTTATTGCATTGTATAAAGCTCAATATCTTGGCATCTTTTTCAGGCATTTATGCATTTTGTTAGTGGCTGTGACTTGTGAGCTTACGCCATCTCTCTGCTTTTGAAGTTTCGTCAGTACTAGAAGGCATCTCAATCTTGCAAGCATTGTCATTATCAACGCTTCCAATACACCCCTTTACAGTCAACAACTATAGTAAATGTCCACATTTTTTTTACTTAAAAATAGTATGAGGGGAAACTCTCAGCACCAAATTTTGAAATTTATCGTATTTATTCAGTACTAGTGGTAATAAATGGCAAACAATTTCTTTGTATTGTTTTGCAAAGGTCCAAATAATCTGACCATTTTTCATTTGCTTTATCCCATATATATAGATAGGATACCTCATTACTTTATTAGAATGAGGGGCTGCAATCTCGTTTTCTACTTCTGCCATTTTTTCAGTTAATAAGAACTAAGACGCAAAGCCAGGAGAACTAAAAAGAAAGAAGAGTTGAAGTGGTAGGTATATTTGCAAAAACGTACTTTGCGACTAAATGCTATTTTCATGAGCGCATAGAGTACATGCTTTTCCACCAAAATCTCAATTCACAAACACAACCTAAGAGTCTTCCAAGCAGCATTCAACTCAAAACATGGAAATAGGCAATTCCAAGAAACAATAAGTAATAAGAAAAGGAAAACAAAAAAAGAAAGGAAGAAGGAAAATCCCGCTTATACATCATAATGGAATTTCATCAACCATGAAAATTTCTGAGATGTGACATGAAACCCGGAGAGAAGTGCAGTTAAGATCAGGGACTGCATACAAGGAAGTTTGGAAACAAATCATGAGAAAACTTCAATGTTCTTAAGTCGTAAAAGGTGGGTACGAAATAATAATTCAAATATGATATATGTTTTGATTTCTGGGAGGAAGTGATACAGTTACATTGACTTCTAGGTAAAGATTATCTTGCGCTCTTCATAACAGAAATACACACTCACCTATGGGTTGCAAAGTAATACATTAAAGCTTTTTGGATGAAAATCAACAGATCATTCTTTGTTCTGACAATATGTCAAGTGAGATGAGAACAATTGACCTATAACAGATATTGCAAATATGTGGATATCATTTCAGGTTATATGGTTTCTATAAATTATGTTGAACTCCACTGGCTGTCAAATTCTGACAATAGGAAATATGGAGCTCTTCTTAAAGAAGTGAAAAGTATAATCTAGAGCATGTGCACTTATATCATGTGGAAAATGAAACCAGATCCATGTCTCTGACCAACAACAGTGCAAAAGAAATTGGAAATAGGTAAATATATCTACAAGACAATATATGATGCTGAGTACCATTTCTAGATCAACTTGTCTTGAAGAACAAATTACTACTCAAGGATATCATCACCTATGTCAAAAGCTGAGTTTCAAACAGATGAATTCAATATGGCTCTAGAAAGCCAAAATAAAATGAATAGAAGTTACGAGGGTAAAACTATTGTACAAGTCTTAAAGAGGACATAGAATGATCCTCTTAGGGTCAATTTGGTATAGGGGTAAAAATAGAGGAAAAAAATTGATGAATTATTAAATATATGTGTAATTTTATACAAAAATCTAATCCATGAAATTTTCTTCCCATTTTCACCCCCATATCAAACTCACCCTTAATGTTTAAACAAGTGATATCCATATGGTTCAAGAACAGGAAAAATGACGAGATTCAGTTATGCAACAGAATCGAGCAGAATCTAAATTATTTAAATTAATTTTAGAAGATTATTGCATATAGATAAATGTCATCTGTATAAGCTCACCAAACATAGGGATCTCCATTTCCTCCAACAACAGAGTGAGCAACTTGAACTCTTCTGCATCCCTGCCTATCTATATACACTCTCGTCCTTGAAGAAAAGCCATTTTATGCTATGAACCAAATTCAATATACCCTAATCTAGTAAAACTATATTGTATACATTACATAACCTATGAAACAGCTCACTTAGTGATAGCTATGAACAAGTAGCTAGACAATCTTGCGGTAGCAACCTCCCTTCTTGATCCAAGGTCTCCCTAACAGCCCGGTAAAATGCTATCCATGACGAAGAGTAATCATCTGCAGTACCCCACAAAAATGTAGGATTTGGACTTGCAGGGCATGCAGTAACCAAATCCAAAACGGAAACCGGCTTGATAGCCTGTGGGAAATTGAATGCCAAGTTATCAACTTTGTGCTCATAAATCTTGCCATTTCTGTCCAATTTGTACCTTGAAGTGCCCTGAAACTCTCCTTTGGCCTCCCAAGGAACCCTTGGCACACCCCTAAGGTTCCACCTAATCAGTATCACATTCTCTGAAGGCTGCCACACCCTGTACACATCAAGAGCAATCTCACGGAACAATATCTTGCCATGGAACCTCAATGCCCAGAAGATCAATTTGTACTTCTCAATACCAGTAAATGTGTTCAAAGGGTCCATGAATGTTATGTCATCCCTGAAATGATCAAATTCCAATTAAAAACTCCTTAAACTTACACTATAGATACATACATAAAGGGCATGCATGCAACCTTATCCCCACAAGCAGAGAGATTGTTTCTTGGATTCGTACCCATAACCTTCAAATTATAAGGCAGCAACTTTACCGTTGACCCAACACTTATGCTTTTAAATAGTGGTTGAAAGCTGTAGTTACGCTGCAATTACTGCGATTGCAGAAAATTGAGGAAAATGCGGCCGCAATTATTACTGTGATGCAGTCCAAAGGGCATCAAATTGCGGTTGCAGACCGCAATATAGAACAACATACATACAAACATAAACACATAAATACACATATATGATATATATAAGGGAAATAAACACCTTAATGAGAGAATTTAATTTGAGGACCTGGGCACACGGGGGCGAGAGAGTTATACCTGTAAATGTCATAATTGAGGTCTTTGATGAAGATCAAAGGCATGTCCTCACGGAGGGTCCTAACAGCAAGGCCAAGGTTGACATAGAACTCATCCTTTGGCTGCTGCTGGTGTTGCTGCTGCTGCTTGTCCTGAGCACCTGTTGGTGTGTTAACCTGAGCAACCTGTGCAGTAGGGAATTGGAGGGTAGAACGGTTTGAAGAAAAAGAAGAGGTGAGAGATATGGGAAATTGGCAAGTGGGTTTTGACACAGTTTGGTGAAGAAGAAGGGGTTTGTCTTTGGATTTGGATTGGGCTAGCAGAGAAGGCTGGAGGTTTGGTAGAAGAAAAGCCATGGCCTATATTAATTTTGCTCTCTCAATGGAGTTTCAAAGATATTAGCTCTTCATTTGTGAGAGAGAGAGAGAGAGAGAGAGGGAGAGAGACAAGAGATTTGTGTTGTTTGGTTCCGTTTGTGTTTGTGACTTTATGGTGGTGAGGCAAATTGAGGCTGTTGTTTAACTTCGTTATTTGATGTTTGGGTGGCTTGGAACATGGCCATGAAAATGCGATGAATAAAGACAAACGCTGCCACTCTTGCATATTGCCCCTTGCATTTATAGAGAATATTTTTTCTTTCCCATGGGGGAATAGGTTGAAGCACAAAATAGAAGTAGGCAAGTCACAGTGTACTTACACAAAGTTACGAATATAAATAAATATCAATAAAGATTTTCTCAAAATATATATACAAATCACAATACATTATGCCAGTGTTTGGAATGAGTTAAAATGAGAATTAATATGACTTGAAAAATCTCAAGTTTAGAATTTTTAAAAGTAAGATATCATTTTATTTGATAAATTTTGTGAAACTAAATTTCCTGAAATTTGATTGCTTTAGTTCTGAAATTATATTAAATTTAGTTGATATTGATTTGATTTTAATCTTAAACTAATCAAACCAAATCAACACTATTTAATATATTTCAAATGTAATAATTGATTTATAAATCAATCTAAATCTCATTTTATATAATTATTCAACGAGAGATTTAATTTATAAATCTAACTAATTAAAATTAACTCTAATAAAATTAATTCTTAGTTTTGATTATTCCAAACACTACCTAGCTGTTTAGGGTATGTTTGGTTCTGTTTTTAATTCATGTTTTCATTTTCTGTTCTCAATTTTAATGACAAAACTGCCACATTTTTAAAATCTATTTTCTATTTTTATTTATTATTTTTACTATTTCTTTCATAAAATCCTAAAAATATAAAACACAAAATAAAAACAAAAACCAAACAAGTCCTTAACTTTTTTACGTGGCATTAATTGTCTAGGTTTACTGTATCGATATAATGATTTTTAATTTTAATATACATGATTCATTTTTTTTTTCGGTTGAGAATGTACATGATTCATATAACTTTCTATTATTGTTTTCTGATCTTGAAAATTTGTAAAATAAATCTTGGTAATCGGCACAAACTCTAACCAAGTACAAAAAAAAAAAAGTAATTTAATGACCTATTTGAATAAAAAATTAAACGTAAATGAAAATTAAGCACTTATCCAAATGTAAGTGCACCATGTAGTAAACAGAAAAAATAAATCAATAAACATAATAAAAAAAAGGTCAAAAAGAAAAAAGATTACACAAAAAATGTACACATTTCTTTATCTAAACGCTTGCCCTCCAAAATAAAAGTGGGATTTGATCTCATGTTTTCATCGTTAGTTCAAAGGAACTTATCAGGAAGTCGGTTCCTTTTAAGGAAGTAACAAATTTTTTTTCTTATAATATCACTTTGTTATAATTGACTGTTATCTAACTTATATTTGACTATTCCTTGCTGTTATTCTGATTGTCTTAAACCAACTCTTGTTTATTGGTGTCGGTGAATAAATTAATTAAGTGTAAACTGAGATCAAAGCATTAGATAAAATGCTGATTTCAAACTTCAAAACTTGATACTCGAGTCTTTATTCTTATTCAGAAATGAGCTAACTTTTGCACTTGCTCCTATTCAAAGGTAGTAGGTTCCTTCCCACTCGTTTTCTTGACTTTGATAATTTTGTGCTTAGAAATTATAATAATTTACAAATTTCAATTTTTACTGCAATTAATATCAACAAATCACCAACAGCAAGTGATGGTTTCTGTAATTGAAGCACAAGATTCCCATCTGTTCTTCATATGAGGGAACAAGATCTGCATCACGGAATAGAATAGCCACTTGTTTCCTATTAATTAGACAAAGTCTAGCCATTAATGACTGCATTTGATGTTTTGCCGAAAAGCAAAATATCCCACATATAGTTTCGTGTATCTTTTTGCTTGGAAAAGTGAAGGCCAGACTATTTGATTTTTTCAGAAACAAAAAAGTGATTCTGAAAGGGTCAAATTCAAACACTTCTAAGTTCTAATTACCATTACATCATAAAGAGAAATAAAAGTACATATTGTTTGAAGAGTGATTACAAGTATAAAGAGTGTTCCTCAGATATGGAATAAATAAACAAACCCACACTTCTAATTTGAGAATTTCGTGGACTTTACTAGCCAAATTTTGAGGCAGGTTCTGCTGTGTCAAAATGTCGAGTTCATTTTTAAAGCGAATAAATAAAGATCTATTCATTATTACATTAGTTAATTTAGAGGAGCCTTTTTTATCAGTAAAAAAGGATGCATGATGTGTCTTGGATTCAAGGGTTGGTGCATAATTCGCTAATGCTGTTGTTTTGGACAAGGCACCTATAATTGATTGAGAAATGACAAAATGAACAGCAGCGTAGCAGACCAATAAAGCATACAAAGAGGGTCCCAAAAGGAATCCCGAAGTGGATATAGTTCATGGTTCTGACATCTTTCCAAAGATCCAATACAAAGAGGGAGCACATTCGATTACTAGATACCCTGCACGTCAGCATCTTTTGTTTCTCTTATAGGTTAGAATAAGTTTAATAGTACTCAATTGTTACTTAATGGTGACCAAGAAAGACTAAGAAGAATATATTTTAAGAGGACAATTGTAACATGACAGAAGAATATATTTTAAGAGGACAATTGTAACATGACTTCACAAGAATTGTGTAGCCATGAAATAAAGACCATATTAGTTTTGGTATATGAATTTAACTTCCTTCGAGTTCTAACAGTTTATGGGTATTTCATCCCCTTACATAATAATAGTGCATCTCCTCGCATATCCCGTGCCAAAACTGTTTCAACACTTAAATTGGACGGTGGTTATGGGCAAAATTTGTCCCTTGGGCGAAGTAAAAATCTGTTTTCAAATTGCAGTTTTTGGATCAAGTTTCATAATTTTTAGTAGCCAACTTGGCTCCTGCATTGACAATGAACAACATAATTTGACTGTGCAATATGAGTTTAACCAGGACCATTAACATGCAAGAAGGAAAGAAAGCTGAAATCCACGGAGGAGGGGTAGGGTGAATGTATGGGGTAAAGACCTTAGTGCTACTGTCGAATATAAATTAATATGACATTATCTCCTTTATCCAACTCGACCATGATTTTGAAATGGCCTATATGTCAATAAATGAATGGAGGTATGTCATACTTTATAGTTATACAGTTGTACTGGATATGGTATCATGTTTAACTAATGCAAGAATTTCTCTTTATACAAGCAGCAGTACAGCATTTCAACCAAAATGAGCTATCAGAACAACATTTATCTTTTCAGATATCTGTAAATGAGATTTGTAAGTGAATCTGGGGGGACTGGAACAGGAAAAACACATGAAAGGTATGAATAACAAAGGAAATTCACTGTATTTATGTGGAATCCATGGTTAATGTGACCAAGAACTCTGAATCTCTATGAGGGTGAGGGATAATTCGAGAGTTCACTCAACTCTCCAAAACTCAACCGAAATTCCAACCACTTTTCCCTCACTCACATTCTGTTATTTATTCACATGTCCCACTAACTCCTAGTCCAAACCTGTACAAGAGTTAACAGCCTACTCTCTACTTCTATACATTTGGGGCTGGGCTCCCCATGTTTGCGGCCCATTCCCCTTCCTCCCTTTCCTCACATACACTTGCTTAACAATAGGCCTCTCATTGGAATCCAAAGTCTGTTAACCAGCAGCAGGACAAGTGACAGTTCACTGATCAAACGTCATCTGCTCTGCCTTGTGTCGAATTGACTCGAACAATGGAGAAGAGAGGTAACGCTCTCCATAACTAGGGAACACCACCTGCAGCAACAAAAATGATGGGTAGATTCAAGAGGATTCATCATACACATGCATATATATATATATGACTACATTTTAATCCATCTATGCACCAGTGACATGGCTATTGACACCTTTGTCAAATGTCAACACATCAATGCACATGCAACTCGAACTATTCCCAGTGCTGTGGCATTATAAAAACAGGCAATGTGCCTTGCTTTTCCATGTAGTGTGTGCATATTTATGAGAGATAAAACTGTATGAGCATGTTTATTTAATGCTTAACAGAATATCATAATTACAGGTAGAGAATCATCCATCCAGGATTTTTTTTTCTAAAAAAAAAGAAACTGTGGATAGGTAGGTAGACCTACAACAATGAGTTTCCCAGTATTTTCGGGCCTCTTTCCTAATTTTATTGCTGCTGCTGCCGCTGCTCCAGACGAAATCCCTACCTGCAACAAGGGAAACCAGATTACACTGTCAACATACAGAGATAGAATAAGCTGAATAACATTCAAGTCCCGCAGCAATACACATAACAAACAAAAGCAAAATACAATAGCACATGGAGATTTTCGTTTTAAAGGATTGGAATATAACAGTAACCCATACCAGCAAACCTTCTTTCAGGGCTAACAACTTAGCAGTTTCTACAGCTTCCTCACTTGATACCTGAAAAAAATAACAAAAGATAGAAAACCAAGAGCCAAATCCTTTTACAGAAGTATACAGCCTTACTCTGAGTTCTCAAATTGCAGATATAATTACAAAGAAAGTGCCAGGAAATTATTTGCAGTTTTATGTATCATAAGAATCTATAACCCTCATTTGAACATGCAATTGATGAAAAGAAATATAGGTACTATATGAAATTCATTTACCCTTCTTCTGTAATATGATAGCTTATAACATTCTTAAAACAAATTCCAAGGACACTATATTACCCAACTTTCAACTGTATTGAATATACACACACCCCACCGAAACTAACCTGAATAATTTCATCGAGCAGATTAACATCCAGCACACGAGGAACAATGCCCGCACCAATTCCCTGGATCAGATGTGGGCCTTTTACATATTCAGCAATACGTTTACTTAGTAAATTGCCATTAAGATGTCACAGTCTGAAAGTAAAATACTGAGCGGCATATTTGCCAAATGAAGTTGAAAAGAAATGAATGCCAAATGAAATGAACATATGCGGTTCAAGACATTGGTAATGGAAGACAATAAACACCTTTTGAAATTAACCATAATTGAAAAACATAATTTGAGCTTTGATAGATGTAATGAATAATGATGCATATATACACACCTATATCTCTATGATTGATACTACAAGAATTTTAGGAAGCAGTTCCTAATCCAATTACATAGATGTAGAATGTGAGTGGTAGTAGGTGTTACCCTCATTTTTCATAGTCCATTATAAGTTCAATGAAAACAGGAAACTCAGTTAATTGCTCCAACTGTTTGGTTATGTGGCTTAACTTACTGACTGATGTACTTACTGGCTTGCTATCAGAAGAGAATTTGAAATACAGACATTGAAAGTGAAAGGTAGCAAAATCATCTGAAGTGACCGACGTTTAGATTGATTTCAAGAGATAAAAGAGTTAAAGCACAGTTGAAGAGGTCATACATGGAGAGAAATAAGACAAGAAAAAGCAATGAGATAAGGCATCATTTACAAAGACAGTAGCTAACCTGGCTGTCCTCCACTCAAGACTGCACTTTCAACTGGTTCCACTCCATAGACCTTGATCAAAAACAGTTGACATTAGAATCAAAGTTAGAAGCATTTAAACTCTCTTCCCCTACAAAACCCCCCCATAAGCACGTGTGCACACATAAGGAAACCTTGATTTCTGGGTTTCTCTCCTTGAGGAATTTCCCTGCACCTGTTATTGTGCCCCCAGTTCCTATCCCTGCTACAAGTGCATCAACTTTCCCTCCAGAATCTCTCCATATCTCAGGGCCAGTGGTTTCATAGTGAATCTACAAGGATGCAACAGATTTGTCATCACTCATCAGAACATCACCTTACAACATTACAATGCATCAAGATGGATTACCTTTGGGTTTGCAGGATTTTCAAATTGATGAGGCATAAAAGCATTAGGTGTCTCCCTCAGCAACTCCTCAGCCTTTTGAAGACTACCTTTGAAGCCCTTAGCAGGATCTGTAAGGTGCAGCTCAGCTCCCAAAGCACGGAGCACAATTCTTCTCTCAAGACTCATTGAAGCCGGCATGGCTAGGATTAGCCTATAACCTTTAAGTGCTGCAATGAACGCCAGCCCAATTCCAGTGTTTCCGCTAGTAGTCTCAATGAGGACAGTCTTTTGCCAATTAAATTTAACCATGTCCACAACCGAAAAAATACTCATTTAAGAAACCTAACAATCTGTACTTAAGCGTGGTATGCCTACAACCAAATATGATTGGATTATAGGGAAACAAAAGCCACCAAACACTACATTCATAGATTGAACCATACATATATAAACAACCTGTGCCTCAATACAAGAGTTCTATTACCAACCTCCCCTGGTGTAATCAGGCCC
Organism: Pterocarpus macrocarpus; assembly: GCA_031439585.1. Taxonomy (NCBI): domain Eukaryota; kingdom Viridiplantae; phylum Streptophyta; class Magnoliopsida; order Fabales; family Fabaceae; genus Pterocarpus; species Pterocarpus macrocarpus. The sequence continues at coordinate 19,321,238 of CM062517.1, read as the reverse complement.
TTATCCTCAGCATCCTTGATCATACTTAATGCTATCCTGCACCCCGAAAAGGCAACAATGTGTTTACCAGTGAGAATTTTTTTCAACAATATGTTACCAGTGAGGATTTCTCTTTTTACACAAAGTCCCAAATCCCAATGTTAGTGAGGCAAACCAAAAGAACAATGTAGCCAGCCTCTTTATCAACTCCAACACTAACAACAACAACTAAGCCTTATCCCACTAGACGAGGTTGGCTAAGTGGATCAAACAATGCAATAATGCCTTGTCATAACATTAAAATCTAGATCTCTTTAACATTTACATAAAACTCCTAGCAAATTTTCAAAATAATTTCTAAAGCAACTCATGACCTAGAAAAAAAAAATCACTTCAGCGGCATCTTTTACAAGTTCACGATGATATTGCAAGAAAATTTCAATGTCTTATATATCAGAAAATAACGAATGTTTTATTGTTCATAGTTACCAATGTTTCATTTCAATATCTCACATATGATATCTTACAATACCTGTCTTTGACGCTTGAGCAGGGTTCCATTGACTCGAGCTTGGCAGCAATGCGGGCTACACAGCCTTCCACAACTTTGTTCAGATAAACCATGGGAGTATTTCCAATTAGCTGCCCAAAGCAAGAAGCAAGTGTGGGATAACGGGAGACATAAAAAATAAAATAAAAAGAGAAAGAAAGAAAAGAAGAAGAAGAAGAAGAATATTATAGCTGCTGAATAATTGATTGCAAAACAGAGAAAAAAACTGAAGCATAAGCAATCATGACCAAAAGTGGAAAAAGAAACTTACTTCAGTAACATCATTCTTGATTGCACACTCCATCTCCATAGTTATCTAGCTTGTGGACACACCTGAACACCACGTATAAAGAAAGCTCACATAACAATTAAAGGGCGTAATAATGTAACCACTTTAGTGAAGCAAAAATACAACAATTCAAGTAAGATCAAAGTGATAGCAGAAACTGGATTGTGAAAATGAATACGAGTCTGAAAACATAAAGCAAACCTTGTATCAGCAATCCAATCAGCACAGCACAATCACTATGAACAAGAGAGGGATGTTGAACATGCAGATGTTACTAATCACAGGGACCTTGGCTACACGGAACATGATCCATCAGAGAAGCTTCCTCTGATTGACCTTATGTCTATTTTCCAACTTTCACTTCTAATTATTTCGTTTTATATATTTCTTTCTTTGAATAAGCAAGTACAATGTGGGAGATAATATTACAAATAAAAATAATATTGATGTAATAAAATAAAATAAAATAATTTTTTATATATAATTTGAAATGAAAGTACGTATAAAAGATAAATGTATTATGTTAAAAATTTTATTCTTAAAATTATATTTAATTAAATATAAATAAACATATTAAAAAATAATAACTTTAAAAATGTATAATTCAGGAAATGAATTAGTTATGTATGATTTAAATCTAAATATATTGTAGAATTGATACAAATAACACAATTGAATCTATTAAAATATGAATCTCGAATTCTTTATAAATGTTTAGTTTAATATAGAGAATAAGAGTGTTGAAATGCATCAAATTAACTTTTATTGAGGGATTTTAAATGGAAAAAAATATACTAAATAGCATGAACTTTGTTGTTAAAATGATTTGATATTGTTTTTAACTTTTGGATAGATTGCTGGCCATTGCTACTTGGACTTATATTGAGCAGCTTGAATAATAGAATTTAGTTATATTAGTATAAGACATGATATATTTATATTACTCAAAAACTTTCTATAACATATAATTTTTATCAATTTAATCATTAATTATAATTATTTATCATATATATTATTTATGTCAATTTTTATATAAAAAAATTTAGACATCAATAAAATATGATCAAATAAATTTTATTTTATACATTTTCAAAATATGTATTGCAATAATTTTGAGATATATAAAAAATATATTAAATAATTTTATGATTAATATAAAACTTTATAAATATGATTTATAAGGTACAAACCTTTAATTCTATTTGAAGCTAGGAAATCATATTAGAGACTACCTGGTCTTTGGTGCAGGGTAAGAAACACAATGTCATTGAACCTCACTCCAAGCTTCAAGTTGGTGGGGTGATACCTACAAGGACTTTGATACTTAAGTTAGCAAAAGTCTAGCGGTATTAGAGAGTAAAGGATTAGATGTCATACCTGAGCTTCTAGCTTAATATTTATAGCAAGTGGTTAGAGGGGGTGGTTCCACTTTTTGAGAGATTTGGAAGTTGCTTATCCCTAAGTTAGAAGGGTTTGAGTAATAGCTTTTTAAGATAATGAGAATCTTTCTAGAACTGTTCCTTGGGAAGCAGTTAAGTTGGGTATTGGGCCAAATCCCGACTTGGGCTTGTCCATTCAGCCCTTTTGGCCTTGCGATCTTGGGCCTATATGCTAGTCTGTAACAAAGCCCCCAACTCAATTCTGAGGTTATAACCTTAGATGCCGAGTTTCATTCATGTTGATAGCTGAGTTTTATCAAAGATTTAAGTGGATATTATTTTGCTAGTTTAGTGACATTGAAATTAGGATGGCTTATGACATGATTGATATCTAAATCCTTTTAGAATCACAATAGGTTATATTGCCTATGGAGATTACTTTGCTCTTATCTATAGGTCACATCTCATAATGAGTTAAATGTAAGGTGATGGCAACTATTGCGAATGAAATAGGGTCGTTGAGTTTAATCCCAAAGCCCCCATCATCAATTATTCAAAGGTCCATGATCATCTTCTTTTTAGAGGAAAAGATGTGAACAACATTTGGAGTGGTATGAGGTCGAGAACAAAGATTCTTTTTCCTTTAAACTTGATCTTCGCACATTTTAAGGAGGATTATCAAGGAGAGTTTGGATTTGAATTCCAAACTTTGTTTCCATGGGGCATTTTGGCCCCTACCATAGGCTTTTATTGACTTTGGTCTAAGTCATTCAATAGCTACTATTGTCAAAACTTCATGTTTTTAATCTCAAGCTTTATGAGTCCATTGAAGATTTTTCGAGAGATGTCAAGCTCATTCTTCCAAGCTTATCTTTGTGGTTGGGCCCATTATCTTCAAGCTTTCCTCATGTATCAGTTGAACATTTATGAGCATCTCTTTGTGTGCGAAGTGGTCATGTCTACGGAGATCCATTCGTTGAATTTGAGTAAGAAAATATAGGATCTCTTGAAATTTGCTTCTTTGATTGTTTATCATCATCAACTCTTAGGTTTGTTTCTGATTTGGACCTTTATACACAAACTTTGGCCTGTTAGTGTCTTAAGCCTTTAAGCCAGCCTATAATAGTGTCCCTAGCTTGAGTTCAAGGTGCTTGAGTTCAAGGTTAAGATCTCATATTACAAGTTCTTTCTTGGTGATGGATTCAAAAATGATATCCGTACTTTAATCGTTCTTGCTTGTTTGAAGTTTTTATTAATTCCGTTTACTAGATTTATTCAATTTTTACTAGGCTTCTATTTGCTCTCAAGGCTTATATCTTGATCATATTCTTGGCTTTTGACCAACTGCTTTCTTGGCCAAGGTTTTGTATAGTGTCAAGGGGTGTTAGGCTTTGGATGATGAGTGTTGAATCATAGTTGCCCGGTGCTAGAGTTTCCCGAACTTAGATAATGCCCGATTTGCGAAGAGCTTTATTTTTGACCTTAATTTGGGCCGATCTTCTTGCCTTAATCTGGGCTTTTAATAATGCCTGTTACTCACATCTAGGCTTGGTATTGAATTTATTGAATTCGAACTTAGTTGCTCTACTTGATTCTGACCATATTTTAGGTCTATTTTTCCAAACCTCATTCCATGTTTGGTCTTTTAGCACCAACAGGGGCTTATCTTTCCATCCTTATGATCTAGGAAGTCTTATTACTTGCGATTTTCCTTTGTGAGTCATTTTCCAATATGGGAATGAAGCAAGCTCTTCTACCACCTAAAGCTTGTTGTATGAACATTTTGCCCTGACATAGGCTATAATATATAATCAATATCCACTTTATGCAAATGTTTGGTGCTTAGACTATTTGTCTAAGGGTTCCGATTATTTGACGCTTAAGGCTTTTGTTCAAGGGACTTTCGGCTTCCCCACTTAAGATGCATACTTAAGGGTTTTGATATTTAAACTTCACACTTGAGTAAATTACTCGAGGGATTATCTAAAGTTTCCGACCTAGAGCTTATGTCAAAAGCTTTAGCCAAGATTCAATTTTGAGCCTTTTATTTGGCCTTTTATGATATTCCATTTTTAGAACATCTTTCTAAGGGGTCAAGTTAAGGTCCGACTTTAAGTTGCCCTTTTTTATTTAAGCTTTATCCTTAGAGTACTTGCCTAAGAGAATTGGTGCTTTCTTTGTCTATGCTTTAGAGCACTTGTCTAGAAGGGACTTAATTATTTTCCTTTACTCTTAAGTTGTACACTTAAGGGATTTATAATAGATCTCATATCAAAGGATGATCAATTCCTTAGGAATGGGCCACATTCTTCGACCAAGGACCTTATTTAAGGCCTGCTCGAGCCCTCTTAGAGTGGAGGAGCTGCATCTAAGGTCGAGGTCGGTCTTATTAGAGCTAAGGTCGATGCTTGCTTGTGTGGTTTGGCTAGGATCTGACTTTCTTAAGTCATTCTTTATCGTTGCACTTCAACAACTTAATTTTAGGTTTTGACTTTAGAAGTCGCATTTTAACTACCAACTTAGTTTAATTTTCTAAGTGGCTAAGTAGGTCCTAACGTTTAAGCCATCTTTTTTCATCATGATTCAAACTCTGACTTTAAGGCTGGTTCTAATTTTTTATGAATGACTTTCCACACTTATGGGGAGATTCCAACCTTGAGGGCATTTTGCTTTATCATGACTTAGTTCCTTAAGTGGGTTAGTGAGCTTCCGATGCTAGGATCGGGTTTTGCTGCAATAGGTTTTGACGTTAAAGCCATTTTGTGCTCTATGCTTAAATGATTTTATCTAAGGGAATGTTTTTAATGAGTTGCAGTTTCATTTTAGGTTCGTTTCCTTATGCCCTTCTAAAGTCGGCTTACCTAGCAACGAGTTCCGACTTGGCTAAGCTATTTTGTGCTCTGTGCTTAGATGATTTATCTAAGGGAAATGTTTTTGATGAGTCGTGGTTTCATTTTAGGATCATTTCCTTATGCCCTTGTAAAGTCGAGCTACATACTGATGAGTTCCAACTTGCCTAAGTCATTTTGTGCTCTATGCTTAGATGGTTTGTCTAAAAGAAATGGGTATTTCTTTTTGTCAGTGCTTAATAATTTTTGCTTAAAGGACTCTATGATTGTGAGGATTTTTCCTATCCCAAGGGATTTACACCGTTATTGTTGCCCACTCATAGCGCATTTTGTCTCGGGGGCCGAATTTCATGCTAAAAGCATTTGTCTGAGGCATTTGATTATCATGCTTAGATCATTCGTCTAAGGGATTTATTTGAGGTCCATGTATGGGAACCTTTTTCCTTTGTTGGCCAATCTTATTATGAGTCAGAGGTCTTCTATGAGCTTTGCCACTTGTTAGCTGATCTTACTTCGAGTAGAACATGGGCTTTGGACTTAGGTGTTGGCTAATCTCATTTAGAGTTTTAGGGTTGAGAATCACATTTAGGGTCAAGTGTGGACTTTGTCGTCCGCACTCTTCGTCTTTGGCATGTTTCTATCGTGGGATAATAGGAGATCTTGTGAATGTGCTTGGTCTTTGTCATGTTTTTGCTTTGGGATAATAAAAGACTTTGTAAAGCAATTAAAGATCAATTAGAGATAAATAATTGAATGACTAAAATTGTACATATGAGTGAAGGTCTAAAGAAAGCTCCCCTTTAATCCTTAGGTCTCTTCTTACTCTTGAAGAGTTGTTATGCCCCCTCAATTCATGAGGACTTGTCAAATGAATCCTCTTTGAGTTTGTAGTTTGATTGATAACCTATCCTATCTTCCCTTTCAATGTAAAAAAGGGTCAAGTACAATATGTAATAGCTAAAGAGGTATAAAATACTCAATGAGTTGGGAGCGTTATAATTAGGATAGTATGTCAACATATGTAATATCAGAGTAACATGTCAATTTCAATAAATGATTACCAAGCTCCACTATAGGCTTTATTGCCACTTTATCCGAAGTCAGTTTCTTCCCCACCTTAATCAGAGGTGGATGGCCTTATTCTTGGTCAAATAGTTTTGAGCTTTGTGCTAAAACATCTTATGCAGCAACTCTCAAAGCAATGTTGTGCATTTATAAGGGCATTTATATGCTATATTGTGCACATAAAGAGAATAAAAATCATTTAAATGATTAAAATAAATCAAGCGGAGATTATACAAAATATGACGTACCAAAGATATAATAGACATCCTTAAAAATTTTTAGATCCAAATTCAAAGATTATCATGTATTTAAAATAAATATATATGGCATAAAATTGAGAATATATTTATATATGAATAGTGTACCATTCAATTTTCTTGGTGGTGATCTGCTATGTGTAGATCCTTGAGGTTGTGAATTCAAATCCCGTTTTCTGCCATTATCGGCTCTTTTTGGATTTTCACATTTTATTTCAATTAGGAAGTTTTAAATAAATCATGCAGTGAAAACTTCAACAACCATTGAGTTGGAAGGTTGGTCAGCCACGTTTTGCTATCTCGATGATGCATCCGTAAGGGCCCAAGTTCAAATCCCTTTTCTCACAACTCTTACATTTTATTCGCATATCCTTTGCATGCCATTCTATTGGTGCAATGGTTAAAAGTGGCTTGCTTATCCAAGATTGCACTCCTATATCATGCAATTATCTTAGACTTGTAGCTTCCTTATCACAAATATATTTTAAATATATCATGGGGAAATTTTTATGTGCCTTCTAGTCAGTTCGGTGGTAGCATGTTGCATCTGCATCTCTAGGGTTGTGGGTTCAAACCTAGCATTCGCCAATTTTGAGATTTTCATTCCCTTTCTTCTCCTTTTTTGTTCGACAAAGAATATGTTTAAATAAATGGTACGATAAGAATTTCCCATATCGTTGAGTGGACATGGTGGCTATTTGTTGTTCACATAATTGCATGGATGCAGTTTCGAATCTCACATCCCTAATTTCTCCTTTTTCAGCTTTTTTTTTGTGAAATGGGCCAACAACCCAAAACTCGATTTCTGGATAAAACCCTAGTTAGGTTATTCTATATGGCCACCACAAGTGCTTCTTCTTCCTCTATTTAATAGAACAATGGTAGCAGATGGTGGCCGACCTTATTGTAGACTAGCGGTAGTTCTTGCTAGTGATGGGGCTTCGTGGCATGGTGACTTGAGTTCTAGTCATGGTGGCGCACAAGGAACGGTGCCCGACAAGCCTACAGCAACTTTTCCTCTTGCGAGTAGCCGCAACTTCAACCACAACACAATAGTCTTACCGATGGTGGTGCGATGCCTTGCGGTGGTGTAGGGCGGATGGTAGTAGTTGTGCGATGTCCTATGGTGAGCTTGCATGCACAAGGGCTTCCACTACTGCTCTGATGTACATTGTGCCAAAGTTTTCATTGCCGCATGGAGTTGTTCGATGCCATTGGAGAAGGAAGTGTAGTGGTGGTGTCAAGCAGAGATATGTCACTAATGCTTATTCCTTTGTGCTTTTTTCAGTCTTGGGGACTCCATCGGATGACATTATTTTTTGTTGGCAAAGTTGCTTAACATTCATCCATGATTAATTAATCCATCCTTAACCTATATGGTCTCTAGTCTCTAGTGGCAGAGGATAAGAAAATCAACCAGAATAAGCTACTTCTTTTCATCAAGTCCTCAAACATAATATCTAACTTCTCTAGCATCTCCAGAGAGTTCGTAATAAATGTGGGCAACCCTTTCCATCATGTTTAATCATTATTTGTAAAATCATGATCAATATTTTCAGCAATAATGGTAAGTTTTCATGAATAGATTATCATACTATCACTACCAATGAATGGAAAGTGGGAAACAAGGGAAGATTTACCTCTTTCTAAAATAATATCAACTAAACATGATATGGCATGTTCAAAAATAAGTATGATATGGCATATTTCAAGAACAACATGCTTCAGGAATAAAAATGATAAGGTTTTCCACTTTGTTCTAAAATAATATTAATCGAACATGATATGAGATATTTTAAGAACAAGCAGAAGGATGCAAGTACGCAGTATATTATAGCAAGCATTAACTTGAATGGGAATTCTTGTTGGGAAATAAGCAAATAGAAAATAATATAGCAAATAAAATCTTGCTATTATGAGAGATTATACAAATTAACTAGGATTGGAGTTTTCTTTGTAAGTCTCCTTTTTGATGGTACAGAGGTGGCATGAAAATGCTTTGGCTCTTGGATAATGAAGAGAAAAGAAAAAGACCAATAGCAAGTCATGTCCCCATAGACTGTTCGAGCCAGGAAATCAGATTAAAGATTACCTGGTCTTTGGTGTAGGGTAAAAAATATAATGCCATTGATCCTTACGCCAACTCCAAGTTTGTGGGGTATACCTACAATGACTCCGATATTTAAGTCAATAAGGGTCTAAAGGTATTAGAGAGAAAAGGATTAGATGTCATACCTAAGCTTTTGCCTCAATATTTATAGCAAGTGGTTAGAGGTGGTGTGTCCATCTTTTGAAAGATTTGGAAGCTGCTTATCTCTAAGCTAGAAGGGTTTGAGTAAGAAATTTTTAAGATGATAAAAATCTTTCTAGAATTGTTCCTTGGGAAGCAGTTAAATCAAGTATTGGGTCGGTTCCTCGCTTGGGCTTGTCCATTTAGTCCTTTTGGCCTTTGCCATCTTGGGCCTATAGGCTAGTCTGTAACAAATTCAATTGTGGGTATTGTTAAAAATTCTTACTTAATAGTTTAAGTGTTTAAGAGTTCTCTTAAGTTATATCGATGTAACCATCTACATATATCCTAATTTTTTGCACCCTGATAGAATATTTTCTGGTTTCGCCCCTTAAAACTATAGCTGATCATTATAATATATTCAAGTAAATTCTCATATTAGTTTGCATCAATCAAAATAATCTCTCATATTTGAAAATTATCATTTTAGCCTGTAATGTCTTACTTGCAATAAAATTTTTCTCTACCTTTTTTTTTCGCTTGTCGGTAATTTAGCTGAATGCGAGTTTGTTGGAAAACATTTTCGAGAATTAACTAATCTAGTGTTAGCTAATTAGGTTCACTATTTAGCTATGCAAAGCACTATTGATCCCAAGTATCAGGCATTTATGATGAGAAAGGGAATCTATCTCTTAGCTACAAGTTTCCAAACTACTAAAGAAAGTGCTTGATAGGCAAATAAGCTAATTAGGTCATCAAAAAGGATATTGGCAAATAGTTGAAAACCAACAAGATGGATTGAAAATCAAAAGACTAAAAGTAAATGAAAGGTTGTAAGTGAAATGCGATAAAGAAAGGTTATAAATTTATGAAGTGTTAAAAAGTAAAGGCAATGAATATAAAAGGCAACAAAACAAAAGTTGAAATGTATAGCCTGAAAAATAAAGATTGAATGTAAAGGTTAGAAAATTGGTGATTTCTCTAGTACCCCTTCTATTTGAAAGGGTTTGAAACCCTTGCTAGTTGGTCTAATAGTTCTTGGCCATGTGTTAAATATCTGTCTATCTATGCAATGACATGTTATTATCTCAAAATTTAGATTTAAACCTTCTAACTTTTTCTCATTACAATTTTATTCCAGGACTTCTGCAAAAATTAAAGCCTTTCAATTCTAAACATCCTACCAAGGTACTTATCCTGATTTCTAAACATCTAAGCAAGTTTTTTTTTCCAAAATAATTTAAAAACCCTAAGAGCTCAAGAACCATAGCAGATCCATTGTGGGAAAACAACCTTCATTCACCATTTGGATTCCCAAAATGCACAGCAAGAAATGAAAGCCTACGGTGTGAATTCATACTTTCTTGAAATAGAGTTGGTTTACAATTACTGCACCAAATCAAATGTTGCTGCTGCTTCCATCTAGCGATGGATAATGCTAGCTTTATCCAAAAAAAAAAAAAAAAGATTATAAAAAAATTGGTGTGAACTTATGAAAGCTAGCTTTTTTCCAACAAAATTTTACCACTTTAAATCAGGAAAAAAATTTCTAGTTAGAAGCTGCAGGATTTATGTGCTCGCACTAGTGGCATGAGATTCAAAATCTCACTGAAAACCATGCTTTTGATTTAGACTTCCAAGTAAAATTCATAACTTGTTCATGAATATCTGTCATATCTAGCATTGAAACTTGTGCTTTTGATTTGAGGCTAAGGATTTTCGAAAAAAGGTTAGGGTTAATGCATTAAGGAAGGAAGTTTAATGAAAGTATTTTTAATTTTTTCAAATAAGTTCATTTGGGTTAATTTTATAATTAAAAATTTTGGAATCCTAAAGATTAAAAATAACAATTATTGACGCATGAGTAATGACTTGGACAATCATTAAGCACATGCTAATATTTATTGGACCACATGAGAAAGGATTTAGAGAAGTTCTATCCTCCTCCATGGAGGAAGAAATTCATACTCTATACATATCTTATAACCACAAATTTAATTTTTTACTATATTTTCTCTTTCTTACTTTTAACCATTGTATGGTTAATATTTATGTGGAGTACAGAAAAGCATTTACTCCATAGAGTGTTTAAGAATTTTCCAAGGTTTTAAGCTTTTCTAATTCGGCTGGATACCATAGAAACCACCTAGAAAACAAAGTGTAGAAAATGTAAAGATAAATATAAAATAAACTTATGTTTAATTGATGTGTTAAATGTGTCTTTACAAGCAAGACAAGGCTATTTTTACTAACAAAAAACAATTATTCAGCACTTAACCCCACTTGCTATATTTCTACACTTATGCACAGATGCAGCTTAGTAGCTTATAACATTTCATGCAACTAACTTGGTTTACATTATGTCCAAATTCAAGGTACCCATTAACTTAACATGCATCCTATTTTGTGGAAAGCATTTCCTACTATTTGCTGCAACTTCGTGCTATTGCATTACTATTTCCCTCATTTTCGAAACTGAAACCATCTTCCTCAATTGCTACTATTTCCTAGGAAATGGTTGTGAACTTGGGCAAACTATTCTCTTTAGCTACTAAAACATGTTTCTTCTTCAACCAACATCCAAAATTAGTTTGTGAGTTGCAGACCATCATAAGGTCTAAGGTCCAATAAGAGGTCCATTCCCTCAGCTATCTGCTAAAATCATAATTCAATTATCGGCTGTTAACTATCAACTATCAACAATCTCCATCAAGTTTCAAAATCTATAAACAACAGTTTATATTGGCGACTAAATCTAATTAGAAAAAATAAGGTAAAAATAGAAAAATGGACTAAATAGTGTCGAAATGTCCTTCTTTCAACCTTGAAATGACCTAAACGGGTTGCCATATTGACACTTTCATCTTGGACCTTTTGTCAATATATAATAATAGTTATTTTGCACCCAAATTAAAAGTTATAGCTAATTAGAATTGGGTGGAGTGTTTAGACTTTTTTGGATCAATTTGGGCCAAATAATCTTCATCAACAAATTCCCCATTAACGATTGATTGTTGCCTTTTAGCTATCGAGTAACAACCATCAGCTATTGTCTATTGGCTATTAGCCAAAGTCATTTTTCGATTAACAACTCTCGATTACTAGCTAAATCTATTTTTTGGTTATCAATTATTTTCTTACTTGATTATTTCTCTTTGACTATTATCCATTCTTAACTATCCACAATTTTTGGTTGTCAATACCAACATTATATTTTCATTAGTTAAATTAGCATTTGATATTGTATTTTCGTTTGCCAAACTAATTATTCGTATGTTATTATATGAACTGATATGTTTAATGAATTATAATATCAGAGTTAAAGTTGTAATTTTCAAATGTCATAATTATTTGATCTATACTTCTAATTTGAGCGGTCTATTTGAGAGTCTTGTCTAATATTTTATGCGAGGTTGACAATCACTAATTCTGTGCCTGTGGTATACGCGGAACCTTGCACCGTTTCTGACAATCATCATTAACGCAAATAAAACCTTTCAAACTAGAAAAACACGTTTAGACTTGGCGTTGCTACATTTCCCAGTCAACAGAATTCTAGAAGTCAAAGTTACCAAGGTTTGAAGGAAGGAACCCTATTGTGGCAAATGCAGTTTGTACTGAGTTAAACTGTAATATGGTATTTTCATCAAACATTCTATTAGGTTAAATTTAATCTAAAGCAACTTACAATAACAACTGAGATTGAAAGCTTGGGCATTATGCCACACTATAAGATTATGCAAAGAAATTAAATTTTGTATATTATAAGTATAACTTTTTTACAATATCAATTAATCATATTTACTTATAAGGGATTGCTAACAAGCTCCATATTTTCTTTTTGAAAAAAATATCCATACCCTTATTTTGTTAACCAACTTATAACTATGAATAATTTTGTAATTTTATTTATCCACTTTAATTGCTATTTTAACTTTTTCACTCACTTAATATTCTCTCTTCACTATTTCTCTCACTTGAATAATAATTTTTCAATTTTCTCTTTCCTAAACATTTTTTTCAATTTTTATATTTTCTAAATAATTATTTTAAATATATTCATATAAAAAGTAATAAGGAATTAGGAAATAATAATTTGATTGTATATTTATTTGATTGTAATCTAAACGTTATCGAACTTTCAATTTAAAATAATTATTTGATTTATATTTATTTTTTTCACATCAACATTTTGACAAATTTAAATTTTTAAATTTGATTTAACCAAATCACTTTTACGATGTAAATTTTGTAAGTCTCAAATTTACAAAATTTATTTGATTGCAATCTCAACGTTCTCGAACTTCTGTTTTAAAACAATTATTTGATTGTATATTTATTTTTTCACATTAACTTTTTGTCAAATTTAATTTTATAAATTTGATTTTAATAAAATCGGTTTTATGAATGATTATTTTCTAATTAAATATAAATCAAATGATTATTTTTTAATTCTTTATTATTTTGTGTATATAGTTGAAATAATTATTTAGGAAAAAGAAAACAGAAAAAATCATTATTTATATGAGAGAAATAGTGGAGAGAGAAAATTAATTAATTAAGAGAAAAAGTTAAAATCGCGATCAACCTGAATAAAAGAAATTTATAAAGTTATCCATAGTTATAAATTAATTCACAAAACAGGATGTGGATCATTTTATCTAAAACAAAATATGGAGCTTGCTAATCTTCATATAGACTAACAATTTTCATAATATAAAATTTAAATATTTTGATGTATACTACTAATAAAATAAACGACATAATAAGGAAGGTTTTGCAGTTGCTGTAATCAGGTTAATTGCACACTAATTGCATTTATTTGCAGAATAAAAAATGAAAAACATAATTTAAAAAGGGAAATAATAATAATAATAATAATAATAATAATAATAATAAATACATTCATTTATTTGAAAAAAAAGTCACCTACACACTAGAAATTTAAATTTTGGGAAATTTATTTTGAATTTCTTAAAAATAAAAATATTAAATAGAATTAGCTCAACAAGTTAATAGGTAGACTAACAATAATTTAAGTCATCAATATATTTGATTAGGGTAAAAAAATTATAAATTCGAACTACTCATAAAAAAATTATTTTATTTGTCTAAATAAATTCTGAATAAGTAAAATACAAAATATTTATGTTAACTGTTATAATTATATTATCTATAATCAGTAGTTATTATTTAATTATTGATTAGATATAATTCATAATTTTAACGAAGAGCATAATTTTTAACTATTTTACTCAAATATTTTCATTAACAGATAAAAATTTTAAACAAAACTGACAAAATGAAGGTGAGCTGAATAATGCAAAAAAAAAAAACAAAAAAACAAAAAAACAAAAAAACCAACAACCAATATCCCATCATTATGTTATGGTTGAAGTTGTACTTAGTGTAACATTCCCTTTTTCATAAACTACTTTGTGTAAAGTCACGGTTCTTTGATTTATTGTTAATAACTAATAAAATAGTTAAGTATTAGATATTAAATTTTTAGAGTAAGATAAAATATTAATAAAACTAACTTAAATAAATATGGAAAATAAACTTTTAATTTACATGTAAGACAATGATATAATTACAACACTAATATAATCATAATGAAACATAAGAAAAAAGAGTGAATGATGTGAATCAAAGTCTCAACAATTACTACATAGAAGATAAGATTAGCAAAGTCAAAAAGTAAGAAAGAAAAAAAAGATGAAGCGTAGAAAATAGAGTAACTGTGTTTGACTGTAAGAGAGAAATAAGTTTAGAAAAAAATACATAAATAAATAAATAAAAATTTGAAAATCACTTTCCATGGGAGTTCTTCTTTGGCTATAAATAGGAACACTGTGGAAGGTGAATTGCGAGGAGATAAAGGAAAAAAAAATCGAGGGCAAGAATGTGTTACCATAAGTTGAGAAAAAGTAAAAGAGAAAGGGAAAGAAAGAAACGAGAGAGAGGGACATAAGAAAAAAAAAATCAGGAAAGTAGCGAGCATATTCAGGGGAATAAAAAAAGAGTAAATAATCTCAGTACATACACATCATTTAACGTAGGTAATAAAATTATTTGTGAAATAAAATGATGATTATATTTATTTATTATAAGTTATGTTATTTAATATTATTTTATATTATTACTTATTACTGTCACAGTTTTTATTCTAAGTTATTTTGCTAAATGTTCTTTCATATCATTACACGCTATTATTTACTAATTGCACATCTATTTTATTATTTTCAGTTATTTTATTTATTGTTCTTTTACATAAAGTTGCCTATTATTTTTTATTATTATAATTTATTTATTGTTCTAAGTTATTTTATTTATCAACCCTTTATATTAAAATTGTTCACTACTACTTATATTATAATTTATTTTATTTATTGTTTCCTTATATTTACCTTATCTATTATTTATTTCAAGTTATTTTATTTCTTGTTCCTTTATATTAAAGTTGCCTATTTATTTATTGTTGTAATTTATTTTATTTATTGTTCCTTTATATTAATATTGCTCATTGTTTAATTAAAAGTTATTTTATTATTCCTTTATTTTACATATGCTTATTATTATTATTATTATTATTATTATTATTATGATATATTACTTTGAGTTATTAAATTTTTATAATAATTTTTTTGGAGGACCAATATTAAGAGCAAAATATTATATCTAACTATGAGCAAAATTTATTGTATATGAATTTAAACTATTAAATTATTTATACCTTTATTTAGAATTTTATATCGCAACGTATGAACAGTATGATAATTTTTGACTTAGGGACATTACTATAATATGGCGTTAGGCATGGGGTAATCTATCTGGATTACTGGTAATATTTGATTAAATTACCTGAACTCATAATATTACCTTTTTTGGTTGGGCAATATTACTGGCAATTCAAATTTCCAAAATAAAGTAGATTACCACCAATGTGACAATCCTTCCATTATTATTATTATTATTGTTGTTGTTGTTGTTGTTGTTGTTGTTGATGATGATGATGATGATGTTATTATTAATTATTAAAAATGATATTAATTATTATTAATTAATAATAATAATATTATTATTATTATCAATAAACAATAATAATAATAATAATAATAATAATAATAATAACAATTTATTATTATTAATTATTAATAATTGTAATTATTATTATTATTATTAATATTATCATGATTAATTATATTAATAATTAATTGTTATTAAATAATATTAATTATTTTTAATAATAATTATTAATAAAATTAACTATTATAATCATAATTAATAATTAAATTTTCTTATTCTTATTAATTAATAATTATTATTAATTATTGATATTATTATAACTAATAATAATAATAATAATTAACCATTTTATTATTATTATTATTATTATTATATTGGTTTAATATATATATTACCTAGTAATTTTTTTGATACACCAAACAGGGTAATATAAATTGTCATTTAGATTACTTATGCATATTAAATACTGTATTAAACATTACCAGCAATTTAAAAAGTGGCAATCTTTCTAAGTAGTAATTTATATTACTAGCAATCTTAATAGGTAATCTACCAAACGTCACCTAAGTTCACAATGACCATTGCAAGGACATGACTATTATGCATTGAATATGCTATAATGACAAAGACAAGCTCATAGACCATGATGAAAAAGTTTAAAAAGAAATTAAATAAAAATAAGTTTAAATTTGGTCTCTTTAGAAATTAACATTTAGATTTGACAATTTTATATTTTGAGAAATTTTATTGAGATATTATGTTATTTATTTTACTCAAATTTATATTACTTCAGTTCTTGCGCACTTTAATTATTTTATGAATTAATTTATATCTGCTACACTTTATTCCATTGATTGCTTAATTTTATATTTTATTATTTAATTATTTAATTTATTATGAGATAACTTTAATTATATTATTCAAGTTATAGTTTATTTTATGCTACTTAAGTCTTTTGTTTCAAGTTATATTTATGACATAAATTTATCCATCTATATTTTTTTATGCATAATGTCAAGTAAATCATTTTAGAATGAGACATTTAATATTTGCCGTTAACTATCAAGAAGGCAGAGGGATAAGATGTAAGATCATTTTATGTTATCTGGCTTGGTTAATGGGGCGTAAAAATCTTGCTTTGCCGTCACAATGTTAAGAATAACACCAGAGAATGAGAATTTCCTAAGAGAAGACTTTTAAATATATGTGAGACAAGCAAGCAAAGAAAAGTTAAAATTAAAACAAAGAGATTCTAATCATATTAATACTTATTGCATTGTGTATTACATAGCATATACTTCTTTTAGTATTTATTGCTCATAATGTTATGAAATATGATTTATTTGTAAATAATGTGATAAAATTATGATACAATAGTCGTGTGAATTTCCATACTAAGATACAGTTAAAACCACCATAGTTCAAATACTTTAAAATATTTCATTATCTACTGAGAATTTTCAATTTTCACTTTATTTCTGGTGATTCTAAATTAGTCAAGTAATACCCTAAAGGAAGGCAGACTCCTCCAGCTGCTAAGAACATAGCGGAGTTGTATTTAAATAAATCGTAGTTTCCTCTGGCTTAGAAATGTGTAACCTATGGCAAGCAAAGTCTTATTTTACTTCGTAAACACTTCAATATATTTATGTACATTAATATTCAACCTAAAATTTCCTGTGTAATATTTTGTACTACTAACTTTATCATGAAGAGGTGTTACACTTAAAATATATTTTGCAGCCATAAGCAGAAGAATCAGAATATATAATTCCCAATATTAAAAAAATATCTTTTTTATATAAAAAAATGGAGTGTTTCTCTTTTTATCAAGTTAAAATTTTGCATTTTTATTTTACTTATTGCTAAATAATATAGAGATGACAAAACGGGTTGGACCCATCAGGTTGACGTACATAACCCGTAATTTTTGGCTGGATGGGTTGATATTTTCAACCTATAAAAAAAATTCAACCCGCATAACCCGCCCCACTTTAACCCCCGGTTAAAGCGAGGCTAGGCAAGTTTGGCCCGTGGATCAAATTTTTTTATTTTTTTCTTTTTTTCAACACAATACATACAATATTAGGCATTTTTGTGGGTATTTATGTAATATTTGCAGACTTCATAGCTTTTTTTGGAACTATATTATTGATTATATTTATGCTTTTATGGACTATATTGTTGTCTTATTAATTATAAATTTATATTTTATTTTGAATACGGTTAATTTGTAGAGTGTGAATTTTTTAATATTTTTGGATTTAAATATTGGCTTGTGAACTTTTCTATTGTGATTATTTTGATTACAAATTCTATCTTATTCTTATTGAGAATTATAATTTTTAACTATTTTAGAGTTGAATAAATAGTTTAGTACTTGATAAATAAATTAAATGAGATTCTTTGTATGGATGTTCTTTTATTGCATTTAATTAAAAATTTCTTTATTTTTATTTTAAATTTATATTAATTAATTTATGTAAAAAAATATTTTTTCTTTATTTTCCATTTTTTGACGGACCAACCTGTCAACCCGCTAACCCGCAACTGAGCGGGATGGATTGGCATATTCAAGCCACATTATTAATGCGGATCGGCCTGCCGCGCCTCACTTAAAGCTTGACCCTGCAGCAGGGTGGGGCAGCCCATTTGCCATTACTACCATAATACATACATCTAGATTGTTTAATTAATGATTATGTTTTTGTTGTATACTTATATTAAAAAAAAAATCATCATCATCATTAATTCCTATATTCATTGTGTAAGATATTATATTTGTTTACAACTTTACATTGAATTGGACATTTTTTTTAATTTAATGTTTTTTTTTTGTCTCATGCATTGCACAAATTCAAAATTAGTTGAGTGCAATAAAAATAAGTTGCAATCTCTCAAGAGAATTCCATTTTTATAAATAAAATATTAAATTATAATTGTAGTTTAATGAATTTACACTTATTTTTTCCCCTCTTTAAATATAAATTTACTCCTTTTACTTTATCAAAATTAAATTCTTATGGAAATCAACATTAAATTTGAGAGGCACTGCAGTCAACACATTAAGTATATTTTGGTGCTAAGTTTTTTACATTATTGATTTGTGTATTTTTAAATTAATAAATGAATATTTATTTATGTTTGCTCGACCTTGTGACTTTTTTAGGTGTAAAGTCTTAAATTAGTCTTTAATAAAAATATTATTATGTAAACTCATTTGTCAAAAATGAGAACTCTCAACAAGGCTCTTGAAAATTAAAAATAAGGGTCGAATTAATCATTCTTTTTCTTTTTTTTACAAGAAAATCAATCCTTTTCAGAGACAAATATATTTGATTAAAAGTATTTTTTAAGAATTAATTTGACCTTGTTGTGAAAATAATAATTAAGAGAATAGAGGAAGAGATGAGAGAGAAAGAATTCTATTATTGTTATTCTCAGAGGTGTCATACATGAATCATCCAAAGGGCTATTTATGGCCAAAGCACAAGAGATATAAGATATGATCAAATAACATATTCTGTTTAATCAAATATTAACCAAATAAAAATAAAGATATGAAAATCCATATTCAAATTTAAATAATATTTCATAACACTCTTCTTCGATGTCTATCAGGGATATACCTCGTTAAAATCTTACTAAAAAAACCCATTGGGAAAAAAAATCTTAGTGAGGAAAAAGAGTACAATATCTTCACAGTGGGAACTGCCTCGTTAAAAACTTTATCAAGGAAAACCCAGTGAAACAAAACCTTGATTAAGGAAAAAAAAAAGAGTACAATGTTTCTCCTCCTCTTAGGAGTATCGTTTAATGTCTCAGAATCAACGTATTCTAATTTTGTGCACCAGTTTCTTAAAAGTTGAAGTAGACAATGCTAGTGAACAAATCTACCAAATTATCACATAAACGAATTTGTTGAGCATATATATCGCTGTTCTGTTGAAAATCATCTATGCAGAAGAGCATTGATGAAATATGCTTTGTTTTGTCCCCTTTAATACATCTTTCCTTCAGCTGACCTATGCAAGCAGAGTTGTCTTAACACATGTCTGTTGGTATTTCCTTTTCAATGAATAAGCTACACATTCCCTTGATGGGTTGGATGATCAATCTAAGTTAAATACATTATTGATCTCTGCATGATTTGATCAAGCAGCGGCTATATAGTTTTTTTCGTTGAGCACCATAATAAAGTTGTAGCTCCACTTTGCATAAATACTTTATTTGGGATCTATCTTTATGTGGATTAGATAGAAAGCTTGCATCTGCATACCCAATTAGTTGGGGTCTAGATTCATTTGAATAAAAAAAACCTCCATTAATATCGCAATACATGATTAACATCATTCTAGTGTCCTTTTGTTGGACAAGAGCCAAATCCTGCTGACAAATTTATAGAAAAAGATATATCTGTTCATGTATTCATAGTGAGATACAATAGTGCTCCAGAGCACTAAGATATAGTACTTCAAGACCAAGAAGTTCTTTGTCATTTTCATGAGGTCAAAATGGATCTTTCTCTATATCAAGTGATCTCACAATCATTGGGATACTCAACAGATTTTCCTTATCCATGTAAATCATTTTAGAATTTTCTTAGTATAAGTTGATTGGTGAACAAATATTCCATTTGTCAAATGCTCAATCTATAAGCCAATATCTTTTATTTCAAATCCTTTCTTTTAAATAATTCATAATCTTTGGAATATCTTTAGGAGATCCAATAATGTTTCAATCATCAACATATACTGCACTTATAACAAATTTAGACCCAAACCTTTTTATGAAGAAAAATGGGCAAATAGGATCATTTTCATACCCATCTTTCAATAAGTATTGACCAAGGCAATTGTATCACATACACCTTGATTGTTTTAATCCATAATTCCATGTTAGGGTTTCTAAAGCCTTTGAACAAATTTTCTATGAATTCCTATATGCTTCAGGCATTTTAAATCCTTCAAGGATTTTCATATAAATTTTGCTATCTAGTGAGCCATATAAATAGGCTATGATAACATTCATTAGGTGCATGTCTAGTTTTTTGGTTACTGCCAGACTAACGAATCCACCACAGAAAAATATATATGTCTCCATATAGTTAATGCCATATTTTGTGAAACCCTTGTGCTACAAGTCGTGCTTTATATCTTTCTATTTTATTTTTGCACGAAAACCCACTTGTATCCCACTAGCTTTACAACTTCAAGTGTTAGACTATAGGTCCAAAAACTCCACATTTTCTAGGAGAAGTTAATTAAACTTGAATTGAGTCTTTCCACTTTGGCCAATCATTTCTCTATCTATATTCTTTGATAGATTTTGGTTCAAGATCCTCATCTTGCTTTATATTTCAACAGCAATATTATATGCAAAAACATTGTCAACGGCAATATGCTTTTGGTTCCATAATTCCCATCATGACATAACTTATTGAGATCTCTTTGTTTCCATCATTTTCAAGTACCTAAACTTTTTTTGGCGTTTCATCAATAGTTATGTCTTGTGACTCTTTTTGAGCACTTGCCTCCATATTATGACCATCTTGATCAACTGTTCTTTTACTTTATTAAGAAGTTTTGTCTTTAGAACCAACTAGTCTACATGCTTTAAGCATAGCTTATTTTCGTTTGCACTAAAAGGTTGTCCTTCTGGGACATTAATTCAAATTGGAACATTTGCAGCTAATATATGAGATTTTGTAACTTTCTTTAGGTCAGTAAATACGTTTGGTAGTTCATTTGCATATTTTACAAATGAGTTATCTTTTGTACTTTTAATTTACATTGCCTTGTATGAGGATCTAAATAAGACAATGATAATGTGTTTCATATAATTTCCTTTTTCAATTGCTTATTTTTTTCCCCCAATGTTGGGAAAATTGTTTCATCATAATGGCACTGAAAAATCTTGTCATAAATAAATTTTCAGTCATTGGTTTGAGATATTTTATAATAAAATGGGATTTATAACCAACATGTAACACCCTTCTAGGCACAATACTATGCTTAAGTTATAGTACCATATTCAAAAATTGTTACTATTCTTGAACGGATCTTGTCTAACAGTAACCTTCGGCTGTCTCTACTCATCCTAGTCAACTATGCCTAAGATGACATCTTTAGGGTTCTTGAACTATCTAGAGATAATACGAAAATAAACATAGGAGTAAGAATTTAAAATTCTAAATAGAAGAGAGAATTTAAAATTCTTAATAGGATTCTCTAAACCATCACACATAGTATCATCGTTGTTATCTCCAACTACTTCGATTTATTATAAAAAGGGGTGAACATATCATATAAACTTTTCAGGTTTATAGTGTGAAAATATATTATCCGAAACAGAGTTCATTTTATTCATACGTTTGAATTAATACGACAATAATATGATAAATTCATATTCAAAATTAGAATAGCAATTACAGCATACTTAAATAGAACAACTCAACTTAGCAAAGCAGGGAATATACTTATGCAGATGCTTATACTTGAATTTATGCAAATACACTTGTGCTTTCTTAAATTTCCTTTAATCTTTACTGCCCTTGAGTAAACTGATTTAAGAGTGAGCTCAACTCGTGACCATTCTCACACAGTACTAACCCACAAGGGGGCCCACGTGTCTCTAATTTGGAGGGATCTCATTTGGCCACGTGACTCCAAGGTAGAGGGATCTCATAGTTTAACTGCCTTTACAATGAGGGACCCAAATAACTGTCGCTAAGTGAAGGGATCTCATTTTGTCCTCTATATCATTCATATGCTCATGTATTTATGTATACATATGCTTGAGAGCCTTATGCACATGCTCCATATCTTATTTTCAAACATTCATGCTTGCATGACACATCTTCATGTACATAACATATAAACATGCTTAACATTCACATGTTTCTGCATGAATTTCGGCAACATAACAGATCAGGTCCGCTTCCTTGTGAATAGTGCCAGCTTTAACAGACAGTTAGTCATAGTAGCAGATCAAGTATAATATATTAATCTTTCAACAACTTCATGAAGTTGTAACATTTAAGCTGTAATTGCAACTCCTACACACATTGGAGTGGCTAAACTTTCAATTTGGCAAACTTGCCTATACGATCCAATTATGCCCTGTTTTGCTATTTATGCTATAATTTCTATATAGCTTATTTGAAACTGAATTTTTGATATTTTGAAGTATTATTTTTCTAGTTTTCAATTTCTTCAGTCCTATTAAGTTTTGATAAGTATAACTCAAATTATTGAAGATTAACATAGGCTTGTTTTGTAGCTAGGCAGAATTACACATTAAAAAGTAAAAATTCACAAAAAATACGAACGTAATTGGATTCATATGAAGTCCATATCATTTTAAAGCTAATTGAACTATCTTTCATTTCTAACAAGTTTCATTTTATTTGAATAAGTAGAGTTCAAGTTATAAACTCTTGAAATTGGCTAACTTGAGCTGCCTTATTCTAGCCTAGTCAGAACATAGGGCAAATTTGGCGAATTACTGGGCAAAGTAGGTAATGCATCTAATGCTAAAATTTTTATAGAATATTTTCCTATGTGTTAACTTTCTAAGAAAATTAGTTACACTCTAATTGAAGGTGTATAGGGTGAGTTATGCCCCTTGAAATCCAGTCTGCTTAGAATTAGGGACAAAATTATATGGTTAACTTCAAAAATTCATATCTCACTCATTACAGATCCAATGATCTTATAATTTATATGGTTGGAAAGCTCTTGATGTCTAATCTAAAATTAGTTTCATCAAATTATGATAATCATAGGTGAATCTGTATATTATAGATAGTTTAGGGTTTCTCAAACCAAATCAGATATTGCCTAGTTCCTCTTTTAGGTTTTCATTCAAATTTTAGCCTAAACCCAATTGCCACATATTATTCTAGCTATAAAAGATCATATGAACATAGTATATCATCAAATAAGATAGGAGAAATATGATTCTCATCTGCTACAAAATCACAAGAATCAAGTAAAAGTCATGAATCCTACCTCAAATTGATGTAGAAACTAGCTAGATTTAAACTCTTGGTGGAGTAAGTGGATGGACCTTGGAGATTTGAGGAAGAGGAAGTGACGAAGAAGAAGAATAAAGGGAGAAAACTCAGCTGAAAGAGAAGCATAAAAATGAGGGGGGTTTGGAGGGGATTTTGGTGTTTTAAAACATGAAGGTTGCATGTGATTGGTGGAGGCTTGTATGGTGGTGGTTTGGCCAAGCTTCTCCTCCATTTGGGCAGCCAATTGGCGCCACTCTTAGGTAGTTGGAGTGGCTGAATTTTAGCCACTCAAATTAGGATTGTTTGTGTGAAATTCTACTAATTCAGTTCTGGCAGTATAAAATGCCGAATCTTTACCAATTTATTTCAAATCGACAGAACATTAGTAAATAATTTTGTGAGATTTTCTATATCTCTATTCTAATTGTTCTTAAGCCTCATCTCTTTAATTAGCTTCTAATTAATCTATAATTAACTTCTAATTACTCTTACATGACTATCAAAACCGAATAAATCAATTAACAATGTAAGTTAATCGTTTTGCACATTCAGGGCCTTTTCGTTTTCTATTTTTTGTAGCTAATGGCATTTTTGTAATTTTGGGCAAGCTTAGGAGCATCCCACATCATTTCACATGTGGATATCTCCTAGCCTAATTGGCTAAAAATTAGGTTTCTACGTTTTTGCTATATGATTATGCTTCATTTAAAACCTTATTCTACTAATTCTATTGATGTATGAACCTAAATATCATTTTTTAAAAAGTTCAAGGGTAATATGGAAAGAATATTTGGGGATCAATGTTTAGTTACTAAAAGTTATAGGGTAAAACTACAAATAACAAAAGTTTATACAATGGTATTTTCGTCATTTTATAATTTTTGTTATATGGTAGTGCCATATTTTTTACGGCAGTATTACGCTACCCTATAGTTCTAAGTGTGGGGATCGTCAGGCATAGCACTGCTTAAGAAATTCTCACACTGCTTAAGGGAAATAATTAAAAGTTTCTTTTACACTATTTTGAGAAAGTGGGGATGTTACACAACATATATTATTCCTAATCGCATTTGAGGTCCCATCTTTGTGCATTGTGATAGAGCAATTGGAATATAAATTGTACATCCAAAAATTCTAAGATGGGAAATATTTGGCTTCTAACCAAAATCCAATTCTAATGAGGAAAATTTATGGTAACTTGTTGGCTTGATGCATACAAGTATTGTTGCATGTAGGATTGCATGTCTTCATGTCAAAACATGAAGTTTTGTTATCATAAATGGTGGTCTAGCTATCAATGGAGACGTTTAATAAAAGATTCTACTAGATGAGTAATAGGCTCTTCAACTATTATTCTAGTTGATGGACAATAATCATTAAAAGCTTGATATGTAAACTCAGTAGCATTATCAAGAATTGTCTTAATGGCATAATCTGGATAATTGTGCTCTTAATTTTTATTATTTGAGTAACTAATCTCGCAAACAACATGTTACGAATTGACAATAATACACATGTGACCAATTTAGTGATGCATCTGTTAAAACTACATAATATCTAAATGGTCCACATAGTAGCTGAGTAGGCCCACATATATCACCTTTAATATATCTCAAAAATGCAAATGATTCAATAGCACTTTTAACTGGAGATGTCTAATAATTATTTTTTCTTAAGAATAAGCAGCACATGATAATTCCTTCAATTGAAGAATCTTCTAGATCGTCAATGAATGTCCAAGTGGATTCTCAATAATTCTTTGCATCATTATTGGACTAGAATGGTCTAACTGGACATGTGAAATGATAAAAGTATTTGGCTCAGCAAACTTCTAGTTTACCGTAGTATAAGTTTCAATTGTGCCAATATTTGCATCATACAAACCAAAGGAAAATGAATAATTTTTCTAATATATATTTCTTTCCTGATATAATAGTCGTGATATGGAGACATTCAACATTCTCATTTACAATCTCAACATGATACCCATTTTGGCAAATATCTTTAAAATTTAGCAAGTTTCTTTAGGAAATAAACAATAGTTCTTTTGGAGCTTTCAATCATCTTGGTACGATCAATAATGATATTACTATCATAATATGTCATATCGTGTAATTTAAGACTTTTCAAATATAATCCTTTCACAAGAATAAATAATTAATAATATAGTGCTGATATAAATACATGTATCACAAAATTATCAATATTATTTTGTGTTATATTCCTCATAAAGACAAACAAGATTATTTCATGATATATGATTATTTTGTGATACACTGAATTGATAAAATAAACGATATATTAAATCTCAATAATATCACATGAAAATAACACAATTAATAATTATCGAATATGTCATAAATAGTACAATACTTTTATTTGATATTGAGATTAAATGCTAAATGTTCCCAAATAAAACAAAATAGGGCTAAAATTTAAGATAAAGAAAAGAAAACCAATACGATTAGTAAACATATTCATCATTAATCAAATAACCAATATTCTATTACGATCTTAAAATAAAATCAGATATATCTAAATAAGTCATATCAATTGTCTAAAATATCTTTAGAAATCAAATTCATTTATGTCTTTTAGTCATTTTCTTTAATGATGCTTAACAAAGATTATGTAAAAGGTCCCGACGTACAATAGGTATATGGCCAATAATATTTATTTTCTTTATACGCCAATCGTGTTTTTTATTGGAATCATAACCTTTGCCACTTTGTGGTTATAATTTGTTCCACTTACTTTAGGAAATAAAGTGAAGCCAACTAAGCTGATTTCATGATTTTTCATGAGTAACTCATTATTTTGTTCGCTCACAAGAAGAGGTGAAATTAATTCAAAATATTTATAAAACTATTTTCTCGATATTACTATTATGGAGCACATTTGAGGCATGAAAAGTCAAGCACCCATGATTTCAACGTCAAGCACACGTGATAAATTAGTTTTTGCCCATTATATTGATCACAACTAACTTAAGTTAAATGAATAATTAAAAGTAAATTCAATAAATAATAAAATAAAGGAGAAATAATTTAAAGACTAAGTTGACCAATTTGCTTCTAGAAGTTTGTAAATAATAAATCTGTTATATTATCCTCTTCAGAAGAATATAAATACTAAATTATAAATACCCAGAATAACAAAAATTAATAAACTATAAATACTAAAATTTGTCCTTAGAGGTACATTCATTTCAGGAAATGTAAAATTGAAAATATTCATTCGAAGTAATGTATAAACTTATTTTAGATCATAATGACACACTTCATGTAAAAATAATAGCATACACTTTAGATAATGTGTATAATAAGATTTATTCACTTCAGGGAATGATCTTTTGATATATTCATGACTGGAAATATGTAACTCTTTTGAAATAGAGAAATTGTATTTTTTTTTTATTTTTAAATGATTTTGGATAATAAAGATGCACTCACTTTAGGGAATGACTATCATATATTTTTAGGTATAACTACCACTCACTTTAAGGAATGATTATCATTCACTTTTGGGAATAATTATTATTCATTTTTTGGAAATGATTTTATTTTGTTTTTATAGATACAATTATCACTCACTTCAAGGAATGATATTGTAAAAAAAAAATATAAATAATATAAAAGAGCATGTGTTGATAAGGCCAAATAATAAACAAAACTTAAATAAAGATTTAAATCATAAAGTAATAAATCATGGATATATCCTTACTCCATGTGTACATTGATTGATAAGCCATTTTGTTCGATGCTATAATAGGATCGTTTACAAATGGTCAAAATTGATAAATCATAAACATAATAGACTTAGTTGATACAAATAATCAGCAAATAACAAATATAATCACACCAAAAACTAAATCTTAATGACAAATAAAGAGATGAATTTTGTTTTAGAAACCCGCATCAATAATGATCAAAAAACATATTTCAATAAAACATAATATATGAGAAAAATATATTAAAGAAAGCAACATGACAATATAGAAACTAATGTTTGAGAGAAAGAAGCGTAATTGTAGAAATAAAATATGTATCAACATGTTATAAAAGTAATAGTAGAAAGAATAGAAAAAGAGATAATAAAAAGAGAGAGTCCAATTATTGATAGTTTCAAAAGTGTTATACGTAGCACCTAAAGAGCTATTTATAGCCAAAACATAAAAGATGTAAAATATTGTCACAACCCAACTCAGGCCAGGACCAAGGCGTAGGGACACGTCCCTAGCAAGCCTACTTTATACTTTATTTTAATAGAAAATCGGGTAGCATCTCCTTCATATTTAAGACTATTCCCAAATAAGAATCCTTTCTTTGCAATTTATACAAACACATAGAAATAATTGGGGATCTAGACATTCTCAAAATGTACCCCACAGTACACAACATAGGAATTTAAAAAAATTTCATTCTCATGAAAAGATAAATATACATATCCATACATGAACTTAATCCATAGCCATTAGAAATATAAACTTATCATAATTAACAATTACACTTTATGACAATATATAAACCCATACAGGAAGGACTCTGCCTGTGGACCAATGAAGCACCACTAGACGTTAAACAAAATATAACCAAATGCTGACAATCTCTGGAGTCACCTAAATAAGAGTGTGAGTTTATTGAGATGTAGAAACCTAAACTCGCATCTACACCTATCTAGAAACATGGAAATAGAGGAAGAGTGAATCATATAGACTAAATTAGGGACAATATGTAACATCCCCCGAATTCCGATTTCCGATTTCATCTTCAAGTTTGGTCATTTCTGATTTCCGACTTCATCTTTTACTTTCAAATTAAATAGAGTGGTTTCCGAATTCCAACCTCCGACTTCAAGTTTCAAATATATTGTACATAATTTCTGACTTCCGGGTTTAAGTATTTTAGGTTTGATATTCTTGTCCATGACGTTCGATTTCAAAGTGTTTTATGTGCTTGTTATTCCGATTTTCGACCTATATTCGTCTTCCAAGTTATGAGTTTCCTAATTCCCGACTTCCGACCTTAACCATATTCAGTGTTCACTCATTTCCGACTTCCGACTTTATGTTCTAAAGTAAGTATTATCTTTACGACTTCCGAGTTTATAGTTTAAGATATGGTCACAAGAAGCGACCTCCGGGTTCAATATGAAGGGCTTCGACCTTGGAGTTGAATTCAACTAGAATGGACACGAGTTCAGATCTTTAAGTTGATTTCCAAGCTGCATACGATTTCCGATATGTGAGTTTATTCCCAAGATCTTTCCATCTGTTGGTGTTCCCGAGTTTGAATTAGGAGTTCCAAGATTATGTAATTGTGTGCTATATCATTTCCGACATCCGACTTTGCTTGCAGGTTTCGATTAAACCAGACAATATTTCTGATATCCAATTTCATCTCCGAGTGTCAAATAAATTGCATGAGTTCCGACTTTAAGTAGAATCGGGGCGAGTTCCGATTTCATTATTTGCAGGGTGAGTTATACCCTCCTCAAGTCACACTACCCGGATAAAAGTCCTAATTCCTGGAAAGCTTACACATAGGGGAACATCCCATAATGAAATTCTGAGTTTGTTATGATCCCAATTGTTCCCAGTGGTTCGAGGAAGTTACCCTATGTCTAAACCAAGTCAAAACAGGGTAGTTTAGGAAGGTCAGATTTCAGGACTTATAACTCGAGCTATACTAAAGCAAATGGAATGAAACTTGTTGCAAATAAAAGGTTGTTCTGTTAGCTTTGATATGACACCAATTTCGTATGATTTGGATTTGCTTTCGATTTTTAGTGAATTTTTACTTTCAAGAGTATAATTTAGACTAGTGACTGAATAGGCTGAGGCAAAATTTAAATATCTTGAACTACACATATCAAAATGAAATGGGACCAAAAGGGTTGGAAACTAGAAACATAGAGCTATGACATATCCAAAATTCAGATTTAAATGAGCTGAATAGAAGTAAAGGTGGATTAGACAAAATTTGGGCAGAATTGAATAGAATTGGCAGAAATGACCACATTGATGGTTTCACAAGTGTTAGTGAACATATGAGACTTGAGTTGATGGTTGTAAGTTTTACCATGATAGGTATGTTAGATTGATCATACTACTATGACTGATTTGTCCGTGAGAACTGGCACTATTCATGGGGAAACGGATCGATCAGATTATCTAATTTATAAGCGATCTATGAAACTAGGAATGTTTATATTACAAGAAATTTATGATATGAATTAATATACAATTATGAACATGTATGTGGAAATTCTATACATACATATATATATATATATATATATATATATATATATATATATATATATAATATGTATGAAAATAATTGCGATAAATATAGGTAAATATATATAAAAATGGGCATAAAGATATAAATACTTTCTCATAACATGAAGAGTAAATACTCATCTCAAAATCATGATAAAACTTAAGGAAGGATTCTATTTCAGATAATAGCTTCCTGGTAGTCATGGATTTGGGCTTTGGCCCCTCACATAAGTTTGGCTAGTACATAACTGATCTCACATCTGGGCTTGCCTAGCTTGTCTATATCTTCCGAACATGTCGGCCAAACATGCAAGGCTAGCAATCACTCTGATAGTTGCATTATGTGAGGTGCATCAAGGTTAATGCTATTGCCATTAGCAAACAGTTCTGTTACAGTTTCCTTCCCTTAAGAAGGCACTTACACTTGCTGGGTCTTCGCTATACCTCATATGAGTCCTTGGTTTAAATTCTTTAAAACGCATTTCCTTTCTAACTCTTTGTCACTAAAACTTTTCTTCATCTTAAATCATATACTTTCTTGCTCTGAATAAGATTCAAGAAACTTCCTTATTCTCAATAAATATAGTTACCACACTTTTCAAATATTCAAAATAACAATACTATCAACATAGGTTCAAGATATAGTACTTTCAAACTATTTAGCTGAAAGTATCTAGAGATTTTTCTCAAATTATTGAAATTTGGGTATCTCATTCTATCAAATCACTTAAAGCATTGGCTTTAAAAACATAAAAATTTCTAATAACTTGAAACTTCATATTTTTCTATCATATTACTCAAATATCATGAACAATTGCTTTAAGAGCTTGTCCCACTCGTATATACTCAAACATATATATACATACACATAATTAACATAATTACTTCGAGAGTTCTCTAAATATGAAGTAAAACACATTAAATCAATCCTTTCTTGATATTTCACTAAAACACACTTTAGGCATATACTTAGGAAATTAAGGATTAGAAACAAACTATAAGTATATTATCACTCACAACTAAATTTCAAGTCAAGAACTCAAGGGGTGGCGCCTCTGAGCCAACTGGTAACTCCGGGGAATAGTCCAAAGTTATAAAACATAACAAACTAACATGAATAAGCTTCTAAAAACCAAACTTAACTCCAATCAACACCTTAATTCAAAATCTCCAAAATTTAGAAATCCTAAACCTTCATTACAAGAACCCAAACTTAACTCTATGGAATAAACAATCAATCTATAGCTGGAAAGGAGATAAAGAACATCAAGGATTTACCTCAAGATCATGAAAATGAAATTTGGGCAATAGAGGAGTGGGGGATCTCCTCCACCTTCTACTTTCTCTCACATCAAGAGGAGAGAGAGAAATTTGAGGAAGAAGATGATGGTGAGAGTAACGATGAGGGAGTGAAAGAATGGATTTTTGTGAGAAAATCTAGAGAAAAAACATGATGAATTGATGGGGGATACAAGGGTTGAAGAACCCTAGAGAGAGAGAGACAAAGGTGGGAGAGATTTAAGGCAAATGAGGATGTAGAGTTAAAATCCCCATTTAAGATCAGACAATGGGCGCCTAAGTGGCCATTTCTTGGTGCTCAAGCGCCCAGCAGTCATAAACCTTCAAAATTATTCCTGGTGCCTGGTGCTTGAGTGGACGATACCTAGCACTCAAGTGCCCAACGGCTTGAAAGCCATACGATTCCATTCTCATAGTAGGTGCTCGAGCGCCCAAAGCTGACGCTTGAGCGTTGGCACCCTTTCTCTCTGCTTTTTTTTTAAAAAAAACCTTACACATATTTTTAATGTAACTCCACTCCAAAATCTCCAAATACTCAAAGATATTACTAAAAAAAATCATCCTATGCTTCATAATTCAAGAAACTTAGAACTTATATTACACATATCCTTAGGACATTACAAATATGATCAAATAACATATTCTATCTAATCAAATCTTAAATGAATCAGAATAAAGATTTGAACATCCACATTCAAATAATATTTCATAATAGATCTATATTTTTAATTCTTTTAAACGAAATTGAGAGTTTCATTTCTCTTTATCCCATGATATTTTTGCGTGGGATTAATTTGAAGGTTTACTATTTTTTGCATAAAAGAAATGTTCACTATTTTTTAAAAATAAAAAATTTAATTCTGATGTATTGATTTTTATATTATCATCCAATCATATCTTATTGAATTTGTTATATCAACAAATATGATTAAGTCTCATCTTTACTAATTGAATAATCATATAAATAGAATGATATAATTAATTGATTTTGTACAAATCTTTTATATTATTGGTACATCAAAATTATATTCTTAAAAAATAAAAAAACAGAGAAAAAGAAGGAGGAAACTTCACATACACATGAACGAGAACATTAGCTAAAGGCAAGCCGGTCACATAATACAAATGCAATATAGTACAATGTACAATTCAAGCGTGTGCAACTGGTGACTGTAGCTGCATTGTTGAATTCGTATTCGGTATTCGTTTTACTCTACTTCGGTTGGCGGCACCTTCCACCTTCTCCTGTGTTTCCCTTTGCTTTCCTCTTCCATTCCACGCTTTCTTCTGCAATCAATAGATAAAAAAGGGAGGAAAAAGTGAGCTTCTTCTGTTCCTTCTGCAATCACACACTTTCTCGTTTCCCCCAATTTTCACTTTCGAGGGTTTTTCAGTTTTCCATTGAATCTCCAAAAGGCCGAGTCTTTGACCGATTCCGATTCCAAAATGTCGTCTTCGAGCGCAGCTGGTGGTGGATCCGCTGATTCCGCAGCTACAAGAAGAAACACCAAGCGGCCCAAGTGTAATTCTCTCTCTTCTCTCATCAATTTTCCTTTTTTCCCCCCTTTTTAGCTCAATTTTCAGTGACCCGCTTTTTTTTTGGTCCTTGTTGAAATGTTTGGTTTATCATGATGTGCATGTTGGGAAGGGAAGGGAAGGTTTTCTGGGTTTGTTGTGGTTCATTTGTGAAGGGTTTGTATGTCGTTTGATAGTTTTCCTGTGTTAAGAATTTAGTGCATAATAATATCTACATAGAGTTACCTTTTGCTGCAGTTGTATTTCATGGAAATATAACGCTTCACGAAAACGAAGAGATTATTTTTTATACATTGTTATTGTAAAGAGTTTTATAATGTTATCTAATTGTATACTCTTATATTTGAGAGTTTTGAGATAATGGGTACGAGAGTAACATTTAAAATGAAGTGGCAATACATGATTGGAAGAGATATTCGCTTGATTTCTTTTGTTTGAAAAATATTTTTACTTGTTTTGAGAGTTGGCATTTCTGTTGATAAGCGTTTGTCATGCATATTGTTTTTTCTCCCTTTTTTTGACTTAATCGAGGTGTTCTATGCAGTTGGATAGTCATAGTCTGTTCTGATTTAACAAATTGGTTTTTTGGCATTGTTTCTTTGTGTACTCATGGAATACTGAGCTGACAAGACTTCTCTTTGGAAATTTGATGTCTTTCAGATTCAAAGTTTACACAGCAAGAGCTTCCTGCGTGCAAGCCGATTCTTACACCACGAGCGGTAAGACTGCCTGTTTGAACACGTTGCTTGCTTGTGATTATATGTGTAAACCTACATGCAGCTACAAGTCATTATTTATGTGGTAGAAACTTAATTAAAATCTTTCCCTGCAGGTTATTTCAGCGTTCTTGCTTGTTAGTGTTGTATTTGTTCCAGTTGGAGTTGCTTCGCTACTTGCTTCACGAAAGGTTTGCTTGAGTGATATAATGTGTCGAATTTATGCTAAAGTTGTATCCTTCCGTTTACTTACTTTCATTTTCTTGTATCTATCAGGTTGTTGAAATTGTTCATAGGTATGAATCAGAGTGCATACCACAAAATGTTTTGGACAAGGTAGCATACATTCAGAATTCTTCTGTAGATAAATCATGCAACTTAACGCTGAATGTAAGGCTCCTTGACACCACTTTATCTAGTTCGTTGTTTATTAATAATTTTTATCTATTCCCATAGTTGATAGTTAATGGAGTTCACATCATGATGATCTTATCTTTTATTAAACTTTTCTCTTATGAAAGGTGACCAAGCATATGAAATCACCTGTTTATGTTTACTATCAGCTTGACAACTTCTACCAGAATCATCGCCGGTATGTAACAACCATGTTTCCTTCATGCATCAAACGTTATTTTTATCTGTTTCAATTTTCAATGCTACATTTACGAAGTGAAGGGAAATTTACAAGAAACAAGGCTTTTCTGATCTTCAGTGGTTTTTGATAATTACTTTTCTTGTATATGTGTGTTGGGGAGGGGGAATAACTGCCAAGAAGGTGCTACTTTTACTTCTTTTTTCAGAAGGCTTTTGTTGAGCTTATTCTCAAACTCTTTAGTCTTTTATTTTAAAGAGTTTAATTGGAGTGCACTGACAATGTAAAATTTTTTTACACTGTCATCCAATCAAAACATTCCATTTGTATGACCATTCAAGTAGTAGGTGGTTATGTCAAAGACTTTTGCTAATGTGGCAATATATGATTGGATGCCTGTGTAAAAATTGTTTACACTGACAGTGTATTTAAATTAAATCCTTTCAAATTAAATCCTATTTTAAAAGGTATAATGAAATTTTCTATAGACAATGTAAAACTGATTTTCCAGTTTTACTGTGTATTTGGCTAAAAATCTGGTAGTTAATGTCTGATGAAAAACTATGCAGATACTCAATCACGTAGCATTTCCATATATTATTTATTCAAGCATTCTATGTCGAAGTGGATTGCCATTTTGGCTTAATTATTTTAAAAACTAAAAATTGCATTGCTTTAAATCCTCTAGTAGTTCTCTATGACCATTATATCCATCATTGCTTATTGCTGACATGTCAGTTTGTTTTTGAGTATTTGCTATGCGACAAGTCTGTTTTGCAAATTGTATGGATAGCATTTTGATAATTGTAATTTTGTATTAGAAGTTAGAGTTTTACTTCATACTAATAGAATGGTAATTTCAATAGAGTTGGAACATATTAAGAGTTATGCATCTGTTTGCCCTTAGTTATAAGAAATACAGTGTATATGTACAGAATAAAGTTAGAATGAAAGAATAAATGGTTTGACAACTGCCATAAACTTTGTGTGCAAGCTATCATTTAACTGGCAAAAATATATTTTAAGGTAACAAATTATTATCATAAATCATTTGAGTTGTAACTGATTCTGTTATCTATCTTTTAGAATCTTAGAGAATTGTCATTTGTCAGAGATAACAGATTACTGTTTATGTGGGATGGAATTTTAAGAGGCATCTGTACATAGATTTTTGCTTTTCATGTATTCAACTTATATTTGTTGTAATTTGTCACTCCAGTGTCTTTGACCGATTATTTCCTTCAACTGTTTTCTGTCTTAATGTCTGGGTGGTTAACGGTTGAATTTAATACATACAGTTCATTATGTATGATTGTTTATATTTCATATTTTATATTCCAATAATTACGATGCTTTTCTATAATTTAGGTATGTAAAAAGTCGAAATGATGAGCAGTTGAGGGATAGTAAAAACCAGGACTCAACAAGTGGTTGTAAGCCCGAAGATTTTGCAAATGGAAGTGTAATTGTACCTTGTGGTCTAATAGCTTGGAGCTTATTCAATGACACATACAGCTTCTCCCGCAACAACAGTAATTTGCAAGTGAACAAGAAAGGCATTTCCTGGAAGAGTGATAGGGAGCACAAATTTGGAAAAGATGTTTTCCCTAAAAACTTCCAGAATAGTTCTATTTTTGGTGGTGGACATCTCAATAAAACCATACCAGTAAGCATTTATGTGAACCTGTATTTTGATGGAATTAAGCATTTCTTCATGTATAATTATCAGTGTAACTTAAGAGGCTGTTTTGATGAGTGCTGTCTAAATTTAGACTTAGTTTATCACCGCATGTGCTTTTGTTTTAAGCTTGCATCTTTAGTTTATTTTTTATGACTCAACTACTGCTATCATTACTACCACTACCACTATGATAAGATCTTTGGGAGAACCACATCACAAAAGCTAGCTATTGTGATTGTTGAGTCCGAGGCCTTATAAACCCCCCACCAAAATCATATACTTCCGATGTGGGACTCAAGTCCCATACCCTACTATTGGGATCCTAACACACTACTGCCACTACCACCACCACCACCGCCACCTTGTAGCATATTGACCATCACTATGTGACTCAATCCACATTTATTTATTTATTTTGTTAAGATGCAAAAACAAATAATTATGGATACCATTTTGAGTAAATTATAGATGTGAAATATAGTAAGAAGTTTAAGAGTTTGAGTACAATTATAATTTTACAATTTTATCTTTTCCTCTTTATCTTTAGATCTTTAAATTAGTAATAAGATATATTCATAATTTTATTCTTTTTAAATTTATCTTTAATTGATAAGTAATAACAGTGGCTTTGGAAAAGAAAAAAAATTGAGACCAAATTGAGAAATTCTCCTTGTATAATAGCATAAATAATTGCAGGTAAAATTGGATATAAGTCAGTGTGACCAAAGTAAGGCAATCCCCTTTATAATAGTATAGATTGTAGATTATTATTAATGTTACTACATTACTTTGGGCTGTCTAATGATTGGTATACATATTGTACACATAGTAATGATTGGCAAATCATTCCAGGGTTCAACATAATTCTCTTTCATATCAATTGCTTCCAGTATATTCTACTGTTCATCTTAGATTAGTCTGCTAATATCAATAAATACCAAATTGCATCTATGAATATATTGCTCACTTTTTGAATGTCTTAATGAGCAGTTGAGTGAGCAGGAGGATCTTATTGTTTGGATGCGAACTGCTGCTTTGCCAACTTTCCGGAAGCTGTACGGAAAGATAGAGGTGGATCTGAATGAAGGTGATCGAATATATGTAACACTGAAAAATAACTACAACACATACAGTTTCAATGGCAAGAAAAAGCTCGTACTGTCAACTACTGGCTGGCTTGGCGGGAAGAATGACTTCCTTGGCATTGCTTATCTCACCGTTGGAGGATTGTGCTTCTTCTTGGCTATGGCTTTTACCATTGTATATTTTGTCAAGCCAAGGTAATAATTAAATTCATCAACTGCTTTTGGCCATGAAGGTTCCTTATAAAGCAGTGTTATTCATGGGTTAGCATGCATGTGTGTTGCTTGATTTCTTATGTATTTCTTTTGACCAAAAATGATGTTGGATGCGTATATTGATTGCATACATTATTAGCCCATGGAAACCTCTCTAGAGATTGGTGATGAAAGGCTTTGATTAAAAGTTTTGCGGGAGGCAAAGTCGCGAGGTTGTTTTAAATGCCCTGACAATTTTATACATGATGCATGTTTTTGTCCATCTATTTCTCTGCATTCCATTGTACAATTCAAAATTCATATCAGTTGAATTTTGTTAAGTAGTTTATTGGATGACTAAACAAGGGCAGTTTTGAATATTATTAGATGCTATCATCCTAAACTATCCTTCTATCTGTCGTTGTAGGCAACTTGGAGATCCCTCATATTTGTCATGGAATAGGAACCCAGGAGGGCAGTAAGTAAAGAGCTAGTTATGCTGATTTGTTATCTTCCAAGATAGCAAGGCTTGGGCATTGTACTGTGGTGGCTGTAATTTTTGTACATCTATGGTGCTAATTACCAGTATAACACTTGTGAAGTTAGGTATTGATATTAACCCCCTCCCCTTCCCTCTCAAACTGAAAACCATGACATTATTTTATTTTTTTTATTTTTGGTCTTGTGCATCAGAATTGAAATGCCTTGTATTCCTGATAAATAGAGTCCAATATATTTGCTAGTTGATTTGCATATAAGCCTGGGGGTAACGCACTATACTTGTTTGGTTTGCCTTCTATGGTTGTTGTTGAGCCCCAAAATAGTTGAAATCTTGTTGAATGAGGTGAAATACCCCTTCAACATTATAAGGATCCATTTATTAGGACAGTTTTGAATTGGAAAAGTACATGAACAATTTATTCCACGAAAATGATCTAAAATGCCCACTGTCAACAAACAGTTGGTTTTTGGTGTGTGGACAGTTGAGTTATTGCTTTAACACATTTCTGTACACATCACAGGCCTGTTGATCCTTTAGGCCCACTGTCAAAACAGTTGGGTATTACATTACTTAACGTGGTAATCCAACACTGTACAATGTTACTGTCTATACAACTGGGGAGATGTAGGCTGAACTGGTTGAATAGGGCATTAGAGGACACTGACTACACGACCCAAAAGAGGAGGGGAAGAAAAACAAAACGCTAACTATGTATTTCATGGTAACACTATCCAGAATGATGGATACCGAATTGCTACCAATGTTATGACTGCGTGAAAGAAATAGTGTGCCAAGTTTTCAATAAAAAAGAAAGAGTAACATAATAAGTTAATAGCTGTCAAATATCGTATTTTATAACTGCGTGTTTAGGAGAATATTTCTCAAAATCTGGGACATTATTTTTAGGCTTTAAGATTTAGGTTATTCGGTTGGTTTGGCACGTATCAAAAAACTAAGTAGACTACGTACTATGACTTGATTTGATATTTTCGTAATTTTTTGAAAGTGGTTGAGCTCTTTGGGATCTCTGAAAATTGTTTTCAAAAAATCGAAGTAATATTATTTGATAAAATAATATAAAAATTATTTTTAATAAAAAGAAGTCACAAAAATAGTATTTGATAAAATTATTCGTAAAATCTAAAACGACTATAATAAATATAAATATTAAAGAGAATAATTTTTATTTTTAATATCATTAAAAAAAGTAAAATTATATTAATCTTTTAAATTTTAGAAAGTACAAGCTAATTTTGAAAAATATCCTACGAGGGTTTCCAAGAACACTTCCTGATCTTTAAAAACTAGGAGTAGAAATACTTTAGCCTTTTTGCTTATCAAGAAAAAAAAAATTAACTTATATTTTTCACAATTCAGAGCATTTTTTCAGAAAGTATTATCAAAATAGGCCTATTTTTCTTATGAAACTAATTTTTATGCATTGATAATATAGAATAATTTTATATTATCAATTAATAAAATTTCAAAAAATTGTCAAATCATACTAGGTGGTTATAATAGTGCGTAATTACTTACCATGATATAACAATTTTTTGAAATTTTATTGGCTGATAGTATAATATAGAAATTAATCTCCTCCCTTATTGTGTCAAAAACATGAGTAAATTACAAACTATTTTGTAACGCTTAACATTTCTTATTTTATAATTATTTAGTTTTCCAGAAAAAATTATTTTGTAACGCTTAACATTTATAAATTGTGTAAAAGTGAAAATTAGACTTCATTAAGTCTTAGTATTTCATATATAGTATGAGAAGTATATTCAAACATTACAACTTTTTTTTCTTTAAATCATACTTCCCATGTACATGAGACAATAAAACTACCAACTAATATTTTTTGACTCTAACCCAAAGTTTAGAAAAGTTTATGTTACAAAATAAAACTTTTTGCATCAAAATTGAAAATGATTAAAGATATAATTTTGATATTAATAAATTTTTTTGTAAACATAATTATCAGTCATCAATGACTCCTTTATTAATGTTGGATGTTCAATTCTTAAGATAACAACAATCATACGGCTACCCATAACATTGCTGCAAAACACGAGTAGATACACTCTTCAAGGCTGCAAAACACTCCTCAAGAGTCAGTTCAGGCGAGACGGCTTGAAAGGGACGCTGTGTCATCTGTGGTTAAAAGTTATAACTTGAGTTTACTCGTCTCATTTGTTACGAAGAATTTTCTCCAAAAGTTTTACAGTTTATTTATTTATTATTATTATTATTATTATTTTGATTAAAAGCTTTACAGTTTATTTTTGCTAATATTTTAGCTACTACAGAGTCAAAGTCCAACCACATAAAATTCCATATGGAAAATGCTAGACCCATAAGCAGAGGCGCTGTCCTTGATCGCAGCTCAAAGTTCATAACCAAGAGGATACAGCCTTTGTTTTTCCGTTTTCTGTCTTGAAAAGGTCCTCTTAAGAGTTAGAATCATGATACAAAAGATTCCAAATCCATTTTTTTCGTGAAATTATTGCTGAACATCCAAGCTTTTGTCTCTCACAATATACATTTTGCAAAAGCATTCCATTTTCACATTCAGATTTGCTTCTGTCATTGTCTTTCTTATAAAAAAAGTTGA
This sequence comes from Pterocarpus macrocarpus, assembly GCA_031439585.1. Taxonomy (NCBI): domain Eukaryota; kingdom Viridiplantae; phylum Streptophyta; class Magnoliopsida; order Fabales; family Fabaceae; genus Pterocarpus; species Pterocarpus macrocarpus. The sequence goes on along the minus strand of CM062517.1, from coordinate 19,281,094 downwards.
TTGCTTGGTACCAACAACATTACATCAGAGCCAAATGGGTAAACACACAAAACTGTGACATACTTCTGAATTCAGTACTTGCTCAACCAATATCCTCACCACAATGAAGTTAATCCAAATACCCACTCATCTACAACAATTAGACTGCAAATAATCATCTCAATGAAATTAATCCAACAAATATCCTCCCAATCCTTTTCTAAAAGAGTACAGTTGACTCTATATATAGATCAAACCTCGTCATTATGTCTTAATGTAAATCATATCTATCACTAACTGTAAATCATATCTGTTATTTTGCTCTAAATCCTTTTGAATAAATTAATCTATAATTATATCTCTTTCAATGTCTACAAATAAAAAGAATAAAAGAATCTACACAAAACAAGAAGAAAGTACTGAAAATTAAAAATATTGCAAATTCCCACACCAGAATAATAGAAAACAATCCTAAGAACTGAAAGCATAACACTTCCATACAAAAAATAATGATAATAAAATAAAATAAAACTTCGGAGTTTAACCATATGCACTTCAAATCAAATTATGGGGTTTGAAGAAAAGATTGAACATATAGGAACATCTGAATGCATAAGCCTGAGAGAAATCAAAGGCCAATGCCAGAATCTCAGCTCCCAAATCGTTATCGGCAACGTACAGCACTGAAAGCGCCATGAAATAGGCGAATCAGAGACTCTAATTTGTTGCCTTCTTCTTATTCCATCTATTTTTCTCACAATAAAACATCTACCAATTCATCAAACACAAAATACTCAAGGTTGAAAACTGTAATTAAAGGGAAAGAAAAACAAATTCATGATAATTAGGCTCAGAAAGGATAGATGACATCAACAAGCTCATTTGGGCTTTCATAGTTTGATGGTATATGTGAATTCGTCATCACTGCCTCAAAATTGAAATCAGAAAAAAAAAAAATCAAAACTTGGAACGATATACACAAGAGACTTTTGAGGAAAGTTGGAAGAGAGGGTTTTCAGTGGAATCATGGGAAAAAAGAAAAAGAAGAAAAAAGCAAGAAAGAAATTAGAAGCAGCAATGGAAACAAGTGACCGGAGAATAGAACGGGGGGATTAAATAGGTACAGAGGGTGTGAGCAAAGGGAACGACAGCGAAAAACCCTAGTTTCTCTGCTGCGAGTGAAATTACGATTGTAACCTTTTACTTTTGGACCTGAAAGCCCGATGTTAGGCCTCCTGTTTCTTTTGGGATGCACTCCATAAAATATACTGACCAGCTAAAAAACGAAAAAAATTAGATAGAATTACGACACAGAGAAAAAAAAAAAAAAGAAAATCTAGATAGAATGTAGTTTCATTTTTTCTTTTTTTGGACAATTGTTATTTTTTTTTTTGGGTAAATTGCACTTACTCCCTCCAGAAATTGCATCTTGCCCCAAATCCATACAGTACTTAACGGTATTGGAGAAATATTTGAACAAAATATTCTACCTAACTAAAGCAAAGTGTTAAATTTTAAAAAGGTACATTTTACGAGGTTCACATCAGAACTTGGAACTTGGACTTCTAAGTTCAATGTGTCACTTAACGACCCATGGCTAATAGCGGACACCAATACCCCGCTCATGTGGTCCGGTGAAACTTTTTTAACAGTGTTAGGTTTGTTAAACATGGAGCTCGAAAACTTGAGGACAAGGAAGAAATAAAACTCACTCTACTGAATTTGAAACTCCGAAACTTAGGAAAAGAAAAAAGGGACTCTCTCAGGTTAGAATTTGGAACACAAAACTTGGAACCCTAACCCTAAACACGTTAAGTAACACGTTGAACCGGAACTCTAAGTTCCGATTCGGACATAAACCCCGTAGAATGCACATTTTTGAAATTTAACACTTTGCTATGGTTAGGTAGAGTATTTTATTCAAATACTCCTTCAACACCATTAAGTGTTGTATGGGTTTAGGGGGAGATGTAATTTCTTCAAACCTGGACCGGGGCAAGTCAATTTAGGGAGAAGAATGGGGTTAGTTACAATTTCTTCAAACCTAGAGGGGTGTAAGTGCAATTTACCCTTTTATTTTTGGGTGTTAAAGAATGTAGTTTCATTGATGTGAAAAAAGAAAGAATTTCTCGACCAAAAAAAAAGGACAAAATTTAATATTAATAGTTTTTTTTCTTTTTTTGATATGAAGAGTTTTTTTTCCAATTGGTAATAAAAATATTAAACATATTTTTTATATTGCTTGTGGAATTAAAAAAATTAAGTTTCTAATGTATTTAATAACTTAAAAATTTAAAAAATATTTTTATTCCTTAATTTAATATTTTAATTACTGTAACTTGTTTTCTTTGTATTTTTTGTTAACTTAATCATGTGATAGCACGGTCCTATGTGATTTGGCCTTTATGAGCATATAATATGTCAAGGACATAACAAACACTACCATAAATGACAGTTAGGGTTCCTTCAAGAATTCTCCAAGAAGGGTGAGTGGGAAATCAAGAACTCTCTAGCTTCCTTATCTCTTGAGAGGGAATGCAAAGTAGAGTAAAGGAACAGTCAAAGGAAGATATCAATCAAGTGATGAAAGGCAATAAGAAGGTTAAAGTGGATGAAGGCTAGCAAATAGAAGATACCATGGTGAAGCCTGATATTTGGGTATAGAGGAACGAACTTGACACGATTAATATGGAATAGGATGGGTGCAAGCTGGGATTATAGCTAATCAAACTGAGACTGATTGGATGGAAATTAGGCAAGAGCAAGAATATAAAGCGGATGAATTGATTGAGAGGCCAGATGTAAGTGTTAGCTCCAACACCCTTTAGAAGCCACTAATTGGTTTTGTATTGATATATATATCTATGGTTTGATGGATAACAAATCAAAACCTATGAAAATCTTTTGTAAAAACTAACGGTTTGCTTGAATGTTTGTTTAGAAATGGTTTACATACAATAATGCCAATTAGTTTCTAAATGTATCTTTCAAATTTAAGATATCTTTTGTTGAAGCAAAGATCACCACAAGAATATAAATCTACACTCTCAATGATCATATTTCTCATAAGAAAATGACAAGTATCAGAAAGTAGAATCTGTGTCATTAGAAAGCATATAGGCAGGACAGAAAGATGATATATCCAGAATATTGTGACTAGAAGGCTCACCTATAGAATATTCCTTAATGTGAAGAAAGACATTTTTCAACATGTGCTTTTGTACTTTCAAGAATGTCTTCTAAAGTCTAAAGTGACCAGATACATCTCCAAAAGGTGCGCTGACAACTATACAGAGCTAGTTGATTCAAACAGCTAGTTATTGATTTTGGACAGCATTTGCTTGCTGAAAAGGAAAGTCTTCAACTTTTCTCACTATGCTTAGACCAACAGATCAAAAGCACAAAGCTTAAGACTTTGAGTTACAACAGTCATAATCTAAAGCCTATTTAAGTCTTGAAGTCGAAGATGAAATTGCAAAAACTAATATTGTTGAAAATCATCAAAAGCATATTCTTTCTCAATCTTTGGATGATTAGAAAGTATCCTTCTAAAGATTTTTAGCAAAAAATGTTCTCTAGCTTTGTATTAGCAAATATTCTCCTTGAGAGATTTGTAAGATGTTACTTCACATTGTACTTAGTTGAACTATACACCTTGAGTGTTAGAGTGTGAATGTTATAAAATACAAAGCTTGTATCTCAAACATTTTAACCCGACCAAGTAGTGGTCTTTGTTAGCTTGGAGATGTTAGAATAATACTACTCTATTGATTAGCTTGGAGAAGCTAGGACAAGATTACTCTGTTATAAGTTTGGAGAAGCTTGTATTAAAATACTCAATTATATAAAATCTCAACTAGTTTGTTGAGAACTAGACATAGGCAAATGATTTGGTCGAACTAGGATATATCTCTTTATAGAGCTTTCTCTTATCTTTATCCTTTTACATTTCTATACATTATACTTTTGGTTGAATTTACAAGTTCTTTCCTTCATCAACTCTGATCTTTAAAGTCATAATTATCTTCTTACTTCAGAAAGTTTATTGAGAAGGTTAACTTTCTAAATCTAACTCAAATGCTTTCGCAATCTAATTCATAAGACTTGAGAAAGTTTGTTTTAAGCTTTTTAGGTTTGAAAAAGTTTTTAAGTGTCACGATTTAACCCCTCTTCTCGTGATAACCTCTACCTTCAGTAAGCATGGTTAATGTGATAGGGATCAATGAAAAAAGGAGATTCTATAAAGAAACCGTGTTAGGGGATGTTATTTTTAATGCACTGCAACTTGATGAAATAGCCAAATTAGTTATGTAGGATTTTGTTGGAGAAGAATCAAAGGAGGATATTGAAGAAAGGTCAAATTCCTTTAATCCTAAACCAGTCGTTAATGTCTCTGTGGAAGATTTTTAAGAATGATGTCGTCCATGGAAGTCTTTACTCATTATAAAGCTTCTTGGTAAAAAACTTGGTTTCAAAATGATTGATACTTGGGTTAAGAAGATATGGGCCTTGGATGAAGAGGTAAAGGTTCTTGATCTGAATGAGGACTTTTACCTTATTTGTTTTTCTGATATTAATGAGGGTCCATGGATGATAGTGGATCATTATCTATTAGTTTAGAGACGGAGACCTCTTTTTAAGCCAATGGAAAGGGAGGTTCAAAAGGTTGTCATCTAGGTTAGGATACCGAATCTTCCAGCAAAATTGTATAATAAAAATTTTCTATGGAAAGTTTGCTCAAAATTGGGAATGATGTTGAAAATCGACACCTTAACTTTGATTCACTCAAGAGGTAGATTTACAAGAATCTGTGTGGAAGTTGATTTAAGGAAAAACTAATTCCTTCTTTCAATGCATTAGGGATTGATTTTCATGTGGTATATGGAGTTTCGCACTTGATTTGTTTTAAGTGTGGGAAATATGGCCACAAGGTTAGGGATTGTATTAGTTCAAATCTTTTTGTTGAAGCTACTTTGGTGGCTATATAAGGAACTCAAGGTGGGGACTCTATGGTCAATACTCAACAAGAGGAGCTGGGACCACAAGTTAATAAGTCCAAGGAAGCCCAAGATAGTTTGGAGGTTCTAGAAAAAAAAAGTAAAAAAGATAACCAACAACAAAATCAAATTGTAGATATTGAGTAAAGAGATGAAAAGAGTAGCAAAATTTGCTTTAGACCCTTATGTTAACAAAAAAGAACCACCAAAGGAAAAGTGAGGGAACAAACCAAAAAGTGAGGAATGAGCAAAAAGAAGGTGTCAAGCGATCCTAATCCAATAGGATCATGTTTTGGTATTTTAGCTTCAAAAGAAGGGGCTGAACAGAGATATCATAACAAAGAAGCCTAGAAGCCAGCGGATATTGAAAACAACCAAAATGAGGTTATTAATATGTCCAATGGTGAAGCTTAGAATATAAGGGACCAAAAAAGTCCTTTTAAGCCCAAGTCGGTTAGTGCAGGTATTCATAAGAGAAAAGGCTCAGCTCATGCTAATAAGGTTAATGTCCCATTGAATGAGAAAATAGGGCTTGGGGCACATATCTCATGAGAGGGCAGCAAGAAGCAAAACATGCCTAACAAGGAATAGGCTACTCCATGGAAAATTGCCTAAGATGGAAAATTGAAGGACCATTGGGAAACTTTCCAGTGAATGTATCATCAAAATTGGATTACCTATAAAGAGGGAGGGATGGTTGATCTTGTGGCTGCTACAACTATGTATAAACTACCTTAGGAAGAAGTAGATTTCGCAAGCCCTAGCCTGGGAAAGGAAATGTGAGTGGATTTGCCCAGGAACCCCCTAATCTAGGTGATAAAACTTTGATTAATCAACCATCTAGTAATATCCCCGACCCTTCAATTCATAATCGCATGAATATGATGCTGGATTCTCATAATGATGACTTCAATTATAATTAAGAAGGTTTAAGTTTCTGAACTTGTGTTTTGTTGCATATTTTCTTTTTAATTGGAATGAATATTATCTTGTGGAACTATAGGGATATAGGTAGCAAAGGTTTTCCAATTTATTGGGGGATTTATGTTATGGGTATAGAACCAACTTATTTATTCTTTTTGAAACCCATGTCCTAGGTCTAAGGGCTTAGAAACTTGTCACAAAGTTTAGTTTTGATGGGAATTATGTTATTACTGGGAATGGTTTTTTTGGTAGTATTTGGGTCCTTTGGAAGAAATTCTGTTCGAATGTAAACATTGTTAGAAAATATATGCAATTTGTCTACATGGTGGTTACTTGGGATAATACTAGTTCTTGATTTTTTTACAATAGTGTATGGTTCCCTTCATTCTTCCTTGAGAAAGGAACTTTGGGAGGGATTGTGTGAAATTGTTGAATTAGTAGATGGTCCTTGATGTGTTGGGGACTTTTTTTGTCTTTAGATGATGTGGGTGGTTAACAATGCCAAGCTTGTGACACTTCGAGTTTTAGTATATGCCTTTTGGATTGTGAGCTTTTTAATTTGGGGTTTTATGGCCAACTTTTTACCTAGCATGGGAGATTCTTGAGAAAAAGGTTGGATAGAGTGGTTGCCAATAGGAATTGGTCTTATAGGTTTTTTAGGGGGGTAATTAAACATCTTCCAAAACTGAAGTCCAATCATGTGCCCTTATTGATTGATTTTAATCTCATCAGTTTGGCTGAAAGCAATGTTAAACCTTTTAGATTTTTGCTTGGATTCTTCATGAGGATTTTAATAAGTTAGTTCAAGAAGCTCGGTTGAGGGATAGGGATCTTGGCTAAAATATTCTCACCTTTACAAACAAAGCTAAAATTTAGAGCAAAGAAATGTTTGGTGACATTTTTAGGAGAAAGAATAGAGTCCTTACTAGATTAGAAGGTATTTCTAGGATATTATCCTTCCAAGAAAATCCTTTTCTTGAAAACCTACAAGTAGAATTGTGGAAACAATATAAGCAACTCTTAATCTAAGAGGAGGTGTATTAGAGACAACGATCTAGGTGTAAGTAGTTAAAGTTTGGGGATAAAAATACAAAAGTTTTTCATATTATATCTATAAATAGGAGAAGGAGAAATAGGATTCTCATGCTTAAAAATGATAGTGATGAGTGGGTTGATGACCAACAAACTCTCCAAGTAATGGGAGTTGATTTCTTTAGGAAACATTATGAGGATGACAGCTTATGACATATTTATAGTTAGAGGGGCATTTCCCAAGTTGTTTGAAGCTAAAATTTTGCAACTTAGTAAAGAGGTTTTAGATGGAGAGATTACTGCCTCACTTTTTACTATGGGTGGGTGGAAAGCTTTAGGACTGGATAGATTACCAACCATTTTCTATTAATCTAACTAGGAACATATTAGAACATCCTTTTATAATTGGGCAAAAATGATATTTTAGAACCCAGGACAAGTTTGTGCAGTCAACAATACATTTATATAACTTATTCCCAAAATAGATAAGCTAGAGAAAAAAAAAAACTCAATTCAGGCCCACAAGACTTTGCAATGTCTCGTATAAACTAATAACAAAAATCTTGGCTTCTAGGCTTAAAGAGTGCATGCCTAGATTAATCAGCCAATCTCAAAGTAGTTTTATCCCAAGTAGGCAAACATTTGACAACATTTTGGTTGTTCAAGAACTAATGCACTCGAAGAGAAATAATAATAAAAAAAAAACAAGTGTAATGGCTATAAAAATTGATTTAGAAAAAGCCTATGATAGGCTTAAATGGGACTTCATTCGTGATACCTGAGAAGATGTTGATTTGCCTTGTAATTTTATTAATTTAGTTTAAGAATGTATCTCATATGTGAATATGAGTCTTTCGTAGGGCGAAAGTCACACCTCCTATTTTAAACCTACTAGAAGTGTTAGGTGAGGGGACCCATTGTCACCTTATATCTTTGTGTTATGTACAGAGAGGTTAATTCATTTAATTAATCTTGTTGTTTCTCATAATTTATCGAAACTAATTAAATTGTCTAGGAATGGTCCTTTTCTCTCTCATTTATGTTTTGTCGATGACATATTTCTATTTTGTAAGGCAATTAGGGATCAAATTCAAACAATTAAGGAGATTTTAGAACTATTTTTTTTAGTCCTTTGGACAAAGACTAAACCAACAAAAATCATGCACTTTTTTTTAAAATGTGTGTCCTAATAGGAGCAATGAGCTTAGTGAGATGTTTGGATTCTAACTTACCTCAAACTTGGGTAGATATCTAGGAGTTCCCCTCCTTCATGAGAGATGTAGATCTTCTGATTTTCAATTTATATTTGATAGGTTTTCCCAAAAATTAAATGGTTGGAAATGTAGATTTCTCTTATAGGAAAGGTAACCCTTGCTACATCAGCTCTTTCAACAATCCTATACTATATTTTACAAACTATTAAATTTCCTAATGTTGTGCGTACTAAAATTGATCTGAGTTGCAGGCAATTTATAAGGGGTTCATCTGAATCTAGGAGGAAGTGTCACTTAATTAATTGGAATAAGTTTACTAGGTCAAAAGAAGAGGGCAGATTAGGCTTCCAAAATGCTAAAGTGGTGAATTGAGCTTGTATGATAAAACTAGCTTGGGGTTTAGTTTCAAATCTAGATGGACTTTGGGTGAAAGTTATTAGGTCTAAATATAATTTGGGGCAGGGGGGAGGCCTTTTTACCTAAAATTAGGAGTAGAAACAAGGCTTCAAATGCTTGTAAAGGGATTACTAAAGTTTGGCCTAAGTTGAAACAAAATATTATTTGGAGATTAGAGAAGAATGTAGGGTGCTATTTTCGAAAGGTCATTGGCTGCCTGGGGTTAATTAGTTAGGTGATTTGGCTATAATAAATTTTGGATGAAAACTATTTAAATCAGAAACTGAATGAATTTGTGGCAAATGGAAGTTGGGACTACAATACACTAAACCAGATGCTACCTACTAATTGTTTAGAGTTGTTTAATCCTATGAAAGCCCCTGAACTAAGGGCTAGTAAGGATGTTATTTTTTAGTTTCCTACATTAGATAGGGAACTTATAAGTTTTGGACTAATGGGGATGCACTTCCTTCTAGGCGCCTATATAAAAATATATGAAAATTAGTTGTTCTTCAAAGGAGTAAGGCCTTCTTATGACTTGTCTATAATAAGGCCCTCTTAACTAATTTTAACATGTTCAAAAGGGGAATAGCAACAAACAATAATTGTGCTATTTGTTGTATGAATTATGAAACTTTGCTTCATTCTCTTCAGGAATGTGTTAAAGCCTGAGAGTTGTGGGAGAGCTTTCGCAATAGTCTTGTTAAGAACTCCTTTTTTCAGCAAGGTCTATTAGACTGGTTGGAAGACAATTTCTAGATAAGACTCAATTGTTCCAAGGAATTGGATGGCTTATAATTTTTGGCATAACTTGTAATTTACTTTGATATGCTAGAAATTAGTTTATCTCTTAAAGACAAGTTAGTGCACATTTATTCTTGTTATGTAAGGACATGAAACTTACCAAAGACTATGTCTATCAACTTAGTCTTGCTTCTACTGCTAAGATAAACTTTCTAAGAGGGTCATTAAATTGCTTAATTGGAATCTTCCCCTACAAAATTGGATCAAGATCAATGCGGATGGATCCTTCCTAAGCGAGATGGCTTTAGCGCTGTATGGAGGGATTGCAAGAGATCATGATAGTAGATTCTTGGCTGTTTGGAGCATAAATATAGGGATATATTCCATAATAGCTCCTAAAATTTGAGAAGTGTTATGGGCATTTTGGGGGGCGCAATCTTAGCTTTCATAACATTGGCAAACCTTCCTAGGGTAACAAGTCTTAGGATGGTGTTTGTTTAATGGTTATTTTTTTGGGCCTTAGGCCCTTATGTGTGTGTGTGTGTGTTCTAGTGTTAATTATTTGGGGGAAAAATTTTTCTAATTCTAGTAAAAGAATTTGTTTGTATAGGCTTCTTAAAAAAATTGTGTTAGTTTTTTAAAAAAATTTTAAAGGTAAAATTTAATTTATGTTTGGATTTTACAATAAAAGATAATCTTTTTTTTTAATCTTAAATAGCTTTTTTATGTTATAAAAAGATTTTTTAAAAAAAAAAGATCAAAATTATAACTTTTAAAAAATATCTTCTTTAACTTGTTTATGATTTTATTATTTTAAAAAAATATTTTTCGCCCAAAATAACACATTCAAACTACCTTTAAATGAATGATCTTTACTCATTAAAAAAAAAAAAACTAGCCATAAACTACTACAATTGAAAAAAAGTACATAATAAAGGACAACTAAAAAAAAAAGGTTTTGTTGGCCTAATCCTTCTTTTTCTCTATTCTCTCTTTCTCTGGTCTTCCATTGTATGAGTGTTGAGGGGGTTTTCATCTTTATTCTTTGGTGGCAACCTCGCTATTTTCTTGTTCTTTCATCGCTTAGGATTTTATGCCTTTTGTTTAGTTTTTGTGTCCTTTTGGTGAGTTTTTTTGTTCATTCTTTTTGTGAGTGTTTTTATTGTCCCCATTATGGGTGTTTTGGATACCCCTTATTCGTATTCCTAATTATGATGGTCTTATGGATGGTAGAGATGTTTAGATCTATTTTAAAATGAGACATAATGCATTTTTCAATGTGCAGCTCTTTCCGTGTTGGTCTCAAATGTGAAAAATGCTTACATATCGATAATCTTCGGGCAAGTAGAGCAACAGATCGTTGATTAGTATATAATGTAAAATGCATTTGTTTCTTATTAAATTTGGATCTAGTATATCTTTTTTGATTTATAAGTGTCGTTATATTTCTTTATTAATGAAATTTTCTTTTTCATAAAAAGAAAAGGACAATTGAATACTATAGTGTACGTATTTAGGAGTTCTATAAATGATAGAAGGGAGTGACTCATACAAACATAGGATAGAAAAGTAAGAGTTCTAGTGACATATAATATGTCATCCTTATGTTTAGTTGTTTAACAAATTTATTAAACAAAGGAAAGGGAAATAGACACAATTTCTTCCTTAACTCCCCAATTTGGAAATACAAAAATGGAAATTTTGAGTGTCAAGGAAAGAGCAAAGTGTTCTTTCATTATCATTCTACTCTTTTTTTTTTTTTTTGGTGCTCTAGAAAAGAAAAACAAAAGTTAATGCATATAAACTACCCCCATGACATCCGCAAGGTGCAACACCCTCCTAAATATAGTACTATGCTTAAATCACAATACTATAGCCAAGAGTTTGCCATTTGTAGAAATGTTTACTTTATATTTAATTGTAATTAGTGCTAGCAAAACAAGATTCTATAGAAGACGCACATAATAAAATTTCGATATTTATATGTTTCGCGGGTTCAAACTCAGGTGTAAGAGCTCAAAATACCACAAAGTAAAATATAAGTAAATATTTACAATGCATCTATAAACTATATACGATCCCATGTTTCCGGTATTAGTTTCCTGAGTACAAAAGATATATATGTAATCGATAAAAATCATACATCCAGTTCGCTATTAACTCAGAATATGGCCACGCAAGGACTACTACCAGAGGGAATACATTAGGTCAAACTAAAACGGAGGCTAAGTCCCTGGCCCAAGGTCATATAAAAGAATTCTCAAAAGAGGGCCACCCTATATAGGTAGCATCATTTAAACCTAAACTAGCCAAATAGTCCCCTCAAAAGATCTTGCACGATCCCCTACTCCAACTTGGGGGATAGGAAGCCTTTCGATATGATGCCAGATGATCCAGGGCTACCAGGTGGGTGTCCACAGCCACTCAAAGTAGAAGAGAAAGAAGAAGAAATCACCTCAGGCGGGTCTGTCTCCATGGATGATGGTGGTGAAGGCTGAGGTGTTGCTGTTGCTGGATGAGCCCTATGCAGAGGGATCCCACCAAAAGGAGCCACGAGATCAAAGGCTGGACTAAAATCCAAAACTATGAAAGGACGCTGGAAAAATTTATACAGGCACACACGAGAAGTTGCAATTAGGTACAAGGAGTCTAAGGTAGGGTTGTAATGCCACTGCCATTCAGGCATCTCAGCAAAGAATGCCATTGCTACTATCTTTGTTGTTTGAGAACAACATGGATACATATAATAGGTATGAGAATTTAAAATTTTTAGTAGGGTCTCCTAGACTATTACATATATTGACATCATTATCATTCTCAGTTGCTCCAGTTTATTTCAGAAGATGAGAAATATACATACCAGGATATAAATTTTCCATTAATAAGTTCCAAACCATATTATCTGAAGTAGATCTATTTTTATGCATACACTTGAAAATTAAAGGAGCGATTCCATAATCATCACAATAAGTGAATAAATATTATGCATAAATAGATGCAAATGAATTCATGATGCAAATGCACTTGACTTATTCTCTTCTTTAACTTGTAACATAAATATCCATACTTGGACCACTGAGAGTAATTGGCCATTTCAACTCCTGAAAAATAGTCTACTTTTCAGGACCGAGCTTGTTCCTATACGTGATTGCCAGCTTTACTTTCCCGGACTCTCACATCTACTTATTCCCCTTAATTTATTTCGGGGCTGGTCCAAGTAATATGGAATCATAACGATCTCATACATTCATAATTCATGTATGTAAGTGCTTAATATGTCTATGGCTATGCTACATAACTCACTTTCACATACTCAAGTCAGGAATCCAATAGCATAATAGCTGTAATATAAAAACTACCAATTAAACAACATAATTACCAACAAGCCAGACATAGTAATAATAATAATCTCAATAAAACATCAATTCATCACATGGTTACTTAGTTTCTCATGTCCATGATACACTTAAAAACTAAATCTCGTTTTGCTATATGAAGTTGAAACCTGAATCTCGAAGTCTGGGGGACAAAGGAATAGTGACCCGCCTAACTTGGAATGTGGAAGGCTAAGAAGTAGTGCTCCATTTAACCCGAAACTCGAAACTAGGGACATGGGCTGTGGCCCATCTGGCTTGGATCTTGGATACGAGGGACACGGAATCCGTGATCCATTGAAGTCAGATCTCAAAAAACTAGGGACATGAAAGTCGTGACCCATCATAGTCGAATTTCGGAGATTAGGGATATGAAACTCATGACTTGTGACTTAGAACTCAGGGTCAAGAGGAGTGAGTCCTTTCATGTTGGTTGACACCTTTAGATCGGATCTCGGAACTCAACTCGCCCTCCTAACGTCCAGCCTCAAACATGGATCTTGGACCCTCGATTTCGGACCTTCAATCTTGGACCTCAGACCTCGAGATTAAATCATGATAACTAAGTGGGTAGACTCATTTTATAGGGTGATTATCCTAAACTCGGAACCTGGAACCTGATATCTAGCTCATTGCTGCTCTGTTTCAGGACAGATTAGCACACTTAGAATTAGAAAATCACAAAAAATACTTATGTCCTTTTACTCACAAATTCTATAGAATATACCTACATAAACCTCCTTTCAAAGAAACCAAATTCCACTCAGTTTGATTAAGTATAGCTTAAGTTATAAGCTTTACATTTAGACTGCTCTATTTCAGCACTCAAGGAACCTAAGAAAACTTTACGAAACTACTAGGAGTAATTCATTAAAGATTAAAACCTGAAATTTTATGGACATGATCCCCTATGTGTTAGATTTCTAACAAGGCTAGTTTCACTCCAATTGAAGTTGTATAGGATAAGATATGCCTTTTATACCATATGTTGGTCAAAACTAGGACCATAAACCAACAGCTCAATTTGAAAAATTATAACTCTCTTATCTTAAATCCAAATCTCAAATTTTGCAGGTAAACTTCTTTATAAGTGTTTTCATAAAAAAGTAGTCTCATCTTAATTAGGATTTCCTATACTGAGATATAACCTACATACTAAATATTGTTCATGAAACCTTTAACCCAAATTTTTTGCTTTGGGTTGATTACGGTTCTTTGGTGCGTCTTCTTCACCCTAATCAAGCTTGATCAACCTCAAACCACTAGAACAAGTTAAATTCACATCATATCATCATCATAAAAAGAAGAATAATATAAATAAGACAAACCCTAATTATCAAACAACAACAAAATCTAGGAGCTACCTCAACCAAGCTTGCAACTCTTTATCTTTGATTCTTTGATACCCTTGCTTCACTAAAATCCCAAGCTAATCACAAATCCCTTTCTTGCTCCTAGCTTGACTGAATTTATGGGGCTTAAAGAAGGGAGTTATGGCTTGTATGAGAGTTACAAGATGAAGAAACAAGTAGAAAAGTTGGAAAATTAAGCAAAAACAAGTAAGACACACAAGAGTTTGGTGGACTTTAAGTAGTATAGAGATGAAAATGGAAGTAGAGAAGGAGGGGAGTGGGCTGCCAAATTTTGATGAGGAAAAGGAAAGAAAGAGATGAGCATTCCTTTTGTTGACTCACCTTGCTTGGTGGTTGATTTCTATTAGTGGACACGAAGAGTAATTTAAATTCTCTTAAGCTCATTTTGGGTGGTCCTCCTTTGTCCACCAAAGTGGCTAATTCCTAGCCACGCATTTTAGGGTTTCTTGGCAAATATTTATCTTATCCTACAGTATAAATTCCTACCAGGTCAGTTTCTTGTGTTTCAAGAAATTGCTAGTAAGAGATTTTTCTTCGACTGGTTAAAATGCTATTATTTTACTACAGAGAAAATTTAAAATCACATTATCCTATAGCTAATGTAACCTCATTATCATCCTACATATTATAATATGTCTAATGATAAATTATTTAATCATGTTGATTTATACAAACTGCCACTCGGAATTTTAAACAAGGAGTAGAGGACGAAGCTTAGTAGGAGGATCTCGAAAACTCTTATGTTGCAGCACCCCTTTGAGAGCAAGGCAATTAGCACAAGAATTAGCTTCTTAATACACATGCTTAATAAACAACACCCAATCACGATTAACAATGGAGATAACATTAGCAGTCAAAGCTCCATACACATGAAAGGTAGCAAGATCTTTTGAAGAAACCAGTCTCATTGCTTCCATTGAGTCGCATTCACAAATAACTTCACGATACCTCAATCTCCAAGCAAGAAGAAGACCCTGCTTCATACCTATTAACTCAGCTTGGAGAATGTCAACCTGACCAGCAACACCAAAAAACCCATCCAACCAAGAAGCCAAGTTATCCCTCAAAAGACCACTGTACCTAGCTTTAGCCATATCTAGAGGACAACTACCATTTGTATTAAGCTTCACCAACCTACCAACAAGACAACTCTAGCTAACCTTCTTGGGAACCATAGGCTTTCTTGCACTATTAGACAAAAAATAATGAACTTCATAAATCAAATTATAAGCTCTACAAACAGCCTGAGATAAGGACCAAGGTTTAGCACCGAAAATCCAAGAGTTTCTCTAGCACCAATTAGTCCACAACGCACACAAGAGTGCCTATTTTTGAGTACAGATGTCCACTTCTAACCCACTCCCTTACATCATCAATCCAGAAATCGGGATCAGCAAGCAACCCAAAATGGTCCCATACAACAGTCCCAAACGCAATGAAGAATGTCCTCCATCTTATGATCACATCTAGGAAACGCTAGACTTACTGTCAAATTGCAATGAAATTTAAGAAGATTGGTTGGTAAAGCCGTGTGATATATTTGCCAAATAAGTAGATTAAACTTCTCAAGGACTTCCGACTGCCAGATCCAATTTCAAGTTCTTGGAGACGCAAGGTGAAAATGTCTCAAAACCAACAAATTATATGCCAATGCTGAAGTGAACACACCATCAAGATTGCCACTCCAAATCCACTTGTTAGGAAGAGAACTAAGGGAAGAGAATGAACTCAAACAAAGCTCATCCGCCATCGGCATAAGAAGGAAGGGTTGTAGTAGGATTGCCAAAGTCCCAAGAACCATCCACCCTCAAAACCTAAAGGTCTGTCTCATAAATGTGAACATAGGGAACAACTTCATGCAACTTTCTAAATCTAGACGAAGAATCATATCAGACCGAAATATTTCCAACACCTATACGAATGGTGTATCCATCCTTTAGGATTTCCAAGGCCTTAACAATACTCCTCCAAACATATGAGCAACTTGCCCCCACAAATTTAATGTCCAGAATTGACCTACCACATAAATACATGTGAGTGAAGAAAGAAGTCCAAACCTTATTCTGATCATTTAGCATGTTCCAAGACAATTTTCCAAGTATGGAAATATTTGCCTAACAAGTCTTTCGAAGGCCCAAACCTTCAAACTTCCTTGGCAGCACTGTTGAATGAGTCAATTTAGTTTAGTTCCATTATCTATTTTAGTGTTTCAGTTTTAGTCATGGGTGGTCCCCATTAGTCTTATCTTTTAGCTTATGTTGTTGGTGGTTTTTTGTACGTTGCTTTAGTTTAGGAGTCAGTTATTGAAAGTGGTTGTAGTTGTTGTGTAACTGATGTATTTAGTCTATATAATACATCAGACTATTAAGAAAATATAGAGTTCTTGTTTTCTTCCTCTATGTTATATCCCCTTGCCTTTTAGACTTGTAACTTTAATAGTGGTATCCGAGCCTAATTAGAAAGGCAGCAGTAGTAGGTTATTGTTAATGGCCTCTTATAATTTTGTTCAGCCTGCCATCCGACGCTTTGATGGTCACTATGACCATTGGAGCATGTTGATGGAGAATTTTCTTCGGTCCAAAGAATATTAGCAGATGGTTAGTGAAGGTGTAACAGAACTAGCACCTGGTGTAGTATTGTCATTAGCACAAAAAGTAGAGTTGGAGGGCTTAAAGCTAAAAGATTTAAAGGCAAAGAATTACCTTTCCAAGCCATTGATCGTACAATATTGGAAACAATTCTTTGCAAGGACACCTCAAAGCAAATTTGGGACTCCATGAAGAAGAAATATCAAGGGAATGCAAGGGCTAAGCAGCTACAACTTCAAGGTCTCCGTAGTGAGTTTGAAACCTTGCGCATGAAGTCAGGAGAGACTATTGCAGAGTACATCTCCAGGACGATGGCAATTGCAAATAATATGCGGATTCATGGAGATAAGATTGAGGATGTTGCTATTGTTGAAAAAATTCTCCATTCCATGTTGCCAAAATTTAATTTTGTTGTTTGCTCTATTCAGGAGTCTAAAGATATTGACACTTTCTCAACTAATGAGCTACAAAGTTCTTTACAGGTCCGTGAGCAAAAGTTAGTCCAGCAGGACATGGAGGATCAAGCATTGCAAGCCTCCACCAACAATCAGTCTTCAACTCCAAGTAGAAGAGGAAGAGGATTCAAGGATCATAAAAATCATCAATAGCAAGTGGAAAATCAGTTTAGCAGTTCTCAAGGAAGAGGAAGAGGACGTGGCAAATCACACACTACTAGTCATGGACCAAGGTCACATGACAAATCCAATGTAGAATGTTATCGGTGCCATAGGTATGGACATTATAAATCTGAATATCAAACTAACCTTTTTAAGAACAATGGAGAAAGATCAAATTTTGTAGAAAAAGATGAGAAAGAGGAGGAAATATCTCTGTTGATGGTTTGTCATGCAAAAGAAGAAAACAATAAGAACTTGTGGTACCTAGACACTGGTTGCATCAATCACATGTGTGGAGATAAATCTGCATTTAGTGAAATAGGTGAAAATTTTCAATTAACTATTAAGTTTGGTGATAATTCTTTGATTGCTGTCAAGGGAAAAGGAAAGGTATCAATCCAAACTAAGTCCAAATCTGTTCAAACTATCTCTAATGTTCTATTTGTACCAGATTTCAAAGCAAATTTACTTAGTGTGGGGCAACTCCAAGAAAAAGGATTTGAGGTGATTATCAAAGATGGAGTTTGTAGAATTCAGAATTCTACTCATGGGTTGATTGTAAAAGTTCATATGACTGCAAATTGAATGTTCCCTTTACATCTTCAACTAACAGGCCAATGTTGTTTTGTTGCAAAACTGAATGATCTAGCATGGCTATGGAATTATAGATATGGACACTTGAATTTTGGAGGATTAAAGACTCTACAACAAAAGAAGATGGTTGCTGGCCTTCCTCATTTTGATTCTCCAACAGGAATTTGTGAAGATTGTTATTGGAAAGCAGCCACATGATAGCTTTCCAAAAGGAAAATCATGGAGAGGCAAACAATTGTTGGAATTAGTTCACTCTGACATATGTGGACCAATAAACCCAATATCAAATGGAAGTAAAAGTTATTTTATAACGTTCAGTGATGACTTTAGTCGGAAAACATGGGTTTAATTTTTGCAGGAAAAATCTGAAGCTTTTTCAGCTTTTAAAAGCTTTAAGGCTCTTGTTGAAAAGGAAGCTAGGAGTTCTATAAAGACTCTTCACACAAATCGTGGAGGAGAATTTAATTCATAGGAATTTTCAGATTTTTGTGCATCAAATGGGATCAAAAGGCAACTTATAGCAGCATACTTCTCTCAGTAGTGTAAGTGAAAGGAAAAATCGTACAATTCTAAATATGGTGCGGAGTCTCTTGCAAAGAAGCAAACTTCCAAAACAATTTTGGCCTCAAGCAGTTGACTGGAGTGTTCATATTTTGAATAGATGTCCTACTTATGTTGTTCAAAATATGACACCAGAGGAAGCTTGGAGTGGACACCAACCAAGTGTTGATTATTTCAAAACTTTTGGCTGCACTGCTTATGCTCATGTTCCAGATTAGAAGAGAACAAAGCTTGATAACAAAGCTGAAATTTGTGTTTTTATTGGACTCAGTCATCAATCAAAGGCTTATAAGTTGTACAATCCTAACACAAAAAAAGGTGATAATCAGTTGTGATTTGGTGTTTGATGAAGAAAAATTCTGGCCTTGGAGTGAAGATTTTAAGAGAAAGCAAATTCGAACAGATTTTGATCATGATGATGAGCAGCAACCATTGCCAATTGATATGCAAAGCAATCCAGCAAGTGAAGGTGTAGATCAATAGATTCATGCACGACCTCAACACCTTAAAAAACGGCCAGCGTGGATGTCAGACTATGAGGTATCAGGAATTGATCATTTTGAGGGTCCATTAATACACTTTGCTTTATTTTCATATTGTGATCCAGTGACATTTGAAGCTGTTGTCAAAGAACCAAAATGGCAAAAGGCCATGGATGAAGAAATATCAGCGATTGAAAGAAATAACACTTGGGAGTTTATTGATCTTCCAAAGGGACACAAGACAATTAGTGTCAAGTAGGTGTATAAGACAAAATTGAAAGAAAATGGTGAAGTTGATAAGTATAAGGCGCGTCTAGTAGCTAAAGGCTACAAGCAAGAGTTTGGTGTTGATTACAAGGAACTTTTTGCTCCTGTTGTGAAACTTGACACAATCAGATTGGTGATTTCTTTAGCAGCACAGAATGCATGGCCCATCTTCCAATTAGATGTTAAATCTGCATTTTTGCATGGAGATCTACTAGAAGAGGTATTTATTGATCAACCTCCTAGTTATGTTAAAACTGGTTGAGGCCATAAAGTATACAAACTCAAAAAGGCTCTATATGGACTAAAACAAGCTCCTAGAACTTGGTATAGTCGTATAGATGCTTATTTTTTGAAAGAAGGTTTTCAGAAGTGCCCATATGAGTATACTCTATATACAAAAGTTGCTAGATCAACCATGCTTATGGTTTGTTTATATGTGGATGACTTAGTTTACACTGGAAATGACAAGGGCATGTTTGATAAATTTAAGGAGTCTATGATGGTTGAATTTGATATGTCTGATCTTGGAATGATGCATTATTTTCTTGGTATAGAAGTTGTTCAATCTGCAAGTGGCATCTTTATTTCTCAAAAAAGTACATGCAAGACATTTTAGACAGGTTCCAGATGAAAGACTGCAATCCTGTTAGCACACCAGCAAAAATAAATGTAAAGCTTAATAAAGATCCTAACAGAAGAAAGGTGGACAGCGCTCTTTATAAGCAAATTGTGGGAAGCCTGATGTACTTAACTGCAACAAGGCCAGATATAATGCATTCTGTATCTCTCATTAGTAGGTTCATGGAGTGTCCAAAGGAGATGCATCTCTTGGCTGCAAAACGTATTTTAAGGTACTTAAAAGGTACTGTTGATTTTGGAATATTCTACAAGAGGGGAGAAAAATCATATTTAATTGGATTTTCTATTAGTGACTTTGCCGGGGACTTGGATGATAGGAAAAGCACTTCTAGATTTGTGTTTATGATGGGCTTAGGAGCTATTTCGTGGTCTTCCAAGAAGCAGTCAATTGTCACTGTATCTACTACAGAAGCAGAGTTTGTAGCAGCAACCTCTTGTGCTTGTCAAGCAATCTGGTTAAGGAACATACTTGTAGAGCTACACTTCACACAGCAAGGACCCACTCCAATTTATTGCGACAATAGTTCAGCAATAAAGCTTTCTAAGAAGCCAGTCTTACATGGAAGGAGCAAACATATAGAAGTGAAGTTTCACTTTCTGAGAGATCTTACAAAGGAAAAAATTATTGATGTGATTTACTGCAGAAGTGAAGACCAAGCTGCTGATATGTTAACAAAGCCCCTCAAATTGGCTACATTTGTGAAGCTAAGGAAGCTACTTGGTGTCTGCACTATGTTTAATCCAATTTGAGGGGGGGATTCCATTAATCTGAATTTCTGCATAATTTCAATTTAAGGGAGGGATTGTTGAATGAGTCAATTTAGTTTAGTTCCATTATTTGTTTTAGTGTCTCAGTTTTAGTCATGGGTGGTCCTCATTAGTCTTATCTTTTTGCTCATGTTGTTAGTGGTTTTTTGTATGTTGCTTTAGTTTACGAGTCAATTATTAAAAGTGGTAGTAGTTGCTGTGTAATTGATGTATTTATTCTATATAATACATCAGACTATTAAGAAAATATAGAGTTCTCATTTTTCTTCCTCTGTGTTATATCCCCTTGCCTTTTAGACTTGTAACTTTAACAAGCGCTACCTCGTCCTAACTCGCTCTATTCCAACACTGAGATCCATTAGACCAGCCCCAAATAAAATTCAGGATGCAAGATCAAATATACTTTTAGAAAAGGAACAGGAATTTGGGTGCAAACTACTATGACATGAACGTGGGCGGCAATGAATGCGGTCTCCACGTTGCCAATTATGTGTGATATGTTTGTGAATACTATGTTAAGTCACTAAGGGTATATTAGGCATTATAAATTGTGACCAAATAGCAGTTATAACTCCCTAGCACCTTTATATAGAGGTAAAGATTTTTGCTTTATGAATAAGTTATCCATTGTTAATTTGTCATTAAGGTAAAGCCAAATACAATTAGCTATTGTACTTGTAATCAGAAATGAGAAAGTGAGATCACATCAAAACACACACGCACACAATAGTTAGGATGTTATAAAATAGTTAGATTAATTCTATTGTTATGCTACACCGGCCCCAAATAAAATTCCTATTTCTTTTAGAAGAGGGAATGCATGTTTTGATATACTCTGATTTAGTTTGCTTATAATTAATAAATTATTATTAGTTAGTTTTTTAATTATACTCATAATCATCATAAAGTGAAATTTGAGAATTACTATTATAGCTTATGTTAGTTACAGTTTTCCTAAGTAGATATAGTTATCTTTTTAATTTATTTTTTTAATGAAGTTATATGTTTTAGTTCTTTAAGTTAATTTGTATGTATTGCAAGTAATTTAGTTTGTTGCAAACATTAAGATTAGACAGTAATATATATATATAATTTGTTAATTTCTATATTATTTTTCTTGATATTGGACAACAATTATTGCACAATATAGGAGATGTAGGAGGGAATTCGTAAATGATTAAGACAAATTCAAAATATTCTTTTTTTAGGTGTGTATTCTCGATTCTAAACTTAATTGACTACGCCTATAGTTCATCCAAATGCTTTTGTCACCTAATTTTGATCTGCATGTAAATTCTATGTGATATGTAAATTTTGATTATGAACCACTTATCTATTTTCTCTAAATTAATTTTAATTATGATCATTACTTTTGCACTCAATATTTGTTAATTACAATTTATTTTATTATTCCATGCATTTCATAGGTTCAAAATACTAGTTCTTAAAAATTTCACTCCTGTGCCATGTATAAAGAAATAATTATAAAAATGAAAGGTATAAATTTGACATTTTCAAGTTATACGAAGACTAATGTCTTTTGTTTCTCTATCCTATATATAGATATATACCTTTGAAAAAACGTGTGTTCTTTTCATTTTCACATCCCAATAGCTTTTCGTTTTCACTTTTTTGTTTTTCTTTTTTAGAAAAACAAATGAGTTCAATCAGAAAATTTTTGACAGTTTGAGAAGAAAATATAAATTTAAATTATACGAACATAAATATTGTTAAGAGATTATATAATTTTTTGTTCACAATTAAATAAGAATTGAAACTGTAACCATCAATAATTAAATAAAACTGTAATAGAAAGAGATTTGACTAAATAAAAAATAAATCAATTTTATTGATTTCCTTTATTTGCTCTTTTATTTCTGTCCTTTATATGCTCCTTTATTTTTATTTTATTTTTTTGGTAATGATATATACTCCTTTACTAAAATCTTTACTGAGCCAATTACTTGAATATTTTTCATTTTTTAATTACAAATAAACTCAACTTATTTTCTTAATAATAATTTTTTAAAAATGGAAATAGTCAAAATTCACCACATTTTGACATGTGTAAAAGTTTCCATTTAGTTGTATACTTGTGTATGTGTGTGTGATTAATTACATGCTATGAAATAAATAAAAATTATTAAACAATATAATTGAATAGTAAAATAAAATATTAACATAATAAAAATAACTTTAGAAAGCAAAAATATTATATTAATTGATTAACATAACCAATACAAGTATAGTACTAAGTTTCTCATTGCTTAGACTTTGAACTTTTTATTTTTAAGACTATTATAAAATATTCAAGAAAATCTCACACTACTTAGACTAAGTTTTTTACTCTTAAGATTTATATAAAAAATAATTTTGCCTTTTTTTTTTCTCACACCACAAAATAGCATTGTTTTGCTTCTTCTTTTTTTTTTAAACCAGTTAATTGTATGAAATGTATGAACTGGAACAGGTCCCACTGATTTACCAATTTTTGACCAATTTATATGGTTCTTGACTAATTTTTAGCCAGGTAACTGGTCAGATCAGCTAGTCCAACCTAGTTCTTAGAACAATGGAATCCACCATAAAACCTAAGAAAACAAGTTAGACAACTAGTGACATTGTTAGCTTGAGTAGCACCCCATATGGCATGTGGGCGGGTTCTTAAAAAGTTAATCGGATCAATTAATTTGACCTTTAAATGATTTCTCTCTGCGATGTATGCGAAACTAATGTCTACTCGAATCAATGTAACCCTTAGTCTTTTACATGCCATTAGGGATCATAAAAAAGTAAGGTTGATGCAAATAAAAAAAGAGTACTACTTCCTTGAACATTTGGTTTCGGATAAAATCTTCAATTTGCCTTTAAGCCCCATTGAAAGCTTAATCATGGTATCACATTGATTAAAGACATTAGCAATTCAACCAAATGATCCAAGATGTCATCAACTCTATATATATATATTTTGTGTGTGTATCCTAGAAAAAGTGAAAGTCCTACATTATTTAAAAAGAGCTTTCAAGAAGTCTTTATATATAAAAATATTTAACAAGTAGATACCTTATGATATTGAGATGACATTATAGACTTGAGTCTTAATTAAATATACCCGGGCCGCGGGGCCACCAGAAATATTGTTATCCTACGCTATATTTTCCGGCACTATAAACATCAGAAAGCAAAATTATGATATATTTGGTTCAAATAAAACAAACAGGAGAAACAGCAGAGGTAAACAGCAGTCCCTTGTGCTGCAAAAGCTAAGCTGAGCCCATTTCCGATTGCCACCATTGTCCTATGGAATCATCATACCATGGTCTTATGTTCAGGCCTATGAGTGAATTCAAAATCTATGTGCACAAAAGCCCTCTCAACTTCTGGAAGTTGCTCCAGCTTCTCTTGGAGTGTCTCACCAATATTGTGTGCTTGGTTGAGAGGCATGTCGTCAGGCAATACAATGTCAACTTCCACAAAGTAATGTGCACCAAAGGTATATGCTCTAACTGTATCTATGTGCTGAATCTGTTCATGGTGATTCCATATAAGGTAAGTCAACTTCGCCAGAAAATCAGGTGGTGCTGTCCTTCCAATGAGTGACCATACATTCTCGATGACCGTCTTTGCCCATGTATTCATTGTGTACAATGCTATCTGCATTAGACATTCAGGATATTATCCTGAGTAGATCACCCAAGGAATTGGCTTGAAGTAACAAGCAAACAATCATGTAACATTAAAACCTCCCTTCAAGAGTTCAACAAAAGTTCAAAGTTGCTTATACTTAAAGAGTCTAAGGCCATTGTCTAATTATAGGAAAATCAATGAAAATAAAACTAGCTGTATACGTGAAACTAATCAGAAAAAATCACAATAAACACACGCTAAAATTGGTCTTCAGAAAATAAGTGGTAATCATGAGACATTCAGGATATTATCCTTAGTAGATTAATCAAGTAGTTGGTTTGAAGTAACAATGAAAAAATCATGTAACAAAAAAACCTCGCTTTAAGAGTTTAAAGTTGCATGTACTTGGAGTCCAAGTCCATTGTAGAATTATAGGGAAATCAATGAAAATAAAACTAGTTGAATATGTGAAACTAATCAGAAAAAATAACAATAAAAGCACAGTGAAATTAGATTAGAAAATAAGTGGTAGTAATGAACTCACAATAATAGCCCCTGCTGGATCAATCCACCAATAGAACTTGACAGCTAGCACAGCAGCAGCTAATCCAATTGAATTAGTAACGACATCAAAAAAGTGATCCTGTGCATATGCTCTGATGATTTCATTTTTAAACCTTCGACAGTAGACCATAAGAATGAACTTCACTACAGTCACAGATGCCATAATCCCAATCATCCACTTCAGCTTTACTGGATCCATTTCAGGCTTAGACTGCAAGAAAAGAATGGTTTGAGAAACTACAAATAGGTATCCTGCTACCCTTCACATAAATGACTAAATGCAAGAACAACGAAAAAGTTAAGTGCTGAATCCAAATCTGTAGATCTATTTAACAAATAAGAGCGACAAAAAACTGATCACAATTACCCTGGAAATAAGTTGCCGGCCAGACTCAATCAAAATCTGCAGCCCCAAGGTTGCCATCACTGATGCAAAAACAATGATACCCTGCATAGGAGGTCTGATTAGTATGAATGTGCATTAAGTAACCATGCAATGGTCATGTTGAAATATCTTAAATTACCAATTACTGTGTTTTCACTCTCAGGACATTAGGAAACTAATGATAGATTGAATTTACTAATACTTTATAGGACTCAATCACCTTACACATTAAATTAAGTCTTACCACTGGTTGCATGCGTTTCTTTCCAATCGGATAGTGATAGTGGTTTGGGGTTTTCATGGCATGGGCAGTAAACCACAATATGAACCCTGACAAGAGATCCAAGAGAGAATCCAAGGTCGAGGCAATGACTGCTAATGATCTGCTCTCAATTGAGGCGAAAACCTTTGCTCCAAACAGCACCAAATTACATGCATTTGACACATGAACTGCCATCCTCTCACTCTTTGCTAGTTGCTTCATTTCATCCTAAGAAACATGGTGCACGTTCGTTTAGTAGAATCATCTTTATGGATTTAAAATTATTCATTAGCATGTGTTTGGGATGATCAAATTTAATTAAAAATGATAAATTTTCACTGATACTATAGTCAACACACAGCCTTCTGCTAGTGCTGCTCCATCTATGACAAATTATAAGTAAATAATGGCGATGGAACAATCCACCTCAGTGAGACTTCCTGGGAAAAAACCAGTTTCAGCGACGGTGTCCATCTCATTAAATCCTTCAAGGAGCCTCTCCTGTTTCTTGTAATATTCCGCCACCTTGCGTTGTTTCCCTAAAACAAAATACTTGAGCACATACACAAAAGTACACTAAGAAGGACAAAGCCACATGCCAGGACATAGCCAAAACTTGATAAAAAGAAAAGCCACACATGTTGAATAGCAGTCTTAGGTAGAACAAGTGTGCAGGTAAACCGGAACATGTTGAAAATGTATTTCTTTTTTAATGCTAAATTCAGCAATGTCAAGATTTTCAAATTGCAGACCTTTAAATAACTTCAAAACTGAAAACACAAAAGCGACCAATTAAATTTTACACAGTCAACTTTTGTTAAGTACCTACCCAGAGGATCTTTTTCATGCTTCAAGGAAAGGTAATAAAGCGTATAAGAGACTAGTTATGTATCTTACGCAGAGCATGTGTGGAGGTTTAAGACTCATGCCTAGCTAAGCTTTGATTATACATGGACTCAAGTTTAAGAGACATGACATGATGAGTAACGCAGTATCTTCAAAAATCGTAACTAAAAATCAGATCATATGATTATCATAATTATAATACATGATAACATCAGCCTTTTACACACACGCGCATAATATGAAAAGGCACGATCATTACCAAATACCAATCGATCTTTACCTATTTTTGATCAGTCAAATCAAATTATAGCAGCTATTGGTTCATCTCCGTGATTCCCACCCTACCTCACGGGGAATCACTTCGAAAGAATAACAAAGTAGCACCAACACTAAGCACAGCCACAATATAAAACCCCTTCCTTTAAGCACCCAAAAAGCTTTAACTTTAAACGTTGAAGAGAAGAAGAAGAAGAAGAAGAAGAAGGGAAAAAGGGGCGTGAAGAAAGGCTCACTGGGCTTGCGAAGAAGGCCAGGGAAAGCGAAGGTACGGTGGTTGAGATGGTTCTCATGATGATGGTTTTGGCGCGGGAGATGAAACTCCTTCACGTCGAGTCTCCATGCAGCGTTGTTTGCAGCCTCTTCCTCTGGCGACACAAGAAGCGATTCCGTTCTGCCTCTTCTTCCACTTCCACTCTCTTCTGCCATGTCTTTGGTGTTTGTGTTATACTGAGATAGCAATGGTTTTTTTTTTTTTCGGGTTTTCGTGTTATGATGATTTGGTACGTTTGATGCGAATGTCAGCGAACCTTCCCAGAATCCCCGTTATAGGGGATCGCGGAAGGGGGTAAAAACCTGCAGTGCGTGTCACGGTAGAAAAGTGGAACTCTGACTTTACACGTGGCTGGATTTCGGGCCCTTGGTTTTCTAGATTGATATTTCGTGACTGGAATCACTATGACTAGGTGGCCTAGGGTCAACCGGAGCTGTTGGATGCTATGTTCTCGAGTGGAATACAAACAAGTTGGTTTGATTAAGATTTAAGCAAAAAAAATAAAAAAATAAAAAAATAAAAAAGTCTAAATCAATGAAGTTTAATTGGCTTTATTTGATTTGATTTTTTGAAATTGTTGGATGCTATGTTCTCGAGTGGAATACAAACAAGTTGGTTTGATTAAGATTTAAGCAAAAAAAAATAAAAAAAATAAAAAAATCTAAATCAATGAAGTTTAATTGGCTTTATTTGATTTGATTTTTTGAAATTGTTGGATGCTATGTTCTCGAGTGGAATACAAACAAGTTGGTTTGATTAAGACTTAAGCAAAAAAAATAAAAAAATAAAAAAATCTAAATCAATGAAGTTTAATTGGCTTTATTTGACTTGATTTTTTTTCAAAAAATTCAAATCAAACCGATCGGATGAAGATCGGGTTGATTTGGTTCCGATAGTTGGTTGAAATTATTAAAAAAAAAAGAATGATATTTTTTTAAAAAAATTATTTTTATAATAATTAATAATAATGCAAATATTAATTATAATATATATAATAATAGTATATATAGATAAATTTTTTAAATAAATATTAATAAAGATGATAAAAAAGTAACTATATTACTAAATATAAGTACAAAATTTTGAAAGATTAAAAAAAAATAATTAATTAGATAACCAAATTGAGTATTTGAATTATCGAATTAAAAATTATAAATCGAAAATATTTTAAATATACTTTTGGTCCATATAAATATAAAGTATTTTAGTTTTGATCCCTTAACTCTTTTTTTATTGTATTTACTTTGATACATTCAATAACTAAATAATACCGAAACATATCACAACGTGGCAATTTTTTACTGGTTGTTTTTATTTATATCAATATTCAATCAGCACTCAGTCAATATTTTATAATATTAAGCCTATTAATTTTTTATTTGTAATATCACCCAAGATTCATTTAACAAATCTGTTAAGTTAATTAAATATCCAATTTATCCTAAATCTAATACAAAATTCCAAATTTATCCTAAACTCATAATTTATACCAAATTCTCAGTTTACATAACTTAATCCCAATTTGTTTTTGCCAATCCTAATTTTCATAATTTAATAACTTAATTTGAGAATCAAGATTATGATATTTCATAATCCGAAATCTGCCACCAACCGCCACTATTCCCCTATATTTCCATTGCCACTACCGCGAACTGTAGTATTTCGATTTTCTTGTTCTTTTATCTCGTGTGACGAACTTAAAACCTTCATTGACGCTGCACAGCTGCAATTATGCAAAATTTTACCAACTTTTCCTTTATCGGAATATTTTCTGCCATAATAAGGTTGTTTTTGTTTTCCGTTGAGGATAAATATCGCTCACAAATGGATGAGCTTCTCATAATCCTTGATAAGTTCTCATCACTTGCTACCATAACCGAATTTTAGTAAATATGACAAGCCAAAGCCCATCACCAAGAGATCACAGTACACATGATCCTACTTGAATTGAATCACCAAATTGGTCAAATTGGTGGCATAAGGAGCGCAAATAAAGTCCAACAATTTCATCTCTATCTCACCAACCACAATACGACGGTGGTTGTAGAGGATGATGATGGTGGCAGCGGTAGGTGTAGATTGGAGTTATGGATGATGAAAATCTTGACTTCCAAATTAGCATATTAGATTATGTAAAATTAGATTAGTGAAAAAATTAGAATTAGGTTATGTAAATTAAGAATTTGGGATAAATAGAGCTTAGGGAAAATTGGAAATTTTGCATCAAGTTTAGAATAAATTTGAAATTTAATTAATTTAATATATTTGCTAAATAAATTTTGGATGACATTATAAATAAAAAATTGATAGAACTAATATGATAAATATATTGACGGGATGCAGCCGAATACTGATATAGATAAAATAACCAATAAAAAATTGCTATGTTGTGATATATTTTGATACTATTCAGTTATTAGATGCAATCGAAGTCATCACATTTTTTTTTAATTTTAGTCTAAATTTTTCAAAAATATCACTATTTAGTCATTTCTATTAAGTGGCTAGGTAACCGACAAAAAATCCAACTCAGTCATACCACACCACCTATCATTGAACATCATCCTTCCCATTACCAACCACATCACTCAAATTTCCACGTCACCATTACCTTTTTCTTCCTCCCTCTTTCGCTTCTTCCCTCCACCATCACCACCCATTCTCTCTCTAGCCCCTCCTTCTCACATATGTGCTTGTATAGCTTCAACCATTTACTTTTCCTTTGTTTTTGTTCTAATATTTCGTCATCTCTATTTATTTTGCAATTCCCCTTTATCATATAAGACACACTTTGTAGATCACTATAATACATGCCAAGATTTTCATTCATCTGCTGTTTCTTTGCCAGAAACAAGGATTAAAATATTAATAAAGGATTTCCTTCCATGAGTACGAAAATTCTTTCTCCAATGTACCTTATGCAGAGATCGAGAAGCACAAAAAATGAGTTTAAAGGCATACATATTGACGCTGAGATTGTCCATTCCATGACTTAAAGATTAGTTAATATTCTTTGTGCTCCCTTTCTATTACTGACGACACTGCTTGCCACGCCCCTGTCATGGTCGCACAAACACCACCACCTCCACACCGCATCACATCCATCACTCTCCATTCGCGAGCTACCACCGCATCGCCAACCCGCATCCACTACTGCACAGTCGTTGCCGTTGTGCCCACGGGAGCCAAAAAAAAAACATGGAGCTTTCAAATTAAAGGTAGAGCCTTGAACCTACAGGAAACAACATTTTTTTTAAAAAAAAAACCCAGCATTGGAACAGAAAAAAAAAAGATGGAATTTTCATATTAGGGTAGAGTCTTGAAGAACCTCAAAGAATTTTTTTTTTTGTATAAATCATAGCACTAGAACCAACAAAAATTTGAGCTTTCAGATTAAATATGGAGTCTTGAATCCATTGAAACAATTTATTTATTTATTTTAATAAAACTCAGCACTGGAGCCAACAACAATAGAGATTAAAAGTGGATTCTTGAAAAATCCCAAAAATATTTTTTTTTATAAAATACATCATTGAAACCAACAAAATTTTGAACTTTCAGTTAAAAGTGGAGTCTTTAAGACATAACATGGTATGGAGAGATTTTTTAGGAAATAATGGTGGTGTTTAGGGAGGATTAGAGAGAGAATGGGTGGGGATGGTGGAGGAAGGGAAGGAGAGGCGAAGGAAGACGAAGGGATAAATGATGTGTAAAATTGAGTTATATGGCAAGTGTTAGCCAGGATGATCTAAAAAAATAGGTGATGCGACATATTTGACTAGGATTTCCGTCACATAAATATTTAAGTATGTGTTTGGAATAAAAAATAATTAAAAATAATTTGAATTGAACTGATTCATAAATTAAATATTATATTTAAAATAAATTATAAAAAATAAAATTTAAAATAATTTAAAAATTTATTATTATATTTAAAATTTATTAAATTTAAAATTAATTTAATTTAATTTTATTATTTTATATTTTTACCCCTATTATATTTTCTCTTTCTCTTACTTGTCCCTGCCTTTCTCTTTCTCCCTCATTCCCTTTCCTTCTCTTTCCTTCTTTTTTTTCTCTCTCTCTATTGTTCATCTGCATCCTGAACCAATATTAAACAAATCTTGAACCACGCTACTAGTACTCAACATTAAAAAATAAAAATAATATATTGAACCAAAAATCGGGAGCATGAAGCATCAGCACTCAATATATGCTTGGGAAAGCCATCTTTGAAGAGGGCTCTTCGCTTTCAAATCTCGTTCACGGAAGGAGCATCAGAGAGAGAGATCAAGAGTGATCCTTGCCTGAGAAGATGACTCGCGCACAGATCCGAGAAGAATGAGATGAACTGAGCCGCCGTGAGCCGGAAAAATGTGAACGGAGATGGTGGTGGAAGCAACAAGCAAGATCTGAGACGACGTTGACCGATCTGAAACTCGAAGAACAAAGAAGACGATCGGCGGCGGTGGCGGCGATGTCTTGTAGAGGATGGTAAAACAGCATCAAATTGAAAATCCACCGCAAAATGCCATCTTCATACTGGCTCACGGTGCTTCTGCTGCTGTAATGTTTGAGATGGCAAAATAGTCTTTTTAAATATTTAAAATTGAAATCAATTCAAATTCTATCAAATCCTAACAAAAATGGTAGGATTTCAAAATAAAAAGAATAGAATTCAATTGGATTTAGAAAATTAATTCCTTTCTTATTTTTGCCAATTCCAAACATATGATTTGATTTATAAATCAAATCATTTCTACTTTTTCTCTATTCCAAACACATAGTAAAGGAAGCTTCTTAATGGCAAGTATTAAAATAGTGGCATTTTCAAAATGTTTAAACTAAAATCCCAAAAAACAAGGGATTAAAAGTCAAAATTTGCTATATTTATATAGATAAAAAATATATTTAAATTATTCAAAATTAAACCAACAATAATTAATTTGATTCTGCTTTTAAATGAATTAATTGTTTGGATCGATCAAAATCAATTCCCTTCATTTGGTTAGGATTTTCATATTTATTGGATCAATCTGATTTATTTATACCTATAGTTCTAGATAGGGATTGTGTTGTGTAGTATCAAAATATTACAAATTGCCTGTTAAAAGTACATGGATTGCTTAGTTACATAATTGGGTTGAATTTAAAATACCATCTATAACAATCATAATACAAAGTCCATAATCTATAAAGATTTTCTAAATGTCAATCAATTGGACACTCTATTCCACTACCTTCAATTTCTTTCCTTAATAGCGAAGATTTAATTAGAGCCATTACAATTAATTAATTTTGATTGATTAATTTTTTTTAAAAGTTAAAACTCCACCCAACCCACTACAATGAGTAATTATGAGCCCCACTACAAATTGTTGACATTTATTATATATAATTCACTCACCTTACTCATCCTTCAATCACAATATCGATACATACTACATTCATCTAGATGCAAATTGATAGGAATATTAATCTAATATAACTTATAATTTTATATTCATAGACAAAAAAAAATAAATACAAAAACATGGATTAAGAAATTATAAACATTATATAATAATACTTAGATTAAGAGAGTGTAAAATTTGTATAGTAATCGAGAGAATATAAAAAAAAATGATAATTACTATTCAAAATAAATTTTGATAATTTAAATCATTAAAAACTTAACAATATTTATCTTTTTTTATTTATTTTAATTTAGCAATGTTTATCTGGATTTTTTTTTTTTTGTATTTTCAAAAGAATGTTGCTTCTTTGATTTGCGATTTAATTAAAATCAAATTAAAAGAAGTGAAATGATAAAAAAAAAGTAAAAATTTCACATGGATAATGAAAATTAATTAAAATAAATAAATATAAAATTGTAGAAATATGAAAAGATATTTGAGCAACATATTTAGAAATTGATCACTTTAATAGAATTGTGAATTAAATACAACAAATAATTACTTTATTGATTATGACCATTATTATATAAATAAAATAATAAAATATACATTTAGATAAATAAAATAGAATTTTGATTTGTAAGTGCTATTAGCTTTTTCTATTAATGAAATTTTATTTCTCATAAAAAGATAAGGACAATTGAATACTATGGTGTATGTATGTGGCAAATCAAAATTAAACAAAAGTTATCATGAGCAACATTTGGATCAACAAGAAAATAATGAATCTAAAATTATATTCGGGAGTGTTATATATGATAAAGAGAGTGGCTCATAATGCAATAGAATCGAAAAGTAAGAATTAAGTTTTGGGGCCAGTGGGAGGGTGGGGGAGTGGCTATTCCCACACTCCAATATTGATTGTCACACATTTTTTATTGCTTTTATTTTGATATTTGTAAAATATCCTCAATTAAAAGTGGCATTAAACTTTTGTCCATTACCACTCATATATTCTAAATTATATTTAATAATTATACTAATTAATATTTAATACAAAAAGTAACTATTTTTAATTTAATAATTTAAAAATAAAATTAACCTATTAAATCAAACCCATTCTAAATCCAATTTGTATGATTTAATTTAAGCTCACCTACTTCATTTCTCGCCCTGACACAAGATGATTTTTAAAATTTTTAACTATATTTATTTGATTCTTAAATAAATTTTTGTTAATTTTTAACATATGTCTTGGCAATATTTTATTTAAAAATTTTAAAATTAAATGTATCTCTCCTTATTAAGGTATGTATGTTTCTCTTTAATTTTTCATTTATAGTCCATAAATTATATTTGTTAATATTTTTATTTTTTATACAAAAACACTGATATATATTAAAAAAGGTTTCTATATTCTATATTTTTATTTTATACTTAAATAACTTTTGAAAAAATTATTTGTATGGAATATATTGCCATAATATTATAAAAAATACTGTTCAAATATTTTTATTGATCTTAAATTCCGGGCTACACCGTTGAATAGTTAATTTTTAAATTGAGTTAGCTGTTACAATACAGAGTGTTGACTATTTGGCAAAATCAAGCATAACAAGTTTTTTGGTTTTTTTCGATATGATTGAGGGATAACATACGAGATTTGAATTTTAATTCCAATTTTTTTTAATAAATGAAAGTTTACATGGATTCAAGCCGGTCATCTTATCAAGGCTAGGATATGCCCCTAGTCTTAGATGTCACTTATAAGATCACCTATCAACAAAATTTTTATATCAATAATAAAAATTGAACTTATATTTTCATAATATATTAATCTATTCCTCATCAATTACATCAACCATCATTGACATTTTAATTGCAAATCTGAGCAGAGCATTTTTATACAATGATTAGTTTTAGTTATATCCATCAAAAATAAATTATCCATGGTATGCAATATATACACGATTAAAATTTAAAACTATATAAATTAGATAAATGAGTTTTAGTAATTTTAAGTTAAACATGAATTTGTCAAGTACAAAATTTTAAATAGTTAATTTTTGTAATTTAAATATAATATTCTTCACCATAATTTAAGTCATATGATTTGGGTCCAGCATCGGCTTGATTTAATAAGTTAATTTTATTTTAAAATTATTAAATTAAAAATAGATATATGTTGTATTTAATATTTATTAATATAATTATTAAATAAAATTTAGAATATAAGAGTGATGATATATAAAAATTTAACACAATTTTTAATTAAAGATATTTTAAAAATATCAAAATAAAAATAATAAAAAAATATACCTATAAATATTACGATGTAATAATAGGCAGTCTCAAAAAGTAAAAAAAGTGATTGATGTCATTTCATCCTATAACTTCCCTATTTAAAAAGACAAAAATGAAAAATTTGACTGACAGCTGACAAGGGAAGAACGAGGTGTTCTTTAATTATCATTCTCCTCTCTCTTTTTAAACCATTTCTAAAACACACTTTAAACAAAATTTTTCATTCCCTTCTTTACCATTCTCTTCCTTACCGTCTTTCTGAACGTAGTCCTTTCAATGACTAAAATATATTACTTCTAAGATTTTTCACTCAATTACTTGGAAGAGGACTTTGCTTGATTTGAATCTTCCAACAAAGATATATTATTTTCAATAAAAAAATTTATATAAACAAATCACCTATTGACGTGAGAACTTTGAATTGAACTCAAGTGACTTTTTTTTTTTTTTGATGTGACAAGGGATGCTTTTCTTGATATTGGTAACTAAGATAATATTAATAAAGGATGATTAAGAAAGGTAGTAGGATTTAATTCTCACAAGTCACAAATACTCTATTTTTATTTTCTATTTCTTGTTTCTCGCTCTTCCTTCGATGCCTTAGTAGGGGACCAAACGTGTATTATTAAGAAATTCCTGTGTTAAATACAATAAAAAAATATATAATTAGGCACATTAGCCGCTTTGAAAAAAGAAAAAGACGTGCAAATCACGTATGATGATTAGGACTAGTTTGACTAATAGAGTCAGAAAATAGTGATCAAGCCTCTGACTCGGTTCATCTAACATCCTAAACCGAAGTTCCCTATCGAATCGGTTGATTTAGGTTGACCTAGCTTCTTTTTTTTTTTGTTAATTTCTTATTCAAATAATTTTGTATCATTTTTTGGTTTAATTTTTCTTACAAGAAAATATTTTTCTCATTTTACGTAACATTTATCTTTTTTCTGTTACATATTAGATCATCGTTTTTTTTTCCCTCATTTATTTATACGAATTTTAAAGAATTTTCTTTTGTATTTATGTTTTATGACTGATCTTTTGCATTTATGTTATTATAGTGTATGAGATTATTTCCCTATATATATAGCTTATTTAAAAACAAAATTGATCATTATGATTATAATTTTGAAGGTAATTTTCGTTTGTTAAGTTTTTTTTCTTCCAAAATTATTTATGAACACTTATATCATTAATATAACTAATTATATTTTCATATCCTCTGTAGTAATTTAAAACAATGTTTTTATGCAATCAAAATAAAACATATTATCTTAAAATTCGTTTTCAGTTAACATACCTAAACATAAAACTAATTTTATCAAAATTGATTATCCAAATAATTTTTTCATAATTAATTTAAACACACACTAAATATTACAACTAAATTGTGTTTTATAAAAACTATAAAGTAACAATCTTTATTCGTCTGAGTAGACAAGATTCGGGTCCTTTGTGCATGGTGTCTCAAGTTCAAGTCATGTTTAGAATAAATGCTGCTGAAAGAGGTTTTCTATATGAGCCAGACGACAGCTCAAACATGATTAGTCTTGTATGCATTTAAAAAAAAAACAAAAAAGCCACGATTAGCCGTGTACAATGTTATATCAAATGAAGTTTTATTCTATTATGTGTAGTAAATAGGTCTTTTAAGTGTGCAGATACCTGTGTAATTAGACGGAAAAAAAATTATTAAACCTAATTTCATATGGTATGATTTTTCTAAAACAAAAAAAATAATAATAAACAACTATGCTACAAATCATATCATATAATACAACAATCCCGGGCATCGTTTTGTTTAATTTTTGCAGGAACCATTTTACATTATTATTATTTGTTAGATTATCAACAGCTTAGTTTCGAACTATTATTGGCATGATTTTAATCATTCATCATGCTCGACTTTTTATATACTAATAATATTGGCTCTTTTTTTTGGGTTTTGGTGAGAATCATGGTGGACTATTATCACCTTCCTGAATTTTTGACAATTTAAACTTACACAATAAATTGGTCCACAATAATGTTTAGCTTTTTTGTTTTTCGTTTCACTCTTAACATTAATCAATACAATGATTAAATTTTTATTTAAAATCAAATATTGTTATAAAACATAATTAAAATGGAGAAAGGTGATGAAGAAAGAGTCAACCACACAACCTCAGAACACAGCTTATACAACTAGTAACATTATTGGCCTGAGTACCACTCCACACTGCATGTGGGCGGGTTCTTAAACTATTGGATCAATTAATTTGACCTTTTTTTCATATGCATTAGTTTGACCCTTAAATGATTTCTCTCAGGGATGTGTATGAACCCAATGTCTACTCGAATCAATTAACCCTTAGTCGTTTATATGCCATTAGGGATCATATAGTAGTAAGAGGTTGATGTGCAAATCCAAAAACAGTACTTCCTTGAACATAAAACTTGGTTTCGGATAAGATCTTCAATATGCCATTAAGCCCCAATCAAAGCTTAAACATGGTATCACATTGATAAAAGACAATAGCAATTCAACTAAATGATCCGAGATATCAGCATGTATAAACACCAGAAAGCAAAATTGTGATATATTTGGTTCAAACAAAATAAAGAACAGAAGCAGCATAGGTAAACAGCAGTCCCTTGTGCTGCAAAAGCTGGGCTGAACCCATACCCCATGGTCACCATTGTCCTATGGAATCATCATACCATGGTCTTATGTTCAGGCCTATGAGTGAATTCAAAATCTATGTGCACAAAAGCCCTCTCAACTTCTGGAAGTTGCTCCAGCTTCTCTTGGAGTGTCTCACCAATGTTGTGTGCTTGGTTGAGAAGCATATCTTCTGGCAAGACAATGTCAACTTCCACAAAGTAGTGTGCACCAAAGGTATATGCTCTAACCGTATCTATGTGCTGAATCTGTTCATGGTGATTCCATATAAGGTAAGTTAACTTCGCCAGAAAATCAGGAGGTGCTGTCCTTCCGATGAGTGACCATACATTCTCAATGACTGTCTTCGCCCATGTATTGATTGTGTACAATGCTATCTGTATTAGTAGACATTCAGGATATTATCCTTAGTAGATCAATCAAGGAGTTGACTTGAAGTAATAACCAAACAATCATGCAACAAAAAAACCTCCCTTTTAAGAGTTTAGGGTTGCATATACTTGGAGTCTAAGGGTCTTTGTAGAAATATAGGAATACTTGAAGTAACAAGCAAACAATCATGTGACACAAAAACCTCCCTTTAAGAGTTTAAAGTTGCATATGCTTGCAGACTAAGACCATTGTAGAATTATAGGAATACTAGAAGCAACAAGCAAACAATCATGTAATACGAAAACCTCCCTTTAAGAGTTTAAAGTTGCATATAGCTTGAGTCTAAGACCACTGTAGAATCATAGGAAAATCAATGGAAATAAAACAGTTGAATATGTGAAACTAATAAGAAAAAACCACAATAAAAGCGAAGTGAAATTAGTTTAGAAAATAAGTGGTAGTCATGAACTCACAATAATAGCTCCTGTTGGATCAATCCACCAATAGAACTTGACAGCTAGCACAGCAGCAGCTAATCCAACTGAATTAGTAACGACATCAAAAAAGTGATCTTGTGCATATGCTCTGATGATTTCATTTTTAAACCTTCGACAGTAGACCATAAGAATGAACTTCACTACAGTCACTGATGCCATAATCCCAATAATCCACTTCAGCTTTACTGGATCCATTTCAGGCTTAGACTGTAAGGAAAAAATGATGTGAAAAATTAAAAACAGGTGTCCTGGTACACTTCACATGAATGACTAAATTCAAATTCGAAAACAACAAAAAGTTAAGTGCTGAATCCGAATCTGTATATCTATTTAACAAATAAGAGCAAAAAAAAAAAAAACCATCACAATTACCTTGGAAATAAGTTGCCGGGCAGACTCAATCAAAATCTGCAGCCCCAAGGTTGCCATCACTGATGCAAAAACAATGATACCCTGCATAGGAAGTCTGATTAGTATGAATGTGTATTAAGTAACCATGCAATGGTCATGTTGAAATATCTTAAATTACAAAATTACTGTCTTTTCACTCTCAGGACATTAGGAAACCAATGATAGATTGAATTTATGATCATGTATAGGAATCAATCACTTTACAGATTAAATTAAGTCTTACCACTGGTTGCATGCGTTTCTTTCCAATCGGATAGTGATAGTGGTTTGGGGTTTTCATGGCATGGGCAGTAAACCACAATATGAACCCTGACAAGAGATCCAAGAGAGAATCCAGAGTTGAGGCAATGACTGCTAATGATCTGCTCTCAATTGAGGCGAAAACCTTTGCTCCAAACAGCACCAAATTACATGCATTTGACACATGAACTGCCATCCTCTCACTCTTTGCTAGTTGCTTCATTTCATCCTGAGAAACATGGTGCACCTTTTTTTAGTAGAATAATCTTTATGGATTTAAAATTATTCATTAATATGTCTTTGGGATGATATAGGGTGAATTTTGACGCATTGGTAAGGTTGCTACCCTGTGACATAGAGATCATGGATTCAAATCCTGAAAAATGGGATAAGGTTGCTGCCTTGCTGCCTTACGGAGATAATATTGTATACATCTACCCCCCCAAAAACCCCACCAAGTGGGAGCTCGTGCATTGAGCTGCCCTTTTTTTTATGTGCTTGGGATGATCAAATTTAATTTAAAATAATAAATTTTCACTAATACTGTAGTCAACACACAGCCTTCTGTTAGTGTTGCTCCATCTATGACAAATTATAAGCAAATCATGGCGATAGAACAATCCACCTCAGTGAGACTTCCTGGGAATAAACCAGTTTCAGTCATAGTGTCCATCTCATTAAATCCTTCAAGGAGCCTCTCCTGCTTCTTGTAATATTCTGCCACCTTCCGTTGCGTCCCTAAAACAAAACATTTGAAATACATTCATAAATATGCACTAAGAACGAAAAGCCACATGCCAGGACAAAGCCAAAACTTCTAATGAAGAACACCTCTTGAAAAACTAGATTAAAAGCCACTCATGTTGAATAGCAGTCTTAGGTAGCAAAAGTGTGCAGGTAAACCGGAACATGTTGAAAATGTATTTCTTTTTTAATGCTAAATTCTTTAATTGTGCTTATCTTTTCTGAATACCTCCAGTTGATGACCAGTAAAGTCAAGATCTTCAAATCACAGATCTTTAAAATAATTTCAAAATTGAAAGCACAAAAAAGCGGACCTAATGATCTTTTTCATGCTTTAAGGAAAGATAATAAAGGGTGTAAGAGGCTGATTGAAACTTCAAAGGAAAAGGATTACGTATCTTATCCAGAGCATACGTGGAGGTATAAGACTCAAGCCTAATTAAGCTTTGATTATACATGGAATCAAGTTCAAGAGATTCCAGCAAGAGATATGATATGATCAGTAACGCAGTATCTTCAAAAATATTAACTAAATATCAGTATATGATTATTATAATATATGATTATGATACATAGTACTAAGTATATCTATGAAAAGGCATGATCATTATCAATTGATCATTACCTATTTTTGATCAATAAAATCAAATTACACCAGCTGTTGGTTCATCTTTTTTATTCCTACCCTAGCTCACACAGAACCATTTTAAAACTCGACCACTTTGAAAAGAATAAGAAAACCTAGCACCAACACGATGCACATCGACAATAAAAAGGCTCTTCCTTTAAGCACCCAAAAAATAAAGGCTCTTACTTTATGCAAAGGTGTACCCACCAACACTACAATAAAGAACACACACAGACAAATACCACCGCTTACTCTGAATTATGGGCTTACATAATTGAACAAATCACTCCCAAAAAAAAAAAAAAAAAAACAAACAAACAGCTCCATTACGCAAAACAGAGACTTTAGACATTCAAGAGGAATAAGAAGTGGAAGTGAAGAATGGTTCAAAGCTTCACTGGATTTGCACAACCCAAACCCGTCACACAAAAAACAGAAACTTTAAACATGCAAAAGAACAAAAAGTAGAAGAGGGAACGAAGAATTCTTCAGTGTCGATGGACATGCTAAATGAATATTTATAAATATCATTTTGCTGAAAAATGGCTTTAGATGGTATTGGTTATGCATATATCAACACATACAACACACAGAACTGAACAAACCCATTACACCAAAAAAAAAAAAAAAAGAGGCTTTAGAATTAAACGTTGAATAAAGGAAAAAGAGGGGGAAAGGGTGTGAAGAATGGCTCACTGGGCTTGCGTAGAAGGCCAGGGAAAGCGAATGTACGGTGGTTGAGGTGGTTCTCATGGTGATGGTTTTGGCGTGGGAGATGAAACTCCTTCACATTGAGTCTCCACGAAGCGTTGTTTGCAGCCTCTTCCTCTGGCGACACAAGAAGCGGTTCCGTTCTGCCTCTTCTTCCACTCCCACTCTCTGCTGCCATGTCTCCGGTTTTTGTGTTTTTTTTTTTTTCTGAAATAACAATGGTGTTCTTGGCTTTTGGTTTGTGTTTTGGTGCTCGGTACTTTTGATGCGAGTGTTAACGACCTTCCTAGTTTTAAGGGGTCGCGGCGGGGGGAAAAAACTGCAGTGTGTGCCACCGTACGATAGTGAAACTATGTTTTTACACGTGGCAGCATTTTGGACCGTGCGTTTTCGTCCGGATTGTGATTTTGTGACTGGAATCACTATGACTAGGTGGCCTAGGGGTAAACTGGAATTGTTGGATACTTTGTTCCGGACAGGGATCGTATCGTGTAGTATCAGAATATGATTACAATCTGTCTATTAGAAGTACGTGGATTGCTTAGTTACACAATGGATTGAATTTAAAATATCATTTAATAAATTTTAAATTTAACAATATGAATTTAATTTAAATATTCCGTCCATTTCAAATTATTATCTCCGATCTCCTTTATCTATCATTTTGATTAAATTTTTAGTCTATTTAATCTATTATTCTCATATATTAATAAAATATTTATTATTAATATTTTAAATTTATCTTTTACACAATTTTAAGCATACTATTAATAAAAAAATATAGTATGAAATTAATAAAAAAATTAGTTAAATATTAAAATTTAAATAAATGTATTTTAATACACATATATCATAATTCAATCTTGATTTTGATTTCTTTAATTTTTGTGCATACGATTGAAGTGATAGATTAGGTAAACCAAATGTAGTAATGTTTAATTCAAAAGAATTTATTCAATAGTAATCAATCATTGTCGTTTTAACATTCCAATAAAACATTAATTATTTTATATTAATTTTATCTGTGACGGCTAGGACACATATATTGCGTTTGTTGTAGATTTTTGGATAAAAAATAACATTTTTAATAAAAAAATTCAATTTTTGTATATTTGGATAATTTTTTTAAAATAATCAAAATTTCAAAAAAATTGTTTTCAA
Organism: Pterocarpus macrocarpus; assembly: GCA_031439585.1. Lineage (NCBI taxonomy): Eukaryota > Viridiplantae > Streptophyta > Magnoliopsida > Fabales > Fabaceae > Pterocarpus > Pterocarpus macrocarpus. The sequence goes on along the minus strand of CM062517.1, from coordinate 19,239,185 downwards.
CTTTTTTTGTAAAAGTTGAAAATAGTAATTTTTAAAAAAAAATTAATTTTTAACTTTTTTAATTATATATAAAATTTAAATTTTAAAGTCACTTTTTTTAAAGATGAAATAAATGCACTCATAAGTGAAAAGTGATAATTAATGCTAACCAATAATTAGTGAAGTAAATCGAAGGATAGTTTAGCCTTTTACATTTATATTTTGAAAAAGTTGAGATTATTTAATTCCTTATTTAATTCTGGTGCCTAAACCTTAAAGGAGGAATAATTTGAACATCTTTTTTTTTTTTGTTTTTGTTTTTGTTTTTATTTTTCTTTAGGAAGCTCCTATTGGAGTTAGGAGAAATAGAGAAGAGGATGAGCAAATGGGGATAAATTTTCTAACTAATATCAACAAAGCCCCTTGTCATATGGATTAAGGGAGATGCTACTTGATAATTAATGCTAACCAATAATTAGCAAAGTAAGTGGAAGGATAGTTTAGCCTTTTGCATTTATATTTTGAAAAGATCGAGACTATTTAATTCCTTCTTTAATTCTCGTGTCTAAACCTTAAAGGACGAATAATTTGAACTTTTTTTTTCCCTAGCAAACTCCTATTGGAGCTAGGGAAAATAGGAAGAGGACGAGCAAATAGGAATAAAATTCCTAACTAATATTAACAAATCCCTTATCACGAGGGAGGTGCCACTTGAACTATAAAAAGGTGCTGGACAAATAATTGTATTTTGGTGACAATTTTTTGGACTGTTCTATTCTTATTATGTTAACTTCCTCCCTTCAATAGTTTTTTTGGTGTTTAAAATTTGATATTCCTAAAATAACTATAAATTGAAGAAAGTTATGAGAAGTTGAGATACAAGTTAAGAAAGTTGAATAATAAAAAAAAAGATATAAAAATAAAAAATGTGGATAGCTAGTGTTAAAAAAAAAAGGAATAAGTTAAAATTTGAAATGCATGGAGTATATTACCAATGTTAAATTTTTATATTTAGATTTAATTATGTGTATTGTCATATTATTTAATAAATAAATTAACATTTGATTGATTAATAATATTTAATAATTAGGTTTAGGATTTAGAAACCCTAGTCATTGTAGACTAACCTAGTTGAAAAAAACATATTTCTCTCGAAATATATAGAATTTATCTATTTTAACTAGCAAAGAGTAAGCTATTAGGAGTGGTCTAGTTGTAAGGGACATGAGTAATTTGTACGAAGTTCTAGATTTAAATCTTACTGCCACCAATATATATATGCGGGAAAAAAAATAGGCAAGGAGTCATGATTTAGAATAGGGTAATCAGCAATCATGCCTTTTGAAATTTTAAGACATAGCACTAAACCCCAAACTTGTGCAAATATTGCACTCTATCCCAAACTTGTGTCGAAATTGCACTTCACCCCTAGCAAGTGACTTTTAACATAGGGACACAATGTTTGGGTTCGTGGTGGACTTATTCAATATTAACTTTTGGATTTCATTTAAAAATATCAATGATTAAAATTACATTTCAAATTTTTGCATTTTAATTATTCTCAGCACTACTACACACACCACTAGTCCACCATTAGCCTCATTCGTGGCAACACGACCTCGCTACTTCACAACTCAGCTACTACGACGAGATTGCCCCCTCGCACTCCTACGCCAACTCCTTCTTTGTGCCACCCTCGCAACAACCGTTGCCAAATATTCCTCCTCCCACAGTGGGCCTACCTTCTTGGCTAACTTTCACTAAGGGTTAGGCAAGTATGCCAAAGAACAATGATAATGATTCAAATCAATAGTGTTTGAAGTATGGCTTCTCCTCTTCAATGGTGAAAGGTACCCAAGAAAGCAGGGTTGCGATGGGAGGATAAATATTTGGCGGCGGCTGTCATAGGGGCGACATGGAGAAGCAGCTGGCATAGGAGGGTGAAGGGGCAACCTTGTCGCGATAGCTAAGTTGTGGGGTAGTAGGGTCGTCTTGCCACAAAGGAGGTTGATGAACATGGAAAATGAAACTATTGATAAGAATAATTAAAATACAAAATCTTGAAATACAATCTTAATCGTTAATATTTTTAAATGAAATTTAAGAGATAATGTTGAATAGATCCATCATAGACCTAAACATTGTATCCCCATATTAAAAGTCATCTGCTTGGGGAGGAGTGTAATATTTATACAAATTTAGGATTGGAGTGCAATATTTACACTAATTTTGGGTTTAATCAAGGAGTGTGATTGCTAATTATCATTTAGAACAAAAAGTTTCATATAATTCCTCTTTAATTTTATCTTTTGTAATTTAATTTTCACTTATTGTAATTCGTTTTCCATTTAACCTCTACGTGAACTGTAGCACCAAAAAAAAAAAATCTCAACAGATATGCTAATTTAACTTTTTGAAGGTATATCTATTCAAAATAAATAAATAAATAAATAATTTTAATATATTATCAGTATAAAATAATTTTATATTATTATTTAATTATATATTTTTATTTATGAAATTTTTAAATTAATAAATAATTGATTTAAATATTTTTATTAATATAATAATATATAATCAAATATTTATATAAGTTTTTTTATACTAAAAATATGTCAAAATTAAATTTATAAAAATATTCTGTCTTATGTTAATTTAAAATAGGATTTTGAACTGTGCACGTAGGCAATTCCCATGCTCTTAAGTGTCGTGTTACTTAAGAAATTGATTGCTGAATGGAAATTTCAAACCGTTCCTATCCTTTTCTTATGCTGGAGATCACTATCTCAAATCTTTGTTCCTATATATTGCTTTTATGTGTTCGTGGGCAAGTACATACACCTCTAGAATGCTGACATTTAGATAGAAAGCACCGAAAGCCGCGAAAGCAAGGCTTTTGTCAGTATCATACGTGCCTGGCTCTAGTTGTATAGCTGATGACAGACTTATCAAGTATACCTTTGAAAAAAATCCATCGAAAAGAAAAAAAGGATACCTTTGAAAAAAATAATAATAATAAGGAAAGAAAAGGGGAGCTAGTCTCCATATGATTAAAATACAGTATTGTTATTGGCAATTTGGTATATCAACCTTCTAAATATTATTGAGGCATGTTAAAAATTATATATTAATAATTAATAATTTTAGGTAATTTATTAATAAATTTAATAACAAAATTTTACATTTATTATCAGTTATCTTATTTTATATATCTACCACATTAACGAAAATGTATCTGAAATTTTAAATTATTTATACATCAACCCATTTATGTATATCCAAAACGGATATTGGTTTAAAAACATTTCTTATTAAACTAAGGTTCACAACAATTTCAAATTTAATAAAAAAAATTTGAAGTATTTTTTTACATTGAATTTAATAAATTCAGAGTAAATCTCCAAAATAGTTCTTATTAATTTTTACATCAGACAAACTAATCTCTAATAAAAGTAAATTGATAAATTAGTCTCTAATTTTTTAAAATATTAGATAAATTAGTCCCTAACAAAAATAAACTAATAAATTGATTCCTAATATTTTAAAATATCAGATAATTTAGTGCTTTCATCAAGCCTTTCTGTTAACTATCGTGATATAACCTATTAAATAGTTAATGTAACACCATTATCTTTAACTCTATCATGCTACTCACTTTTATTTATTAAAATAACGTCATTTTGGCAAAATTTCTATTATTTGCATACTATATTAAAATATAAAATTCACCATATTAACTTGAGAATCAGCCAAAAATTGTGTTATTTTAAAATACATAAGCGACTAGAATGACAGGGTGGAAGATAATGATGTCATGTCAACTACTTAATGGGACACGTCATAGTATTTAATGAAAAAACTTGATGGAGAGATTAAACTATGTGACGTTTTGAAAGGAATGGACCAATTTGTTAGTTTATTTTGTTATAGACTAATTTGTCTGATATTTTAAAAGATTAGAGACCAATTTATCAATTTTTTTTTTCTGTTAAGGACTAATTTGCCAGATGTAAAAATTAATAGGGACTACTTCATAAATTTATTATAATCAAACATTTTATGGTTTGTTTATAAACTTAAATTTGAAACAATAAACTCAGTATGTATAAAAGTCACCAATGTGGAGTTGGTCAAGGTGGTGGGTACCTTAACCCCTTAACCAGAAATCTCACGTTCAAGTATTTGGAATAGAAAAAATCCTCATTGAAAGATCTAACTAGGTATACTCATTTATAATTAAGTTTCATCATTATTGCGTAAAATTTAATTAAAATATTTGTAATCCTTATTTATAACGTTATTGCATCTGTTATGACAGAAGTAAGTAAGAATTTCAATCACTTATACTTTCGAGGTCACTGTCTGTGTGACCTATGTATGCCTTGGGGTATCAGATCCCATCTTCTCTTCTATAAATGTGTGTATCATTCGTTCGGATGAGCAATCTGGTCCCCTGGTAGTTTATGGTCTCTTGTTTTGTTTTCATTTTTGTTTGGTTGGGTTTGCAGTTTTATACATGCGAAGAAAATTCCCATAAAAAAAAAACACAAGAATAAACTATACATTGATCGATATCCCCACTCATCATATATTTTATTTGTGGTGGAGGGTGATGGCTAAGTGCCAACAACATGTAATTTTTGTGTTATTGAAAAATTGAGTGTGGGTACATGATGTATCTTTTTTTATATGAGTGGACATGATATTTATGTATACAAGTTTCAAATAAAATCATAAAATACTGTAATCTTATCCACAATAGGTGGGTGTACAACATGTTTGTCACCAATTCAAATGCACTAGGTATTGACTCAATCAATACTCTGTACCATGCCTTGCTAGATGGTGGAAGGTGAAATCATGATTACACCAAACTTATGTATTTTAGGTTCAGCATTGGTAGAGGCTAGTATGCAAACGAGCAAGATTATATAATTACGTTAATTACAACATAAGGTTCTTCATTAACTAAAGACCATGAGCAATACGATGCTTTCGGAAGGCATACAAGCACACTTTTTAGAGCCTGCAATGAGCGACATCTATGCGGGCTTGCATGTATTGGGAGAACTTGTTTATGTGGAGAAAGAAACATCATGATGGGTGATGGCAAGATATTGACTGTACTGGGTTAAATTCCAAGTTGAGGCATCAGATAAGGACAATGAGTGAGCATCAAAAGGATGTCAAAACGGGTTTACTGCTTTTATTTATATCCTAATGCATTTAATGATAGTTCCAAACAATTTCCGTCGAGTATTCAACTTTCTCTATTAACTCTTCAACAATTCTATTGAATTTTCATATTTCTTTATTGAGCTTTCCACTACTCCATTATGTCTTCAAATTTGTCCACTGAGTCTTCCACCAACAAGAGCACTAACCAATCAACAATATATCATATTTGTGTTTAAATCTACTTACAGAAGAAAATAAATTTACTTTAAATGAGTGTTATAACAATTTGATGTATAGAAAATTTAAACAAAAAACATGTAATAGAAAGTTAAAAGGACAATGAGAGAGAGAGAGAGAGAGAGAAGAAGAAGAAGAAGAAGAAGAAGATCTCTAACCAGTGGTGGAGGAGCAAGGTGGTTGGAGGGAGGCCAGTGGTAGCAGTAAGTGCGTGAATGAGGGAGGATAGAAAATAGTGAAGGATAAGTGAGTAGGGGGATGTGAAGTGCGCAGGGGGTTTGTTTATTTTTTATTTTGGTCAACAAATCTACTGGAAACATTTTTAATATATTTGAATTTTCTAGTGAATTTGTCCTTCAGAAACCTTCGCATCCTTTTTTCTTTTATTTTTTTGGTAGATTTTCCAATGGACAAATTCGCTAGAAATTAAATACATCCCCTAGTTTCTTTTCTTTTTCTTCTTTTTTTTTCAGCAGCCTTATCCATCAAAAAATGGTTTCAGTTACATTTTTTTTCCCGTGGCCTTATCCATTGGAATGCATCCCCCCATTTTTTGGCAGTCATGTCCGCCAAAAATCCCTTTCCCAAGTTTTTTGGTTTTTAGCTACTTTGTCCGACAAAAAGTCCAAAACTCTTTCTTTTTTTTCCTAATATTTTCTGGCAACCATGTGCACCAAAAAGGCCATCCCCCCTCCCGCCCAATTTTTTGGTTGGTTGTTAGTGGCGTTGTCCGCTAGAAAGGTTATTCATGAGTTTTATTAAACAATATTCTGACAAATTATCTGCTGAAAAATCCACTACAAATCCGTCACAAATTTCTAAAGGATCAAGTTAGTCAAAAAAATTTCACTGCTAAATCGCATTTTTCTTATAATGTTATGTGTGAAAAAAAAAAGACGATTCCCATCTTGCAAACTAATAGAGACTAGGTTTTTTTCAAATCAAATTCCTACTAACCCTAGGCAAAAACACTTGTCTCCACCCAAGACCTCCTGAAAAAACCTCCCCATTACCAAACTGACTTCTAGCTCCTAGAGTTCCATTTTTTCCTCCTACCCTCTCCACTTTCGAGAGAGGATCCCTTGGCACTAGCAACCTCTCCACCCTTGACCTAGCCCTTAACAGTAGCTCCCTCTTCTCCCATTATTTGTCATATATAATTGATTAATATAATTATTGTATTAAAGAGTTTACATTAAATGTATATCAATATTAAACATTTGTTATACTAGTTGTGAAATTTTTTTTTTCAAAAAAACTTAGTAATTGTGTAGAAATTTCTATCCCTCAGATCATGAATTTGACTCCAATCATGGCATACCAGAATCATGAGCGAGATTGAATGCGAAGATTATCTAGAGTGATTGAGAAAGATGGTGAGTGCTTAGCTCTTTTTTCAATTTGATTAGAGAGAGACCAAGGAAACTAGAAAAGGGGAGAGAGACTTCTCTTATTCCAATAATAGTGAATGTGCGTTCTGTCTCAATAGGGTAACAGATACCTAGATATATGACTAGGAGTAGGGAGCCTCCCTCTTATGTCTGCAAAATAATGAGTTAATTAAGCCTGCCCATTATGGCAAAACCTATACCTAAGGCTCATATCATATCATATATAGAATGTCATTAAGCCCAATGACAACATTGATCACAAAATTGGGTTAAACAATATGCTCCAATATTTCAACATCTAATTAATATCTGGATTTTAAAATTAGAATGCAAGTCTAATTTATGGAAGTCACAAGTAATAATCCATCAAATTGCTCATATAATTTTAGGTGGGGTTAGGGATGTAAAAAAAAAACCCGCCCCCACCGATACTCATGGGTAATATCCGCAACGAGGCGGGTATAGAGGGAAGATTTTGCTCTCACGAGTAATGTAGATGGGAATTTTAAATATCTGCATTTTAAGTGGGGTGGGACGAGGATTACTATCCCCATACTCGCAGGTACCCGATATGAAATTATTATTTTATCTTTAAGTTATTAACTTAGTTAGGAATATTGTTGTTATTTAAATTGATTGGATTAATGTTTAAATTTAGAAGTTGGATTTATTTGTACTTATTATATGTTAGACTAATGGTTGAATTACTATTATGTGTTTATTTTTATTTTAAGTTGTTGGAATTTAAATTGTGAAATTGGATTATTGTGCTTATTTTATGGGTTTATTTTTATTTTAAGTATATTAAGTTATTAAAATTTGAATTGTGAAATTAGATTACTATTTATGCTTATTTTAAGTATTTTATAATATTAAAATTTTTATATTTAATTTAAATTTTTTGAATTTTTGATATTCTAACGAATATTCATGAATAACTTGTAAACCCGTAGGAAAGTCAAAAGCGGATACTCGTGCGGATATGAGGCGGGGTATGGGGGCGAATATTTATCCACGAGGCGGGTGACGAATGGCTATCCCCCACCTCCGCTCTGCCTCGTTGACATCCCCTGATAGGGTGATGCCCACCCAAAATAACCGCTTTTGTGTTTGTAAAAGTTTAAACTACCTTACGAATATTAACTAATATGTTTTTAATTTAAATTGAAGTAAAGATAAATGATAATCTCTATAACCAAAAGTTATTATGAGTGATTTAGTAGCTAAAAGTTTAGGTTGTATACATAAGGTTCTAGGTTTAAACCCTATTGTCACTGATATATATAAAAAAATAAAAAATAAAAAAAATCTCAATAAGAAGAAGGGTGTTTCTCAATATTTCATAATCATCGTCCTATATATGTTAGTACTTTTAATCCTTGATTTTCTTGACTATTATGATGACACCATTGGCATGCAATCAATTGGAATTAGCATGAACAAATACTCTCCGAGATTTCAGATTCTTGACGAAGAAGTCATTGTACGAAAATGTACGTGGAATACAGACCAAAAGTTCGGGGCCATGGACTCCTGGAAAATATGCTCTGGTCCTTCGACATGGGCAGGTCGCACATGGTTCTCTCCCCCGAGGCCGGTCCCCTCGTTCAAGAGTGGCGCTAGAAGATTAGCAAAGTGGTCCTATGTATGCTGATTTATTCGTGCAATCTTGTCCTCAAGCATCACGGGACCTTGTTGCAATCCCACACGACACCAATTTAGATAGAAAAGCGTAAATAATTCACTCATTTTATGTGACTTGTGTGAAAAGAATAGTGGTTCTTAAGCCATAAGTTGAATGCCTCAGACAAATCTCTCTTTCTTGTAATGTGTAGGATTATATATAGTGGGTCACAGGTTGCAGAAGGTTTGCAAATTAATGGATAAATAAATTGAGTAATTGTATAATTTAGCCCCCATAAAGAATGAGCATGTCGGTATATTACTATATTTAGTATTTACATAGGTTTATAATGTTTAAATCATGTATTAAGCTTGAATATAATTTCATAATTTTTAACAATAATAATAAAAATTTAATTTATAGCATGCGTACTATTTATATCCGTCATCAGTATCACTGTCCATTGCTAACAATCTACGTAATTACGTGTCTAAGGTTTATCCTTTATGATATAAGGAATCTTCAGTGGTGTCAGAAATTCTCTCGGAATTTAATTAAATCTTATATTTATATATATTTTATATGGTCAGGATGATGTAGTGCAAACAAAGAAACAAACCGTTACCGAATCTTTAAAATTAAGATCAGCATATTCGAACGAGATTATGAGCCAAGCACAAGATACCACCGAACGATATAGGTTGCAATGAAGATTGAAACAAGTGCGTAAATCAAATTTAAAACAAGACTGACTCCATCATATAAAATTAAAAGGATAAAAGAGCCAACAACTTGCCATGAGGTAAAATTTAAAAAATGCAATGTTAGTAGCTACCAGCACTATACGTGTTTAGAAAATAGTTAGCCGCATAGACTTCTAGTCTAAATGAGTTTTATTTTTGGCTTGAGTAATTAATAAAGACAAAGAAAAAATGTGATTATTGAAATGAGTAATTCATAAGAACGTGAGTAATCAATATCACGAGTTCTTCATAATATCAATTTAAATGATTATTACTTTAATTAGTGCTTAAAATATATTTCAACATTAAAATAATTCAAAATTACTGTTTAATATGATTAAATCTGAACAAAAAACATATTACTTAATGGTCATCTTAATTTCACTAATCTTATAAGAACTAAATTGATTATTAACCAAGTTACACAACACAGACAATGTCAAACAAAATAACACAGGTTGCACCTAAATGTGCAAACTAAAATAAGAGAAAAAGTAAACTCCTATAGTAGCCCCTATCAATTTTCACATCCTACAAATTAATCTCTAATAAAAATAAACTAACAAATCGGTCTTTAACTTTTTAAAACGTTGGATAAATTAATCCTCTCATCAAGTTTGTCTATTAAATACTATAATGTGACCCATTAAATAGTTGATATAGCAATTTGCCAAAATAATATCACTACAATAAATGATAGTAACTAGAATGATAGAATGGGAATAAAAACATATTTAAATTATTGGACACTATTTGAAATAATCAATTTCACAATTATTTAATAGATGCTTTGAAAATAAAATTTATTGACAATTTTATGAAGAATTATATTATCTTGTAAAAATATTTTAAAAAAAAAATTATTGTTATGCCTTATAAAATGATTAAATTATAATTAATATGAATTGGGGATAGACAATAATTAAAAAAATACAAATAAAAATATATTTAACTTTGAAATTACATAAGGAAAATTAAAAAAATTAAAATTAAAAATAATTATAAATGAGTGTTGATAGACAAAGTAGAGCGAGTGCCAATAGCCTTACCCTACTTTAGCTGCAGTTAAATTTTTACGGGAAACCAACTCCTTTTAGCAAATAGCAATATATAGTCATGAATACTATAACGTAGTTTCAAAATGGCTAACTTAGCTGCACTTGTCAAGTACAGTGTATTACATACTTTCATTTAACCATCAAAAGTGTGGCTACAAGCAATAGCTAAATGACAGTACATTTAGCCACACTTTAATGAATATGTCTAAATGTATTTATTACACTCTATATGCACTTAGTCATATTAAAAATATTATTAAATAAAAGTGTGTGGTATATTTTATTTAACAAAATGCATCATAACATCCTCTAGTCTCTAATTCATCATTACTAAAAGTTGAAATATATATATATATATATATATATATATATATATATATATATATATATATATATATATATATATATATATATATATATATATATATATATATTAACTCATATTCCATCTATATATATGTATCATATCATAATTTCTAAAAATTTCTATATTTAATTTGTTAGGTTTTCTAAGTACATTTAAATGTGATTGAAGGTGTGGAGCATTTGATAAGTTTTGGTGTACCATATTTAATTACTGTAAATGTATTTAGTCATATTTTAGATTTGTATTTAACCATATTTTGAAATCATATTTAATCAAATTTTGAAATTATAGTTAGGCACATTTTAAAATGTGGCTAAATACATTTAAACCATAATTAGAGTTGTATTTATTTAGTCATATTTCTTAATGCGGCTAAATGACAGTACATGATACACTAAAATTTACTCAATGCACCACATAATCTACCTTAAAAAGGAAAGGAAGATCGCCCGAAAAAAAAAATCCCATGACATAGCATAGAGTTGCCAAAATCGTTGACTTTTCTAGTTTAGGTCATCTGAAGGCATTGTCAAATCAAAGGAGTCCATGCAGACAGGAACATAGCTAGCTAATTACTTTTTAAATATTAATTCCAATTACTTTTTTTAGATGGCTTCCGCTTCCACAGTAATTAATCTTAAAAAATATTAAATAATGAAATTGAAAATTCTTTATACTGTTAACTAGTGATTGTTGTCACATTATTGAAACTATATAATTTTTATTATAATTATTCAAAAATCACACATATAATAAATATAAGTGACTAATGATGTAAAAAAACACTTTATATTATCAGTATATTATAATTATAATTAATCTTTACAGTCCGTTAATTATATACTTATTTTTATTTGTATTTATTTATTCATTGAAAAACAAAATGTCGCATGTAACCTGTTCATACTTTTCTCACAATTTTTTTCGTCACGTATAGCAGCTTGATTTTATTTTATTTTATTTGTAATGAGCTTGATTTTAATTAGCTACATTATTGTTAGTTAATTAATTTAGGAGTTTAAGTGGATAATAAACAAAAATCATTAGAGTGAGGCTATAGCAAAATGAATTCAATTGGAAAGCCACAAAAAGAGTGAAAGATTGATTATCAAAATTAAGATGAAATTATAAAGTTTATGATTTTTTAGCAGATAAACAACATCTTACATTTGCTCCATTCAATCTCAGTGGAGCTACATATATGATTGGTGATACTGATACAGACTACAAATAGTCAAAACTGCTACTTTATTTAGGGAGAGTTCTTGGAATTTGGAAACCATACAACTTAGATATACTGACAAGGATTGGCCTGGTGGAGAGAACTTAAGATCAAAATTTTAAAAATGTATTATTAAAAGGAGCCCTTAATTGAAATGACGCCTGAGAATTTGTCTGGTCTTGCTGCAAATTTGTAAAAATGCTTCGGCAGAGAGAAAGCTTTCGTATAAGCCCAAAGTTTTAAACTGAAACCGTCCTACAAGCGTTCTAAATAATGGTTCCTTGCAAAAATGTACGTTAATGGGTTCCCAACCCAATAGAGAACACGGAAAGCGCACGATAGATTCGCTGATGCGATGCGATCCATGGAATTGCGTGTGGGTCAACCCAATTAATATTGGGCTTGCAACCTTTGATGAGCATGTGCTACGGGTCGATATTGGTGTAAATCTTTTATTTTTCTGCTGCGGGGTCTAACGAATTGAGATTGGAGGGTCATGCGCATGGGGGACTATCGGATATTGTCTGCTAATTAATTATGAGATTAATTGTAATATACTCTTTATATTGTCAATTAATTATATAATATCATAATAGAATTTTTGAAATAGTGACTATGAGAGTCAAATATTTTTAACAATATATGACTAAATATATATATATAAAATTTTAAATTGACAGTGTATTAAAACTAAATTTATTAATTATATCATGTTATTCTTCTCTTCACATAATTTCAACCAAAAATAAAATAAAAATAGATATGTTAAATGATTCTTTCACATAGTTTTATTTATTTTCTAGATTACAAACTAGATCAAAGTATTGTTGCAATATTATAGTTAACACTCCCTGGAACAATTGGAAATATAACGAGAAATTTCATATTCGGTTAGGCTCTTACTTGGTATCTTGAGACGGGGTAGATTCTTGTTCGAGCATATCATGACAATAGCAGAGACATGCAAAAGGATTTTGACGCTCATGTCAGCCAGTTAAGGTAGAAGGGAAGTGAATAAGGGTTCAATCCGTACCTAATTGAATGGGAGAGTTTGTATTCAAAAAAGAGGGAGATGAATAAATGTTTGTAGAGATAATCTTCATACTTTGAGATACTTGGGAGGTTTCACCAAATGAGGAGTATTCAAGTTCAAACTAGGGATGTTCCTTTTTCGACTTTGACGAGGTTGCATAAACTTGGAAGAGCTTGATTTGGGTATTTTTTGATGTTTCCAGTGAAAGGGCCTTTAGGTCGAGGTATAGGCCCAAGGTATTTAGTCTAATCCACATTGGCACATGGAACCTTTCATCCTTCGTGTCCCACTAGCATTAAATGCACAATCATGGCCTATCTAGGGATCATTTTAATCGTTGGATCATCCTCATTCAACCCTAGCTATGCATTTGCTTCATGGCTCAGATTAACTCATTGTGAAGGGAAACCTTATCATTTGTTGGATGATTTCAAAGTCATTCTTTTCAATACATGCTTTAAGATAGAAAAGCACACTTCAATCATCTTCAATTTTCGGCACTTAAACTTTTCTTCTTATGATTTCTTTGAGGCTCACAATGAGTTTTGATGGTCATAATCTATGATTTGAGTTTCCAATTTACTCAAAGTCTTCATTTTCTCCTTTTACTTTGAGTAAATCTTCACTCTCACTTTGTTCATTATTCCTTTCATGGGTGGCTTTTAGGATAGGGCTCGAATGTTTTGTCCCACCGTAAACCCCTTCCTTTTGACTTGCTAGAACCGAGTTTTTTACCCTTTTGTTTTGACCCCGTTTGGCAGAAAAATTGCTTGCCACCCATTACAAATATTGTTTTGTTTTTTTTACCATCTTATTCCATACATTTTATTCTAGTAGTGGAACTTGTTTCATTGAACATTAATTTCGAAGTTTCATCAATTTTTTTTATTATACTATACATTACAAATATTCTCTTTTTATTGTTTAATTTAATTCATACAAATCCATCAACAAAATTTAACACATAACAAATGCTTATATTTTAACAAATATTTAACATTGCTCATATTATTTTTCATTATTTAAATATAATATTTATCCTAACATTACAATTTATATACTTTTTTTTTTGGGTCATCATTTATATACTAATTATTTGTATTTACCTTTTTTTTGCGCTGTTACTGTTTTAATTTACTTTATATATCTTACTTTTACTTATTCAACCCAAACTAATTCTATTTTTGACAGCCCATTTACATTGTAATATAATTACATACACAATTCCATATTAAATATTATTTAATAGTTCTATTTATAGTTATGAAATTCAGATTAGACTAGCCTATTTAACCGATAAATCGACCAAGTGAGGGGTCCATGCTACACAATGGATCGGCCTTGCTCAAGAAGTGGTGTGTGATTTGGTCTGACTCAACTGATTTTGCAAAAAACCAGTTACTAGACCTGATTTAGTAAAACTGGCTAAGTGATGCATATTTTGATTTTTGAAATTAACTTTTTAAAAAAAAATTAACTTTTTAGAAGCAAAATTGATGATTTTTTTAAGTCATGATGATAGAAATAATTAGGCCTTTGCTTTTAGTAAAGTGAAAGACACTTGAAACCTTTCTCACTTTATAGCATGAATCCTTGCTTCTATTTACTTCCATATTCAATGTGGGATGAACCAATAGAGAAAAATATTTTATAGCATAAGTCTTGACTTCTACTTGCTTCTATTTTTCATGTTGAACTAAAAAATAGTGGATAACAAGTCATTTATGCTATAAACTTACTTCCACTTACCCCAATATGGGTTGATGTTGGCTCTTGAGTGAGATTTTAAAAAATAAAAATAAATTTTTATTTTAGATGCATGTTTTTTATAATTTAAATGTACTAATTAGTGTATAATAATTATATGCATGTTAAATTGTTAATTACTTGTATCATTTTACTATATTTATTTGAATTTTAATATAATTCATATATTTATTTAATTATATCCAGTTCAACTAGTGACCCATTAATTGAACTAGTGACCTAATGACCCGGTGCTAGAGCCGAATTGATCATTGGGTCGAGTTTTATAACTATGATTCTATTACATATTAAAACAATTATTAACTATACTGAAGAACCCACTTTGTCCACACATCCCATTTTCCATATAATTACAAATGCGGGACTATTTTACAATTTCTAAAAAGACTGGTTGATCAGGTAGCCAGTATACAATCCTAACACATTATCAAAAGTCACACTAATCCAATGGTAGAGACAAGGGGATCCATGGAGAACCTTTACTTAGGAGGTCCAGGTTAAACGTCACCCAAAACATAAAGCATATAAATTTATATCTTTCATGCTTAACTTTAAATTTATAAATTTAAAAAATATTGATATTTTAAAAATTAAATTGCAAACAACGTAATTTGACAATGATAATTTTTAAAATTCAATCAACACTACTGAAAAAAATAATGAGTTGATCAAAAAGGACCATAACTGTCTCAAAGTTCATAGAAGTAGCAGTGTACCCAACATAATTACTCCATAAAAAGAACCTAAACAATATACGAGCTTTGTGATGGTTAAAAGAATCATTATTTCTCTCTCTGGCTCTCTACCTCAGATACAAATATTTACAATGAAATTATAATTCATCAATGACAAATAGGTTTCTGATTCTCTCTAAATCTTTTGATTTATATGCTTTCATTTTAAATCTGTTCATAACTCTTTTTGCTTTATATTGTCTTTGTCTCCCAATTTATTTGTTCTACATTTATCTTGTAACATAACAAATCAATGAAGAACCTTTAACATAAAAAATTATATTTCTCACTAATAACACTCATAACTTCAATTTATTTCACATAATTAGACATTTTTAATCTTTCACAACAAATTTTAACAATTAAAGCACCTGTATGGAAAGAAAATATATTATTTTTCATAAATTTTAAAATATTACTTCCAATCTTTTTATTTATGTGCAATATATGTAAACAAATAAATCATATTTTTAATTACTTTTAAATTTGTTATATGTAACTAATATATATATATATATATATATATATATATATATATATATATATATATATATATATATATATATATATATATGACTTATGGTTAAATAAATATTTTTTACACTCATTCAGTTCTATACCACCACCATTACACATATTCACTTTTTTTTTTTAATAATAACTTATTCGATCATAATATTTATAGTTATTTCCCTATTTTCTTTTTATACGTTCTTTTCAATCACATGTACATGTTATCTCGGGTCATATTTTATATGTGTCACAAGGTTCATTGATATTTGACTATGACCCGATATGGCTACTTCATATGACTAAAGTAATTCAAAATTTCTGTAAAACTCGTCTCCTCAACCCGTGTCAAGGTTGATTAATGGTTTAAAAAAAAAATTAAAACACCAAAAATGCCGTAAACATCGTCTCATCAATGTGGGGGGTGATTTGCAACATTAAAAGCATTTTACTTTTACTGCCTCAGTAGGTTTCCAGTGAGAGGCATTGACAAAACCTCACATCTAGAGCCAATCCGATGGTTTAGAATAGGGGGTCCGCGGTGGGCCTCTGATTGAGAGCCCTAGGTTAAATGCCACCTCCTTTCATGATTATTTGTGAACCATAGGTTAGCAAATCCTTGTTAGGCATTTGTCGTACTATTCTTATTTATGTTTGAATGCATAATGAAATATTCTAACCAAAATTTCTATTGCTCAAGACCAGTAGTTTTAATCATTAATTCTTCGATTCAAGTGTTATATTATGGCTAAGGGTAAAAAGTCTTGGACTGACAAGGGTGGAAAAAGAAATGGGCCTAAGGATAAGTTAGGATCTTTTAGAAAGGGGAACGAAATTATTTTTGAGTGCTTCCCATAATCTTCTAATGATAGGGTTTTCTATTCTAGGGTCCTAGATGTTGGTTTATCTTTTGTTTATATTATGAAACCTTTTTCATAGACTTAGCCTTTAACTTCCTTTAGTTGACTTCAAGTGTGCAAACCTTTTCCAAATCAATGTAGCCTACACTCAACTTTATCTGAATAACTAAGCTTTTATCTGTTCTTTTGAGATATTAATGGAGTCATTTAAGGGTAAAGCTTTCCGTAAGGTCTTTTTCTCTTTTAATTTATTTCATTGGACAGTCATCCTTAGAAGATACTATTTCTCCTATACCAGAACTCCCATAAACTTTTTAAAGATAGGTTTTTAAAGTGATGTTTGCTAAGTCAAATTTTCCTAACCTATGTAGATCTTGGGACATAGATTTTTGTAGTTTGTCTATTAAGGACCAATATAATTTGGTCAGTTATCTAGATGAGCATGATTCTTCCTAGGCCTTTGTACTACCCTTTTAAGATGGGAGACTGATAGAGCTAAGATTCTTAAGGACATTAGTAAGCTCTTGTAACCTAAGTTTTTATTAAGTACTTTGTCATGAATTGATCTATGGACTCATTCCTTTTTCTCTTTTGTAGGTGAAATGGCACTGAAGATCACCTTGACTGACTTGCAAATGTTTTTGGCTCAAAAGAAGAAGGTTGTCGTCGGTGGTGCTTTTACTAAGAAAGCGACATATAGCTCATTGAGTTTGTGTTGAAAATGGCTTTGACAAGTACACTAGGTCAAAATTAATAAAAAGGGAGCAGGAATGTCATCCCATGAGGATTGTAATCAAATACCAATTCCGTTGGAATGAATACTATTTGTGTGATAAATTAAAATTAAGAATTTAATCAAGATAGTAATTAAACCAAATAAAGTTCACAAAGGATAACACATGTGAGTGTTAAAGAAGAACACTTGATGAAAAATAGGTGGTAGGGTATGATTTTCTCAATTTCCCATATTATGTGTAGTTGATTATAATCTAGTCTTTAGGTCAAACCAATTGATAGTCGAATTTCTCAAAACTAATAACTACAATTCAATTCCTTAATACTTTTGATCCTCTTGAGAAATCTGAATAAATTAATTCCTTAATCTTATTCTATATTTCCTAAGGTTGAAGAACAAAAATTCTTGTGACCACACAAAACGAATACTTCTATTCCTTGAATTATACCCAATTTCATGACAATTATTATAGTCACTAATTTTATATTGTGATTTTCCAATTGACAGTATAAGACCAAGCATTAGTTAATGGGTGATCAAGCCAAAACAAGTATTAAGGGCCCGTCTGAATAACATCACTTATGACTTTTTTCAAAAAGTTAGTTTTAGTACCTTTTGAGAAGTTAAAATATCTAGCTTATCAAGAAGCACTTCTTAAAATACTCTAAACAAGCACTTCTATTAGTATGTATTTAAACTCAAAATAATTTGTTCATTAGTTACTTTTTTAGAAATTACTCTCACATATATGCTTAAATAAGCTATTTAGCTAAATGGATCCTAAGAACACTAATAATCGCTCAATTTATTAAAAAGAAACTTCGATTAATAATCAAGAGTACATAATCTATTTTATCAAACTATAGCGCTGTAACACCTAAAGGAAACTTCGAAAGTCTTAAATAACAAAAGGAAAATACCCAACATAGAGGTCATGGCAACTTACAGAATCATGTGATACCTTGGAGAATAAATCTTGATTCCTCAAGTCTTCAAATCTCTTAGGCACAAAATACTTTTAGAAATTAAGATTATCCTCTGGACTATGCTCTCTATGTCTAGATATCTCCACGAAAGAAAATTACAGCATATTTATAAAAAATTATTTTGATGCTAGTGCTATAACACTGGAAACTAAATAGAATCTTTCATTTTCTCTTTCTAGTTTTTCCTCTTATCTTCTCTTCAAATCTTGACATTCTTTTCAAATCTTCTTCAACTTCTTTTTTCAAATCTTCTTTTCAAATTTTCTTCGGATGTTTCCCTTTATTTTCTCTTTATATCCTAATTCACTAGTGCTATATTTATCCTATATCAAAATAAATCAAGTGAGAATACCTATCAATTAAGTAAACATAAATTATATTCCCTATTGATAGTAGTCAGAAATACAATTTATTGGAATTAATTAAATTAAATGGCTCTTGAGAACAAAACTTGAATAATAAAAACACAAATATGAGATAAAAATTATTATTTTTATCACAAGTCATTACTTTGTCAAGCACTCCTATTTGTAGGAAAGCATGGAGCAACATGATGTCTTATTAGTGGCTACGTCTTTGAAGAAGCCTCGGGTAGAGGCAACCTCAAGGGCGCCTAATTAGCCTAACCTTGCCCTTGTCGAACCTTTCTAGGCTCAACTAGTCATGAAGGGGTTTATCAGCTTGGTAGGTCATTATTTTCTATCGAACTAAGAGTACACCAGCCTTTGATCTTGGGAATCTCCTCTAACTAATACTCATGCTATTACTATCTCACTTACTTATATATACAAATAGAGCCGCTGTCCTATCTCTGGCTTGCACAAAATCAAAAGGGGGGAATGGCATCCCTTAAATTATCAAAATGCTTGTTTACACTTTGGAGTCCAATCGAAATCGGTTGTTGTCTTAAACAACACAAATGAAAGTAAGGCTTTCCATGTTAAGGCTGCTAAGAATCTAGAAAGTGAAGTAATCTGTCCTGCAAATTATTGTACTTCTTTGATGGAAGTCGTACTCTTCACTTCCAATAGAGCCCTACACTTATTTGGATTGGTTTCAATGCTTCTATGAGTGAGCATGAAACTAGAAATGTCCTAATGTCAACATCAAATGCGCACTTTTGTGGATTTAATCTCATCTTGTGTCTTCCAAGGCAATCAAACATCGTCTTTAAGTCGAAATTAGTTGCTCCTTTGCAATAGTCTTCACCAACATGTCATCTATACATACTTCCATCAACTTCCCTATGTGTTAGACAAAGATCTTGTTCATAAGCCTTTGATATGTGGCCCCTCTATTCTTTAGCTTGAATGTCATATCGTTATAACAATATTTAGCTAAAGGCGTAATAACGGCTATCCTTTCTTCATCCTAGAGGTGCATGGGGATCTGATTATACCCCGAATATTCTATGAAGGAGAGAAATCGGAACCTAGACACCACATCCACTAGGCCATGGATACTTGGCAAGGGGTAGGAGTCCTCTGGGTAGGCCTTATTTAGGATAGTATAATCAAAGCATATACACCACTTTCAATTGAACTTTGGCGCCATTTCTATATTCAATAGCCACATCGAGTACATGATTTCATAGATAAAGCTTCTTTCAAGCAAATTTTTGACCAATTCTTGAATAGGTTAAGCCCTTTCAGGGCATATCTTTCTTTTCCATTGTGCCACAAGTCATGCTTTAGGGTAGATTGAAAGTTGATGACACATGAAATTTGGATCTATCCCAAGCATATCCATAGCGATCCATGCAAATAAATCATTGTTCTATTTTCTCAAGGTAATAAGTTTTTCCTTAAGAGAGGTTAGAAGGGTCCTATTAATCTTGGTAGTTTGCTAGGGAATCCTTCTTACTTGTACCTCTTCAAGCTCCCCTTCAGGCTCAAGTCGCTTTCCTTTTCTTCGATCCATGACATCTAGATCCACCATCATAAATTTGATGACCTCGAATGTCGTTGGTTTATCTTTTCCTC
This sequence comes from Pterocarpus macrocarpus, assembly GCA_031439585.1. Classification (NCBI taxonomy): domain Eukaryota; kingdom Viridiplantae; phylum Streptophyta; class Magnoliopsida; order Fabales; family Fabaceae; genus Pterocarpus; species Pterocarpus macrocarpus. The sequence goes on along the minus strand of CM062517.1, from coordinate 19,218,778 downwards.
GTTCTTGCTCCTAACAATTTCAAGGCTAGCATTGTAATAACACTGAGTGCTACCTGATTTATCTTAACCATGATGATACTTTCATCATCACTTGGAAACGTCACTGTTAAGAGAGTTGTAGACACAATAACTTTGATCTTATTTAGAGTCGGTCTACCTAGAATGACATTGTATGCTAACGAACACTTTACCACCAAAAAATTAACCTTAACTATTCTTTTGAGCAACCTTAACTATCCTTGTGAGCAGTCTAGATTCAAGGATAAGGTGCATGATAAGCTAACCATCCAAGTGCACCTTTTCCCTTGAAAATCTAATGAGCTTGTCTTTGTAGGAAGTCAAGTTGGAGTTCGTGAATCCTAATTTGTTGAAAGCATTCCAGAAGATGATGTCCGCGAAGCTACCTTGATAAATAAGAACTCTTTACACTATGGCATTTACCATCACTGTTGATATAATCATGGGATTATCATGCCCTAAGACAATAGCTTATACATCGGAACTCATGGATTTTGGGTAGGGCAAACTTGGGTGTGATTTTGTGTGGAAGCTCTAGAGAATAGGTTAAAAAACTCCTACAAATGCTTCTTTTGAGCAGATTCTGTTATCGTCCCTCTAGTGAAACCTCCCGATATTACATTCACCCCATCCTCCTAATGGTCCTCTTTCTTTGCTGGTCTCTTTCTTGTAACCTCTTAATTCTTGGATGTCTTCTATCATCTTCACCTCTCTATGGAGGCCTTTCTTTTCCTCAGGCTTGAGCTTCTTCGATGAGGAGTTCTTCTCTTAGGACTCCTTTGCGAAGCCACGTTTCGTACCAAATATCCTTACCGTATTAGTTGTTTAATAGCATGTTTCAAGTCGATGCAAGTTCAAATCCACCATATCTGCCTACACACACACACACACACACACACACACACAAAATGTTATTGAAAGAAGTCAACATACTTTTCTATTGTTCACTTCACTTATTACTTTACTTACAGTATAAATTAATCTTTTATCATTTCAGATTAATATATTTTTTGATATATAAATCAATTTATTTGAAACTTGATTAATATATTTTTTGATGCCTAAATGTAATTATGTGAAACTTCTTATTATGCTTATGTATTATCGTTGTCCCTATTACCTTAATTTTCTAGATCCATCACTACATTGATGCGCAGAATGATCCATGGACTTGCAATGTCGATGATGGTTCGAGCGGTGAGAATTAGAAGTAGGAGGTGACAGATGGTCTAGCCATCATTATGTCCTCACTGTATTTACCTTGGCCTTGGCATCCTCAGCTTGAGTTTGTTAGAGGGCTGTAATTCTCTCAAACTGCTCAATTAAGAGCCACTTGATCTCATGAAATGCTGGATTTTCTTTGCCTTGCTTAACTGCTATTGTGGGAACAGGAGAACGAGACTCTAGGGCATACCTCTCGATTATGAACCTCAGCTTTGGAACCAGGGCAGTTGCGACAGGAGCAAGAGGACCCCCTCCAACTTGAGATCCTGACTCCAAAGCAGTTCTTCCATCTCCCTCTCCTTGTTCTTCCACAATAGGCAAATTTTAAGTTGGTTTTTTTCTATGATGTGCCATTCCCAAGGATATATAAATAAGAAACTAAGGAGATAGAAAAACTCATTTCCTTCAAATGACATGAATGTTTGCAAGTAATCTAAATGGTTAGAATTACCTGAGAACTTGATTGATATCCTCAGGTTAGTGCTGATACTCCAAGCTTATGATGGGGTGGTACTCACAAGGACTTCGACACCTAAATCAACATGGGTTCAAGAGGTACTAGTAGTAAGTTAGAATGGAACTTACCTAAACTCCTAACTCAATATGAGTTATATAGGTATAATTTAAAATGGTGATAAGGGTGGATTCTACCTTCATGGAATGCAATTCCATGCTAGGCATTGGTGCCACTGTCTTTTGAGTTTGCGAGGCAAATGCTCACATAGATAAGTTCGAATCTAACCAAACTCACTTTTTACAAGTAACCAATTTAGTTTGCTAAGAAAGGCCTTGACTTTGGGGCCTATTGTTTGATCCTTTGAGCCCATTTTGTATCAAACTTCTAGGTCCTTACATGTTGGGCTCAACTAAATAAACTTAAAAAATAATATAATCTATCTACATATAACTTCACTTTAACAAGTCATCAATGATACTTGATAATAATATTATAACATTGTACTATTATCATTTATAAATAAAATTCTACATTATCATAGATTATTTTAGTTAATCATTATTATTATAACATTATACTATTATTATTTATGAATAAAATTCTACATTATCATAGATTATATTAGCTAATCATTAAAGTTTAAATGTACCAAATATAAAAAAGAAAAAAACGTTTGTATGTATCAAGATAAAATTAATGATATATGGCTTCATGTGTATATATAATTTGAAAAGGATTTATTGAAATTTTATGTTAGAAGTTGCTAGAATATATAATTGACTAAAAATATAATAATCAAATGGTGGAAAAGATTAAGATATATTATTTCAAAAACCTTAGTAATTAAAGGTGAGAAAATTATATAGATTTTGTATGTAAAAAAACACTAAAATAAAATTTAAAAATTTAAATTATTGAAAATAGAAAATATTGTATTATTTTATATTCAATATTAAATGTATAATTTTTATATAAAAATAAAAATATATTAATCAAATGATAAAAATGATTAAAATATAATACTTTTAAAACATAGTAATGGAAGTTGAAATATTATATAGGTTGATGTAAAAATTCAATAATACAACATTAAAAAAAATTTAAATTACTCTTTCACATCAAAATAAAAAACTACTCTTGAGAATAGAAAATTCTATTATATGCGCAATTTTTTATGTAAATAAAATACATAAAATTCTTCATTAAGATGCTTTATTTTAGTTAATTATTAAAGTTTGAATATTTTGAGATAAAATGACTTATATTAGACTAATGTGTATATATAATTTTAAATGAGTTTTGCTTTAATGTTAAGAGAATAGTTATCAAAATATAAAATTTGAGTAAAAAATTATTAAACAAAAGTAAAAAAAAATTATATATAATTTCATGTCACAAAAACACTAATACAATATGATAATAAAATTAAATTACTTTTGAGAATAGATAATATTATATTGTTGTTGTTGTTATTATTATTATTATTATTATTATTATTATTATTATTATTATTATATCAACTATTAAATGTGGGTTTGGGAAACTTATCAAAATAGTTTTTTTTTAACAAAAAATTGTTGTTAAAAAATCTATTATATTTGGATAAAAATAAAAATGAATTATAAACAAAAGACTATAATCATAAGCAGAAACTTTTGATTATAAGTAGAAGTAAATTATTTTATAATTGTGATATTTTTATGAAATTAATTCTAATTTTTAAATATTATATAATATAAATAAATTATTTTATACAATTTTTTTTACAATGAGTGCAAATAAATTATATACATTCATATAATTTGTGCATGCATGCTTTTAAAATTGTCATATTTTTACCAAATTAACTCTAATTATCAAATATTATATGATATAAATAAATTATTTCATACTTTTTTATGTCAGTGAGTGCAAATAAATTATATACAATCATGTAATTTGTGCAAGTAGTTATTTTTCATGTGTCAATATCAATCTATTTATTTGATCATTGATCTCTCTTGATTGAATACAGTAATCTTACAATATATACTTAAAATAAACTACTAAAATACTCTGTTAAATTATTATTATGTACTTAGAAGAATAGATAATATTAGTTAAAATATTTAAATGAAGCATTAATGCAAAAGTACATAATTTGTTTTGAAAATAAAATAATTATTAATAAAAATAAGTTATGCAATGACAATAAATAAAAGTCAAAATAAATTATTAAATTATATGAAATTATATCTTTTCAAAACTTGTATTTTGTAATGAACAATTATATACAGTGGAGGATGAGAAATATAATAATTGTACTAATAATATTTTCTATAATAAATTATTTAATGAATTCTCTTAATATAATTATTTTTTTTATTTTATAGTATAGAATAATATATGAATAACTCTTAATATATTATGTCATATATAATTTGTAACCACTATGGTAATTTTTTTAACCTTTGCTTGGACCTATAGAAAAAAGGGAGAAAGAAATTGGGAAGAAAAAAAATGGAGGAATTTTTAGATTTTACTTTGCTCGAATAGAAGGAGAAAACATAAGAGAAAGAAAAAGTTGATAGTGGAATCCACAAAATTTTTTTTCTCCCCTCACTAGCCGAGAAAATTGAAGTTGAGAGTTAATTTTGTATAAGATGACCATTCCATCCTTATGACTTCAGTATTACTGTACATTACAATGAAGAAAAAAACTCTTCACTTTACGTTGACACTATGCTGCTTTATCTGTGAAAGTACCTAGTATTAATTTTGTTTATTATATTTTTAATGTGAAAGATATTTGGAATTGTCCAACTTGAAAAACATATTTTTGTAACTAAATATATTGTTTTAAGTTGTGTTGTCAAATTTTTTTTATATTTTTTATATATTTAATTATTTTTATTCAAATTAATATATTTAATTTATAAAAAAATAATTTCTATTCATAGATAATATAAAATAATTTTATACTATTATTAGTTACCAAAAATTTTAAAAAATAAAAAATTATGATAAATAGTTATTATAATAAATAATTATTTATCATAATTTGATATTTTCTAAATTTTTATTAATTAATAATATAAAATTATTTTATATTATCAATAAATAAAAATTTAATCTATTTATAAATAAATTAAAAATATAAAATATAAAAAATATTTATATTATATTATACTAAAGGTAAAATAGTTATTTAATATAATTATATATTTTTTTCTTATTTTTCATTTTATTTAAACAAGAGAAATTTTTTTTATTTTCTTTTTATTTAAACAATAAAAGAAAGAATAAATTTTTTTTATTTTTTTATTATTTTCTTTCATTTTGTTTTTTTTCTTTTCATTTTTTCTTTTAAACCGAGCACAGCGTTAAAGTATTATAATTAAAAATAAATGTAAAAAATATGATTAAACTCGTGCAGCGCGTCTGGTAATTAATATATCTTCCGTAACAATAATAAATAAAAATGTAATGTCGTAAAGCGAAGAACGACAGTGTCCACTGCAATACGGTGCTGTCGAAAATAGACAAGTTGCCAATTTGGTTGTCTCACTCTCTCTCTCTCTCTCTGAAAGGTGTAGGGTCCCACTCCAGTGACTCAAAAAACCAAAGCCCACAATTCGCAATTGCCCTCAACCTTCTCACACATTGGGAAAATCCAAATCCCAATTCAACCCCGAAAACCCTGATTCCCTTCCTCTTTCCATTCCAGGATCTTCTTCTACCTTCCATAATGGTCTCTGCTTCACCTTCTCCTCCGATTTTCTCTTTTCTGTTTCCCTTTTTCAGCTCAATTTTCAACTGCACGTTTTCCAATCTTTTGTGTTTTTTTCCTTAAATTTTCAGCTCGACTTTTTTTTTGGGTCTTCAATTGTTCTCAATCTCATGTATCATTTTATTCCTTTATGTATGTGTGAAAATAGTTGATTGTTGTTTTAATTTTGAACCTCCTTTGAATCGGTTTGGATGAAGTGTTTGTCCTTGTTGATGATGAAACTCATATTGAGATGTGTTATATTAAATTATTTGTTTTTTAATTTAATTTTTTTATGCTCTGTGTTATGGCCCATATAATATGTACTGATTATTACTTCATTCTGGTTTTTACTACAGCACAAATTAGGGAGAGGTCACCGTGACAAACTGCAGCAGTTCATGACAATAACTGGAGCTAGGTAATCCCATAGGTTCCTATGAATTGTTATCTATATGTGAAACTTCTAGATTTTACTGTTAATATATGTTTGTTGTTATTATATTATAATAGACATTAGATACCCTTTTTGTATTTCTGTTTATTTATTTATTGTTGTGGGAAGGCGAGGAAAGGAAGGACCTTTGTGTTAAATCTTGGATTCAAGGCCTTTGAAAAATTTTTTTTTTTTGCTAAATTTTTTGATTTGGAAAATTTTGAAGTTCCATGAATTGATTACTTTGTCTGATATTGATAGGGGAGTCTGTGATCATTTGGGGTGGTATATTTTCTATATTGATAATGTTTTGCATCAGATGTATATAGATAATTCATTTTAGTCACTGTATCAGTTTATTTGTTGCTTCGGCTGAATTTATTCAAACTTATTTTGTTGGGTTATTTTTGGGATTTATAAGAATGCACATCACCTGCATGTTTGACTTGTATTATCAATTTGAAAATCTAATTATGTTCTTTCAGTGAGAAAATAGCGCTGCAGGCCCTGAAGGCAAGTGATTGGCATCTTGAAGGAGCATTTGATTATTTTTACAGCCAGCCTCAGCTTAAAACATATACGGATTCTAGACACTTGGAGGAGCTATACAATAGATATAAAGGTTAGCAATGAAGGTGAAAAAATTAGAGGCAGTGATAGCTTCTAGAATAATAGAAGTAGTAACTCATAACCTCCAATAAGCACGACATTAATATGTATTGTATAGCTGACTGCTGACGTCCCTGGAATAGATTTTCTATCCCTTGAGATGGCATCCTTTTGGAAAACAAGTAAATTTTGCTAGATAGTTTATTTATTGCTAATTTGAGAGACCATAGGTGCTTTTCATCCCCATCTCAAATTAAATATCAGCTTGTCAACTAAACTTTGAAGCATTCTAAGATAATCATGGGATCAGAACTGATTCCCTAATGTGATTGGGTGAAATTATTATGAAGGAAACTTTAGATGGTGCTCTATGTTATTGTGGCCTTCTTTTGATTAAAGGCTTTCTTTCCGGACATAATGGCTTTCACTTACTACAACTCTTGATATTCTGAATCTGTAGCTATAGTAGTAAAAATGGATTGTATTCTCTCACTGCAGTTGTACTTCTGGGAAAATTGTAACTTAATGGCCTTTAATTGAGAATAAGGGATGTGGCAGATATGGTGGATTTGAAATTCATTAACTTTTTGCATGTGAAATTGTGAACTTACATTAAAGATGTTAGTTAAGAGACTTCTGTTTTTCTCTGAGGTGCTTATATGAACTTCAAATCTGGGTCGTTACTGCTTGTTTACTTTAAGTTATTCTTTACCCATTGATATGTGACTATCATTTATTAAAACATTGTACACAATGCCTGTTTGCTAATCATTTATTTCACTAATTTCCTTACAGATCCATATGTTGATATGATTTTGGCAGATGGTATCACTCTTCTTTGCAGTGATATCCAGGTTGCTGTTTCTGAATGCAAATTAATTATATTCATGATTTGTTGATGATGTCTTTATATTTGTTCACTTGTAAGTGATTATGGAAGCTGTTACAAGGATATGAACAGTACTTGCAAACATTATACCTAGAGAATTTTATTGGAATTGGAGCAGAATTGAATTAAAATGTTTTAGGGTTTTCAGAATTAGATTATTTTAAGGCATCTGGTCCACAGGGATCTGATTCGGAGTTCATGGGAATAAATGGGAGATAAGGAAAGAGCAAGAAGAAAACTTAGGCTTCAACTTCACACCTTAGGTTCTTTGGCATAATACCTAAGAGATGCATCAGATGCCTTGACAACAAAATTTTTTGGTCTTTGAAATAAATTCTTTATTTATTCTTGGATAATTGCTTACATTACTTCAAACTTTGGAATGGAGTTGTACAAAATTTAAGACCCAAATTAAATGCTAACAAGATGGAAGGAAAAATATAGGGATATATTGAGATGGAACTGAGGGAGGATAAAGTGCAATTTGTGAAAGGGATCTGCAAGTGCCAAGAAGCAGCATTTTGGCTTCCTTTTGTTTTCTTGTTTTGGCCCTTTGTTTTTTTTTTTTGGCTTGGGAATGTTCACTGGCCAAAACACAACACTAGAAATCAGATCTTAGCCCCAAAACAAAACTCAGCTGAATAAAAACACAGTAGCCCCAAAGCATAACTGAATTTAAACATTGTGTAAATGATAATGCATAAAACATATATGAATGTGAGAGAAACCATATATAAGAACTTACAATCTATAAGTACATAAATAAAGTCAAAATATGAAAAAATAATTAAAACTCAACTAAAACTTCATAAAACATTTGAATATAGAGGTACCAGTTAAATTTGATTTATTTGGAACTTTTTAAGTAATATTCTCGGATGCACCCAACACTCATCAAAGATACCAAACAAAGCATGCTATAAAAAGTCAGCCAAAATAATACCAGAGCTTTTTTTAAACAGCGATCACCAAACTATAAAATGTCATTCCTACGCATTAATTCAGCAAATTTACTTATCAAACAGTGATCACCAAACAATGCCAGAGATCTTGAGTTTTGATTCACTTAGACGGTTAAGATCATTTTTGTTCAAAGTGTAATTGATGCTTGATTCTTCTTTTCCTGTGCAGGTGGATCCTCAAGATATTGTAATGGTACGAATATGTATTTCAAAGCAACATTGTTTCATTTCTAGATCATGAATAATTGCTTGTCTTATTTATTGTTTTCTCCTACATATATTCCTATGCATTAATTCAAAAAACCTATTTTTTAAACAGTGATCATCAAAGTTACAAATACTTTATAACTGAAAATTCAGTAGATATTGTGGAAACTATAAAAGAGATACAGGAGGTGAGAACTTTATTCGGACGTAAGTAATTATGGCTTTTCGTAATGATACAGAAGAAAAATGGTGGCTTCTTTGCTGGAGAGTTAGATGTATGTGAATAATAAGTTACAGATGGCATACTGAAATGTGGACGTTGGTTTTTCACTACCAGTTGTGTTTCTCAGTTTAAAAGATGCAAATTTATGTGAGCTTGATAGGACATTAAACATAGCAAGATAAGACCCCTCTTTTTTTTTTTTTTTTGAGAAAGCAAGTAAAAAAGAATCATGCTTTATTCATCTTCCAAGTGGGTAATGATTATCAGTTCTGATATGATGAAATATGTAATACTTGTAAATAAAAATGTTCATATTTCTAATTTTAAATGAAGAGTTGCTGTAACATGAAATTGCAAATGTCCAGTATTCCTACTCATGCTGTGCTTGCTTAATGAGAATGCATGTGGATGACGTAGGTATGCTTTAGGTAACAGGGCATGTTGACATTTTTGCAGTTAGTTCTTTCATGGCACATGAAGGCTGGCACCATGTGTGAATTTTCCAAGAAGGAGTTTATTGAGGGTTTACAATCCCTGGGGTATGTATTTTTTAGTATTTAAAGAAGGAAGATGATTCTGTAATGACTAAACCCCAGTTGAACGCGGCATGAAATTATTGTAGGATTGATTCACTGGAGAAGTTCCGTGAAAAGATACCATATATGCGCTCTGAGCTGAAAGATGAACGTACGGAAATTGGCATCGAGTTCATAGCTCCATATTAATCTTTTGATTTATATTTCATTTCTTACTATAGATTGTCTCCAGCAATTATTGAAGAAGCTCCCTGAAATGATATTCTCATTTTTTGATTGTTCAGAGAAGTTCCGTGAGATATATAATTTCGCTTTTGGCTGGGCAAAAGAGAAGGTATGTCTTGATGTCTTGTTGGCCCATTCCTTCCCTGTTGTGTAGCTTAACTAATTTGGATGGTAGTAACTGATAACCTATGACCATATCCCATTTTAATTAATGCATTTGGTCCTTGTTCAATCTACTAGTTCATGCCTAAGATACAATTGCACATAACTTGATGGAACACAGTAGCTCTTAGGAAACTAATGGTCAAATCATAACTAATTTGTCTCACTAAATTAGTAAATTCAGTTATTCTTAAATATTGATTGGAAATGTTTCTTTAGTTTGGATTCATGGACTAGATTCTCAACAATGCAGTGTTGGATTATATTGAAAGCGATAAACTGAGGGCTTCTGATATTCTTTCTCCTGTCTTCTATCATACTCATCAAGTGTTCCCAGTTCTTGTTTCTGCTTCTGAGTTTCAGCATTCTGTGTGCTATTTCATTGCTAGTCTGCTAGTCAACCCATGCCTTTTTTCCCCTGTAGATTTTCTGCTTATGCTCACTAAATTCATGTTTTCCTTTAATAACCTGAGCACTGTTCACTTTCAATGTCCTGTGGTTATAATTTTTTATTACGATCCAAATTATATGCAGAACATTCATTACTAGTGATCATGACCTATCAAATTCTTCTTGTGGGTATGTGGCGTATTATGGATACCCTAAGAATTGCTTCATGTCCTTCTCATGTTCAAAACTTCAAATAATGAAGTATATGTTATTATTATGGATACCCTCAAGTATTTTTCCTTGGATACCCTCATTTTTGTAAGAATATTAACACCTTTAGGAATTTGTGCTTAATATTTAGCCAAGTACTCACTAACTTGAAATATATATCTTCCGTATATGTTTATTTTAAAAGAAGCAGGACATGTGCCTTAATATCAACCACTAACTACTAGATAGAGAGTACTGGTACCCTTATGAAAAATGAGCGTACTAGAGAAGTTTCTTATTATTATCTTATGATTAATGGCTCTCCATTTTATTCTTTCATTGACCATATCTAGTGTGTCAGACTCGGATATTCATGGACTCTCAAGCCTTGGATACCTGAATTTTTAGATACTTTCAAGAGTATATCTTGTCATGAAAAGACTATCATCTACTACAGGAGTATCATCTATTATATGCCTGATTTAAAAATTATCTGTGAGGATGACGTTTGCATTTCATTGACTGTTATATAGTAGGGTATAACTATCAACTTTTATTTCCCTCTATTTTTATGAGACTAAAGGGTGTTAACGAATTTTGGTTCTTGATTTGGGTGATGCTAATATTTGTTGCATAGTGTTACGAGTCATTATATTATAAAGGTTTAAATATGTTTTTGGTCTCTATAAATATGGGTCATTTTGATTTTGGTCCCTCTAAAATTTTTTCTTTGGTTTTGGTCCCTCTTTTTGCCATTGCTACATATTTTGTCTTTGTCGTTTAGATCTAGTGTTTAAGTGGTGATATTTATAAGGAACAAAATAAGATGAAGAAAATATTTATAATGACAAAAATCAAAATTTCTAATATTTGTAATGATTAAACATATTTTAAAGTACTTATAAAGACTAAAATTTAGCACGACAGGGACAAAAAACAAAAAATGGGAAAAAAAGGGGACCAAAACCGAAGCAAACATTTTATAGGGACCAAAATCAAAATGATCTATATTTATAGGGACTAAAAACATATTTAAGCATATTATAAATTTGGGTGCTGTAGCCTATAAGGGTCAGAGTTCCCACAGTGCAAAGGAAGGAACAACGTAGGATGCGTGTGTTTTGCATCCAGAGAACATTTAGATGCTCTAATTTGTCTTGGCATCCATAAGATCTATGTCAGACATGAATATCTTGGGTTGGGTATAAATTACTTTCGAATTTTAGTTCTGTTTTATTATTTGAGTTTTGAGCATGTAATTCATTATGCAAAAGTAATATCATTGCTTTATGTATTTTTATGTTATATGTAATTTCAAGTTACCTTTTGCAGGGTCAAAAATCATTGGCATTGGATACAGCTATTGGAATGTGGCAATTATTATTTGCTGAAAAGCAGTGGCCACTGGTTGATCACTGGTGCCAGTTCTTGCAGGTAATATACTAATTATTATTATTATTATCCCTATGCAACTTTTGGCTTTCACTTTGTGTGAAGCTGTCAGGGGCCCATTAGTCAACAAGGTATATGTTAGGAGGTTTAGAGAGGGCCAAGAGGAAGTGGGCCAAGGAACCCAGCAGGGGGTGGCTAATAGAAGCAGTTACAGAAGAGGAAAAGAGGCGGGAGAGTTAGTTAGTAGGAAACCAGAATAAATAGGTAGTTAGTTAGTGGGAAAGGAGAGCTTGTGGCACAAGTCAGTAGGAGAGTTTGAGTCCCACTCTCGAATGAGGGATTCCCCCTTGTACCTTGTGAGAGTCTTGAGCCCCATTGGCCAAGACTAGTGAATAATACAGCATTCTTGATTTTTCTTGCAATTTTTCTGATCCAGTTCTAGCAACTGGTATCAGAGCCGGTTGTGATCCTAGGGCATCAATTTGAATGGTGAGGTCGAAGATGGAGGTTAGGATTGAAGCAGTGGAGAGAGCGCTGTATTCGCTATAGGAATCGGTGCAGAAGGATCGCTGCGAGTTTAGAGAATGGATGGCAAAAGCCAGGGCGGAACGGGAAGAAGCTAAGGTGGAGCGCGAGAGACTCGCCGACCAAATTGCCAAACTGCTGCGGCGAGAAACCGAACGATGAGGGCGGGGGAGAGAACCAAGGGTTGCGCGCGATGGAAGTTCAGCGGCATCTTGACATCGGAGGGGGCGCGATAGCCCGGGGCACGACGATGGCGCCGACAACGACGGCGGCGAACGCCGGCGGTGGCGTCAGAAGAGCGTCTGGAAGAAGTTGGACCTCGCACCATTCTGTGGAGACGAGCTGTTCGCGTGGTTGTAGAAGGCCGAGCGGTTCTTCGCGATGCGAGATATGGAGGAAGAGGTGTGGGTGTCTGCAGCAATGATGGCGATGGAAGGCGAAGCCTTGTCGTGGTACCATTGGTGGCAAGGGGAGGACGAAGCGAGTGATGATTGGAACACTTTCAAAGAGGCAATGATGAGGAGGTTCGAACCTGCCATGGCCTACGACCCCTACAGTGCGCTCTTCACTCTGAAGCAAGAGGGATCTGTGCGTGAGTACAGGAAGCGCTTCGAATCTTGCGCAGGTCAGTTGAGGGTACATGAGAGGAGGTACTGCAAGACCATCTTCCTCAATGGGTTGAAAGAAGAGGTAAGGTCGGAACTCACCTTGCACCCTGTTAATACTTTATCTCAGATGATGGACATGACTGAATTAATTGATAGTAGAAATAAGGTTCTCTTTTAGGGGAATTCAGGTGAAAGGAGTGTGAGGGGTTCGGGGTTTTTCCCTAATGTTCGAGGGGCGAGTGGTAATAGCAGTGAGAAGAGTAGCTTGGCCAGTACCAATGGCGGCCCAACAACTTCTGGTACTAGCAAGCATACAGTGAGTAAACCGGGGACAGGGACACGATTCGGGTCAAAGGGCCGGGGCTTTAGGTCACTGTCTGATGAGGAGTATAGGGAAAAAAGGGCGGAAGGACTGTGTTTCACATGTGACGAGAAATTTTCACCTGAACACATTTGCAAGAACAAACACTATCGCTATATGGTGATTGAGGAGGATGAGAATGGAGAGGAAGACGAGGTGGCAAGAGTTTCAGGTCTAGAAGGAGAGCTGGACGGTAGCTTCATGAAGCTGAATGTGATCACATTTGCCGGGTTGTCCACTTCGAAATCCTTGAGGTTGTGGGGCCTAGTTCGGGACTCTAGAGTGCGAGTACTCATAGACATTGGGGCTTCACACAGTTTCATTTCTCAAGCCTTTGTTGAGAAACTAAGGCTACCGGTTAAGGACACCACTGCATTCTGGGTTAAGGTGGGCATTGGGCATCAGTTCAAGAGTCAAGGTACTTGTGAAGGAGTGGAGGTGCGCCTCCCTGATTTGGTGGTGAGGCAGAAACTGTTTTTATTCCCTATTGATGGGGCTGAGATAGTCCTGGGATTGGATTGGCTGGAAACACTTGGGGAGGTGTGGGCTAATTTCAAAGAGGCCACATTGAAGGTGGAGTGGCAAGGAAAAAGAGTGGTGCTAAAAGGGGACCCGGAACTATGCCGAGGTGGTTCTTCTTTCAAATCCATTCGCAAGATCATTTAGGAAGAAGGGCAAGGCTTGATGGTTCAATTCTGCAACTTGGATGCAAAGGAGCAGAATCCAGTGGTAGCACCATCTGAAGTACAGCAGGTACTACAGGAGTTTCATGACATATTTCAGGCCCCGGGTTGCCCCCTTCCCGGCGGCATGACCTTGGCATCACTCTCAAGGAGGGAGCTCCTATTCCCAATTTAAGACCTTACCGGTACCCGCATTACCAAAAGGCATAGATTGAGAGTTTGGTGGCAGATATGCTCAAGTCTGGAATTATCCGACCAAGTATCAGCCCCTTTGCTAGCCCCATAATCTTGGCCAAAAAGAAGGATGGTAGTTGGAGGTTTTGTGTGGACTACCGTGCGCTCAACAAAATAACCATCCCCGACAAGTTCCCAATCCCGGTCATCGATGAGCTGTTGGATGAGTTAGCTGGTGCCACCATTTTCACCAAATTGGACCTCAAGGCTGGTTACCACCAGATCCGCATGAAACCGGATGACATCGAAAAAACGGCTTTCCGAACGCATGAAGGGCATTATGAGTTCCTGGTCATGCCCTTCGGCCTCACGAATGCCCCGTCTACCTTTCAGTCCCTAATGAATGAAGTGCTGAAACCAGTTTTGCGGAAGTTCGCTCTAGTTTTTTTTTTATGACATCCTGGTTTATAGCCAAAGTATCACAGCCCATGTTGAGCATCTACGAGAGGTTTTTGGCTTGCTGCGTTCTAATGCTTTGGTAGTTAATCACAAGAAGTGTGATTTTGGGGTGTCAAAAGTGGAATATTTGGGTCACATCATTTCAGCAGAAGGGGTGGCAGCTGACCCCAAGAAAATAGCTTCGGTGCTGCAATGGCCGGTTCCTAAAGATTTGAAGGCATTGCGAGGATTTCTGGGGTCGACGGGCTATTACAGAGGTTTGTGCAGGGTTATGGGATCACTGCTAAGCCGCTCATTGATCTAACTAAGAAAGATGCATTCCAATGGAGCCCCCAAGCTCAGGCAGCCTTCGAGAAACTTAGAATAGCCTTAACATCTGCCCCTGTTTTGGCCATTTCGGATTTCTCAAAGGTCTTTGTCCTCGAGACTGATGCTTCTAGTAAGGGCATTGGTGCTGTTTTATCCCAGCAACAGCGACCCATTGCCTTTCTAAGCAAAGCTTTGTCTCCACGGGCACAAGCTAAATCAGTCTACGAGCGGGAGTTAATGGCCATTGCACTGGTAGCCCAGAAATGGCGCCATTACTTATTAGGTCGTCACTTCATTATTCGTACCGATCAGTGGAGTCTGAAGTTCCTTACTGAGCAGCGTGTTTTGGGGGAGGATCAGTTCAAATGGATGACCAAACTTATGGGCTTAGATTTTGAGATACAATACAAACCAGGACTCGAGAATAAATGGGCTGATGCGCTATTAAGGCAGATGATGTTCACTGCTATCTCTATAGCACGGTCTAGATTGTGGGCTGATTTGGAAGGTGAGGCGACTCAGGACGCCGAATTACAGCAGATGGTAGCTGCCCTACAACTTAATCCGGATGCTCATCTCGGTTACTCTTGCATTGACAGGAAGTTGTTTTATAATGGGAAGTTAGTCATTTCCCCCTCCTCGGTGCATATTCCTACTCTCCTGCATGAGTTTCATGATTCCCCTATGGGTGGACATTCAGGTTTCTTGAGAACCTTCAAACGAGTAGCTGCGGTAGTTTTTTGGAAGGGTATGCGTGCTGCCATCAAGCAGTATGTTGCGTCGTGTGCAGTATGCCAACGCAACAAGTATGACAACCTATCACCAGGGGGCCTTTTACAACCTTTGCCTCTGCCGCAACCAGTTTGGAGTGAAATCTCCATGGATTTTATCACCGGCTTGCCAAAAGCCCGCGGAAAGGATGTCATTCTGGTTGTAGTCGATAGACTGACGAAGTATGGCCATTATTTTCCCCATGGGGCATCCCTTTACAGCCAAGGATGTTGCTCAACAATTCATTAGTGGGGTGGTGAAGTTACATGGGTTTCCCCACTCGATTGTCACCGATCGAGACCACATTTTCTTGAGTTTGTTTTGGTCTGAATTGTTCCGCAAGGCTGGGACTAGGTTGAAATACAGCACGACTTACCACCCACAAACGGACGGATAAACTGAGGTGGTGAATTGGTGCCTGGAAACGTACCTCCGCTGTTATGTGAGCTCACGCCCAAAGCTTTGGCAGGATTGGTTAGATTGGGCGGAGTATTGGTTTAACACCATGTACAACGCCTCCTCTCGCATGACCTCTTTCCGGGCCTTATATGGGCGAGATCCTCCTCTGCTAATCCGGGGAGATACCTATCCTACGAAGCTTGAGGAGGTACGGGAATTGCAGGAGAATAGAGACAGGTTATCGGAGGAGCTGAAGGTGAATCTACAAACAGCTCAACAACAGATGAAGCACTATGCTGATAAACGCCGCAGGGAGGTCCATTTTGCGGTGGGGGATTGGGTTTTCCTTAGATTGCAGCCTTATTGGCTGCGGTCCCTGGCCGCTAAGCACAATGAGAAGCTCTGACCTCGTTTTTATGGGCCTTTCCAGGTGCTGGACAGAGTTGGCCAGGTCGCTTATCGGCTAGACCTTCCCTCTCACAGCCGGGTTCACCTAGTCTTTCACGTGAGCCTGCTTAAGAAGGCGCTGCCTCCTCAGTGTGAGCCCCTCCCACTGCCATCTGAGCTGTCGGAGGAGTTTGAGCTGCAGGTGAAGCCTGAGCAATTGCTAGACCTGCGCTACAACCGGTCAGGGAGAGCTGAGGTGCTAGTTCATTGGGTTGGATTACCATCTTGTGAAGACTCTTGGGAAGATGTCCAGAAATTGCTGCAGCAGTTCCCGTCTCATCACCTTGAGGACAAGGTGAGAGATTTGGGGGGGAGTATTGTCAGGGGTCCATTAGTCAAGAAGGTATATGTTAGGAGGTTTAGAGAGGGCCAAGAGGAAGTGGGCCAAGGAACCCAGCAGGGGGTGGCTAGTAGAAGCAGTTACGGAAGAGGAAAAGAGGCGGGAGAGTTAGTTAGTAGGAAACCAGAATAAATAGGAAGTTAGTTAGTGGGAAAGGAGAGCTTGTGGCACAAGTCAGTAGGAGAGTTTGAGTCCCACTCTTGAATGAGGGATTCCCCCTTGTACCTTGTGAGAGTCTTGAGCCCCATTGGCCAAGACTAGTGAATAATACAGCATTCTTGATTTTTCTTGCAATTTTTCTGATCCAGTTCTAGCAGAAGCTTTCTTATTAGGATAGCTTTGACTTGGAGGTCGATATCTCCTAATACTTGCTTATTTTACTTATATTGATAATTTTGATGCTACTTATTCAGGCTCGGCATAACAAAGCAATCTCTAGGGACACATGGTCTCAGCTTTTGGAGTTTGCAAAGGTAAACTATTGTTAGAATTAAGGTCAACGGGTCTTCCTCTCATAATGTGGACTTATTGTTGCATGAATATATCTATGCATGACATCTGCTTGTGTATTTCTGTATATACCTGGCTGAACTAGATTAAATATCTAGAATGATACTAAGGAAAAGGAAATCTTGCTATCTTTCTTTTATGCTGTTATTCTCATTATGTGTGTCTGACCATCTTGCAAATGGTGGCTATTGAGCAACTATGTTTTAAATCATTAAGGTTCTCATCCTATGGTGATTGAGCCAGGGTTCTGAGTGCCATTTGTTTAGTACTTTCCTGCCTCTGAAACAAACCAGCTCAAGTGGAACAAACGATCCAACAATTCAGTAGAGCAATTCTCGAAATTCTTCTTTTGTCAATAGGGTATTTATAAAGTTAAAAACCTTCTCTTAGTTCTTTCTGAAAGAAAAAAAGTCCGCAAAAAATAAAGAAACAGCCAAACCAAAAATAATCTGGAATAGAAAGATTCCTGTGCAAACAAAAAGATATACTCTCTCTAAATGACAAAATAAAAAGGCCCCGAAAACCTTACTTTTAAATTGAAACCTTAATCAAAACTATGACATTCTGCATCTGTGGTTGATGTAATAATTTCCACGCATTGAAGTTTGTCATACGAAAAAAATTATTCTTCTTTCGTTGATCTTTGGTTTTCGTATCAATAAAGAAAAAAAAAAAAAACAAAAAAAGAAGTTTACTAAAGGTGATACTATGCTTCCTTAAAAAAAAAAAAAATGTTGAACTACTACTTCTTTTAGTACCCGAACAGATGGATGGAGGAAAACATGTTTTCAATAGTATTGAAATGCTTATGCCCTTCTTCTGTTGCCCAATCCTTATAAAGAACCAAAATGTACATGTCGTATGTTGATTTTGGTCTTCAGTTCTTATGAATTGGGTGTTGGGATTATTATAAACCATGTCAGTTTGTATCTTCATCTTTATCATTAGGTCACCCCTTATTAATCTGGATAATTTTGTTTGCTTTTATTTTATCTTGGAATAACAAATCAAGTGGAACTTTTCACGCTGGTCTTTTTATAATATGTTGTTGGCCTCTTTGAAGTCACATAAACTACTTATTTTGTATTGCTCTGTTATGCAGACCGTGGGCCCAAATTTATCCAATTATGATGCTGAAGGTGCTTGGCCTTATCTTATTGATGAATTTGTTGAGTATCTGAATGAGAATGGCATTATCCAGAATGGTCAGTTCAATGACTCTAGTCTAAAACGATGATGCATTCTCTGAACTGCTGTAAGAGAACTTGATCTGTAGTCTCTTGTGATATGAGTTGTGCTATCCTGTGGTTGAACTCCTCTTTGTCATTAGGGGGGATTTAGTCTGAAAAGATTCCAATAGAAGAGGACATGGCTGCTAGCGTAAACTGATTCTTGCTGACAAAATATTAGCATCGTTTACTTGTGGGATTGTTGATATGGTATATGAATTTCCTTCGGAAGTATTGTGGAATTAGTAACGGGAGCCTACTGATTCCATAATGTCATAGTTTCTTGTCCTTTTCAATTTTAATAATTATTGTACAATGTCTTGTTAGATAAATGACTTCTACGACTCTATCTTGTTGTCCAAGCTTCAGTCCTATTTTCATCATCTTGTAATATATGTGGCACCAAGTCATTAAAACATTCATGAAATGGAAAAAAAACAGCCGGTCTATGTGGTACCGATTTACTTTGAAGTATTTAGGAACAATACTTTGTATGTTCATTCTTCCCGTCTGTGAACTTTTTTATTTTGAAGACAAAATTTCCAATAACTTCAAAGTCTGAGAGTTCTTCAAAAATCAACAAAAGTTAATAAGGTATGGTTTTGGATAATGATAGGCAACATTCCTCAATCCAAATATACCTCTGGTGGGTTGTATATAATTCTTTATTTGGTGGTAATTGTTTTCCATATCCTTTGGTGTTGAGGTCTCAAGCTAATGAACATAGGTTCTTCAACCTTTGATTTCTGGCTTACCTGCTTCAGCACAATGAATTGGTTTAGTTGATAATTTGTCTTTAAATTGAAGTGAAAGTGGGTTCCATGGCCAGCCAAACATTATTAACGCCAATTCTGCCAGCTCCTATTTTCCTCATTTAACAGCAATTTGTTTTTTGTTCGTATTTTTATTTTTTAGTTTTAGTTTTGGAAATTGCTCACGGGATTGTAGGCCAGGAGTAATGGTAAGGTAAAATCTTTATTGTAGGCCAGGAGTAATGGTAAGGTAAAATCTTTCTTAAAGCAATGATTTTAGTATTTGAACCACTGATATTGAAGATGAAGTGTACTTGGAATTGCAATCCATTTTTACTGCGATCATTTTATTTGAGTAATCTGAGAAGAGATGATAAAGTTGAAATCAATTTCTTTTATTTTACTAAATTAAGATGCAACAAATTTTCTATTAAAATGTACCAAGTGCATGATAAATTATATTTTTTTTAATATATTATTACTTTATAACAAATTTATTTATATGTATATCAAGAATAATTTATATGATAAAAAATAAATAACTTAATTCAGTAGTCTTTTTATAACTTTTAATTTGTGATTTACGTATATTTGTTAGTGTTTATAATGTGTATTAAATTTTATATTTTAATTTTAAAATGATTTTAGACCAACATTAGAAAAAATATTATATTTCTCAAGTAATTTTTAAAAGTAATGGGATAAGAATATGTTATTGTGAGGGGTTTGGATAGTTTACATGAGATTATATCATAAGTTTAAACTTGAATATTGCTACCAACAGGTGCGTAGATCAGCCCGCGGGAGCTCTTCTAGCAAAACGAGATTCGACCAAACGCTTGAAATCCACTGATATACCAACAAATTTATTATTATAAAAGATTAGATACTAGAGAAGTTGCTTCCTTTATTAATAGTGATAAATAATATGAATAAATGAAAAATATAACATAGAAAAACATATAACTAAAGAAGGTAGTTAAAGTGGTTTAGAACTTTATAAACTAGTATGAATAATAATATAGATAAATTATAAACACACTGTAAGCAATCAACAAAATTTTAAATATACTTATAATTTAAAATAAAAACATATAATAATTATCTCTCTTTAAATTTTTAATTAAATAATTAGTTATTGATAAGAAACTTTTATTGTATTACTATGTTTGTTTTTAAATATTTAAATGATATATATATATATATATATATATATATCAGTATAGTCAATATTTTTATTCTTTAAAACTATATTGGAAATTTTTATTTTTCAAAAATTAATATATCCGATATTATTTTAATCAGCAATGAATTTGAAAGTTTACTCATAACAAAGTTAGGATAGAACCAAACCCATTGAAGGCCTAGAAAAATTCGAAAAATGGTAACGAAAATCCAATCAGTTTATATTAAATTATAGGTAATTGAATTGTTTAATTGTTGACCATAAATATTAAATAAAACATTGATTCGATCAAATGGCGAATAATAAAAATCTCTATATTTATTTATTTTTTTGGTGGAAAAATCTCTATATTTATTAATTCTTATGTTTTAAAGTATTAATTAAATATAGAGATTTTTTTTATTCGCCATTTGATCGAATCAATGTATTATTTAATATTTATGGTCAACAATTAAACAATTCAATTACCTATAATTTAATATAAACCGATTGGATTTTCGTTACCATTTTTCGAATTTTTCTAGGCCTTCAATGGGTTTGGCTCTGTCCTAATTTTGTTATGAGTAAACTTTCAAATTCATTGCTGATTAAAATAATATCGGATATTGACTATACTGATAATTAAAGATTAAAAGGATTAATATGATTAGTGTTTTTTTAATTATCAGGGACTATGATAGAGATTTTAATCTTCAGAGATTTAAGATTAAGGTATCCTATAATGTTTTATCACACTTGAATTTTATTATTCACTAGTAAGTTACTTTAAGTATTAAGTAGAGATAATACGCAATGCATATATCTGTTAATTTTTTAATAATTATTTTTAATAAGAATAGTTTTAAAAGTATTACGAGATAGAGATTAAAAATTAGATATAACAAGAATATATTGAACTTGTTAAGTGTTGTACACAACAGTTTTAGAGCAATTGGTGTATCTCCCATCCTTTTCAACTGTTGAGAGTTGGGTTACCGGATCCTGAAAACTGAAATGCTCTGAATGAGATTGGGACTTTGAAGTTGCCGAAACTTTGTTGTTGATGGTCGAACTTGAATTTCATGACAGTGGGGGTGTATCTGCAAGAACTCCAACACTCAAGTCAAGGAATGTAGGAGATACTAGAATATATGAACAATAGTGTACTAGATTTTAGAGGTTGGACACTTATTTATAGACGGAAATGAATGAGGATAAGTGTGGGTGGTTCGCGGTCCACAAAAGCAACCTCGGGATTTTCCAACGGCTCCATGTACGTTGGTGAGTCCGGGATACGCGGTGGTGCATTATGAGCCTGTGCGGTTTCAGCTCATTAGTGGATGGAACCCGTAATTTGTGTCTTCAGGTTATGAGGGTGTGTTTTTCTTCCTAAGTAGGTCTTGAGTTGGGCCTCAGCCTTATACAATATGAACTCTGACTTGGGCCGCACTGGCCTAAGTATTGTATAGGCTTTAATGAATCGATCACGGTATGGACCCCAAGATTCTAGTCTGAAATAGTACCCCCAACTAAGTTGAGGTTATGATCTTGAATGCCAACTTTGATAATTTCTTGATGCTGAAGCGCCCAATCTTAGAAGTCGGATTCCGTACTTAATGCTCCGAGTGAGGCTTCCAAAAGGCATGACTTGTCATCATCTGATAAGACTTCTTATCATAGGTCACGTTGTTTACCCCTGCGTAAACATGTGTTATTCTGGTGTCTCATTTCCTACACCATCATCATTTGAACTAAAGCGTTTTGCCAATTTTGCTCCTAACTTGTGATGTGAACAGACATGTTTTACCCTTTGCAACTTTTAGGTTGCATAATAAGGGGTGCAAAGATTTCTTTAAATACCCCCTCATTTCTTTCTCCCCCATTTTTTGCTTCATCACCATTTGTGCAAGCTTGGTGTCAATTACTAGAAGAGGAGAGGAACTTCAGTGACATTTGGATTATGGCACTTGCAACCATCTTCTACTTCCATTCCCACCAAAGGTGAGTCTCTAAAACTCCTTTTTCATTTAGTTAATGTTGCTTTCATTAGTAGTTTTGCCTGCAATTGCATTTGCCTTTTCATTTTAGTGTAGAACAACAATGGCCCTTGAACCATCACTTTCTTCTCATTCTCCATTACTTGCCCTCGGCTAGGAGTTTCCTAGTGGGGGAAACCACCGTGAGCCCTGTTAGATTGTTCCTTCTATTTTTCTAGTACTTTTGTGTTCCGAGTTGGTAATTTAGAGGTGGTTTCCCTATGTAGGTCACATCTTAGGTCCTAAAATTGGCAAGAAATAGGCCTCCAAGGTGCTCTAGTTTCCATCCATGATCAGCTTTATATACTAATGGGTGGACGGGTCGGAACTTTGTTGTGAGTGAACCTCGAGTTTCTGAGGTCACTTAGGAAACAGAATCTAATAACCCTGGAGAGCGAATGTGAGGAGGATTACACCCTCGAGGTTCTTGATGCCGATGAGAGAGTTTGTTATATCAATCACAGGAGTGGTCCAAACTGGATATGGATATATGACATCTTCATATCGAAGTTTGGCGTCCAAATTCCCTTTACCAATTTTCAATTTACAATATTGGATCGAACCTTAGTAGCCATTTCTTAGCTCCATCCCAATAGTTAGGCCATGATGAGGGGCTTCGAGATAATATGCGAGCATCTTAGAGTTCCACCCTTTGACAAGGTTTTCTTCTATCTTTTCACATTCACCCGACCCAACGACAAAGGCAAATCATAAGCTGGCTATCTTTCTGAGCTCATGTGAATCAAAAAGTCTTTTTGTTGTATGAGGAGTCCTTCCACAACTTTAAACCTATTTATATTTTAAAGTGTTCGGGGCTCCAGGTACAACCCCCTTTTGGGAAACTCGAGAAGGGGATCTCAAAATTAATTATTACTGGAACAAGAATTTGATGTTCCCTGGGTGGATGAGAGTAAACTTTCCCTTGAGGAGAGAGTGTTTGGTGAATTCTTTGTATCGAGCTTTGGGAAGAACCATCTATATTTAAAAAACATAGTTGGTGTTAGTGATGAGGTAGCTAGGAGGTATCTAGGTGATTTCATTTTTATTTTAGCTGCTTTTCTTTCTTTGTCTTATTTTTTTTGTTTATATTCTGTTTTTGACTTCTGTTTTTCTTGTAGAAGAGATGCTCCGGAAAGTGAAATGGCTGAATTCTGCCGAAGGATGCTAAAGAGGCCTCACAGGGAAAGCGGTAGCAATAGCCTAGGATTTATGAGCTTCGACGATCTTGCTCCAGAACTTTTAGTAATTATATATTGACCCCCAAAGATTCTCTCCATAATTATCCCTAAACTTTTTAGAAAATAACATTTAGGTCCCTACATTAATAGAATTAGCAGAATAAGATTTTAAACAAAGCAGAATCACATAGCAAAAATGTAGAAACTTAATTCTTAGCTAATTGGGCCACAGAGGTGTCTACATGTGAAATGATATGAGATGCCCCTATGCTTACTCAAAATTATAGACATGCCATTGGCCACAGAAAACAAAAAATAGAAAATAGAAAAGGCCTTGAATTTGCAAAACGATTAATTTACGCTATTGGTCGATTTATTCAGTTTTAATAGAGTAATTAGAAGCTAATTAGAAAATAATTAGATGCTAATTAGAGAGATTAGGCTTAAGAAAAATTAGAATGGAGATATAGAAGATCTCACAAAATCATATAGTATTATTTTGCCGATTTGAAGGAAATCAGTAAAGATTCGGTATTTTAAACTATGAGAACCGAATCAATAAAAATCTACACTTGCAATGCCATGTGGGCAACGCCACTTGCAACCCAAAAGGAAAGGAAAACTTAGCCAAACCACAACCATTTAACTCTCCACCAATCAAAAGCCACAAACCTAACCACCATGCTTTCTAAAAACTCCAAAATTCCTTCATTTTCGTGCTACCCCTTTAGTTGGCTTCTTTCCCTTCATTCTTCTTCTTCCTCACTTCCTCTTCCTCAAATCTCCAAGCTCCACCCACTTCCTCCACCAAAAACTCAAATCTAGCTAGTTTCTACATCAATTTGAGGTGGGATTCTTCAATTTCTTCTATAATTGGTGCTATTGTGATTGAGTAGAAATTCTATTCTTTCCATTAGATTGATGATATATGGTGTTTATATGAATTCTTATGGCTGGATTAATGTATAAATGTTGAGTTTGGGTGAGAATTTGGGTGAAAATCAAAAAGGGATGCAAAACTGAATCTGAAAACCTAGAAACCTTCATGGCATACGTACTTTCGAAGTGTACGGCTCCGTCTATGACTACTGAAACTTGATGAACCTATTTTTATTAAGACTAGACATCTAGGCTTTCCAACCATATAAATTATAAGACCATTGGATTAGTATTGGGAGAGATATGATTTTTTAAAGTTAACTCTAGAATTATGTATTCCGAGTAGACTGGAACTCAAGGGACATAATTCACCCTACACACCTTTAAATTGAGTGCAACTAATTTTTTTAGAAATTTAAGACGTAGGGTAACATTCCATAAAAATTTCAGAACCAAATTCAATCCCTATTGTTCCCAGTAATTCATGGAATTTGCCCCAAGTCCTAACTAGGCTAGAATAGGGCAGTTCAAATTAGCTAACTTCAAGAGCTCATAACTTGAGTTCTACTTATTCAAAAGGGATGAAACTTTTGGTAATGAAAAGTGGTTTAGCTAGATTTAAAACCATATAAATTTCGTATAGTTTCACATAGTTTTCCATTTTTAGTGAATTTTTACTTTTCAGAGCTTAAATCTGCCTAGTACAGGACAAGCCTAGGTAAATCTCCAATAACTTAAGTTATATGTATCAAAACTTAATGGGACCAAAGAGGTTAAAACTAGATACATAACACTTCAACATATCAAAAATTCAAGTCGAAATGAATTAAAATGAATTTATGGCTTAATTTACAAAAATGAGGTAGAATTAAAAGGAAGTGACAAAAAGCTAATTCAAGACCAAGACTATGAAACTTTGTTTGATTATTGCAATATATATATATATATCTTGCATTGATTTTCTGTATGAATGATTGTCTAGTTGATTGTTACTATTTACGAAAAAGTGGACTTGATCCGTTATACTGCCAAAATTCCGGCAGAACTTATGTACATAATATGTCATACGTGCAAATACACATGTTATTCAAGTTGATTCGATCATGATATAAAGGCTATGTGAAATTCGTTTACCTAAAAGAATGCATGCAAGAATGTTTGATGCTAAGTGTACAAGAATGCATATGAGTATATTATGATGATATGATCATGATTATTCTTATGAGAGAATACATAATTGCATATGAATGAAGAAAGTATATACATTAGATCCCTTCACATTAGAGGCAGTTATTTGGATCCTTCCAAGTGAAGATAGTTAAAAAATAGGATGTGAGTCCTTTTACTCGGAGGCAGATGCACATTGGGTCTCTCCTTATGAAGACAGCTAAAACTATAGGGTCCCTTCAATTTAGAGGCACGTAAATCCCCTTGTAGGTTAGTACTGTGTAACGATGGTCACGAGTTGAGCTCACTCCTAGATCAATCTACCCAAGGGCAGTGAAGATTAAAGAAAAAGAAATAAAGGACGCACCCTAGGGATGATGATACGTAACGTTTAGGTGTGCCAAGAAGAGAAAGTAAAAAAGGTTAAAGAAAAATAAGTGCATCAACATAAGCTCACGTATAAGCATTTGCATATATTCTAGATTTTCATAGTATGCTAAAATTATTATTATATCTGAGCATGCTGTGATTGCTATTCTTGTTATAAATTTTGAGTTATTCATGTTATTTCCATTATGATCCAAGTGTATGAATAAAATAAACTCTACTTCGGACAACATATTTCCAAAACTATAAAACTGAATATTTTATATGGCATGATCACTTTTTTTCATAATAAACCGAAGCAGCTGGAGATAATAACGATGACATTATGTGTGATAATTTAGAGAATTCTACTGAGAATTTTAAATTCTCACTCCTATGTTTATTTCTGTAATATCTCTAGATAATGCAAGAAACCTTGAAGATGGTCATCTTAGGCGGAATCAACGAGGATGAGTAGAGACGGCTAAAGGTTGTTGTCAGATAAGGTCCATTCAAGAAATAGTAGCAACTCACGAATATGGTACTATGACTTAAGCATACTACTATGCTTGGGATGGTGTTACAAAAAGAGCCTTATGAGAATCATGTCCTCGTTGAGTTGGGCTCTCCCCAATCTATTCTAGATGGCCCGCCGATTTTGGTCCATGTGAATCTCTTCCAAATTTTGTTTTAAGCACAGGCGATCATGGCTTTTCTGGCCAGAGTGAAAATAAGGTCTCTGAAACACCCCTAAAGGCATACAATAAAGAAATTCCCATGGATGAGTTAGAAGGTTACTCCTCCAGGGGAAGGAAGGGTGAATGATATCTTGGTATGATCTGAGTCATGCTATACAAGATGAAGATCAAATGGTTGATAACATGGAGACCAAGCATAAGGCTTAAAAGAAAAAGAAGATTACAAAGTTCGGAAGAAAGGAACGCAGAAAGGTCAAAACCTGTCCTATTAAGCGTAGGATTGTGTCTGATGATGGTAAGGGTCAAGTTAATCAGGATGATAGAGAGGAAGAACCAGAGAAAGCAAGTTACGACAAGGCGAGAAGGACTTGGGAACTTAGAAAGAGCCCCGAAATATATGATGAGAATGATGAATTGGTGATTAAGGCTTTGGATGGAAATGAAAACTTGGAGAGTGTTGATCTTAACAAGAGTAAAACAACTAGAAGAAGGGGTAGAAGAAAGTCAAGCAAATAAGAGTCTCTTTAGGTTGATAGTGGTATTAAGCTATTTTTAGTTGTGTTTAGTATCTTGTTGAAAAGTAGTATGATACCAAGTGTGGTTTGTGTTTAGCAAGCATATTCACCATTGTTGCCATGGTTTCTTTCATGTATTCAGATTGTGTTGTGTTCTTGTGTTGAAGATTGCATCCTGTTTTGCTCCTCTCTTTGTGAAAGTCTTGACCCTTTTTCTGATTATCCAAAAAAAAAGGGAGTGATATGAAAAATCACTCAAGGGGACTTTCTAATGGAGTCTTGATGTCCATTATTATTCTAGTATTAGTTTTGTTTTATCTTATCTTGACTCTTCTCAAAATTGATTCAAATTTGTAAATCTCAAGGAATGTCTGTCACCTATGGATTGAGAGCAAGGACACTGATAGAGGAAGCCTGGCTGCATTCATAGTCTAACTTGGGATTTGTGGTCATCCAAATTCAGGGGATGGTCAAACTTACAAACAAAGGGCAAGCATATGATGGAAGTTAAAGGAAGCTGAGAAACCAATCTTCCGAATAATAATATATGCTCTTAACAAAATAAATTAGTATTTATTCCTTAATCTCTTTAATAGAAGATCCGAACAAAGGTAAATTGGCTTCATCCGATCATATGTAGGATTGTTTTGATATTTTTTTCATCAGGATTGGTGATTGTTTTAATTTGTTTTAATGGTCTATGTTGACCTAATGGCTACTGCTTATTTTGTATTTTGATGTCTCCTTTTTGACATTCACATTTTGAAGGATTTGTTGCCAGGGGCAAACTAAACCTTTTTTGAATTGAAGGAGTCAATACTTAATAGTTAATTTTATACAAAGAATAATATATATTTTTTAGTTTTTAATCTTATAAAAGATTTTAAATAAAAGTCACAAGATATGTATGCATAAGACTATTTTGCAATCAATTATCTATTATAGTATTTAAATTTCTAATTAAGTAAAGGGTATATAAGACTATTTCTTCTCCTTGTTTCATCATCCAACTTCAGTCCTTCCTTTGTAGCTGAAACCAACTTCTTGTCACCCTTCAATAGTCCAACAACGTACTCATTAATGGCATCCACCATGAACAACACGCCTCGTGGCCCTTTTTCTCAATCCTCTCTCCACTGTGTTCTTGCTCTTTCCAGTGATGTAGTAAATTTGTGCATTTGCAGCAAGAAGAGACAGAAGAGCTAAGAGACAAAGAAGAGAGATGTGACAAAAAAAACAGTTTGTGTTATTTTTGGAGATTTGGGCGGTGATGGAAATCATTGGGAAATGAACTTGTAGTGTGTTTGAGCAGTTAAGTTTAGGTTTTTGGATGTGCGTAAAGATTGGGAAAGATGGGTGGCTAGGATTTTTTGGTTATTAAGGTAATTTTTGAATTTTAGAAATTATTTCGAGGCAGGGAATAGGCTTTTCATTATTATTTTTTTTATGGTGTTTTGGTGATATAATGATCACAGGGGGATAGATATAATTTTAAAATCTAAAAAGGGATAAGCATAATTTTTTATAGACTTTATGAGATGTCAATATAATTTTCCCTTTAATAAATGGAAAAAAGGGGTTCTCATGCAAGGTAATGTGTAAAACATCATGTTACTTAGAGCAAATTATATGCGAATTGGCACATATTTTTGATAATCCGGTGCTAACGAGTTGGGCAGAAAAGATTTAGGCATACACAACAAAGAACAATTTTAGCAAAACTTGGAGCTAGAAGGAACAAATTATAGAGTTAGTTACGACCTATAGCATTTCAAATTAGCAAGATTTTGTTTCGATTTGAATTGCACATGCCTAGGTCGAATTTGCTTGTGACTGTCTTTTATTTTCCTTATATTATGGATGTTGTAATTGCTGCTCCCCATCATCCTTTTAGTGGCTGGAGCTATTTTCTAATTTATCGAAACAATAATACAGTCGGTGTTGGATTGCGATAGTAAAAGACCACAACAAGTAGATTTTTTTTCCAAAAACTTCGTAGCCTATTGGTTTTTGGACATCGTAGCTATTAAACATTTTTTATCATTATTCCAACAACAAGCCAAAAGTGGGCCATAAAAAAAAGGTATTTTTTATTTATTTTGTTTTATTATCTAAATAAATTTCAAATCAAAGTTTATTTTACTAAATAATAATGCTTTTTTTTTCCAATTTTAATTTTTAAACATAATTATTGTTATTATGTCCAATTTAGTTTAAAGTTGTAGTATCTTTAAATAAATAAAAAATTGTAATTTACATATTAAAGAGAAGTTAATTGTTCTTTTAATATCCAGAACATAAGTGTAATAAGTGAGTTAATTGCTTGAATAAAAGATGGTGTATTCACCTTTAGTTTTGTAAGTTTGTAATTTTCTTCAGTAGCGTTTTTTGGTAGTTAAAAAAATGTTTAATTATCATTTTTAAACAAATAAGTTTGTTTTAAAAAAATAAGTTTAAATAGCTGAATATAACTCATCCTTTAATTATCATTTTTAAATAAATAAGTTTTATTTAATTCTTTTAAGTTTGTACTTGTATATGTTTCTTAGTTTCTATTCAATTTTTAAGACTTAATAAAAAATTTAAAAAATACTATTAACAAATAGCTATCATCAATTATTAATCACATAATTATGAAGTTGTTAGGAAACTAAATTGACTTTTTCACTAAATGAGGGTTGGGAATGTTTAATAAAAGTTTGTCTGAAAAACACTTAGATATTATAAGTCATGTTCTTTTTTTCTCATTTTGCCAATCATGGAGAATAGAAACTTTTCTTCTCTGCAATTAAAGCAAACAAGATTGCAAAGGAAATTTGAGCTATGACAATTTTAGCGTAGGCAAATTTCAAAGATTTAGATTTTCGATGATAATGAAAATTTATGCAATATTAAAATAAATATTATTTTCCAAGAGATTTTTAAGAAGGTTTTAAATTCAAATAATGCTTTTGTTAAGTGCTATGATTAATTATAAAGTAGTTGTTGAGTTCTGATTTAAAAATTGGAAGTATATATCTTGGTTGAGCAAATTACACTTTTTATAAAGTGTTTTTATATAAAATTATTCTGTAACAATATTCTTTAAAATAATTCATTTATTCAATAAAATGTTTATAATTATACTTTTCTCTACATATTTTTAGTTTTATAATATTTTAAATTACTTTATATGATTGTATTTTAATTTAAATTATATATATATATTTCAAACTGATACGATAAAGTAATAAAATTTTAATAATAAATTATTACATTAAATTATTTTATATATTTCACGTAATTCACATCTATACATCGCACATATTAAATATACTAGCAAAAATAAAAAAGGAAGGTTGCAACCGAAGTACGGTAGAGAGAACAGTGTTTGCTGCTTTGTTTAAACACGATATGGATATAGCACTTAGATTTTGACATGGAATGAAAATATCATTTTCTATTATGCTAAGGCACCTTGTCTTATTACGGGGGCCATTTCTAATTACTTTTTAACAAGTCCTCGCTACATGTGTTAGTAATGGGTTGAATAATTATTGACGAGATGCGACTCTTGATTTGAGGATCTTGAATAGTATGGCCATCTCCATGCTGGTACATGCACAGTGCCATTCTTGCAAGGTTTACAGCAATTTCTATGAAACTTTGAGGCAAAGAAGAATTATGAGCTTCTTTATTCATCTTCTTCCATGTTGAGCACAAAATGGATTTTATATGCTCATGAGCATCTGTTTCAGAAGCTCCAGTTTCATTCATGTAGCATTGAATCGACTTGGAAACATCGCCGGTCTCATTCTCACGCTGAAAAAAATAAAAAAATAAAATAAAAAAGAAAGAAAGAAAAGAAAAAGTATGAGCAAAAATTATAAGAATAAGATAAATGTTGACTACAAGAGACTTTTGCAAAGAACACGATTGAGATTTGGTCACGATACTTTATATGTTCCAAAGTCATCAGCAAGGCGTAAAATTATTGCCGAGAATCGAATTATGTCACAGTACTCTTCTAAGTAAACCAGCTCCTCCGTTTTAAATGAATGTGGAATCAAAAAGTAAGCATGAGTAAGTACAACGGGTCCACTTATAGAAATCCATGCATTCTCCATGTACTCTTCAAGGCTCGGCGTATATCCACCATTGTACCATTTTGCCTCGATAAAATATGATTTACATAAATCTGTCCACTGGAAATTTTATAAGTTCAATTAGTTGACAATACTATTGATTAAGTACAATATTATTGTGTGCAAAGAGATTTACACCAAATAGAGAAAATTAATAGGAACAATAAATCAAATAATTGCTTACCGTTTTTTTTAGATATGGAGTGATGTTGAACCCGTTCTCTTTAAGGGATTCAAAAGCCAATTCATTGACAAAGTTATAAAGTGCAAGAAAGCATATTTTCATGTAGTACGGGAGATTATCAATGGTCTTTGGATCCCATCTAGAATCACAATGAGTGCTAATGACTATTTATTTCTATTGCAAATATTTCAAATAAGGTAGGCAAAAAAATATGATTGATTAGCTGCTGCGAACCTGTCAATTGCTTCTGTAAAGAGCTCTAATTCTTCCAAGGTTCCGTACACATCATAAACATCATCAATTATGGTTATTAGGGAAATGACCTTTGTTAAGACTCTTCTTAAATACCCAAGATCTGGGTCAAAATTTGTTCCCACAGTCCAAAAGTAACTCTCTACCAACCTATCTCTAGCAAAACTCAACTGTTCTCCAAGGCCAATACTTTTCCACCATCTTCAAAAAGAACAGAAGTTTTTGGCATTAGTGCGAAGTATGAGGTATAACTGCTTTTTGTTACAGCAAAGGTGAAGGCACCAAAGTAGACGAAAAATTGGGCAGCCTTCGTTAACATCACACTAATCAGCCTATTAGAGGGTGTTTGGTAACCTTCAAAGCTAAAAATAGTACAAGCTTCCCGATTCCATAAACGGATATAATTAAGCTATTGCAAATTTAATCTTACTTTGACTCAGGCCAGTTAAAACTAATTCGTATAGTAAATTTTTTAACGTGAACAATTACAGTAGACTGAATTCAACAAAATTTAGCTTTTATATATATATATATATGTTGCTATACAATTTTTGTTTTTAAAAGATAAAATGATTTTGATATTTATGAAATAGCAACTAACAAAGAAATAAGCTTTTCATTAGAAATGTAGTTAAAGAAAGAGATAAAGATAACTCATAAAACTAAAGTATTGAATATTAAATGGTGCAGATCTAGTAACAACTTCTACTTCCTCTTAAACCACCAAATCAATTTTCTAAAAGACATAAAATTTCTGAAAGACTTAAGATGTGCCAATTGAGCTAGAAAGCCCATTCGACATGATAGGCATAATTAACTCAAAGCTTTCAAGGAAAATTATATGCATGTACTTAATTTGAAGCTTTAAACATAATAGCTTCCATCACCTTGACGTATACTTCAATTCCTCTTGGTAGATGGTTTGAACAATGTTGAAATCCAATTTTCCTAACTGAAGTAGAGCAGGACTCATGTTTTGCCTTTTTTCATATGCATTAATGAACCACTGAGCCTCCCATCTAGGAATCCTCCAGTGTAATGGAAGCTCCAAAGCATGACCGATTAGGAGTGATAAGTAGTTACCTTCATTCTGGTTCAAATATTCTTTGAGAAATTCTGAGGTGAAATCTCTTGCTTCATCTAATATAGTTTCATCCTCTAGTGAATGAAATGAGGCTTCATAAAGTGATAACATTCCCTCAACGTCAACTGATTGGCATTGATTAAAGTTACCCATTTCATCTTGAAAGCTGAGAAAAGCATCTGCGACAACAATGAAAAAACATATATATATATATATATATTTTGCATGTGAATCTCAACCAATATATGATGGAGCACCTAGCCATAAGAAGTTCAAACACCTGTTGATATATCATAACCATGTTGCCTCAAGAGCTTGAACTCGAGTGCTGTGGCATATAAATTCTTCTGCTTCTTGGAGTTATCCATGTTGTAGATATTGTCCAATATGTTCCTTATTTCATTCTTAAAATGATAAGCCACTCCAAGTCTTTGCAAGACATCAATAAGCTCAAGTTGATCAAGT
This sequence comes from Pterocarpus macrocarpus, assembly GCA_031439585.1. Classification (NCBI taxonomy): domain Eukaryota; kingdom Viridiplantae; phylum Streptophyta; class Magnoliopsida; order Fabales; family Fabaceae; genus Pterocarpus; species Pterocarpus macrocarpus. Next base: position 19,185,410 of record CM062517.1, on the reverse strand, counting down.
TGATTTTCCACTTTGCAAAGCATCATTCTCACTTCTTCCCTCAGCACTCGGCTTTGCTCAAGGTGCAATTCTTCCTGCATATTAATTTAACTACATTGCCTTAGCCTAAACACAAGTTATATAAGTATACTTGTAAAATACTAATAGCAAGGAGGCTTGAGATATTTGACAAATTTGAAACAGAAAGAATGGAAGTACGAAAACGAAACCATACCTTATATTCACTGCTCAACGATTGGATATAATCATAATGCCAAATGGAAGGTTGAAACTTTGCAGATCGACGAAGAATTGTTTGACTATTATTAGAAACTTTATTTGATGCGTTGCACTGAGTTGGACGAGGGACATTGTAGGTCCTGATTGCTGGAAATGATGACTTTCTTTCCGGAGGAAGAAGAATTTTAGTAAATCTAGACGGGATTGAAATTGAAGCAATTGGCAGAGCCATTAGCTAGAACTAGAAAGGGCAAAGAGATCTATGCACTCTACTAGTTTGGGAAGTTTTGTTGGCACTCCGTGGATTGTGTTCTGCTCGTTGGCAACATAATCAAGCATTTATGTAGGTGATGAGTGCACAGCCAAGTTCTATGGCGCAATTTTCTCTTTCCCCTTTTTTAATAGTTCTGTGGCTTTTCAATCATTTATCAGGTGGATCTTTGATTTTCTTGTAAAATAATATTCAGCACAGCCAACCAGTCAAAGGAGAGGAGTTCGCACGAGTTATATGTATACAGGGGATTCTCATATGAAGGTTAGCAAGTTCTATTATTTTTTATTTTTTTATTTTTTTCGATATAGAACTCACTCATCTTCTTCTTGAATTAATTTATATTTATGGATAATTTTATTATTTTATCTTACTTATATTAATTATTAATCTAACTTTTCTCTCACCTAATTAATAACTACTCTCCACTACTTCTCTCTCTAGTAATAATTTTTTTTAATTTTTCTCTTACTTAAATATTATATAATTATAAATTCATGAAATATCATTTTATTTTAGATAAATATATATTTTAATTAATTTAATAAAATATTTTTGTATAAAGTTCATAAAAAATTATTCAATTATATCTTTATATATACCAGATTTATCTAATCTGTCTTTTATGACGTTTACCCCTTTTTGATCCCAGGTAAAAGAGATTTTGAGACTAGATAGTTTTATTCATAAAGCAATAAAAAATGTCTTATATATATTATTAAATATATTTATTCAGCATTTGCATATATTAGACCTTTATTTGAATTTATACTAGTGATTATACATATTTCTAATTTCATTGTAACAAAAATGATGATAGCTTAGCTAAAAACCGTGCTTCTTGATGTATTAAAGCAACTTCTAAGCAAGGGCACCCTTGTTTCTATAGGAAAAAATTATTCTTTTAATTAAAATATAATTATTTAGCATAAAATAATATTATATGAATTAATTATAATTATATAATATTTAAGTAAGAGAATTTTTTTTTTAAAAAAATAGTTTAATTGTATGGTGCACCTCCATGCCTGAAATACATTTAAGACACCGCCTCTCATGATATTATATATCTCAACTATTTATGTGGAAGACAGTAACGGATCTTTAACCAATTACTTTCATTTAGTTATCTCCATTATTTTTATTCTTTTAATACAAATCCTAACTCGACGATGGTGCCTCTGCTGTATACCGTAGCTTGAGGAGCCTCAAGACATTGGTTACCGTCTATATTCTGTTACGTTCTTCTCCTAAATTTTAAACTTACCAAAAGGGAGTTCCCCCCGGATAGGTTTGAAGTAATAAATTTAATTTACACCAAGATTCTTTAATGACCAACGCAACCACACTAAAACGTGATTTGCATGCTATCATTTACTTTCCAATCATTGGCTTTGGATTTGTGGTTATTGGGTTGGGTAGCGTCATATCAACGCGGTTGTCCAGCATTTTTCCAGTACTATGATTAGTCCCTGGCTCAGAATTTGGATGCATATTTTCAATTCTATGATTGCGTCCCTCTTTGTTGTACTGTCTCGGGCGATACACGGATCAGAATTTGCAGCATGCCTTATGTCGGTGCTTAGTGTGTATATCTACAAGTAACTGTTTACTATTTAGATGCATTATGAGGGTGCTTCGTATCTTTATCGATATTTGGTTGCTGTGCATCGATGCATTATTGGCTTCACTGTGCATCGATGTATACTGACATGGAACCTATCTATTTATTCTCCTTCCTGATGGAAGTGTGAGCGTGAAGTTGAAACAGCTCAAGAGAGAAGAAGAGCCATAATCGTCATTTTTGGAAGTCAAAGATGTAGTTGTCACGTTGTACCTTTCTTTTACTATTATATCTCTTGAAATAATTATCTAATTTTAAATATGAATATAAATGAAAAAATAATTGAAAATTTTTTAATTTAAAAAAATTTAAATATATTTTATAAAATTATTTTTATTTAATTCTTTCTTATCTAATTATTTATTTTCACTTATTTTCTCTTTTCTATTTAATAGAAATATAAATAAAAAAATTAAAAATATTTAAATTTTTTAAAAAGATAATTATTTATAAAAAGGTAAATTCCAGACATGAATAATTATTTCAATACATAGGTAATATTTTAAAGTGAGTGAGTTCTATGGTGCACTCTATTAAAAATAGGGCACAACACACCTTGAGTCAGAGCCAATTTGATTGCTATCATAGACAGTGCCACACCAGATTACTTACATCCAAGTCTCTATAATTTTACACATGAAATTATTTTACAAATGTTAAAAGTTTTCTCTTATTTTTATTTTAATACCAAACACACACTTAAGGATAAATTATCGTGAGGTTCTCCAAATGTTACGTAAAATTATAGTTATTTTATTTAAAAATTTGATATTTTAGTCAATATTATTAATTAAATATATCATTAATGTATATATTTATTATTTAACATTAATTTTCAATTTATTTCGAACAAAAAGTTTTATATATATATATTGTAAAAATTTTTTATATTATTATTCAATCACACATTTCTTTTTATAAGATTTTTAAAATAATGAGTAATTGAGTCAAAAACTTATTACTTATATAACAATATATGATTAAAAATTTGTCTAAAATTTTTTTTATATTGATAGTATATCAAAGTTATATATATATATATATATATATATATATATATATATATATATATATATTATTTAATCTTTTTTTAATGTTAGCATACTTTTTTACGTGACTATTAGGGGTGAAAGTAGGTCAGGTGACTCGTGATGGCCTTTAACTTAACTCAACTAATTTGATGTAGCCTTTTTAATAAACAAGATAAGTCAAGGCTTTTCAAAAAGTCTTTTTAACCAAATAGACCAGGCTAAAGACAATGAAAAAGCCTTATTAAGCATAACAAGTTGGCTTACTTATACTATATTATTATTATTATTACTACTACTACTACTACCACTACTACTATTATTTCACAAATTCTAATGATAATCAAAGCTATATAATCTATTTTGAATAGATTCTTTGATTTTTTTAGGAATTCTTTTTGGCATATTTTGAAGCCTTTTGGTCTATGTAAAAGTGGACCTTTTAGTCTATTTAAAAATTTTATGATCAAATAGACCTTTAAATAAAGTTTAAGGCTAGGTCCGGCTTTTAAAAAAGCTAAGTTAAGGATCTTGAAAAAAGCCTATATCAGGTAATATGCCTAGACTCAAGCTAAATATTTGTAATATAAGTCAGACCCGTTTAGATTAAAGTCGAGCCTACTTCCACCCCTAGTGACTATACATTACAACTTGTACCAGAGTTGTTATTCTTATTTCTACATGTGTTTCTTGCCATCAATACTCAATTAATACTTTGTGTTTATTGTCATTATTTTCTTGCAAATAATAAAGATTACACTGCAAGTTTTACTACCATTTAGTGTTTATGGACCTGTTTGGTTAAGATTTTGAAAGAAATACTTCTTTAAAAGTAAAATCAGAAGTAGAAGCAAAAATAGAAGCAAATGATTATTTTGTGTTTGGATATAATTGTAGAAGTACTTTTTATTAAAATTATAAGTTATTAAATTGTTTGGATGTGATAAATATAAAAATACTTTTTCATGTAAAATTACAGTTTGTATGTAGGCAGTGGTATTTTTAAGAAAAAGTTAAGGATAGAATGATAAAATAATATGAAAAAGTAGTACATTCAAAATTCAAGATCATTTTCTCTCTCTTTTATTGCTTTTACTTTTAGAAGAAGTAGCTCCTTATTTGATTTTAAAAAAAATAGAAAATTGATTATTTTCATTTCTACTTCTTTTGAGAAGTACAAACAAATAGCTCAAAAAGTACTGGAAGTACTTTCTTTCTTTTTCTTTTTTCTTTTTTGAAAAATAAGTACTTCTCTTTTCCCAATACCACAACAAAATGCACTCTATATCACAAACAGTCACTTACTATGTTTCCTTACTAGAAATGTGCAGAACAACAATGAATTCTTGCTCGTCAGGAATAATGATGGAATTATCAATGGTAAATCCATCGGTAAATTTTGGTGCTAATTGGCGGGTAAATATTATTGGCTGATTTAGTGGCGGATAAATTCGTCGAGTTGTAGGCTTTAATTATCGACAACTTTTCCCTAGGTAATTTATTATTTTATTTTTTCATTTTTCTTGGAATAGAAAATTACTGACAGATAATAATCTGCTAGCAAAATTGTCGAGTTTAATTAATCGAATATCAAATTTATCGACGAAATATTAGTACTCAATTTTTATTTTTTATTTTTTATTTTTTTTTGTGGAAATAAATTTTTAATTATTGTTTATTTATCAACGTATTTTCCATCAAAATTTGAATTTCACATATTGGCATTAACATCTCTTTGGTTGCCCTTTTTTTTTTGTTACCGATGAATTTTTGTCGATATGTCCACAATATGGACGTTGCACACCATCTTTCTCTTTCACTTCTCTTTACCCCCTCTCCTCTTTCTCTCCCCCTCCTCTCTCTCCCCCAAATGCCACCTCTGGCCATTGTCTCATCTGCTACCACCAGAGCCATTTGAGCTCTGTTGTAGACTGCTATTGTGTTTCTAGTACTATATAGAGTATTTTAATCGGTCTATTTTTTTATTTGGTCTTTTTTTACCAGTCCATTTCTCTACTTAAAGTTGTCTGCTCCTTATCTTATTTAACTTAATGTTTTTCTTTTCTTTCTTTTTTTTAATAGGGAGAACTTTTAGAGCCACATTTGGAACTAATTGGAGTTTGAAGCATTGTTTCTAGAGTATAGGTTAGTATAATGTGTAGTTTATTACTTTAATTAAGATTTATAGAAAATTATAGACTTATTTTTTGTATGATAAAGTTGTAGAATGGAAGAAGAAGGATATAATTGTATGATTAGAGAAAGGCTTGGCATTCCTTTCCAATTGTTTGAATTGTGTACTATGGTGTTGTGTGCTTACATGTTGTGGAGTAAGGGACTGCACTTTAGAACTATTCTTAGGATTGATGGAATTGCATGACTGTATATATTTGGTATTGATTGTTTGTTTTGATTACTGAATCAATTCTTTGTAGAGACTCTTAATTTAATAGGAGATTTTGCCCAATTTTTTTAATATTTAAATATATTATTTTCAATTGAAAAACAAATTAAGGGGAGTCTCCTTAATCCACTTTGATTTTGAATTCAGCTTTGATTTTGAATCAACTTTTTTTCTTTTGTCATTGCTGGACTTGATGCAAGTTCTTAATTCATCTTTGATGCGAGTTTTGAGTTAGTATCAAAGAGAACTTTAGCTTTGATTTTGAATCAACTTTTTTCCTATTACCATTGCTCAGCTTGAAGCGAGTTCCAAGTTCCTCTTTGATGTAAGTTCCAAGTTTGCATCAAAGAGGAATTCAGCTTTGATTTTGAATTAAATTTTTTTCTACTGCCACTGCTAGACATAATGTGTAACACTCTTCCAAATATAATATTATGCTTAAGTCATAATATCCTATTAGGAGTTGCTACAATTAATTAAACAGACCTTGATTTGTTACTCATTTCAGGTTCTGAGAGAACTACAATATCTCTTGCATTCTACAATCACTACTAGAATTAATCAAAATAGCGACCAATTTAGAGACCAAAATTTTTCGATGGCTAAAAAAGGGAATTATTAACCGATATGAGAAACCAGAAATTTGTTGATCAAAGGAAAAAATCGGTCGTTAAATCGGTCACTAAATTTTTTAGTGAATGATTTAGAGACCGATCAATAAACAAAATTTTTGGTGAAAAAATCAGTCGCAAAATCGGTTTCTAATTGAAAATTAGAGACCGATATACTTTTTAGAAACAAATAACTACTAACTCAAAATCGGTCACTAGTTTTTAAATTAGAGACCGATTTAGTGACCAATTTGTTGAAGGCAATTGAAGGTAATCACAAACGTATGTAAACCACAAACTATCACTAAATCGATCTCTAATTGAAAAATTAGAGACCGATTTTCAATTGAAAGAAAATTCCCCCCTCTTACATAATTTGGTCACTAAATTTGTCTCTAATTTTTCAATTAGAGACCGATTTAGTGACCAATTTTCAATTGAAAGAAATTCCTACCTCACACATAATTCGGTCACTAATTGAAAAATTAGTGACCGATTTTGAGTTAATAGTTATTTGTTTCTAAAATGTAAATCGGTCACTAAATCGGTCTCTAATTTTTCATTTAGAGACCGATTTAGTGATCGAAAAATCGGTCACTACGTTTTAAAATTTTCCAAAAATTTTAATGATGTTTGACGCTCCCCCCCCCCCCAAAAATTCACTTCTTCTCTTTTCTTCCCTCTGCACTTTTGCCGTCTGCACCTTTCCCCCTTTCCTCCTACCACCATAGCTGTCCCTCCGCCACATGCTCCTCTGTTATGCGCTGTTTTTTGCCAGAAGCCGTCGAGCCACCGCTGCAACGCAGTCCAGCCATCATTGCAGCGCTGCTTCATCTCCAACTCGTGCTGCAACACTGCATTTTCCGACGTTTTCAGTAGCAGATCTAGAAGCTACAATCTCGTCCAAGCTCCACCATCGAAGTTACGCCGTTACATCCCTCCGCTGCTCCAGATTTGCGTCTCCACCACTCCAGATTTGTGTCGCCGCTGCATGTGCAGGGGAGGCAAGCTGCTGCCCCTTCTCCTTCCTTTTAAGGTGAGTTTTCTTCTTTTTTTTTTTGGTTAAGTTTTATTTGATAATTTATTGTTGTATTTGTTGTTTATTGTTTGAAGTTGATGTTTTCAAAATTTTTTATCACATCCACTTGATTTTTGTGTTTGTTGTGGTAATTTGGTTGTTAATCACAATTTTATTTATCGTGAAGTGTTTGCAAAACATTGTTGTGGTGAGAATTGTTTAAATTTTGTTGGGAATGGCTGTGACTTTGTAGGGATAGTGATGAAGTTAGAGATAGTTCAGGGAAATTTCTGGGCATGACCTATGCTTGAGTGCAGCGAGGTAATGGAGAAAAAATAAAAGGGGCCTCCGACCCTAAAAGAGAGATATTTCTCTCTCTTGCTTCTTTTTCTTCTCTCCTTCACGAATTTTCTCTCTTTCTCTCTCTAAAATTTCTCGTGCATAATATTTTTTACCATCTTTTGCCCCCAATAACCTTACCCACTCGTTATCAGTTTCGTTCTTAGCCCTTCTACTAATTCCTTTTTTTAAAAAAAAGTAAGCAAGGAGCAGTTTTAAAAGGTTTTGGGAGAAAACTCAAACTCCCCGTCTTGTTCCTTTTCAATCCTTAACAGCCTAGGGAACTTTTGAATTCATGGTTTCTCCCTTGTTAGAATTTAAGTGACTTTTCCGTATAAATTGACTTGGGTTTAGATTTTGGAATTCTAGAATCATGAACCTTGGGTTTTGGAAGATATAGGAGTAGTCTATACTTATCATTTTCTATTATAGCTAATATGTGACTATATTGTCAGACTTAGGATACTATACCCATTCCGAAAGTAGCCTATTGGTTTTGTGGCTCCCTAGTGGAACTCTTGTCTTGTGATTTTCGTACTGTGAGTTGATAATTTATTTTGGGTAGCTTCCTATTATCTATATGAGCATGTGATTATATTTAGATAAGCATATGTTGATGACTTTGTATATTTTAAATTATGTATATTTGTTTCAAGTGCCCATTATGAAGAAAAATTTGTAGGAACTTATTAATTGCAAGATGCATGGGATTTGAAATTTTTCCTTCTAAAAATGTTATGAAAAGAAAAGAATTTGTAGGGTGAGCCCTTCATAAAACCGTGGCTAATGGTGGCAAACATTACACTTGGTGCACTTCATATGAACCCCAGCTAATAAGGGAGGTGCTAGCCCGATAGGTTAGGTCAGCTCGACCGAATTATAGATCACTAAAGGTTGTGCCAATATTGCCACTCAAGGTATGTTAGCAAAAACTCTATAGTTGTGGCCTCCCACCAGGTATATGTATGTATGTTTTAGCTCCCCATATTTTAGAAAAAAAAAATGTTCGAAAGAAAGTGTTTCCAAAAAAGCAAATAACATTTTCACTTATTTCTTTCCAATTAGCAAAATGGTTTCCATATATAGTTTGTCCCATGCTAACTATAAGTGAATTATCTCTCACTGCGTTGTTTAACTCACTTAGTTGTTTCCCCCTATTTTAGATTTAGGTGTAGATTCAAACTCTATTTTAATAGCCCTTAAACAACTTTTGAGTACTTTTGGTGAGTTTATTGTTTGAGTGTGGACCTTCTTGTATATACTAACTAGGGCTCCATTGAATCCCAGGCAAGGTCTCGCTTGTATAGGATCATAGGCAGGAGCTTGGTTAATGCTCTATATTTTATATTAGTTGTAAAGTTATATGTTCCCTTTTATATGGACAAGGGTGTATGTATTTATAGCAAGTGTGTGTGTGTGTGTGTATATGTATATATATATATATATATATATATATATATATATATATATATATATGTATATAGGTATATATATAAATTTGATGTTATTTTTGGCTTGAGGCTTTATGTATAATCAGGTCAAACCATCTCTGAAGGTCCGATCTTTAAGGGAAATTCCTCCATTTTCTCGCAAAAATCATAGTTAGGCTTAGGGAGCCTTGGACTCCTTATGCACCGGTCACGGTCTAGTTAGGTTGTGATAAAAATTGTATCGGAGCTTTAGGTTTCTTTGTATTTAGTGGAGCAAATGTCCTTTAGTGGGATCACGTTTGTGTAAATGGTAGTCGGTCCATTTCCACAAAATGTAGTGCTATTAGAGGCCTTTAGGAATATTATTCCCATGTTTATGGTCTTATCCTTTGAAACCTTGAATTTTATATTAATCCCTTTTTCTCTATTATAGGTGGAAATGCCACCTAGACTTCCAACATGTGCGTGAGGATTGGGAGGTCATGAGGTTTTCAATGCCATGTCTGATAGTGCCCCCGTATTTGGGGAAGGGTTCATGGTAGAGGATGAAATCGTGGTAGGGGTAGAAGTCGTGGGAGAGTGGCTGAGCCGGTCGATGAGCTAACCTCGGAGGCAGGTGTAACGCCCTTTATTATATAAGCCATACTCGAGTCATGGAGTTATATCAAAACGGTGTTTCTGTACTAAGCAAGTTTTAAAATATAGAAAATATAATACTTGGCCCTTTAACTGCACACTTTATTACTGACTAATAGTTCATAAACTTCGTCGTCTCTGATACATAGAGAATAGAATAGTTACAATTTAAAAGAAATTGTGACTAACATAATACACAGCATTTGCTTCCGACTAGTTATTAGCTAGCTTCAATAGTCTCTTGGTTTGGTTTGCGCCCGAGTCTTGATCAGTGAATGTCCCAGTACTCCGCCTCACACTTGATTTCCAACTTGGGTGTTGGAATGTTTACAGAAAAGAAAAACATACAAGTAGACAGTGAGAACCTAAGGTTCTCAGTAGATAAGCTCAAACCAATCTTACAGTGTCATTATAAACATTCCAGCTGCTTCGGTTTATTATGAAGATATGAGCACATATACTCAAATAGTGGTTCAATTTAAGTTGAAAACATCTTTCTCGAAGTGGGTTAGATTTTAACAACCACTTACCATATTATATGACAGACATAGGAATATGAATAGTATAATATGCTTCAACAAGAATCATAATAATAGCGTGACTTAACGAGATAATTGAAGATGCACATATAGATGCTTATATTTGACTATATGCAAGTGCACTTGACTTAATTCGTATATTTCTTTAACTTGCAACTTAACCTTGCTATTATGTACTTGGTCCCCCGAAGGTGCATGGCCTCTCTCACCCCTGGGTAATAGCCTGCTTTTCAGGTCCGAGCTCGTACCTATACATGAGTGACGGGTTTACTTTCCCTGACTCTCACACCGGTCTATTCCCCTTAAATCTGGTCAAGGGCTAGCCCAATTCTTAGACAGTACCGCTCTGGCCCATGCTAGCTGGGTCTATGCCATGCCTCACGTGGTAGTTTGATACGTCTTTCTTGCAAGTTCTCATAAATCTTATTCTCCTTTGGATATGATTATACATGCATATGCTACATGCATTTATTCATATACTTCATATCATACTTAAATCATTCTTGCGTATATGAATTTTATGAGCATAACATATAAATGTATAATATTCATATAATTCACATATTTCTGCCAGAATTTTGACAGCATAATGGATCAAATCCGGTTTCCCATGAATAGTGCCAAACTACCAGAAGGATCAATCAAGCAACAAAACCAACATAGAGCATCAAGTTTTATAACAATAATATCAATCATATAACATTTCAACATAAATACATAACTTAGGTTTTCTACTCATTCTACTCAATTCTGCCCAATTTTGTAAAATTCACCATAATTTCTATTCAATTCATTTGGACCTAAATTTTGAATATTTATAGTGCTATGTATCTAGTTTCCAAACCTTTTGGTCCCATCTCATTTTGATTTATGTAGCTCAAATTATTCAAAGTTTACTTCTGTCTGCCCTACAACTAGCCAAAATTGCACTCTTAAAAGTAAAAATTCACTAAAAATAGCAAACTAGGTGAAATCATACTAAATTTATATCAAATTAAAGCTAACAGGACAAGTTTTCAAAGGAAATAATTTTCATATCATTTTCATGAGTATATTTTGAGATATAAGCCCCAAAACTTGACCCTACTGGACTACCCTGTTCTAGCCCGATTTGAACTTAAGGTAACTTCATTGATGTGCTAGGAATAAATGGTAACGAATCTGACTCTAAAATTTTTATGAGATGTTTCGTTACATGCTAGCTTTCAAACAGCATTAGTTGCACTCAATTTAGAGTTGTGTAAGGTGAGTTACACCCTTCTCTATTTATACTGCCTAGATGAGAATTCAGATTTCTAGGTCAAATTTCAAAAATTCATAACTAATCCTATACTAATCCAATGGCCATATATTTTATATGTATGGAAAGCCCTAAATGTCTATTTTCATTAAAAATGGATTCATCAAATTTAAACAGCTGTAGGCGAAGCCGTACACTCTATCGTACGGACCGTCGAGGGAAAAACCCTAATAGCTTCTTGAATTCTTCTTAAACTCATGTTTTCCTTAAATCAATCCATCTAATCTTCAATTCAAACTCACACATACACCTTAAACCAACCTTAATTCATCATCGTCACTCAAGATAACATCAGAATTATATATGAACAAGAGACCCTAGGCAGCCCCAAATCAAAGAAAAGAAGGAGAAAGTTGAAATTCCTACCTTGATGGTGTGAAATCTTGGTGGAACTTGATCTTAGAGTAAAGTTGATAGTTGGAGCATGAGCTTAGGGATGAGAGGAAGTGGAAGAAGATGAAGGAAACTGGGAAAATGAGACTGGTTGTGGGGAGGCTGAAAATTTAAGGGGAGAAAGAAGAAAAAAAAATAAAAACTTATGAAGGAAGTTAGCTCTTGATTGGTGGACTTCAATCCTCATTCAAACTTGGCTTGGCTTCCCTCTTTTATGGCTGATGGAGGCGCCACTTGTAGGGATGTTTTGGCTAAATCTTGGCCCTTCATCATAGGGTTCTCATAGTATAATTTCTATTGGTCTGGTTCCGACAGTTTAAAATACCGAAATCTTACCGATTTCCTTTAAATCAGTAAACCGGTTTTAGAAAAATCCTATGAAGTTTTCTATGGTTCTAATCTAATTCCATTATACTTAATCATTCTAAACCACACTGAATTGGCTTTAAGTGAATGCTTAATCGAATCCTAATTAATCCCAATTATCTGATGAAAACTGAAAATTCGGTTAATAATGATAGAATTTTTCGAACGTTACACTCTCCCCTCACTTGGCAGCCAATTGGCGCTATCCATAGGGGTAGAAATAGCTCAATTTTTAGCCACTAAAACTAGTGGTGCTAGTGTGAAATTCTACTGATTCGATTCTGGTAGTTTAAAATACCGAATCTTCGCCGATTTTCTTCAAATCGGCAAAACTTTACTAAATGACTCTAAGAGAATTTCTATATCTCTATCCTAATTGTTCCTAAGCCTCATCCCTCTAATTAACATCTAATTAACTCCTAATTAATATTTAATTAACTCCTAATTGCCCTTACATAACTATTGAAACCGTGTAAATAGATTAACGACATAAATTAGATATTTTCGCAAATTCGGAACTTTTTTGTTTTCTGTTTTCTATAACTAATGGCATTTCTATAATTTTGAGCAAGTCCAAGGGCACGCCACATCATTTCACACTAGACTGCCTCCATGGCCCAATCGACAGAGATTTAAACTTCTACAGTTTCACCACGTGATTCAGCTCAGTTTAAAATCCCATTCTGCTAATTCTACAGATGTGGAGATATAAAGGTCATTACATGAAAAGTTCTAGGGTTATTGTGGAAATAAGTTTTTAGGGTCAAAACATAATTTCTAAAAATTCTGGGCATCACTACAATTAACAAAAGTTTATAGGGGCACTTTTGTCATTTCTTAATTTTTAACATATAGCAGTGCCATATTTTTAATGGCAGTGTTACACTACCCTATAATTCCAAGTGGGAGGATCATCAGGGCATAGCGCTGCCTGAGAAATTCTCACACTGCTTAAGGGAAATAATTCGAAGTTTTCATTACGTTCTGTTTACGAAAGTGGAGATGTTACATTCTACCCACCTTAAAAAGAATTTTGTCCTCAAAATTCTAGGATTAAGAAGGGTCAAGGAAAAGTCTTTTTAACTTATAGGGATACTCTTCTTTTCGAGTTTGCATCTTGTCTTGAGATTACTTGCCGGTAGCTATGAGGTAGTGTCTTAATACATACAAAGGATCCATACGGATTATGTTGGTATCCAAGCTTGCCTTGTCTCTATGACGCTTTGAATCATTGTTTAGTTTATTGGAGACTCTTACTCATCTCCCTTGCTCTATATTCCGCTACTCTTGCTTTGTAGTAGCTGCTAAATCTTCCACAACTTGTACATAAGACCCCAGATATTCAACTCATGAAGATTTGCAATTGCAAAGATTAGCAGTTATCGTAGTAATTGACGTCAATATATAGTAATGACAATGCCTATGTCAAGGAAGTCCGTATATTCTTTCCCAAGATTCTTATTCGCTCAGCTACCCTTAGTTCAATTATAAATTCGCCTTCAATACGGTTCTTTAGAAATAGAGGCTTAGGCCTTTTCTCAAAACTATAACTAGGAGCCTTATTTTAAAACTCATTCTTTTTGGTAAAATTTGCCTTGTGCCTAATGCCTGTCGGAAAATTTCAGGTTGCTCCCATTATACGGATTAAGTTCTAAGACTCATGACTCTTTCTATTGGTCTGATATCCTTCTTGATTCCTAGTTATTAAGATACAGGCAATTTAGTGTGAAAACTAAGGTTAAAAGTTAGATCCTTTTTATCGAAGCTGTAGAGTTTTCTTACCATATTGTCTTACAAGATGCCTTTCCAATATCCATGCAGAGAGTTGTTGTGGATCATATGGGTGCCAAAATATACTTCGTTTTGCTGACGTTCTGATCCATCATCAAGTTCATCGAGTAAATTCCTCATCCTCCTTGTCATGTGTCTAACTACTTGTGTGCTATGTTTTCCAATAAACTTTCTAATACTTGTGCCTTGGGCCCTAAATACCAACTGAAGAAGTTCTATCGTTACGAAAACTATCAGCTATAGCAGCAATCAATGTCAACAAATAGTGGTCATAGTGGCTTTGCCGAAGTTTTTTAGAAAATGGATCAAGCCATATCCAAACTCTCGCTTACCTGATCCTCTTTGATCAGTGATGAACCCCCTCCCGTTAGGTTTTAGGTGTAAGGCTAGAGTTTCCTTCTAAACTATAACTATAGTCCTTGTTTCAAAATCTCTCCTTGCTTTTGCGGACTTTATTCCATTTCTCATTATTTGCTAATTGGATCTTGTACCGTTCTTGTTGAACTTCTCAATGATTGTTGTGATACTTGTTCCATCAAAATATGATCAGCTTCACGTAAGGAAAGGATTGTGGGATAGCCGAAGTCCCTATCACTCTTCTACTTTATTCAATTGGTTAGCATGGAGATTCCTCGACTATTGTGTTGATGTCCATCTCCCACTTTTATGGGTACCAATGTTACCAATCTCATTGGGGGTTTGTCCTAATACAATATATAGAGGTGTGTTAGTTTTTGTGGCTAAATCTCATATTACCGTAACTGCTAAGCCTTCTGGCTATTCTTCGTAATATCTTGTCCCTAAGATGTAATCCATTTGTTGTGAGAGATGAAAATGATGGTCTTGCTATCCTATTGAAGTTACAATGTGGGGACTTCCGAGAAGGTTACCCATCTTAATATTACTCTCGTCCGAGCATGCTTAACTATGGAACTTTGATGGAACCTAGTACGTTGGTCATGATCGCATTTAATCTGGCCCAAGGTATGGAGACTCTTCTGACTGTCTCTAATTCTAACATCGTAACCTTGCCCCTCATGGGGCACGCTTCCAAATCCTTTTTGATCTTATATGGGTGCATCATCCGGTCTTACTTAAGGTGCATTGGGTCTGTTACACTTATGATTGGTGCCAAGGCAACCTTGCTTGGTATTTCGTACACAATCTTATTTGCACCGTAATCTCATACTAGGTAGCTTTTCTCTTTTTAATGGGCCAGTCAGAAATCTAAACTTCCCCTTTTCCTACTTCATTCCTACTATGTTCTATTGTTCTTGCAGAAATTTGTCTGTTTTCATTTGTCAGGACTTACCTTGTGATTGCTCCCTTGGTCTATCGGGATTAGTTGCATACTTGAAGTCTTTATTACTCTCGCCTGAGTCTGAATACATTCCTTATCAAGTTACTCTACCCATGGCATATATAATGGTACCTAAAAGCAATTGTTAGACTTTGCCTTTCTTCTCTAAATAGCCTCATTCCTTTACTAATATGTTGAAGATGATCCTATCATCTAGTTCTTGTGGTGGCTGAGGTTGATAGAATTTGAACATGACTAGATTTTCTAGCACTTCCTTTATCCCTGAAAGGTAGGAAAAATTACGCTTGATTCGTATGCCACCTCTAGTCTGAAAGTGTTCCTACTTCAGGTTAGTAGAAGATGTATTGCCCCCCTCTCTCTTGTTACACTTATAACTTCATTTGCTTTCCATACCGTGTATAATCGTATCTCCATCTTGATTCAATATACAGTTAGATGGGTCTCTTTACAGTTTGCTTAACTATTTCCTTTTCGAAGCCAAGATTTCATTTAGTACTCTCCCAATTTGCAATCACTACAAGGTTAGTTCCCTGTACCCTTGAGGGAGAAGCTACTCCATTCTCTGGACGGGGACTTAAAAGGTTTCCTGTGTACCTAACCGAAGCTTCTGCCCTTAGCTTCTTTCACTGATCCTCTGCTTCATTCGTCCATTCTACAAGTTTCTTAATGAAGGATCAGGTCTTTATAATGTAGTATTACCACAATTTAAAATAAAAAGCATTGACTGAAATTGTTGGCGAGATACCTTCGGGGTAATCTCATCCATGAAGAAAAGAAGGGCACTATCCATGCCACGTAAGAGAACCTCATCAGTAGGCAATCACCTTACTCCTGTTGAGTATTAAAGTTACAAAACCAGGTAGAAGAATCCCCTAGATTCAATCTAGAGAAGATAGCTTGGATCGAATAATCGCAAGGAAGCTTGAAATAAGCCCCATCAGGGTAAAAAAGATTTTTACTCAGCTCATCTACAACTAAGATCCTGCCCTTGATGATGGGAAATCTTTGGCTACTAGGAAACGCTTTACAAACAATCTTTTTCGATATGACTAGGTTTACTATGTTCATAGCAAACCGTCCGACACAATTCCTTTGATTGAATCCCCAATTCTCTGCACTCCTCAACTTGTTCAATTGTCTATCCCTTTATGCCATCGCTACTTTCTAGGAGTCTTATCCCTAATAATTATATATAGAAGGTCACTAATAAGCCTGCTGGGTGTTTTAGGCTTCTGTTTACACAAAACCTTATATTGAGGTGATCAGGCTCAACATTCAGTCAAATGCAACAGGTAGTCCTCAACACTCACAACAAGGCTACCATGCATAATATTCCTATGTCCTCTTCACACCCCTCTCCATTCATACTGCGCAGATGAGAATCCAGATTTCTAGGTCAAACTTAAAAAATTCATAACTAATTCTATACTAATCCAATGGCCTTATATTTTATATGTATGCAAAGCCCTGAATGTCTATTTTCATATAAAAATGGATTCATCAAATTTAAATAGCTGTAGGAGGAGCTGTATACTCCGCCGTACAAACCATCGAGAGAAAAACCCTAACAACTTCTTGAATTCTTCTTAAACTCATGTTTTCCTTAAATCAATCCATCCAATCTTCAATTCAAACTCACCCATACACCTTAAACCAAATTTAATTCATCATCATTACTCAAGATAACATCAAAATTATAGATGAACAAGGGATCCTAGGCAGCCCCAAATCAAAGAAAAGAAGGAGAAAGTTGAAATTCCTACCTTGGTGGTGTGAAATCTTAGTGGAACTTGATCTTGGAGTGAAGTTGATGGTTGGAGCTTGAGTTTGGGGATGAGAGGAAGTGGAAGAAGATGAAGGAAAGTGGGAAAATGAGACTGGTTGTGGGGAGGCCGAAAATTTAAGGGGAGAAGGAAGAAAAAAAAATGAACACTTATGAAGGAAGTTAGCTCTTGATTGGTGGACTTCAATCTTCATTCAAACTTGGCTTGGCTTCCCTCTTTTATGGCTGATGGAGGCATCACTTGTAGGGATGTTTTGGCTAAATCTTGGCCCTCCATCATAGGGTTCTCATAGTATAATTTCTATTGGTCCGGTTCCGACAGTTTAAAATACCGAAATCTTGCCGATTTCCTTTAAATCGGTAAACCGGTTTTAGAAAAATCCTATGAAGTTTTCTATGGTTCTAATGTAATTTCATTATACCTAATCATTCTAAACCACACTTAATTGGCTTTAAGTGAATGCTTAATCGAATCCTAATTAATCCCAATTATCCGATGAAAACCAAAAACTCGGTTAATAACGATAGAATTTTTCGGATATTACACTCTCCACTCACTTGGCAGCCAATTGGCGCCATCCATAGGGATAGAAGTGGCTCAATTTTCAGCCACTGAAACTAGTGGTGCTAGTGTGAAATTCTACTGATTCTGTTCTGGCAGTTTAAAATACCGAATCTTCGCCGATTTTCTTCAAATCGGCAAAACTTTACTAAATGACTCTAAGAAAATTTCTATATCTCTATCCTAATTGTTCTTAAGCCTCATCCTTTTAATTAACATCTAATTAACTCCTAATTAATATTTAATTAACTCCTAATTGCCCTTACATAACTATTGAAACCGTGTAAATAGATTAACGGTGTAAATTAGACATTTTTGCAAATTCGGAGCCTTTTTATTTTCTGTTTTCTATAACTAATGACATTTCCATAATTTTGAGCAAGTCCAGAGGCACCCCATGTCATTTCACATCAGACTGGCTCCATGGCCCGATCGACAGAGATTTAAATTTCTACGGTTTCACCATGTGATTCAGCTCTGTTTAAAATCCCATTCTACTAATTCTACAGATGTAGGGACATAAATTCATTTCATGAAAAGTTCTAAGGTTATTGTGAAAATAAGTTTTTAGGATCAAAACATAATTTCTAAAAATTCTAGGCATCATTGTAATTAACAAAAGTTTATAGGGGTACTTTTGTCATTTTTTAATTTTTAACATATGGCAGTGCTACATTTTTAACGGCAGTGTTGCACTACCCTATAATTCCAAGTGGGAGGATCATCAGGGCATAGCGCTGCTTGAGAAATTCTCATATTGTCTAAGGAAAATAATTCAAAGTTTCCATTAGGTTCTATTTACGAATGTGGAGATGTTACAGCAGGCATGGCCGGGGTGGTGGCAGACTTGCGGGTAGTCCACCAAACTCTAGAAACTTTGGTTGGGCTGATGGTGAATCAAGCAGGGGCAGGAGCCTAGCCTCCAACAAAGCCTATTCTGCCAAGTCAGAGGCAACCCTAGCCTCCAAGAGAAGCTGAAGTGACCATTAAGGCATTCCTTAAACTGCAGCAGCTTGTGTTTATATGGAACTTGTTAGTGGAAAACTGACAGATCTCCATAGATTAAACGATTAAAGCCATTAGAGTGTTGAGGTGCCTTAGTGAAAGGGCGGTGGAGCTAATTGTGTATCGGCTGGGAGGTTAGGCATAGCCATGGTATCAGACTTTTCTTACGGGGTTATCTGCTAATTTACTTCCACTCACCTAGGAAGAGTTCTCTTAGGCCTTTATGATAAAGTCCCTCCAGATCAGTAGGAGGGCCAGCCTTGTCGTAGAATTTGAAACACAGTTATAAAACTCGCATCAGTGATCGACTTAGTCAAAGTACTGGGTCACTGTTTTAATCAAATTTAATTAAATAAATATATAAAAATATATTAAGATTCAAATAAATTTAATAAAATGACACAAATAATTAACAATTTAACATAATTTAAAAATTTGTATACTTATATAATATATATAAAAATATGTATACAAATATTTTATATTAACTAGTATATTTAAATTATAAAAAACATATATTTAAAATAAAAAGTTATTTTATTTTTTTTTAAAACACAAGAGTCAAGACCCGAAAAAAAAAAAAAAATTACTCAACTACTATGAGTTGAGGGCTTGAGGCTCATTCTCGTAAGTTAAGTCACGAAATAAAGCCATAGCCCATTATTACTTTTTTTAAAAAAAATTTAAAAAATAATAAAATGTCTAACCCTAAGTTACATAACGTTTCTTTCACTCACTCTCCTTTCAGGCTATCATGCTATAACATTTTTTTTCTCAACTCCTATCTCTATTTTGTACTCTCTCTTACTTTTTCTCTCTTTCTTTCTTTCTTTCTCTCTCTCTCTCTCTCACACACACACACACATTCACAGCCTCCTTCATTGTGAACGTGGTGTTGCCACGAGATATTGGTGGTGACACCGCCAGACGCTTGTGGTGACGCCATGAGATGCTAGTGGTGATGAGGCACAGTAACAGATCTCAAAGGTGACAGCCGAGCCAACAGCTCATAGATAGTGGAAGAGATCAGAGAGTTGTTTTTTTTTTAAATTTTTTCTGAGATTATTAGACAAAGCGAACTGGCAGCCCGCTGGGTCACCAGTTTTTTCAAAAACCAATCGAGTTAACCTGGTTTATACTTGTTCTTCTACAAGTCCAATCCATTGTATGGCTCGGATTGGTTGTCTGACTGGTTTACCCGTTCATCAGTCTGACCGGCCAGTCCAGTCCAAGTTTTATAACTATGATTTGAAAAGCTGGCCTAGGTTTCAGGTATGACAGTCTTAGAGTATGAAGATTGCTTTTCTCAACTTTCTCTTTATGCACGCCATATGGTGCCTACAGATGGTTTGAGGACGGAGAGATTTGTCCGGGAATTAGCTAACCTGATGTTTACCATGTTGTCATCCCATGTGGGGAGGATCATATATGCTAAGGTTGTAGATGCTACCTTACACATTAAGCCTGGTCAAATGGAAAAGAAGGCTACCAAGAAGCCCAAGTTGTAAGGTTCATTTTTTGGTGGTCCTAGCTTAGGTGGGAGTCTTGATTATCAAAGTCAACAATGGAATGCTCAAGGTTGTGCCACATACTCCGGGCCCTCCCCGATGAGTATCTTAGTTTCAAAATCTTATGTTGGGGGTGTACTAAACTCGGGTGCGCAGAATACTAGGCAATTTGGGCAGAATCAGCCTCTATGTCAAAATTGTAGAAAATCACATTTTGTAGTATGCAGGAAAGGATTGGGAGAGTGTTATGGATGTGGGCAACTTGGGCATTTCAAGAATGATTGCCCCCAGTTATAGGGAGGATCCAGTCAGGGATCGGTGCAGCTTCCTGCATCTACTCCTTCTTTGCCTAACCTATACTTGCATCTATTCCCTCTTTACTTAACCTATCTCAGGGTGGTACTTTTCTTTCCCAAGGTGGTAGGGAAACTAATGGCAAAGGTCTTGGTGGTAGAGGAGCGGGCTCAGTTGGGAAAGGACAACCCTGACTTTATACTTTGACACATCATGATGCCCAAACATCCAATGTAGTGGTCGCAGGTATCCTTCAAGTTAATTCCTTTGATGCTTATGTGTTATTTGACCCGTGGTCCACTCACTCCTATGTGTCTCTATTCTTTGCTTCCTATTTTAGCCAATCACCTATATTGCTTAATCCTCCTTTCTGGGTTAATACACCCATAGAAGGAGCCTTGTTAGTTCAATTAGTGATCAAATCCCGTGTGATCAACGTGAACAGCATGGAGATGTTAGCAAATTTAATGCTTTTAGATATGATAGCCTTTGATGTCATTTTGGACATAGATTGGTTAGCTCCCTGTCATGCTACAGTTGATTGCCATGATAAGATAGTCAAGTTTGAGGTGCCAGATGGGTCATCTTTGGTATTCCAAGGTGACAGTTGTTTGACCCTTATGACACTAATATCTTCATCTGCTACTTTACATTTGATGGATAAGGGTAATGCAAGATTTCTTACTTTGGTCAAGAATTGTGAGGTTTTAGTGCCCAGCTTAGACCAAGTATAGGTGGTCAAGGAGTTTCCAAACGTATTCCTGATCGAACTGCCCGAAATGCCTCCCAAAAGGGAAATTGAATTTTGTGTAGACCTAATTCCCAACATTCAACCTATATCTACTCCCCTTTGCCATATGGTGTTAGCAAAGCTACAGGAGTTGAAGGATCAATTGCAAGACTTGTTAGATAAGGGTTTTATCTACCTAAGTGTAACACCTTTCCAAATATAATACTATGCTTAAGTCATAATATCACATTAGGAGTGGCTACAAAAAATTACACGGACCTTGATTCATTATATTTGTTGTATCTCAAGAAAACAATACAATATTTTGTTATAATCCGCTAATATAGGTGTTACTAAATAGTCATTTAAATACTAACAAGTACACATATACAAATACATATATACAAAATGTCTTCAACAAATTTGGCCAATCTTGATCGCTTTCCTTTGGTTTGATCCTCTTCAGGGTCTTCTAGGCTATTTGGAGACGACATGAAAATACATGCATAGGAGTGAGAATTTTATATTCTCAGTAAGCTTCTTAGATTATTTAACGTAATAGTCTATGTCATCAATGTCGCTCCAACTACTTTGGTTTATTAGGAAAAACGATCTCATACATAATGGTAAGGTTCATGTATTAAGTTCAGAAACTGTATTATTCTGAAGCAGATTGATTTTATTCATACACTTAGATATAACAAGGAAATAATTACACAATTGCCACGTATGCATTTTTCCTAACATATCAAACTATCAAACATAAATAAATATGCTACGTGCTCTTTGGAGGGATCTCATAACTTTTATATGACTGTGTTCATGTGGAGGGACCTCATAACTGCCTCCATATGAAAAGATCTTATCTTATTTTTTCACATACTATCTAAATTCATCTTCACATGTACATATCATATACTTGAAGAATTCATAATTCATATATTTCTACTAGAAATCCAATAGTATGACAACTGAAAACAGGATATTTCCCAATACAGAAACAACATAATTGTAGCCACCCAGTCACAATGAGCAGATTCATAATATCAATGCATCAATATCACATTAATATAATCAGAAATTGCATCAAAAACTTAGCCATTGACTCTTTATGACTTGTAGGGTTTTTAACCCTCAAAGTTGGCCATTCACCTTAAATTCCTCAATTCCGCCGTATTCTTGTAATTTGCACCAAAATTTCATTTTAACTTATTTGAATATGAAAATTTAATATTTTATATTGTTATTAGTCTATTTTTAAACCTCTTTTTGAGATTTATAAGTTGAGTTATTAAAGTTTTACTTAAGATTGCCCTATTTTTAGACAGACTTGAGCACCTAAATTTAGAAAATCACTAAAATTCCAATTATTATCATTTTTGTACAAATTTTGTAGCAATATGTATCTAATTGAATTGCTTTCAATCACAATATGTCTCATATTAATTGGATAAGAATAGCTCAAGTTATAAGCTTCTCAAATAGGTTGTCATGTATTAACCCGAATACCACATAGGGTGACTTTAGAGATTACTGGGGACAATATATTTACGATATAAGTCTAAAATTTTTCTATAATGATTGTATGTGTTAGCTTTATGAAAAATTGGTTGCAATAAATTTGAAGTTGTATAGGCGAGTGATGCCCTTTACAACACACACTAGTCAGGACAGTGAGTGAAAATTAATAGTCTACTTCAAAAATTCATAACTCTCTTGTTTTAAATCCAATGAATCTATAATTTATATGGTTGGAAATCTCTAGTTTTATATAAAATTGGTTCACTCAAATTTGATACCTATGGTTAGAGAAACACTATTCGTTGGATGGAAGGTTATCCTAGGGTTTTCCCTCAGCTTTTCTGTTTGTAGTTTCTCTTGGTCTTTTGATTAAATCATCAAACTAAACCAATGATTCCCATCTTAAAGCACTCAAAACAAGTCATATTAACATAAAAAATCATCAAACAAAAGATGACATGAGAAACCCTAATAGCCATATAATCTATAGAAGCCTATTAATCTAAGAAATCCTACCTAAAACACTACTTGTAGCTTGTAAATTTGGAGTTTCTTGGTAGCTTTTCATCAATAAAGCTTTAAGATGATGATGAGTTCTCTTGTCCTTGTTGGTGGCTGAAGCTATAGGATCCAAAGGTAGGAAGTTTATGAGGTTGTCTTGATTTTTTCTTGAGGAACACAAAGAAACAGTGGAAATTTTGAGAAAAAAGAAGCAAGATATGCTTAGAACATAAGTGGAGATGGAGAGAATGGAGAAAGGAATAAAATGGAAGAAAGAAATGGAAGGTGCATGGTTAAATAGGCTAGTAAAATTTTCCAAGGGCAAGGGAGGAAATTTTTAATGACTTATGTCCTAAGTTCGAAGAAAGTTAAAAGAAAGTGATTGGTGGACATGAATGGTATTTTAATTTTTATTAATTCTTTAAATGGATGACCATGATTTGGCCCACAAACATGGGTGATGTGGCTAGTTTCTAGCCATATATTTTAGGGTTTTTAAACCAGTACTCATGTTATCTTACAATATAAATTCCTATTAACTCGATTCTTGCGTCATAAGACACCGTAAACAAACTGATTCTTCTTAAACTAGCAAAACATTGCTATTTTGTCTACATAAAATTTTCTACAAGGAAACTCAAATTCATCTAACCCTAACAGATGTATTTTGATATTGGCTACTCGTATATCTATAATGTATCGGAATAAATCAGTCAACGTATTCATTAGATGCTCTGTTCTTTGGAATGTTACACTAAGCACGTCCCCATGGGGTGCTCCAATGCTTTTTATGAATAGTAAAGATGCGTCAATGAGGCTACGCGTTGACTATAGACAACTCAATCAGGTGACAATTCATAATAAATACCCTTTTCCTTATATTGATGACCTTTTTTATCAACTCCAAGGTGCTTCTTGCTTTTCTAAAATAGGCCTTTGCTCTGGCTATCATCAGTTGAGAGTCAAGGAGGAAGATATTTCTAAAACTACATTTCAAGCCTGTTAAGGGCATTACAAGTTCTTAATGATGTCCTTTGGGTTGACAAATGTGCTTGCAGCTTTCATGGACATGATGAATCGAGTATTTAAACCCTTCTTAGATAGTTTTGTGATTGTTTTTATTGACAATATTTCGGTGTATTCCAAGAGCAAAGAGGAGCATGAACATCACCTGAGGATAGTTCTACAAACCTTACGAAATCATAAACTCTATGCAAAATTTTCCAAATGTGAGTTTTGGTTAGACCAAGTTGCTTTTCTTGGTCATGTAGTGTCCAAAAAAGGTATTATGGTAGATCCTATGAAAGTGCAAGCCGTCCAGCAGTAGCCAAGGCCTACCACTGCCATGGAAATTTGAAGTTTCTTGGGGCTAACTAGTTATTACTAGCAGTTTGTAAAGGATTTTTTGAAGATCTCTACCCCTTTAACTCAGCTAACCCAGAAGAATGTTAAATTCCATTGGTCGAATGCTTGTAAGAAGAGTTTTCAAGGGCTCAATACTGGTCTTGCTATTAGGTCTAGGTGGATTCTCAGTGTACCGTGATGCTTCATGGGTAGGACTTGGATGTGTGCTGATGCAGCATGGCCAAGTCATTACTTATGCTTTTAGGCAGCTTAAGAAGCATAAGCAGAACGACCCTACTTGTGACCTAGAAATGGCAACAGTTATGTTTGCCTTGAAGATTTGGCAACATTATTTATATGGAAAAACTTGTGAGATTTACACAGATCACAAAAGCCTGAAGTATATATTCCAACAGAAAGATTTGCATTTGAGGCAACGAAGATGAATGGAGTTACTCAAGGATTATGATAGCACTATCTTGTATCATCCTGACAAAACTAACATAGTAGCTGATGCCTTAAGCAGAAAATCAATAGGAAGTTTAGCACACATAGCTCCTATAAAGAAGCCCTTGGTAAGAGAGATTCACTAATTGGAATTGGGGGAGATTGGGATACTCTTGGCCCATATAAGAGCCCAATCCTCTCTAGTGAAGCAGATTGAGGTGATGCAAGGAAGGGATGCAAGATTGAGTAAGTTAATGGAAGAAGCAAAAAGTGACAAGCATCCTAAGTTTGCAGTGGATGTAAAAGGTGTCTTTTATTGTGGTAATCACCTATGTGTGCCTGATAATTAGGGGCAGAGGAAAGCTATTTTAGAGGAAGTTGATAACTTGAAGTATTCGATTCATCCAAGCTCTGCTAAAATATATAAAGATTCGAAGCAACTATTTTGGTGGGAAGGCGTGAAGAAGGATATCAAAGAATTCGTATCTCATTGTTTAGTATGCTAATAGATTAAGGCTGAATATTATCGGCCTACTGGCTTGTATAAATAGATTGAGATTCTTGAATGGAAATGGGAAAGAATTACCATGGATTTTGTAATAGGACTTCCACATACTATCAGCAGTTTTGATTCAATATGGGTGGTTGTGGATAGAATGACAAAGTCAACACTTTTTTTTTTTATCAAAATGACTTTTAGTTTTACATCTCATTTCTAGAGAGCATTTCAGGAAGCTCTAGGTACACCCCTAGACCTTAGTATAGCCTTTCACTCATAGATAGATGGCCAATTAGAGAGAACAATCCAAATCCTTGAGGATATGTTGAGATCTTGTGTCTTGGAGTTTGGCGGAAGTTGTAGCAATTATCTCACTTTAATTGAATTCTCTTATAACAATAGTTATCAAACCAGTATTCAAATGGCACTGTTTGAAGCCCTATATGGAAGACATTGTAGATCTCCCATAGAATGATTTGAATTAGGTGAGACTAAACTTTTAGGGCCAAACTTAGTACAGGAATCAATGGATAAGATTCGATTTATTTGAGAATAGTTATTAGCAGCTCAAAGTAAGAAAAAGGCCTATGTTGATTATCGAAGACGGGATCTCGTGTTCTTGGTAGGTGATCATGTATTTCTCAAAATTTCTCCCATGAAGGGGTGCTGAGATTTAGGAAGCGTAGGAAGCTTAGTCCTTGCTATATCGAACCTTTTGAGGTTTTAGAGAGGGAAGATGTTGTGGTATATAGGCTGACCTTTCCTCCCAACTTGTCCATGATTCATCCTATTTTTTCACATTTCTATGCTTCAGAAATATGTACCCGATCCATCCCATCTTCTAGCCCCTCAAGCCATTCAGCTTGATGAAAGTTTGTCATATAAAGAGAAGCCCATGGCCATTATTGACCGACAAGTGAAGAAGCTCTGATCTAAGAACACAAGTTTAGTGAAAGTAATATACAGAAATCATTCTAGGGAAGAAGCCTCATGGGAAACAGAGGATGCTATGTGAGTTAAATACCCCTAATTATTTGAAACTCTCGGTAAGAAGAAAAGTTTTCTTTAATTTAGGGATCGAATTTTTTTTAGGGGAGATGATGTAATACCCCAGCCAAGAGTTACATGAAATGTTTCTTAGGTATCAGGGACGTAAGCAAATGTATAGAGTAGGGATAAGGTGCTCCAAAAGAACTTTGGGAGCATTCTGAACGCAAGGAGGGCTACGCTTGAGCATAGCAAGACATGCTCAAGTATGCTGCTAACCAGAGTTTAGGGAAGTTTCTGGGCACGACCCACCGTCGAGCATAAGAAGCCACGCTCGAGTGTGCCCCTAGCGGGGTTGAGGAAGCTTCTAGGCTTTGGCCACATTCGAGCATAGCAAGGCGGTGAAGCAAAAATAAAAGGGGTCTCCAACCCCAAAAGAGAGATATTTCTCTAAGGGGTCTCCAACCCCAAAAAAGAGATATTTCTCTTTCTCCTTTTTCTTCTGTCCTTTACGAATTTTCTCTCTTTTTCCCTTTAGAATTTCTCACTTATGATATTTTTTACCATCTTTTGCCTCTATTTAACCTTACCCATTCCTTATCAATTTCATTCTTAGCCTTTCCACTAATTGCTTTTCTTTTGAAAGCAAGCAAGGAGTAGTTTTTGAAGGTTTTGGGAAAAGACTAAAATTCCCCATCTTGTTCCCTTTCGACCCTTAACGACCCAGGCAACTTTTGAACTTTGGTTTTTCGTTTATTAGGATTTAAGTGACTTTTTCCTATAAATTGACCTAGGATTTAGATTCTGGAATTCTAGAATCATGAACTTGGGGTTTTGGAAGATATAAGAGCAGTCTATACTGATTTTTTTCCTCTATAGCTAATATGTGACTATGTTGTCAAACTTAGGATGCTATACCCATTCTAGAAGCTGCCTAATGGCTTTGTAGCTCCCTGGTGGAACTTTTGTCTTATAGTTTTTCGTACTATGAGTAGATAATTTATTTATGGTAGTTTCTTTTATCTATATGAACATGTGATTATATTTAGATAAGCATATGTTGATGACTTTGCATATTTTAAATTATGTATATTTATTTCAAGAGCCCATTATGGAAAATTTGTATGAACTTATTAATTGCAAGATGCATGGGATTTGAAATTTTTCCTTCTAAAAAAGTTATGAAAAGAAAAGAAATTGTGAGGTGAGCGCTTTATAGAAGCATAGCTAATGGCGGTAAGTGTTAGACTTGGTGCACTTGTAAATCGAGGGTTAGGCCCTCCTGACCAGATTATAGATCATTGAAAGCTTTGCTGATGTTGCCGCTCAGGGTATATCAACAAAAATTCTATAGTTGTGGCCTCCCACCAGTTATATGTATGTATATTTTAGCTCCCCATATTTTAGATATATATATATATATATATATATATTTGTATAAAGAAGGTGATTCCAGAAAAGCAAATAAGATTTTCACTTATTTCTTTCTAATTAACAAAATGATTTCTATATACGGTTTGTCCCATGCCAACTATAAATGAATTACCTCTCACTAAGTTATTTAACTCACCTAGTTATTTCCCCCTATTTCATATTCAGGTGTAGATTCGAACTTTGTTCCACCAGCCCCTTAAACTACTTTTGAGCACTTTTGATGAGTCCGCCATTTGAGCATGGACCTTCTTGTATATTCTGACTAGGTAGATGGACGTACTATGTCAAAATCGGCATCCAACACCGGAAATCGACGATATGCTATTGCACCATCTTTGGAGCCACCAAGGAACCCTTTGGTGTCTAAAGTGGAACAAGCTTCTCGGGACCCAATCCGATATGAAGACATCATTTCAATGATGAAGGAGCAAGCTGAATGAATCTAGGAGTTGGAACAAAACCTAGAACAAATAAAAGGAGATGGAAAATGAGATCGGAAGGAAAATCGTCACCGAGTTTGAAACGGTGATGACCTACACCAATATTAAGCTCAGTGATATGATAAGGGATAAAGCTCTCGAAGTGATGGTCGACCTCAGGAGAAGGAGCCTACATATGTTAAGGAACCTTGTAGTGAGTATTCCCATCACGTTTAGAACACTGAGTTCCATCCATCACGGGCAAGGAGTTTTGACCAACCCAGGTATCATCCGAAACATAATGATGTGGATGATGATGATGAAATGCCCTTCTCAGATTATATAGATTATATAATGAGTGTTAAGCTCCCAAGAAGGTTTAAGCCTCCAACCGACATGGAGTCTTATGATGGAAGTTCTGATCCACAAGAACATATGGACGCCTTCAAGTCTAGAATGGCGTTAGTTGGAGCCTCGGATCTCGTAAGATGTAGAGCCTTCTCGATTATGTTGAAGATGGCGGCTCTGAAGTAGTTCAACTTTTTACCATCAAGGTCTATCAGTAAGTTCTCTGACTTATAATCTCGTTTTCTAGCTCACTTCACGACTCACAGGTTTAAACCTAAGCCTGTCACTAGCCTTTTGGGACTATTGCAACGACAAGGAGAGCCGCTCAGAGATTTCCTCAAGTAATTCAATGCGAAAACATTATTCGTGGAGGAGTTAGAAACTCAAGATACAGTACTCAAGTTGTTCAATGGGCTCTGACTTGGAGTGTTTAAAGATTCCCTCCCCAAGCGGCCAGCAACCATGGACGAGATCCAAGTTCGGGCGAAAAAGTACATTTACCTCTAGGAAACATAGAGGGCCATGGAGAACTTGGCGAAAAACCAAGCTTAGAAGAAGTCGGGTCCACAGCATGAGGAGCATCAAAAGAAAGAGCCTAGGGCACTGAGAGTCAACAGGTTTCACGATTATACTCCTTTCAATGTGCCCATAGCTGATTTATACAAAGAAGTTGGGCAGGTGGAGAGATTCCCAAAGCCAAAGGCAATTCGAGTAAGGGTTAACACTAATAGGTCCTTATTTTGCGAGTATTACAATGGCTTTGAGCACAAGACAGAAGATTACTACGATCCAAGATGCTGTAGAGTAATTAATTCAGGAAGGAAGGTTGGCGAGCTACATCTCCTCTCAATGAAGTCCGAGGAAGAGAAAAGCCTCCCCGATGAAAGACAATAAAATGAGGAACCTCCAATCACAGAAAGTCGCAAACGAAATCCGAAATTATGAAAATCGAGAAGATGAACGAATCACGAGAATCAACATTGTCATAACTGGAGGATTCGTTGGAGACAGAGTTACCAAATCGGCCTGTAAGAAGCATCTTCAAGAGGTTTTGAGCTTATCTGTAGCAAAAATGAAGAAAGTTCACAAACCGTCCACCACACCCAAAATTGTATTTTCCAGTTTCGAAGAAGTTGTCCCTAGACATGATGACCCTATGGTCATTTCGGCCAAGATGGCCAACGCTACGGTCAAATGGGTTTTCATCGACTAGGGAAGCTCAGCAGATATTATTTTTCGACATGCTTTCAACAAACTCAGGTTAAGAATTCCAATCATCAAAGTTATAATGAAGAGCTTGTTGGTTTCTCTAGAGAAAAGGTGTATCCACATGGGTTTGTTATTTTGCATGTGACTCTGGGTCACCAACCTAAAACTCGAACTGTGTTGAATTTTTGGTTATCAATTGCCCCTCAGCATACAAGGTCATCGTAGGAAGGCCAACTTTGAGCAAGATCGGAGCTATTGTTTCTACAGTTTATTTAACAATGAAATTCTATACGGATGATGGGGAAATAGCTATCGTAAGGGCTGATCAAATTACAGCTCATAGATGTTATAACATGAGCTTGGAAGTCATCAAGAAGAAGGAAATAAAGAAGAAGGAACACGACCTCCGAGTTCGTCAAACGTCATGTTAATTGATCTTGACATTCGAGGACAACTTGAGACAAAGCGGCTCTTGTGTGTTTTCCCCTCATACTTGATTTTGATATGAGATTGTGTTTGATTGGATCAAGAGTTCTGTACAGAATGAGGAGGTCGTGAACAATCCTAATAGTAGAGTTACAAGGGTCATCAATGCTGAGTTTTCAAAAGGTGATTAGAAGCTGATAAGAAGCTTTTGTGTGGCCATTCAATCTTTAAATGTGGCTTGTGGATAGTTGTAGTGCCATGGGAGAATAAAGAGGGTAGCAATGACCATAGAGAAAGTAATGAGGGGTTAAACAATAACTTATATGTAGCGACATTTCTGAAACATGTTTAACCACATTTTCAAAATGTGGTAAAATGCTGTTGTAGACTACACCTACTTTATGCAGCTTGGTGCATGATGTACCCTACTTTATAGGATGCATTGTAGAATGACCCTAAATTTATATGAGGATTCTTAAATGACCCAATGCAGCCACACTAAAAGTGATTTGCATGTTATCATTTACTAATCACTGTGCACATAGTTGGCTTTGGATTTGTATTTATTGGGTTGGCTAGCATCATATCAATGGGTTTTTCCAGTACTATGATTATATGTCCTTCTAAGTTGAAATAGCTTGAAAGAGAAAAAGGCGCCAAAATCATCTTCTTTGGGTTAGGCAATCGTCGCATCGCAATGTAACTTCATATGTCAGTGTCTCTTTCTCTCTCTCTCTTATTCTCTGCAACTTTCTCATTTTTATTTTATTTAAATAAAAATATTGAAAATAAATAAAAATAATATTTAATATAAATTATGATTGTAACACTTTACTAGACAAAGTACTATGCTTAAGTCATAATATATTTATCTGATAAATGATTACGTGTAGTGAGCTGATTAAATTCCATTTTCTGTCTCATTATTAATTACCCACATAGAGATGACTATTCGAGTAATAAAATTTTCTATTTGATAGCGAAATAAATACTAGTTAATTGTTGTACTGGAAGTAACATAACATAAATGAAAATACAATATAGACAGAACTACTGCAAACTACATCATAAATATATACATAGATGTTTGTTTTCAAAGTTTGTCAAACGATACATAAAACGGCACAGGGTAATAAAAATGAGGCCGCTAACACAAGATAAATCGGCCTGTCTCTATGAACAGTACCCTAATTGGTCCCCAAGGGACATTTCATGTACAACTCCTAATTTCTACCCATTTGCCCATGACCCAGACTGCCAAAAGAGGGCCATTCTGTACATCTACTATTGCTACGACATGCACACTATCTAAATGAAATCTGAAGAAAAAAATCCGTTCGCCATGCTGGCATCTGCAGGAGTGTGGTCCACGCTCGGAGCAGAGGACGAGGAAGAGGAACTCGTTGCCTCAGATGGATCCTCCTTCGACATCAAGACTGAGGGCATCTGCTGCGGTGGTGAGGCGGGAGGGGCCATAGGAGCTGGAGTTGGTGCTGCTGCTAGTGGAGATGGAAAGGGATGGGCCATGTAGAGGGGAATGGCAATATAAGGGACGGCGGGGTCGAAAAGCGGATGTATGAGCGGTACAGCAAAATCTCTCTAGAAGAATAAGTAAAGGCAAAACTGACATCTACTGGATATATATACAGAGTCCAAGAACCGGTTGAGGTGGATATGGAGCTTGGGAAACTCAATGAACAAAACTCCGGTTGCTGCGTTCTCCATGGTCTGAGAATGACGCGAAAATATATAGTAGGGTGAAAAATAAAGGTTTCTCAGTAGAAATTCCTAGTTTTTACATATCTATCATCGTTGTTATTCCCAGTTGTTTCGATTTTTCCGTAATTTAAAATAGTACGACATAATAGTAATATTTAACTTAAATTCTTTATTATAAAACATACACCAAAGCAAACTCAATTTTAGTTAATAGATATGCTAATGCAATTGAAACAGTAACTATAAGAAAACAATAATATATCAAGAACAATAAACAGGTAACTAGAACAATCAATTAAGGAGTATCATACTATACATATTAATGTGCAATTGGAAATTGCATCTTATCCTTGAAGGCTTTCGCCTCTTAAAACTTATTTCCATCCTTGGTCCCCTGGGAGTTATTGGCCATATACTCCTGGGTAATAGTCTGCTTTTGAGGACCGAGCTCGTTCCTATACAAGATCGCCGGGTTTACTTTCCCTGACCTTCCAACTGATCTATTCCCCTTAAATTTGTTCAGGGGCTGGCCCAAGTAATATGGAATCCTTTGCAATATCCATGAATTGCATGCACAACTAACTTTATTCTTTCAAACATCATGTACTCATGCCATTGTAATTTACACAACATATGAATTTCTTGCCGAAATTTCGGCAGCATAATGGATTGAGTCCACTTCCCCATGAATAGTGCCAGACAACCAGTACAATTGTTCAAACTTGCAATTCAACATGGATTAGCAATTATATATATACTCATAGAGTCATTCATCAAGTTCAATTCAAGCATCAATAGGGTTTTTGGTTTATTCTCTCCTATTCTGCCCAAGTTTGATATACTCCATCCTTAGTTCAACTCAACTCATTTAAATCTAATTTTTGGATATATCATAGCCTTATGTGTTTAGTTTCCAACCCTTTTAGTCCCATCTTATTTTGATTTGTATAACTTTAGATATAGGTATTTTACCTCAGACTGCCCTATTCTTAGCCAGAATTGTGCTCTTATAAGTGAAAATTCATTAAAAATAGAAATCTAGGTGAAATCATATGAAATTTATATCAAATTAAATCTAACAGAACAAGCTTTCAAATGAAATAAGTTTCATGTCATTTGCATGAGTATATTTTGAGTTATAAGCCCCGAAACTTGACCCTACTAGACTACCCTATTCCAGACTGGTTTAAACTTAAGTCAAATTCATTGATATGCTGGGAACAAATGACAATGAATCTGATTCTACAATTTTTATGGGATATTCCCTTATATGTTAGCTTTCAAAAAACTTTGGGTTCACTCAATTTGGAGTTATGTAGGGTGAGTTATACTCTTCTCAACTCAACTCATACTATTCGGATAAGAATCTAGATTTCTAGGTCAAACTTCAAAAATTCATAACTAATTCTATACTAATCCAATTACCTTATATTTTACATGTATGGAAAGCCCTGAATGTCTAGTTTTATATAAAAATAGATTCATCAAATTTAATCTGCTGTATGCAGAGCCGTACACTCCGCCGTACGGATCGCCGAGGAAAACCCTAACAGCTTCTTGAATTGTTATCTATCCTTCAAGCTATTTGCTAATAATTTCAATTTTAATCACAATACGCATGCAAAATTAGTCATAAACCATCATCATCACTCTACATAACATCAATATCACAGGTTACACAAGGCCCCCATGCAGCCCCAAACCAAAGAAAATAAGAAGAGGAGTAGGATTTCCTACCTTGTCTAGTTGAAATTTAGTTGATTTAGTGTCCTTAATAGAAGCAACTTTTGATGAGACTTGAAGAGGGGATGAAGATGGAGTGAAGAGGAAAGTAAATAGAAGAGAAATGAGCAGAGTTCCAGCAGCTAGGGTGGTCGAATGTTTCAAGGAGAGAAGGAAAGAAAAAGGTGAAGATTTTTGAAGCGACTTCACTTTGATTGGTGGACTTCACCTTACCTTCCAATTTGGCTTGGCTCCCCACTCCTTATGGCTGAAAGTAGTGCCACATGTGGGGGCATCTTGGCTAAATCCTAGCCATTTATCCTAGGGCACCCACAATATAAGTTCTATTGATCCGGTTCCGACAGTTTAAAATACTGAAATCTTACCAATTTCTCTTAAATCAGTAAACCGGTTTGAACAAAAATTCTGTGAGGTTTCCTATGTTCCTAATCTAATTCCATCAAGTCTAATCTTTCTAAATCACACTTAATTGGCTTTAAGTAAATGTTTAATTGAATTCTGATTAAACCCACTTATTCGATAAAAATCAAACAACTCAATTGTTAACAATAAAAATTTTTGGACGTTACAATAATGATATATAATAAAATTAAAAAACTTAAAAATTATAATTAAAAATTACTACTTTATTATAGTTTTTTTCTCAATAAAGTTTTGCATGTGATAGGAATTAATTGTGATAGTTTAAAAATAATATTATCTTATAATACATTGTTTTATATAATGTGGCACTAAATACTATAATATTAAGATTTTAATACTCCTTATATGGGAATTTTTTTTTATATGGTATTTTAGTTTGATATGTTCAATAATAAGGGATTTAGGTTATATTTACAAGATTATGGGTTTTAATGAAATAAAAATTTTTGATTTATAATAGTGTATAAATCGATTTGTGTTAGATCGATATATGCATTGTTCCTCCTCCTTTATAAATAGCGATTTATGCATTGTTTCTCCTTCTCTATAAATAGCAGCATGAGAGCGATTCATTT
Organism: Pterocarpus macrocarpus; assembly: GCA_031439585.1. Lineage (NCBI taxonomy): Eukaryota > Viridiplantae > Streptophyta > Magnoliopsida > Fabales > Fabaceae > Pterocarpus > Pterocarpus macrocarpus. The sequence continues at coordinate 19,150,643 of CM062517.1, read as the reverse complement.
CACATTCGATTTGTGAAATATGGTAAAATGTTGTTGCACACTACACCTAGTTTATGCAGCTTGGTGCGTGATGTACCCTACGTTATAGGATGATTGCAGAACGATCCTAAATTTACATGAGGATTCTTAAATGGCCCAATGGAGCCACACTAGAAGTGATTTGGATGTTATCATTTACTAATCACTATGCACATAGTTGGCTTTGGATTTGTATTTATTAGGTTGGCTAGCATCATATCAATGGGTTTTTCCAGTACTATGATTATATGTCCTTCTAAGTTGAATATGCTTGAAAGAGACAAAGGCACCACAATCATCTTCTTTGGGTTAGGCAATCGTCGCATCGCAGTGTAAATTCATATGTCAGTGTCTCTTTCTCTCTCTCTCTCTCTCTCTCTCTCTCTTTCTCTCTTTCTCTCTGCAACTTTCTCTTTTTTATTTTATTTAAATAAAAATATTGAAAATAAATAAAAATAATTTTTGATATAAATTATAATGATATATAATAAAATTAAAAAACTTAAAAATTATAATTAAAAATTACTACTTTATTATAGTTTTTTTCTCATTAAAGTTTTGCATGTGATATGAATTTATTGTGACAGTTTAAGAATAATATTATCTTATAATACATTATTTTATATAATATGACACTAAATACTATAATATTCAGAATTTAATACTCCTTATGTGGGAATTTTATTTTTTATATGATATTTTAGTTTGATATATTCAACAACAAGGGATTTAGGTTATATTTACAGGAATATAGGTTTTAATGAAATAAAAAATTTTGATTTTAAATTTTTACATAGAATCCAAGTACCCAAGGTGAAATCAAAAATTCTTATTTTTGTTTAGAATTTTCATTACACTGAAATCCAAAATTTTGATTTCTGTTTAATCTAATTTTTTTTTGTAGTTAAAATCAAAAATTCCGATTTCATAAAAATCCATATCTATATAAAATTGCCTCAATTCTCAAATCCCATATTTAAAAAAAAAAAAAAAAACCCGCTTATATGAGTCCTATACTTTTAAATCATACATTATCAAGCTTTGTCATAACATATCATATCATATGTACCAAACGAACCCGTCGGAGACTAACCCACCCGGCTAAAGACATATGTCAGAATTAAAAGAATAAACACAAAACAGTTAACAAGGGTGCTAGATACCATTATTTGCTTTCCAAAGTCATATCCATTACGCATTCTCCTGCCGGTGCTTGTACTCCCTTATCATCATTGCTAAGTTAGGCATAGTTAGTACTCCATTATTGGTACAATACTGCTGGCGGTCAGGTGCCACTGCTCCGTTGGTTGATAAAGAATGTTTTTTAATGATTTAAAATTAGAAAGGATTGACAACTACAGAGGCTTTAACGATGTGATGCTGTTAGTGTTGATGGAGGCTTTGAGGAGCTAGGAAGGTGTGCGGCCAGTTTTTATACAATTACACGGCACCACGGGCAGCCGAAGGTAGCAACACCAGCAAAGGGGTCTGGTTGGGAGGATTGGATGGTGAGGGATGGAGGGGGCTCAGTGATGGGGAGGTGGAAGGGGAAATAAAGAGATTTTATCATGCATTCTATTAGATAATTGTATTAATATACTATTTAATCTCTATTGCTGGATTATAAGTGTCACGACCCACTCCGGAGTCGTGACCGGCGCTGAGAGATGGCAAACCTCCAGCAAGCCTACTATGACTATTCTTACAGAAAACAGACAAAACTTTGCCTATTTTCCTATCTTACCCATATTCGCCAAACCTATTCTAAACCACCAGTCAGCAAATGTAAATTGAGGCTCTCAAAGCACTCTCCGGTAGCTGATATTTATATACATAGCATCCATTTACATATTCCCCATTTATATTAGTTATTTGCATCCTATTCACTAAATAAAACAAATTCCAAGACCCATAAAGCCTATATATACATATCTTATAAAATACATCATCAGGTCACAAGATTCTACTTGTGAATGGTGGAGCAACTCTAAGAAGTTGGAAGAACCGAGTCAGATGCTAAACTGAGTCTGAAATAGGAAAGGAAAAAGGGGGGCGAGTCCAACCGACTCAGTAAGGGGCAATGAAACTATAACATATAAGGACAAGCTCTATAAATAAAGCAAAGCATGATTAAATAAGGAATTAATATCATAAATCAAGTTTAAATAAGAAATCATCATTTTAAATAATATTTACGTAAAGAATCAAAATTAAATACTATGCATATATAGAAAGAAGTAACATTATTTCATAACCTTAAACATGATTCTCAAAATTAAAGTCTAAGGCAGGGAGGCTTCCAATTCTGAGAAATTTCCAAATTGGGGTTAGCCCCTTCAGAGTTAACGGAGTCGGCGGTGTGCATTGGCCATACACACACACACACCGAGCTAGCAACACCTCTGCTAGCTGGGTTCGAACCAAGGTGCACCAAGGCTAGCATCAACGACCGCTAGCTACCGATTAACTGAAACTCCTCCCACAAAGTATATAGGAACTAAAGTAATAAATATTAATAAAAGCTAAGTAACAAATATTAAATGAAATTTTCAAATCACAGAGTATTTATCAAAGTTTGAGTGTTCAAAATGTAATTTTCTCAGTAAGTCAATTCAGTAATCCAAAGAAAGATTAGAGCTTGTCCTTTCGTTTGTAAAATTCATCGTCTTTTCCAAACAGCTTTCTGAACATTCAACACTTGAACATTAGTAAAATTTCCTCAAAACTAAATCAGAGGTCCAAGATAAGATAAATATATTAATCCATGAGACAATTATATCACTAAACAAAGTATTCGTAACTAACTAGATATATAAAAATAAGCTATCAATAAATGTGCTAGAATCAAACCAATATTATTTGCATAAAATAAAATTATATGCCATAGAGGCACTGTCCACTCACTAAATGAGAGAGGACGTCAAATCTACGTCCTAGGAGCTGCCGAACTCGAAGGTTGATCACCGGGAGAATCTGTAATCAACATCGGATCAATTATTTTCAATTGAAACATAACACTATGGTTTAGAATCTAATCCATAACCCACAACATCAAAGCATGAACATGGTCAGAATTTAGTTCATCTCTATATAAATTATATTCATGACCAAAATTAAACTAACCAACTTCTATTTATCTTCCTAACTAAAATCAAAGATTTCAAACCCCATTCTAAAGTTAATCCAATTTCCCCAATAGCAAAGAACAAGATATGAGGTGAGAATTCGTACCCAAGGCTGTAGATTGAGTGTGAAAGGAGAAACCAATCCAGCCACCACTAGAGAGAGAGCTTGTCGGAGAGAGGGGAACCCGCAAGATTAAGAAAGAATGCAAACAATGGTGATGGTGGAGATGAATAGTGACGGCACTAAAGGGGCCAAAATGAGAGAAAGTTGAACGAGGGAGGGAGATGACAGAGAGACGTTGAAAGGGGAAGAAAGAAAGAAAGAAAAATTGTGGCGCTGGTGAGTGGGGAAAGGGTGAGAACGAGAAAGAGAGATAAAATGAGAGAAATGACAGACGGTGAGTAATTCACCGTGTAAAAGAATGGAGAAGCAAAAATGGGGGGTTTAGGATGGACCACCTCACTTAAAGTGTTGGTGGTCCTCCCCCTATCTCTTTCAATTTTTTTTTTTTTTACAAGCACTTTATATTTAAAATTTTATCCCCTTTTTAAATTAATTAAATTCCTCTATTAATATAAAACTTAATATAAGTTCATAAAATTTTCCATTATCTACATTTTATTTCAAACAGGGTATTACAATAAGGTGCATTATGCAACATAATATACAACGTGCATTAGGGATGTTGCCCTAATTACTACTTACTTTCAATTGCTACAATATTTACTCTTTGGATTCGTTCCTGTATTTAGATGCTATCTATACATATAATGGATGCGTTTGGATGTGTTTCTCCAAGGGGGAAAAGTATTTTTGTTCAAAATTTTTTGAAAAAAAGTTCTGTTAGTATTATTTATTTGGGTTTCTCCAAAGAAGTAGGAGCAGAAAATAATTAATTTTTTTACTTTTTGGATAAGCAAATAGAGAGACGCTTCTCCCAAAAATAGAAGCAGTAAAAAAGAGAGAGAGAAAATAGTCTCAAATTTTGAACCTATCACTTTTTCATACTATTTTACCATCATATCATTAACTTTTTCTTAAAAATACCATTCTTTATCTACTAAATTGTAATTTTATACTAAAAATTATTTTTATATTTATTACATCCAAATAATTTAACAACTTCTGATTCTAATAAAAAATATTTTTACAATTATATCCAAATATAAAATAATTTTTTACTTCTATTTTTGCTTCTACTTCTAATTATATTTTTGAAGAAATATTTATCTCAAAATTTTAACCAAACAGACCCAATGTTTAAAAACCTTAAGCATGGAAACTCTTTGCCAAGTGTCGCATTCTCATTAAAAATTTCCCCTCCAAAACTATTATCTTTCTACTTTTAAAAACCCTTATTATTATAATAACTATAAAAGAATTAGAAGAATTTTCTTTCACTATCTCTATTCCCGTAATATATTTATGCCAACCTTTTTCTTTTTCCCACAGTAAAAATTCACAATAATCAACCTTTAAAATGTTCTTTCCTAATATCTATTTGTGTTCCCCATTTATTGCTATTTTTTCTTTTTTCTAGTTACTAGATATAATCATTGCTGATAATTTAATTCAATCCATTAGATTTATTTATATTTAAAACACTATTCAGATTTCTAGATTAAAAAAAAATTACTCAAATTTCATTTATTTCAACAAAAATATATTTATTTGTAGATAGATTTATATTAATACCAATGTATTTATTTTATTTATAAATATATAATTGGTAAATAGATAATCGATCATAATTGCTTTTCAATTGTTAAAAAGCAATTACTATTACGTTAGCACATCAACCAAACGTGTTTCATAATCTTCCAGATTGCTTATTTTTATTTCAAATTTTTAATCCTTTTGGTAGATGAAATTTTAATATTTTTTAACAACAATTAAGTTGATAATTAATGGTTATCCTCATTTATTGAAATTCAAAATTCAAAATACATTATAAGTGCTTCCCAGATGTCCTTAATACCAGATCATTTGTCTGTTCATTTTTCCCTTTTCCTTCTCTTTATATCAGCAGCCCTCCATGACACTTCAATTGGCTTTGACCCTTCAGTTCTTCAATCATTACCTGTGCATTTCGTTCTCATCTACCATCACATAAATATCATCTCTCTATCTGTATATGGTTATAACTGTATTTTGATTTTGCTTCTTTATTTAGATAAACAAGGTTTCTTTTCCCATTTATCCTAATCCACTCGCCCTGTGCTTCTACCTCATTTCTACTTTTGGGGATATGAGCATTGGTACTTTCTACTTTTGGTAAAGATATTTCTTTTTTCTTTATTCATAAGCATCATATGAAAAAATTGAGACTTACTATTAGGCCTATATTAGTTACAGTCCTCCTAAGTTAACAAGGTTTTTTTTTATTTTTTTTAATGAAGTTATATGTCTTTTAATTTATGAAGTTTGTATGTGTTGCACCCTAGTTTTATACATGAAGAGTATCCATGAAAATTTTTGCCTCACTTTTACTTCCCAATCAAACATATCTTAAGTGAAAAGATTTTTAGTAAAAAATTTTTCTGCCCAAAATTTTCTACAAGAACAATAGCCGTTTGATTGTAATTTTCAACTCTCTTTGATTTTTTATAAAACAACATGATTGGTGATTGATGCTTTTGTACATTTTTGCACTATAATTTTTTGTACTATTGAGCACCGCTCTTCCTTTAAATTCTTCTTTTAAATTGTTGAATGTAACTACCATTGAAAAAGTATAGGAAGGATCTTTAGGTGCATTTGAGATTCGATTTTTGAATGAAATATGATCACCTTTGCATTCTTGATCATAATTTCTTTATTTTTTTGGTGGATAAAAGTTTAAATGGGTTTGAATACGGCCGGTTATCCCACCAAGGACAGAAAAAAAACCTCGGGGCTCAATTGAGCCACTCCCCTGCAGCACTAGTGGTTTGGTCATCTTCTGACTACAATCACGTTGCCGGTTCGAGACAGCACTCCCTTCCACAGCCACATCCAAATGCTTTAGATTGATAACCCCACAGACAATAGAGGCACGATCCACAACATGTTGAGACTTGAGACTGTACAGAGACTGAAACCAGCTAGTAGACAATGGGGCGGGCGAGCTAATTAATTGAACTGTTGGGGCTAACATGACCCACCATGCCACTGTGAATATTCTCGCTGGTACTTGCATGGAGAAATACTTATATAGTCCGGGAGTACTGTGTGATTATACTTCTAGTCAATCATATAAGCTCATTTTGTATGAAATTATGTGTAGATGTATTATGTATTTTCATAATTACTCTGAAAATACAACCACATGGTGTATTTCTCGCATGCATGTTGCAAGGCGCATCGCTATTTGACGCCAAAACCAAAATGTTGTGCTCAGTAGATCGTCACCTCAATTATTAATTGGTGCATAAATGGGTCCTTTGCATCCTAGTGAGATCATGCATCGAGTACAGGCCATGAAAATGGCTTTTTTACATATATAAAATAAAAAAAGTATTATTTACCTAAATACACCTCTTTTAATATTATTTTTTAAAATGTCCTGATTTATTAGATTGTTGATAAATTGATTTATACTATATCGAATTATCACTATTTAAAATTTTTCACAAAACTATGGAAATCGATATGACACAAATCAAATTATACATTATTTGGATGAAGAGTGTATAATTTGATCTGACACAAATCAATTTATGTACTATTCACTTGTATAGTAAATAATGCATAGTGTCGAATACTTATAATAATAAACAAATATTATATTATAAATAAATTTAAATAATATAATAAAGTTATAAATTACAATAATAAAAAATAAAAAATATCTAAACTAAATTTAAATAAAAATATAAAATAATAGGTAATAAATAGTGTCGAATAGTGTATAATTCGATCAGACACAAATCAATTTATACACTATTTACTGAATAGTATATAAATCAATTTGTTCCTCCTCCTTTATAAATAGCGATTTATGCACTGTTCCTCCTTCTCTATAAATAGCAGCATGAGAGCGATTCATTTCACATTCGATTCGAAGCAGATCGATTCTTAAGCAGAAAAGAGCATTTGACAAAAAAAAAGAGTTTGAAAAAAATACTAAGAGAAAAAGTTGAAAGAATGGAGAGCAATAATTTATATCGAATGGATGCCTATGGACATATTTATGCAAATTTAGATTTACAGGTAATTTTAATATTTTATTTATGTTTTGATTATTTTATATTTTTATTTGTTTATTGTTATAATTTATAAAATTATTATATTATTTTAATTTTAAATAAAATATGTTAATTAGTAATATATAATTATAATAACTTAATTTAATAAATTTTCTACACGAATAAAAATTTTAAAATTTTTTACATTAAAATAATTTTAAAATTATATATAATTATTTAATTTAACTATTATTAATTTTAGTATTTTATTCTCTAATTTATTTTCAACAAAAAATTTTATATATTTAAATTATTATTAAAATAAGGTATATTTGAAAAACAAAATCACTGCAATGATGATATGTGTACACTAGATGCATTGCATATAAAAAGGAATACGCCTATACTAGATATATTACATATAAAAGAGAATATGCATATAAAAAAAAATATGATGCATACAAAAGAGAATAGATACATTTCATATAAAAGAGAATATGCGTACTAGACGCAATGATTCATACAAAAAAGAATAAAAGTACATTCTAAAATAAAAAGACTTGTTTAAATTTATTTATAATATAATATTTGTTTATTATTATACACTATGCGACATGGTTGTTTAAATTTATTATATCATTTAAATTTATTTATAATATAATATTTGTTTATTATTATAAGTATTTGATACTATGCATTATTTACTATGCAAGTAAATAGTGCATAAATCGATGTGAAGCAAATCGATTTATGCACTATTTACTTGTATAGCGTATAAATTGATTTGTGTTAGATCGTATTATACACTCTTCATCCGAACAGTGTATAATTTGATTTGTGTCAGATCGATTTCCATGATTCTATGAAAAATTTTAAACAGTGATAATTTGATATAGTATAAATCAATTTATCAATAATCTAATAAATCAAGACATTTTTGGAAAATAATGTTGAAACAGTGCATTTAAGTAAATAAATTTCTTATATTTTATATATGTAAAAAAGCCCCATAAAAATTTATCAAAAAGTAGGGTACAGCTAACAGGTACCTTATAAGTATATATAAAATTGAAGATGCATTTGTTTGAGATTTTTTGAGCAAAAAATTATTTTTTTTATAAAAAAATTAATTTTTATATATTTAGATAGTTTTTTAAAAAAATAATCAAAATTTTAAAAAAAAATTTCTACATAAAAAATAATTTTAACTATATATAAAATTTAAATTTCAAAATTATTTTTTTAAATTCTAAAACAAATGCAATCTAAATTCCACAAATTTTGTATGATAAAATCTGAAATTTGAAATGACAAAAAAGGAACCACGCAAATAAAAATGTGTATCGACCCAATATATATATATATATATACCAATGTGGGGTTGGTCAAGTAGTTTGGTACTGAGTCCCTTAATCAATGTTCCAGAGTTCGAGTCTTGAGAATGAAAAAAATTTTCGCTGGGAGATTTTTACCCCTTCAGTGGGTCAACAGTCGGGTCGAACTAGATTTTGTTGGATTTCTGATAATAGAGTCCGAATATTGGTGATTCAATCGAGACCAATATATATATATATATATATATATATATATATATATATATATATATATATATATATATATATATATATATATAAGAGAGAGAGAGTAAGTTTCACGTCTTGTTCTGAATAAAAAAGCCATCCATTTCTTTGTTAAGTAACTTATAATTAAGGATAATTTTATAATTTTGTTGTGTTCACATTAATTACTATTTTAGTATTTTCTCTTACCTCAATAATATCTTCTTTCTCTTCTATTACTCTCTGTTTTTTTTTAAAAAAGATATTGTTATTATTTTAGTAAGCATGATTAATATTAAATTACATGTAATATGCAGTTTAAAAAATTATTGAAAAATGATATTTCAATTAAATGAGTTTATAATTAAATATGAACTATTATTATCAAAACATGTATTAATATTCTTTACAAAAACGGCGGGAGTATTACTATATATATAAAAATTTATTGGGGATAATAACATTAAGGAAATATAATAGCATATATTCATAATATAAACTCTGTAAAGGGAAATATTTTATACCTTCGTTGATGGAATTGACGTCTAATCTTAAACAAGCACAAAGAAATTTTATCAAAAAAAAAAAAAAAGTACAAAGAAATTATAACAACATGTATTTATTGTGAATGAATAGTGACTTATTTTTTAGGTGTAGATAAAGGTTTATTGTATTGAGACTTTAATTTAGATTTTTGCATGGATATATATATATATAGGGGACGTATCAAGTAATATATAGATGGACAAAATTAAAAGTTATTTAATGCACTATTAGAAAACAGCTCACAATTGACAAATTTTTTCGGAGGATCACATCTGTTGGAAATACAGATAAATAAATTGTTGATAAAATTGAACAACAAAATTGAGTCGAATTTTACCGACAAATACACAATCCATCGATAAGTGTTTGTGCCTATTGGCGCGAAATCATTACTAATAGATTTGTAGTCGGTAATGTTTTACATTTTAAATTTAATTTTTTTAAAAATTTTAATATTTTACCGACACAATTTTTGTCAATAAATAAAGTTAATTATTGACAAAAAAAGTGTCGGTATGTTCTTCTCATTGTAATTTAAATAATGTAAAATTGTTGTCGACAGAAATTCCATTGATAGATAAAATAAATAAATAAATAAATATTACTTAGTTTTTTTATTTTATTTTTCTTCAGATAATATTAGTAATGGATATTTCATCGATATTTGAAATTTTGGATTTACTACCTTTAGCTCTTTGGCTACCATATTACCAACAGATGTTCCTTTTGTAATAGCCTAGTACGAGTTACAGCTATTTGTCAGTATTGTATCCTTAAAAAAAAAAAATTTAAGTCTAAACACTATGTCTCATTGGACGGCTATAAGATTAAAACATTTTTATAAAATCAAAAGCTCCGGTAATATACAAGTCATTAACATCAGTTCCTTGGGCATTAATGAGTTGAAAAGTGATTTTTAATAAATTTTAGAGAATGGGTAACCCCTTTGTTTTCAACCCAAAAGTTTATGAAAACTCAAGTTTCCAAAAATTATACTCAAATCCATAATTTGGATTTGATTTTTAAGGATTTTGATTTATTTGATATTTTTATTGAATCCAAATGGGGGGTATTCATTTATTTATATTTATGATTTAAAGTGACATTACCTTAAAATTAAGAAATCTAAATATGTGTATCCAATGAAATACCCATTCTCCTAGTTCTAAGCCTGTCTAGTTATTGTGTTTTTTATAATTGTAATCAATTACAAAAAAATTGTAATCGATTACAATTGTCTAAAACGGGTTCCCAACCACTCTGGATGTCCTAGAGATGAAATTTTCATAATTTTAATCGATTACACAGAATTATAATCGATTACCAGATGCCTATATAACGTCCAAGGATACTCTTTCTTCATTTCTCGTGGAACTCTCTCTCTCTCTAACCCTGGAAAACCCTATCCCTTCTCTCTAAAATCACTATCTTCTTCATCCTTTGCCTCCATTTTAAACATTTTCACCAAAATCTACTTCAAACACACATTAAACACTTCCTATCACCTCAAATCGTATAATCAAATATGCTACTCTCTCTCTCTACCTCCACCATTGATGATTTTGGAGCTTGGAGGAGGAAAATAGCGAAATCCATCCCATCCTCATCCTCACTAGCTTCCAAAAGGTAACTTCTAACATCTTATCTTTCTCTCTTTTCAAAAATTTTGATTTTTGCTTGGATTGAGGGTTCCCTCTAAACCCTAAGCTAGAAATTGTGAATTTTTTAGTTTGAGGGTAATTGATGTTAAAACCTAGTGCTAGTGACTAATATTTAGTTAATTTGCTGGGGATGTAGTATTAAATTGTCTCAAAGAATGCTCCGCTATCTTCGTGGCTCTGGAGAATTGAGATCCTCCTTTTTGGGCTCATGTATTGTGAGTAGATAGAACATTCTTAACTTGTTTTCTCTTTTAATTATTTTGCTATATTGAATTCCAGTAAATATTGGATGTTTGGCCATTTCCTTTAATGACATTGTTTTCAAAATCTTACACATTAGTCAATGACTTGTATTAGGAGAATATATGTAAATGTTTTGAAACTGATATGATGTTTCAAATGGATATCATGAACTCCAACAATTAGAGATTATAAATTTTGATACAGTAAGTTTTGGAGTTGATTTCCGTAAAATTACTTTTAAATTTGACATTATTGCCTTGACTAAAAAGATTTGAATTGATATTTTAGATTCTAAAATTTGATATACATGATAGTTAAGGAAAAAATTTAGGAATGTCTATGACAGGATCTGCCTATTAACAATAGTAGATGTTAGCCTTAATGTACCTTAGATTATCATTACATAGCCACACAAAGTGTGGTGTATAACGAATTTTACACAGCCACTCTAGGACTGATGTGTGACAGATTATGGGATTCACACAAAGATAAGGCCACCTAAGTGTGAACTTGACAGATTATCCTATATTAGATAGTTCTAATAGGTTTTTAAGAAGTTAAAATTTATTTTATGATGAGATTTATTTGATATTTATGCACATTGACTCATATGGGTTAAGGGTGTCATGTCTCTCACTAAGTTATATAACTCACCCCGTTATCTTTCTTTCTTTTCAGATACAAGTGTGGACTTTGGAGTTGACCCTCCCGCCTCTTAGCTGTAATCCTTTTCTTCGCGGGTGAGCCCTCATGGATGAAGAGCTTGTAAAATCTTTAGTTTATTAATGTACTCAGAATAATATAGCTCTATGGTACTACAAGCAGGGTACGACCCATGCTGATTTCTGTTGATATTTGTGATGTCATCATGTTTATTGAGATGGTTGAATTCATTAGAATTGGAACTATGTATTTGGACTAAATGAGTCAGTCTGATGAGAGTGAGGATAAGGATGAGAAAGAGGAAATCAATGATGATGTTGAAATCAAGAGTGATGAAAATCGTCTTCAACTTTTAGCTTAACGAGGTGCCAAGTGTATTGTGTCATTATTTAGTTAATATATGTCTTATGTTTTCAATTTTGTACATATCTATTTTGGTGTTATATTTTAATTCTTTGCATTTATATTTATATGCATACTATGTTTGTTGTATACGTTTATTGATTTATACACATATTATACAGGTCATTTATGGCAAGATGAGGATTTGGCTCTATACAAGACAAAGGAAGACCAAGGAAGCATGGTCTATCCCCTCGCACTCGTGCTCTACCCACCACCTCCATTACACCCGCATCCACCACTTCCACCACTACTACTACATTCACCCCTTCTGATCATCCTCCATATGTCCAGGAGTTTGTTATGATACCCAACTCTAAGTATGTGGAGCTAGGGTCTCAACCCTCATTTCTCCCTTAGCCCATTCCATCTCCTCCCCCCAGGAGATGAGGCCTGCACCTCATCTATACCTGGTTCCACTACTTCTTCTACCCGTAGCTAGCTTTATTTGCAGCATGCCATTGCCTCATCATCCAACCCATCACAAGGCTCCATGAACTAGCATGTGGAGCTCAAATATGATGGTAAATTTTGGTAAGTATTTTCAAATTTAAATAACATATAATTGACTTAGTCTATTGTTTCTAACATAGTTGGATTCCACCAGCTTTGGGCAGGCCTGCACAAGATTACTGAGGTGTTCCAAGAGAACTTTCGCGACTCAGATGACAGTTTTTTGCAGGCCTCTAAGTCCACACAGTAAATATGGTGGAGAAGGCGGAGAGTAAAATAATCATTTTTTTATTATTATTAAGCTTGTTTTCATTTCTTATGCATGCTTGTTTATGACAATTAAGTAGACTATTGTGTTACTTGTGTGCAGTGTATGTTCATTATTGATCCATATGATGAGGCATCAATCTACAAGGCTTAGAGGACCAAGGTCGGCAAGTGGCTCTGCTATATGTTTCACGACATTTACGAGAATGACGCTAGCACCCATTCGCTTATTCACGACATCCTCCAAGTTCTAATGGCCTATTAGAACTCTAGGTGAAGGCCCGAATGAGTAGAGAATCAACCCAAGGTAGATCATTGCACATTGGAGGCTCCACCACCATTGAGGGCACGCGGCTGAGAATGGTAAATTTCACCCTTTACACTCATTTAGTCATTCAATTTTTGTATTAAATATTATATAATCACATGAAACTTGTTTTAAATGGAAAAGATGATGAACAGGCCACTAACTCAGGGGGAATTGTTCTGAGAGACCCATACCCGAAAGAAAGACAAGTCTGAGTAGGTTGATATTCAGTTGGAGACCACATACGTAAGTACTTATAACTTTAGTTTCCAATACTTTTAATTTATTATATTTGCTATTATGTAAATCTAATTTAATTTGTTTTGTTTCTTCCAATTATAGTATGAGTTCACCAAGCAATTGACCGAGACCCAATCACAGCAGTCATAGTAGGGGGACGAGAGCACTCTTGCCAACCCACTTATTAGTGATGACGAGATATGAGACTAGACGATTAGCGGCCACTACAAGGGGCGCATTTATGCTATGGGAACTACCTAAAGTAAGTTATATTCTACAGGCTCTGTGTTTGGAGTTGGGCCTGCTGGGACAAATGTGGACGACATCCGTGATCCGGTGCATGCACTGAGTGAATCAGTGCAGAAGCAGCTCAAGCAAGCCAATAGGAGGTACATGGTGCTGTATGAATGGCAAAAAGGATAAGGAGCAGTGGATGTAGCAGATACAGTCTATGGAGTAGAGGATGATGACCATGTATAACTACTTCGAGCAAATGCGGAGTGGCAATTCATCATCTGGTGCACAGCCTCCACCACCACCTCCACCTCCACCATCTCCACATTCTCCACACGACCACACACCCGAAGACTCCGACGTGTTTTAGATACTGACGATGATTAGCATTCATAGTTTTTAGGATATTTTATGTTTTTTCAAACTATATATTAACAGTTTTAGTTTTATTTCTCCTGTTACTAATAATTTTTATTTCAATTGACAGTTTATATTCATTATATTTTATTATATTTTTAATTATACGAATTTGTGGATAATTAAAACAATAATTTGAAACATTTAAGTACTAATTTTAAATTTTAATAATACAAACTTGCAAAAAATAAAATAAAAAATCATAAGTTACCGATGAAAATCCCGTCAATAATAAGGAAAATTATAATTTTACCAGTCATCGATGGATTTTCCTATGGTAATTATACATATTAAAACATTATTTTTATTTTACCAACATATATTCCATTGATAATTTATTAAAAATAAAAATCATATACTTAAATTACTAACGAATATTCTGCTAATATTTATCAATAATTTGTCAATATAAATGCTTCACTAATAGTTTCTGACATTAATTTACCGACATTTTGTTAATATTACTGAAGAGATTTTTGGTTGGTAATATTTGATTTTCTTTTTTTGACATGTTAATTATTGGCAGATCCTGTCCATCGATGATTCTGTCAGTAACTTGTAGTGATGGTTATATGATAATTTAAAAAAGTCATATGACTTTATATTTTAATCTTAACTATTTATATAATATCCAATAGTTAAGATTGATTCTTCTTTCTCTCACAAGTAACCACTCCTCACTAGATCCTCTCCCTATATATATATATATATATATGAGACAAGTGAAACTATGAAAATAGTGAAGGAAAGATAAACAGGGGGAGAGAGAGAGAGAGGGAATATTATTGAGATGAGAGAAAATATTAAAATAGTAATTAATGTGAGAGGAAAAGAAAGTTACAAAATTATCCCCGATTAAATTATAAGTTGTTAAAGAGATGAGTGGATGAATTTTTTGTTCAAAACAAAATATAGAACTTGCTAACCTCCACACACGTGCATATTGGGGGATTGGGGAGAGAGTGACTTGGTGGGCATTGCGGCTAGAAAAGTATAGGTTAAGGATAAAGAAGCGAAAAAATAGAGAAAGATAGGAGTAGAATTTAATCAACACAATGCTCTTTTAGTGAGAGGCATACCTAAAATATTCTAGCTACATAGGTTGGTGATCCCCATTAGCTTTGGATGGAATAATGGAATGAATGGACATACTATAGGACAAGCATGATCTAGTCTTCCACCAGGTCATAGACCACAGCTGTCTCTAACTCAGTGGTGATCATGACCCCAAGCCATCTCTCTAACTGAGAAATAATTCTCAGTTAAGCGTGGTGTTTTCAAGGCTTACTGGAACACTCAAAATCTCTCTAATAATCTCATGGACAATAGCGAACAGGAAATACATGCTAATAACAACAAATAATGATGCAGCAGGTAACATGGAAAATAACAGAGAATAACACGAAAATTTGCAAGGGCAAGCAAAGATCATGAATTGTGATGCAGAGATATCCTTAAGATGAAAATTAATTTAAACACATTAGCAAATAACAATGTAACTAAATGTTATATATGCATGACAGATGACATTAATGGCCATTTACTGCTTAACTTCTTAGTACATTATCACCTTTTGCTATCTTTATGCTCATAGGGTCTTCCATCATACCATAACTTATTTATGAGAGCTCTCGTCGCTATGGCGTCCCCTAGTTAGAGTTGTGATTGCAAAGCCCTTGTCTACTATTTTGGCGGGGCTCAATGCATCACTTGCGATTGGAAAGTACTTGTCCCCTATCTTGACAGGTCCCCTCTACAAGACTTTCCTCATAATCACAGAGTCCTAGTTCGCTACCTTGATGGGGCCTGATGCATCACACATTCTTGTATTGTCTTTTCATGCACTTATAAATCAATTCATGTACTTTCACATAGTTTCTCATAATCACAACACATGCCAAATCACAAGTATAAATTTTTACATGTTCTAAATTCCAAGTCATGCATAATATAAAACCCATATATCTAGACATGTCACATTTGCATTCTTTAACTCACATGCATATCACAATAACCATGGCCAACTTTTGCAAGAAAGCTCATTATAAAGATTTCTTAAGAAACATCCAAACTATTTAAGCCAAACCACATATTAACAATTCGTGCTTGCCATAAATATTGTGACATAAGTCTCATACTCATTGGGAAACTGTGTCTTTTGCATAATCATGGTCAAATATGCACAATTAACAAAGAAAACTCAATTTCAAGCAAAACCATTTATGGCATAAGATCCAATCCTCCTCAACTGTCATGTCCTCATAAAACCAATCACTTTGAAGTAGCAATACATGTAAGTATAGGGGCATATTATTTTCAAGAAGCCATGCATATAAACATGAGAATCAAACTTCTATAGGTGGATCAAACATAAGATTGGTTTCAACTACCCAATATTACACTTATTTATCAAGAACTCGATATGGCCGAAATTCATATACTAGAGCCCTAAAGAAAAGTGTTTGAAAACTTCAAGTGCCTATTAGTTCCTTCAAGTACTAGTGTAACATCCCCATATAACGTTATAGGAAATAATGAAAACGTTCTTGGGCAAACTTTTATTATTCACAACCTTGCCCCTAAACTTTTTAAAAATGACATTTAGGTCCCTAGATCAATAGAATTAGTAGAATAGGATTTTAAACGAAGCAGAATCACATAGCGGAAACGTAGAAACTAAATTCTTAGGCAATTGGGCCACGGAGGTGTCCACATGTGAAATGACGTAGGATGCCCCAGACTTGTTTAAAATTACGAAAATGCCATTAGCTATGAAAAACAGAAAATAGAAAGGTTCTAAATTTGCAAAACGTTTAATTTACGTTGTTAGTCGATTTATTCAATTTTTATTAACTAAGTAAGGTTAATTAGAAAGTAATTAAAGGATAATTAGGAGCTAATTGGATATTAATTAGAGAAATTACGCTTAAGAAAATTAGAATAGATATATAGAAAATCTTACAAAGTTATTTAGTAACGTTTCACTAGTTTGGAGGAAATCGGTAAAGATTCGGTGCTTTAAACTGCCAAAACTGAATCAATAGAATTTTATATTGCAAGCCCTAAATTAGGTAGCTAAGAATTCAACCACCTCTACCCCCACAAATGGCGCCACCTTCAGCCACACAATGGGGGAGACTTGGTTGATTTCCAACCACTTGAGGCATCCACCAGTCAACTACCATGAGTTACTTTCATTCATTGTGACACAAACCACAAATATCTCCATTCTCTCCCCCATAATTTGGTCATCATCTCAGACCTCCCTCCCTCATTTTTGTCTTCCATTTCATTCTTTCCTCCTTGCTTCTTCACCCTACATAGGTTTCTACATCCAAAGCTTCCATATTTCTAGCTCAAACTCCAAATTTGAGGTAGGATTCAACCTCTTCTTTGAATTTTCTTGTGAATTGGGGCTGCTATAAACTCATTTAGATGCATGTATTTAATGTTATTATGAGTCTATATGAAGGTTTATGGCTGGATTGTTGTGTGTAAAGTGAGTTTTGGATGATTATCTAGTGAAGAGAAGCAAAGAGAATGGATTAGGTTAAGGAAACCTACAACGGTCCGTACGGCGGAGTGTACGGATCCTCCTACAGCAATTGAAACTCAATGAAAATAATTTTTTGTGAAACTAGACATCTAGGGCTTTCCAACCATATAAATTATAAGGTCATTGAATTAGTATTGAGAGAGATATGAATTTTTGAAATTTACTCTAGGATTTTGACCCTGATTATGAGCAAACTGGATTTCGACGGGTATATCTCGCCCTATACTTCTTCACATTAAGTGCAACCAATTTTGTTAGAAAGTTAAAACATATATTAACATTCCATAAAATTTTAGGACTAAATTCGGTCCCAATTGTTCCCAATAATTCCTTGAAGTTTCCTTAAGTCCAAACCAGGCTAAAATAGGGCAGTCCAGAGGGGTTAAATTTCGGAGCTTATAACTCAAGCTCTACTCAAGCAAATGAAATGGGACTTCTTGCAGATGAAAGCTTGTCCTATGAGATTTAATACGATACAAATTTCGTATGATTTCAACTAGTTTTCAAATTTTAGTGAATTTCTACTTTTAAATGTGTAATTCTGGCTAGCTACAAGGCAAGCTGAGATAGAACCCTAATAACTTGAGCTACATTCATCAAAATTAGATGAGACTAAAGAGGTTAGAAAATAGACACACAACATCCCAACATATCCAAAATTTAGGTCTAAATGAATTAAATAGAAATTATGGCTTATTTTACAAAAATCAGGTAGAGTAAAGGTAAATAAGCAGCAACTAAAATTCAAATGCAACTATTATTTCTATGAGATTGATATTGATATGTGGATGCACTGTTGTGATTTTTTTGGATAATTAACTGTCTGAGTACTGGCACTATTCATGGGGAAGTGGACTCGATCTGTTATGCTACTGAATTTTCGGCAGAAGTCTATGAAACTATGAGTGTTTATTTTACGAGAAATTTATGATATGAACAGCTATACAATTATGAATATGTTATGGTGATATGATCATGAATTATTCTTATAAGAGCATGCATATTTGCATATGAATGAAGAAAGAATATGTGAGATCTCTTCACTTGGAGGCAGTTATTTGGATCCCTCCAGGTGAAGGCAGTTAAAAGATAAAGATGTAGGTCCCTTCACTCGGAGGCAGTTGCATATTGGGTCCCTAACTGTGAAGGCAGATAAAACTTTTGGGTCCTTCTATGTTGGAGGCAGATGGCCAACTGAGTCCCTCCGACCTAGAGGCACGTGGGTCCTCTTGCGGGTTAGTACTATGTGACGACAATCAAAAGTTGAGCTCACTCCTAGATCAGACTATCCAAGGGCAGTAAAAACTAAAAATTAAAACATATGCAAGCACCCTAGGGACGGCGATACGTAACGCCTAAGTGTGCTAAGGAAAGGAAGTTAAAGAAAGTTAAAGAAACACAAGTATATTTTGCATGAACTCAATGAACGTATTTGCATATGCATGATCTGTTCTATTTCTTCACTATATTGGAATTATTATATTTGAATATACTACAACTACTATTTAAGTTATGAGTTGCAAATTTATTTTATGATAACTCTTATATCTTAAGTGAATGAACAAAAGAAACTCTGTTTTGGACAATATATTTTCAAACTATAAAACTGAATAATTTATTTAGCATGATCACCTTCTTCATAATAAACCGAAGCAGTTGGAGATAATAACGATGACACTACGTGTGATAATTTAGAGAATCCTATTGAGAATTTAAAATTCTCACTCCTATTTCCGTATTATCTTCGCTTGAAAAGTTTCGAAGATGGCTAAAGTTGCTGTGAAATAAGGTCCGCTCAGGTAACAGTAACAGCTCTTGAGTGTGGTGCTATGACTTAAGCATAATACTGTACTTGGGAGGGTGTTACAACTAGTTTCCTTTGGTATGCATGCTTACACGTGATTTTAGATTATCCTTCAAGAGCAGCTAGAAACACTTCAAAATAGCAAGAATTATCAAGTTATTTTCACATGTTAATTTAATTACTAATTCTTTTTTCACATAATTCTAACGCAACATAGCTAGAGTACTTAGACACCCCACCTTACAAGTTTGTTCGCCATGAGGATCACTTTCAAGAAAAGCTCAAAACTAGCATCAGAGACATTCCATGAATCATCATAAATACACAAATTCTCATATTTTTCCGTATTCATGGCCGAAAACCTCAAGTAACAAGAGTAAGAGGATTTTAGACCAATTTCCTTATTTCTCGGAATTCAAGCTCAAAACTAACACGGTCACCACTGAAACCATAATCACGAAAGTACTTTAATACAAATAAAACAATGAAGAATCATCACAACAAAATAAAAATTAAAGATACATGCTTCATTCAATATATGGCCGAGAACATAACTAGAGCATCTGACAAGATTTTTCAATCTCACACGTTCCCAAAATTCAAGAATCAATTCGTCTAGTCAACAACTCAGTAAACTCATGATTTTCATGATGTAAACAACACAAACAAGTAGCAATCAACAAAAATTCAGCCCCTTGTTCATCCTTTTATGCGCATGAATAATAACAAGAAAAGATCACCAATTAAGCAAACATGGAATCAAACATAGCCAAAAGAGTTTTTAGAAGGGAGGAGAGAAAGAACTCCCTACAACCTTGTGATGGTGCCAAGACGGTGGAGATAAAGGTGATGGCTTTGGCTCCCCTTGTAACACCCTCCCATTTGCTTAAATATACCTCGAGTTATAAGTCCTGAAAGTTGACATTCCTGAACTACTCTATTTGGGCTTGGTTTGGACATAGAGTAACTTTCTCGAATTATTGGGAACAATTGGGACCATAACAAACTCGGAATCTTATATTGGGATGTTCCCCTATGTCTAAGCTTTCTAAAAAAATTGGTTTCACTCAATTTGGAGTTGTATAGGGTGAGTTATACCCTCCTCAAGTCACCCTGCCCGGATGAGAGTCCTGAACCCTAGGTCAAACTTCAAAAATTCATATCTCTCTCAATACTAATCCAATAACCTTATATGATATATCTATGGAAAGCCCTAAATGTCTACTTTCATCTAAAAATGGTTCCATCGGATTTAACCGGTGGTAGGCGGCGCCGTACACTCCGCCGCACGGACTGCTGTGGAATTCTCACTCAGACAGCATCCCACTTCTCCATTCCTTCTAATTTTCTCCTTCTAATCATAATCCTAACTCAAAATCTCCTATTAATTCAATCATAATTCATCATAATCCATCATAATACAGCCAATAATTCATCAAATACATAAAGGGGAGTACAATCTCATGCAATCATAGTGCAAGGAATTCAAGAATAGAAGTAGAATCCTACCTCTTTGGAGTATGACTTGAGCTAAGTGCTGAAACTTGAAGGCTGGATAGAGTGGGAGAGTTGAGAAGAGGAAAGAGAGCTGAAGTGAGGAAGGGAAAGCAACGTGAGAAATGAGCTGAAGAGGCAGGAGGAGGATACATATATATAGACAAAGCTTCGAAGTGGTAGTTAGAATGAGTGGCTTTGATTGGATGAAATTTTGTGGGCAAGGTTCAGCCAAGTCTCCTTCTTTTGTGTCAAAATTGCTCTCCACGTCGCCAGAGAAGTGAAACTCGCTTCCAGCATATCTGAACATGACATCGGAATTCGTGCATGGTTAAGTTGGAACTCGGAATAATCATCTTGTTTGTGACTTGAGGAAATCTTGTTTATGTTGAGACTTGGAATCAAGGTCGGAGGTCGGAAGACATACAGCTGACAATCAACTGATCTCGGAACTCCTAGTTCAAAGTCGGGACTCCTTGTAATAAGATCGGATATCGGAACTCGTGTGTTGTGGAAATCAGCTCAAGGATCCGAACTCGTGTCCATCCCAATGGAGTTCAACACTAAGGCCGAAACTCGTTACATTAAACTCGAAGTTCGGTTCTCGTACCATTGTGTTAATCTATAACTTCTGAGATCGGATGAAGCATGAGGTCTGAGGTCGGAATGAGGATGCTTAAGATCGGAACTCGGGTGATTCAATCACATTTCCAAACCCGAGTACTTAAACCCAGAAATCGGTATCTTACATTTGATGAGATCGGAAACCGGGTATAATGACATGAAGTCGGAAGTCGTAGACATTGGAAATCGGAGAATATCATAAGATAAAGTTGGAAATAAGGAGTTTGAGACTAGATGAAGTCGGAAATCTGAGGTCATGAAGTCGGAATTAATGCTGAAAGTTGAACACGAACACACAAATCGGGAATAGTCAAACTTAAACTAAATCGGAAGTCGTACCAATACATGAAGTCGGGAATTCAACCATGCAAACTCGAAAATCGGGAATAATTATTCTAACTGATATCCCAAAATGAAGTCGGAAATCATGGGCTTGGAAGTGAAGTCGAAAATTGGAACTCGAATGTTACATTACTACCCTCCTTAAAAAAATTTTGTCCTCAAAATTTGACCGCAAAACTAACTTTTTAATTGCCGTAAGAGTTTAGTGAAAGTTTATATATATATAAGCACGTACAATGTTGATAAACATAATCAAAGAAAATACAGCAAACCCGGATATATTACTCAATATAGCACAATTAACGAAAAGTGAAACTTTGTCCTAGGTTATCCCTAATCTTGTTTCAATTCCCTAGGGGAAGTAGACTTTTTGGCTTCTAACCCTGGAGGATACGGCTTAGGAACAAGTAGCTGATGGCCGGGGCATTCTTTAATCATGTGCCCTGGCTTCCCACACTTGAAGCATACCTTCTACCCAGCCAAACAAGGCCTTCCTTCATGACGCTTTCCACACTTAAGGCATGCTTGCCCTGCGCTTGGCCTCTGCAGTTGTTTATCCTTACGTCCATTAAATTGACGTAGCTTCTTTGGTGGTGAGGCATATTCGAGTTCACCTTTTAGTGCGAGCCTCTTCCCATGAGCATCGATCGGGAATTCTCCAATTTCTTATTATAATTATCCACAAGTCTGCACTTGTTTACCAAGGTAGGAAAATCCCTAATCTCCATAGGGCCTATTGTGGCGAGGATATCTTCCCTCAATCCGCCTTCAAATTTGACGCACTTCCATGTCTCGTCTGGATTCCGCTGATATATCGTGGAAAACTTACATAACTCCTCAAACTTGGCGATATACTTTGACATGCTATTGCTTCCCTAGCGGAGTTGCATAAATTCCAATTCCTTGGCATTCCGAACTAATGGAGGAAAGTATTTCTGGTAAAAAGCATCCTTGAACACAAGCTAAGTGATTTCTGTTTGAGATTCTTCTAATAGCCGTTTCACACCATTCCACCAGAATTCAGCATCGGCTTCGAGCATATAAGTGGCAAATGCTACTTTCTGGCGATCTGTACAATCCAAAACAGAGAAAACTTTTTCCATCGCCTTAATCCATTCATCGGCCTTGTCAGGATTGAAAGCTCCTCTAAAGCTAGGTGGATTTGCCTTTCTGAATTCCGCAAACTTGAGATATTCTGAGTCTAATCCTAGGCCATGTGGATTTCCTACATGGCCAGCCTCGGGCCGCCTACCCAACTGTCCCATCATTTGATGAGCTGCAACGGCTTGCTCCCGCATGGCATGAGCTATTTCACGCATTGTGTCCATATAATTAGCAGGATTTTCTGGAGTGGGTGCAGTTTGTGGCCTACCACGCCCCCTGGAAGCCATTAGTTCCTAATCATACACAATCTGTTAAATCTTCTGCCACTTGTACATAAGATCTCAAATTTTCAATTTATGAAAATATGCAATTGCAAGGCTTAGCAGTTACCGTAGTAATTGACATCAATATATAGTAATGATAATGACTTTGTCAAGGAGGTCCATACATTTTTTTCCCAAAATGCTTATCCGTTCAGCTACCCTTGATTCAATAATAAATTTTGTCCCCCAATACGGTTCTTTAGAAACATGGGCTTAGGCCTTTCCTCAATATTATAACTAGAAGCCTTATCTTAAAACTCCGTCTTTTTGGTAAAAATTTGTCTAGTATCTGATGCTTGGAGGAGGATTTTAG
Source organism: Pterocarpus macrocarpus (assembly GCA_031439585.1). Taxonomy (NCBI): domain Eukaryota; kingdom Viridiplantae; phylum Streptophyta; class Magnoliopsida; order Fabales; family Fabaceae; genus Pterocarpus; species Pterocarpus macrocarpus. Next base: position 19,126,781 of record CM062517.1, on the reverse strand, counting down.
GTCGCTTCCACTATACGGATTTAGTTCTAAGACTCATGTCTCTTTCTATTAGTCTAATATCCTCCTCGATTTCCTAGTTGTTGAGATACAGGCAACTTAATGTGAAAGCCAAGGTTAAAAGTCAGATCCTTTCTACCGAAGCTGTAGAGTTCCCTTACCATATCGTCTCACAAGATGCCTTTCTAATATCCATGCAGAGAGTTGTCGTAGATCGTATGGATGCCACAATATATTTTGTTTTGCTGACGTCCTGATCCACCATCAAGTTTGTCGAGTAAATTCCTCATCCTCCTCATCATATGTTTGACTACTTGTGCACTATATTTTCCAGTAATTCCTCCGATACTTGTGCCTTGGGCCTAAATATCAACTGAAGAAGTTCTCTTGTGGACTTTATTTCATCTTTTCATCATTTGCTAATTGAACCTCGTGTCCTTCTTGTTGAATTTCTCAATAATTATTGCAATACTTGTTCCCTCAGAATTGATTGTGGGACAGTCGAAGTCCCTACCACCTTTCTACTTTCTTCAATTGGTTAGCATGAAGATTCCTCGACTATCGTGTTGATGTCCACGTCCCACTTTTATGGGCACCAGTGTTACCAATCTCATTGAGGGTTTGTCCTAATACAATTTATGGAGGTGTGTTAGTTCTAGTGGTTAAGTTTCATATTACCCCAACACTATACCTTGGGCCGGATTAAATGCGATCATCACTAATGCACTAGGTTCCATCAGAATTCCATAGTTAAGCATGCTCGAGCAAAAGTAATATGGAGATGGATGACCATATAGGAAATCCTCATATTGAAATTTCAACAGGATAACAAGACCATCATTTACATCTCTCGCAACAAATGGATTGTATCCTAGGGGCATGATGTTACGGGGATAGCTAGAAGGTTCAATTTTGCCCTCGAAATTTCTTCATCCCAAATAAGCCAGCTGGATGCCGTAGATCTCCGCATACACCGAACTTCATATTGAGGTGATCAAGCTCAGTATGCAGTCAAGTGCGATAGAGAAGCTACAACACACAATAGAGCTGCCATGCACAAACATCTATGTCCTTTTCATGTAAGGACCTAAAGCACGGCCTTTCTAAACTCTCAGAGTATGCCTCTTTTGAAGCATAACCAGCCCATCCCAGGTCCGATTAGGACGAACTGCTCTGATACCATTAATGTAACACCCTCCCATTTGCTTAAGTATACCTCGAGTTATAAATCCTGAAAGTTGAACACGAACACACAAATCGGGAATAGTCAAATTTAAACTAAATCGGAAGTCGTACCAATACATGAAGTCGGGAATTCAGCCATGCAAACTCGGAAATCGGGAATAATTATTCTAACTGATATCCCAAAATGAAGTCGGAAATCATGGGCTTGGAAGTGAAGTCGGAAATCGGAACTCGGATGTTACACCCCTCCTCTTGGCAAGAAGAAACTTGAAGGCCTAATACTTGAATTTCTAGCAAGAACAACCCTTAAACACAAGTGTTTCACTCTCTAGTATGAGAAAGGCATTGAAGAACTCTCAAAGTATCTCCTTTTCCTCTTGGCCGAAGCTTTCTCTAATGGGGGAAGATATGTTTTTTTTTTTTTCATTTATTTATAGTGGATTAGGTAACTACTTGTTCTAGAAATAGTTTAAATATTTTGGGATTTTCTTTATTAAAGAATTATTAAAAGAAAATATTTTCTCTTCTTGTATGAGATGACGCAACTTAGCAAGGGAAGAAATAAGGGGAATTTTTCCATTATTTTGAGAAAATAAAAATGAATTTAATTGGTATTTCTTTTATTTTTTTTCCTTTTGTTTTTTTTTTTTGTTGGGTGGAGGGGGGGAGTGGGTTCATCAACCACTTCCTGCCTCTAACAAGATTGAACCTGGGTGTGATTCTTTAAAGGCTGGCAAATTTGCCAGTTGATCCATAGCCTGACGACCTTTTGTTTCATGTTACTAGAATTAAACTTAAATAAAACTCGAATTTTGCAAGAATTGCCCCTAAGGCTCATTTTGGTTCCTAGTCCTAATTTGGGTTTGTTCCATTAGATTTTGATAGCCTAATTTGTATCTCATCATGTATTACATTTTTATTACATTAATTTTTATGATTCTGAATTAAATTATTACTCTTTAATTACCTAAACCTTAAATTCATCATTGAACCACCAAAATGAATTTTAAAATGAATATAATTTATTTTTATGTATATCATTTGAGTCCAATAATTATTTATAATTTAATTATAAATTTTTAGAATTTTTTCCAGCTCCTTGGACAATTTTGCCCTCAACTAGTCTAAATCCACTGTGATTTTTACGTCCGTTGTCTGTATAATATTTCAGTCATGGCTTTAACCCAATGTCATTGTCAATGACCGTTGGTTGAGAGAGATCCCTCTCACCTCACGTCTAGCTAAATCAAACCAAGTTCGGGAGTTTTGATGCTAAAGACATTTTTGTCCTATTGGCTTTATAAATTTATACTAATAATTTTTGGGGATGTCAAAAAAATTAATCTAAAATTATTAGCCACTTAATTTCAATAAATAACTACTCATAAAAAAAAAGTTTATTCATAATCTTATATTATCTTTAAATATGTTTCAAATCTCATATTCTTTTTAAATATTCTTCAAATCTTTTCTAATCTTTTTTTTTTTTTTCAAATTGTCTTTAAATCTTTCCCTTAACCCGTCTTTATCTCCCAGTTTATTAGCCTTATGTTTATCCTATATCAAAACAAACCAAGTGAGAATATTTATCCATTAAATAACAAAAATTGTATTTCTCACCAATAGTGCCCATGAATCCAATTTATTGAAACTAATTAGGGAAATTGGCTATATGAGAGAAAACTTGAACAATTACAGTATTACACATCTATTCGACGTTCTCTGCACCAGCGAAAAGCAAACAACCCAAAGTCTTGCGAGTAGCTCATGCACCTCACCAATCAACGTCCCAGCTCGAATATAATCAAATGACTCAAACATAACCACCTTCATGATGTTCATTTATGTTTACACATCCATCAACGATTATCTTGGCAAACTGAGGCTCTAGGGTAGACCATGAGGAAGCCACTTCAGGTGCAATCCACAGATTCCTATTCAGTAACGACCTTTTGAATTCATTCGCAGCAAACCTTGCAAATCGGGCTACTAAATGTGCAGGCGTGCAGCGACTGCAGTCCACGTTTCTTCTACAAATTAAAGGCATCTTGGTTTCCCCAAAACCCACCGGGAACCACCAAATGCAAAACGTTTCGCCCACTTCTCTGCATCCGTTGTTAGAGTGGAAGAGAAATATGGGAAGAGACAAACACTTAGAAGAAAAATAATTTTGTTTCTCTCTTGCTCATCAAACTCCAAGTACATAGAATACTTATAGAAGTTTCATGAGAGATTTAATACATAAGTTTAATTGGTATGCACTGATAGTATAAAATTATTTTATACTGTCAACCCATAGAAATAGAAAAAAGTGAGAAATTATGGTGGGTCCCTCATTATAATGGGTAGTTATTTGTGTGAGTTGCCACTTTACACTATTTCTATTGGCTGACAGTATAAAATTATTTTATACTGTCATAATATTTAAATTAAATTCTTAATAGATTCTATAACTCTTACAATAAACAAAAATAATTCACCTTAATGTCTAACAAAATTCACATTTACTCCATAAGCGCCATATTATTCTCCTTAATGATAGATAACTCATAGTCTCCATGACTAACAATAACCAATGGATACATAATCAAAAAAATAAAAATAAAATTAAATAACCAATGGATACATAACCACCAAAAGCATCAAATTCCCTGTTAACTTCAAATTACTACTAATTTATTTTATTTTAATTCAACATCCGTGTTTTGGTACCACCAAGTTTAGATTTACATTTAACTTTATATATACTTATATAATTCAAATTAAAGAAATTCAATATATTTTTTGACTTGTTGAGTCAGTTTCTAGGAAGTGAAAAATATTTATAATTGTTACTTTTTTTTTCATTTTACAAAATAGTTTATAACTCAATCTTAATTCTATTTTAGTAACTCTCTTTTTTAAAAAAATGAGTAAAATGTCTACTTATCATTTTATTCTATATTAAAAAATTTGTATAGATCTTATGCTAACATTTAAAATGTGTACCCTTCGGTTGCTATTTAAAAAAAATTACAAGCAAAAATCCTGAATGCTTATTGAAATTGAAGAGTTAGGAAAGATATAAATAAGAAAAATAAAAAGTCAAAAATAAAAAAAGTAAAATAAATATAATTAAAAAATTAAAAAATTATTTCATATTAATTATAATTGAAAAATGTAAATTGAAGGACTAAAGATTTCAAAAGTATTTATAAGAATGTAAAAATGTAAAATTTAGAAACGATGTCACTAATTGTAGTGGAAGAACTTACATATTATCATCATTATCTAACCCATGCTTTTCATGTAGCATTTAAATTTAATAATTTCTACCACGAATAGTTAACTTAATAACTAAATATTTTGTATATATTTATTATCTGCGTAATTTATTTTTGGTGCAAAATAAATTAGTTCGAGTATATTTATAATTTTATAAAGCGTAATAAGAACACTCATATTTTTAATTTAATAATTATATGAATTTATTTTTTTTAGAGTAAACTCCTAATTTAGTCCTTGACAAAACACTGCTCGGCAAATTAGTCCTTGAGGGGGCAAAAAATCACCCCAAGGCCCCTCACAATTTAAAAAAATAGGATACCTTCATCCCTCCATTAAATTTCCAGTGTTAAACATAAAGAAAGTGCACATGTATTGTTTACGAGTTATAAAGAGTTCGAATTGATCCACATTATAATCTTTTTTTTTTTCTCAAATTCTAAAATTCAAATTTCATCTTCCTCTTCCTCTTTCTCTTTGAAGCAAAAAGCTAGACCTCCCATTATCATCTTCCTCTCCCAAGAGCCCTCATCAATGTTCTTTTATAGGAGTTGCATCTATTATGATGAGCCTCACGACCCTTACTTCCTTTGTCTTATTCTTCTCCTCTACGAGCCCATTGCCTCCTCCAACTTGTTCATGATTGCTTTCCCTTCCTTGCACCAATCCATTAGCAAAACGTTCTTGAACAACGAAACCAAATTCAAGGCCAAAATTTCCTAATACAAATTGTGTGCATTTCCAATGTCTCTCGTGCTTCAACGAGGAATAAGAAAATAAAATAGGAGGTTTAGGATATGAGAAAGAAGAATGAAAGCTTTTTTTGTTAAAAAATATTTTTTGTTATGTGTAATGTGCAATATTTTGAACTAAAAATCATGTGACTATTCAGGTAGTATTTGTAACTCATGCTTATGGAAAACGCTCTAGGCTGATTTTTTAGGATATGTGGAGAAGAAGATGATAATGTTTGGTTTTTGTTTCAACAAGTAAGAGAACGATAAAATTTGGGTTTTAGAGTTTGAAAAAGAGAAACATGATAAGAGATCAATTTGAAATCTTTATAATTTGTCATGAACCAAATTATTCTATCATTTGCCATTGTGGCAAAAAATGAGCCACATCACACATTTAATGGTACATGTTCACTTTCGTTAAGTTTAATAGTGAAAACTTAATAGGGAAAGTTATGTGTACTACATTTTTAATAGTTAGGAACCTTGTGATTACTTTTTTCCCCCTTAGGGACTAATTTTTGTCTGTTGGTATTTCATGTGCATATTTTGATGCATTTTTTAGCTATATATAAGTAACTTAATGAAACAAAAAAATATTAATATATTTTATTCAACATGTTCAATAAATTTTTTAGGACATGAAGAAACTAATTTAAAATTGATACTCTGCATTTTTTGGCTTAAATATGTTTACTTGTGAAATTAGCAAATTTTGGTTTTAATCTCAATTTTTTTTGGGTTTTCCTTGGATCGGGTACATGAAATGGGTTAATGGGATTTTGAATTTAAATTAAGAATTTTTATACATTGGATTATTAATGTTTGCCACATTAGATTTAGAATGCCACTAGGCTCAGTGATATGGCTCTCCATTAGACACATTAACAGAGAGAGTCTAACAGCAAGGATAAAGTTGATCAAGTTTAGAAATATTTGTATGAAAATCTAAAAAAAAGAATTTGAGGGACTAAAATCCAAATTCGCTAATTTTACAAGGACCAAAAATATATTTAAACTGTATTTTTTTATTTTTGAAATATTATTAAAACTAAATCTTAATTATATTTTGATAAGCATTGAAATCTTATATTTTTAAATAAAATTATTTACATAAAATATTTAATAAGTAAGCTGTGTTATATTTACTTATTACTCAAGATAATTTTTAAATAATTTGACATATAGTCAATACTTAATAGTGTTATATACATTATAGCTTGACTAGTATGAAGATATAATAATTATCTAATTCATATTTTTTTTTGTTTGTTTATGACAATAATCAAATCTATTTCTGAACTTTATATACACAATTTAAATGAAAGAAAGGCAGCAACAATTTATTTTGGCTAATTAATTGAATTTTTTAATGACATGAAGTGCCTATTGTCACTTTCTTGTGTCTATTGTCATTCATATTTTATCAGTTTTTATTTATTTTCTGAAATACCTTTCTTCTATTTTAATCAAAATTATAGTTTAACCTTAATTATTTATTATCAATCAATATTTCATCTAAATTTGTTATTGTTAATATAACTAAAAAATTAATTTAATTAGTCAAAAAAATTTAATATTTATCTCATTTTTCAATTTTCATCCACTAATTAGATATTACAAGTATTGATAATTAATTTACTAATATGATTATTTATATCTAAATATTTAATTATGCTTTTTATGGGACATTTGTTTTAAGATATGTGAAGTTATTCTCGGAAATGATATATTCCCATACTTTGATAACTCTTTCTTCTCATCATCGGGGCTAGGAATGAAACATTTCTATGGCATGGAAATAAAAATTATTGAACAAAAATACTAAAATATTCCTCAATTAATAATAATAAATAATACAATTAATTGTGATGGAGATATTTTAAAAATTATCGTATATATTCCGAAAAATATATATTATAAACCAAATAAGTTTTTAATTTATTCTTGGGATTTTTAACAAATATACCAAAAAAATTTTAATACTAAATAAACAAATTTTATAGAATAACTAGGAATGACATTTCTAGATATAACATTTTTAGGAATATAATTTCAAACCTTGAAATAAATGCCTCTTTAAAATTTTCTTGATATGATAATTAACTAAATAATACAGCAGTAGGTATTTTTAAGAAAATATTGAGTAAAAATGAATAATAACAGAGGTATACTAATAATTCGGCATATATATATCTAGAGTTTAAACATTTAATTTTTATATAATTTAAAACTATTAAATAAATCTATGATACGATGATTTATTACTGTTGAGCAATTAATTTTCACTATAGTTTTTTTTTCTTTATTTTCTTTCTTAAAAATTAAGGTAACTTAATACATTAAATTTGATACTTATATTGAAAGAAGTTTAAAAGGTTAAAATTTTCTTCTATCAAACACCGCCACTAACACTCACGCAGCATATAAAAGCTAAATTATTTACTTTCTCTCATATATATTGTACTCTACATATTTTACATATGCGTCTTTCAATCACCTTAATATATAACTAATTTAATGTTTTAAATTATCTTAATTTTTATTAATAGATATGACGAACAATAAAAGTTATAGTAAAAAATAAGTGATCACTAACAAATCTTAATATCATATATTTATGTAACATTTTTTAAAATCATATGTTTACCTTTTTAGGTAATTACTTCTTTAAAATATTCACTGCTATATTATCTAGGTAATTACTTCTTTCTATGAAAGAACCAAATTTATTGATTACCAAGAATTTAAAATTGAGTGGATGAAACTTAATCTCAAAAATTAATTTTTTAGAAGAAAGATTGTCCAAACTAAACCCTAAACCCTAAACTATCTAAACTCTATCTTTAAGTGATGTGAGACTCTAATATATCCCCTCATACCTAGAATTGGATATCTAGAGTGTGAAATTTGCAAGATTAGATATCTTAGGAAACATATTGGAAACTGAGAAAATATTGAGATAATATCAAGAGCTCATCTTCATTTATCACTAGCACTGCTTATTTATTCAAGAACAATTTGAGAAAGAGGAATTGTACGCAAAGCATGCACCATGGCAGAGAAGTATGCGGGAGAATTACAAGAGAGAGGGATGATGGATACTGTGAATTTGTTATGGTATTGTGTGAGAATTGATCCGCAAATCATAGAGAATCTACTAACTAACTGAGGTGAGGTGATGCAAATGTGACTCAATTCAATTCCAGAGGATTCATAGCCTCATATTCATGCTTCACCTTTGCTGTTATTTATTTATTTATTTTGGGGTCGTGAGCTTCACCTTCGCCGCTGTATGAAAATTGGGCTCAAACTTGGTCTCACTTGCTGGATCATGTTTGGGCTGAGACTGCTCATTGGGACCAACAACTGAACAAAATATAACCACTAACGACAAAACACAATAAAGCAAGTCGTGATCAGATCAGCCACTGAAAATCTAGAACATGAAATTGGCAACGGCCGAAATGCGTAGCTCTGAGAAGTCATCGACCTTCTCTTGGGCCCTTTCGATCTTCTTTTGGCATTTCTACTGCTCTCGTTCCCCGACAAAGATGGGCTATATGGCCTCTAAAGGCATCACATGATGCCAAATAATAACTTAACCACTCAAGCAGAAGCTAACATCTATACTTAACCACTTGGCAAAAGGAACAGGACATGAAATGTCAAACAATGGCAAAGGATTAAGTTTGGTTTAACTTTTGAGCACCTTATGTACTTGTCCTATAAAACCCCTTGGCAGAAGCTAACATCTATGCTTAACCACCCAATGTAGAAGTAGAAATCATAAAATATCAACCAGTAACAATAGCTTAACCGCTATGTACAGAAGCCAATATCCAAACTTAACCACTTGCTATCTGATTATTAGAGGATGAAAATTTGAAACTCTATCATCGACTTTCTCCATCGCCAAATTCAACTTTACGAAGGTCAGACAATAAAGAACCAAATATGTGTCAAATGCTCACCAAAGGCAGAGAAATTTTGAGAGTAATGTAAGACATAATGAAGCTATAGATTCTCGAGAAAGAAAAATTCAAGAGGTATTTGAAGAGAAAATATTACAAGATTGAGAGAAGAAAACAATGAATACTGGACTGAGTTCATGAAGAACTAGTGTACAACAAAAGAAAGACTCTCATGGTGGATACCATAGGAGTTGTAATACCATCTTAGAATTGAATGAGTCCAACTTAACCTTAAAAAATTAGTTTATGAAGGAGGGTTGTCCAATTATTTATAAAGACTATTTAAACTATATCATTAAATAATATGAGACTCTAACACAGGATCAGCCAATAGGACAGGGACCAAGAAGTCTAGTGGATCCTCAATCTAGACAACAGAACACTAGTCTATATGATAAAATGTACAATTAAAATGTGAGAAAAAATATATTAATTTTTAAAAAAACATTAAATTAAATTTAGAAATTTATTAAGCTTGATGAACACCTTGCGTACTTGTCCTATAAAATCATTAAGTTACAAAAGTAAAAATATTGGATACGCTTTACAAATATAAAGGATATGTTTGATTTAACTTTTGAAAGAATTATTTTTGAATTAAAGAATTAAGTTGAAAGAAATTTTTTTTTAAAGGAATTGCTTTTATAAGAATTGATTTGTGTTTGATTTGAGTAAGTATAAGAGAATAATTTTTGTTTAAATATGATAAAATAAAATTATTTTTAGTTATTAATATGAGAGTAATATTAAGATTTATTTTCAAAAGTACTTCTCCTAGAATGAAAACTAAATCCAAAAATACTTCTCTCAAAAATACTTCTAATTGCTTAAAATGTACATTTTGTGGCAAAAAAAATAAAAGAATTTTCCAAATAAGTAGAGTTACTGTGTAATTCCATTCTCATACTAATAAAAATACTTTTGAAGACCCTAAATTGGTAACTAAACATGCTCAAATTTGTTTTAGTCTTATTTTATATACAGGGATGGAGCTAGACAGCTTTGTTAGGAAGGTCCAACACTTAATAGTTAATTTTAAGAAAAGAGTAATATGTTTCTTAATTTTTGCTCTTATCTAAAAATTTAAATAAAAATTAAAACATATAAAGGAAATAAATATTTTACAAGAGAGACACATATATACATAATATATTGTCTATTATAGTATTTAAATATCTAAATAAATAAAGAGTTAATAAGATTAATCAAATAAAAAATTTTAGAGGGTGCCAAATAATAAAAAAATTAGATAAATTTATAGAAAAACTAAAAATTTACGGTGGCCGCCGTCCCCTTTGGGTTACACTAGGAACCGCCCCTGTTTATATGTCTGCATACGCTTGATTTTTAAATTTAACATGTTTTTGAACTAATAAGTTTATCTTGTTTTATGTTAAGATATAAAGATAGAATTGAGTTGATATAAATTTAAATCAACGTACATAAGAAGTTTATAAATTTATTACATATAATAACACAATTCAAAAGATATATAGTCATTCAAAAAATTGTTTAATTAAATTTTATTTAATATTTTTTAAAAATTGATTTTTTTTCTCTTGATCGTACATTTTATATTATATTTTATGTAAATTTTCCAATTTAAAAAAAAAGTTTAATTGGGGTGCATCGACAGTGTAAAATTTTTTTATACTGTTATCTAATTAAAATCTTCCATTTGCATGACTATTCAAATAGTGGATGATTATATCAAAGACTTTTGCTGATGTGGTAATATATAATTAGATATCTGTGTAAAAAACTTTTACATTGACAGTGTATTCAAATTAAATCCTTTAAAAAAATCTAAGTTTTTCAAACATTAAATATTAAGTAAATATTTTATAGAGATAATCATTTAAAAATATTTAATATAAAATTTAATTTCATAATTAAAATTTTATTTTATGATTTAATTTTGATGTATTGTCAATATAAAAATATTTTACACAAACATCAAATTTGTATCGCCAAATCAATAAAGATATTTGATTTAACCATCTATTAACTTAAAAATTTTACAAATAAAAATATGTAAATAAATAATAATATAAAACTCTTTTATACGAGTAATATATCAAAATTAATATCTTTATTTTATGGATATAAATATAAATAATTTTTCATGTAAAATATTATGACATTTCCATTTAGTCTCCCTGAATATCATGACCTTCCTGTTTGGTTTCTCCCATCCACGCCAACATCCAAGTAGGATGCAGGGGGGCATTTGACGACAGAAACTAATGGAGCATTAATAAGGAGGTGGATTCTCTGGTACCTTTGTAAAGTTGTGCCTTTGATACCTTTCTGATTTTCTTTTATATATTATTTGTGTGCACTCCATTTCAATACGCCGCAGTAGCACATTTGGTTCGTCCGCACGCCAATAACGTTCGAGTTGCGTGTTCCAACCTTACCTTGCCCACTTTTACATTTTTTCCATTTTTTTCATTTTTAAATAACAAAAATAGGAATAAGCATTTTTTTCACCAGGAGAAAAAGGAAAAAAAGGGAAAAAAAATATAAAAATAGTCTTAACTCTTCTATTTGTCAATTGCTATTTAGTAGTTTTTATTTTATTTTTACTCTACACCTTCTTTTTTATTTTAATGTTAGTTTAATTATATTTTATGTAAAACTTTCAAGCTCATATATAAAATAATATAAATAATTCTTAATATGATATGAAATGATAATTATATATACTTATAAAATATTATTGAATATATTTTTATGTATAACTAAATTAAGACGAAGAATGTAATTGTACAAATTAAAAGTATAATTGTGACATCATTATTGTAGAAAATAAATTACTTTTAGAAAAATTTATATAAATGCATTCCTATAACAATAGTGATTATGCTATATTGAATTCGAGTAAAAAATTTTATAGACAGATTTTATGGATATGCACTACTTTAATGTTTGATTTTTTTGGTTAAAATATCGGGAGTGGGAAATTAAACAATTTTAATTAAAATTTTACTTAAATATTATAGAAATATATCATATATTAAATGTTAATTTTAATGATTAATATATAAATTTTTTTATTTGATTTCAATATATTGTTAGTAAGATGTTGAATAAAAGGGAGAAGGAGAAAAATAAAATGAATTATGTTATTTATGTAAAGTGATATTATTACTTATATAAATAAAAGACAAACTTGATATTAAAACAAAAATGATAGCAAATAAAAAAGGTGTAGAGTAAAAATAAAATAATTACCAAATAGCAATTGGCAAATAGAAGAAATAAGAATATTTTATATTTTTTTTCCCTTTTATTTTTATTTTTGTTATTTTAAAAAAATGAAAAAAATGTCAGAAGTTAGAAAATGCAAGGGGAGGATTCGAACCCGCGACTTGGGAGTCATGGGCGCGCAAACCAACCAGACATGCTACTGCAGCATGTTTGAGTGAGAATGTACACAAAAAATATATAAAGGAAAAATGGAAGGGTACCAAAAGTACACATTAACAAAGGTACCAGAGTAGCCACCTAATAAGGAAGGGACCAATCAGGAATGAAAACAATCTTTGAGAACTAAATGGAAACTTTTTTACAAAATGACCAAACAGAAAAATGTGATATTTTAGGGACTAGAAACATAACTATGGCCTAAATTTAAAATATTTAACTAAATTTATTGGAGAAATTAAATAAAAATGGAAAATAAAACAGGAACATTGCGATCGAAGTACACCACATGAGATAGAGAGAACAAGTGTTTGCCGCTTTATTTCAAGTTTCAACACGAAATGGATATAGCACTTAGATTTTGGCATGAAACGAAAATATTATTTTCTACATGCTAAGGCACCCTCGTCTTATTACTGGGGCCATTTCTAATTACTTTTTAACAAGTCCTTCCTATTAGTAATGGGTTGAATAATTAATGATAATATGCGACTCTCGATTTGGGGATCTTGAATAGTATGGCCATCTCCATGCTGGTACATGCACAGTGCCATTCTTGCAAGGTTTACAGCAGTTTCTATGAAGCTTTGAGGCAAAGAAGAATTATGAGCTTCTTTATTAATCTTCTTCCATGTTGAGAGCAACAAAGATCTTATATGCTCACAAGCATCTGTTTCAGAAGCTCCAGTTTCATTCATGTAACATTGAATCGACTTGGAAACATCACCGGTCTCATTCTCGCGCTACAAAAAGGGTGGGGGGGGGGGGGGAGAGAGAGAGAGAGAGAAATTATAAGAATAAGATAAATGTTGAATAGAAGAGAGTTTTGTAAAGAACAAGATTGAGGTTTGGTAAGCATACTTTATATGTTCCAAGGTCATTAGCAAGACGTAAAATTATTGCTGAAAATCGAATTATGTCAGGGCACTCTTCTAGATAAACCAGGTCCTCCTTTTTGAATGAATGTGGAATAACAAAGTAAGCGTGAGTAAGAGAAACGGGTGTGCTTATGGAAATCCATGCATTCTCCATGTACTCTTCAAGGCTTGGTGTATATCCACCATGATACCACTTTGCCTCAATAAAATATGATTTACATATATCTGCCCACTGAAATTTTTAAAAGTTCAATTAGTTGACAATACTCTTAATTAAGTACAATATTATTGTGTGCAAAGAAAATCTATACCAAATAGCGAAAATTAATAGGAATAATAAATCAAAAAATTGCTTACCGCTTTCTTTAGATATGGAGTGATATTGATCCCATTCTTTTTAAGGGTTTCAAAAACCAATTCGTTGACAAAGTTATAGAGTGCAAGGAAGCATATTTTCATGTAGTGTGGGAGATTATCGATGATCTTTGGATCCCATCTAGAATCACAAAAAGTGCTAAATGACTATTTATTTCTATTATATTTCAAATAAGGTAGGTAAAAAAATATGATTGAGTAGCTGTTGCTAACCTGTCAATTACTTCTGTAAAGAGCTCTAATTCTTCCAAAGTTCCGTACACATCATAAACATCATCAATAGTCGTTATTAGGGAATTGACCTTTGTTAAGACTTTTCTTAAATTCCCAAAATCTGGGCCAAAATTTTTTCCCACAGTCCAAATGTAATTCTCTACCAACCTATCTCTAGCAAAACTCAAGTGTTCTCCAAGGCCAATTCTTTTCCACCATCTTAAAAAATAACAAAAGTTTTTGGCATTAGTATGAAGTATGAGGTATAACTGCTTTTGGCTGCAGCACAGGTGAAGGCACCAAAGCAGACGGATAAGTGGGCAACCTTTGTTAACATCACATTAGTCTTAGCCTCTTAGGAGGGTCTTTGCTAACCTTCAAAGATAAAAAAAGTACAAGCTTCCAAATTCCATAAACAGATATAAGTATAATTAAGCTATTGCAAATTTTATCTTACTTTGACTCAAACAGCAGTTAAAACTAATTTGTATTATAAATTTTTTAGTGTTAACGATTGCAATAGACTGAATTCAACAAAGTTTAGCTTGTTTTATATTTTTTTGCTGTACAATTTTTGTTTTTAAAAGACAAAATGATTTTGATTTTTACGGAATAACAATTAAAAAAGAAATAAGTTTTTCATTAGAAATGTAGTTAAAGGAAGAGATAAAGATAACTCATAAAACTAATTAAAGTATTGAATATTAAATGATGTAGATCTAGTAACAACTTATACTTCCTCTTAAAGCACTAGAGCCTTTTAGATTGACTTTTTTCAAGGAAAAACACTTTTTTTTTTTGAAAAAGTATTTTTATAAGTTTTTAAAATACTTAGATACAACTTTTTAAAAAGTACTTCCAATTAAAAATTAATTTATCATTTTTTAAAAATTTAGGAATATCCAGCTTATTAAAATAATAGTAACAAAAGTGATTTTTAATAAAATTATTTTCTAAAAATATCTTTTATCTTTATTCAAAATTATAATACATATATTTCTTTTCTTATTTTTATCAAATCCCAATTCTCTTTCATCTTTTTAAATATCTTTTTTTTTTTTTGTGTAATTTGGCAACAAAAAAATACTTTCGTTCTTTTATATCCAAACAAACTCGTCGGATAGTCTATTTAAATACAAAATAAATTTATCTAAAAAATAAAGCTCTACTATAAAAAAAAAAAATTAGAGAAAAAAAGTCATTATTTTTAAGCTAATCCAAACGCACTGCTAATAATTTTTCTAAATGACTTAGGATATGCCAATTGAGCTAGAAAGTTCATTCGACATCATAGGCATAATTAACTCAAAGCTTTTAAGCAAAATCATATGCATGTACTTAATTTGAAGATTTAAACATAATAACTGCCATCACCTATACGTATACTTCAATTCCTCTTGGTAGATGGTCTGAACAATGTTGAAATCCAATTTAGCCAAGTGAAGTAGAGCAGGGTTCATGTTTTGCATTTTTTCATATGCATTAATGAACCACTGAGCCTCCCATCTAGGAATCCTCCAATGTAATGGAAGCTCCAAAGCATGACCGATCAGGAGTGATAAGTGGTTACCTTCATTCTGGTTCAAATATTCTTTGAGAAATTCTGAGCTGAAATTTCTTGCTTCATCCAATATAGTTTCATCCTCTAGTGAATGAAATGAGGCTTCATAAAGTGATAGCACTCCCTCAACATCAATTGATTGGCATTGATTGAAGTTACCCATTTCCTCTTGATAGCTAAGAAAAACATCTGCGACGACGTTGAAAAAAACATATATACATTTTTTGCATGTGAATCTCAACCAATATATATATATATATATATATATATATGGAGCAGCTAGCCATAAGAAGTTCAAAAACCTGTTGATATATCATAACCATGTTGCCTCAAGAGCCTGAACTCGAGTGCTGTGGCATATAAATTCTTCTGCTTCTTGGAGTTATCCATGTTGTAAATATTGTCCAATATGTTCCTTATTTCATTCTTAAAATGATAAGCCACTCCAAGTCTTTGCAAGACATCAATAAGCTCAAGTTGATCAAGTTGATTTTCCACTTTGCAAAGCATCATTCTCACTTCTTCCCTCAGCACTCGGCTTTGCTCAAGGTGCAATTCTTCCTGCATATTAATTTAATTACATTGCCTTAGCCTAAACACAAGTTATATAAGTATACTGTAATGGCAATAGTAATAGCAAGGAGGCTTGAGATATTTGACAAATTTGAAACAGGAAGAATGGGAGTATGACAATGAAACCATACCTTATATTCACTACTCAATGATTGGATATAATCATAATGCCAAATGGAAGGTTGAAACTTTGCAGATCGACGAAGAATTGTTTGACTATTATTAGAAACTTTATTTGATGCGTTGCACTGAGTTGGACGAGGGAAATTGTAGGTCCTGATTGCTGGAAATGATGACTTTCTTCCCGGAGGAAGAGGCATTTTAGTGAATCTAGATGGGAATGAAATTGAAGCAAGTGTTGGAAGAGCCATTAGCTAGAACTAGAAAGGGAAAAGAGATCTATGTACTCTACTAGTTTGGGAAGTTTTGTTCGCACTCCGTGGATTGTGTTCTGCTCGTTGGGACCATAACCAAGCATTTATATAGATGATGAGTGCACAGCCAAGTTCTATGGCGTGTTTTTTTTTTTTTTTTTTTTTTCTGGTAATAGTTATGTGGCGTGTTCATCATTTATCGGGTGGATCTTTAATTTTCTTGTAAAATAATATTCAGGCACAGCTAACATAGATTTGGTGACAGATTTGGTGGCTCATGCCATAAAGGTATTTGGCGTACACTTTATAATTTTCTTTCCAACTTTAGTGCGCGTATTCTTGGAAAGCATTTATTGTTTATCATTTAATAATAAAGCAACTAAAGCTGTATATAAGAGCCCCAGCGCACAATGAGAAACGATATATAAACTTAATTCTCTAATTTTTAAATAAGAAAAATAATAAATATTTTTTTATGTTTTTAAGATAATAAATGTATTTATAAAATATTTAAAAATTTTATATATGTAATAATTAGAAGGATTATTAAGAGAATATTTTAAGAAGATATATCATTTTTCACTTAGAAATCATCTTCTCATTCCCATTTCTTATCATTTTGGAAGCAGAAAAGGATTAATTGTTTCTTTTAAATTCTTCTTTTTAAATGTTGAATGTAAATACCATTGAAAAAATATGGGAAGATAGTTTAGGTGTATTTGATATTTGAATTTTTAGTGAAATATGACCACTTTCATATTCTTGATCATATTTTTTTGGTAAAATATTTTGTTGTCGTATTCGTTTGTAAATGTAGACTATAAGCTGAATGACAATAATAATTTGTGTCTTTTATTCTTAGAAGACTTCAGCATATTTATTTTGTGCCTTTTAGATCCACCATATTACAATATTACACAAACTTGTGATAATTGATAAACTTAATGCGAAGAGGACCAGCCAAATAATTCTTTAGGAGTGGCAATGAGAATGTTATTGACCTTTTAGTCTTGGATGGATGAGTCAATCGAGTCAACTTGCGTTTCCATATGAATATATACTTTATTATATTTTTAATATGTCTTTCCTCATGCAAAAATTTATTGGACCGGAAGTGTATATATTACATAAATTTATTTTTATATGTCTGTGAAATTCAACATTATTTATTTTTGAAAAATAAAAAATGCAAAAATTAAACTCTCTTAACTACTTGATCATGATAGACATATAATAGAAAATGTGCTGCTGGAGGGATCTGAGTAAACTTATGTATAATAAATAATGACCTTCTAATAAATAATAGATTAGGTAGAAATTTAATAATTTTAACGAAACATTTTACCAATATACGAATGGGTACATAAAAAAAACCCCTAATATATATATATATATCGTTATCAGAATCTTCTGTCATTAAAAATGCACTATAATTTAGCCACATTTTCAGAGAAACATGGATAAATATATTTGCAGCACCTTAAACATAATTACGAAATATGGCTAAATACCGGTGAATGTACACCTCCATGCCTGAAATGCATTTAAGACACCACAGCTCATAATTACGAAATATGGCTAAATACCGGTGAATGTACACCTCCATGCCTGAAATGCATTTAAGACACCACAGCTCATAATTACGAAATATGCCTAAATACCGGTGAATGTACACCTCCATGCCTGAAATGCATTTAAGACACCACCGCTCATCTATATTCTATTTTATCAATTAAATCTGTAAACGTTCCAACAGTATATTTTCCCGCCTGCTTTTCACTTATAATATATTATTATTATTTTATCTATCGTAATTTTCTTTTCAGAAAAGTTACTTTTTGCTTTGATTTATTTGATAAAAACATTTTCTTTGTTTTCATCATTTACTGCTTTTTTTTTTCTCCATTACCATGTATCTTCTTTTCTTTTGTTTTTGTAGTCTATCTTTCATCATTTTCTTTTTTTATTTCCATTTTTTTAATCCACCAACTTTCTTTTCATACATACTTTTTGTTATTTTTTTGTTTCTTTGTAAGTAACTTTTTTCTTCCCTGCTTATTTCCCATTATGCCCTTCCGTTCTGACTCTTTCGTCATTAAAAAAATAAAGTAAGTAGAAAGAAATGGGAAAAGTGCAATGCTTTGTTGTTGTTATTTTTTAATTTTGTGTATTTGAGAAAAAACTCAATCAAGTCTTGTATTTATTATAAAAGAAACATTTTTTGAGATTTGAGAGAGAAATATATTGTTATTAGATTTTTAATTTTTACATTTTTTATTAGATTTTTAATTATAATTATAATTTTATTATTTATTATATATGAAACAAATAATCTATATTCTATATAATCTATTAAATCTACATTTCCTGTAAAGTGTTTATCGCTTGAATTTTCTTTATTGTTTCAAATTTAGGCAAAGTGATTAAAATCTCAATCTCGTATTTCTCTAATTTTTTACTGTAATACTAATTAATAATTTGACATGTTTGACGGTGAGAAGTCATTCTATCATATTTAATATATCTATTTTTTTATATTTTTTATTTCTTTAATATACCACACTATTTTATTTATTTTCTCTTTCATTCTTTTTCATTGTCCATTTTGTTTCTCAATTCCTTATTTTTGGAATTATTTATCGTACTTTTCCTATTTCTAGCTGCTGGAGCAGTTGACTTAATTTTTATTATAGTAATATTTTTCAATATTTTTTTTTGTTCTCTTCTCTCTCTTATATAATGGCAATATTTTTAGATAAAAAAATGGTTGATTTTGATTTTGACTTTAATTTTTTGGTTTTGAAATATGAAGTTTGGCTCAGAATTGTATTGTATTGTATTGTATTAGATAATTTTTTTTACTATATCAAATAATTATAGGTGCAAGTAAAAATTAAATAAGGAAAATTAAAAATACAATAAAAACAATAATTCATTTAATTATTTATTTATACATTAAGATTTAAATAGTATTCAGTTGAAACTTGATTGAATTGTTATTATTTAATTCTTTTAATTCTCAAATAATTATAGTTACAAGTAAAAATTTAATAAAGAAAATTAAAAATATAATAAAAATGGTAATTCATTTAATTATTTAGTTATACATTAAGATTTAAATAATATTATTCAAATGGTATGCATTTGAAACATGAAAACATGATTGAATTGTTAGTATTTAATTATTTTAATTTTTCTAACTTTTTTATTATATTCAATTATAATATATATATATATATATATATATATATATATGCTTATGTCCCTTACGACAAGATATAATAATAAAATCTGATGAAGCCCAATCTCATATCACATGACTTGATTAAATTATCCATAATTTTTAATATATAAGAAGTTTTTAATAGATAAGTTAATACAATACTTATTGCAAGCACTAAATAATTGATAAAGTTGCAATATATTTTATTAACTTATATTTTATTAGGTTTAATGCAGCACGTCTTATAGACACTTAATTTTGATGTAGGCAATCCTCACACCATTCCAAATATTCATCAAGAAGTTGTTGATAAATTTCTTATTTGTTCTAGATGATATGAATGATACAATATTTTTACACAACATTCTATTGGCCATTGTAAACTTTGCATCTTTATACTTTCCATACCTTTTTAGTAATATTTTTTATTTTCTATATGTTAAATTTATAACTTCCATATTACTTTTCTTTGATAAGAATATATTTATTTTAGCAACCCGGAACATATTTCTTTTTATATTGTAACACTCACATATGATTTTTTAAAAAGGGCTCAAATGAAAATATTTCTCAAATCCTAAATTTACAGTGAAGTTTTGTTGTGAATTTTCTATTTTAGATTTTTTAAAATTTTATTTAAGTATTATGCATTTGTCTCTTATTTTTTAATTATGATATATATTATGATAAAGTTTTTAAAATTGTACTTTTAATTTTTTTTTTCACTCACTTGTAACCCGTGCAAAGCACAGGTACTTCAACTAGTGATATTATATATCTCAACTATCTATGTGGAAGACAGTGACCGATCTTGACCAATTACTTCCATTTGGTTATGGTGGTATCTTTGGTGCAACATACTTGTAAGTTGTACCATGTAATTTGTCAATTTAATGGGTGGAATTTGTTAGTGTATTGATATATCAATTATTTATAATATATTATAATAATTTTTAAATTTTATCTTATGATTTAAAATTAAATAAAATTTTATCTATATGATCTTAAAATTAAATAAAATTTTTGGAGATGTTTTAGAATCACTTAGATAAATTTGAATTACTTTCAAAATCTTGTGATACATTGTAATGGCCAAAAGAATTGAATAGTTAAGATAAGGACAATCAACTTATTAATCAAGTAGTTTTTTTTTTTTTTTTTTGGTTTCTACCAAATATCTATACAATTTATGAATAGTTGATAAATTCTTCAATTCTGATTATTGACGGACATAAAAAAGAATGCCAAAGTTGAAATTTCAAATTAATCTTTTTCTATCAGTGAAATCTATAAGATAGTATTTGTCAACGAAAATACAAATGTTAGTGTGTATTTGTAATAGTTGTAAGCTTAAACTTATTTAAATAATTGACTATAAGTATAATGATTTCTTTTTATAATTGATTACTTAAAAATCAATTTGGGTATAGTAACTTATAAATAATTTTAAAAGAATGTATTTTGTTTGAGTTGTATGAATAGTATTTGCTTTTGTATGATAAATTATTGAAAAGGGTGTGAAATAATTTGTTTGTATTTTATAATATTTGATACCTAGGGATATTTTGATAAAAATATTATAATTATAAAATAATCAATTTTACTTATAATTAATTTTTTTAAAAAAATTGGCTTTCACTTGTAAGTTAATTAATTTATACTTAAAATTGGTTTTCTTTTTTCTTATAATTCATGCAAACCTTTTACCTAAGTATGTGAAATTATATCAAAATGACTTTTTATTTAAAAAAAAAAGAGTTATTTTTCTTGTATTCCTAAACACACACTTAAATAAGCATTCTTTAGAATCAAAGCAGGCCTTACACTTGACAAAACCTGTTATTTGACTTTTATAATTGCTTATTTATTGTAGTAAAAAATATTTTTACTCTAAATATTGTAGTAAATAATATTTTTTGTTTTTATTTTTTAATTGAAAAATAAGTTAATGAGTTTTTAAGTTGGAGATCCATTTAAATAAGGTAGCATATTGAGACTTAAGTGTGTGTGTATGTGTGTATATATATATTATAAAAATTTTGGGCGGCTATGGCCCCCATTGTCTTAACTATGCTCC
This sequence comes from Pterocarpus macrocarpus, assembly GCA_031439585.1. Classification (NCBI taxonomy): domain Eukaryota; kingdom Viridiplantae; phylum Streptophyta; class Magnoliopsida; order Fabales; family Fabaceae; genus Pterocarpus; species Pterocarpus macrocarpus. Next base: position 19,104,924 of record CM062517.1, on the reverse strand, counting down.
GCCACTGATTGTAATAATTCTTAATTTTATTTGTGTAATTTTGAAATTAAATAAAATTTTATCTGTATAATTCTAAAATTAAACAGATATTTTTAGAGATATTTTAAGATCGTACAGATAAATTTTAGATACTTTTAGAATATATTTAATTATAATTCTAAAGTTTAACTAAAATTAAAATCTTACTATAATATATTATAAATATTTAATATATGAATATACCTTTAAATCACACTCATAAATTATGTTGCACCTTCATGCATATTGTAAGTAAGGAGGACGTAGCATTTGTCGTTAGTTATCTCCATTATTTTTTAGGGTGAATTACACTGATCTCTCTTGAGGTTCAGTGTAATTACACTCGGCACCTCTCTAATTCACTTTGCTCAATGTATTATCTATAGACAGAGAGATACCGGGTATAATTATATTGAATATCAGGGAAGATCAGTGTAATTCATTATATTTTTTAATCTTTTAATACAAATCCTCACTTGAGGATGGTGTCTTCGCTATACACCGTAGGATGAGGAGCCTCAAGAGATGGATGAACCATCCGTCTAGGGATGTCAATGGGGCGGGGCGGGGCGGGGCGGGGGTGGGGGATAGGCCCCCATCTCCCGCCTGAAGTAAATACCGCCTGCTCCTCGCCCATATCCGTGCAGGTACCCATTTTTTATTTACCCACAAGTTTACGGGTACCTGTGGATATCCATGGATACCCGTTAAAATATTAAAAATTTTAAAAATTTAAATTAAATATAAAAATTCTAATATCATAAAATACTAAAAATAACCATAAAAATAATCTAATTTAACAATTCAAATTCTAACAATTAAATATACATAGAATAAAAATAAACACATAAAATAAACAAAAAATAAGTACAATAATCTAATTCTATAATCTAAATTCTAACAACTTAAAATACTTAAAATAAAAATAAACATATAATAGTAATCCAATCATTAGTCTAATATATAATAAGTGCAAATAAATCTAATTTATAAATTTAGACCTTAGTCTAATCAATTTAAATAACAATAATATTAGTTTAACTAAGTTAATAATTTAAGGGTAAAATAGTAATTTCATGATGGGTACCCGCGGGTATTTAAAATCCCCATCCCCGTTACATGTGAGAGCAAAATCTTCCCTCCATACTCGCCCCATTGCGGGTATTACCCGCAGGTATCAACGAGTACAAGTTTTTTTGACATCCCTACATCCGTCTATATTATGGTACGTTCTTATCCTAAATTTTAAACAAAACAAAAGGCAAAACGATGTGACCCAATGTTGACATTCTGCGGATAAGTTCGAAATAATAAATTTAATTTACACCAAGATTCTTAAATGACCAACGCGACCACAATAAAATGTGAATTGCATGCTTTCATTTATGAGCAATGTTGAAGGGACTCACCTTTTGCGGGATACCATGTTGACTCTCCACTCATCCACTATTAAATGGGGTGTGGACCTCACTTAGATTAGATCCACACACCCATCCAATGGTGGATAAATGGTGAGTCGGTATGATATCCCACAAGAAGTGAGTCCTCTTATCACTTTTCTTCATTTATTGCTAACACTGTGCACATAGTTGGCTTTGGATTCGTGGTAGTTGGGTTTCGGTACCAGGGTAGTGTCATCATAAGTCATAACAACATATTTGCAGCATATTTCCAGTGGCTAATTCTGTGGTGCACTGTGATAAATATAGTGCACCACACACTGTTTAATGTTGACCAGGATCCAAGGTAGAAGCTAGTTAATGAATCATTTAGCCATGTTCAAAGCGTGGTTAGGCACATTTAGAAGATGTGGTTGGATTCAAAAACATACTATTGCCACCCCTTTGCTATTCCATCTCCTTCAATTTCGATTCCAAAGGTAGTTTTTCAACAGGAATTCTTTCTTACTCCCCACACTAGGAGGAGACCTATTGCCTCCCTTTGCCAAAGCGTCATCGTTGCAACAACCCCCATGCTCCTCCACTTAAAGAGCACTAAAATTGGAACCATGTTCAAGCTCAGTGGGGCCATAACAACGAGGGGTTTAAGGTAAAATAAAGAAAAAAACAAGGGTAGTACCAACAAATGTTTTGAAGAAATTAATAAAAAGTAGAAAACAACAAAAACAAAATGTGTTTTACGGAGAAATTAAGGAAAAGGGGGTAATTTACCAAGGGTGGTGGTAGCAATGAGAAGAGAAAAGGAAGAAGAAGGGAAAGGGTGAATGGAGACATTGGAGAGAGGGGAGGGTGAAGGAATTGAAGCAAATAAAAGCCATTAAAAAAATATAAAAGGGATTGGGAGTATGAATTTGTTTCACTATTTGTAGCGATAATGGGGCAAAGGGAGATTGGAGTTGGGTTGTGGATAAGGCCACATGTTTCTCCACTTACTCCCTCTCTGGCTGTGGTAATTAGCTTTAAACCTTTAAGGCTTTAAGCCTTGATTTTGATGATGGCAGTAATAAATTATAGTGATTGGAAACTAAGGAAGAGATTCGAATGGACCGGTGGTGCGGTGGTTGTGTTTAGCAGATGATTGTGACCAAAAGAGGGAAGATTGTGATCGGCGAGGTGAGGGAAGATCATGACCGGCGAGGTTGGTGGTAGAGCGGTGGTGCATAGTAGTGCGGTGATATGCAATGGTGCGGTGGTGCAATGCTAAAGGAACAAGCCAAAGTATGAGGAGGAGCACGGTAAAGATGAGGAAACACGGCAGACCATTTCCTTTTTCAATTGGTGCACCATGCACCATGTTTATCTGGTGCATGATAGAACTGGCCATTTCGAGTACTATGTTGGCAAAGAACTCCTTATTCCTTTCATGTTTTGAGTAACGTTACTCCCCCAGCAAAATAATGTAAACAACCCTAGAAAGTGTTTGCTAAAGAGGGCCCGAGTTTTTTTTTTTTTTATTTCCAAATGGTTTTTTATTTCTCCATCTTTGCTAGAGCAGTGACATTCAAAGGAAAAAACTAAAGGTGAACATTAAGATCCACACAAACTTTACTAATCACTAATCACTTACTCCCAAGCCCCACTCCATAATTATTTGCTCCTTGCTCTCTCACTTACACTTACTTCACTTAGCCCACAAGTCTAATTAAGTCAACCTCAAATCAAATCTAAATCTAAACCCTACTTGTGAATCTTAAGAACAGAATTTTTAGGTCTCCAAATCCCAATTAACCAAACCAAGCAAGACAAGAGAAGAAAGCCACAAGCAGTGAGAAAAGAAGAGGGAAATGGGTTTGACGTTCACCACCATGACACTAAACCTTCTCTTCCTAATGGCATTGGTAGTCACCAACATCCTCTCACTTTACCACCCTCCAATCCCTCCCTAAAATCCTCCAAACCACCTAACTCGCGCGTCGTAACACGAGCAAATTAAACCGAATAGCGACTATAGTATAGTAGCCAACTCGGATCGTTTCCCAAAGATGAACACACTATTTGATCAGAAAATTCAGGGGGGTTTTTATAACAAACACTTAAAATGCAATACTGAATTCCAAAGCAAACAGAAAACAAAAAGGCTAAACCGAATTAAAATTCTAATCCAAGACACACAAGAAGAAAGCAATCAACACTCAATCATTGGATTCAAATATACATGCACACTCCAATTCGATGATTAATTTTAGATTCAATTGAAACCTCAAATCAAACCTAGCATTCACATGAAAATCTCCATGCATTCAACTAATCACTCAAGCAATTCGGTTTAGAGACCTCTAAAACCGAATTGATTTTGGATTAGCTTCCAAACCAATGCTCTAATCTCATATTCAGATCCGAAATATGAATCACACTCTTGAACAATCGAATCACATATATCAACCGAATTATACATGATTTGATTGACTCTTAATCAACATGCATGAATGAAAACCTCCAATTCAATTACAAGATTAAGAAGAAGAGAAGAGGAGTGAAATCGAAATTGGAATTTCCATGTCTTGATGCACCAATCCTCAAGAGCTTGAATGCTTCTCTTGATGCCTTGGATCAGAGGAGGATCACCCCTCCATTAATGGAGGAAAACGCAAAAGAGAGAGAGAGAGAGAGAGAGTTTTCTTATTCAATAAAACTAAAAATTACAAAATGAGCAAAAAGGTCCTGAAGCATAATCAGAATTTCTATATATACCTCTAATTAAAAGTCACTAATTACTTAATTAAAATAATCCTCTTTTCCTAAGCTAAATTTGGATAGCTCATTTGCCCAATTTGGATGCTTAGAGAGAAAGTTGTGCCCAAAACAAGTTGAGTGGGCTCTCTTAGACTCAGCAGCGACTTCCAACACGTTTTTGGGCCTCATAACGGTTCTTCTTGGCTTAGTGCTCTGAACATAAGATGAAGCCCTGGATGTTAGCTTTCCAATGCCATCGGAATGGGCTCAATTGAGTCCCTGTAGCCTAAGATATGGTCCAATCATTGAAGGCTGCTCAGAAACCGCGCCCAAACGCTTCAGTTCAGTTCCGAGCCCAATTTCGGCTTTAAGATCTCAGAATTAGCCCTTGCCCTCTCATAGAAATTGTAGCTCTATCTCTTAGCTTTCCTACAAATCAAGAAGCATAATAAAATGAGGTATAGAGCTCAAGATATGATCTAAACACTAAAGCAGGTCAAAATAACCGAAATGCTGCAAAAATTAACTAAGTCTCACTAAGATCCAAAAAAGGAAAATGATCTCAACTCAACCAATTAAGCACAAAGGAGGATTAATGAGACAAGTATGAAGGATAAAAATAGTATAAAAATCCAATTCATCACCACCCCCTCTAGTCCTCGACCAGCTCCACACCATACACGCCACCATCAACCATCTCACGCGTTATTCTATACGAATCCTTTTTTCTCCACATCTTCATCTGCTGGTTTTGTTGCTGCCATCCAAAGTTCAACTCTAATCACTTTTCCTTACTCTCCAAATGCATCAACAACCATCGGTGGCGAATGCACCACACATCTGATGTAGTTGGCATTGGGGATTTATTTGCAAATTTCTAAGTATTAGAACATGTGTCAATTACAAATTGTCCGATTTAAAATGTTGATGTAATGGTCAGATATCACCTTTTGAGGGCTATTTATGTCATTTTGCTGGGGGGAGTAATGTTACTCAAAACCTAAAAGGAGTAACATATCTTTTGCCTACTATGATTACGTCCCTCAAGAGAAGAGCCATAATCATCATTTTCGGAAGACAAAGATGTACATAGTTGCCACAGTGTACTTTTCTTTCACTATTTTAAGTCAATGAGTTCTGTGGTGCACTTTGTTATTGCACCACACACCTTGGATCAATGCTGATGTGATTGCTCTCATAGATAGTGCTGCACCAAATTATGTACATCTAAGCCTCTGAATCAGCATCTTCCCAACATCTTACAAGCCTCTATAATTTTGCACATGAAATTATTTCATAAAAATTTTCTTTCATTTTTAACCTACAATTAAACAAACCCTTAACGATAAATTATTGTAGAGTTTTTTTTTTTTAATAATTGGATAAGGCTCAACTCTTAAAAAAGAGGAACAATAATGATACAACGAAAAGCACAATTCATAACACATGCTTCCCTAAACACAGGGTACAACAATACAACACACTAAACTTGAAATCTGAAACAAGGTACACAAGCCCGAGAGACCTCAAAACCAATTTTGGCTACACCGAAAAACTTTTACACCCTTTCAACTTCTCGCAAAGCTTCTTGAGAAGAGCTAATGGCTTCCACAGCCGCCGGTTAACCATCTGAACATCTTGGAGACAAGCCTCAACATAGATGAGTGACAGCCTCAATTTTCTTTATGTCTTTCTAATTCTCTATCCTCTTCCCATTTCTTATTCTTCTAAAGAAACTACACGGTTAAGGGAGATTGCCAACATAAAGTGAGAATACTCCATCCAAGGCCATATGCCTATCACCCACATTTGGACCATCCATAGTCCCACCTTCACACATCTAAGATTGTGAGCCATGTCTCAATGCAGAAGGTGGTTGCTGGTCTAAAACAAGGGAAGGGAAGAAAGCCATCTTCACTAAGTGCCACACTTTAGTAACTATCTCTGTAAATTTCTCAAACCACCTACAAAATATTTCAAAAGAATCTACAACTATTGTCCAAAAGTAATTTCACATTAACTAGATCAGATTAGGAACTCAATATACATCCTCAAAATGCTAATCATAACTAAAAAAGTAAATAAAACTTCCTCAATTTCTTCAACCTTGGCACGGGTCTTTTTTTTGTATATGGTATTTGAAAAAAGTATATACATGAATATGGGATTTAAGGGTTATTTACGGGGGAATGGGATTTTACAAAAAATCGCCATTGGCAGTTTTTACTTTTAAAGTTACTAACATTGAAAAATCGCTAATGGCGGGTTTTGAGCAATAAAAATATTGTAATAAAAACTGCCAATGGTGGGTTTTGGTTTGGTTTTTTTAAAATTTTAATAGCTACGCTATTGTTTAGGTCAAAAAATGTCATTGACGATTTTTGACTATGGTAAACCCGGCATTGGTGGTTTTTAACTCCTCCACTTTATAAACTCAATCCCTCCTCATTACTCATCGGTAGATGTTTGTGTTGTGAATCTAAGAAAAAGAGTGGAGAATAGAGAGTAGTAGAGAATAGAAAAAGAAGAAAAAATGAGTGCATATATAGCGATATATTTTAATGGTGATATTCTTATAAACACGAGTGAAAGTATGACATTTATATGCGAAAAGCGAGCATATTTCTCTATTCCTTATAGTATGTCGTTTGCAGATCTAGAGAATGGGCTTTGTCGATACGTAGAAGCTGAGACCCCGAAAACAGTGGAGAAAATAATATATAGATATCCAATCTCGATTTTTGGCGGTTTCATGCAATACCAAGCAATTCCAATAAGTGATGATGGTGAACTTCAACAAATGTTCCGAATACATCAACAACATCAAGCACAAATTTCTATTGTTGAGTTGTACGTCAATTTTAAAGAAGCTGCCATTGCCTTTTACAGTCAAGTTGACGATGAGGAGGAAGAACTTGAGCTAGGCACAATTCCGGAAAAAGAGATAGAATGGCAAATCATCAATGAAAGTGATGATGAAGACTTTGAAGGCCAATATGAAAGCGGTGATGATACTGCAGATGATGAAGCGGATGATGATGCAAATGACGAGCAGTTGCACATATCAAACACAATGGTGGCTAGTCAACATCCATTTGGGGAGCCATTATTCATGCGTGATTTAGATCTTGAAGCCATGCATGCACCTGTGTTTCCAGAATATGCGAATCTAGGTATGTAGTCACTGACATTTCATCTTAATCATTATTTTTAGTTGAAAATTTATTATCTGAGTTTTAAAAATTATTAGTTATGATGTTAAATTATGGATGTAGTTCTATTACATTACCTTATTAATTGTTATACATTTAATTTGTTGCCATTTTAATTTTATTATTTTTGTTATTTTATCTTTATGTTTTATAGGTGATCCTACTACAAATGAAGAATTGGGTGTTGGAATGCAATTTAGTGATAGAGAAACTATTATATGAGCAATTAAGCATTACAGTATATCAAAAGGAGTGGATTACAAAGTGCATTACAAAGTGCATGAGTAAGAAACAATGACGTTTTATTGTAAATGTGTACACTTTGGCATAGATTAGGAATGGCTTGTTAGGGCCAGTTTCAAGGAGAATAAGTATCATTGGAAAATCAGGAAGTACAATGGCCCACACACTTGCATTAAGGCAAGGATTTTGCAAGATCACACAAAGTTAGATTCAGACATAATTGTAGAATGTATCAAACCTATGGTAGAATCTGACCCTTCTTTTATGATAAAATCTGTGATTGCAGAGATTCAATCTCGGTACGGATACACGACGACATATCAAAAAGCATGGATGGCAAAGCAAAAGGCCATTGAGAAAGAAGTCGGTCAGTGGGAAGCCTTGTTTGAAGCTTTGTCGCAATGGTATGTAGCAATGTGTGATGCTATTTGAGGATCAATTGTTTAGCTAGATGCTACAGAGGCTTATTACGAAGATGAACTAATTCCGGACATGCAAATATTATACCGGGTGTTTTGGAGTTTTGATCCCTGTATTAAAGCATTTAGACATTGCAAACCACTTGTGCAGGTTGATGGGACACATTTATATGGAAAATACAAAGAGGCTCTTTTGGTGGCAGTTGCATAAGATGCAATCAAAATATATTGCCAATTACTTTTGCAATCGTTGAGGGTGAGACTGCAGATGCATGGCGTTTTTTCCTGGATAATTTATGTAAACATGTTGTGACGCAAGATAGAGTTGGCATTATCTTTGATCGCCACGAGTCAATTAATGCAGTAATAAGGCGAAGCAATGGCTAGTGGAAGCCTCCGAGAGCATTACACATGTATTTTATTAGGCACATCGCTGCCAATTTCTTGCAAAGATTAAAGGCACCTTACTTGCACAAACTCGTCGTCCGCATAAGTAATTGATATTTTGTTTGAACTTGTGAATGCCGTTTTCAAAAATACTATATCCACCATATTGTGTTTTGCACAGTATTCTAGGATGGAGCATGGATTTAATATTCATTACGAGCGGATGCGAGAATTTGGAGAGGTATATACAAATTGGCTTAATGAAATTCCACAAGAAAAGTACGTTTAAGCATATGATGGTAGACATCGGTGGGGTTACATGACCACAAATCTAGTCTAGTGCATGAACTCTGTGCTAAAGGGGGCTTGCAATCTTCCGATCACTGCACTAGTTCAAGCAACTTACTTTCGGTTGGCAAAGCTATTTCCACGTAAAGGTAGTGAGACACATGCGCGAAAAAATGCTGGACATGTTTTCTCCGAAGCCGTGACGACTCGACTTCAATCAAACGAGCAGGCATCTAGAAACCTCCGTGTCAGTCAACTCGATAGATGAAATGAAGCTTTCCATGTTCAAGAGCTATCTAAAAACCAAGATTATAGAGTTGACTTAAGGTAGAGGTATTGTGATTGTGGTGACTTCCAAACAAATTGATTTCCGTGTTGTCACGTGATTGCCTATTGCTCTAGCCAGACCGTTGACTGGCGAGCTTATATCGACGATGTCTATAAAATTAGTGAAATATGTAAAGTTTACAAGAAGGATTTTGGGATCATAGGTAACAAAAGTACATGGCGCCAGTGTAAAGGCCCAAGACTTTGCCCTAATCCTGCCTTGAAGCGCATAATAAAAGGTTGTCCTAGATCAACCCATTTCCTGAATGAAATAGACATGCGTGAGATGCGAGGACCCCGACGGTGCAGTCTTGGTCAAGGCGAGGGGCATAGTCACAGCCGATGTCCAAACGCTTCTAGGTCTAGTTCATAGTATTGAGTAGTTATTTATAGATTGTTATTATTTTTTGTTCTGTGATGATTGAATTAAGTTTTTATTATTAATGAATTTGTGTATTATTGAATTAAGTTGTTATATTATTTCTATAATTGAGTTCTTAATTAATTATTATCACTTTATTTAATATTGTATAATGGATAATTATTAGTTTTTATAACAATGCAAAGCGATTATATATATTATAATTGAGGAGCTTTTAATCCTTTTTAAAAAAATAGATGGTAAAAAAAAAAAAAGAAGAAGAAGAAATCCATTAGTTAGGAACAAATAACTTTAATTTAGTTACAATAAATTGGTAAAATAAGCATAAGAATAACAACATGACATTAATTATACGTAAACATGGAAACTGAATGAATATCTATATTACAATAAATTAAACACTAAAATGTTATTGTGAACTATACTAAAGAACACTACCCTCGTTTCTACTATTTCTTCTTGATTTCCGAGGTGGTATATCTAACAAAGGCATGTGTAAATGGACGTAGAACATAAGAAAGTAATCCCCTTCGTCTTCTTCCTCTGCCACCATTATCCCCCACACCCTCATTCCCCTACCTTCATTTTCCCTAGCCTCATCCCCTCTACCCTTATCTCCCTTAGCCTCATGTCCGGCGACTTCAGGCTCCACTGTAAGGGCAAATGTAGATGTGTCTTGCTGGGTCATCTCCACTACATGAGTGGCACCGATCATTGGTCACCCGGGGAAAATATTGGTTGAGATGTAATTCCATAATCAGGTGTAACTATCTTTGGTCGGTACACATCCTCCTATATGGGCACTCGATGCATAGGCACCTCCTGTACGGCACCTCTTCATTAGATGCCTCCTCATTCAGGATGAACTCACAAGGGGGAGCTGCCCGTTGGATAGATTGAGTATCATCAATGACAAAATCATAGGTGGACAGTAACCACGAGATATTCCACTACTACTGCTGTAGTCAACAGGCCTTCTCACCTATGATTCCTTGCTTCTTGAACCACGATGGATACCAGGTGAATCTACGGACATTCGCACTGTTTACTGTTGTAGGGGGTGTTGATCCCATTGAAATGGCAGCCATTGTTCTCCTAATGGAGACCAATACAATTCCTCATTCAATTGTGCTAAAGGTGCAGGAAATTGTTGCTCAGGATACTGGTGCATGGGATATGGTACTGCTGGGGGGTGGTGGCTCTATAGGGAACTGCTGCTGTTGAAGAGGGAGTGGCTCTATAGGGACTTGCTGTTGCTGAGGGGTTGGCTACTATATCTGTGGAGACAACCAAAGCCAATCAATTGCATATTGTGTATACCATCCCTAATACTTAGCAGAAGAATTATAATTGTCAATGGGAATTCCCTGTAAGATATGATGATATCGATGGTCCCACAGAGTGACCCAATCATCATGCAAGGCTCTCCAATTCCTTAGTTCTCTTAATCCCCATAAGTCTTTGTTGTGAATTCCTCTAGACTTTGGGGTAGGAGAGGAATATACTGAGCAAATCCAAACTGACGTATTACTCGATCAGCTGCATGCCACTCTAATACTTCAAAGCAAATCAATGGGCTAACAGTTGACCACAATAGCTGCTCGCCTCTGATGTCATCTGAAATATGGACATTAATAGCATCATCCCCATATGGTTGCCATATAAATTGCATTATTACAAATAAATCATATATACAAATAGTATTATATGTGATATTACAAGAGGTACTACGGTATATTAATGCAAACCTGATGAACTCCCATATGATCTAATGCCAATCTGATATTCCCAAGATCTCTAAATGGAGTATTATGTGAATACCGTAGTTGTCTCCATCTGTGAAAGTTTATATTAATTAGAGCCAATTTTGACTATAACTGACTAATAATTTGTTTAAATATAATAATTTGTATCCATGAATATGTTGTGCTCTTGCGATATCAAAATCAATACGAAGCGAACCAAGATGCTGTATGAGCCATGTTAATTTTATTTCAAATTCGTCAATATCATACTGACCAGGTCGGCCACCAAGTAGCTCTTCACACATATTTTGGAGGGCTATGGTGCTGGGATTAGTAGATCTAATGACCGGTAGACCATCGATACAGAGTCCGAGTAAAATAGCTACATCTTCCAAAGTGACTATGCATTCCCCACAAGGAAGGTGAAATGTGTGTGTCTCCAGCCTCCACCGTTCAACAAGTGCATTAATAATGGAGCCATTTATTTGCATTTGGCAAATCTATGCAACAAGATCAAGACTAGCCTGCCGTAAATGCTCACGTATTTCGGCCCTGGGTGGCATCATCCATAAGTGACAAAGTCACAATGGCCTCTTCCCTTATTACAAACAGCAAACAAACTGAGAGTAATAAAGCATGCAATATGATATTTTTTTATTATTATTTGTTTAAAAATATAAAAAAAATAAAATACAACATTTTTTTTACTCCATGATTAGCTTCTTTAAAATACTTAAGGATAAACAAAATTAGTTAATATATAGGTTCAGTAAGTTAATTTGTGGGTCTTTTTTTCGTATATAGTATTTGAAAAAACTATGCACTTGGAGTGCAACAATATGTATATATATTAATTGCTTAATTTTAAATTTTAAAAAAAGTCAACAATAGACATTTAATTAAAAGCAAAAAAGTTGATATTGATACTAAAGTGATTATTCAAAATTATAGATGTTCAGGACAAAACAAATATTTTTTTACAATATTATTAATCATTTTTTATAAATTATTTTTCATAATTTTGATAATTGATAATAAAATTAATTTAGCTATCATTATTGATAATAAAATTTCACATGTCAAGAATTTGCTTTGAAGAAATAATACTTACATTCTCAACATGAATTTGTTCTGAAATATGTCCGTGTTGATTCATTGTTGAGTCACGAACCATTTTTAATTTCTTGATATTTGTCTTCTTCTCTCTATTTTTTTTTTCAAACATATGCACTCTCTCTACACTTCCTCACTTCTTCTTTTTCTCTTTCTGTATTAACGTCTCAAACTCTCTCTCTTCCTCGCTTCCACCCTCACAAACTCACTCTTTACATATATACACGGTATGCTGCGAACAAAGAGGGAGCATGATTTGACAATGTTTCAAAGATTCCTACAACAAAAACTACTAATGGTAGTTTTTGATAGATTCCCATCAGCTTTTGGTAGAGATTCCCAATAGCTTTTCAGAGAGCGCAGAGATTTGGTAAAAAATGCCAATGGCGGTTTTTTGGGGGCCTTCCACGCATCCTTCTCATTCAGTATGCGTGCAACTTTTGTGGTGCAACAAAAATTGCCAACAACGATTTTTTTTAAACCCATATTAATGTAATTTTTATCCTAAACCCATATTCATGCATATAATGTAATCGTTTATCATATTAATAATAAAAAATCGACACTGAATACGTTACTCCTCTTTTCCTTGTTCATCTTAGGCACAACGGCCTTGAGCACACCATTCTTCATCTCAATTTTGATCTGATCAATCTTGTAAAGCTTCTCAGGCAAATCGATCCTCCCAATGTACCTACGTGCACTCTCATCGTCGTCTTCTTCTTTGGCACCTTCGCCTTTTATAGTCAGAGTGTTTTGTTCCACTGAAAGCTTCATATCCTCCTTGCCGAGCTCAGGCATGTCCACGTGTAAAAGCAGCACATCCTCCATAAATTATTGTAGAGTTCTCCAAATGTTACGTAAAGTTATATCTATTTTGTTTAAAATTTGATATTTTAGTTATTATTATTAATTAAATATATCATCTATCTATACATATAATAAAAGAGAATCATTTTTCGGAAAATTTGACAAGTGGCAATTAATAAAAATCCTATTCAATGAATGAAATTTGAAAATTTTGTTATGAAAGTAATAGTAAAAGAGAATAAAGAAAGAGGAGGAAGAGAGAATTCTATTATTGATATTCTCAAGGGAGTCGTAATACATGGAACACCCAAAAGGCTATTTATAGCCAAAGGGTGAGAGAGACAATATATGATCAAATAACTGATTCTATCTAATCAAATCTTAATTGAATCAAGATAAAGATATAGACATTCACATTTAGATTAAAATAATATTTCATAACAATCCCCCTTGGATGTCCATTAGGGATATGCCTTATTAAAACCTTACTAAAAAAAAACCCATTGGGAAAAAAAAAATTTTAGTGAAGGAAAAAGAGTACAATATCCTCACAATAGGAACTGCCTCATTAAAAACCTTATCAAGGAAAACCCAGCAAGACAAAAACCTCGATTAAGGAGAAAGAGTACGGTATTTCTCCCCTCTTCAGAGCATCATTTAAGGTCTTGGAATTAACGCACTATGATCTTGTGTACTAGTTTCTCAAAGGAAGAAATAGGTAGTGACTTGATAACTAAGTCTATGCATGCTACATTGTCCTCGTATAAAGTTGTGGGAGTTTCTTTCTTATAAGATTATCTATGTGACACTTGAATATATTGATCCATTGTTTTCCACATGTAAATAACTTATTTGAGACCTACACTAATGTGGATCTAACAAATATCCTGCATCTGCATAGCCAACTAATTGTAACTTGAATTCATATGAATAACCACATATCAATCATTCCACAGAGGTATATGTTAACTCCATTCCAATGGCTCTCTAGCTAGTTTGGAAAGGAAATACACATGCTAATACTGTAACATCCCAATTTTTCCTTGTGCTAAATTATTCCATTCTACCTCCACCACGAGTTCCGAGTTCTGACTTCACCTTCAAGTTTTCATAATTTCCGACTTCATCTTCGAATTTCATACACAAAATGAACTATTTCCGACTTTCGAGTTCGTTTTCAAATTTCAGCATAATTTATCGACTTCCGACTTAACATTCAGGTCCAAAACAACATGGAGTGATTCCTGATATCTGATTTCATTTCTTAAAGACAATGTACCCGAGTTCCGACCTCAGACATCATGTTTCAAAATAGTATACATGGTTTTCGACCTCTGAAGTTATAGTTTAACACAATGGTGCAAGTACCGACCTCTGAGTTGAGTGTAACGAGTTTCTGCCTCAGAGTTGAACTCAATTAGAATGGACACGAGTTCGGATCTTTGAACTGATTTCCAAGTCATACACGAGTTCCGATATCCGAGTTTATTTCCAGAAGCTTTCTATTCCTGTTGATGTTTCCCGAATTTGAATGGGGAGTTCCAGGATTAGGTGATTGTAAGCTATATGACTTCCGATATCCGAACTTACCCCCAAGTGTCAAATAAGGTTAGATGAGTTCCGACATCCGGCTTCAGCTCCAAGCTCAAATAAAAGGGACACGGGTTTCGACTTTACACATAATAGACGAGTTCCGATTTCAGATGAATGGAAGCGAGTTCCACTTTTGGGACAACGTGAAGAGCTATTTGGCCATAGAAGTGGGAGACATGGCCGAACTTCAATCATAAAATTTCAACCAATCAACACTCACAATTTCAACTGCCCCCATGTATTTAAGTCAGACTCTCCTTCTTATTTGAGGCTGATTTACGCCACTCTCTCTCCCTCTCGTTCCAGCCTCCTTCTTCCCTTCTCTAAATCAGCTCTATCACTCCTTCAAGCTTAACAAGGTTCTAACAATTCAAGCTTCAACACTTAGCTCAAATCACACTCCAAAGAGGTAGGATTCCATTTCTATTCTTTACACTATGGCTGTATGAAATTGTATTTTAACCCCAAGTAGATATTTCCACAATAACCGTAGAACTTTTCATAAAATGACCTTTATATCCCCACATCGATAGAATTAGCAGAATGAGGTTTTAAACGAAGTAGAATCACGTAGTAAAACCGTGGAAGTTTAAATCTCCACCGATTGGGCCATGGAGGCAGTCTGGTGTTAAATGACGTGGGGTGCCCTTTGACTTGCTCAAAATTACGGATATGCCATTAACCATGGAAAATAGAAAATAGAAAAGCTCTAAATTTGCAAGAACAATTATTTCACGTTAACAAGCAATTTGTTCGATCTTATTGACTAGGTAGGGTTAATTAGAAGTTAATTAGATGTTAATTAGAGGGATTAGGCTTAGGAACAATTAGAATAGAGATATAGAAATTCTCTCAGAGTCATTTAGTAAAGTTTTGCCGATTTGAAGAAAATCAGCGAAGATTCGATATTTTAAACTGTCAGGACCCAACTAGTAGAATTTTCTACTAGAAACCCTCATTTAAGCGGCTGAAATTCAGCCACCCCTACCACATATGAGTAGCGCCAAGTATTGCTCAAGATAGTGGAGAAACTTGGCCTCACCTCCATCGGATTTTTATCGTTTTCGCCTAGTTGTTCGGCTTCATCAACTACTTAAGATTAATTAGCATTCGATTAAATTTTTACTTAGAGCCAATTAAGTATCATTTAGAGAAATTAGAGATAAGAGAATTAGATTGAAAGCATAAGAAACTTCATAGAATTTTTCCAAAACCGATTTACCGATTTAAAGGAAATCGGTAAGATTTCGGTACTTTGAACTGTCGGAACCGAATCAATGGAAATCATACTGTGAAAATCCTAGGATGGATGGCCAAGATTTAGCCAACACTCCTCACAAGTGGCACACAAATCAGCCATAAAAGACGGAAGCCAAGCCAAGTTTGAATGAGGGTTGAAATCCACCAATCAAGAGCCAACTTCCTTCATAAGTTTTCATTTTTTTCTTCCTTCCCCCTTTATATTTTCGGCCTCCCCATGAGCAGTGCAGACCAGCCCTCATTTTCCCACTTTCCTTCATCTTCTTCCACTTCCTCTCATCCCCAAGGTCAAGCCTCAACCATCAACTTCACTCCAAGATCAAGTTCCATCAAGATTTCACACCACCAAGGTAGGAATCTCAACTTTCTCCTTCTTTTCTCTGATTTGGGGCTGCCTAGGGCTTCTCCTTCTCTCTTTATTTTGATGTTATGTTGGTTGGATATGATGAATTAAGGTTGGTTTAAGGTGTATATATGAGTTTGAATTGAACATTGGATGGATTGATTAGAGAAGAACATGAATCCAAGAAGAATCCAAGAAGCTGTTAGGGTTTTCCCCTTGATGGTCCATACGGCGGAGTGTACGGCTCAGCCTACAGCTGATTAAATTTGATGAAACTATTTTTATATAAAACTAGACATTCAGGGATTTCCATACATATAAAATATAAGTCCATTGGATTAGTATTGAATTAGTTATGAATTTTTGAAGTTTAACCTAGAAATTTGGATGCTTATCCAGGCAGTATGATTTGAGAAGGGTATAACTCACCCTATACAACTCCAAATTGAGTGAAACTAAAGTTTTATAAAAGCTAATATATAATAGAACATCCCATAAAAGTTTTAGGATCAGATTCATTGCCATTTATTCCAAGCACACCAATGAAATTGACTTAAGTTTAACCCGAGTTGGAACAGGGTAGTCCAGTAAGGTCAAGGTTTGGGACTCATAACTTGCAATATACTTAGACAAATGATATAAAACTTAGTTCATTTGAAAGCTTGTTCTGTTAGCTTTAATTTGATATAAAATTCGTATGATTTCACTTAGTTTTCTATTTTTAGTGAATTTTTACTTATAAGAACCCAATTCTAGCTAAGAACAGGGCAGTCTGAGGTAAAACTTTTATATCTTGAGTTATACAAATCAAAATTTGATGGGACCAAAACGGTTAGAAACTAGACACATAATACTATGACATATCCAAAAATTAGATTCAAATGAATTGAATTGCAATAAAGGTGGAGTATACCAAACTCGGGCAGAACAGGAGAGAATAAACCGAAAATCCAACTGGTGCTTGAAATGAAATTGATGAATGATGTTATGAATATGTATATATATTTGCTGGTCCCTATTGAGTTGCAATGTTTGTATATGTGTATTGGTTGCCTGGCACTATTCATGGGGAAGCGGACTCATTCTGTTATGCTGCCAAAATTCCGGCAGAAATATGTGAATTATGTGACTGTTATGAACCTTTATATGTTATGCTCATAAGATTTATATATGCAAGAATGATTTAAGTATAATATGAAGTATATGCATGAGTGCATGTAGCATATGCATGTATAATCATGTCCAAAGAAAAATAAGATTTATGAGAACTTACAAGAAAGACATACCAAGCTACCACATGAGGCATGGCATAGACCCAGTTAGCGTGGGCCAGAGCGGTACTGTCTAAGACTTGGGCCAGCCCTCGACCAGATTTAAGGGGAATAGACCGGTGTAAGGGTCGGGGAAAGTAAACCCGTCACTCATGTATAGGTACGAGCTCGGACTTTAAAAGCAAGCTATCTCCCAGGGGTGAGAAAGGCCATTCACCTCCGGGGGACCAAGTATAGAATGGCAAGGTTAAGTTGCAAGTTAAAGAAGAGATAAATTAAGTCAAGTGCACTTGCATTCATTTAAGTATAAGCATCTATATGTGCATCTTAAATTATCTAGTTAAGTCATAATGCTATTATGATCCTTGTTAAAGTTTATTATACTATCCATATTTCTATGCCTATCATATGATGTGGCAAGTGGTTGTTAAAAGATAATCTGCTTCGAAAAAAGTGTTTTCAACTTAAAATTGAACCACTATTTGTTTACCTTTGCTCATATTTTCATAATAAACTGAAGCGGCTGGGATGTTTATGATGGCACTGTAAGATCGGTTTGAGTTTACCTACTGAGAACCTTAGGTTCTCACTGCCTGCTTGTATGTTTCTCTTTTCCGTAAACATTCCAGCACCCAAGTTGGAAATCAAGTGCGAAGCAGAGTACAGGGTCATTCATTGAGCAAGAATCAGGTGTAAGCCAGACCAAGAGACTATTGAAGCTTGCTAGTGACACAATGGAAGTAAACGCTGTGTATTATGTCAATCACAATTTCCGTTAAAATGTAATTATTTTATTATCTATGTATCAGAGACTATTAATCAGTAATAAAGTGAGCAGTTAAAGGGTCATGTATTATATTTTCCATATTTTAAAGCTTTCTTAGCATAGTAACAACCTTGTAATATAACTCTATGACTCGAGTATGACTTATATAACAAAGGGTGTTACAAATACACTTATAATGAATATTATATCAAGTCATCTATTATTAGCAAGATATATATATGTGCTCTTATGGCACTAAGATATGGTACTTAGGACCAAGAACTTCATTACCTTCTCGAGGACGAAATCAGTCCTTTTTCACATCTAATAACCTCATAATCATTGCGGTACTTAATGGATATGATTTATCCATATAAAATCTCATAAAAATTTTCTTTGTATAAATTGATTGACAAGCAAACATTTCATTTGTCAAATGCTCGATCTACAAGCCGAAGCAAAATTTTGTCCTTTGAGGACTTTTTATCACAAACTCTTCTTGTAGATTTTCTATGACCATGGGAACTTCTTCAAGAGTCCCAATAATATTTAAGTCATCAACATACACAGCAATTATAATAAATCTAAATGCGGATTTCTTTATATAAACATAGGGGCAAATAGTATCATTCTTAAACCCCTTATTGATCAAATACTCATTGAGACGGTTATACCACATCCATCCAGATTGCTTTAGACCATATAAAGATCTTTGCAACTCGATTGAATAGATTCCTTGGGAACATTCATTAGACGTTGATATCTTTAATCCTTCAAGGATTTTCATGTAAATATTAGCATCTAATGAATCATATACCAGGGAATACATTTCACCATAATCTATATCAGGTCTTTGTGACAAAACTTGCGCTACAAGTCAAGCTTTATAGCGCACAAACTCATTTTTCTCATTTTTTTTCTCTCAAATACCCATTTGTATCCTATAGGTTTTACACCTTCTAGTGTTTGGACTATAGGTCCAAAGACTTCATATTTTGCAAGTGAGTCTAATTCAGCTTGCAGGGCCTCTTTCCATTTTGGCCAATCATCTCTACGTCGATTCTTGGCTCGAGATCCTCATTTTCATGCATAATATTTAGTGTTACATTATATACAAATATATTGTCGACAATAATTTCTTGTCAGTTCCATATTTTTCTTGTGGAGACATAGTTTATTGAGATATCATCATGACTACTTTTCAGATACCTGAACGTCTTCTGTTGTTTCAATTATGTCAAAAATTTGGACTACTGGAGGAGTCCTTACTATGTCTCTGTCCTCTTCTACAGGAAAAGTATCACTATTAGAATCATTTGTCTCCATAAAATCACTTGCCCCATTCCTTTTTCAAGGATTTTCATTTATGGAACCGATTGGTCTACCATGCTTCTGGCGTGTGGTTGTCCAACAGGGACATTAATTGAATTGGGGCATTCTTAGCTGACATATAGGATCTAGTTATCCTTTTTGTATCTGGAAATGCATTTGGCAACTCATGCCATTCTTTGCAAATCTTTGAGTTTTTAATTCTCATTACCTTATTTGAGGATCTAAATAAAGTAAGAATGATGCATTCCAATTTATTTACTTTTTACAACTATTTACTCCCTCCCTTTAATGTTGGAAACATTATCAAATTGGCATTCTATAAACTGAGCCTTAAAGACATCTCTTATTTGTATTTCAAGAAACTAGATTATAAAGAGAGAGAGTCATATCCAATATATATTGCCAATTTTCTTTGGGGTCCCATTTTGGTGTAATAATGTGGGGTAAACATATATCGCACATCCAAAAATTCTTAAATGGGAAAAATATTTGGTTGCTGGTCAAGAGCTAATTATATGGGAAATAATTGATGACAATTTGTTTGCTTTAGATAAATAAGCGTTGCAGCATGTAAAATAACATGCACTCAAGTAAAATTTTGGGAGATTAGTCCTCATAAGCATTGGCCTAGCAACCAATTGGAGGCATTTCATAAATGATTCTAGCAACTCATTATGTATATGAACATAAGCAACTAGAAGTTTAACATTTATATCACTGGCCATACAATAAGCATTAAAAGTTTGAAAATTAAATTCACTAGTATCATCAAGATGAATTATTTTGATTGGATTATCCAGAAATTGTGCTCTTTGTTGAATATCTTGCGCCAGTAATCTCGCAAACTCTAGGTTGCGATACTAATAAGCACACATATGACTATTTCATAGATGCATCTATTAAAATTATAAAATATTTGAAAAGTCTACATGGTGGATGAACTAGTCCACATATATCACCTTAAATTCCTTCTGGGAATTTAGGAGATTCAAATCCAATCTTTGTTAGTGATGGCCTTATAAGTAGTTTAATTTGAGAACACACAGTACAAGAAAACTTAATAGATTGAAGAAACTTCTAATTTTTCAATGAGTTCCCATACGAGTTTTCAATAATTTTTTTTATATCATTATTGCTCCCAAATATCCTAACCAATCATGCCAAATGATAAATTAAATCATTTGGATTAGTTAACTTCTGGTTTACTATAATATGTACTTAACTGTACTAATATTAGTGCGATATAAATCGAGAGAAAGTATAAATAATCTCTTTACTACAGCTTTCTTTATTGGGGCACAAATTATAATACAGAGGTACTCATTACTTCCCTCACTCTTCATCTCAATATGATATTCGTTTCGGCGAATATCTTTAAAACTCAATAAATTTCTTTAAGAAACAAGATTGTAGCTCTTCCGAAGCTTACGTATATATTAAAACTTAATAAGTTTTTTCAAGAAACAAAATAGTAGCTCTTCCAGAGCTTATGAATATATTAAAACTCAATAAAAGTTTATTCAATAAATAAAATAATAGCTCTTTTGGAGCCTTCAATCATCTAATAATGATATTAAAATATATCTTACTTTTAAGAATAGTGTACATACTTGCACTATCCACAAGACAGATATTTATACTATTCATCTTGATTATTTTCTTTAAAGAAAGATATCAATATGGAAATTTGTACATAATAATTAAAATAAAAAAAAGAATAAATAAATATTGAGTGCACTTGTACATGAGTATTCACATAACATTGAGTAATAACAATATATATATACACAATAGCACTATCAACATTATGAATTTACGTTAATTGATGTAAATGTAAATCTCAAGTTATATTCAAGTAAATCAACAATTTTTGTTCCTCCATATCTCAAAATCCTTGAAATTTCAAAACTTGGATTTAAAAACACTTATCGACAATAGGAGGTTATCATTGACTTAGATTTAAAAAGAAAAGTAACAATTTGAAATTCATAAAAATGTAAACTTGAATTTAAAAGCATATTAACAATTTAAAAATTCAAATATAGTAACTCTAATTGATACTTGATAAAGATCAAGCAAAATGTCTCCAAGTACGATAGGTATGTGACCAATGTACTTTGATGCTATAATGATAGCATTTACTTTCTTCTAACTCAATCATGATTTTGATTGGAACTATGACCTTTGCTACTGCTGGGGCTATAACTTGTTATATTCACTTCAAGGAATGGATGTAACACCCCAGCTTGAGTGCAGTTACCTGTCGAAATCGGAACCTAAAAAATTCTGAGTCTGAATCCTATGCCTCCTTGGAGGGCTATAGGTTTGAGGCATTTTCTTAAGATCAAAAGTTCCGGTAATGGTTCTTTAAGTATCAATGAGTTGAAAAGGGATTTTTAATGAATTTTAGGGAATGGATAACCCCTTCGTTTTCAATCCTCAAGTTTATAGAAATGCAAGTTTTCGAAGAATTGTATTAGAACCCAAAGTTGAATTCTAATTCTTAAGGATTTTGAATTTTTAGATATTTTTATTTAATCCAAATGGGGGGTACTCCCTTATTTACATTTATATTTTAAAGTTAATGGAGAGTAAAGTTAAAGAGGACATTAACGTAAAATTAAGAAATGTAAATAAGTCTGTGCAATATCTTGAACCTAAGAAAAGGACTACAGGAGGAGAGAACCAAGTTTTTGGAGTTGGTAATCGATTACAGATCCTTTGTAATCGATTACAATCCTCTCTGTATACCCACAGCTTGAAATTTTCACGTGGTAAACCAGTTTTGGGTTAGTGGTAATCGGTTACCAGCATTGGTAATCGATTACCAACTTTTTGGCTGTGGTAATCGATTACTAGAGCCCAATATATAGGCCCAGACGCCCAATACATAGGCCCGGACGCATCCCACACCCTCATTTTCAAATTTCCTTTCTCTCTCTACCCTCAAAACTCTCTCCCTTCTCTCTAAAACCCATTCTTCTTCAATCCCCACTTAAATCCTTTAACTTTTCCTTCCAAACTTCATCAAATTACATTCCTTTCACTCTCGTAACAACAATCTCACCATTAATCTCCATCCTTCTTCCAATCCCTAACCATATCCTTGGTGAGTCTTGGAGCTTGGAGTAGGAGTATCAAGACCCGTAAATCTTTTCTCTTCCTTTCTCTATCTTCAAAGGTAATCTTCAAACTCCTTTCCTCTTCCTTTCCTATGAATTACGAATTATTTCCTCTATAATGAGTTTCTAGAGAACCCTAGGTTAGAAGAATTAGGAATTTTCATATATGGGAGTATAGTGGATTAATCCTTAGTCTAAGTGACTAACCTTGAATTAAATTGTCATATTATTGATAGTATATACCACTGGAGGACTAACTTTGGCTCTCAAAGTTCATGGGATTAGGAGTTCGCTGTTGGCGTTAAGTCTGCGAGTAGATAGTTTACCCCTATCTTAGTTTTAATATATTGTGTTACATATATATATATATATATATATATATATATATATATATATATATATATATATATATATATATATATATATATATATATATATATTTACATATGCAAATGATTTGGTATGTCTTAGCAATATAATTTAAGTTTGGTAGCTTATCTATTTTTACTGGTTCACATGAGACAATGACTTGATTTCAAAAAGAAAAATGTGACAAATGTTTATTACCTCGGTTTTCTATTAAACTTTGGAAAATTTTCTTTGTTTTGAAAGGTTTTTGGATAAAAGCTTTGGACTTTTGTTCGTTTTTGATTTATTAAAGTGTTAAAGCTTTATATTCTTTGAAGTTACAATTTTATTGTTTATTATAAGGTATATTGGTATATTTTATAAGAATCTTTATTACATGTTCTGTAAAATGGAAAAGAAAGATTTGGGAAAGTCTAGATCAGGATTTGTAGGCTAACGGTAGTAGACGTTAGCCCTTGGTGCATCTAGGATGTTAGATTTCATGGCCACTCAAGGGAGTGGTGTGTGCCTGATATTCACGGCCATACATATAGTGTGGTGCGTGCCTGATATTCACGGCCACGAGAAGAGTGGTGCGTGCCTGATTACGGGATTCACACGAAGGGAAGGCCACCTAAGTGTGTTTCATGACGGATTTATCCTGGAATAGATGGACTCTGTTTTGGAAAAGAAAACTTGGATAATATTTGATTAAGATTTCTATTTTGGTTTTGTTATACATATTGTAATATCACTTTAATATCTATAAGTTATACATTGTCTCATGTGGGATAGGGACATTTTATCTCTCACTGAGTTTCTCAAAACTCACCCCGTGGTTAGTATATCCTTTTCAGATACAGGTTCTGGCTTGGGAGCTGACTCTTCTGCTCAACTGCATTAGATTCTTATTTTGGTGAGCCCTCAATAGTAAGGGTCTTGATTTTTAATTCTATTTCAGTTATGATCTTAGTGTGTAGCTCCATAGTACTATAGACAGGGTCCGGCCTTGTTCTATTTTTGTTGTTGTTATGTATTCATTCATATATATATATATATATATATATTTCAACTTGTTGGAATTAGAGTTATGTAAAGGATTTATTTTCTGAAGAACTTGAACTATATATTTTCGGACACGATTATATTTATATATTTTACTGTTATACTGTGTGCTGAGGGGTGTATTCTGAGAATACTTGGATCCCCGATGGAAGATTGTGTTTATTTATCTTGTAGGGTAACCTTTTATAATTGGGAAATATCCGGATTACAAAGGGGATTCTGTCGAAATTTTTATAAAATTTTTGTGGTGAAAGGCTTGCGTGGAGACTTATCCCTATGCGCTGGTCACGGCCCGGGTTGGGTCATGACAATGGAGTAGAGCCAATTGGGCGGATTTTTTGTTTTTTCACGGGCAACTCATTATTTCATTCAGCCACAATAAAGTTTGAAATTAATTCAAAATATTTTGTAAAGCCCTTTACTCGATGTTGCTACTGCAGGAGCATATTCGAGACATGAAAAGTAAAGAATGTCTTTTTTTTTAACATATCTCTATTAGTAATATCTCCCCCTATAATTTAAATTGAGAGATAATTCTATAATATTGCGGTAATATATTTACTAATAGATTTAAAATCTTGTAACCCGCAAATAAATCCAATTCATATATCTGCTTCAAGTAGCTCTAAAGATCGACAGGATCTTTTAGATTAAAATATAGAAGTATTAATTCTTTGTGAAAGTGACAATGAATGAAAATCAATGCTTTTATGCAATTCTTCTAGTATGCAATGTTTCCTTATTTTAATGGTATCTTCAAGATCCATTAAATCGAGATAGATTTTGCACAATCCTTACTAGGATGCGATGACATTTTCTTGTTTAATGGTGTCTTCATGACCCATTAAATCAAAATAGATTTTATGCAATCCTGCTGGGATGCAATATTTCCTTCTTTAATAGTGTCTCCTATAACACCCTACCCATTTAATGTTATGCTTAAGTCATAGCATGAAATTAAGTAGATTATGTTACCGTATTGATACTCTGCTTACTATTTGTTTATCATATCATATCTCTTTTTTTTTTTGTAAATAGGCGAAACGGTGCGCTGTATATAATGAACGTGCTCAATATCGTAGAACGTAACAAAGTTTAATAAAACACAACAGAAAAGATAAGCATAAGTGATACATCATCAGCTGTATATGGATATATATATAGGTTAGAAGCCAACGCTTCAATTTATGTACAGATTCAAAATAGGATACAAAAGTGGGGCCGGTATATCAAAAGGACATAGGGCCCGTGTTAGTTAAAACAATCCCACAAGGTCCTCAAAGTACATTCCCAACTAGCTGATCCACATATGGCTAACTCTATGGCCCAATGTTACACACTGCCAAAAGAGGGCCATGCTGTACAATATCATCTACGGCTGGGACCTACTCGGTCAGGTAGCTATTGGCCATACCAGACTCGGCTGGAGAGTAGTTAGCACTCAGTTCCGAGAAGGAGGATGATGAGCCGGTAGCCTCGAAAGGGTCGCTCTCAAAACTGAGCGGAATATCTGGGACCATCTACGGAGGTGACTCTGGTGGAGGGCTAGCAGGAGCTGGAGGTGCTGGGGGAGGGTGTGCTATGTGCAACGGGACTGCAAAATATGGAGCGGCAGGGTCAAAAGCAGGATGGAATAGAGGGACAGCAAAATTC
This sequence comes from Pterocarpus macrocarpus, assembly GCA_031439585.1. Lineage (NCBI taxonomy): Eukaryota > Viridiplantae > Streptophyta > Magnoliopsida > Fabales > Fabaceae > Pterocarpus > Pterocarpus macrocarpus. The sequence continues at coordinate 19,079,094 of CM062517.1, read as the reverse complement.
CTATTACTCAAAAGGTAAAGATGGAAATGGAAGAAGCCAGCTATGTACAGCAAATCAACTATGCGATCATGGTAAAGCTGCAAGTCGGGAATCTCAATAAATAGGGTGGTGGTTGAGTCCATCACCAGCGTCTAAGAACGATGCAGAAATACAAAGTGAGGTGAGAATTTAAAGAAATTTTCAGTAGGATTCGCGCACAGCATTTAAACTGACGTTACATTTATTCTCAGTTGCCTCGGTTTTTATTTAATTATAAAAATATGGCATCAAATCGAACTATCCACATTTAATAAGTTCAAGGGAAATGTCTAATCCGAGGCAATGTTCAATTTTACTTAAGATAGCATAAGGAATAGAATGACTACTAAATAATAATACACAGAATAGTGAGTAGAATAAATGAACATTCAGCAGTAAGTAAACATAACAGACAAACAGTCACAACTTATAATGACTACTCAATGTGATCATGCAAAACTCATTCTTGACTCTGGTTATGTTCGATCTCCGAGATTGATTCTGGATCGAGTTCCAAGGTTATATGCTTATTGAGATACCGAGTTTAAGAATTACGGGTATAAAAGTGTTAAAGCGTCCTAGTTCTCGACTTCTGAGATTGATTTATGTGCTGTGAAATTCTGATTTTCGACATTAATCCATAGATCTTGGGGCATTATTTAAAGGATTTGGATGACCTTTTGACACTTAAAACACAGGAGGCAACCCTAGAAGAGAGACTTGAAGGTTCAAGGAGCTTTGTGGAGAGTTGTGTGAAGAGTTAGAGACATCCTTCACTCTCAATACATTGGAATCCTTGTTCTTCTTCATTGCTACTCTTTCTTTTGTTCTTTCTTTTACTTTTTCTGTTGTTTATGATTCCATCATGAACTAAACCCTGTTTTAGGGCATTGATGGATCCAACTTTGTGATGATGTTACTCATGGATTGATTTTATTTATGTTTTTATCTTGATTGTTAAATGTTTATGATTGTTCCTAATGCTTTTGAGTGATTGCTTACCATTCAACTGATTTGTTAGTTTGCAATAACTAGAGATAGGGTTTGTAAACAAAGCTTCGCATCATAAATACCATGAGTTGAGCGAAAATTAGAGACAGATAAACGCAACTCATGTGGTCATCTTAGGAATCCATAAAGCTTTAACCTTTTCCTAAATTAGTTTGTAACTGAGAGATTAGGTAATCAATTTAGGATAAAGAGAATTTCTTGACCTTGAGAAAGGCTTGGAATTAGTTTAAGGAATCCGACCATTAATTAATTAAGGTAAAAACTAGATAATTGAGATCCATGGTAATTGAGTCCATAGTTAGATGAAATCAGTTAGCGCTAGTGTCCATCCCAGTGATTTAAGTTGTCTTTAAGTACAATTTTGTTCTCTTGTTTTATTTGATTTCTTTTTGTTTTCTCTACTCATTCCATTCTTCTAGTCTAAATAGTCATTCTTGTTAGTTACTCGGTAATTGATCTATCCTCATGGGAATGATATCTTTTTCATCACTTTATTACTTGTATGATCTGGTATACTTGCTGGAGCTGCATCAAGATTTTGGCGCCGTTGCGGGGGGTATTATCAATAATACTCCTAACTAATAGGATACTAGATTGGACTTTTAGTTATTTTATTTTATTTGGTTTGGTTTGATTTTATTTTTTATTTTAATTTGATTTATTTTATTTTCTTTATTTATTTTGTTTTATTTTGTATCTTCACTTGTTTTTCTTGATTTTTACAATTTACGCGAAGAAGTAGATCGCTCGGGGAAGTATTCTTTGACCCAGAGATTGAAAAGACTTTGCGGCAACTAAGGAAAGAGAGAAGGGCATTTGAAGACGGTCAAATTAGTAATATGGCTTATAAGAATGAGCAAAACTATAAGGCCATAAAAGGCTATTTGACTCCAAATCTTGAAGGATGCTCATCTAGCATTGTGAGGCCACTAGTGCAGGCCAACAATTTTGAGCTAAAGACCTTTCTCATCATATTCTTGTAGCAGAATTGCTAGTTTGGGGGACTACCTAGTGAAGACCCCAATGACCACATCAGTAACTTTCTAGAGGTCTGCGACACCATCAAGATAAACAGAGCCACTGAAGATACTATCAGGCTGAGACTTTTCCCATTCTCATTAAGGGATAAGGCCCGGTCTTGGATCAAGTCACTACCTCAAGGATCTCTTACTACATGGGACATAGTAGCTAGGAAGTTTTTGGAGAAATATTTCCCTCCAGCCAAGTCAACTAAATTGAGGAATGACATCACATCATTTGCTCAAACTAAAGGGGAGTCATTCTATGAGGCTTGGAAGCGTTATAAAGAGTTGTTGGCCAGATGTCCTCACCATGGCATCCTTCTTTGGATGCAAGTACAGACTTTCTATAGTGGTTTGTTACTCACTACACAGATCATGGTAGATGCAACACTAGGGGGTTTTCTCAACAATAAGACCCCCAAGCAGTCTATTGAGTTGTTTGTAGTCATGGCCAGCGATAACTATCAAAGACATAGTGAGAGAGCCCAGAAGCCTAGAGGAGTGTTAGAGGTGGATGCTACAACTGCCATCCTTACGCAAATTCAAACATTATCTATACAGAATGCTACTATCCAGAAGCAGATAGGAATAATTGGCAATGCTCCTTCTGCTTAGGTCATGAGATGTGACTTTTGTTAGGGCAACCATTCTAATGGAGAGTATATTGCAAGTCCTTCCCCTAAAGAGCAAGTGAACTATATGGATGCTCAAAGACACAATTTCCACTACAGCACTTATGTTCCGTGGTACAGAGATCACACTAACTCCAGTCAGTACTATGGGAACTAGGGTGCACCCAAACACTTATACAACCTACCAACTCAGGAAAAGAAGCCCAACCTAGAAGACATGTTTCAGCAATTCATGTAGACCTACTAAAATTTTGTGGACAGGACTGAAGCAAAATTCAAGCAATATGATGCTCGGTTCAAAAATCAGGAGGCTTCCATCAGGAACATAGAGAATCAGTTGGGGCAGATATCCCAACAACTTATTGTGAGACCACAGGGTTCCTTGCCAAGCAACACTATTGCAAATCCTAGAGAGTAAGTCAAGGCAATCAGCCTAAGGAATGGAAAAGAGCTTATAGCGCCAACACAGTTTGAAGCCACACCACACACTGAGAATGAGGCACAGACACATAAAAGGAAGAAGTATGAGATTCCCATGAGGCAGAACAAGGGTACTGAAGAGGAAGAGAAGAATCCTACATATATGGCACCTCCTGCTTATGAACCTCCCATTCCATATCCACAGAAGATGAAGCAGCTGAAGAAGGAACAGTAGGAGAAGCAGTACTCCAAGATCTTGGAGGTATTCAAGAAGCTACATATCAATCTTCCCTTTCTTAAAGCTCTTGAACAAATGCCAAGTTATGTAAGATTCATGAAGGACATTCTTTCCCACAAAACGAAGCTTAAGTATGATGAGACCATAATGCTCACAGAGGAGTGCAGTGTTATTTTGTAAAATAAATTGCCTCCCAAATTAAAAGATCTAGGGAGTTTTATTATTCCATACGTAATTGGTGACATTTATTTTAATAAAGCTCTTTGTGATCTTGGTGCTAGTGTTAATTTGATGCCTTTATCTATTTTCAGGAAGCTTGGAGTTGGAGAGGTGAAGCCTACTATGGTTTCCTTGTAATTAGCGGATAGATCTATCAAGCATCATTGAAGATGTGCTGGTAAAAGTAGACAAACTCATATTCCCAGTGGATTTCATTGTGCTTGACATGGAAGAGGATAGAAAGGTTCCACTTATTCTTGGGAGACCTTTCATAGCCACAGGGAGAGCCTTGATTGATGTAGAAGAAAGGAAGCTTGAGTTGTGTGTTCAAGATGATAAGGTCACATTTAAAGTGTTTGAAGCAACTAAGTCCCCTTTGAAGATTGAATCATGCTTTAGAGTCGATGTTGCTGAGAAGGTGGTGGATACTTCTTTCATGGCACCCTCCAACACTTTACCATTGGAAGCTTGCTTGATGAACTCCAAGGTTGTAGAAGAAATAGAGGATGATGAGCTAAAATCACCCTATGAGCTTTTGGAAGCCCCACCTTTATTATTCATGTCTAAGCCTATATCTTTAAAGTTTCGAAGGAAGAGCCATCAACCTCGTGAGGGATCACCCAAGAGGGAGATAAAGAAACTACTTTGATTTAAAAGGGGCCATGTCTAACTTAGGGATATTAAACCAAAGTGCTTATTGGGAGACAACCTAATTTTTTTATCTCTACTTTATTTCTTTTATGTTTAGAGTTTATGTTTGAGTTTTCATTTTTTTAGGTTGTTTTAAATCTCTCTTATTCTTGTTTTGTAGGTTTCAAGAAGAGAATTAAGTGCATAAAGCAAAAGAAATGGAGTCTAACACTTATTCCTTGGTTGGGGAGTATCTTTCCTACCCTCTCTTTGCACTTATTTTAAATTGGGGACAATGTTGTTTTCCAAGTTGGGGGATGGAAAAGCATGCACATGCATTTTATTCTCTTCTATTTAGTCTCTACATTTTATTTTTCTCTAAAGAAAATCAAAAAGATTTTCTATTATTAGGTGCTAATTGTGTGTTTTTGTTGTCTTTGGCTCCATTCCTATGATGTGATTGTTTGCTCTGCTCTTTAATCCCTTAGTAACTAGGAATTTTGATTTGAGCCTTGAAAATTCTCTTGTGCATTCATATTTATTTTGGAAAAGGCCACATGTTCATGCACTTCGTAGGACTTAGCAACTTAGGATTGGTAATCATCATTCCCTAATGCTTTATTTAAGTTGAGACATGCATCCAATTTTTACTTGAATCCCTTTTGAAATAAATGTGAGTGAATTTTTGTCTTAGAAAGGATTTAGGCCATGTTTGGAAGCCTTCATTGAGCCTTACTGCCTATTTAATGACATTTTTCCATAGTCACCCCTTTTGAGCTTTATGGCTTGTTTTCTTGGAATGAACAACAATTTGAGCTTAGAATCCATCTTCTTTCTATCCATCTTTGAACCTTAAATTACCCTCAAGCCTGTAGTTTCGAAACTCATGAGAATAGGGTAATACCCCCACCATAGTGAATTCATGTTATACATTATCAAAGTGGATGGACTAGTTCAAGTGGAAAAGAAAGAAAAGAAAAAGTGAAAGAAAAAGAGAAGAAAAAAAAAAAAGCAGTACAAGGAAAAGTGTGGTTTCAACGGGATATGAGGGAGCAAACTCTCTTTCGAATCTCATGGCCATTAAAGCCTGAAGGTTCATCAAAGAAGGACATGAAGATAGCCACCAACAATTAGAAGGATACCCAAAGTAGTAAGTTTAGGAGTAAAGGTTCCTTAAGTTGAGGGTAATACAAAGCCAAAATTCCTTTCTACCATACTTTTACCCTTAGCCTGTCATTACAAGCTTTGAAAAAACCTATTGATCTTTGACTAGATGACACTCATGTTGAGATAGAGAGGAAGGATTGTGAAATTTATGATGATATTGTTCGTTCTTAAACATTGCATTGGTATGAAGTGAATCAATTCTTTGTTGTTTGCCTTGCACACATACACACTTGATTTATTTCCTTCATAATGTGTTTGCACAATTGAATGGTCTTGATGCTTAGATTTGAATTGTTAGTACTTTTGGGTTAAGTTGTAGAGCAATGATGAGGAGAACATGGACCAACAACACTTTGTTGCATTGAGTGTGCTTGCTTTTAGATTTTTTGAGTCCTTTCCCTTTCTTTTCTTTTTGGTAGTTGGTGTTTAGTCGGCTTAAGTGCCTCCCCGAGTTTCAAAATCTTTGTAGGGAGATGTTTATAGTGTCGGCCACACAAAAAGATTTTTCTCTTTTATTTATTCTACTGTTTCATTTTCTTTCTTACTTGAGGACAAGCAAACTCTTAAGTTGGGGGATTTGATAACTCTCTATAGTGAGTTATTTTTGTTATATTTTATTTAAATTTAAGCTTTGGTTACACAAATTTATTTGAGTGTTTTAGTTGTTTTAAGTTGATTTCTTTGATTTAGGTTCTTGTTTAGTTTGTTTGTCATTTTCTCATTTTTTTGGTTAGTTATTTATGTTTTCATTGTGTTTCAATTAGGTACAAGCACTCAAGTGGAAGAAGAGTTCAATTAGAGTCTTAAGCAGATCATTTTGTTGGATTTCAAGACATGTCACAAGATAAAATTCATATCTAACTCTTTGGAAGTCAACTTGACATGATTCAAGACTCTTCAAAAAGATGCAAAGGAGATCTCCAACTTTGATGTTGGGCACTTTTCAAGATTCTCAAGTCTTCTAGTAGAAAAAAGCAAAACAAGATTGAAGTTGTATTTTATCTCTGATGTTATCAAGCCTGACCATTCATCAGCATTTTGACTATATCTTGAGCTATATAAATCCAATTGAGATGATGGTTCTTATTGCGATGGAAAGCTTACTCAAAGACCTACAATTGCTATTCTACCTTCGAGGGCAAATTCCAACTATTATGATCGTTATTAAGCCTGGAAGTGAGTAAAAGAGGCAAGTCTGCAGAGTTACTGTTTTAGATGCATGCTCAAGCGTGAGACCCCGCGCTCGAGCATGGATTGCTCTCCAGCATGCGACCCCACGCGTGAGCGTAGCCCGAAACGGAGAGAACAAGTTTATGGTGTAGTGGAGCATGCTGGAGCGTGAATAGCGTGCTCGAGTGCAACTACGATAAATGTGGAAAGTCTGTTTTTCGAAACAACCTTGGGGGGGAAGATCTTGGGGCATTATTTAAAGGATTTGGACGACCTTTTGACACTCAAAACACAGGAGGCAACTCTAGAGAAGAGACTTGAAGGTTCAAGGAGCTTTGTAAAGAGTTGTGTGAAGAGTTGGAGACATCCTTCACCCTCAATACATTGGAATCCTTGTTCTTTTTCATGGCTACTCTTTCTTTTGTTCTTTCTTTTACCTTTTCTATTGTTTATGATTCCATCATGAACTAAACCCCATTCTAGGGCATTGATGAATCCAACTTTGTGATGATGTTACTCATGGATTGATTTTATTTATGTTTTTATCTTGATTATTAAGTGTTTATTATTGTTCCTAATGCTTTTGAGTGATTGGCCACCATTCAACTGATTGGTTGGTTTGCAATAACTAGAAATAGGGTTTGTAAACAAAGTTTCACATCATAAATACCGTGAGTTGAGTGAAAACTAGAGATAGATAAATGCGACTCATGTGGTCATCTTAGAAATCCATAAAGCTTCAACCTTTTATTAAATTAGTTTGTAACTAAGAGATTAGGCAATCAATTTAAGATAAAGATAATTTCTTGACCTTGAGAAAGGCTTGGAACTAGTTTAGGGAATCCGAGCATTAATCAATTAAGGTAAAAACTAGATAATTGAGATCCATGGTAATTGAGTCCATAGTTAGATGAAGTCAGTTAGCCCTAGTATCCATCCCAGTGATTTAAGTTGTCTTTATGCAATTTTGTTCCCTTGTATTATTTGATTTCTTTTTGTTTTCTCTGCTCATTCTATTCTTCTAGTCCAAATAGTCATTTTTGTTAGTTACTCGGTAATTGATCTATCCTCGTGAGAACGATATCTTTTTCATCACTTTATTACTTGTACGATCCAATATACTTGCTGGAGCCGTATTAGTTATATATAATTCTTTTTTTGTTTTAAATCACAGTATAATAAATTCTTAACAATCTATTATTGCACTAAATCATATTATATGTATTACACACAATGAAACCCATGCAATGCAAGAATATATTCCAGATAAAATTTTAGATTTTATGATTAAAACGTATTCTTTTCACTTTGGTTTTAATAAATCATTATTATTAGTTAATTGAATAAAGAGGTAGAAGAGGGAAATGAAATGAGTTTCATAATAAAAGGGCAAGGAGGATCTTTCTTCGATTATTATATCCTCACTTGAAAAATTGGAATAAAAATTTCTTATAAAATGAATTACATACTTTGAATAAAGGAAAGTGAAAGATAAGAAATAATTATTATCTCTAAAGGAAACGAAATAAATGAATTACACTTCCATTATCTTATTATTTAGTTCAAAACACTAGTGTGTGTGTATATATATATATATATACTAGTGTTATTATTCTTATTTCTACGCGTGTTTCTTGCCATCAATATTCAATTAATACTCCGTGTTTATTGTCATTATTTATTTTCCTACAAATAATAAAGATTACGTTGCAAGTTTTACTACCGTTCAGTGATCATATCATCACAAACGGTCACTTCCTATTTTTAGCCCATGCTTTTCACATTATTGCTCTTTTTTATTAATATTTTTTTTGAGTGGACACATTATTGCTCTTTTGAACATTGCTGAATAGCAAAGCTGATAGCAAAGTTGATAAAATTTTATTAGATAGAATAATGAGCTTTTAGTTTCAAAAGGGAACGTTGATCAACGGTTAAGTCTACTTTTTCTTATAAAAACTAGCAGTGTTATTTAGAGAAACACACGATCAATTATACAGCGAAAAATGGGGTCTCTTGTACATGTACACTCTGTCCAACTTCTGTGAAAATAGTCCATATATAGATATGTTATCGTATTATTCCCTTGAACAATCCAATATAAGTTGTTCTTGTAGCCTCGTTAGTTTAATTTTAAAGCTAGTAAGAAGTGATTGTTGTACTATAAGGAGTATTAGCTGTAAAGACCATCTGCATCAAGTAATTTACTTGTGATGATAAAATATTCTAAACTCAGTGCCTATCATATTTCAGCCCTATCAATAAGTATTATTATTTTATTTTTGTTGAGTTATTTATTTATTTTAATTTTTTAAAATAAATAAATAACGTGTTTTATTAGTGAACAATTTGACAAGTTGCATAGCGTGTTTCATTTGATGATTTCATATTGTTAACCTTTTGATATTGTCAGTTATATATATCAAACATCAATAATTCAACTTGTACGTAATACTAAATATCGACAGAGTAGGTTTGAAATTATGGTACTTCTCTCGATCTTCTTTCATATAATTTTTCCTTTAAATGGAAAATAGTTTACAAGAAATTCATGTTAAAAAAATGAGTAATTTTATAGAAAATTAATGCTAAGGATCACTAAAAAACGAATATTTAATTTTAAAGGATATGAAATATCTATATTATTAAGAAATATTGTATAAAATTTATTTAGAGAAAATAATCATTATATTTTAGTTAATAGAGTAAAATACCCTAATTAAATAAAAATAACAATCACTCAATGAGAACAAAGAACTACACATTTAAAGTAATGACGATGATTCATGAAATTTTTGATAACTTCATATAAGAAAACTTCAATTTATTTCTTTTAGTCACTCAGTCAAAATAAATAATCACTCAATAAAAAACAATAGTCATTTACAAATTTTTTCTTGTTCATAAATGTAATGCAGAATATTATCTAAAATTGCTAATCACTCAATTAGGACAAATAACCACAAACAAAAGTAAAAATTTATGTACAACATCACGTATCTTTACAAAAAGTATTGTTTATTATTGTTAGCCACTCAACATGAATTGGCCACTTAAAAAAATGCATTAGTCAGCATGAATTTATTCTGAATTGTATGAATTTAAAATATAATTTTAATTATTCATAATTATTAACCATTTGGTGAGAGTAAATAACTAATCAACAAGACACAACAGTCATATATAAATTTATTCTAAATTTCATAGATTCAATAATGTAACATTTTATAACTATTCAATGAAAACAAATAGCAACTAAAAAAAGTAATAAAATTCACAATTTCTTCTTAATTTCATATACATAGTATATAAAATTATTTACAATCGTTTATTCGTGAAGTAAACAATCACTCGTTAACAAGCAATAGTCATTTAGAAATTTGTTTAGAATGATATTTTGCCTATTTGGTAAATTTTAATAGCCCATCTCTCTAAATAAATTTTATATAATTTCTCTTAAGAATGTAAACATTTTATATCCGTTAAGATTAAATATTTCTTCCTTGATTTCCCCATAACTTTATATTGTATTCTTCATGATTTTCCTGATTACTCAAATAAAAAGGTATTAACCTAAGAAGCATAAATACTTTAAAATAGTTATCGTGTTCATGCCAAATATCTGTATCAATGTCGAACACTTCCAGATACTTTTAATTACATTTTACAAAATTTTACTCTAATTTTTTGAATTTTATAGTTATACAGATAAAAAATACCATAATAATCAAATAGATAGGTATATTTTGTTATATTTATAAAAGTTGTGCCTATTCGTGATTCATTGTTTCCCTCTTTTTTATATTTATACGTTTATATTAAGTTTATACAAGTTTTATATCTTACAATAGCCATGCAGTGTCCTATAATTCTTAAAAATTACTGTACCCTTGTCCAGGTTGTGTCATATCCGTCATTCGTAGGTTAATTTTAAATACTTTTAACTTTATAAAGCATTAAATATTTTTTAAAATTTCATTTAATTGTTACTAATTTTAGTATTTGACAGAAGAGAATGATAGCAACCATCGGTTTACGTGAAGTTATATTTTTTAACTTTTTCTTGTTGGATAAAAATGATTTTAGAATTTTCTTTACTAATTCAAATGAAAATGTTTACTTTTACTAATCAGTAACTACCTTAATTCCAACTACTATAATAAATGAAGTTTAATTTTTATGTACTAATAGTCTAAAATAATTTTATTTTTATAATGATCAATCCAATTTAAATTAGATTAGTTAAAATATAATAAATTCTTGATTGTTAATAGTTTAGGGTCAATCCAATTTAAATTAGATTAGAATTGGAGAAGTTTTCACCCTCCTAAAGTGCAAGGGGCAGAGCACAAAGAAACAAAACGCCATTGGTAATACTCATATATAGAAAGAAAGGGCACGTCAAAATTGGTTGGGACCACCACTACTATCCCACCGATCCATTTGAGGGCTGAGCCAAACATTCAATCATTTACCATGGAGCAGACGAATTGAACATGGTTTCAAGGCACTCTTCAATCATCTTTTCAAACATGTAATACCTTGTTTAAAATAAAATATCTATTCAAAAATAAAATATTTGTAATGAAAAATTTTAAAATTTCACATTAAATTTATAGTAATAGAGGAATTGAATTAAGTTAGAGAGAATAAATTTTTAATTAAAGATGAGTATTGTCACAACCCACCCTGAGTTGTGACCGGCGCTCGGAGGTGACGAACCTCCAGCAAGCCTTAAACATCAAGTTTTCCGTGACAAACGGACAGAGTCTCCCCTATTTTTCTAGCTTCCCCGTAAAAGCCAAACCTGTTCCAGCAATCAACCAGCACTTATATTCAATTTGACATATAGGCATTCATTTATTATAATAACAACATATCTTATATCTATCTACTTACACATTTTTACATATATATATATATGCATAATAATACAGTGCTCAAGAAACATAGTTTGCAAAATAAACAAGTCCCTGTACACATATCCTATCCCAAAAGAATGACAAGCAACAGGTTCCTGTCTGTGGATCGTGGAGCAACTCTAAGGCGGCAGTTATATTCAAAACCTCAAAATAAAAGTCTAGATAAAAGCCCTCACATATAAAGGGGCTGTCAAAAGTGTCTGCACTCTACACCAATGCAGGACCCGAAAACAGGTACAGTACTAGAATCTGAAATAGGAAGGGAAGATAAGTGAGTCCAACCGACTCAGTAAGGGGCAATAAAACTATAACATATGAGGACAAACTCTAACAATATATATATATATATAAAATAAACATTTTAAATTATGCAAATACAGAATTACTATTATAAGTTATTCATATAAAAGCATTAAACCACTTCATAGAATTAATAACATATTTTTCAAACATAAATACTAAAATAGGGAGGCTTCACATTCAAAGTTATTTCCAAATAACAGTGAGCCCTTTTAGATCTGACTAAGTCGGCAGTGTGCGTAGGCCTCACACACACGCACCGAGCTAGCAACACCCTTGCTAGCTGGGTTCGAACCAAGGTGCACCAAGGCTAGCGTCAGCGACCGCTAGCTACCGATTAACTGAAGATCCTCCCACAAAGTATATAAAAATTAAAGTGACCGATATTGATAAAAAGCTAATGTAACAAATGTCAAATCAAATTTCCAAAGAACCATGGTATTCATCAAAGTTCGAAATCCAAACTACCGTTTACTCAACAAATCAGTTTAGTAATCCAACAAAAGATTAGAGCTTGTCCTTTCATTTATAAAATTCAAACTCTCGTCCAAATGCTTTCAGAACACTCAACAATTGCATACTAGTAAAATTTCCTCAAAATCGAAACAGACATCCATGAATAAATAGATATATTAAACTATATGACAATAGTAACACCAAACAAAATATGCATAATTAACTCGATATATAAAAATAAACAGTCAATAATTGCTAAAATTAAACTAATATTAATTGTATAGAAAGAACATATGCCATAGAGGCATTGTCCACTCACTAACTGTCAAGGTACACAATCTATGTCCTCGGGCCGCTCAACTTGCAGGTTGATTTCCTGAGAAATCTGAAATCATACATAAACAATTATTTTCAATTTAAACATAAATTTGGTTTAGAATCTAGTCTTTGCCCTCTATCTAACCTTTTTAATTAAATCTAATTAGGAACTACTATCAAATATGTAATATAGAAATTTAAATTTTTTTGTGTGTCCTTCCTATTGAACAAAATATTTTAACCATTCTATACTATAATTTCCAAATTAAAATTTCAAACATTCCACCACTCACTCCTCCACCCTCATAAGACTCAAAAATCCAAATACCCTTCAAATTTAATTCTAACTATAAACAAAATAAAATCAAAATCTAATTTCAAAAAGGAGAGCTCACCAGTGTGTGTTGATTTTAGAAGTGAACAGAACAAGAACCCAGCCACCACAAGAAGCAAAACGAGAACGGAGGGCGCAGAGAGAGAGACGCAGGTGAGAGAGAAACGAACGGGAAGAAAGACTGCAAGTTAGTGACGGTACGGTGGAAGGGGAAGACACACAATGGTGATGATGATTGGAGGTTGAGAGTGAGTGAGTGTGAAGAAGGAGAAACGAACGAGAGAGAGAGAGAGAGAGAGAGAGAGAGAACACAGAAGCGTAACAAAGGAAAGGAAAATGAATGAAAGTCGTGCGTTCGTGAAGACTCCAGACGGCACTAAAATGGAGAGGAGGGGTCTAGGGTGCACCATATCACTTATGGTGCATCGTGGTCCCTCATGTTTGTTTGTTTTTTTTTTTTTTTAGTAAACAGGGTATTACAAGTATTTAGAAAACAAAGGAAAAAAAAGTTTAAATCACCTAAACCTTAAGTGGTGAGAATCACCTTAGCCTCGTCCCTTTCTCTTCAATCCTTCTTCTTTGAGAGTCTTCTTCCCCTCTTACTATGTTTTTCCTTCCACCCACCGCCTCTCTCGATCTTTCACCCTCACTCACTCACTGGTCTGCTCTCTCCCACTCACCAATGCCAGCCATCTTTCCTCTGCCCCCTCCTAGCTCGCCCTCCCCCATGGTTTTGCTTCTTACTCCGTCGTTGATCTTCTCCTCTCATTGCAATGGTTCTCCTTCTTACCTCGTCTCGATGCTGTCTCTATCGTGGTTCTACTTGCCTCCCTTCACTGCGGTTTGCTTCCTTCTCTATTGTGGGTTGCTTCTCTCTCTGTCGCGGCTCTTCCATCATGACAGTTGGGGATCTTGTTTTGGCTTTCTAAACACATAGCCCTTTAGAAAGCTATTCCCATTATTATTCCTATTTGGGTCTTGATGATTGTTGAAATAAGTCTAAATCCCTTGTTATATTCTTTTGTTAACTTGAATTCCCATTTATATGTGAGTAATTGTGTTTTGGTGGTTGCTGAAATAAGTGTTTGTTCATTTGTACAAAATTGCAATTAGTGATATATTTCTCTGATTTGGTTTTCATAAATTGAGAAATTTCTTTGTATCTATTTATAGTTTGGGTGTGTGGGGTGCAAGTATTTATGTGTAATTGCCTTAAAACTAATTCTTTTAGTTATTCCTTACTTATTATATTTTTTGTCACAACCCAACCTGACATCAAGTTGTGAGCAGCGCATAGGGAGTACTGGCCCTAGCAAGCCTGTCAGAGGTTTTTATTTTTTTCACCAAAAAAACAGACAAAATTCCCTCTAAAATCGGATGTGTACCCAAAATACAATTAATTCTTGTTATGAACCAAAACATACAGCTCAGTCAGAGAACCAACAGATTAATAATATTCCAAAAACAACTCCGAACAATGAGCATTCTCGGAATGCTCTCAAAGTTCAGACTTGCAAAATATCATACAAGCACTGTTGTTACTGTTTCACACTAAATCAATTACAACTATAAATATCACAATAGATGCTAGACACTCCCCGTGGTTTATGGAGCAAAACTAAAAATATATCAGACAAATATTCGATAAGCACTAATCAAACACCATGATAACCTTATTGCCTGCACAAACAAATGTGTCGAATCAGTGGAACTCCCAAAACCTCTCACAACTGAGGCAAACTACTCACAGACTTATGCTTAGCTCTAAAATAGGGGGAAAACTAAGGAATGAGTCAAACAAACTCAGTGAAAGGCAATGAAACTATAACATATGAGAACAAACTCTATAAATAAACAACTATTCTTAAATAAAGAATTAATATCGTGAGTTGATCAAAAATAAGGAATTCTCATGTTCTATAATATCTATATATAAAGAATTAACTTCAGAAATTATGTGTGCATACAATGAATTAACATCATTTTACAGATTGGAAAACATGTTTCTCAAATATAACCACCAAGGCAGAGAGGCTTCTATTTCTGAGAAATTTCCAAATTGGGATTAACTCCTTCAGAGTCAATAGAGTTTGCGGTGTGCGTTGGCCATACATACACACACACACCGAGCTAGCAATGCCCTGCTAGCTGGGTCTTAATTAAGATGCACTAAGGCTAACGTCACAGCCACTAGCTACCGATAACTAAGAATCCTCCCTCAAAATATCCATAACATTTCGAGAATATAAATATTAAACATAGTTTTCAATAGCAAAAATACCAAGTATGGTTTTCAAACTCAAACAAGATTCTCAACAAGTCAATTTAGTAATTTAAACAACTATTCAAGAGCTTGTCCTAACATTCAAAAAATCCATAGTCTTTTTCAAAAAGCTTTTAGAACATTTAACCATTGCATACTAGCAAAATTTCCTCAAACTAAAACAAATATCCACGAATAAATAGATATATCAGACTGTAAGGCAATTATATTGCTAAACAGAATATTCATAATTAACTAGATATATAAAAATAAATTGTCAATATATATACTAAAATCAAACTAATACTAATTGCATAAAAAAAAAAAATATATATGCCATAGAGGCATTGTCCACTCACTAAACAATAGAGGACATCAAATCTACATCTTAGAGGTTGCTGAACTTGAAGGTGGATCTCCTGCAAAATTTGAAACCAACATATGATCGCTTTAGACACAATTATGGTTAAAAATTTAAACCCAATCCTCTTTTATCTCCCTCACAAGTAAGTCATTGTTATTGAGTTATTGCTTCGTTCTTTGTAGGCTTTTCTCTTCAACACATAGTTTACATTATTATTATAATAAATTATTTATAGGTCCAACACCTATAATAGAATATACTGTAGAGAAATAAATAGGGATAAAATTGATATTTTGAAAAAAAAAAAATTTGCTCTTCGTTTCTTTATCTTTCCAAAAGTGGAGAGATCTAAAGATTTTGGTGGGTTATGCACCTTTTTTTTCTTCCTTTCCTCCCTTGTTTTTTCAACAACTAAATAAGAGAAAACATCAAAATCTTTTGATTTTCTCTATTCTCATTTTTTTTTCTCATTCCCTCTTCAACCAAATAAAGGAAACAAGGAACCTATATTCACTTTAGCTTATATATTATCTATCCCTTACTAGAAAAAATATCCCTTTCCTATGTCAAGTTTTGTAGGAGCAATTTCTTGAGCTCATTAGTGCTAAGCTAATTAAGGAACGCATAAATTCATTTAATTCTTTATCCTTTGATTAGTTCGATCATGAAAAATTAATGTCCTTAATTTCCACATCAATAATTAAAACCTACTTTTATTTCTAAAGTGAAACTTCACCCTAGAGAAGTCAAATATTCATTGTCACATGATTTAATGATAATATTAATTTTAATAAAAAATAATAAAATTATGTGTACTCTTCTTGAGATTTTCAAATTAATGTACTAAACTCCAAACTTTTAAAAACAATTAACACCAATTTTAAGCCATTTCAAAATATATTCCCATAAGGGAAAGAAAGGTAAGCGACATGAAAGGGAAAAAGGAGGTTCAAAAGATATGATTTATGCTTGTTTAATTAGAAGTTTAAAATAGATAAAAGGAAGCAAATAGAGAGTTTATAATATATTTTTATAATTTTATCCTTTATTAAAATAATTAAAAATTAATATATTTCATAATAATATTAATTTAAAAATAAAAAATTATATATTTGCATATTTAAAATAGATATTTCCTTTCTCAAAAGTATTTTATCTCCCCTAAAATTTAATTTTTCTCTAAAAAAAAATCCTCCCCAAATTTTTTCTCTAAATTTTTTCTCTTCATTTTTTGAAAAGTTTCTCAAAATTTTTTCTATAAAAATATTTTCTCTCAAATTCTTGCTTTCTTTTATTTTAATTAAAATTTACATATGTATATATATATATATATATATATATATATATATATATATATATATATATATCTCTCTCTCTCTCTCTCTCTCTATGTTAATATAAGATAGATAAAAATGATATTTCAATATTTTAATATGGATAGAATAATAAATATAATTATATTGTAACATCATTAGAAACCCCCAATTGAGGGGAGCCACGAAATGGAGGTAATGGAGAATTTTGATGTAATATCCCAAAAAATAGTAGGTATAACTAGTGTTGTTAACTGATTTATTATAGTGTATTAGAGATATATGAGTAGTCAGTATCAAAATATAAATGTTAGGGTTAGAAAAAAAAATTCAAGTTTCCTCGTAAAAAAATTTTAAGTAGCCATTTAGCATTATTTTGCTAGTTTGGAAGAAATCGGTTGAATTGTGGTGTTTTGTAACGTTAGAACTTAGTGAAAATTTATTTTGTAGGATCAACGAAATACTAGTTAAAATCCTAAAATGAGTGGCCACAATTTAGCTACTCATACTCCCCTTAGTAGCGCCATGCTAGCCACAAAAAAGGGGAAACTCAACCAAAACAAGTTATTTTGATAGATTGTGCTCATTTGAACCACTAAGAACTAATTCACATTTTATTGTGAAAGCACAATACAATATTCTTAAAGTTGTTACTTTCTTGAAATTGAAATTTGCATTCCCATCCCAAGAGTCAGAATTATTTACCACTTCAACCAACCTGATTTTTTTTTAAATAAAAAAAACATTGTTTAATCTTTATATCAATACAAAACAATTCATACCGGAAGTTGTAATTTTAGCCAACATAATGGAAGCATTTATTCAAGTCTTAACGTATTAAAGATTACTTATAAACACAACAGTGGATCAGTTTTGACATACTAAACTCTAAACATTTATTCAAGAAACATAAACTCAAACTTTTTGTAGCCACCACAATCTTATTAGTGCTAGTAATCTAGGAAACTGTAGTAATTATTTTTCAACAATTTTCTCTGAATCTCCCATAGGAATGGGTTGCATAATCAAGGATGATAGGCGACTTTTTGTTTCAGGATCTTGAGTAGTATAGCCGTCTACGTATTGGTAAAAGAATAGTGCTGTCTTAGGAAGGTTTTCCACAATATCTAAGAAACTTTGATTGTAAGTGGAGTTACGAACTTCCTTATTCAGCATTTTCCAAGTTGAATATATCATGCTCTTTACATGCTCACAGGCATCTGCTTCAGAAGCTCCAATTTCATTCATGTAGCATTCGACGGCTTTAGGCACATCTCCTGTTTCACTCGCAGGCTACGACACCAAAATAAGAAAATTATGAGCCAAAAAAAATAGAAAGTTGATGTATTGATTTCAGGAGAGTTTTTCTAAAGAAAAAGAACAATATTGGTAGCGTACTTGTGATGTTCCAAGGTCATTTGCTAGACGTAAAAGCATTGATGAAAAATGAATCATGTCTGGGTATTCTTCCAAGATAAACAAGTCTTCCATTTTAGATGGATTTGGAACCGAAAAGTAAGCATGCACAAGTAGAACAGTTGCACCTATGGTAACCCATGCAGCTTCCATGTATTCTCCGAAGCTTGGGGTGCATCCACTATGGCACCACTTTGGCTCTTTGAAATATGTTTTACATAAATCTGTCCACTGAAAAATTTAAAAGCAATGATAAAAATTGAGAATAAATTATAATTCGATTATATTTAATTATATATTCATAAAGATTTATAATAAACACCTAACTCATTCAAATAGAAAAAAAAATGTTGAATTACCGATTTTCTTAGGTATGGAATGATGAGGTTTCCGTTCTTTTTTAAGATTTCAAAAGCTACCTCATTGATGAAGTTATAAAGTGCAAGAAAGCATATTTTCATGTATCTTGAGAGACTCTCCATGGCATTTAGATTCCATCTAGAATTACAAACAAAATAACAACAACCATCAAATTAATAGTAGAATAATTTTAACAAAAATAAGGGAATCAATAATTAATGCTAACCTGTCAATTGCTTCTGTGAAGAGCCCTAATTCATCGAAGCTACCATACACATCGTAAATGTCATCAATTGTCGTTATAAGGCAAGTGACCTTTGCTATGACTCTTTTGAAATATCCGAGATCTTGCTCAAAATTCATTCCGAGACCCAAAACATAGTTCTCCACCAACCTATACCTACTACTCAACTTGTCCGCTAGGCCAGCTTCTTTCCACCATCTTCAAATGGAAGAAATATTGAGCATTGTTAATATATGATATCATTCTTTCCCTTTTCTCAAAGATAAGTTAAAAAAAATAGCCAAGATGTATAATTGTCGAGTGCAAGGAAGCATATTTTCATGCAATGGGGAACATTATCCATGCCACAACAACTTAGATCCCATCTAGAACCATGAACAAAATAATAAGAATCATGTATTAACGGTCCACAGTTTTTAATAACACAAAATCAAATACGATGGAGTTGCAATAATGGTAACTTATCAATTGCTTCGGTGAATAGCTCCAGTTCTTCCAAAGTACCATATACGTCATACATATCATCTATTTAGGTAGTTAGCAATAGACCATTGTTATAACTCTTCCAAAATAACCAAGGTCTGGACTAGAATTTTTTTCCACAACAAAGAAAATTTTCATCAACCTATCTCTAGCAAAACTCAACTTTTCTACTAAGCCAGTTCAATTCCATCATCTTGGAAGAAAACGAGCATCAGTACAAAATTTCATTATCCCCTTTCGCTGTAGCAAGTTTAAAAAATAATAGAGTCCAAAGCTTTAATTAATTAAAGCAAAACTATATAGGGCGGGAGCTATTATTACGACTATTTGCACATTCACTCTTCTCATTAACTAATTTTAATTCCAATTCCTAAATTATCTTCAATGTGATAGTTATTTAAGCGGTATATGTTGGTTGATATAATTATTACTTCTTTTCTGTGATTCCCCAACTTGCTTGTCATTGATTCGAAATTTTCAATTTCGAAGTCAAAAGATTTTGGTTATTGGGAATATTGTATCGCATTTTCTATCGTAGTCATATTTCATTGTTTACTATAGGCTTATTCTATGAATAATATCAATATATTAGTAATCTGGATCTATATATATTTTTCATGTTACTTTAAATAAAAATGATAAACTAAAATATATCATTTATAAAAGAATAGAATTATTTCTTAGAGCTATAAAATAACAATGAAAAATGCATAGCACAGAATAAAATAACCCATAAAGCTTATATGTTGGCATATACTAGAAGAAGAAAGACATAGGTAAAGGCAAGAAATATAAAGAAAGGAAGAGATATAAATAGACCTCTTATAAGTGTGACATATTGCTAGTGTTTTACCTTGAAATGCTACGTTTTCGAGAGAAACGTAAATAACAAAAAATTGTGAGTTTAAGCTTGTAAATATATATATAAACATAAATAATTGAATTTATGACAGTCTAATAGAAAAACTTGTCTATAATTAATTTAGGTTCAGCTTACGTAAAACATAAATAATTGAGAATCTCAATAAACAGATCACGTATTTTGTGTATGAATTCATAAGATTAATTAATTAATGCCATCACCTTGATGCATCCTTCAGTTCTTCTTGGTGAATACTTTGAAGCATGTTGAAATCCAATTTAGCAAATCGGAGTAATGCGGGACACAAATTGTGAATTTTTTTCATATACTTTGATGAACCAGTGAGCCTCCCATCTTGGCATCCTCCAATGTAACGGAAACCCCAAAGCATGATTGATTAGGAGATATATGTAGCTACCACTATTTTTGTTCACATATTCCTTGAGAAATTTTGAAGTGAAATTTCTTATATAATCCAATATGGTTTCATCTCCCACGGAATGAAATGAGACTTCATAGAGTGATAAAATTCCCTCAACATTAATAGATTGATATTCTTTGAAATTACTCGGTCCATCGCGAAAGCAAGCGAAAACATCTACAACAATAATACAAAAATAAACATTAATTGATTGTGCAGCAGTCTCAATCATACTTCTAGGTGTTTTTTTGGATGCTCGTATTGTCTTATAAAAGTTTGAAAATGTTAGTAATGAAATCATTTAATGTCACCACTTGCTAATCTGTACCACTTACATTTTTCAAACCGTTATAACTAATTACAAGTTGCACCACTATACCCATAACAATTTGCAAAAATTTGTAAAATGAAGTTTGCATTTACAACTTGCTGCCCGTCACTGAATGTTTGCTCTCGTGTCGCTTTATTTTATTTTTTTATATAGTGTTTTATTGAAGAAATTTCCCAATCGGTTCTGGAATGATCTTTTGTGTTTAGTGTTAAGTAGAATTAAATAATTTTGTTCGAAAAATTCTCTTTCTCTTTGCACTACATGATTGTACGAGTGGAAGAAAAAAGTCTTAAGATTATGACTTAGTGTCAGAAAACCTGTGGATATATCATATCCATGTTGTCTTAAGAGCCTGAACTTGAGGGCTGTGGCATATATATTGTTCTCCCCTTTGAATGCCTCCATGCTGTAAATATTGTCCAACATGTTCTTTATTTCATCCTTAAAATGATAAGCCACTCCAAGCCTTTGTAAGACATCAATCATCTCAAGTTGATCAAGATGATTTACCACATTGCAAAGCATCGATTTTACTTCTTCCTTTAATAGTCTTTTTTGCTTTATGTACGATTCATTCTGCATTATGTAAGAATTGTGTTAGCCTCAGTATTTTTCCAAGATATGAAGGTATAAACCCGAGACGTGATATGGGCAAGTGTATAATGCTAGAAGATAGAACCATACCGTATATTCATTACTCAATGATTGGATATAATCATAATGCCAAATTGAAGGTTGGAAATTTGCAGATCGACGAACAATTGTTTGACTGTGAGTAGCAACGTTATTCGAAGCCTTGCACTTGATTGGACTAGGAACATTAAAGCTCTTGGTTGCTAGAAGTGGCGAGTTTCTTTGCTGAGGATGAATTTGAAACTGATTGGGCGTGAAGCAAGTTGGAAAAGAGCCATTTACCTTCATAAAAAATAGGAATATCAGCAGCTGGGAAATGTTGCTTGCTTTATGTGGCTTTGTTTTGCTTTCTAAACCCAAAACCAAGTCTTTTATTTAGATCCAGAGAACACAACCAAACTCTTCAGTGATGTTTGTCTCGGATAACAGAATTATGGAAAATATCATGCGACTAAAATAAAGTTAAAAACTTGAAACTGACACACAATATAAAAATAGAAAACCATCTCATGGTGATGGAAAAATAGTAAGAAAAGGTTTCTATTGTGTGAAAAAAATATTATAACTACTCTGTAAATATAAAAAAAGAACAATATAACTTCCTTATGAAGTAGAAGAATGTATCTCTTTATACATAAAATTGAAAAATTATCAATAGACTATATTTTTCTCCTTGTAATAACGGTGTGTCAAATGCATTGGAGAGATGTCTATTTATAAGAAAATCTCCTCCATAATATATAGAGATGGCAAAACAGGCTCAATATATCGGGTTGACCCACCAAACCCGCAAAAAATAATGGGTTGGGTTGATATATTTAGCCCACTAAAAATTTTTGGCCTGCCTAACCCGCCCCGCCTAATCCGCAGGCTTTGGCGGGCCGGGGTGGGTTGGCCGATCAGGTCAAGCTTGTCTCTTTTTCTTTTTTAGGTTCAAAAGTATTTAAAAAAAATTTAGATTTTTGTTATAAATTATGTTATTATTATACTTTTATTTATTTGTGAACTTTATACTATAGACTTTATAATATAAATTTATAGTTAATTATTATTTATAAACTTATTTATATATCCTAATTAGTTTATTATATTTGTATTTGAGTTAAATTTGGATACAAATTATGTAATTTAATTATTTTATTCTATTTTATTTAAGTAGATTTTTCATTCAATATATTTTGTTAATTTTTAAAGTAATTTAACTTATAAAAAATATTAAAATAAATTTATTTATATTTTTTTTGCGGGCCAACTCGCCCTTAAACGTGGCAGATTATAATATTGAACCCGTCTTCCTAATTTGGCCACTACTCGCCTGCCCCGCTTTCAAAGAAGGTAGGGTGGGCCAAACAAGGCTTTGCCATCTCTAATAATATGTTGCTCACTAAAAAGAGAGCATGAAATTTTTTTTCACTGCTCAATTACCTTCATTTATAGCGCTCTGCTGAAAAGAGAGTAGAAAAATTTCTATACTGCCCAACTAGCTTCATTTATTCCTTCTATAGTATGACATGCATGTTAGAAAGAAGAGAGAATGATCTTTCCACAAAGGAAAATATTATTTGAACACACTATGTACAGATATAGTATAGACATAATATATGATCATGAATATATGTGAGTATTAAGGTATATATATATCAAGATAAAAAAAATGTGATGTATATTATGTGAGAAAGATGTCATATTTGGTATTAAAAAATTATATATAAATAATATAACTCTTAAGTAAGTATGAGACTGCAAATCAACTCCTAGTTTTTATTTTGTAAAGCGTAAAGCCAAAAGTGGCTTTACAAAAGCCTCACGGGGTTGGAACTAGGGAAGGATGAAGGTGAGACATGTCACTTATGAAAAAGGCTAAACTTAATGTCTCATATTTGAAAGATATTGTTCTTACGATTAAAAAGCAAGCAAATTTCTCAGGGAAAAAAAATATGGGGGTTACAAAAGTTATGAATAGTCATTCCATGATGTAATTTTTATCGGCGTGTGGTGGAAGGATCAATAAAAATATAATGGTTTAGTAATTTTTTTGGTCCCTCAAAATATTATAATTTTTTTGTTTGGTTTCTCTTTTTAAAATTATGTCTATTTAGTCCCTCAAAATTTTTTTTCATTCCTGTTTAATCGCTATTTGCCACCGATTAGTTTTCACAGTTAAATGTCCATGTGGCATCCTATAAGAAGGTTGACATGCATCGAAGGGTAAAAAAGAGACCAAACAAGAAAAAAAAAAGGATATTTTAAAGAATAAAACAAGAAAATTGTGATATTTTATATTAAAAATATTTATATTTTTGTACACAAAAAAATTAATTAAAAATTTAATAAAAATAATTTATATGTAATTATTATCATAAATTACATTATTATATTAAGTATTTTTAAATAATTGTTTTGATAAAAATATATGTATTAAATTGTAATATTTAAAATATCATTTAAATATATTAAGTATTTTTTTAAATATATTATATGTTATGGAATTAAAAAATGTACATACCCACCAAAAAATTACATAAAATTTAATTAAAATAAAATATACAAGATATGATAAAAAGATTTAAAAAAGAATTCGGTTATGGGAGGATTTTGAATTTATACAAAAAAAAATTATTACTTCCTTTATGAACTTGAAATAATGTTGAACAATTATTAACTTTTAATTTATTACAATTATTTTTATATTATTATAAATATTCAAATTAAAATTTCTTAAAGTTTTAATTCTGTAAACTATAATAAAAAAGATTTTAAATATTACAAGATAAAAATTAAATTTTTATGGAAATAATTATTTACAAAATATTTTATATAATTATTTCATTTCATAATAATAGTGAATACACGAAAATTGTTTGTATTATATTTTTAATTAGATTTTTTTATGTACGTAAATACAAATACCTTTTCATATAAAATATGATTTTCTTGTTTTGTCATCTAAAAAAGGCTTAGAAAAATAAAAATTTTGTTTTAGGCTCAATTTGGTATTGCTGTGGTTTGTTGAGAGCTGTTGGGTTCTCTAATCTCTCTAAAAGTTGTTTTAAAAAATTATAGTAATATTGTTTGATAAAATAATATAAAGATTATTCTTAATAAACATAAGTTACAAAACTAATGTTTGGTAAAATTATTCTTAAAATTTAAAATAACTATAATAGATATAAATATTAAAAAAAATAATTTTTACTTTTATTATTATTAACGAGAGTAAAATCATATTAGTCTTTTAAATTTTAAAGAATACAAGTCAATTCTAAAAAGTATCTCATAAAAACTCTTGAAAGTACCCCTAACCTTTAAAAGATAGAAGCAAAAGTACCCTATCTTTTTAATTTATCAAATAAAAAAAATTAACTTATATTTTTTATAAATTAAAACATCCCTTTAAAAGAACTATCAAACTAAACTTTACGAGGAGTGTTGGGTTTTTTTATTACTGCCATCGCTGTTGTTTTGATTATTTTGTCAGAGAAGTCTTAACCCATAAATTAGAATCAATAAATGTAAATTAAACATAAAAGAGTTATGTTATGTACTTATTTTGTGTAAGGTACAATATCAACTTTCACTACATTTACTATTAGATGATATATAAATTTAATTTAAATGAGATTTATACCTAATCTAATAATAAATAATATGTGAATTGTTACGATATTTCCCGTAAAATGAGTGCAAAAAGTTTTTCTTAACAGAAAAAGGATTCAATTCATAAGGCATCCCAATATCAGTCCCACCGTAAAGATGACATTCAGATTTTATTATGTTACTGATTAATAAAAAAATGAAAATAGAAATGAAAATAAAAGAAACAAATCGGAACGAAAAAAGGAGAGACGCTCAGCTAGCTTTTTTTTTATATAAATAATGTTATTTATATTTTTTTTTTGATATTATACTAACTTATTTATTATTCATCATTAAAAAATAAAAAAATCTAAAATAAAAAAATTTATCATCTTTAATAATAGATGATAAATACAAATAACGTTTCTTTTTCTTTAAACAAACAGAAGGGAGAGAGAGCCCAGGATTCGTAAGAAAAGATCTCGAAACTAATCAATCCCAAACCAGAGAGAGAGAGAGAGAGAGAAAGAAGGAAGGGTTAATGAAGAAAACAAACTCCAAATACCTTTTAGTAAAAAGTAAATAAGTAAATAGATAAATAAATAAATAAAAAGACACAGCCTCATAACTCAAATTACGGAAAGATCGTGACAAAGATTCTCGGGTAACGGCCACGTACTCAAATTACGGAAAGACAGTGATAAAGATTCTCGGTTAACGGCCACACGCAGAGAACGGGAAAAAATGAAGCCGACTCATATTCATGCTTTGGTTCTTCCTTTACCTTCTATATTATTGGACCAGATTGGTTAAGATTTTAGAAGAAGTATATGTTGAAAAATAATAGTAAAAATAAAAATAAAAATAAAAATAAAAATAAAAAATTATTTTATGTTTGAATATAATTATATAAATATTTTTTTATCAAAATTAAAAGTTATTAAATTATTTGGATGTGATAATTATAGAAGTATTTTATTTAATAAAATTATAATTAAAAATATGGAGAGAGAGAGAATGAGAGTGAGAAGAGAGTGATAATTTGTAAAAATTTTAAGGATAAAATCATAATTGGGTAAGAAGAAAGTGGTTACGAATTTTAAGAAGTAATATTCTCTCTTTTCTACTGCTTCTGCTTATGAGAGAAGCAGCTCCTATCTGCTTCTAAAAAAAATAGAAAAATTGATTATTTTCTACTTCTACTTTCTTTTAAAAGCATAAACAAACAACATTAAAAATTTTATAAATATTTTTTTAAAAAAATTTTAAAAAAAAGTACTTCTTTTTATACTAAAAAAATAAACAAACACACACGTTATTATTTGGATTTTGTAGATGAGCAAACTGAGATCTGTTGCGTGTGAAAATGCTGATGTGCTATATATGCGTGAGTTCTATGCTTTGGTTCATATACATGTTGCACTTTTTGCTCTATGTGTACCACTCTTACTCTACAAGAATGTTTCTTAGAAGTTAACAGTCTCATTCGAAAACACAATAATTTTAATCAATCAACAATGACATCAATATTTAGGGTTACACATGGAGCTCCCTTACAGTAACAGATTTTATAGTTTATACCTGTTGAGTACTCCTCCTTCTCCCTTCTGCTGCTTTATGTGATTGTTAAGTGGCTCACAACTTGGATTTCTCTCTTTTACGGACGCTCTTCTCTCTGTGTTTTCATAGTACCTTTTTTTCGCTCATTCTCTGGTGTCTCCTCTGTGTTCAGATGCCTCTCTCTCTCTCTCTCTATATATATATATCACATTCCACCGCCCAAATTTGAGCACATGCCCAGCTCTACGTAGGCCAACTTAAGAAACTGATTGTGCTGGAGCTAGTCTCTGCTACTTGAGGTGACCTGTCTGGGTTGATTTTAAAAAAAAAAATACATTTTTTTTTTTGAATTTTTCGTCATAATATCAAATCAGTTAAAAAAAGGCTTGGTTAAAAAAAAATTGTTTTTTTTTATATTTTTAAATTTTAGTTTAAAATAAAATGAAAATATAACAATAAAAATGTAATTACAGGAAAGAAATATATACACAGTTGGAGAGTTTGAATTATTCAATATTACAAACACTAATTATTAGAGACTACTCTATTTGGGCATAAACAAATTTGGGTATTGACACCCTTTATGCAAATAAAATTGTGTATAATATTTAAAAAAATATTGTTATTGTTTGATTATGTACAACCGTTTGTAAGAGTTGTTTAGAAAATTTTGGTACTGTTTAAGGGTGTTTCTTTACATACTAAAACTGTATGATTCAAGAAAGAGAAGGTTTTGATTCATATTAGTAGACCTCTCCAGAGAAAATATATTATTATATGCTTAAACTGATATACTAATTTATTTAAAATTATATTCTTTCATTTTAGATATCTGCATTTTATTTTAACGAGATATTCAAAGTTGGTGAAAAAGTATCAATTTAAACCATTATTTTTTATTTGAAATTTTGTTTATTCTGGTTATACTTGCCCCGCGACACCACAGATACCAAATAGACTTTCAATTTCAATTTGGTGATGCCTATGTTTTAATCTAATTTCGGACATGAAAATTATTCTTCATAATACTTCTTTGTACATGCTCCAAAAGTAATTTAAATTTATAATATTTAGTTTTTATGCAAACCATTTTTTTTTTTTTTTTGTCTAGCTCATTAAATTGTTAACATCTCAGCATGGTCAACAACCACATGAGTACAGTATAATAAAAAAATAGATGACTAACTCATGGTAGGGACTTAATTATGAAGACAAAACTCTCAAATTGATTCCTGTTGAATTGTATGCCAGACAAATTGATCCTTATAGGAAAAAAAAAAAAAAAAACCTAATTACATTCTAGTGGTTAGAATGGCTTATCAATTATCATGGTTTAGTCACGTGTTATTGTCCAACAATAGTGAATCAGATGAACCAGAAGTAAGAGGGCCTTTTCAAAAAGAAAGATTACCAAACTTTAGAGATTGGAAAGACCTAGATTTTGGCATTTTCTTAAATACTTTTATTTTATTTTATTTTATTTTATTTTTCTATCAAAAGCGGTAAGAGTAGGAATTATTCCTAAAGAATATTTTTAAAGGAGGGGGTGGGAGTCGACCATGACATCTCAAGCTCAAGTGAAATATACAGAAAATAATCACTATATTGTGGATTCAACCACTCTTAAATACTTTTATTTGCTAATACATATTATTAATATGATATTTTGGATGATCAATTATCATGTCAAATGATATTCCATTGTGTCTGCTATAGAGCCTGTAGCTGGGAACAAGGCTTGGTGACTATCATTTAGGCGATGACATTGACAGGTACCAATTTGTTTAACCAATGCAATTGTCGACTGGTAATTCTATATAGTTTTTCTTTGATGCGGGATTCAAGGACTTCGGGAGCAAGAAACTTTTTCAATAAATTCACTCAACAACCCAACCCATAAAAATGGGGAGAAAGATCAAATACGTATCAGGGGCAGAACAAATAAAGAAAAATAACATTAACCATATACTCCTAATATTACTGAATCAGAATAATGGACTCGATTCAAGCTCCTATTGAAACATTGCCATTATAAAATCCCGTAAAATCAGCCTTCATTCATGCTTCGCCGGCGGAATCCTTATTGAATCAAATTTTAATATGAGCTCGGAGTTATGCCCTTAGCTAAGGCGAACCTTCTCCGCAACATAAATTTTTATTTTAAAATAAAGAAATGCTGAGATATAATATAATACTTTTTTTCCTCTGTTGTGCTGCCACATGGATAGTTCGACTCTTAGTTTGAAAATGTGTGTTATGCTTTTGGAGGTAGGTGCAATAAGCATTTTCCTTACAACGGTCTGTGTACAGTCATATAAGTACGTTGCACCCTAGTAGAGGGAATCATGTGTTCTTTTTTTTTTTTTTTTTGTATTTAACTAGTTATTTATCCCGTGCATTGCGTTGCACAGCTTATATAAGTTAACTATTTATGACTGTATCACATTAAAAAATTATTTATGAGTGTAATTAGTGGCGAATCTTGGAGAAAATATTTAGGGGGCCCAAATAATTTAAAATGGAAATTAAATATGACAATAAAATTAAAACTAACAGTTATATCATATATGTAAACTTTAAACTAAGTAAATAACACAACAAAATAACTCTATAGTGAAGGACTAAAAAAATTAATACCTTAATGTTAGATATATTAACTTAAAAGTAATTTTAAGTAGTGTTTTTTTGTATAAAAATAATTATTTTTATATGATAAATTACTAAAAAAAAGTATGAAATGATTTATTTATATTTTATAATATTTGATGCTTAGAGTTATTTTGATAAAATCATTATAATTAAAAAATAATAAGCTTTTACTTATAATCAAAAATTTCAAAAATTTACTTTCACTTATAAGTAGATTTTACACTTAAAATTAGAATTTTTTGTTTATCATCCATTCAAACTTATTACTTAAACAGGTTAAATTATTTCAAAATAACTTTTATTAAAAAAAAGAGTTATTTCTTTGCATCCCCAAATACACATCTAATAATGTGAAAAGTTTTGTAAGCATTTTTAGAAATCAAAATAGAGCTTAAAGTTAACAAATTCATTGCTTGATCATCAAACTTGCTATTCAGCTTTTGTAATTATTGGTTATCTATTGTAACAAAATTATTTCCACTCTAAAACTATGTTAAATTGTGATATAATCTTTTTAGTTTTTAGTTATTTTCAATTTGAAAAATAAGCTAATAGGTTTTTAAGTTGAAGAAGCCTATTTATGTAGAGTAGCATCAATTATATAGAGTACTATATTCAGATTTAAGTATATTTATTAGACAAAACTTCTTTTTATATATGTATATAAATTTTATTTTTAAATAATTTTATTGATATGCTTAACTCACTAAAATTAGTAAGGAGCTAAAATTTATTAGGGCAAAAGATAACCAAGAGTCTACATATAGATAAACACACCATTATTAGCTGCTCTTATCTAGCAAACAAATATAATAACATACACTTAAATTTGTAATTGTAAGATAGTAATATAATTGCAGTACAATATACTAATACCTCATGTTATATATATATATATATTGGAAAAATTTTGGGGGGCCACAATAAAGCTCTGCCCCTGAGTGTAATTTTATTAAATAAATAAATATTTTAAGCACAATAAAATTATTTAGTTAAGATTTTTATTTCACTATTAGAAATTCGTTAAATACCGATGAACTTTACTGACAGCTATAATCCGTTGAAAATACCGACGAATAATTTGTCAATAAAATTAAATAAATCATTGATGTGAAATTTTATTGATGGTTTAATATTTTATTGATAAATGTTTGTGCCTAATGATGCCAAAACATAACCGACGGAAAATCCTATGGTAAGTCATTATGTTTTCTTTTTAATTTAATTTAAAAACTTAACACTTTACCGACAGAATATCTGTCGGTAATTTAGATAAAAAATATTTTTTTATTTTTTAATTATTATTGACGAAATTATTTTTAATTTGAAAAATTCATTGATAATATGTAATTAATGAAACAAATTATTTTATTAAATTATTAAGGATAGAAAATTCTTTGGTAATAATGAAATAGAACGTTAAAATGCGAACGCCCCTTTCTTTTTCCTCATTTTACGCAACTCTCCCGCCTCTTTCGTCCCCCATACAGCCCTAAGCCATTTTCTTGCCGTGGGAGCTTTTATTTCACCACTAGAGATCGTCATTGTGTTCATGGTATATTGATGAGTATTTTAATTGATTTATTTTTGTGTTTAGTCTCGTTTTTTATTCCATTTCTTTACTTAAAGTTTTTAGTTTCTATGTTAATTGGCTAACTTAATTTGTTGTGTTGATTGTTAAAGATCTTGTTTGGAGCACTTGGTAATTGATGTATTGACTGATTGGAGAGAGTTAGGAAGCTTTAGATATAGACGTTGTACCTGTTTTTAAACTTTATGTTTTCTAAAATATTAAAGACTTAAAATTTCTAGGATAGAGTTGTAGGATAGAAGGAGAATGGGATTGCATGACTGAGGGAAAGCTTAGAGTTTCTTCCTATTGTTTAAATTGTGTGCTTTGGTGTTGTATATCTGCATGATATGAAGTAAAAGGATACGCTTTAGAACAATTTTTAAGTTTAACTGATTAATTTGTATGACTACATGTATTTCTATTTATGTTTGACTGATGAAATAATTTCTGTGGAGACTCCTAAAATAAGGGGAGACTTTGCTCAAATTTTGTTGATCATTTAGAATATTGTTTGAAATAAATAATTGTGCATATATATATTTTGGTGTTATAATTTAATTCTTTGCATTTATAGTTATATATGCATGTCGTGTGGGTTGTATATGTTTATTGATTTATACACATATTATACAGATCACTTATGGCAGGACAAGGATCTAGTTCTAGACGAGGCAGGGGTAGACTAAGAAAGCATGATTTACCTCCTTGCACTCATGCTTTGCCCACCACCTCCACTGCGCCCACATCCATCACTCCGAACGTGCTACTACCTCCACCCCTCCTTGTCATCCTTCAGATACCCAAGAGTGTGTTATGATATCTAACCTTGGGTGTGTGGAGCCAAGGCCTCAACCCTCATTCCCGCCTCCGCCTCCACCTCAACCTCCAAGAGGTGAGACCCGCACCTCTTGTACCTAGTTCTACACCTTCCCCTATCCCCCAGCCAGCTTAGTTCATAAGGTGCCCAAGCCTCCTTGTTCACCCCCTTACAAAGTTCCATGAACCAGCGCATGGAGCTTAAATATGATGGTAAATCTTGGTAAATAATTTCAAATTTAAATATATTATGGATATTTAAATGTGATAGAAAATTTAACTAACAGAAACCTAACATAGTATATTGTTTAGGTTCCACCACAGCAGGGCTGCACAAGATTATTGAGGTATTCGAGGAAAACTTTCACACCCTGTATACCAGTTTCATGTAGGTCCTTGAGGCTACACAGGAGTTATGGTGGAAAGGGTGGAAGGTAAAATAATCATTATCTTTTTACTTTTTTATTATTAGTTTTGATTTTTATTCTTATGCATGATTATTTATTACAATTGTGTTGACTATTATGTTACATGTATGCAGCATATGTTTATTGTTGATCCACTCAAGGAGGCTTTGATCTGCAGGGCATGGAGGAGCAGGGCCGAGAAGCAGCCCCATGATATTCGCCAGAACGACGTTGGCACCCATTGCCTCACTGATAAGATCCTCTAGGCACTGAGGGCCCACTAGGACTCATTTGAGTTCAAGGCGAAGTATGTGAAGACCCAAGACAAGTAGAGGATTAGCCCAAGGTGGCTCATTACACACTAAAGGTTCCCCTACCATTGAGGGCATGCGGTTGAGGATGGTAAATATCATCCTTTACTCATGTAGTTATTCAATTTTCATATTAAATATTATATAATCACCTGAAAATTATTTGAAATGTAAGAGAAAGCGATGAGCAGGCCGCCGACTTAGGAGGACCTATTCCGGGAGACCCACATCCGGAAGCAGGACAAGTCCTAGTGGGTTTGAAGACCATATATGTAAGAACTTATAATTTTAGTTTTCAATACTTTTAATTTATTATATTTGTTATTCTTTAAATCTAATTTATTTTGTTTCTTCTAATTGTAGCATGAGTTCATCCAAAGAATCGATCGAGGCCCGATCGCAAAGAATTGCGATGAAGGGACTAAGCAAGCCGACCCACCTACTAGCGAGGATGAGATATGGGCCCAGACATTTGGCTGTTGCTACAAGAGGTGGCTTGACAGTATAGGGACCTCTTACAGCAATTTATATTTTCAGGCTCTATGTCTGGAGCTGGACCTGCTAGGATCGATGCGGAGGACATCCATGATCGGGTCCATACACTGAATGAATTGGTGCAAAGGCAGCTTGAGGAGGCCAACAAGATGTACATGGAGCTGTATGAGCGCCAAGAGAGAAATAAGGAGCAGTGGACACAGCAGATGCAGTCCATGGAGCAGAGAATGACAACCATGTGCAGCTATTTCGAACAGATACGGAGTGGCGATTCATCGTCTGGTGCATAGCCTCCACCACCTCCACCCCACTTCCACCGCCTCAACCTTCTCCACGCCACCACACATCCAAAGATGATTACGACATTTCAGATACCGACGGTAATCAGTATTTGATGTTTTTTTTATTTTTTCTATTTTTAGAATTATACTGTGGCATTTTTTTATATTTTTATTTATATGGATTTGTGAATAATTAAAAGAATAATTTGAAATATTTAAATACTAATTTCAAATTTTAACAATTTAAACCAAGAAAAAAACTCTTTAAGTATCGACAAATTTTTCGTTGATAATTATATACATTAAAATATTATTTTTATTTTACTGATGGATAATCCGTTTGTAATAATTTCAAATTATAAAAAAGATGTAAAATTACTGACGGATATGTCATCGGTAATTATAAATAATTCATCGGTTTAATTCCATTAATGATGATTTCTGATGCTATTATTACCGACGTTGTTTTTATTATACTGACAGACTCTTTCTATCGGTAATATTCATTTTTTTATTATTGACATGTTTCTTACCAACAGATCATGTCCATCGGTAATACTGTTGGTAAAATTCTTACCAACATATTTTGTCTAATTTTCTGTCAGTAAATCCGTTGGTAAGTAGCCCATTTCTAGTAGTGTTTAAAACAAAGTGAATTTAATTAAATATATTCATAATATTTTAAAGCAAAAATAAAAAAGTATATATAAAATATAATAATTATTTGTCTGAATTTGTATGGTTTATTTTGGATAATATTTATATTTATTTTTCATCTTTACATAATATTAAATAAAAAGTTATTATATTTATTTAGCAATTTAAGTGAATCCTTTTATAATGTGAAAAATTTTCGCTATTGTTATTCTTTTTTTATTTTATAAAACTTGATCTTAATTGTATTTTGATAACATTTTTTTTAAATAAATCTAAATAAAATTCCAGTTTTCATATTATCTTACATATATTTACAATTAAATTTCATACATTTTATACTAAATGGTTATATATAGAAGAACTTAAGAAAGAGCTTTTGAGAGAAATGAAAGGTCAAAATAAATATACTTTATAGTAATTAAAATGAATTTAATTAGAAAGATGTCACATAGTAATTGCAATAGAGAAACATTAATAAAATAAATAAAAATTAAAGAATAATTAAAATTTCAAGAATTAAAAATTTTAAAATCAAGATAAAATGCCATGTGACGTTGATAGTGGAAGAACTTTTAGATTAGATTATAGATTATAGAACACAGATTATAGATTTATGAGGTGGTGTAATTTAAATCTAATGTTCTTTTTTTCTCTCTGTGAGATGTGTATGTTGTGAAAATGCGATTATCACTTTCTTTATTTGCTTACCTTGGTTTGGGATAAAAGAAATGCTATTTAGTATGTAATATTGTTGTTTTACGTTGACTTCCTATCTGCGACCAATTGTGGATGCAATAAAAAACATGACATGCGTAATTCGTAGAACAAAAATTAGAGCAAACTTTAAAGCGGTCCCTATGAATTTTACACCGGACAAATTAGTCCTTTAGCAGAAAAAAATTAAGGCTATGGTCACTCTTTATTCAAAATATAGGATAAGTTAGTCTCTCTTTTAAATATCTGTGGTATCCCGATTTAAAATAAAACACTAGTTAATAATAAAATATGAGTAATAAAAAATTTTAAAATTTTATACAGTTTATATCTTTGGGTTTTTCTCGATCTGGTTTAAATTATAAAGCGGTAGAAGTTTTTAACTAAATTAGATGAAGGTGATTTGTTAAAAAAAACAAAAAAAAAACCTATAGAGACTATGGTGCACCATAAGTGATAGGGTGCACCATAAACCTCTCTCTCTCGACTTTCACGTGTGGAATGTTCTTCCTGACGCTTCTTTCTTTCATTTTTCGTTTTCCTTCTTCGTTCCTCTTTGCCACTTTCACTCCCTCTTTTTTTTACTTGCGACCTTGATTCTCTCTCGGCCCCTCACCCACTACGCTCTCTTCCTCTCTCTGCCGCTGCTTGACCCTCTCTCCGGTGCAGTCTATTTGTCTCCTCTGCCACGGTCTCTCTCTCTTCGCCGTGGTCTGCTTCTTCCTCCACCGCGGTCTGCTTCTTACTCCACCACTTTTTCTTCCATTCGTGCCACCCTTCACCATTCCAATTTCGTTTCTCTTTTCATGGTTGAAAGTTGATCTGCTTCCTCCAAGCCATAGCTCTTGGGTAAGTCCCTCTTCATGTTTTGTTTTCATCCTCTAAAGTGGGTATGGATTTGGGATGGATTAATAATTTTTACCTGAGCAGGGGCTTTAATTTGTGTCTATTGTGGTTGTGTTAATTTTGTTCACTTTTAATATGATTATAATTGTATACTATGTTGCTTGACTGGTTATTTAATTCTAGTATAGATACATCACTTGGGTTAGTGGATGTTAATTGTGCAATCAAAATTGACACTAGTTAGTTCCACAAAGATGAAAACACAGCACTTGATTGTCGTTTAAAAGCTAATTTTGTGGTATTATATGAGTTATAGATGTAGAATTATGTAGACTGATTTTAGTTGTTGTGGTTGATTTAATTAAAGATTATAACCAAATAGTCATAGGTGAGGGTAATTATACGTAAGTCAACATTGATGTAATACCTTTTCAGTGAAAGAGATATCTTAGATAATTTCTGACTCTACAGGTTAATTAGCATGTGAATGGTGACTTTTTGGTGCTGGATTCCTGTGGATAGTAACCGAGTCTCAAGACACTAATTTTCGACCGCTCCTCCGTTTAGTCTGTGAGTGATAGTGCATTTATAACGTGTTTTCTATTCTTCTTATCTTCCCTAAATATATGTTTTGATAGTTATTTGTCTTCTAATCGAATTTTTAAAGCTGCTTATAATATTATTATGTTATTAATTTGGTATTTCTGCATGTGGGATAAGTATTTTGAAAAGAATTGCTTTCCGATGTTCCTACTCAGTTTAATTATTTCATGTATTGTTAATAATTGATGTATGAAATTTGAGTATCTAAAGGTTTTGAAATCGATACGATGTTTCAAATCAATATTATGAATTTGGGCAATAGAAATTATTGATTTTGCTATGGTAAGTTTTGAAATTGATTTCCATGAACTTGATTTTTTTAAAATAAAGTTATTTGAGAATTCCATTTGGAATTTTGAGTAAATGGTTTTCTTTGCGGAGGGATCTTTAACAGAACTGTTCGCTAACGGCAGTAAACGTTAGTCCTAGGTGCACCTTGGTTTGGCCAACCCAGCTAGCAGGGGTGTTGCTAGCCCGGCATGATGGCCACACGTCCGGCTTTGCTTGTCGATCCTTCGGCATAGGACCGTTGGTGAGATATATGTTCTCGTTGATCCTTCGGGGACGCTCGTTGGTAAGACGTGTCTGTTCTGTTTTGTTCTGATTCTGTAATTGAGACCTCCTCTTCTAAACTTTAGAATTTATTTTATTTTATTTTATTTTTAAAACTAATTTTAACTCTACCTTTAAATGTACTTAAATTACCAATTTTTGGAAGTATTAAATTGTTGATAATGACTGTTTATTTCAAATTTATTGTATTTTCTGCTTTATCAAGTTCTGGTTTCACGCAACATATTTGATTTGGAATATCTTTTGTATATGTATATGTATATGTATATCTATATATGAACTTTTTGTGAAAGTCTCATTAATTAGTTATGTTTACTTTATCAAAAACTCGTGCGTGCACTTGTCCCACTCCCCGTTATAAGTGTATTATCTCTCACTGAGTCTGTTCGACTCACTCCCCACTTTTCCTCCTATTTCAGAGCTAGGTGCAAGCTGCAAGTGACTTGTCTCTGTAATCAAAGGTATAGAAGCTCCGTGAGCTTGATGCAATCAGTGTGGGCCTCCAGGTTGTCAATGTATTTTGATCTATGTATAGTTGAATAGTCATATGTAAATATTTATAGTTATGCTCCATAATCCACAGGTAGGGTCTGGCTTCTGCTGTAATATATTTATATAGTTGTAATAACTTTGGTTTTGAAAAGTGTATCTATCCTTTTGTATGTTTTGTATGTTCTGAATTTTGAGGGCAGTTTGAGAATGCTCGTTGTTCCTGAGTCTGTACTTTGATATTGTTCATATTCTGGTTCTTTGGCTGGTTTGCATCTTTCTCGCTTGTACCAGGAACCTTTTGTACTTTGGGAAATGTTCAATTTTTAGGGGATATTTTGTCCGTTTTGTAAGAAAATTTTGGGTAGGCTTGCTGGGGAATTGAATTCCCTAAGCGCCGATCACGGCCCTAGTTGGGTCGTGATAATATCAACCATTAAATGGTTGACGTGCCTCATTAAATGGCTGACGTGGCTCGTCAAGTGGCTGATGTGGCCTATTTTGTGTCACTATGGCAAATGACAGGCCAAATTAGTATCTCATTGTAGCAAAACCCTAAAACTTAAATCTCATCTTCTTCCTTATTAAAGCAAAAATCTAAGCCCTATTATCATCTTTCTCCTCATATCGTGAAAATAGTCATTTATATTATATGGGAATGAGAATTCTATCATCTTCCTCTTTCTCAAATTTTAAAACCCAAACATATTCTTCTTACTAGTTAAAGTAAAAACCTAAACCCCTATTATCATCTTCTTTCTCCTCAAATCCTAAAACATCAGCTTAGAGCAATATCGATACATATGAGTTACAACCATTGCTTGACTAGGCATATGATTTTTAGGTCAAAATATTGTAAAATATGCAAAACAGATTGAAAAAGAAAAATCTATCATCTCCTTCCTTCTCATATATCTGCTAAAGACACCTATTCCACTTACTTATTCCTCGTTGAAGCATGAGAGACACTGAAAACTCGTGCAATTTATATGAGAAAATTCTAGCCTCGAATTTGCTATTGTTTGAAGTGTTGTTCGAAAATGCACTATTATGGGCCACTGTGAGGAAGGGAATGCAGTCATGAAGAGGCTAGATGAGGAACTTGAGATTATGGAGGAGAAGAATAATGTGAAGGAAGCGAGGACATACTCATGATGGTGTAGATTCAATTCACGCAAAGGAACATTGATGGGGCTTTTGTGAATGATTTATAGTTTGGTTGATAGGAATGACAAAGCAAAGGAGTAGCTTGACAAGTACGAGGAGTTGTTGCCCAAGAAGTTTGAGGTTGATAGATACCCTTTTGTCAAGGATGAAATTCTTGGCTCAGATGAGAGCTAAAGTAATGAAATATCCAAAAATGTTAAGGTTTTTTTGGCAATTTGAAATAATAATAAGGATGGATTGATACAAATAAATGTAAGGTTTTGTGCTTACACTGTTTTATTCCATCATGTTTCTTAGATGTAATTACCTACAAGTTTTGTTGTAATGTACAAAACTCTGTTATGGTTGCAATTGCTATAATTGTTTATTTTTTAATCAATTGTATATGAGCTTCCGGTGGTAATAAGTTGATAATAACTTGTATTTGAGGATAGTGATAGGATTGAAGCTAACTAATTTTTTTATCTATATTTGTATGGGTAGTTCACATCCCCATATAATCTAAACAACTATTTTTTATATGATGAGGAGGAAGAAAATGATAATAGGGGTTTAGATTTTTGCTTCAATAAGGAAGAGAAAGATGAGAATTGGATTCTAGATTTTTGCTTCAGTGAGGGACTAATTTATCTTGCCATTTGCCATGGTGGCACAAAACGGACCATGTCAGCCATTTAATGGGCCATGTTAGGCACTTAATGTCAGATACTTAACAAAGGGACTAAACTTGTCCTATATTTTGAATGGTGAAGGACCATAGAATTTTTTTTTTTTTGGCTTAAATATGTTTCTAGTCCCTATAAATATAGGTCATTTTAATTTTAATTTTTATAAAAAAATTTCTTTGTTTTTGGTCTCTTATTTTTTTGATATTATATTTTTAGTCTTTATCATTCTAAATTTAAGTTCGAAAAATTATTTTAAAACATACATTTAACTTTTATAAATATTAAAAAAAAAATTTATACTTATATATATTTTAATAATCCTTTTTTGATTCTTATAAGTATCATTACTTAATAGTGCTGATTAATGATAGGAACTAAAAACATAATATTAAAAAAAAAGACTAAAAGCCAAAAAAAAAAAAATTTAAAAGGACTAAAATTAAAGCGACCTACATTTATAGGGACTAAATATATTTAAGCCTTTTTTTTTTCTAGGAATTAATTTATCCAACACAAAATTCGATAAAGACCACTTTAAGAATTTACTCATAAAATTGACATGGAGTTTTGGCTATTTTTTCTTATGCAAGTGTGTGCCCATGCAATATATGCACGGGCCTTACACTAGTGGAAATACAATATTTTACTGTAAGTAAAATGTTGGTTACAAAGATTATAAATAGCCGTTTAAATAATATAATAAAGGGCAATCAAAGCGAGGACAAGTAAAACTAACAACTACGGGGCGTCTATTGCCATTTCTTTTCATTTATTGTTACTCCCTTCATAATCTTTTATTTAATTTCTTTAAACTAATTCTCTTTCTATCTCTTAATTAAATTAATAAAAAGATACTTCATATTTAGCTTTAAAAAAATCCAGTAGATTAAATTTTTAAGTAATAAAGAAAATTAAATTAAATAAAGTAATACATATGTAACCTATATTTGTTCTTATGATTATGAAGATGGTTTGAAGGTTGTGTTGAATTTGTACTTTCGATAATCTCTTAAAATATAATAGTTCTTTAGTAATGCAAGAAAGTGCCATGTCATCTTGAATATTTATATAGTTAGTTTTGCAAACTTGATATTGTCACGACCCACCCTGAGTTATGACCGGCGCTTGGAGGTGACGAACCTCCAGCAAGCCTTAAACATCAAATTCTCCGTAACGAACGGACAGAGTCTCCCCTATTTTTCTAGCTTCCCTGTGAAAGTCAAACCTGTTCCAGCAATCAACCAGCCCTTATATTCAATTTGATATATAGGCATTCATTCATAATAATAACAACATATTTAAGTCTATCTACTTACACATTTTTACACACACACACACACACACATATATATATATATATATATATATATATATATATATATATATATATATATATATATGCATAACAATACAGTGCTCAAGAAACATAGTTTACGAAATAAACGAGTCCCTATACACATATCCTATCCCAAAAGAATGACAAGCAACAGGTTCCTGTCTGTGGATCGTGGAGCAACTCTAAGGTGGCAGTTATATTCAAAACCTCAAAATAGAAGTCTAGATAAAAGCCCTCACATATAGAGGGGCTATCAAAAGTGTCTGCACTCTACACCATTGCAGGACCCGAAACAGGTACAATACTAGAATCTGAAATAGGAAGGGAAGATAAGTGAGTCCTACCGACTCAGTGAGGGACAATAAAACTATAGCATATGAGGACAAACTCTAACAATATATATATATATATATAAAATAAACATTTTAAATTATGCAAATACAGAATTACTATTATAAGTTATTCATATAAAAGCATTAAACCACTTCATAGAATTAATAACATACTTTTCAAACATAAATACTAAAATAGGGAGGTTTCACATTCAAAGTTATTTCCAAATAACAGTGAGCCCTTTTAGATCTGACTAAGTCGGCAGTGTGCGTAGGCCTCACACACACGCACCGAGCTAGCAACACCCCTGCTAGCTAGGTTCGAACCAAGGTACACCAAGACTAGCGTCAGCGACCGCTAGCTACCGATTAACTGAAGATCCTCCCACAAAGTATATAAAAATTAAAGTGACCGATATTGATAAAGAGCTAATGTAACAAATGTCAAATCAAATTTCCAAAGAACAATGGTATTCATCAAAGTTCGAAAATCCAAAATATAATTTACTTAAACAAATCAGTTTAGTAATCAAAACAAAATATTAGAGCTTGTCCTTTCATTTATAAAATTCATACTCTTGTCCAAATGCTTTCAGAACATTCAACAAATGCATACTAGAAAAATTTCCTCAAAACCGAAACAGACATCCATGAATAAATAGACATATTAAACTATATGACAATAGTGACACTAAATAAAATATGCATAATTAACTAGATATATAAAAATAAACTGCCAGTAATTGCTAAAATCAAACTAATATTAATTGTATAACAAGAGCATATGCCATAGAGGCATTATCCACTCACAAACTATCAAGATACATAATCTATGTCCTCGGGCCGCTCAACTTGCAGGTTGACTTCCTGAGAAATCTGAAATCATACATAAACAATTATTTTCAATTTAAACATAAATTTGGTTTAGAATCTAGTCTTTGCCCTCTGTCTAACCTTTTTAATTAAATCTAATTAGGAACTACTATCAAATATATAATATAGAAATTTAAATTCTTTTGTGTGTCCTTCCTATTGAACAAAATATTTTAACCATTCTATACTATAATTCCCAAATTAAAATTTCAAACATTCCACCACTCACTCCTCCACCCTCATAAGACTCAAAAATCCAAATACCCTTCAAATTTAATTCTACCTATAAACAAAATAAAATTAGAATCTAATTTCAAAAAGGAGAGCTCACTCGTGTGTGTTGATTTTAGAAGTGAACAGAACAAGAACCCAGCCACCACAAGAAGCAAAACGAGAATGTAAGGCAGAGAGAGAGAGAGACGCAGGTGAGAGAGAAATGAACGGGAAGAAAGACTGCAAGTTAGTGACGGTACGGTGGAAGGGGAAGACACACAATGGTGATGATGATTGGAGGTTGAGAGTGAGTGAGTGTGAAGAAGGAGAACGAATGTGAAAGAGAGAGAGAGAGAGAGAGAGAGCATAGAAGCGTAACAAAGGAAAGGAAAATGAATGAAAGCCGTGCGTTCGTGAAGACTCCAGACGGCACTAAAAAGGAGAGGAGGGGTCTAGGGTGCACCATATCACTTATGGTGCACCGTGGTCCCTCATGTTTGTTTTTTTTTTTTTTTTTAATAAATAGGGTATTACAGATATGTTCTTGCATTTCTATTAAATGATGGTATAAAATTATTTTATATTATTAATACATAAAAATTATTTTTTTTATTAACATGTGAAACTTTAAATTTAATAGAGCATTTTCATGAGGTTATCATATGAAAGTTATAGAGGATGCATAAGCCTTGCGAAATGGTAAGGTCAGTGTCATGTCACATGTTCAATTTAATCTTGAAAACAAACCCTCTGCTGCACAGCTAAGGTTGTCTATATCTATCATTCTTAGACCCTACTAGGTGGCGGCCTCAAACATTGGGTTGCCTTTTTTTTTTTTTGCAGATGAAAATTATCATGCCTTTTAAGGATATTTTTAGAAAGACTTAAGAATTGAAATCATGTTAATTTAATACTTAAAGCTTAAAGTTATATTAATTAAGTAAATGATAAATTTATAATAGATTTGGTTACCATATGAAAAGGATTAAAAATTAACAGTGAAATTAAACAAATTAATGGACTTCTTAATGATTTAATTATATTATTAATGATAAGACTTGTAGATGGAATTTGGAAGTATAATTGAAAAAAATAATTTTAGATAATTAGTTTGACTAAGTAAGAAGAAGGATATTTTAAATAATTTAAGCAATTTTTTTAATGGAAGTACTGAATTTATTCAAAAGACAAATCCAAAGCAACAATGTAATGGCTTGAGTTTTATAATTTATAGGAGCTTTGATTTTCTTAAGTGAGGAAATTTGGTTGATCCTTTAAGACTTTTATTCTTGAGTATTTGATGATGACTAAGGTGAATATATGTCTAAAAGTGTGAATTAGGACCTAAGAATGCTTGTAGTGGAGTGAAAATGGGTTATTTTGAAAACAAGATCCACCGCCTAGGCGTTCACTTTCCATCGCCTAGGCAGTGGATTGTAGAATGGATGAATTTGTGGTACCCAGAACTCACCGCCTGGGTGCCCGTTGCATTTTAAAATTTTGGGGTTTCAACCCCAACCCCATTTCTCTCCAAACCATTCTCTCTCTTGGCTTCTCTTTAAAATTCCTCCGCCCTCATCTATTCCATCAATGAACCACCTTTTCCCTTTAGTTTTCCTCACAATTTCATCCTCTCACTCCCTCTTCTTCTTCACCACCATCATCTTCTTCCTTAAGCTCTCTCTTTCTCTCTATCTTCTTGAAGTGAGACAAAGTGAGGAGTGGAGAAGACCCACCACTCCTCTCTTGTCCAATCTTCATTTGAAGATCGAGGTAAACTTTGATGTTTTCTTTCCCTTCTTAGCTATAAATTTGTTGCCTATTGCGTAGAATTAGATTTTGGGTTGTGAGGAAGAAGGGCTTGGGTCTTTGATGTGGGAAATTGTGGTTTTGAGTAGATTTTGGTTAGATGTAGTTTGTAAAAGTTTATTTGTGTTAGTTTTGTGTATTTTGTAGCTTTGAACTCTTATTAGGAGTTTCCAGTTGGTTCAGAGGTATCACCACCCTGAGCTCTTGATTTGGAGTCTTGGTTGTAAGTGGACAATATGTTTATAGTTTACATGAAGTGAAATTATATGTTCATACTTGCACTTATATTGCTAATTACTTGAAGAGTTGTAAATTGATTTATTTCCAAGATTTAAGGCAATTTCCTCATAAGTTATGTTTAGGAATCATGTCTAGTTACTACTCACTACATAATTGATGTTAAGCATAATGGGCATGAGACAAGGTTCTATAGTTATACTTTTTATACTTCTAATATGTACATGAAAATTTGATGAGATTTGATTCTATGCATGAAATTATGAACAAGAAAGTATAGGAACGAAAAAGAAAGAAAAAGAAGTCAATTAGATAAATTATGTGGCAAGAAGTAAAGTTATTTTAAGAAGGGAAGGAAACTGTAATAGAAACTATTTGCTAATGGTAGTAGCATTAGCCTTGATACATCTCGAATAACCTAGCTACCAAGGTGATTGCTAGCCTGGCATGTTTGATCGACATATCTAGAAGATATAGACATGCTGGGCAAGCCCTGTCAAGCAATTAATTTCTGAAATAGAATCCTCCCTAGAGTTCTATTTCAATATTGCCTCATTTAATTACTGTTTGAGAAGTATTTCCATTGTTATACGTACAAGTTGAAGCATAGTTTTGGACTTTTAAACTTGTCTCATGCTAACTATAAATATATTGTTCCTCACTGAGTTTCATAACCACTCTGTGGTTTCCCTTATCTATTTTCAGATTATGTTGTAGAGGAGGTTCCTGCCCCTCCTACTCATTAGGATTTCTACTAGTAACCCTTCTTGGTGAGCCATTGTTGAGGGCCCTAGCTATTCTTTTTGGTATATTCGATATAGCCATGCATAGCTCTTGTTTATATAGTGCTCCATGAAACACAGGTAGGGTCCAATTAATCGTTGGGTTATTAGTTGTTTTGTTATTAGCTTTTTCCTTTCATTTTGAATTAGTAAAGCAAAGGCATATATTTTGTTGAGTTCATGTTGACTAAACAATACTTTGATAGCCTTTGTATATGTATAAATCTCTAAACTCCATAATTATGACTAAATATGTATACATAAGCATATATGTTTGAAATGTCCTGAATT
This sequence comes from Pterocarpus macrocarpus, assembly GCA_031439585.1. NCBI lineage: Eukaryota > Viridiplantae > Streptophyta > Magnoliopsida > Fabales > Fabaceae > Pterocarpus > Pterocarpus macrocarpus. Next base: position 19,034,289 of record CM062517.1, on the reverse strand, counting down.
GTCTGGATGAATTTTTGCAGGTTTAGAAATTTTGGAAATGTCCTAGTTTTAGAGGAAACTCTGTCAATTTTTCATGTAAAATTTTGGATCTTGGCTTGCTAGGGAACCAGTATTCCCTATGCATCGGTCACGGTCTAAGGATAGTCGTGACAAACAAGGTTCACAATGTTAGAGGAAGATTTTCCTCTTGCCACATATAGTCATTATATCTTACGTATTTGGCCAATGCATCAACTATTCTATGTGTGTTTGGATTGGCATTGGCAAACTAGAGTTTGTATTAATGATTCTATCAAAATTGATTGAGCAAAAGCGGGTTGATGTCAAGATGATTTATGTTTGAATACTTTTACTTCAAAAGAGACTATAATAGATTGAATGTTGTTAGGGTGATGTTAACCAAAATAACTTTTAGATGTGTAATTATTGAAAAGGACATGAGTTTAATATTGTATTTATAATATTGTCCTTTATTTTATTTTATTTTTAAGATATTTAGATAGACTATATTAATATTATTTTGAAGTGAATTATATGAATATTATATATAGAACAAATGCATAATAAAATTATAAAATATATGTAAAGAAAGAAAATAAATTTATTTAATATATAAAGAAAATTAAGTTTTAAAATATGAAGCCAAAAGTGTTTCAGATTAATAAAATTGGTTAAAGGTTAAATTGAGAAGTTTATTTTTGTACTATAAAAAAGAAAGTAATAGCAGCACAACTTGAGTACAATTCCAATGGATAAGCAACAATGAGTTGCCTTGCTCCCAACTAGGGTTTGAGCCCAAAATCCCGTTGAAAAAAAAACAAACGCAAAATTACCCAAACAAAGTGGGTGCAGTGTTCAAGAAGAGGAACATGGTGGTTGAGGCCGTGGATGAAGTGGCATATTTGCCAGCCTCTAAGAACTACATCCAGAGGGACGCAGCTTCAAGCTACAAGGGGCAGAGCCCTAGTCCCCAATTCTCTCGCTCCTCTTCCCCAGGACCCAAAAAAACAAAAAAAAGAAGAGGAACGTGGGTTTGGTTGTGCAAAACGCCTATCCAAACACGCACTCTGTTGCGCTAGTGAGGAACCAAACTAGCTTTTTTTTGGTACAGGAACAAAACTAGCCTTAAATCTACTAAACCAAGATGCTAACAGAATAATATCATGAACAATTGTTAAATAAGAGTAGTAATAAATACATAAGAGTGGCAATAGACTCTCCCAACAATTATTTATCAAAAACAGTGTGTTTAAAATGTTAAAAAAATAAAATTTAATTTGATTTATAAATTAAATCATGTTTTTAAAATGATAAAAAATAATGAATGATTTATCATTAAAATTTTATGAATTTCTTTATCTTTATATTATAAACCCTACAAAGTTGGTATGATTTTGTGAACATTGATTCGATTCTAAATTAATTACATAAATTTACTCTTACTGAATATTTTATTAATAAAATTAAATCAATTTTATTCAATTTCTACATCCATTTAAATCTTATTTTTATAATAGATTTTAAATATTAAATTTAATTTTTAAATTAAAACGAGAAACTAATTATGCTGGAGCTATTCTCTGCTTGAGGTGAATTGTCTGGGTTGGGTTTTTTTATTATTTTCATTTCATTTTCTTCTTTTATTATTTTTTGAATTTTTCGTCGTAATACTAAATCAGTGAAACAAAAAGGATTGGCCCCAAAAAAATTAATTTTTTTATATTTTAAATTTTAGTTTAATATAAAAATGAAAATATAACAATAAAAATGTAATTACAACAAAAAAAGAAATTTACACGCAGTTGTAATGTTTGAATATTCAGTATTACAAATTTCAAATACTTAATTATTAGGGACTACTCTATTTGAGCATGAACAAATTTGGGTATTAACAACCTTTATGTATATATAATATTTTAAAATTTTTTGCTATTGTTTAATTATGTATAACCGTTTATCAATATATATATTATGTACAACCGTTATAAGAGTTGTTTAGAAAATTTTGGTGAGTTTCTTTAACATGCTAAAGCTGTATGATTCAAAAAAGAGAAAGTTTTGATTCATATTAGTAGGGTTCTCTAGATAAAACATATTGTTATATGCTTAAACTGATATACTAATTTATTTGAAGTTTTTATTCTTTCATTTTAGAGATCTGCCGTTTATTTTGACGAGATATTCAAAGTTGGTGAAAAAATATCAATTTCAATAGCTTGATTTGAAATTTTGTTTACTACGTTATGTCAGTCTAGTGGTTAGAATGGCTTATCATAGTTTAGTTACGTGTTATATTGATATTCATTCCAAATGCACTGGACTTGATCATATTTTCCAACAATAGTGAATCAGATGAGCCAGAGGTCTTTTTCGTAAAGAAAATTACCAAACTCTAGAGATAAAGAAGATAGCCTTTGGATGATCAATTATTAGCTCAAATGATATTCCACTGTGTTCACTATAGAGCCCTGCGGATGGGTCAAAGGCCTAGTGACTATCATTTAGGTGATGACATTGGCAGGTACCAATATGTTAAACTTATGCAATTATCGATCGGTAACTCTATATAGTTTTTCTTAGATGCAGGATTCAAGGACTACGGGTGCAAGATATTAATGATAGAAATTATTGAGTTCGAAAATATGCTCTGATGGTAGATTAAGATGAAATATTTCTCCTCAACATAATTTTTTTGAAAAAAAAAATGAAATGATGGGAAACTATACTATTGTGGCTTTTTTTTTCTTCTTCCTTTATTGCCACGTGGACAGTTTGAAACCGTTTGTCATTTTTGGGGGGTGGGGGCAGCAAGCATTTTGCTTACAAAGGTGCGTGTATAGTCATATATGTAAGTTGAACCCTAGTAGAGTAAATTATGTGTTCTTTTTTGTACTTAATTTATCATTTGGTGTGATTTCAATTTAATGTTCTTTGTTTCTCCCTATGAGATGTGTATGTTGTGAAATCGTGATAATCACTTTCTTTATTTGCTCACCTTGTTTTCGGAAAAAAGAAATGCCATTTAGTATATAATATTGCCGTTTTATGTTGACTATCTGCAACTAATTGTGGATGTAATTAGAAACATGACATGCGTGATTAGTAGAATAAAATTGATATAAGGTTTTGGCTATTTCTTCTTTTGTGACTGTGTGCCCGTGCAATATATGCACAGGCCTTACACTAGTGGAAATAAAATATTCTACTTTAAGTAAATATTGGTTACAAAGGCTATAAATAATCTTTTAAATAATTTAATTAAAGGCAATTAAAGCCAGGACAAGTAGAACTACTAACAACTACGGGGTGTCTGTTGCCCATTCTTTGCATCTATTGTTACTCCCTTAATAATCTTATATTTAATTTTTTTAAAATATTCCTCTTTCTATCTCTTAATTAAATTAAGAAAAAGATATTTCATAATTACCCTCAATAAAATCCATTAGATTAAATTTTTTAAGTAATAAGGAAAAATAAGTTAAATAAAATAATACATATGCAACCTATATTTATTCTTATATGATTATGAAAATGGTTTGAAGGTTGAGTTGAATTTGTACTTTAAATGATTTCTTAAAGGTGTTTACTTGGATACATCCAATAAATGGATGGTACCAAAACATATTATGATGTGGCAATTTTTTATTAGCCTATTTATTTATGTGAGCATCCAATCAACATATTTATGATATTAGAACTATTAAACTTATTTACAATATAATCCCAAGGTCTATTTAGCAAAAATGTTATGTTAATCAAATTCCTAATTTATCCTGAACCTAATAAAATTCCGAACTTATCTTAAACTTCTAATTTATCCCAATTTCGCAACCCTAATCCTAATATTTCCATTAATCAAAATTAAACCCTTGTAAAACTATACTTTAGTCCTTTGAAAGGTTTATATTTTAACACTTTGACTTTTGAAAGATCAATTATATATACTTAAATCTCTGAAAGATTTGGCATTATATCTAGTTCAATTTTGGGGGGACTCAAGTACATACAATTAATTTTTTGAGAACTAAAATATTAAAACATAAATCTTTCTAAGATCAAATTGTAGTTTTACTTTTTTTGTTAAATATTATAAATATTTTTTTAATTTTATATTTATATTTATTATATTATTAATAAAGTAACCAATAAAAAGCATAGATAAGACTACAATTTTGATATAAGAATAATTTTATAAAATTAAATTACCTATTATTGTTATTATTAAAATACTTTATTGATTTTCTTAATGTATGTTTAAATTCTAAAATTACAAGTATTTTCAAAACGAAGGAAGTATCTTGAATAGAGTAATGGTTCAATGGATTATTATGATAGAGTTAAGTGAAATAGAGACTTGTTTTCATCAATATATGTTTGTAGGCCTAGAACAAAAAATTGGGATTTTTCAGTATCTTTGGTTAAAATAAATCTAGAGTTTTTTTTTTTTTTTAAAAAAAAAAGCTTGTCTTTGCCGTTATATATACTATTGAATATGTGGATATGAGAATACTTTATCTATATTTTTTTTACTTAAATATTTTTTTTAATCTTTGAAAGTATTATATTGTTGATTTTGGTATTTAATTTTCTTACAAAATTCTCATTTTTTAAAATTGAGTGAAAATGATTTTTGTGATAAAGATGAAAAGTATAACTTTTTAAAAATTTTCAAAAATATTTACATTCACTTTAAAAAATATGGAAATTAAACTAAAAAAAATTATTTTGAAATATTAAAATAAAAAGTGCTTTATTTTCAGAAATAAAGCATGAATTAAGCCTTCATTTCATTTCATTCTTATATTTAATTAGAGATATCCAAAATGCAATTAGTTATAGTAAAACTAAATAATGACTTAATGTAAATTTTGCATGTGATATTTAGAATTTGAATTTTAAAATTATTGTTTTTATATAAAACAGTTCCTAATCCCTACATTATATAGAAGATTGAGTATTAACAAAAAATTAGAGATATACCTATATTTTAATTTAAAAGTACAACTACAATTTGGTCCTTGAAATATTTTTATTTTAACACTTTAATCATAAAAGAAAACAATTACATATTGAGTCCTCTAAAACAAAAATGTTATAACATCAAATTTTTGAGGACTCAAGTATGTTTAATTAATTTTTTGAGGACTAAAATATTAAAATGTAAAACTTTTTCAGACCAAACTGTATTTTTTTTTTCTAATATGGGAGACCAAACTATAGTTTTACACTAGTGAAATTTTTATTTTTTTTATTTATATACAATTGAATAGTGGCGGTACTAATCTCTTTTTTTTTCTTTATATATATATATGGGGAAAAGATAAAGATAAATAACACGTTCATGTTGTATATAGTACGGTGTATTCATCAAATTTGAATGTGACTAAGAAAGAAATTACCAGCAAGAAATATAGAGATAGTGTGGTCAAATAAAATGGAGTTATGGAAAAAATAGAGAACAGGTTCCTGTTATATCGAACAATGTATTCGTCAAATTTGATTGGAACTAGTAAAGAAATTATCAGTAAGGAAAATGGAGATATTAGGGACAAATAAAATGGAACTATGGAAGAGATAGAGAACACATTCGTGTTATATCATACGATGTATTCATCAAATTTGACTAGAATTAGGAAAGAAACTAGCAACAAGACAAACCGAGATAGTGGGGTCATATAGAATTGAATTATGGAAAAGATAGAGAACACTTTCATGTTATATAGTACATTATATTCATCAAATTTTATTGGAACTAGGAAAGAGATTAGCAGCAAAGAAAAATAGAGATAGTGGGGTCCAATAGAATGGAGTGATGAAAGAGATAAAGAACACGTATATGTTATATAATATGATATGTTCATCAAAATTAATTGGAATTAGTAAAGAAATTATCAATAAGGAAAATGGAGATAGCGGGGTCAAATAGAATGGAATTATGGAAGAGAGAGAGAACATGTTCGTGTTATATAGTATGATGTATTAATCAAATTTGAATGAAGAAAGGAAAATAAAGATAGTGGGGTCAAATAGAATGAAATTATGGAAGAGATAGAGAACATGTTCTTGTTATATAGTACGATGTATTCATCAAATTTGATTGGAACTAGGAAAGAAATTAGTAGCAAAGAAAAAAAGTGATAGTGGGGTCCAATAGAATCGAGTTATGAAAGAGATAAAGAACACATATATGTTATATAGTATAATGAATTCATGAAATTTGATTGGAATTAGTAAAAAAATTATCAGCAAGGAAAATGGAGATAGTAGGGTTAAATAGGATGGAATTATGGAAGAGAGATAGAATATGTTCGTGTCATATTGTATGATGTATTAATCAAGTTTTATTGAAGCAAGGAAAATAAAGATAGTTGGGCCAAATAGAATGAAATTATGGAAGAGATAGAGAACATGTTCATGTTATATAGTACGATGTATTCATCAAATTTGATTGGAACTAGGAAAGAAATTAGTGGCAAAGAAAAATAGAGATAGTGGGGTCCAATAGAATGGAGTTATGAAAGAGATAAAGAACACGTATATGTTATATAGTATGAAGTATTCATCAAATTTGATTGGATTTAGTAAAGAAATTATCAGCAAGGAAAATGGAGATAGTAGGGTGAAATAGGATGGAATTATGGAAGAGAGATAGAAAATGTTCGTGTTATATTATATGATGTATTAATCAAATTTGATTGAAGCAAGGAAAATAAAGATAGTTGGGTTAACTAGAATGAAATTATGGGAGAGTTAGAGAACATGTTCATGTTATATACAGTACGATATATTCATCAAATTTGATTGGAACAAGGAAATAAATTAGCAGCAAAGAAAAATAGAGATAGTGGGGTACAATAGAATCAAGTTATGAAAGAGATAAAGAACACATATATGTTATATAGTATAATGAATTCATGAAATTTGATTGGAATTAGTAAAAATATTATTAGCAAGGAAAATGGAGATGGTAGGGTTAAATAGGATGGAATTATTGAAGAAAGAGAGAGAACATGTTCGTGTTATATTATATAATGTATTAATCAAATTTGAATGAAGAAAGGAAAATAAAGATAGTGGGGTCAAATAGAATGAAATTATGGAAGAGATAGAGAACATATTCATGTTATATAGTACGATGTATTCATCAAATTTGATTGGAACTAGGAAAGAAATTAGTAGCAAAGAAAAAAAGTGATAGTGGGGTCCAATAGAATCGAGTTATGAAAGAGATAAAGAACACATATATGTTATATAGTATAATGAATTCATGAAATTTGATTGGAATTAGTAAACATATTATTAGCAAGGAAAATGGAGATAAAAGGGTTAAATAGGATGGAATTATGGAAGAGAGATTGAATATGTTCGTGTCATATTGTATGATGTATTAATCAAATTTGACTCAAGCAAGGAAAATAAAGATAGTAGGGTCAAATTGAATGAAATTATCGAAGAAATAGAGAACATGTTCATGTTATATAGTACGATGTATTCATCAAATTTGATTAGAACTAGGAAAAAAATTAGCAGCAAAGAAAAATAGAGACAGTGGAGTCCAATAGAATGGAGTTATGAAAGAGATAAAGAACACGTATTTGTTATATAATATGATGTATTCATCAAATTTGATTGGAATTGGTAAAGAAATTATCAGCAAGGAAAATGGAGATAGTAGGGTCAAATAGAATGGAATTATGGAAGAGAGATAGAACATGTTCGTGTTACATAGTATGACGTATTAATCAAGTTTTATTGAAGTAAGGAAAATAAAGATAGTGGGGTCAAATAGAATGAAATTATGGAAGAGATAGAGAACATGTTCATGTTATATAGTACGATGTATTCATCAAATTTGATTGGAACTAAAAAAGAAATTAGCAGCAAAGAAAAATAGAGATAGTGGGGTCCAATGGAATGGAGTTATGAAGGAGATAAAGAACATGTATATATTATATAGTATGATGTATTCATCAAATTTGATTGGAATTAGTAAAGAAATTATCAACAAGAAAAATGGAGATAGTGGGGTCAAATAGAATGGAATTATGGAAGAGAAATAGAACATGTTCGTGATATATAGTATGATATATGAATCAAATTTGATTGAAGCAAGGAAAATAAAGATAGTGGGGTCAAAAAGAATGAAATTATGGAAGAGATAAAGAACAAGTTCATGTTATATAGGATGATGTATTCATGAAATTTGATTGGAACTAGGAAAGAAATTAACAGTACAGAAAAATAGAGATAGTGGGGTCCAATAGAATGGAATTGTGAAAGAGATAAAGAACACGTATATGTTATATAGTATGATATATTCATCAAATTTGATTGGAATTAGTAAAGAAATTATCGGCAAGGAAAATGGAGCTAGTGGGGACAAATATAATGGAGTTATGGAAGAGAGGTAGAACATGTTCGTGTTATATTGTATGATGTATCAATCAAATTTGATTGAAGCAAGGAAAATAAAGATAGTGGGGTCAAATAGAATGAAATTATGGAAGAGATAGAGAACATGTTCAAGTTATATAGTACGATATATTCATCAAATTTGAGTGAAACTAGGAAAGAAATTAGCAGCAAAGAAAAGCAGAGATAGTAGGGTCCAATAGAATGGAGTTATGAAAGAGATAAAGAACACGTATATGTTATATTGTACGATGTATTCGTCAAATTTGGTTGGAATTAGTAAAGAAATTACCAGCAACGAAAATGGAGAGAGTGATGTCAAATAGAATGGAATTATGGAAGAGAGATTGAACATGTTCGTGTTATATATTATGATGTATTAATCAAATTTGATTGAAGCAAGGAAAACAAAGATAGTGGGGTCAAATAGAATGAAATTATCGAAGAGATAGAGAACATGTTCACGTTATATAGTACTATGTATTCATCAAATTTGATTGGAACTAGGAAAGAGATTAGCAGCAAAGAAAAATAGAGATAGTGAGGTCCAATAGAATGGAGTGATAAAAGAGATAAAGAACACGTATATGTTATATAGTATGAAGTATTCATCAAATTTGATTGCAATTATAAAAAAATTATCAGCAAGGAAAATGGAGATAGTAGGGTCAAATAGGATGGAATTATGGAAGAGAGATAGAACATGTTCGTGTTTTATTGTGTGATGTATTAATCAAATTTGATTGAAGTAAGGAAAATAAAGATAGTGGGGTCAAATAGAATGAAATTATCGAAGAGATAGAGAATATGTTCACGTTATATGGCACTATGTATTCATCAAATTTGATTGGAACTAGGAAAGAGATTAGCAGCAAAGAAAAATAGAGATAGTGGTGTCCAATAGAATGGAGTGATGAAAGAGATAAAGAACACGTATATGTTATAGAATACGATATATTCATCAAATTTGATTGGAATTTGTAAAGAAATTATCAGCAAGGAAAATGGAGATAGTGGTGTCAAATAGAATGGAATTATGGAAGAGAGATAGAACATGTTCAAGTTATATAGTACGATGTATTAATCAAATTTCATTGAAGTAAGGAAAATAAAGGTAGTAGGGTCAAATAGAATGAAATTATCGTAGAGATAGAGAACATGCGCATGTTATATTGTACAGTATGTTCATCAAATTTGTTCGAAACTAGGAAAGAAATTAGCAGCAAAGAAAAATAGAGATAGTGGGGTCCAATAAAATGGAGTTATGAAAGAGATAAAGAACACGTATACATTATATAGTATGATGTATTCATCAAATTTGATTGGAATTAGTAAAGAAATTATCAGCAAGGAAAATGGAGATAGTGGGGTGAAATAGAATAGAATTATGGAAGAGTGAAAAAATATGTTCGTGTTATATAGTATGATGTATTAATCAAATTTGATTGAAGCAAGGACAATAAAGGTAGTGGTGTTGAATAGAATGAAATTATGGAAGAGATAGAGAACATGTTCATGTTATATAGTACGATGTATTCATCAAATTTGATTGAAACTAGGAAAGAAATTAGCAGCAAAGAAAAGCAGAAATAGTGGGGTCCAATAGAATGGAGTTTTGAAAGATATAAAGAACACATATATGTTATATAGTGTGATGTAATAATCAAATTTGATTGGAATTAGTAACGAAATTATCAGCAAGGAAAATGAATATAGTGATGTCAAATAGAATGGAATTATGGAAGAGAGATACAACATGTTCGTGGTATATAGTATGATGTATTAATCAAGTTTGATTGAAGTAAGGAAAATAAAGATAATGGGCTCAAATACAATAAAATTATGGAAGAGATAGACAACATGTTCATGTTATATAGTACGATGTATTCATTAAATTTGATTGGAACTAGGAAAAAAATTAGCAGCAATGAAAAACAAAGATATTGGGGTCCAATAGAATGGAGTTATGAAAGAGATAAAGAACACATATATGTTATATAGTATGATGTATTCATCAAATTTGATTGGAATTAGTAACGAAATTATCAGCAAGGAAAATGAAGATAGTGATGTCAAATATAATGGAATTATGGAAGAGAGGTAGAACGTGTTCGTGTTATATAGTATGATGTATTAATCAGGTTTGATTGAAGCAAGGAAAATAAAGAGAGCGGGGTCAAATAGAATGAAATTATGGAAGAGACAGAGAACATGTTCATGTTATATAGTACGATGTATTCATCAAATTTGATTAGAACTAGGAAAAAAATTAGCAGCAAAGAAAAACAGAGATAGTGGGGTCCAATAGAATAGAGTTACGAAAGAGATAAAGAACACGTATATGTTATATAGTATGATGTATTCATCAAATTTTATTGGAATTAGTAAAGAAATTATCAGCAATGAAATTGGAGATAGTGGGGTCAAATATAATGGAATTATGGAAGAGAAGTAAAACATATTTGTGTTATATTGTATGATGTATCAATCAAATTTGATGGAAGCACGGAAAATAAAGATAGTGGGGTGAAATAGAATGAAATTATCGAAGAGATAGAGAACATGTTCATGTTATATAGTACGATATATTCATCAAATTTGATTGGAACTAGGAAAGAAATTAGCAGCAAAGAAAAACAGAGATAGTGGGGTCCAATAGAATGGAGTTATGGAAGAGATAAAGAACACGTATATATTATATAGTATGATGTATTCATCAAATTTGATTGGATTTAGTAAAGAAATTATGATCAAGGAAAATGGAGATAGTGGGGTCAAATAGAATGGAATTATGGAAGGGAGATAGAACATGTTCATAATATATAGTATGACGTATGAATCAAATTTGATTGAAGCAAGGAAAATAAAGATTGTTGGGTCAAATAGAATAAAATTGTGGAAGAGATAGAGAACATGTTCATGTTATATAGGACGATGTATTCATCAGATTTGATTGGAACTAGGAAAGAAATTAGCAGCAAAAAAAAACAAAGATAATGGGGTCCAATAGAATGGAGTTATGAAAGAGATAAAGATCATGTATATGTTATATAGTATCATGTATTCATCACATTTGATTGGAATTAGTAAAGAAATTATCAACAAGGAAAATTGAGATAGTGGGGTCAAATAGAATGGAATTAAGGAAGAGTATTAAGGAAGAGTGATAGAACATGTTCGTTTTATGTAGTATGATGTATCAATCAAATTTGATTGAAGAAAGAAAAATAAAGATAGTGGGGCCAAATTGAATGAAATTATGGAAGAGATAGAGAACATGTTCATGTTATATATTACGATATATTCATCAAATTTGATTGGAACTCGGAAAGAAATTAGCAGCAAAGAAAAGAAGAGATAGTGGGGCCCAATAAAATGGAGTTATGAAAGAGATAAAGAACACGTATATATTATATAGTATGATGTATTCATCAAATTTGATTGGAATTAGTAAAGAAATTATCAACAAGAATAATGGAGATAGTGGGGTCAAATAGAATGGAATTATGAAAGGGAGATAGAACATGTTCGTGATATATATTGTATGATGTATGAATCAAATTTGATTGAAGCAAGGAAAATAAAGGGAGTGGTGTCAAATAGAATGAAATTATGGAAGAGATAGAAAACATGTTCATGTTATATACGATGATGTGGTCATGAAATTTGATTGGAACTAGGAAAGAAATTAGCAGCAAAGAAAAACAGAGATAGTGGGGTCCAATATAATGAGTTATGAAAAATATAAAGAACACGTATACGTTATATAGTATGATGTATTCATCAAATTTGATTGGAATTAGTAAAAAAATTATCAGCAACTAAAATGAAGATAGTGGGGTGAAATAGAATGGAATTATGGAAGAGAGAAAGAATATGTTCATATTATATAGTATGATGTATTAATCAAATTTGATTGAAGCAATAACAATAAAGGTAGTGGCGTTAAATAGAATGAAATTATGGAAGAGATACAGAACATGTTCATGTTATATAGTACGATGTATTCATCAAATTTGATTGGAACTTGAAAAGAAATTAGCAACAAAGAAAAACAGAGATAGTGGGGTCCGATAGAATGGAGTTATGAAAGATATAAAGAACACATATATGTTATATAGTGTGATGTAATCATCAAATTTGATTGGAATTAGTAACGAAATTATTAGCAAGGAAAATGAAGATAGTGATGTCAAATAGAATGGAATTATGGAAGAGAGATACAACATATTCGTGTTATATAATATGATATATTAATCAAGTTTGATTGAAGCAAGGAAAATAAAGATAGTGGGCTCAAATACAATGAAATTATGGAAGAGATAGACAACATGTTCATGTTATATAGTACGATGTATTCATCAAATTTGATTGGAATTAGGAAAAAAATTAGCAGCAAAGAAAAACAGAGATAGTGGGGTCCAATAGAATGGAGTTATGAAAGAGATAAAGAACACATATATGTTATATAGTATGATGTATTCATCAAATTTGATTAGAATTAGTAACGAAATTATCAGCAAGGAAAATGAAGATAGTGGTGTCAAATATAATGGAATTATGGAAGAGAGGTAGCACATGTTCGTGTTATATAGTATGATGTATTCATCAGGTTTGATTGAAGCAAGGAAAATAAAGATAGTGGGCTCAAATATAATGAAATTATGGAAGAGATAGAGAACATGTTCATGTTATATAGTACGATGTATTCATCAATTTTTCCTATAGCAACAAAGAAAAACAGAGATAGTGAGATCCAATATAATGGAGTTACGAAAGAGATAAAGAACAAGTATATGTTATATAGTATGATGTATTCATCAAATTTGATTGAAATTGGTAAAGAAATTATCGGCAAGGAAATTGGAGATAGTGGGGTCAAATATAATGGAATTATGGAAGAGAGGTAGCACATGTTTGTGTTATATTGTTTGATGTATCAATCAAATTTGTTGGAAGCAAGGAAAATAAAGATAGTGGGGTCAAATAGAATGAAATTATCGAAGAGATAAAGAAGATGTTCATGCTATATAGTATGATATTTTCATCAAATTTGATTGGAACTAGGAAAGAGATTAGCAACAAAGAAAGACAGAGATAGTGGGGTCCAATAGAATGGAGTTATGGAACAGATAAAGAACACGTATATGTTATATAGTATGACGTATTCATCAAATTTGATTGGATTTAGTAAAGAAATTATCCGCAAGAAAAATGGAGATAGTGGGGTCAAATAGAATGGAATTATGGAAGGGAGATAGAACATATTCGTAATATATAGTATGATGTATGAATCAAATTTGATTGAAGCAAGGAAATTAAAGATTGTTGGGTCAAATAGAATCAAATTATGGAAGAGATAGGGAACATGATCATGTTATATAGGACGATGTATTCATCAAATTTGATTGGAACTAGGAAAGAAATTAGCAGCAAAGAAAAACAAAGATAATGGGGTCCAATAGAATGGAGTTATGAAAGAGATAAAGAACACGTATATGTTATATAGTATCATGTATTCATCAAATTTGATTGCAGTTAGTAAAGAAATTATCAGCAAGGAAAATGGAGATAGTGGGGTCAAATAGAATGGAATTAAGGAAGAGAGATAGAACATGTTTGTTTTATATGGTATGATGTAGCAATCAAATTTTATTGAAGCAAGGAAAATAAAGATAGTGAGGTCAAATTGAATGAAATTATGGAAGAGATAGAGAACATGTTCATGTTATATAGTATGATATATTCGTCAAATTTGATTGGAACTCGGAAAGAAATTAGCAGCAAAGAAAAGAAGAGATAGTGGGTGTCACGACCCAATCTAGGCCGTGACCGGCGCTTAGAGAGCACGCTCCCTATCAAGCCTCACACATCAAAATTTCCACAAAATTTTGGGCAGAGTTTCCTCTATATTTAGAATATTTCCCAAATATGAGTACTTATCCTGCAATTCAACAATCACACACATTGTCATTGGGGATCCAGGCATTCTCAGAATGCACCCCTCAGCACGCAAAATATATATAATCAAAGTCAATAATCCAAACCACATTTACATATCCAATCCAATTTATAATCAACTCCAACATAATCCATTCATCAAATTAATATACAATAGTCAATCCACTTAGTTTAAACAATCTCTAGACATAACTTAACATACTAGCAAGGGTCGGACCCTGCCTGTAGTACTATGGAACTACAAATAAGATTACAAACGAAACGGAATGCAAAACAAGGCCCTTACTATATAGGGCTCACCCCGAAAGGAAACTGCGATCTCGAAAGCGTATGGTCGACTCCCAAGTCTGAACCTGTATCTGAAAAGAATGTAACAACCACGGGGTGAGTTTGAGAACTCAGTGAGAGATAAGACACTTTTGAGCCTCATGAGTCAATGTATATATGTATATATAAGGTTAAAACAATTTCATTCAAAGGAAGAAAACGGCGGAAATATCTAACAGGATAAACAGGCAGGATTCACACTTGGGTGGCCGTTCCTTCGTGTGAATCCCGAAATCAGGCACGCACCCCCCTTTTTAGAGAGGCCGTGAAATACAGGCACGCACCACACTATGTGTATAGCCGTGAAATATCCGTCACGCACCACCCCCTTGGGTGGCCATGTAATATCATAGTCCAAGGTGCACCAAGGCTAACGTCTACTAGCATTAGCAACCAGATCCTGTCACAGACTTTCCTTTTCTTTCATATTCATAAATCATGAATCTCATATCATATCACAATTCCATTCGTCATTGACTCATGAGTAACGTTTCATAAAGTAAATGAACATTTATAAGTTTAAAACAGAATATACTCAAAAGCATGCTATCTACTCACAGATCACCAAGCACGGAAAAATCTTAAACCTCCGGATCCACAAGGTTGGAGGGAAGTCCTTGGAAATATCTAACATTACAACATAACACTAGCATCAATTTTGCATCATTAACACTTTCCATATCATAAATTCTCTAGTCTTAAGATCCTAGGGTTCCAAGAATTCAACTAAAGATAAAAGGAATTGGAATTGCTTGGAAGAAGGAAAGAACAATGTATAAAACTTACCTCTAGAATTGGAATGAAAGAAGAAGAATAAGGTGAGCTCCCACTTTAAATCCTCCCAAGCAAGAATGAAGAAGGAGGGAAACGTGTATAGATGGTTGATTGTGTTTAATGGAATGAGTATGGTGTTGTTGTTGTTGATTTAGTTGGGAAAATGATGGAATGAAGTTGATAAATGTAAAGGATGGTGGGAGGAGAAGTTCTAGAGAGAAGGGAAAGAGAGTTGGGGTTCAGAGAGAGAAGAAAAATCGAAAATGAGGGCGTGGGACGCATCTCCGTATATATATTGGCCTGTGGTAATCGATTACCACGAACCCAGAACTGGTAATCGATTACCATATTTGGTAATCGATTATGACGTGGAAATTTTTAACCCAAGGACATACAGAGAGCTCCGTAATCGATTACCAACCCCATGGTAATCGATTACAACATCCCGAAACATGGTTCCTTGATTCCAAAAGATATCCAACACCCAAGATCATCATAAACGGATTAAACGCATTAATCAAACACGATTTAACATAGAAAAATTTGAAAATACACCAAGGGTGTTACAGTGGGGCCCAATAAAATGGAGTTATGAAAGAGATAAAGAATACGTATATATTATATAGTATGGTGTATTCATCAAATTTGATTGGAATTAGTAAAAAAATTATCAAGAAGAAAAATGGAGATAGTGGGGTCAAATAAAATGAAATTATGTAAGAGATAGAGAACATATTCATGTTATATACGACAACGTATTCATGAAATTTGATTGGAACTAGGAAAGAAATTAACAGCAAAGAAAAACAGAGATTGTGGGGTCCAATATAATGGAGTTATGAAAAAGATAAAGAACAGGTATACGTTATATAGTATGATGTATTCATCAAATTTTATTGGAATTAGTAAAGAAATTATCAGCAACTAAAATGGAGATGGTGGGGTGAAATAGAATGGAATTATGGAAGAGAGAAAGAATATGTTCGTGTTATATAGTATGATGTATTAATCAAATTTGATTGAAGCACGGAAAATAAAGGTAGTGGCGTTAAATAGAATGAAATTATGGAAGAGATAGAAAACATATTTATGTTATATAGTATGATATATTCATCAAATTTGATTGGAACTAGGAAAAAAATTAGCCGCAAAGAAAAGCAAACATAGTGGGACCAATAGAATGGAGTTATGAAAGAGATAAAGAACACATATGTTATATAGTATGATGCATTCATGAAATTTGATTGGAATTAGTAAAGAAATAGCAAGGAAAATAGAGATAGTGGGGTCAAATAGAATGGAATTATGAAAGAGAGATAGAACATATTCGTGTTATATAGTATGATGTATTAATCAAATTTGATTGAAGCAAGGACAATAAAGATAGTGGGGTCAAATAGAATGAAATTATGGAAGAGATAGAGAATATGTTCATGTTATATAGTACGATGTATTCATCAAATTTGATTGGAACTAGGAAAGAAATTAGCAGCAAAGAAAAACAAAGATAGTGGGGTCCAATAGAATGGAGTTATGAAAGAGATAGAGAACACATACATGTTATATAGTATGATGTATTCATCAAATTTGATTGGAATTAGTAACGAAATTATCAGCAAGGAAAATAGAGATAGTGGGGTCAAATAGAATGGAATTATGGAAGAGAGATAGAACATGTTCGTGTTATATAGTGTGATATATTAATCAAATTTGATTGAAGCAAGGAAAATAAAGATAGTGGGGTCAAATAGAATGAAATTATGGGAGAGATAGAGAACATGTTCATGTTACATAGTACGATGTATTCATCAAATTTGATTGGAGCTAGGAAAGAAATTAGCAGCAAAGAAAAATAGGGATATAGGGGTCCAATAGAATGGAGTTATGAAAGTGATAAAGAATACGTATATGTTATATAGTATGATGTGTTCGTCAAATTTGATTGGAATTAGTAAAGAAATTATCAGCAAGGAAAATGGAGATAGTGGGGTCAAATAAAATGGAATTATGGAAGAGAGATAGTGTAATATCCTCATATAACATAATAAAAAATAATGAATACATCCGTGGGCAAATTTCAATTATTTGTGGCTTTGTCCAAAGCTTTTTGTAATTACCTATTTGCCCTAAAGATCTTTTCCATAATTACCCCTGACTTTTTTTAAAAATGACATTTAGGTCCTTATATCAATAGAATCAGCAGAATAAGGTTTTAAACGAAGCAGAATCACGTAGCGAAAAGGTAGAAACCTAATCCTCGGCTGATTGGGCCACGGAGGTGTCCACATGTGAAATGACGTGGGATGCCACTAAACTTGCCCATAATTACGAAAACGCCATTAGTCATGGAAAACAGAAAATAGAAGGCCCTAAATTTGCAAAATATTTAAGTTTCCCCGTTAATCGATTTATTCGATTCTATTGAGTTTGTAAAGTTAATTAAAAAGTTAATTAGAGGTTAACTAGGAGTTGATTAGAGGTTAACTAGGAGTTGATTAGAGGTTAATTAGAGAGATTGGGATTAAGAAGAATTAAAATAGAAACATATAAAACCTCACAAAATTCTTCAAAATCGTTTTACCGATTTAAAGGAAATCGGTAGAATTTCGGTATTTTCAACTGTCAAAACCCAAACCAACCAAATTCAACCTACTAAACCCTATTTCAAGTGGCAAGAATTTAGCCAACTCCCCTGCCAAAATGGTGCCACCCATGCCACAAAGAGTGAGCATGGTTGGCTCACTTATGAGCCATTTCTTCCATCCACCACCTCTATATCCTTTTCATATAATCCTTTCTTACTTCTTCAAATTTTCGGCCTCCTTCTCTCCCTCACACTCTCATCATTCCCCTCTCATCTTCCTTCCTTTTCACTTCATTTCTCATCCATTTTCACTAGGAGTCGATTAGAGGTTAATTAGATGGGATTAAGAAGAATTAAAATAGAAACATATAAAACCTCACAAAATTCTTCAAAATCGCTTTTACTGATTTAAAGGAAATCGTAGAATTTCGGTATTTTCAACCCACAAACCCAAACCAACCAAATTCAACCTACTAAACCCTATTTCAAGTGGCAAGAATTTAGCCAACTCCTGCCAAAAATGGTGCCACCCATGCCACAAAGAGTGAGCATGGTTGGCCCACTTATGAGCCATTTCTTCCATCCACCACCTCTATATCCTTTTCATATAATCCTTTCTTACTTCTTCAAATTTTCGGCCTC
The DNA here is from genome assembly GCA_031439585.1 of Pterocarpus macrocarpus. Classification (NCBI taxonomy): domain Eukaryota; kingdom Viridiplantae; phylum Streptophyta; class Magnoliopsida; order Fabales; family Fabaceae; genus Pterocarpus; species Pterocarpus macrocarpus. Next base: position 19,015,589 of record CM062517.1, on the reverse strand, counting down.
CTTCTCTCCCTCACAGACCTCTCATCATTCCCTCTCATCTTCCTTCCTTTTCACTTCATTTCTCATCCATTTTCACTAGGAGTTGATTAGAGGTTAATTAGAGAGATTGGGATTAAGAAGAATTAAAATAGAAACATATAAAACCTCACAAAATTCTTCAAAATCGCTTAATGATGAAAGGAAATCGGTAGAATTTCGTATTTTCAATCACAAACCCAAACCAACCAAATTCAACCTACTAAACCCTATTTCAAGTGGCAAGAATTTAGCCAACTCCTCGCCAAAATGGTGCCACCCATGCCACAAAGAGTGAGCATGGTTGGCTCACTTATGAGCCATTTCTTCCATCCACCACCTCTATATCCTTTTCATATAATCCTTTCTTACTTCTTCAAATTTTCGGCCTCCTTCTCTCCCCTCACTGCACTCTCATCATTCCCTCTCATCTTCCTTCCTTTTCACTTCATTTCTCATCCATTTTCACTAGGGAGTTGATTAGAGGTTAATTAGAGAGATTGGGATTAGAAGAATTAAAATAGAAACATATAAAACCTCACAAAATTCTTCAAAATCGCTTTTTATCGATGAAGGAAATCGTAGAATTTCTGTATTTTCAACTCCAAAACCCAAACCAACCAAATTCAACCTACTAAACCCTATTTCAAGTGGCAAGAATTTAGCCAACTCCCCGCCAAAATGGTGCCACCCATGCCACAAAGAGTGAGCATGGTTGGCTCACTTTATGAGCCATTTCTTCCATCCACCACCTCTATATCCTTTTCATATAATCCTTTCTTACTTCTTCAAATTTTCGGCCTCCTTCTCTCCCTCACACTTCTCATCATTCCTCTCATCTTCCTTCCTTTTCACTTCATTTCTCATCCATTTTCACTAGGAGTTGATTAGAGGTTAATTAGAGAGATTGGGATTAAGAAGAATTAAAATAGAAACATATAAAACCTCACAAAATTCTTCAAAATCGTTTTACCGATTTAAAGGAAATCGGTAGAATTTCGGTATTTTCAACTGTCAAAACCCAAACCAACCAAATTCAACCTACTAAACCCTATTTCAAGTGGCAAGAATTTAGCCAACTCCCCTGCCAAAATGGTGCCACCCATGCCACAAAGAGTGAGCATGGTTGGCTCACTTATGAGCCATTTCTTCCATCCACCACCTCTATATCCTTTTCATATAATCCTTTCTTACTTCTTCAAATTTTCGGCCTCCTTCTCTCCCTCACAGACCTCTCATCATTCCCTCTCATCTTCCTTCCTTTTCACTTCATTTCTCATCCATTTTCACTAGGAGTTGATTAGAGGTTAATTAGAGAGATTGGGATTAAGAAGAATTAAAATAGAAACATATAAAACCTCACAAAATTCTTCAAAATCGTTTTACCGATTTAAAGGAAATCGGTAGAATTTCGGTATTTTCAACTGTCAAAACCCAAACCAACCAAATTCAACCTACTAAACCCTATTTCAAGTGGCAAGAATTTAGCCAACTCCCCTGCCAAAATGGTGCCACCCATGCCACAAAGAGTGAGCATGGTTGGCTCACTTATGAGCCATTTCTTCCATCCACCACCTCTATATCCTTTTCATATAATCCTTTCTTACTTCTTCAAATTTTCGGCCTCCTTCTCTCCTCATTGCACCTCTCATCATTCCCTCTCATCTTCCTTCCTTTTCACTTCATTTCTCATCCATTTTCACTAGGAGTTGATTAGAGGTTAATTAGAGAGATTGGGATTAAGAAGAATTAAAATAGAAACATATAAAACCTCACAAAATTCTTCAAAATCGTTTTACCGGGAGTTAAAGGAAATCGGTAGGAATTTAGTATTTTCAACTGTCAAAACCCAAACCAACCAAATTCAACCTACTAAACCCTATTTCAAGTGGCAAGAATTTAGCCAACTCCCCTGCCAAAATGGTGCCACCCATGCCACAAAGAAAGGAGCATGGTTGGCTCACTTATGAGCCATTTCTTCCATCCACCACCTCTATATCCTTTTCATATAATCCTTTCTTACTTCTTCAAATTTTCTACCTCCTTCTCTCCCTCACAGACCTCTCATCATTCCCTCTCATCTTCCTTCCTTTTCACTTCATTTCTCATCCATTTTCACTAGGAGTTGATTAGAGGTTAATTAGAGAGATTGGGATTAAGAAGAATTAAAATAGAAACATATAAAACCTCACAAAATTCTTCAAAATCGCTTTCTGATTTAAAGGAAATCGGTAGAATTTCGGTATTTTCAACTGTCAAAACCCAAACCAACCAAATTCAACCTACTAAACCCTATTTCAAGTGGCAAGAATTTAGCCAACTCCCCTGCCAAAATGGTGCCACCCATGCCACAAAGAGTGAGCATGGTTGGCTCACTTATGAGCCATTTCTTCCATCCACCACCTCTATATCCTTTTCATATAATCCTTTCTTACTTCTTCAAATTTTCGGCCTCCTTCTCTCCCTCACAGACCTCTCATCATTCCCTCTCATCTTCCTTCCTTTTCACTTCATTTCTCATCCATTTTCAAGCTCCAAGCACCTCCAACATCAAAACTCTTCATCTAGTCAAGTTATCTTTCAATCTAGAGATAGTTCAGAAGTTCCGAAAGAGGCCCTTTGAGGCGGAGTTGACTGGTAAGATTGAAGGTGACCGAAGGTTGCTGCCAAACAAGGTTTGATTTAAGTGACAGTAACAACTCCTAGGTGAGGTATTATGACTTAAGCATAGTACCATACTTGGGAGGGTGTTACAGATAGAACATGTTCTTGTTATATAGTATGATGTATTAATCAAGTTTGATTGAAGCAAGGAAATTAAAGATAGTGGGGTCAAATAGAATGAAATTATGGAAAAGATAGAGCACATGTTCATGTTATATAGTACGATATATTCATCAAATTTGATTGGAACTAGGAAAGAAATTAGCAGCAAAGTAAAGCAGAGATAGTGGGATGTAATAGAATGGAGTTATGAAAGAGATAAAGAACGCGTATATATTATATAGTGTTATGTATTCATCAAATTTGATTGGACCAAGAAAAATAAAGATAGTGGGGTCAAATAGAATAAAATTATGGAAGAGATAAAGCACTACAGGAAAATTAGTGTTCTCAACCATTTATTTTCAACCATCACTACTAAATGTCGATATAACTTTCACAGCGCCGTCTAATATATGCTCTTTGGAGTCCAGGATGTGTTATGCACCTTGACCGGAGTAGGCAAATCGCAGACATTCAATAACCCTCCAAAAATGTGTGTGGAAAAAGGAAACCTGGATAGCCGATTCAAGACTACCAGTTGACCCCATCCGGCACAGCAACCATTCGCGGCAACCATGGAGCCCGCCCACCTTCCCTACAGTATAGCAACAAGTCACCTAGCTCACATTGAGGACAGAAGCGGTAGCAGAGGTGGAGGCCAATGTAAGAGTCAACGATGATGGTCGAAGGTAGAGCACGAGATTTTTCCATCAACGACTTCCAACCGGAGGGGCTTGATGCAACTCGATGATGTTGATGTGGTGCAGCACACCTTCCAGAGCTCAGAGACTCGAATGCTAAGACAGCCAAATACAGGAGCATTTTATATTCCCTACAGATTCGGTCAAAGCTTTGGTTTCCAAACCTATCTTTTATAAGCTCATTGTCGGAAATGACCATATACAGGTGAGATTTTATTTATTTATTATTATTACTTTCTTTTTGTGAAAGTGAAACAGGTGGATCTCGTGCTCCAATTTTGCCGGTGTTCGTTACAAATGCATATTCTACAATCCATGTTATAGCTGGAACTCCTCATGGTCTTCATAAAATCGGGCATCTATTTTTGGGCACATTCTATGGTACACTTCGCTGGTCAAAGAGCGCAATGCACCTTGCAATCTGATGATGAGATTATAAGGTGTATCGATACACCAATCACCTATTATGCATTGTAATAATATTTAATTTTAAGAAAATTTAAAAATATGATTAAATATAGTTTAGAAATTAATTGTTATATACTAACAGTATAAAATTATACTGTCAGTATAATCAGAAAATTCTATCAGCGTAATTTTACTCTGTTAGTGTAAAATTATTTTATATTGTCAGTGTAATTTTACATTATCACTGTATAAAAATTAATTTCTAAAAGTCATAAAAATTTTATCAATGTAATTTTGACTCTATCAATATAATTCTATACTGATAATATAAAATTATATTATACTATCAATATAATTTTACACTATTAGTGTATGAAAATTAATTTCTAAAATATATTTAATTATATTTTTTAATTTTCTTAAAATTAGTATATTATTACAGTGCATCATAGATGATTAATACACCTCACAAATCTAAATCATTAGATGCTCTACAGTTACAAGGTGCACTACACTATGCAACTTTGAGTGTGAAGCGTATTGCAGTTGGTGCCCTATTTCTGTAGCTAAGTATTGTGCTAAGAAGTAGTCCAAGGATTGCTGGTTACTTGCTATTTGTAGAAGATAGGTTTTGCATTGATTGAGTACAATGGTTTATAAAATTTATTACAATTTGAAATTGATTATAAGGGAGTGAGTAACCGTAGATACAATGGCTAGAATGATAAGATACAAAACTGTGAAAATATAAGGCTGTCAAGATAGAGTTTGTTATTCAAAAGCTTGATCCTTGGACTGTTTGACTAAACCTGTACTGCTAACAATGGGGAAGCTGCGTTCAAGAGAGATGACTCACTAGTGAGATTTTTTTTTTTTGGCCCCCCAAGGGGGATTGAGGGAAAGACAGATTTGAGAATTTATGGGGAAGGGAGAAGATGCGGAACTAGGAAAAAGTTTTGAAATGAAAAAGAGGGAAAAAAAAAATGTTACCAGCTTACCTCAAACAGCCTATAACTCTAAATGGTGCATGATGCACCTTGACTTACAAGATGCATTTGCTAACTTTCACAGTGAAACTTTTCTCCACAAAATATATGGGCCATTGAAATATGTTTTTTAAAATATTCAGCTACTCTTCCCAAAATAATTGATGGTACCCACTTAGCATTGTACAGTCGTGTCAGATGGTCTATTTATCATTGTTCTGAAAATCGGACTGGACCAGCCGGTCCGACTTTTTGAACCGGGAATCGGCCAAGTATCCGGTCCGGCTATATCTAAAAAATTGTTCCATTTAAAAATTAGAATTGAACCGGATAAACTGGCCGAAAACCGGCAAACCGGCCAAATCTAACTGATTTTACCTATCAGTTGGTTTTTTTTTTTTTGGTTTTTGAAAAAAGTAGTAAAAAATTACTTTTTTGATCATCAATAAATTAACTATTTCATTATGATGAAAAAGGGTAAAAAATACATTTTGGTTGGCCAACTAAAAATTACTACATCTCTTACTTTTTATAAAAGAGTTTAAAGGTAATAAATATATTAAATATAAGAAAAAATGATACATGGGTACTATTTATAGAAGTCTTAAAAGTAAAAAACTTTTATTGTAAACAATATGGGACTTCTTGAATGCTTTATATTAGCTTTAAGAATAAAAAATTCAAAATCTAAGCAATATGGACTTAATACTTTATTTGTATTAGTTATATTAATATGACTTAATATAATAATTTTGATTTCTAAAACTATTTTTATAATTAAAATTTTTTAATAATTTTTATTTATCTCATAACATATTATTAATGATATTTATATATATTTATATATAAATATATATATATATTTTTTTTGTTACATCCCGGTTGAACTTTTGATTGAACCAATTGAACTATTGAACCTCTGAATTAGTAACTGGTCTGGTTCAATACCCGGTCCGATTTTCAGAACCTTGCTATTTATTCATTTTAACCATCAAAATTGGTCCGACTGTCATTTTAATTCATTTGTCAAAATTTTTTATTGTCCAAGCAATGGTACACATTTAAAGCTTTACTAGTGTACTGACTCATATGATACAAAACAGAAAGTTACACAATTTAAATATATAACTGTTTATATGACTAAAATATTGAATTAATTTATAAATATAATCATTATTTATAGTTATTTTATATAATTTAAATTTTAAATAAAATTATATATTTAAAATAATATAATTATTTTAATTATGATTATATACCGTAGATAAATTTGATCAATAGTATTTTTTTTATAAATTATTAAAGTTATAGAAATCTTAAAATTAAACTTTCTAACATTAGCTAATGAAAGACATTATATTCAATGAAAACTTTAATGGAAAAACTATTTTATTATAAAAATAACTTCATTAAAATTCTATTAAGAAAACTTAGTTCATATCATGAATAGATTAAAAAAATTAATTAACAATAATTTAAATTGTTAAATAAAAAATTGAATTGATATAACTTTAGAGTATACTATAAGTTTTAGAGTTCAAATATTTAATTTTAAATTTGGTTTTGATGGTTAATAATTATAATATATATTAATTATTATCCATACAATTTATATATTTGTATCACTTGTATAATATATATTTAGTATCACTTTAAAGTAAAATTTTTATATTTATATCATTTGTACAATATATATTTAGTATCACCTATTTGAGGTACCAATATTAGTTAGAAAACAAATCTATTGATCGTTTTTTGTGTCATTAACATTCTTTAGGTTATTTAATGATATTATAAAATTTTAATCTATGAGTAAGTTTTAAAGAACTTATAAAATTCTTCACCATCTACATTTCAAACCATTAAATCTATGGCATTTTTATAAATAAAAAAGCAAATAATATTTCATATTAAAACTTTAAATATCTAGTCTCATAGATTATAAATATAAATATATGATATAAATTTACAATTTACGTGTTGTAAGAATAGAAAAATTAGTTAATAGTAACGTAAGTTACTAATTAAAAAAAATTGATATAATTTTAGAGTTTACTATAAGTTTTAAAGTTCAAATATTTAATTTTAAACTTTGTTTTAACTTCTAATAATTACAATATATATTAATTATTGTCTATGCAATTTATATATTTACATGAACTGTGTAATAGCAATATATATTTAGTATCACTTATTTGATGTATAAATATTAGTTAAAAAACCATTCTATGTCTAATTTTATTTTTGTCATTAAAATTTTATAAGTTATCTAAGGATCTTATAAAATTCCAATCTATGTGAGTAAGTCTAAAACAACTTATAAAATTATTCATCCCTTGCTTTTCAAGCTATTAAATTTATGACATTTTTTATTAATAAAAAATTTAATAATATTGCATATTAAATGTTTAAATATCTAATCTTCTAGATATTATATGATATAGATCTACAATTTGAGTGTTGTAAGATTAGAAAAATTAATTAATGGTAATTTAAATCACTAATTAAAAACTAAATTGATATAATTTATTGATTTAAACTTAATATGAATTTATAATAATTGTAAGGTGGATAAATCATACCCATTCTAATGTAATTATTTTGAATCACCTGTGTAATTTATATATTTGTATCACCTATTTGAAGTAACAATATTAATAAGAAATTGTATTATAACTAATTTCTTTTGCCATGCAAGTATTAATATCTTAAAAAGAATTTTAATTTGAATGTATAACAAAAGTAATCATTAGTAGGTAGAGTAATGCATTGAAGAAATAACATAAAATGTCTTTCTTGTCATTGCCTGCATAAAATGATGTTATAAATCATGTGATGCATGGTTATGAATTGTGTGCTACATAATATATTTAATATAATTTAATGTAATAATTTATTATTGACATTTTAATATAAAATATATGTATAAAAAAAATTTATAAATTTCATATTAAGATACGATTATATAAAATAATTGAAAGACTAATTATAAACATGAAAAATATTTAGAATACAATAAATATAAAATAAAAAATACAATCTAAAATTATTAATCGATGAAATAGGTGATTTAAAAAAATCAATAAATTTATTTCATGTAAAAATTTATTATAGAAATATAATATATTTTATGAGGATATTTATTATTTGTTTTTAATTTTTAAGTGATAATTCAATAACAAAAAGGCAGATAGAGAGATATTGGAAGATAAATGGATAAAAGCTTCTCATGAAAGCTTTGATGATTCTTCTCAAGTAAGAATTAAGAGTAATTATAGAAATAAAATTAAAGAAAAAAGTTATTGATATTGATTGGGTAGATTTATTAAATATATTTTTATTCATTTTTAGAAAGCTTCTCAAGGAAGCAGACAAAAAGTCATCAATATTTAAGAAGCAAAAATAAAAAGAAAATAAGAATAAATACATAAATCCTGATTAGCCATTATGGGGTGGTGAAATTTGGAGGGAAATCAAATCAATCTCATTATGCCACCTCACCAATTCCACTATCCACGGACCCTCTTTTAGAATAATACTAGTGTAATAGCCTGTGCGATGCACGAGAATGATATAAATTTTGAAATGAAATGATGTTAATTAAACTGAAATCTTACATGTAAAATAAACATGTTGATATGGGCAGGTATTATAAAGTAATTGTTAATAATATTGTTATGACCATAAACATCAAAATGTCTAGACTTGCACAGAAAAAAAAAAAAAAACATTGTTTACACCTGAACACACATGCTGCCAAAAGAAAGGTATTTTCAAATCATCTCTGCTGCTTCATTAATTCTAATTGTGTGACCACAATATGCAGAAAATTAAATAAAACAATTAATATAGTAAATATATTTATGCCTGTGGTTTCGACCAAAAAAAAATATATTTATGTAAGTAATGTTGTAAAACATTGAAGTCAAAACCTTCTCACATGTAAATTCTTCAACTACATGATGTGGTTCATTAACCACTTCATTTTCAATGGGAGGGGGATTATTAGGAGCATTAACAACAAGCAATACTTGAGGGTTTTGAACATTATTAGCGGCAAGTTGGGCTACATATTGAGGAACAACGTGCTCCACAGGAGGAGGTGCATCATAAAATGCAGGTTCAGGAACAGGGTAAGGAATAGGAAAAGGACCATCATAAGGTGGAAGGCTAAGTTTAGGTAAAATCTCAAAATAAGTAGCAGGTACCTCAGGAGAAAGAGGTTCGGGTTTGACAGTTGCATAAAGAGAAGATTCTTTCACATTGACATCCATAGGATCAGTAGCAGGGAAGGTATCAAAAACAAGATCCAGAAGACACTTTGCTAGATTAGTAGAATACTATACTTTATTGAAGTCTATGTCCCTTATCCTAATAAAGAAAACATTGTTGCTTGCATAAAATGCCTTTATCCAACTTGCATATGTAGGACCATAGACCTGCATGATTCGCTCATAACCAAGAGTAAAATAACTCCCTCGTAAACCCCTATAATGCTCAACCTCAATTTCATTGCCATGATTATCTTTCAATATCACCCTGTTCGGCAACTCATGCTAGAATTTCCTATAGAAGAGAGCAGGCAATTCTCCAATAAATTGCAAATCAACCAAATGAAACCACGAGAAATGTTAAAAAACTTACAATCAAATGAAGGAATAAGACTTAGTTATCAAATTTGGATCAAGAGGCATATAGAACAAATAGAAGGACTTCTTTGCCGAGACTTGTTTTGAAGAAGCAACCATTGTAGCAGAACTTGTATACCACATAAGACATGAAATACAAAAAGAAGGAAGTAAGCAATTTTGTTTCATAAATTACAGAAGCTGTTTTATTTAGGCAAAAATAATTTATTCATCCCCTAACTTATTTTTCGATTTCAAATTCGTCTTTTAACTTTTAAAAACTAAACATGTTTATCTTCTTTGTAAATGATATTTAATTATATTGAAGAAAAAAAAATCCTATTTGAAATTTGCGTTACTAAAAATAATAAACATGATTTCTTATATGATAAATTATATTTTGAAATCTGCCTTTTAATATAACAAATAATATTTGCAAAGATATTGCAAAGAGGACAAATGTGTTGAATTTTTAAAAGTTAGATAACGAATTTAGAATATTTATTATTTAGAGGATAAATTTAAAAATAAAAAATAAGTTAGAGGACAAACCCATTATTTTTACCTTTTATTTTAGACGAAGGAAAAGATTGAAAAAGAAGCTACCAGTAACGAAGCAAATATGACTTCTGATGCTCGATATATATAAGACTCATAATGTTTAAGTAACCACATCTTCATCGAAGCATTCGCATTCACCAATGAAGAGCAGCTAAACGAAGGGAACTCGTGTTCTTCATTTTGGCTCTTTACATTACCAATACAAATATATAGATAGCAAATGTTATAGGTTTAAATGTCAAAAACAACACATGCCTATTTAGACATAATCATTGCCAAAGGAAGAGAACAGCTAAGCATTTAATGTAAATGAATGCTATTGGACAAAATTGGTGGCTATTGGGAAGGCTACACTATCTTCAGTAGGAAGGGAGGAAGGATTACGCGGATGAGATATGAGACCTCTCATATACCATACCTATTTTATAGATTAAATCAATATAAATTATCTAAAATGTCATTGGCCAACATGCCTTCCATGCATTATGATTGGTCAAGAAGCACATGTATCTCTATTGTTCTCTAATCATCTACAAAAGAAGGATTAAATTCATCTGGAGGGAAAGCAGAAGCATATTATGCAGCCAACTCACATCTTCCACCATTGCATTTCGTTCTTTTAGAATTAGATATATGATATATGTTTTCTTAATAAAAATATTTTAAAGCTCTACTTCATTTTTTGTCTCAAGACTATTTAAGTTGGTTTGCGCCATGGCTGTGCGTTGAGAGAGCTTCGCCATTCTCTTTCATTTTCCTGGTAAAAATATGATTTAGATTTTGAATTCAGATTAGGATTTGTTTCATTCTCTCAAAATCCCTAATTCAGATTTCACATTACTGGTACAAATTTCAAGTTACTGATTCGGAGCTCAATATCATTTTCCCATGACCTCCGTGAAAATGCTTTCCACGAACTCTCCAACGTAACCCAACCCCTTCATCTTTTCGTGCTCATTTTCTCATGAATTTGTGTGGTATATCATGTGAATTCTCGTGATAAAGGATCCAAGCAATGGAAATTTTCCTCTTCTATTTTTCATTTTTCTCTATTTTTGAATGCATGTTTATTTGAGTTCTTGTTCTGATTAGGTTTTATGTGTGTGTATAACTATGAGCCCGTTTGGATTGACTTTAAAAAAAAAAGGCACTTTTTTTTTCAAGAGTACTTTTATAAATTTTTAAAGGTGTTTGGGTGAAGATGTCAAAGGCAACTGGGTCGCGAGGATCAAATAACCTTCCTGTCATATATGCAATTTAAAAAATATCCTGACACAATAATCATAGATAAAAATTGATATATAACTATTCATAAATTACATACATGAACCTTGTTTACACTTCTATCATCATTCTTATGTAAAAAAAAAAAAAAAAGCACTTTAAATTGCATGTATGCAATTTCATACTTGTCTCATAACGCAGATGGTCCTAAAAATAATACCCTTTTCACATAAATAAGGTTCATATATGCAATTTATGATTAGTTATATATTAATTTTTATTTATGATTATTGTGTCATAATTTGGCAATGTTTTGAGATTGTCTTATTTTATGACTATTGGGAATGGAAAAAGGGAATAAAAATGATGATTTATCGGGGGATTTTGGTGATGATAGAGGGGATGATACTTAAGTTATTCTTGGAGAAGATTATCCTCATGCGAATTTAGAGCCAAATCCTTCAAACAACAATCCTAGAAAGAGAAAAAGGTAGGGAAGAGTTAAGAAAGGAATTGGTAAAGCAGATAAGCTTCAACATTCCCTTGATCGTATATTTGATGGGCTAACAACCATGTTACAAATAGGATCTATGGTAGGACCCCAAGTAGATGATGCATATAGTGTGGAAAATTGTTTGACCTTGCTTAACAATTTGCGTGGGATAGAAAAAAAGGTTGTATTTTATACTTCATTGCCATTAGAGTTCTTACTAAGCCTGTGAAAAGGCAAACTTTTGTCCATCTTATGCAAGATGACCATGAGTTATCTTTGGTTGGTTAAACACTTTCACAACAGAAGACCTAAAACGTCTAGTTGGTTGAAGACTTCACCTTTTAAAATTAGAATACGAAGTGTTAGGTCTTTTTATTATTATTATTTTTTATGTTGGACATGTATTGATTTTATGTTGAACTTATTTTTTTTTTTATGTTGGATATGTATTGACTTTATGTTCAATTTGTTTCTTTTATGCAATTGTTTAAAGTATAGTTTTTAAATATTATCTGTCATTATTGTTTTGTTCATATATGATATTTCATAGAATGAATTCTGGTTTAGACATAGACACAGATGATGAAAGTTTTGAAAATAACAACCAAGTTAGAAATGCAGTGTTTCACTAATATGAACTTCCAGTCATGTTAGCTACTATTGAAGTTCCAAAGTATCACCTACATCATGTTGTGAAAAAAAAGAAGAGAACTTCAATTTTGATAGGATATATGTAGTTAGAAGAGTTAAAGGCAGGAAATGAAAATAAATTTTTTGAACAATTCAAAATGAGGAAATATGTGTTTAGGTAATTGGTAAGTGACTTAAATCAAAAGCATGATTAGAACCAACAAAACATGTTGGCATAGAAGAGGTTGTGGCAATTTTTTAATATATGCTTGGTCAAGGAGCTTCATATAGAAATATAGAAGAAAGATTTCAACATTCTAGGGCGACAATTTGTAGGCAATTTTATCGAGTGCCGAAAGTTGTCAAAAAATCTAGGAAATGAGTTTGTAAGTCCTGTTGATTATACATTTAGAGATGTCCCCAGCCACATTAGGCAGGATGAATGATATTTGGCCTTATTTTAATGATTGCATTGGGGCCATAAATGGCACTCATGTAGCTATCCATGTACTTGCAGATAAGCAAATACCTTTCACTTGCAGGAAAGAATATAAAAGCACTAATGTATTAGCTATTTGTGATTTTGATATGTGTTTTACCTTTGCATGGCTTGGTTGGGAAGGTGCTACTCATGATACTAGAATTTTTATATATGCATTACAAAGGATAGAACTACAATTTCCTCATCCACCTATAGGTTACTGATCTTATTTTTTAAAAGATATTGAATTTTATTATGAATTATCTTGTAATGTATTATGACTTAGCTTTTTTAATTTATAGGAAAATATTACTTGGTTGATTCTGAATACTCTACATTTAAAGGGTTCTTAGGAACGGACGAAAGTAAATATATCATCTTTTTGAGTTTAGATCATAATTTAGATCAGATAATACTCCTTTTTTTTTTTATCACGTGATGAAACTTTTAATTATTATTATTCAAGTATGAGGAGTGTTATTGAGAGAACTTTTGGAGTTTGCAAAGCAACGTGGAGAATTTTACAAAATATGCCTAACTTTAAGCTCAAAATTCAGTTTCAAATTATATGAGCTTGTTTTGCTCTTCACAACTACATAAAAAGAATGAACTCAACTGATGTGAGTATTCTTCAACAATTTGAGAATATTTTTGAGTTAGAAGGCATTGAAAGAGACAAGGAGGATTATGATGATCATGGTGATCCAAGTCATGTTGAATGGGAGGAACTAACTCACGAAGATGTAAGAGTAATGGAGGAAATGAGGAATAGTATAAGGGATCCGTTATCGCAGCAAATGCGTCATTAGTATTTTAATATTGTTGAAACTTGTTCTTGTAAAGAACATATTGACATACATTTACTTATTTAAAACTTGTTTTAATTATATTGTCATTTGAATTTCTTTTTAACTTTTTTCTAATATACTACTTATGTCATTTATATCCATAAACTTCTCAAATATTTGATAAATCCAGCTAATCACTAGTTCCTTTATTTGTAACATGCACACGTTATTTTTTCTGCAACTTCGCAATTATGCATGCATTCTTCATATAACCTCATCAAGCAATTTGAGCTTGACAATGTAAGGTAAAACTCACAGTTTATTTATTGAATCACAACAAAAGGTAGAATATGTGCATTTTTTTAATTTCATTTTAGAGCAGCAATTAGCATTTTTAATTAATGTGTGCTATTTAAAATTAAAATAATAAATTTAAATATTAATTTTCATATATTTTAGTATAAAGAGTATTATGATGTTTTATTTGTTAAAAGAGCATTATATTGTTTTTAATTGTATTTTATTACATACATAATTTTGAATAATATAATTATAATTATAAGAGTAAAAATATTATTGTGAACTTCATAATATAATTGAATAATTATATAAAATTTTTAAATATATATTTGGTTAATACAATATTTTTCTAGCATCTATGTAATTGTTTCTTTCCACAAAATTGGATCTTTATTGATTTTATTTTTACATCAATGGGTAATACTTAGAGATACGGAGTGCAAGGAAGGTTCTTAATTTAGAAGCACTTTTTATCCAAAAAGTTAAAATAAGTGTTTTTAAATATATTTTTTTTGTAATTTAGCTATAAAAAAGTATTTTTGTTTATTTTTATCCAAATGAACTTATAAGTACTTTTAATAAAAAAAAACTTATCAAATAGTTTATTCAAATATAAAATAATTTTTTCTTAAAAGAAAAACTCTACTAAAAAAAGTTAAGTAAAAAAAATACTTTTTTTTAAAAGTCAATCCAGACAAATTCAATATTAAAAATTTTATAAATACTTTTTTTTGAAAAAATTTGAAAATAAAAAGTACTTCTTTTTATGTTAGAAGCCCAAACAAACACACTCCATATATGCAAATTGGCACATTTTTTGGTAATCTGGTGTCAACAAGTTATGTAGAAAAGGTTTAAGCATACACAACAAAGGACAATTTCAGCAAAACGTGGAGCTAAAAGGAGCAAACTATGGAGTCAGTTACGACCTGTAGTATTTTGGATTAGGAAGATTTTTGTTTTGATTTGAATTGCATGTGTTTGGGTCAAATTTGCTTCTAACTATCTTTTATTTTCATGTCATGGATGTTGTAACTGCTGCTCCCCACCATCCTTTTAGTGGGTCGATCTATTTCCTAATTCATCGAAACAATAATAAGCTTGGTGTTGGATTGCGATAGTAAAAGACCACAACAAATATATATTTTTTTTCAAAAAGATTTTATAGCCTTTTGGTCTTTGATATCGTAGCTACTAAACACGATTTTATGATTTGCCCAATTACAAGTCAAAAGTGGACCATAAAAAAATTCTGTTATTTATTTATTTGTTTTGAGCTAGACAAATTTCAAATCAAAGTTCATTTTACTAAACAATAATGAATTTTTTTCAATTTTAATGTTAATCATAACTATTATTATTATATCCACTTTTAGTTAAAGTGGTAGTATCTTTAAATAAATATTAAATAACTAAAAAATTTAATTGTTTTTTTAATATCTAAAACATAAGTTTAATAAGCAAATTTTTTTTTGGTGATTGGAAAGTGTAATAAGTGAGTTAATTGCTTGAATAAAAAAATGGTGTATTCACTTTTAGTTTTGCAAGTTTTTAATTTTCTTAAGTAGCTTTTTTTTTTTTTTTCTTTTGGTGGTTAGAAAAGAAGTTTAATTACCATTTTTAAGCAAATAAGTTTTTTTTTGAAAAATAAGTTTAAGTAGTTTAGTATAACTCCACATTTATATTATCATTTTTAAACAAAAAAGGTTTTTTTTTTTAGTTTGTACATGAACATTTTTTTTAGTTTCTATTCAATTTTTAAAACTTAATGAAAAATTTAAAAATACTATTAACAAATAGCTATCATCAATTATTAATCGCGTAATTATAAAGTTGTTAGGATTAAAAGTGACTGCCTCACTATATGAGCAATGGCAATGTTTAATGAAAATTTATTTAAAAAACACTTAGATATCATAAGTCATGTTCTTTCTTTCTCATTTTGCCAATCATAGACCATAGAAACTTTTCTTCTCTGCAATTATTAAAGCAAGCAAGATTATACGGAAATTTTAGCTATGACAATTTCAACGAAAGCAATTTTCTTTTTCTTTTTTTTTTGGTATATTAGTGGTATTAAAATTTGAATTTAGGATCTCCTGCAAACTACTTAAACCCCTCATCATTGGCTACTTCTAGACAATTTTCAAATATTTAGATTTTTGATGATAATGGAAATTCATGAAAGATTAAAATAAATATTATTTACCAAGATATTTTTAAGAAGACTTTAAATTTAGATAATATTTTTCGTTAAGTACTGTTTTTAATTATAAGGTGGTTGTTGAACTCTTATTTAAAAATTGAAAGTATATACTTTCGTTAAACAAATTTTACTTCTTATAAGGTGTTTTTATATAAAATTAATTTGTAATATATTCTTTAATATAATTCATTTATTCAATAAAATTTTTATAATTATACTTTTTATTTATATAATTATTTCATTCTACATATTTTTAATGTTATAAAATTTTGAATTATTTTATATGACTACATTTTAATTTTAATTTTTTTTTTTTGTTAAACTCATACAATAAAGTAATAAATTTTAATAATAAATTATTATATTAAATTATATTATATATTTCACGTAATGGACATCTGTATATAAGGAAAGTTGCCACCGAAGTACACCACACAAGGTATAGAGAACAAGTGTTTGCTGCTATGTTTCAACACGATATGGATATAGCACTCAGATTTTGGCATGGAATGAAAATATCATTTTCTATTTATTTATTTTTTTATGATAAACTGAAGCTCAACCACTCGACCAAGATGGGAGCTATGGGAAACAAAACATAACACTAGTTCACCAGTACATATAATCATGGTTTTCAGCAGAGAAAAGCCACAAGCCTAGAAAACCAACCCAAAAAACACACAACTCAATACAAAAACAGCAAATAAACAACAGCTATGCAAACAGCAGAAACAGCAACTATATGCAGACACTTCGTCTTATTAGTCGGGCCATTTCTAATTACTTTTTGACAAGTCCTCCCTAACTGTATTAGGAATAGGCTGAATAATTAATGATAATATGCGACTCTTGATATGAGGATCTTGAATAGTATGGCCATCTCCATGCTGGTACATGCACAGTGCCATTCTTGCAAGGTTTACAGCAGTTTCTATGAAGCTTTGAGGCAAAGAAGAATTATGAGCTTCTTTATTCATCTTCTTCCAAGTTAAGCACAAAATGGATTTTATATGCTCACGAGCATCTGTTTCAGAAGCTCCAATTTCATTCATGTGGCATTGAATTGACTTTGAAACATCGCCGGTCTCATCCTCACGCTAAAAAAGTTAAAAAAAAAAAGTATAAACAAAAATTGTAAGAATAAGATAAATGTTGAATACAAGAGAGTTTTGTAAAGAACAAAATTGAGGTTTGGTAAGGATACTTTATATGTTCCAAGGTCATTAGCAAGGCGTAAAATTATTGCTGAAAATCGAATTATGTCAGAGTACTCTTCTATGTAAACCAGGTCCTCCTTTCTGAACGAATGTGGAATCACAAAGTAAGCATGAGTAAGTATAACAGGTGTACTGATGGAAATCCATGCATTCTCCATGTATTCTTCAAGGCTCGGCGTATATCCATCATGATACCACTTTGCCTCAACAAAATATGATTTACATATATCTGCCCACTGAAATTTTTAAAAGTTCAATGAGTTGACAACACTCTTGATTAAGTACAATATTATTGTGTGCAAAGAAAATTTATACCAAATAGAGAAAATTAATAGGAATAATAAATCAAATAAATGCTTACGGCTTTCTTTAGATATGGAATGATGTTGATCCCGTTCTCTTTAAGGGTTTCAAAAGTCAATTCATTGACAAAGTTATAGAGTGTAAGGAAGCATATTCTCATGTAATATGGGAGATTATCAATAGTCTTTAGATCCCATCTAGAATCACAAAAAGTACTAAATGATTATTTATTTCTATTGTATTTCAAATAAGATAGGTAAAAAAATATAATTGAGTAACTGTTGCTAACCTGTCAATTGCTTCTGTGAAAAGCTCTAATTCTTCCAAAGTTCCGTACACATCATAAACATCATCAATAGTGGTTATTAGGGAATTGACCTTTGTTAAAACTCTTCTTAAATTCCCAAGATCTGGGTCAAATTTTGTTCCCACAGTCCAAATGTAATTCTCTACCAACCTATCTCTAGCAAAACTCAACTGTTCTCCAAGGCCAGTCCTTTTCCACCATCTTAGAAAAGAACAAAAGTTTTTGGCATTAGTACGAAGCATGAGGTATAACTGCTTTTGGTTACAGCAAAGGTAAAGGCACCAAAGTAGACAGAAAAGTGGGCAACCTTTGGTAACATCGCATTAGTCTTAGCCACTTAGGAGGGGTGTTTGGTAATCTTCAAAGCTAAAAATAGTACAAGCTTCCCAATTCCATAAACAGATATAAGTATAATTAAGCTATTGCAAATTTAATCTTACTTTGAGTCATACAGCAATTAAAACTAATTCGTATAGTAAACTTTTTAGTGTTAACGATTGCAATAGACTGAATTTAGCAAAGTTTGGCTTGTTATATATATTTTTTAGCAGCACAGTTTTTGTTTTTAAAAAATAAAATGATTTTGATTTTTACAAAATAACAATTAAAAAAGAAATAAGTTTTTCATTAGAAATGTAGTTAAAGGAAGAGATAGAGATAACTCATAAAACTAAAGTATTGAATATTAAATGGTGTAGATCTAGTAACAAATTTTACTTCCTCCCAAAGCACCTCGAGCATGTTTGGATTCACTTTTTTCAAAAAAAATTATTTATTTTTTTTTTAAAATTTTTTTTATAAGTTTCTAAAGGCATTTGGATATGACTTGTAAAAAAAGTCAATCTATTACTTTTTTTAAAAGTTAAGAATACCTAATTTCTAAAAAAAATAGAAGTAGAATTAATTTTTAACAAAAGAAAAATATTCTTTATTTTTATTCAACTTTACAATGCATATTTTTTTTTTCTTATCTCACTAAATCCTAGTTCATTTTCATCTTTTTAAATGTCTTTTTTTGTAATTTGACTACAAAAAATATTTTTGATCTTCCATATCCAAAGAGACTTATAAGTTATTTTAATAATTAAAAATACTTTTCAGATAATCTATCCAAATACAAAATAATTTTATCTAAAACATAAAATTCTACTAAAAAATGTTTAGAGAAAATAGTCAATTTTTTTAGAAGTTTATCCAAATGTACTCCAAATAAATTTTCTAAAAGACTTAAGATGTGACAATTGAGCTAGAAAGCTCATTTCGACATCATAGGCATAATTAACTCAAAGCTTTCAAGCAAAATTATATGCATCTACTTAATTTGAAGCTTTAAGCATAATAACTGCCATCACCTTGATGTATACTTCAATTCCTCTTGGTAGATGGTCTGAACAATGTTGAAATCTAATTTAGCCAACTGAAGTAGAGCAGGACTCATGTTTTGCATTTTTTCATATGCATTAATGAACCACTGAGCCTCCCATCTAGGAATCCTCCAATGTAATGGAAGCTCCAAAGCATGACCGATCAGGAGTGATAAGTGGTTACCTTCATTCTGGTTCAAATATTCTTTGAGAAATTCTGAGGTGAAATTTCTTGCTTCATCCAATATAGTTTCATCTTCTAGTGAATGAAATGAGGCTTCATAAAGTGATAACATTCCCTCAACATCAACTGATTGGCATTGATTGAAGTTACCCATTTCATCTTTAAAGCTAAGAAAAACATCTGCGACAACATTGAAAACATAAATAAATTTTTTGCATGTGAATCTCAACCAATGTATATATATATGTGTACCTAGTCATAAGAAGTTCAAAAACCTGTTGATATATCATAACCATGTTGCCTCAAGAGCCTGAACTTGAGCGCTGTGGCATATAAATTCTTCCGCTTCTTGGAGTTATCCATGTTGTAAGTATTGTCCAATATGTTCCTTATTTCATTCTTAAAATGATAAGCCACTCCAAGTCTTTGCAAGACATCAATAAGCTCAAGTTGATCAAGTTGATTTTCCACTTTGCAAAGCATCATTCTCACTTCTTCCCTCAGCACTCGGCTTTGCTCAAGGTGCAATTCTTCCTGCATATTAATTTAATTACATTGCCTTAGCCCAAACACAAGTTATATAAGTATACTGCAATGGCAATAGTAATAGCAAGGAGGCTTGAGATATTTGACAAATTTGAAACAGAAAGAATGGGGGTATGACAATGAAACCATACCTTATATTCACTACTCAATGATTGGATATAATCATAATGCCAAATGGAAGGTTGAAACTTTGCAGATCGACGAAGAATTGTTTGACTATTATTAGAAACTTTATTTGATGCGTTGCACTGAGTTGGACGAGGGACATTGTAGGTCCTGATTGCTGGAAATGATGACTTTCTTTCCGGAGGAAGAGGCATTTTAGTGAATCTAGATGGGAATGAAATTGAAGCAAGTGTTGGAAGAGCCATTAGCTAGAACTAGAAAGGGAAAAGAGATCTATGTACTCTACTAGTTTGGGAAGTTTTGTTGGCACTCCGTGGATTATGTTCTGCTCGTTGGGACCATAGTCAAGCATTTATGTAGGTGATGAGTGCACAGCCAAGTTCTATGGCGCAATTATTTTCCCACTTTTTTGGTAATAGTTCTACGGCGTGTTCATCATTTATCAGACGGATCTTTGATTTTCTTGTTAAAAAATATTCACGCACAGCCAACATAGATTTGGTTATAGATTTGGTGGCTTGTGCCATAAAGGTAGTTGGGGCACACGTTATAATTTGCTTTCTAACTTTAGTGCGCGTATTCTTGGAAAGCATTTATTGTTTTTCATTTAACAATAAAGCAATTTATAAGAGCTGCATGTATAGCTCAAAGAGTAGTGATATATCTTTTTAAAATATTATTTTATTTTTAAATAAAAAATTAATACATATTTTTTAAGTTTTTAAGATAATAACTTTATTTACAAAATATTCAAAATTTTTCATATTTAATAATTGGTAGAATTATTAAAAAATATTTTAAAAGAATATATCATTTTTCGCTTGGAAATCATCTTCTCATCCTCGTTTCGTACCATTTTGGAAGTAGAAAAGGATTAATTGTTTTCTTTAAATTCTTCTTTTTAAATGTTGAATGTAAATACCATTGAAAAATATGGGAAGATAGTTTAGGAGTATTTACAATTCGAATTTTTAGTGAAATATGATCACCTTCCTAATCTTGATCATATTTTTTTGGTAAAATATTTTGTTGTCGTATCCGTTTGTAAATGTAGACTATAAGCTAAATGACGTTAATAATTTGTGTATTTTATTCTTAGAAGACTTCAGCATATTTATTTTGTGCCAACATATTACACAAACTTGTGATAATTGACAAACTTAATGCGAAGAGGACCAGCCAAATAATGCTTTCGGAGTGGCAATGAAAATGTTATTAACCTTTTAGTCTTGGACAATCGAGTCAACTTGCGTTTCTATATGAATATATATTTTATTATATTTTTAATATGTCTTTCCTCATGCACAAATTTATTGAACTTGAAGTGTATATATTACATAAGTTTATTTTTATATGTCTGTTGAAATTCAACATTATTTATTTTGAAAAATAAAAAATGCAAAAATTAAACTCTCTTAACTACTTGATCATGATAGACATATAATAGAAAATGTACTGCAGGAGGGATCAGAATAAACTTACGTATAATAAATAATGATCTTCTAATAACTAATAGATTAGGTAGAAATTCAATAATTTTAACGAAACATTTTACCAATATATAAATGGGTACATAAAAAAAAAATAAAAATTATTCATGCTGGGTCATGATGACGTCTCTTTGTCCCCCTGTCCCCGCCCCCAAAAAACAAAAAAAATCTATCTTTCCTCATCATAATCTTTTGTCATTATCTAGGCGATTGTAATCTTAATGCTTCAGGACGTGTCATGCACTGACTTGTAATCACATTCGCAAAATGTGGTTAAATACATGCAAAAGTGCACTATAATTTAGGCACACCTCAGAGAAAATATGGATAAATATATTTGTAGCACCTCTGAATATATTTAATTATATTTATGGAATGTGGCTAAATGCTTGTGTATGATGCACCTCTATGCCTAAAATGCATTTAAGACGCCGCTCCTCATGATATCATATATCTTAACTATTTATGTGGAAGACAGTAACCGATCTTAACCAATTACTTCCATTTAGTTATGGCGGTATCTTTGGTGCAACATATTTGTAAATACAACTTTTCAATCTAACAGTGTACTAGTATATCAATTATCGGTAATATATCGTAATAATTTTTAAAATTTATTTATATGATCTAAAATTAAATAAAATTTTATTTGTTTAATCATAAAAAATAATAAAAGTTTTTAAAATATTTATGATATATTATAATAATTTTTAATTTTATTTTTATAATTTTAAAATTAAATAAAATTTTATTTATATGATCTTAAAATTAAATAAATATTTTTAGAAATATTTAAAATAATGCAGATAATTTTTTATCCTGTTTAAAATATATTTAATCATAATTTTAAAATTTAATTAAAATTAAAGAATTATTATAATTATTGTATATATTTGATATATAAATACATTTTTAAATTGCACTTATACATACATCCATGATGCACGTTCACAAGTAGCATTTGCCATTAGTTATCTCCATTATTTTTTTATCCTTTTAATACAAATCCTAACTTGACGATGGTGTCCTTGCTGTATGCGTTGGATGAGGAACCTCAGGAGATGGGTAAACCATCCGTCTATATTCTGGTACGTTCTTATCCTAAATTTTAAACAGAACAGAAGGTGAAACGATGTGACCCAATATTGATATTCCCCGGATAAGTTTGAAGTAATAAATTTAACTTACACCAAAATTATTGAATGACCAATGCAACCACACTGAAACGTGATTTGAATGCTATCACTTATTACTAATCACTGTGCATGTAGTTGCAAGAAACATTTGCATAATTCGAAAATATCATATATCTGTATTCTTGAATCAATGATATAAATATATTTTATATAAAATTTATTATTAATATATAATTTTATATAAAATATATTATATAATTGATCAAAAATAAAATTACATGATAATCACGATCTATACAAATATTTCTTCATAGTTGACTTCGGATTTGTGGCAGTGCCCTAGTCATTAGTCATAGCAGCGTTTTTCCAGCATATTTCCAGTGCTATGATTACATCCCCGTACAGAAGAGCCATAATTGTCATTTTCAAAAGACAGATGTAAGTAGTTGCTACAGTATACTTTTCTTTTACTATTTTGAGCCGGTGAGTTTTGTGATGCATCTTATTAGTGCATCACACACCTTGAATCAAGGTTGTCTTAAATATACCTGATAAAGTATAGTATATGATGCACTTATGAGTGTAGTTGATCTTATTTTTTAACTATATTTAGAAAATATGGTTAAAGAAATATAGAAGTATGGCTAAATGAATTATAAATACGGTTAAATAAATTATGAATGTGATTAAACAACTCCTTCTCATCTCCTCCATAGTCACCACCATCATCTGTCTAACTATTGAATCGCAACCCCCATTAACCACCTAACCGCCAAATACCACCACACCATCGTCTCACCGCCATAATCCCTTACCCGCCACCGCCACAGCCAGATTCTTGTTGCTGCTTTCATCAAGAAAGGCAGATTTGGTGTTGGAACGAGTGTCCCTGCAACTGGGCCGGATGAGGATGGCCTCCCTCTTCAACGCCGGTGAGCATGTGACACAGCAACTAGGAAGCAACGGGATGGCGCGATGCGGCGGCTGGAGCGGAAGCGATGGAGGGCGTGGAAGTGGAAGTGGCGGTGGAAGTGGGTTGCTAGGTGGAAATGGCAGCGCGGTGGTTGGCTAGAAGGAAGGAAAATGAAAATCGCAAAGGGAAGAGAAAAAGTAGAAAGAAGGACTACTATACACCCTAACTTTTGTAATTGGTGCATGATGCATCCTACTTTATAGGGTGCATTGCAGAATAACCCTTGAATCGATGCCAATTTGATTGCACTTAGAGACAGTACTGCATTGGATTACGTACATCCATGTCTCTGAATCAGCATCTCCATAACATCTTTTGAGTCTCTGATATTTAACACATGAAATTATTTTATGAAATTTTTTTCTTATTTTTATCCTATTATCAAGCATACATATAACACTTTGTTTGTATATAAATAGAAAATGAGAGAAAAAATAAAAAATATATATTTTCTCTTTATTATATAATAAAGTATAAATATATTATTTTTACTTAAATTTTAAACTATTTTTGTAAATTACATAAACAAAAAATTTTATAATAATTATTAATTAAAAATTAATTTACTAGTATTTAAATTACAAATTTTAGTTTGAAATAATTTATTCAAATAAAAATAAATTTGACATAAATCAAATATTAGTGTTATGTTTGTATTAGTCAAGATATTGATTTAATTTAAAAAAAAAAAAAAGATGTTCATTTTATCATGGTCATAAAAAATGATAGTACAACTTGATATAATATATTAGTGTTGTTAATATTTAGCAAGAAACAAGAAATGGTACAGTGCATGAACATGACATGTTGATATTTGTGTATCAGTTTTTCTTCTTGAAATTAAATTTTAAAGTAAGGGTGCCATTGTTATTTGACTAGTTTGCAGCCTTCCATGCTTTGCATAAGAAAAGATAAAGGTGGGCCTCATTTATAGTTTTTTTCTTTTTCTCCATTTTCGTTTGTCAACCAAACAGGAGAAAACCACTTTATCACCCCCATTTTCTTTCCACCAATTTTTTTTCCTTCCATAACCTGTTGATCCAGACGGGATAAATTACTGTAGAGTTCTCCAAATGTTATGTAAAGTTATATTTATTTTATTTGAAATTTCATATTTAGTCATTTTTATTAATTAAATATATCATTAATATAAATATTTATTCTTTATAAATTAATTTTCAATTTATTTTAAATAAAAAATTTTATATATATATATATATATATATATATGGAGATATATCACATGAGAGGAACAATTTATTATAAGAGTGAACAGAGCACATCTACACCGTATAATCATATATAGATGGTCAAAATTTAAAATTATTTAAAAGTTGAATAATCACTTAAAAAAGTCACATGACTTTATATTTTAATTTTGACTATTTATATAAGATCCAATGATCAAGATTTACTCATCTCACTTAATCATCTCCCATACATACACCATCATCCATTCATATAGTTCTATTTATAAGACTTTAAAGTAATGGATAGTTGAATCAAATATTTTTATTTATATAACAATATATGATTGAATGTTATAATTTTGGTTACCTTCTCTCAAAGAAAGTTGGTAGAGAATATTGTAAAAGATAAAAAGCACCCGATTCACAGTTTCTTTAAAGAAGTGAGACCTTGGGCTGAAGATGAGGTGTGTAAGACCCGACGATTATGGGTGGAATGCTTTGGTCTAGCTTTACAAGCTTGGTCACCCGATAACCTTAGACGAATTGGTGAACAATGGGGGTCAATAATTGGCTATGATGTTAGGATGGCGTGTAGATCTTCCTTCTCATCTGCTAAAATCTTAATTGAAACATGCCTTTTCCAATTCATTCAAGGTAATATTTACCTTTCTATAGATGGAATGGGGTATGATGTCTTTGTGAAGGAAGCGTATAATAGTTTCGAGTTGTGGAAAGACTCAAATGAAAAGGATAGTAGAAATGGTATGAGGGGGTCATCATCGGAGAAGGAGACAGAGTCAGCCGCGTTGGTTGTGATATTGGAAGACGAAAAGACTCCTGTATAAGCATTAAGCATTAATGAGGGGTTGGGCAAGTGGAAACATGCCTTGCCTCCGAAAATGCTGCCAATCATGATCAAGTTAATGAAGGTAACGGGCATTCTGTTCAAAATGCTCAGGACCCATCCCCATCCGAAGCAAATATTGTTGGGCTCAATGATGATAGAATTATAGAGTAAGTTTTAAGGGATATGGCCCTGGTACTTGATGGGCTCAATAACAATGATCCAGTATACCCAATGTACTCTACTAGTTTGGGAAGTTTTGTTGGCACTCCGTGGATTGTGTTCTGCTCGTTGGGACCATAGTCAAGCATTTATGTAGGTGATGAGTGCACAGCCAAGTTCTATGGCGCAATTATTTTCCCGCTTTTTTGGTAATAGTTCTATGGCGTGTTCATCATTTATCAGGCGGATCTTTGATTTTCTTGTTAAATAATATTCAGGCACAGCCAACATAGATTTGGTTATAGATTTGGTGGCTTGTGCCATAAAGGTATTTGGGGCACGCGTTATAATTTGCTTTCTAACTTTAGTGCGCGTATTCTTGGAAAGCATTTATTGTTTTTCATTTAACAATAAAGCAATTTATAAGAGCTGCATGTATAGAGTAATGATATATCTTTTTAAAATATTATTTTATTTTTAAATAAAAAATTAATACATATTTTTTAAGTTTTTAAGATAATAACTTTATTTACAAAATATTCAAAATTTTTCGTATTTAATAATTAGTAGAATTATTAAAAAATATTTTAAAAGAATATATCATTTTTCGCTTGGAAATCATCTTCTCATCCTCGTTTCGTACCATTTTGGAAGTAGAAAAGGATTAATTGCTTTCTTTAAATTCTTCTTTTTAAATGTTGAATGTAAACACCATTGAAAAATATGGGAAGATAGTTTAGGAGTATTTACAATTCGAATTTTTAGTGAAATATGATCACCTTCCTATTCTTGATCATATTTTTTTGGTAAAATATTTTGTTGTCGTATCCGTTTGTAAATGTGGACTATAAGCTAAATGACGTTAATAATTTGTGTCTTTTATTCTTAGAAGACTTCAGCATATTTATTTTGTGCCTACAATATTACACAAACTTGTGATGATTGATAAACTTAATGCGAAGAGGACCAGCCAAATAATGCTTTAGGAGTGGCAATGAAAATGTTATTGACCTTTTAGTCTTGGACAATCGAGTCAACTTGCGTTTCTATATGAATATATAGTTTATTATATTTTTAATATGTCTTTCCTCATGCACAAATTTATTGAACTTGAAGTGTATATATTACATAAGTTTATTTTTATATGTCTGTTGAAATTCAACATTATTTATTTTGAAAAATAAAAAATGCAAAAATTAAACTCTCTTAACTACTTGATCATGATAGACATATAATAGAAAATGTACTGCAGGAGGGATCAGAGTAAACTTACGTATAATAAATAATGACCTTCTAAATAACTAATAGATTAGGTAGAAATTTAATAATTTTAACGAAACATTTTACCAATATACGAATGGGTACATAAAAAAAACCCCTCGTTATCAGAATCTTCTGTCATTAAAAATGCACTATAATTTAGCCACATTTTCAGAGAAATATGGATAAATATATTTGCAGCACCTTAAACATAATTACAAAATGTGGCTAAATACCGTTGAATGCACGCCTCGATGCCTGACATGCATTTAAGACACCACCGATCATCTATATTCTATATTATCAATTAAATCTGTAAACGTTCCAACAGTATATTTTCCCGCCTGCTTTTCACTTATAATATATTATTATTATTTTACCTATCGTAATTTTCTTTTCAGAAAAGTTACTTTTTGCTTTGATTTATTTGATAAAAACATTTTCTTTGTTTTCATCATTTACTGCTTTTTTTTTTTTCTTTCCATTACCATGTATCTTCTTTTCTTTTATTTTTGTAGTCTATCTTTCATCATTTTCTTTTCTTATTTCCATTTTTTTAATCCACCAACTTTCTTTGCATACATACTTTTTGTTATTTTTTTGTTTCTTTGTAACTAACATTTTTCTTCCCTCCTTATTTCTCATTGTGTCCTTCCGTTCTGACTCTTTCATCATTAAAAAAAGAAAGTAAGTAGAAAGAAATGGGAAAAATGCAATGCTTTGTTGTTGTTATTTTTTAATTTTGTGTGTTTGAGAAAAAACTCAATCAAGTCTTGTATTTATTATAAAAGAAACATATTTTGAGATTTGAGAGAGAAATATATTTTTATTAGATTTTTAATTTTTACATTTTTATTAGATTTTTAATTATAATTATAATTTTATTATTTATTATATATGAAACAAATAATCTATATTCTATATAATCTATTAAATCTACATTTCCTGTAAATTGTTTATCGCTTGAATTTTCTTTATTGTTTTAAATTTAGGCAAAGTGATTAAAATCTCAATCTTGTTTTTCTCTAATTTTTTACTTTAATACTAATTAATAATTTGACATGTTTGACGGTGAGAAGTCATTCTGTCATATTTAATATATCTATTTTTTTTATATTTTTTTATTTCTTTCATATACCACACTATTTTATTTATTTTCTCTTTCATTCTTTTTCATTGTCCATTTTGTTTCTCAATTCCTTATTTTTGGAATTTTTTATCGTACTTTTCCTATTTCTAGCTGCTGGAACAGTTGACTTAATTTTTATTATAGTAATATTTTTCAATATATTTTTTTTGTTCTCTTCTCTCTCTTATATAATGGCAATATTTTCAGATAACAAAATGGTTGATTTTGATTTTGATTTTAATTTTTTGGTTTTGAAATATGAAGTTTGGCTCAGTATTGTATTGTATTGTATTAGATAATTTTTTTTACTGTATCAAATAATTATAGGTGCAAGTAAAAATTAAAACAAGGAAAATTAAAAATACAATAAAAACAATAATTCATTTAATTATTTATTTATACATTAAGATTTAAATAGTATTCAGTTGAAACATGATTGAATTGTTATTATTTAATTCTTTTAATTTTCAAATAATTATAGTTACAAGTAAAAATTTAATAAAGAAAATTAAAAATATAATACAAATGGTAATTCATTGAATTATTTAGTTATACATTAAGATTTAAATAATATTATTTAAATGGTATCCATTTGAAACATGAAAACCTGATTGAATTGTTATTATTTAATTATTTTAATTTTTCTAACTTTCTTATTATATTCAATTATAATTTATATTTATTATATTTTCTATTATATATATATATATATATATATATATATATATATATATATATATATATATATATATTTGCTTATGTCCCTTACGATAAGATATAATAATAAAATCTGATGAAGCCCAGTCTCATATCACATGACTTGATTAAATTATCCGTAATTTTTAATATATAAAATTTTTTTAACGAATAAGTTAATACAATACTTATTGCAAACATTAAATAACTGATAAAGTTACAATATATTGTATTAACTTATATCTTATTAGGTTTAATGCAGCACGTCTAATAGACACTTAATTTTGATGTAGGCAATCCTCACACCATTCCAAATATTCATCAAGAACTTGGTGATAAATTTCTTATTTGTTCTAAATGATATGAATGATACAATATTTTTACACAACATTCTATTGGCCATTGTAAACTTTGCATCTTTATACTTTCCATACCTTTTTAGTAATATTTTTTATTTTCTATATGTTAAATTTATAACTTCCATATTACTTTTCTTTGATAAGAATATATTTATTTTAGCAACCCAGAACATATTTCTTTTTATATTGTAACACTCACATATGATTTTTTTAAAAGGGCTATAAAATGAAAATATTTCTCAAATCCTAAATTTACAGTTAAGTTTTGTTTGTGAATTTTCTATTTTAGATTTTTTAAAATTTTATTTAAGTATTATGCATTTGTCTCTTATTTTTTAATTATGATATATATTTTGATAAAGTTTTTAAAATTGTACTTTTAATTTTTTTTCACCCACTTGTAACCCGTGCAAAGCACAGGTACTTCAACTAGTGATATTATATATCTCAACTATCTATGTGGAAGACAGTGACGGATCTTGGCGAATTACTTCCATTTAGTTACGGCGGTATCTTTGGTGCAACATACTTGTAAGTTGTACAATGTAATTTGCCAATCTAATGGGTGGAATTTGATAGTATATTGATATATTAATTATTTATAATATATTATAATAATTTTTAAAATTTATCTGTATAATCTAAAATTAAATAAAATTTTATTTATATAATTTTAAAATTAAATAGAATTTTTGGAGATGTTTTAGGATCACTTAGATAAATTTAAATTACTTTTAAAATCTTGTGATACATTGTAATCAGTGGCGGAGCTTAAAAAAATTTTTAGGGGGCCAAAAGAATTGAATAGTTAAGATGAGGAGAATCAACTTATTAATCAAGTAGTTTTTTTTTTTTTTGGTTTCTACCAAATATCTATACAATTTATGAATAGTTAATAAATTCTTCAATTCTGATTATTGACAGACATAAAAAGAATGCCAAAGTTGAAATTTCAAATTAATCGTTTTTTATCAGTGAAATCTATAAGATAGTATTTGTCAACGTGAGTACAAATGTTAGTGTGCATTTGTAATAGTTGTAAGCTTAAACTTATTTAAATAATTGACTATAAGTATAATCATTTTTTTTTATAATTGATTACTTAAAAATCAATTTGGGTATATTAACTTATAAATAATTTTAAAAGAATGTATTTTGTTTGAGTTGTATGAATAGTATTTGCTTTTGTATGATAAATTATTGAAAAGGGTATGAAATAATTTGTTTGTATTTTATAATATTTTATAATTTATACTTAAAATTAGTTTTCTTTTTCTTATAATTCATGCAAACTTTTTACCTAAGTATGTGAAATTATATCAAAATGACTTTTTATTTAAAAAGAAAAAAAAGAGTTATTTTCTTGTATTCCAAACACACACTTAAATAAGCATCTTTTAGAATCAAAGCGGGCCTTAAAGTTGACAAAACCTGTTATTTGACTCTTATAATTGCTTATTTATTGTAGTAAAAAATATTTTTCCTCTAAATTAATGCTTAATTGTGACGTAATATTTTTTGTTTTTATTTTTTAATTGAAAAATAAGCTAATGAGTTTTTAAGTTGGAGATCCATTTAAATAAGGTAGCATATTGAGACTTAAGTGTGTGTGTGTATCATAAAAATTTTGGGGGGCTATGGCCCCCATTGTCTTAACTATGTTCCGCCACTAATTGTAATAATTCTTAATTTTATCTGTATGATTTTGAAATAAAATAAAATTTTATCTATATAATTCTAAAATTAAACAGATATTTTTAGAGATATTTTAAAATCGTACAGATAAATTTTGGATACTTTTAGAATATATTTAATTATAATTCTAAAATTTAACTAAAATTAAAATATTACTATAATATATTATAAATATTTAATATATGAATATACCTTTAAATCACACTCATAAATTATGTTGCACCTTCATGCATATTGTCAGTAAGGAGCACGTAGCATTTGTCATCAGTTATCTCCATTATTTTTTAGGGTGAATTACACCGATCTTCTTTGAGGTTCAGTGTAATTACATTCGGTATTCCTCTAATTCACTTTGTTCAATATATTATCTATAGATAGAGAGATACCGGATATAATTACACTGAATATCATGAAAGATCAGTGTAATTCATCTTATTTTTTATTCTTTTAATACAAATCCTCACTTGAGGATGGTGTCTTTGCTGTACACCGTAGGATGAGCAGCCTCAAGAGATGGATAAACCATCCGTCTATATTCTGGTATGTTCTTACCCTAAATTTTAAACAAAACAAAAGGCAAAACGATGTGACCCAATGTTGACATTCTGCGGATAAGTTTGAAATAATAAATTTAATTTACACCAAGATTTTTAAATGACCAACCAACCACAACAAAACGTGAATTGCATGCTTTCATTTATGAGCAATGTTGAGGGGACTCACCTTTTGCGAGACACTATACCGACTTATCAGTCATTTATTATTGAATGGGGTGTGGACCTCACTTAGATTGGTCCACACCCCATCTAATGGTGAATAAATGGTGAGTCGGTACTATATCCCATAAGAAGTGAGTCCCCTTATCATTTCTCTTCATTTATTGCTAATCACTGTGCACATAGTTGGCTTTGGATTCGTGGTAGTTAGGTTTGGGTACCAGGGTAGCGTCATCATAAGTCATAACAACATATTTGCAGCATATTTCCATTGGCTGGTTCTGTGGTGCACCATGATAAATATAATGCACCACACATTGTTTAATGTTGACTAGGATCCAAGGTAGAAGCTAGTGAATGAATCATTTAGCCATGTTCAAAGTGCGGTTAGGTGCATTTAGAAGATGTGGTTGGATTCAAAAACATACTATTAGCACCCCTTTGCTATTTCGTCTCCTTCAATTTCGATTCCAAAGGTAGTTTTTCAACAGGAATTCTTTCTCACTCCCCACACTAGGAGGAGACCCGTTGCCTCCCTCTGCCAAAGCGGCATCGACAGTCATCACTGCAACAAACCCCATGCTCCTCCGCTTAAAGAGCGCTAAAATTGGAACCACGTTCAAGCTCGTTGGGGGCACAACAATGAGGGGTTTAAGGTAAAATAAAGAAAAAAACACAGGTAGTACCAACAAATGTTTTGAAGAAATTAACAAAAAGTTGAAAACAACAAAAACAAAACGTGTTTTACGGAGAAATTAAGGAAAAGGAGGCAACTTACCAAGGGTGGTCGTAGCGATGAGAAGAGAAAAGGAAGAAGAGGGGAAAAAGGAGGGGAGGGTGAAGGAATTGAAGCAAAGGAGAGCCACTAAAAAAATATAAAAGGGATTGGGAGTGTGAATTTGTTTCACTATTTGTAGCGATACTGGGGCAAAGGGAGATTGGAGTTAGGTTGTGGATAAGGCCACATGCTTCTCCACTTACTCACTCTCTGGCTGTGGTAATTAGCTTTAAACCTTTATTGATTTTGATGATGACGGTAATAAATTATAGTGATTGGAAACTAAGGAAGAGATTCGAATGGACAAGTAGTGCGGTGTTTGTGTTTAGCAGATGATTGTGACCAAAAGAAGGAAGATTGTGATCGGCGAGGTGAGGGAAGATCTTGACCAGCGAGGTTGGTGGTAAAGCGGTGGTGCATAGTAATGCGGTGATGTGCAATGGTGCGGTGGTGCAATGCTAAGGGAACAAGCCGAAGTATGGAGGAGGAGCACAGTAAGGATGAGGAAACACGATAGACCATTTCCTTCTTCAAATGGTGCACCATGCACCATATTTATCTGGTGCATGATAGAATTAGCCATTTCGAGTACTGTGATGGCAAAGAATTCCTTATTCCTTTCACGTTTTGAGTAACGTTACTCCCTTAGCAAAATGATGTAAACAACCCTAGAAAGTGTTTGCTAAAGAGGCCCCAAGTTATTTTTTTATTTCCCAATGGTTTTTTATTTCTCCATCTTCGCTAGAGCAGTGACATTCAAAGGAAAAAACTAAAGGTGAACATTAAGATCCACACAAACTTTAGTAATCACTAATCACTTACTCCTAAGCCCCACTCCATAATTATTTGCTCCCTGCTCTCTCACTCGCACTCACTTCACTTAGCTCACAAGTATAATTAAGTCAACCTCAAATCAAATCTAAATCTAAACCCTACTTGTGAATCTTAAAAATAGAATTTTTAGGTCCCCAAATCCCAATTAACCAAACCAAGCAAGACAAGAGAAGAAAGCCACAAGCAGTGAGAAAAGAAGAGGAAAATGGGTTGGACGTTCACCACCATGACACTAAACCTTCTCTTCCTAATGCCATTGGTAGTCACCAACATCCTCTCACTCTACCACCCTCCAATCCCTCCCTAAAATCCCCCAAACCACCCCCTCTAGTCCTCGACTAGCTCTACACCATACACGCCACCATCAACCATCTCCAACACACCACTCCCTCCACCCCTTCCACCACTACAACAAAACCCACCATAGTAGTTGCCATAGTCCACCAGTGCATGTTGTAGACAAACTTATCTATTAACATAGAGGACACTCTGTTTATTCTATACGAATCCTTCTTTCTCCACATCTTCATCCGCTAGTTTTGTTGCCGCCATCCAAAGTTCAACTCCAATCACTTTTCCTTGGTCTCCAAATGCATCAACAACCATCGGTAGTGAATGCACCACACATTTGATGTAGTTGGGGTTAGGGATTTATTTGTAAATTTCTGAGTATTAGAACATGTGTCAATTACAAATCATCCAATTTAAAACGTTGATATGATGGTCAGATATCACCTTTTGAGGGTTATTTATGTCATTTTATTGGGGGGAGTAATGTTACTCAAAACCTAAAAGGAGTAACATATCTTTTGCCTACTATGATTACATCCCTCAAGAGAAGAGCCATAATCGTCATTTTCGGAAGACAAAGATGTACATAGTTGCCACAGTGTACTTTTCTTTCACTATTTTAAGTCAGTGAGTTTTGTGGTGCACTTTGTTATTGCACCACACACCTTGGATCAATGTCGATGTGATTGCTCTCATAGATAGTGCTGCACCAAATTATGTACATCTAAGCCTCTGAATCAGCATCTTCCCAACATCTTACAAGCCTCTGTAATTTTACACATGAACTTATTTCATGAAAATTTTCTTTCATTTTTAACCTACAATTAAACAAACACTTAAGGATAAATTATTGTAGAGTTTTTTTTTTTAATAATTGGAT
This sequence comes from Pterocarpus macrocarpus, assembly GCA_031439585.1. Lineage (NCBI taxonomy): Eukaryota > Viridiplantae > Streptophyta > Magnoliopsida > Fabales > Fabaceae > Pterocarpus > Pterocarpus macrocarpus. The sequence continues at coordinate 18,980,922 of CM062517.1, read as the reverse complement.
AAAGCTCAACTCTTAAAAAAGAGGAACAATAATGATACGACGAAAAGCACAATTCATAACACATGCTTCTCTAAACACAGGGTACAACAATACAACACACTAAACTTGAAATCTGAAACATGGTACACAAGCACGAGAGACCTCAAAACCAATTTTGGCTGCACCAAAAAACTTTTACACCCTTTCAACTTCTCGGAAAGCTTCTTGAGAAGATTTATTGGCTTCCATAGCCGTCGGTTAACCATCTGAACATCTTGGAGACAAGCCTCAACATAGATGAGTGACAGCCTCAATCTTCTCTATGTCTTTCTAACTCTCTATCCTCTTCCTGTAACGACCGAAAAATCTATCGTCAACAACTGAATTATTCGGTTTTTATCAAATAAGTGAGTTTAATCAGAACTTGATTAAACATTTACTCAAAGTCAATTAAGTGTGATTTAGATGGATTAGGCTTGATGGAATTAGATTAGGAGCATAGAAAACCCCCACAAAAAAATTTCAAACCAATTTGCCGATTTAAGAGAAATTCCAGAAGATTTCAATTTTAAACCGGTTTAACTGGACTAGTAGAATTTTTCTATGAATGCCCTAGAATCAACGGCTAAGATTTAGCCAAATACTCCCCTCAAGTGGCTCCTAGACAGCCCTTGATGATGGGAGGTAAACCAGATTTTATGAGTAACTTGGATCCACCAATCACATGCCTTCACCTTTCCAAATATCTCCACCTTTTATCTCTTTTTCTTCTCACAAATTTTGGCCACCTTCTCGCAGCTGGAGCTCTTTTCTTTCTCTCCTCTCTACTCTCATTTCTACTTCGTTCTCATCCATCTTCAAGTCTCATCCCAAGCCACCACCATCCAAGACACAAAATTAGCCTAAATTACACAAGACAAGGTAGGAAATCCTACTTCTTCCTCTTATCTTCTCTGATTTGGGGCTGCATGAGGAGCATGAATAATCTGAGATATAGATGTTTTATAGAGTGATGATGATGTTTTATGACTGGTTTTGCATGTATATTGTGATTGAAATTGAAATTGATGGCAAATAGCTTGAAGGAGGAAGTCAAATCTAGAAGCTGTTAGGGTTTTCCTTCGGCGGTCCATACGGCAGAGTGTACGACTCCGCCTCCCGCCATTTAAATTGGCTGAAACCATTTTTAAATGAAATTAGACATCTAGGGCTTTCCATACATATATCATAATAGGCCATTGGGTTAGTATAGAATTAGTTAAGAATTTTTGAAGTTAGACCTAGAAATCTGGGTTCTCACCCGGGCAGCATGGGTTGAGAAGGGTATATCTCACCTTATACAACCTCAAGTTGAGTGCAATGAAAGATTTTTGAAAGCTAACACATGAGAGAACATCCATAAAAAATTTTAGAATTTAATTCGTTGTCATTTGTTCCCAGCATATCAATGAAGTTGGCTTAGGTTTAAACTAGCCTAGAACAGGACAGCCCAATAGGGTAATGTTTCGAGACTCATAACTCAAAATCTACCTAGAAAAATGACATGAAACTTAATTCATTTTAAAGCTTGTTGTGTTAGCTTCATTTTGATATAAAATTCGCATGATTTCATCTAGTTTTCGATTTTTAGTGAATTTTCTTCTATAGGAACCCAATTCTGGCTAAAAACAGGACATGCTAAGATAAAATATTTATATCTAGAGTTATACAACTCAAAACGAGATGGAACTAAAGAGAGTAGAAACTAGACATATAAGGCTATAACATATCCAAAAATGAGAATTTAATGAGTTGAATTGAATAAAAATTGGAGCATGCCAAACTCGGCCAGAATAGGGAAGATCAAGCTGAAACCTTCTTGATGCTTGATTTGCAATTGTTGAATGATGCTATAAATGTATATACACATTTGCTGGTCTTACTGAAATTATTAGTTGTGCAACTGTACTGATTGTCTGACACTATTCATGGGGAAGCGACTCGATCCGTTATGCTGCCGAAATTTCGATAAGAAGTTCATATGTTGTGAAACTTTATGATACCTTGAATACATCATATTCAAGAGACAAACTAGATGTGCATTCTTTTCATGATATTACAAAGAATTCCATATCACTTGGGCCAGCCCAGGAATAAATTAAGGGGAATAGATCAGTGGGAAGGTCGGGGAAAGTAAACCCGACCATCCTGTATAGGAACGAGCTCGGTCCTGAAAAGCGGACTATTATCCAGGAAAGATGGCCAATGACTCCAGGGGACCAGGATTTTGAAATAAGTTCTAATAGGCAAAAGCCTTCAAGAAATAAGATGCATTCATAATTGCACATTCATATGCATAGTGTAATGTTTATTAATTGACTGTCTCAGATACCTGTTTATTATCGTAATATGCTATTGCTCTTTCACAATTATTGTTTAATTGCCTCAGTACTTCTGCTAATTAAAAATTGAATTTGTTTCAGTATATGTTTTATGAGCGAGTATTTGAATTGAATATTATCGTTTTATGATACTACTTGAAAAATATTGCACGACCGAAATAACTAGGAATGACAACGATGACAGATGTATAGAAGTTAGGATTTTCTACCGAGAAATATTCATTTCTCACCATATTATATATTCCGCGTCATTCTCAGACCATGGAGCACCTACGACTGCTGTTATTCATTGAGTTCCCTGAGATACATATATACCTTGATCCATTTTTGGATTTTGTATATATCTCTGGCCGATGTTAGTTCTGCCTCTACTTCTTCTTTCAGAGAGATTTCGCTGTTCTGCTTATGCATCCCCTCTTTGATCTTGCTGTTCCCTACATAGCCATACCCCTTAACATGGCCCATCCATTTCCACCACCACCAGCTAGAAGATCACCGCACTGAAGAGCCTCCAGCCTTCCATGGCCCCTCCTGCTTCAGCACCGCAGCCGATGTCGTTGGCCTCGACCTCAGAGGAGGATCCATCCGAGGCGGCCAGTTCTTCGTCGTCCTCTACTCCCAATGCCGAGCACCCTCCAACTGACACTGCCATGGCGAATGGGTTCCTTTCATCAGACTCTGTTTAGATAGCGTGCATGCTGTAGTGGGGTTAGATGTACAGAATGACCCTCTTTTGGCAGTTTGGGTCATGGTTGGATGGGTAGATATTAGGAATGTACATGCAATGTCCCATGGGGACCAGTTAGGGTGCTATTCATAGGAACTGGCCGTTTTGTTTTGTATTAGCGGCCTCATTTTGTCACCATGTATCAGTTTGGCGAACTTAAAAATCAGATATATATGTATACGTTTATGATGCCTTTTGCAGTAATTCTGTCCTTATTGTATTTTTATTTATGTTAAGTTATTTACAGTTTACCGATTGATTAGTATTTATTCCGTCGTCACGCAGAAAATTTTGTTATGCGATCAAGTATTCTTATGCGAGTAATTAATACTAATACAGAAAGGAAAATTTAATCAGTATTACACGTAATCTCTTATCAGATAAATTATTATGACTTAAGCATAGTACTTTGTCTGGTAAGGTGTTACACTTACCGTTTCTTATTCTTCTAAAGAAACTACACGGTTAAGGGAGATTGCCAACATAAAGTGAGAATACTCCATCCAAGGCCGTATGCCTATCACCCACATTCGGACCATCCATAGTCCCACCTTCACACATCTAAGATTATGAGCCATGTCTCAATGTAGAAGGTGGTTGCTGGTCCAAAACAAGGGAAAGGGAGAAAGCCATCTTCACTAGGTGCTACACTTTAGTAACTATCTCTTTAAATTTCTCAAACCACTTACAAAATATTTCAAAAAAATCTTCAACTATTATCCAAAGTAATTTCACATTAACTAGATTAGATTAGGAACTCAATATACATCCTCAAAATGCTAATCACAAATAAAAAAAGTAAATAAAACTTCCTCGATTTCTTCAACCTTGGCACGGGTCTTTTCTTTGTATATGGTATTTGAAAAAAGTATACACGTGAATATGGGAGTTAAGGGTTATTTACGGGGGAATGGGATTTTACAAAAAATCGCCATTGGTGGTTTTTACTTTTAAAGTTACTAACATTGAAAAATCACCAATGGTGGGTTTTGAGCAATAAAAACATTTTAATAAAAGCCGCCAGTGGTAGGTTTTAGTTTGGTGTTTTTTAAATTTTAACAGCTATGCTACTATTTAGGTCAAAAAATGCCATTGGCGGTTTTTGACTGTGGTAAACCTGCCATTGGTGGTTTTTAACTCCTCCACTATACAAACTCAATCCCTCCTCATTACTCATCGGTAGATATTTGTGTTGTGAATCTAAGAAAAAGAGTGGAATAGAGAGTAGTAGAGAATAGAAAAGGGAGAAAAAATGAGTGCAAATATAGTGATATATTTTAATGGTGATATTCTTACAAACACGAGTGAAAGTGTAACATTTATAGATGAGAAGCCAACATATTTCTCTATTCCATAGACTATGTCATTTGCAGATCTAGAGAGTGGGCGTTGTCGATACATAGAAGCTGAGAACCCGAAAATAGTGGAGAAAATAACATATAGATGTCCAATCTCGATTTTTAGCGGTTTCATGCAATACCAAGCAATTCCAATAAGTGATGATGGTGAACTTCAACAAATGTTTTGGATACATCAACAACATCAATCACAAATTTCTATTGTTGAGTTGTACATCAATTTTAAAGAAGCTGCCATTGCCTTTTACCATCAAGCTGACGATGAGGAGGAAGAACCTGAGCTAGGCACAATTCCAGAGAAAGAGATAGAATAGGAACAAAACATCAATGAAAGTGATTATGAACACTTTGAAGGCCAATATAAAAGCGGTGATGATACTACAGATGATGAATCGGATGATGATGCAAATGACGAGCATTGCACATATCAAACACGATGGTGGCTAGTCAGCACCCATTTGGGGAGCCATCATTCATGCGCGATTTAGATCTTGAAGCTATGCATGCACCTGTGTTTCCAGAATATGCGAATCTAGGTATGTAGTCACTGACATGTCATCTTAATCGTTATTTTTAGTTGAAAATTTATTATCTGAGATTTAAAAATTATTAGTTATGATGTTAGATTATGGATGTAGTTCTATTACGTTACCCTATTAATTGTTATACATTTAATTTGTTGCCATTTTAATTTTATTATTTTTGTTATTTTATCTTTATGTTTTATAGGTGATCCTACTATAGATGAAGAATTGGGTGTTGGAATGCAATTTAGTGACAGAGAAGCTACTATACGAGCAATTAAGCGTTCCAGTATATTAAAAGGAGTGGATTACAAAGTGTATGAGTCAGAAACAATGACATTTTATTGTAAATGTGTACACTTTGGCATAGATTGCGAATGACTTGTTAGGGCCAATTTTAAGAAGAATAAGTATTATTGGGAAATCAGGAAGTATAATAGCCCACACACTTGCACTAAGGCAAGGATTTTGCAGGATCACACAAAGTTAGATTCAGACACAATTGCAGAATGTATCAAACCTATGGTGACCCTTCTTTTACAATAAAATCCGTGATTGTAGAGATTCAATCTCGGTACGGATACATGATGACATACGGAAAAGCATGAATGGCAAAGCAAAGGGCCATCGAGAAAGTATTCGGTCAATGGAAAGCCTCGTTTGAAGCTTTGCCGCAATGGTATGTGGCACTGTGTGATGCTGTTCGAGGATCAGTTGTTCAGCTAGATGCTATAGAGGCTTATTGCGAAGATGAACTAATTCCGGACGTGCAAATATTACACTCGGTGTCTTGGAGTTTTGGTCCCTGCATTAGAGCATTTAGACATTGCAAATCACTTATGCAGGTTGATGGGACACATTTATATGAAAAATACAAAGAGGCTCTTTTGGTGGCAGTCGCACAAGATGCAATCAAAATATATTGCCAATTGCTTTTGCTATTGTCGAGGGTGAGACTGCAGATGCATGGCATTTTTTCCTGAATAATTTACATAGACATGTTGTGACCCGAGATGGAGTTGGCATTATCTCTGATCGCCACGAGTTAATTAATGCAGCAATAAGACGAAGTAATGGCTAGTGGAAACCTCCGAGAGCATTCCACATGTATTTTATTAGGTATATCGCGGCCAATTTCTTACAAAGATTAAAGGCACCTTACTTGCACAAACTCATCGTCCGCATGGGTAATTGATATTTTGTTTGAACTTGTGAATGCCATTTTTAGAAGTACTATATCAACCATATTGTGTTTTGCACAGTATTCTAGGATGAAGCATGGATTTAATATTCATTACGAGCGGATACAAGAATGTGGAGAAGTATATACAGATTGGCTTAACGAAATTCCATGAGAAAAGTGGGTTTAAGCATATGATGATGGACATCAGTGGGGTCACATGACCACGAATCTAGTCTAGTGCGTGAACTCTGTGCTAAAGGGGGCTTGCAATCTTCTCATCACCGCACTGGTTCAAGCAACTTACTTTCTGTTGGCAGAGCTATTTCCACATAAAGGTAGTGAGGCACAAGCACAAAAAAATGCTGGACATATTTTCTCCGAAGCCGTGACGACTCGACTTCAATCAAACGAGCAGGCATCTAGAAACCTCCATGTCAGTCAATTCGATAGATGAAATGAAGCTTTCCATGTTTAGGAGCTATCTATTAACCAAGATTATAGAGTTGACTTAAGCCAGAGGTATTGTGATTGTGGTGACTTCCAAACAGATCGATTTCCGTGTCATCACGTGATTGCCTGTTGCTCTAGCTAGAACGTTGACTGGTGAGCTTATATCGATGATGTCTATAGAATTAGTGAAATATGTAAAGTTTACAAGTAGGAGTTTGGGATCATAGGTAACGCAAGTACATGGCGCCAGTGTAGAGGCCCAAGACTTTACCCTAATCCTGCCTTGAAGCGCATTATAAAAGGTCGTCCCAGATCAACCCGTTTCCTGAATGAAATGGACATGCGTGAGATGCGAGGACCACGACGGTGTAGTCTTGGTTGAGGCCAGGGGCATAGTCACAGCCGATGTTCAAATGCTCCTAGGTCTAATTCATAGTGTTGAGTAGTTATTTATAGATTATTATTACTTTTTATTCTGTGATGATTGAATTAAGTTGTTATTATTAATGAATTTGTGTATTATTGAATTAAGTTGTTATATTATTTCTATCATTGAGTTCTTAATTAATTATTATCACTTTATTTAATATTGTATAATGGATAATCATTAGTTTTTATATCAACGCAAAGCGATTATATATATTATAATTGAGGAGCTTTTAATCTTTTTTAAAAAAATAGATGGTAAAAAAAAACAAAGAAGAAATCCATTACTTAGGAACAAATATAAACCTTTAATTTAGTTATAATAAATTGGTAAAATAAGCATAAGAATAATAACATGACATTGATTATGTATAAACATGGAAACTGAATGAATATCTGTATTACAATAAATTAAACACTAAAATGTTATTGTGAACTATACTAAAGAACACTACCCTCGTTTCTACTATTTCTTCTTGATTTCCGGGGTGGTATATCTAACAGGGGCATAAGAAAGTAATCCCCTTCGTCTTCTTCCTCAGCCACCATTATCCCCCATGCCCTCATTTCCCCCAGCCTCATTCCTATTCCTTCATTTTCCCTAGCCTGATCCCCCCTACCCTCATCTCCATTAGCCTCATGTCCGGCAAATTTGGGCTCCACTACAGGGGCAAATATAGATGTGTCTTGCTAGGTCATCTCCACTACATGAGTGGCACCGATCATTGATCACCCGGGGAAAATATTGGTTGAGATGTAATCCCATAATCAGGTGTCACCATCTCTGGTCGGTACACATTCTCTTGTATGGGCGCTCGATGCATAGGCACCTCCTGTACGGGCACCTCTTCATTAGACGCCTCCTCATTCAAGTCGAACTCACAAGGGGGAGCTGCCCGTTGGCTATATTGAGCATCATCAATGAGAAAATCATAGGTGCACAGTAATCCAAGAGATATTCCACTGCTACTGCTACAGTAACAGACCTTCTCGCCCATGATTCCCTGCTTCTTGAACCACAACGGATACCAAGTGCATATATAGACATTCACGCTGTTTGCTGTTGTGGGAGGTGTTGATCCCATTGAAATGGCCACCATTGTTCTCCCCGTGGAGACCAATACAACTCCTCATTCGATTGTGCTAAATGTAACATCCCCATATAACGTAATAAGAAATAATGTGTCATACCCCATTTAAAATTTAAAATGTGGCTACCTGGGACAAATTAAAAATTTAACATGAATTTTGAATCCTTGGGGTATTGACATTGAATGATATGATAAAAAGAAAAAAAAGAGGGGATCACCCTACACCTTTAGTAGTATGATACACCCTAAACCCTCCTTTACCTTCTTCCTTACCTTTCTAGACATTTCTATCAATCTCATCTTTCTCTCTCGATTAGCTCCCTCTTTGTCTCACCAACACTCCCTTTCCCCCCTCTCAGCACTCCTTCTTGCGTGTTATCTGTCTGGGCCTCTCTCAAACTCTATGTTTTGCTCTCTCTTTCACGTCTCCCTCTCTCTATTCTGCACCACTCTCGCTGTCTCATCTTCCTCATCTCTCTCTCTCAGTTCATTCTTTCTCTGCCATGCCACTGTCCGTGAGCCGTCTGGTATACGTCTAGCCCAGTCCACGGTGAAGTGCCGTTGCAGGCTCCAGCCACCGATCAGTCTCTCCCTCTTCCTCACGGCTGTCACTGTTGTGCCTCTTCCGACTAACGCCCAATCTCTTTGGTAAGTCTCTGCTCTTGGAGATATGGGCTACAAATTATGTTGTTGATTTGGTTCTTATTTGATTGTGTTTGATTGTTCAGAAATTTTGAGCCACGAAGGTGAAGCGAAGTTTTGAACTTTCTGTTGTTTCAATTAGGAAATTGACGAAGACTTGGGTTGACATAATAATTTCAGCTTTAATATTTGTTCAATGGTTTGTGTTAATTAAACAAAAGAATTAGCATTATTCTGAAATTTTGATTTTAAGTTTGGGAGATAAAAGGGGATGGGAGCTAGTTAGTTTAATTTTAATTATACCTGGGAAACCAATTAATCTAACTTGCTGGCTCTGCTGTATGTTTAGTAATAGCTATGATTATGTTGATGACTTTAATCTTATGTTATGCGGTGAGGGAGGGCAAATTAATTTCTATTGATGTAATTCGATTATATTTGTGTTAGAATAAATTTAAGAGACTTGAAGTAAGTTTAAATTTCATAAGCAATGGAAATCCAATTGCGCTGGGTCTAAAGGTAATTCCAACATAAGAAAGGATGTTTTATGAGTCTTTGGTTAACTGAAGTTTCATTGAAGATAGAGGAAAAAAATTGTGTTTAAAGTGGTCATATGTTGGTTTCAGATCTTGGAGGAGATCGATTTTCGAGTCTGGCGGCCTCCAGAATGTAGATTTGACGTACTCTGTTGTTCGGTGAGTGGACAATGTTTCTATGGCATATGTGTTATGCCATTACTATTGGTTTGATTTCAATATATATATGGTGTTATTAAATTTTCATATATATATCTTTATGTCTCAGTGTACTTAATTAATTGCATATCTTGTTTTAAATTGGACGAGGTACCAACTCGTATGATTTATTGCATGTTGGAAGAATTTATGTGAAAACAGATTTCTCAATTATGAAGGACAAGCTCGGTAAACTATTGTTTGAGTTATTAAATTGAAGTATTGAGTAAATTATGTTTCAGATTGTTTTTTTTTTATGAACTTTGCTGAGTATTTCCGTTCATCAGAAATTTGATTAATTGTATTGCTCTAGCTTTTATTTGATACATATTACTTTAGTTCTTATATACTTTGTGGGAGGATTTTAAGTTAATCGGTAGCTAGCGGTCGTTGACGCTAGCCTTGGTGCACCTTGGTTCGAACCCAGCTAGCAGGGGTGTTGCTAGCTCGGTGCGTGTGCGTGAGGCCTACGCACACTGCTGACTTAGTCAGATCTGAAGTGGCTAATCCCTATTTAAAAATAACTTTGAATATGAAGCCTCCCTATTTTAGTAGTTACATTTGAGAAATATGTTACTAATTCTATGAAGTGGTGTTAATACTTTTTATATGAATAACTTACAATAGTAATACTTTATTGCATAAATTATAATTTATATATATATATTTTTTGTTAGAGCTTGTCCTCATATGTTATAGACTCATTGCCCCTTACTAAGTCAGTTGGACTCACCCACTTTCCCTTCCTATTTCAGATTCTTGCATAGCACCTGACCTGGTTCCTCCAACTTCTTAGAGTTGCTTCATGATCCACAGGCAGGGTCCTACAACCTGGTCATTCTAGTAGGATATTTGTATTTAATATTTGTAACCCTAGAGTTGTATTCTCGTTATGTATATGTTGATTAATGGAGAGCGCTCTAAGAGCCTCAAATTTTTGTGTTGTCGGTTGACTGGTTTGGGGAACTTTGTTAGTTTTTCTGTAAAACTAATCAACATAAGCTTGCTAAAGGTCCATTACCTCTCAGCGCCGGTCACAGCTCTAAGGTGGGTCGTGACATAATGAATACGTCCGTGGGCAAATTTCAATTATTTGCGACTTTGCCTAAAAATTTTTAGTAATTATATATTTATCCTAAAGATCTTTTCCATATTTACCCCTGAACTTTTTAGAAAATGACATTTAGATCCCTATATCAATAAAATCAGCAGAATAAGGTTTTAAATAAAGCAGAATCACATAGCGAAAATGTAGAAACCTAAACCTTGGCTGATTGAGCCATGGAGGTGTCCACATGTGAAATGACGTGGGATGCCCCTAAACTTGCCCATAATTACGAAAATACCATTAGCCATGGAAAACAGAAAAAGAAAACAGAAGGCCCTAAATTTGCAAAACATTTAAGTTACCCCGTTAATCGATTTATTTGATTTTATTGAGTTTGTAAAGTTAATTAGAGGGTAACTAGGAGTTGATTAGAAGTTAATTAGAGAAATTAGGATTAAGAAGAGTTAAAATAGAAACATATAAAACCTCACAAAATTCTTCAAAACTGTTTTACCAATTTGAAGGAAATCGGTAGAATTTCGGTATTTTCAATTGTTAAAACCCAAACCAACCAAATTTAACCTACTAAACCTTACTTCAAGTGGCTAGAATTTAGCCATCTCCCTCACCAAAGTGGCACCACCCATGCCACAAAGAGTGAGCATGATTGGCTCACTTATGAGCCACTTCTTCCACCCACCACCTCTATATCTTTTTCATATAATCCTTTCTTACTTTTTAAAATTTTTGGCCTCCCTCTCTCCCTCACAGACCTCTCATCATTCCCTCTCATCTTCCTTCCTTTTCACTTCATTTCTTATCCATTTTCAAGCTCCAAGCACCTCCAACATCAAAACTCTTCATCTAGTCAAGTTATCTTTCAATCTAGAGGTAGGGATTCAACCTTGTTCTTGTTCTTTTGGGTATGGGTGACTGGTTTGGGGCTTTTGTTTCTTATTTCTTGATGTGATGATTGATTGAATATGATGATCTTTGCCTGGTTGTTGGCTGTTTTTTATGTTAAAATCGATCTAGAAGTTGAAAGGAGTGAAAGTAGAGTGCAGTGAGGAGCTGGAAGACCAAAATCCCTTGATAGTCCGTACGGCAGAGTGTACGACTCCGCCTACAGCCTTTTATATTTGATGAAACCATTTTTATATAAAACTAGACATTCAGTGCTTTCCATACATATATCATATCAGGCATTGGATTAGTATTGAGAAAGATATGAATTTTGGAATTTTGAGCTAGGTTTTTTAGGTTGATTCTGGGCAGACTAGGTTGTTTAGGGCAAAACTTGCTCTATACTACTTGGAATTGAATGAAACTAACTTTGTTAGAAAGCTTACACATAGGAGAATATCCCGTAAACATTTTAGAGTCAGATATGGTCCCGTTTGCTCCCAGTTGTTTGAAGAATTTGCCATATGTCCAAATCGGACCAAAATAGGGCAGTTCAGAAAAGTCAAATTTTGAGGCTTATAACTCGAGCTCTACTAAAGAAAATGAAATGCAGTTTATTCCAAATGAAATATTGTCCTATTAACTTTAATATGACACCAATTTTATATGATTTGAACTAGTTTTCGATTTTAGTAGATTTTTATTTTTAGGTGTGTAATTTTGGCCAGCTACAGGATAGGCCGGGATAAAACTTAAATAACTTGAGTTACATTTATCAAAATTAGATGGGCCAAAAGAGATTAGAAAATAGACACATAAAACTCTAACATATCCAAAATTGAGGTCCAGATGAGTTAAATAGAAATTTTAGCTTGATTTATAAAAATCAGGTTGAATGAATATGCTGGGACAGCAACTATGTGTTAAATGAAAAAATTGTTCTTATAAGATTGATGATTGGAATATGAATAAAGTGTTATGATTTCTTTGATAAATTGGTATTCTGAGTACTGGCACTATTCATGGGGAAGCGAACCAGTTCCATTATGCTGCCAAATTTTCGGTAGAATTGTAAGGAGATTATGAGCATTTATATGTTATGCATATTCATGATATGCACATAAAATTCTATATGCAAGGATATATGAAAGTAAATGATGAAGCATATGTATGAGTGCATTCAGCATGTCTATGCGTGATTATGTATGAGAATGAAAGGATATGAATATATTAAATGTGGATCCCTTCACCTGGAGGCAGTTATGGGATCCCTCCTTGTGAAGGCAGTTAAATAAGATAATATTGGGTCCTTTCACTTGGAGGCACGTGGTCAGATGAGATCCCTCTACATTGAAGGCAAGTGGTCAGCTGAGATCCCTCTATTCTTGAGGCACGTGGCCAAAATGAGATCCCTCCAAGACTAGAGGTACATGAATCCCTTGTAGGTCAGTTCTGTGTGACTACGGTCACGAATTGAGCCCACTCCTAGATCAGACTACCCAAGGGCAGTAAAGACTAAAGATCAAAACATATACAAGCACCCTAGGGACAGCAATACGTAACGCCTAGGTGTGCCAAGAAAAGAAAGCAAAGAAAGTTAAAGAAAAATACTAGTGTATTTGCTTGAATTCAAGTATGAGTATTTGTAGAATTATATCCCATGTTTTATTGATGATGGGACTGTTCTATCTACTTATACTGTGATTATTATTCCAAATATGAAATGTTGCGAATGTAACTCAAGTGCGTGAATAAAATGAACCTGCTTCGGACAATATATTTTCAAACCATAAACCTGAATAGTCTAGTTAACATGTTCACATTTTGATAATAAACCGAAGCAGCTGGAGATAATAATGATGACAAAGCATATGGTAGTTTAATGAATCATACTGAAAATTTATAATTTTCACTCCTATGTTTATTTCCATGTTATCTCCAGATAGTTCAGAAGTTCTGAAGAAGGTCCTCCGAGGCAGAGTTGACTAGTACGATTGAAGGTGGCCGAAGGTTGGTGCCAGACAAGGTCCGATTAAGTGACAGTAACAACTCCTAGGTGAGGTATTATGACTTAAGCATAGTACCATACTTGGGAGGGTGTTACACTGAAGGTGCAGGAAATTGCTGCTCAGGATACTGGTGCATGGGATAATGGTACTGCTGGGGGGTGGTGGCTCCATAGGGAACTGCTGCTGTTAAAGAGAGGGCAGCTCTATAGGGAATTGTTGTTGCTAAGGGGTTGGCTGCTATATTTGTGGGGACAACCAAAGCTATTTAATCGCATATTGTGTATACCATTCCCAATATTCAGCAGAAGAATTATAATTGTCAATAGGAATTCCCTATAATATACGATGATATCGGTGGTCCCACAGAGTGACCCAATCATCATGCAAGGCTCTCCAATTCCTTAGTTCTCTTAATCCCTATAAGTCTTTATTGTGGAATCCCTCTAGACTTGGGGGTAGGAGAGGAATATGTTGAGCAAATCCAAACTGATGCATTACTTGGTCAGCTGCATGCCACTCTAATACCTCAAAGCAAATCAGTGGGCTAACAGTTGAACACAATAGCTGCTCGCCTCTGATGTCATCTGGAATATGGACATTAATAACGTCATCCCATATGGTTGCCACACAAATTGCATTATTGCAAATAAATCAGATATACAAATAGTATTATATGTGATATTACAAGAAATACTACGGTATATTAACGCAAACCTGATGAACTCCCATCTGATCTAATGCCAATCTAATATTCCCAAGATATCTAAATGGAGTATTATGTGAATATCACTGTTGTCTCTATCTGTGAAAGTTTATATTAATTAAAGCCAATTTTGACTATAACTGACTAATAATTTGTTTAAATATAAATTACTTGAGAGCAAGAGGAAAAGTCATTGGTTCAGCTAGTATTGGAGCTAACCATGGGAGCCGATTCCATGCCCACACTTGTAGCAATATCATGCAACCACAAATTTCTCTCGCATCATTGCGTGTAGCACGATCTAGCCCTCTATACAAAAAAGCCAAGCTTGCTGGTCCCCAGCTATAAAGCCCAATTTCATTTAAATTCACCAATAGTTACAGAAATTTTCCATGGATTACTGAATTGCTCTTGGTCGGCATCAGAATATGCCCCAGCAGAGATAATATATATCCATGAATATGTTGTGCTCTTGCGATATCAAAATCAATACGAAGCGAACCAAGATGCTGTGTGAGCCATGTTAATTTTATTTCACATCCGTCAATATCATACTGGCCAGGCTGGCCGCCAAGTAGCTCGTCACACATATTTTGGAGGGCTATGGTGCTGGGATTAGTAGATCTAATGACCAGTAGACCATTGATGCAGAGTCCGAGCAAAATAGCTACATCTTCCAAAGTGACTGTGCATTCCCTGCAAGGAAGGTGAAATGTGTGTGTCTTCGGCCTCCACCGTTCAACAAGTGCATTAATAATGGAGCCATTTATTTGCATTTGGCAAATCTGTGCAACATGATCAAGACCAGCTTGCTGTAAATGCTCACGTATTTCGGCCCTGGGTGGCATCATCCATAAGTGACAAAGTCACAATGGCCTCCTCCCCTGTTACAAACAGCAAACAAATTGAGATTAATAAAGTATGCAATATGATATTTTTTTATTATTATTTGTTTAAAAATATAAAAAAAATAAAATACAACATTTTTTTACTCCATGATTAGCTTCTTTAAAATGCTTTAGGATAAACTAAATTAGTTAACATATAGGTTCATTAAGTTAATTTGTGGGTCTTTTTTTTCGTATATAGTATATGAAAAAACTATGCACTTGGAGTGCAACAATATGTATATATATTAATTGCTTAATTTCAAATTTATAAAAAAGTCAACAATAGACATTTAATTAAAAGCAAAAAAATTGATACTGGTACTAAAGTGATTATTCAAAATTATAGATGTCCATAACAAAACAAATATTTTTTTACAATATTATTAATCATTTTTTATAAATTATTTTTCATAATTTTGATAATTAATAATAAAATTAATTTATCTATCATTGCTAATAATAAAATTTCACATGTCAAGAATTTGCTCTGAACAAATAATACTTACATTCCCAACACGAATTTGTTCTGAAATATGTTCATGTCGATTCATTGTTGAGTCACGAACCATTTTTAATTCCTTGATATTTGTCTTCTTATCTCTATTTTTTTTTTTTTTTCAAACAGATGCACTCTCTCCACGCTTCCTTACTTCTTCTTTCTCTCTTTTTGTATTGACATCTCAAACTCTCTCTCTTGCTCATTCCACCCTCACAAACTCACTCTCTACATATATACACGATATGCTGCGAACAAAGAGGGAGCATGATTTGATAATGTTGCAGAGATTCCTATAACAAAAACCGCCAATGGTAGTTTTTAATAGATTCCAATAAGCTTTTGGCAGAGATTCCCAATAGCTTTTTAGAGAGGCACAGAGATTTGGTAAAAACCACCAATGGTGGTTTTTTGGGGGCCTTCCACGCATCCTTCTCGTTCAGCATGCGTGCAGCTTTTGTGGTGCAAATTTTAAAACCCATATTAATGTAATTTTTATCCTAAACCCATATTCATGCATATAATGTAATCATTTATCATATTAATAATAAAAAACTGGCACTGAATACGTTACTCCTCTTTTCCTCGTTCATCTTAGGCACAATGGCCTTAAGCACACCATTCTTCATCTCAGTTTTGATCTGATCAATCTTGTAAAGCTTCTTAGGCAAATCAATCCTCCCAATGTACTTACGTGCACTCTCATCGTCGTCTCCTTCTTTGGCACCTTCGCTTTTTATAGTCAGAGTGTTTTGCTCTACTGAAACCTTCATATCCTCCTTGCCGAGCTTAGGCATGTCCATGCGTAGAAGCAGCACATCCTCCGTAAATTACTGTAGAGTTCTCCAAATGTTACGTAAAGTTATATATATTTTGTTTAAAATTTGATATTTTAGTTATTATTATTAATTAAATATATCATCTATCTATACATATAACAAAAGAGGACCATTTTTTGGAAAATTTGACAAGTGGCAATCAATAAAAAACCTATTCAATAAATGAAATTTGAAAATCTTTTTATGAAAGTAATAGTAAAAGAGAATAAAGAAAGAGGAGGAAGAGAGAATGATGCGGCTTCGGCAAGTATACCGGATCGTACAAGTAATAAAGTGATGAGAAAAGTATCGTTCCCATGAGGATAGATCAAATACCGGATAGTTTAAGGATGACTATTTGGATGGAATGAATTCACGGATAAAGAAATTAAAATTCAAACAAAATAAAATAAATAAGAAAATTAATAATGTAGACGGATGCTAACTGGGTAAACAAATGCAATGGGATGGATGCTAGGGCTAATTAATTTTACCTATTGCAGACACATTTACTATGAATTTCTGTTAATCAATTCCTATCCTAATTGACTCACGGTCGGTTCCCCTTAATTTATTCCTAGCCCCTCTCGAGGTCAAACAATACTCTTTATCCTAAACTGATTGCCTAATCTCTTAGCACAAACTAATCTAGGAAAAGGTTGAAGTTCTATGGGTTCCTATGTTGACTGCATGAACCGCGTTTGTCTATCTCTAGTTTTCGCTCAGCTCATGGTGTTTATGTTAAGAGGCTCTATTCACAAACCCTCTCTCGAGTTATTGTAAATCCCCAAATCAATTAATTGGTGATCAAGCAATTAAAAGCATTAAGAACAAACAAAAACACTAAGCAATAGAGATAGAAAACAAGATTAACATTAATCCATGAGTAAACTTGTCATACAAAAAGGGTCCATTAACGCCCTAGCAACAGAAAACTAGTTCATAACTGAAGAAAAGAAAACAATGAAAGAGTATGAAGATAAGAAGATAGAAGAAACAAAAGCCATAAAGATTTCTGGCTAGAGACAAAAGATTCGGAAGAATGTGGATCTCTCCGTGTTGAACTTGAGCTTTGGAATCCTTGAATCTTCACCTTCAATCTCTCTGAAAGAAGTCTTCTGTCTTGGGAAAGGTGTGTGTGTCTCTAGGGATCTCTTTTTTTGACCTTATGTGTTGCCTTTTATAGTCTACGGATCCTTTTCTCGAATTTTGGCTCGAACTAGCAACTTGCTGCAAACGGCGTCACGCTATAGCGCAAGGCAATAGCGCGGCTGCCTGACAATGCCAACTATTTTTACACAATTCCAAGCTCTGTAGCAGTCAGAATAGTTGGAATTTGGCCTCGATGGTAGAAATAGCGATTGTAGATCTTTGAGTAAGCTTTCCAACGCAACAATAATCACCTCAATCAGAGCACTGTAGCTCAAGATATAAGTGAAATAGTGATGAAAGGTCAGACTTGACAGCATCAAAAACGAGATGAAGCTTCAATCTTGTTTCGCCTTTTTCTCCTAGAAAACTCTAGAACTGGAAAAAGTATCCAACAACAAAGTTGAACATCTTCTTCTCTTCTTTTCAAAGAACCTTGAATCATCATAATCCGATTTCTAGAGAGCTAGATATCGAATTTTCAATGATGAAAGGTCTTAATTTTATTCAAGATAAGCTCTATCATGGCTTCAAATTCCAACTTGAGTGCTTCTACCTAATGACAATCAACATAAGCCCAAAATAAGTATCCAAAATATAAGAAAATAATAGAAAATAAGAATACCACACCTAATCTAAACTACTTAACTAAAATAAAACAAAATAACAACAAAACTAAACAACTACGTCCTAAATTAAATAAAAATTAACTAAAAATATAACTCATTACAAGGAGTTATCAGAGAATTCTATTATTGATATTCTCAAAGGAGTTGTAATACATGGAGCACCCAAAAGGCTATTTATAGCCAAAGGGTGAGAGAGACAATATATGATCAAATAGCTAATTCTATCTAATCAAATCTTAATTGAATCAAGATAAAGATATGAACATCCACATTCAGATTCAAATAATATTTCATAACAATCCCCTTTAGATGTCTATTAGGGATATGCCTCATTAAAACCATACTAAGAAAAAACCCATTGGGAAAAAAAAATCTTTCTGAAGGAAAAAGAGTACAATATCCTCACAATGGGAACTACCTCGTTAAAAACCTTATCAAGAAAAACCCAGCGGGACAAAAACCTTGATTAAGGAAAAAGAGTATGGTATTTCTCCCCTCTTCAGAGCATCATTTAAGGTCTTGGAATTAACGCAATATGATCTTGTGTACTAGTTTCTCAAAGGTAGAAATAGGTAGTGACTTGATATATAAGTCTATGCATGCTGCATTGTCCTCATATAAAGTTGCGGGAGTTTCTTTTTTATAATACTATCCACGTGACACTTGAATATATTGATCTATTGCTTTCCACATGTAAATAATTTGTTTGAGACCTACACTAATGTGGATCTAACAAATATCCTGCATCTGCATAGCCAACTAATTGTAACTTGAATTCATGTGAATAACCACATATCAATTGTTTCATAGAGGTATATGTTAACTCCATTCCAATGGCTCTCTAGCTAGTTTGGAAAGGAAACACATGCTCATACACTTATAATGAATATTATATCAAGTCATGTATTATTAGCAAGATATATATGTGCTCTTGTGGCACTAAGATATGGTACTTTAGGACCAAGAACTTCATTACCTTCTCGAGGACGAAATGAGTCCTTTTTCACATCTAATAACCTCATAATTATTGCGGTACTTAATGGATGTGATTTATCCATATAAAATCTCTTAAAAATTTTCTGTGTAAATTGATTAACAAACAAATATTTCATTTGCCAGATGCTCGATCTACAGGCCGAAGCAAAATTTTGTCCTTCGAGGACTTTCTATCACAAACTCTTCTTGTAGATTTTCTATGACCATGGGAACTTCTTCAAGAGTCCCAATAATATTTAAGTCATCAACATACACAACAATTATAATAAATCCAAATACAGATTTCTTTATATAAACATAGGGGCAAATAGTATCATTCTTAAACCTTTTCTTGATCAAATACTCATTGAGACGGTTATACCACGTCCGTCCAGATTGCTTTGGACCATATAAAGATCTTTGCAACTTGATTGAATAGATTCCTTGGGAACGTTCATTAGACGTTGATATCTTTAATCCTTCAGGGATTTTCATGTAAATATCAGTATCTAATGAACCATATACTGGGGAATACATTTCACCATAATCTATATAAGGTCTTTGTGACAAAACTTGCGCTACAAGTCGAGCTTTATAGCGTACAAACTCATTTTTCTCTTTTTTTTTTTTGACAAATACCCATTTGTATCCCATAGGTTTTACACCTTCTGGTGGTTAGACTACAAGTCCAAAGACTTCACATTTTGCAAGTGAGTCTAATTCATCCTGCAGGGCCTCTTTCCATTTTGGCCAATCATCTCTACGTCGATTCTTGGCTCAAGATCCTCATTTTCATGCATAATATTTAGTGTTACATTATATGCAAATATATCGTCGACAATAATTTCTTGTCGGTTCCATATTTTTCCTATAGAGACATAGTTTATTGAGATATAATCATTTTGACTACTTTTCAGATACCTAAACGTCTTCTGACGTTTCAATTTTGTCAAAAATTTGGACTACAGGAGGAGTCCTTATTATGTCTCTATCCTCTTCTATAGAAAGAGTATCATTATTAGAATCATTTGTCTCCATAAAATCACTTGCCCCATTCCTTTTTCAAGGATTTTCATTTATGGAACCAATTGGTCTACCTTGCTTCTGGCGTGTGGTTGTCCAACAGGGATATTAATTGAATTGGGGCATTTTTAACTGACATATAGGATCTAGTTATCCTTTTCATATCTGGAAATGCATCTAGCAACTCATGCCATTCTTTACAAATACTTTGAGTTTTTAATTCTCATTACCTTATTTGAGGATCTAAATAAAGTAAGAATGATGTATTCTAATTTATTTCCTTTTTTCAGCTATTTCCTCCCTCCCCCTAATCTTGGAAACATTATCAAATTGGCATTCTACAAACTGAGCAAATTGGCATTCTACAAACTGAACCTTAAAGACATGTCTCATTTGTATTTCAAGAAACTAGATTATAAAGAGAGAGAGTCATATTCAACATATATTCTCAATTTTCTTTGGGGTCCCATTTTTGTGTAATAATGTGGGTAAAACATATATCGCACATCCAAAAATTCTTAAATGGGAAATATTATTTGGCTGCTGATCAAGAGCTAATTATAAGGGAAAGAATTGATGATAATTTGTTTGCTTTATATAAATAAGCACTGCAGTATGTAAAATAACATACACTCAAGTAAAATTTTGGGAGATTGGTTCTCATAAGCATTGGTCTAGCAACCAATTGGAGGCATTTCATAAATGATTGTAGCAACTCATTATGTATATGAACATAAGTAACTAGAAGTTCAACATTTATATCACCAGCCATACAATAAGCATTAAAAGCTTGAAAAGTAAATTCACTAGTATCATCAAGATGAATTATTTTGATTGAATTATCCAGAAATTGTGTTCTTTGTTGAATAACTTGCGCAAGTAATCTCGCAAACTCTAGGTCGCGAGATAATAATAAGCACACATATGACTATTTTATAGATGCATCTATTAAAATCATAAAATATTTGAAAAGTCTACATGGTGGATGAACTAGTCCATATATATCACCTTAAATTCCTTCTAGGAATTTAGGAGATTCAAATCCAATCTTGTTAGTGATGGCCTTATAAGTAGTTTAATTTGAGAATACACAGCATAAGAAAACTTAATAGATTGAAGAAACTTCTAATTTTTCAATGAGTTCCCATATGAGTTTTCAATAATTTTTTTTATATCATTATTGCTCCCAAATATCCTAACCAATCATGCCAAATGATAAATTAAATCATTTGGATTAGCTAACTTTTGGTTTACTATAACATGTACTTAACTGTACTAATATTAGTGCAATATAAATCGAAATAAAGTATAAATAATCTCTTTACTACAGCTTTCTTTCTCGGGGCACAAATTATAATATGGAGGTACTCATTACTTCCCTCACTCTTCATCTCAATATGATATTCATTTCGGTGAATATCTTTAAAACTCAATAAATTTCTTCAAGAAACAAGATTGTAGCTCTTTCGAAGCTTACGTATATATTAAAACTTAATAAGTTTTGTCAAGAAACAAAATAGTAGCTCTTCCAGAGCTTACGAATATATTAAAACTCAATAAAAGTTTATTCAATAAATAAAATAATAGCTCTTTTGGAGCCTTCAATCATCTAATAATGGTATTAAAATATATCTTGCTTTTAAGAATAGTGTGCATACTTGCACTATCCACAAAACAAATATTTATACTATTTATCTTAATTATTTTCTTTAAAGAAAAATATCAATATGGAAATTTGTACATGATAATTATAATAAAAAAAGAATAAATAAATATTGAGTGCACTTGTACATGAGTATTCATATAACATTGAATAATAACAAAATATATATACATATATACAATAGCACCATCAACATTATGAATTTATGTTAATTGATGTAAATTTAAATCTCAAGTTATATTCAAGTAAATCAATAATTTTTGTTCCTCCATATCTCAAAATCCTTGAAATTTCAAAACTTGGATTTGAAAACACTTATCAACAATATGAGGTTATCAATGACTTAGATTTAAAAAGAAAAATAACAATTTGAAATTTGTAAAAATGTAAACTTGAATTTAAAAGCATATTAACAATTTAAAAATTCAATTATAGTAACTCTAATTGATACTTGATAAAGATCAAGCAAAATGTCTCCAAATACGATAGGTACGTGACCAATATACTTTGATGCCATAATGATAGCATTTACTTTCTTCTGACTTAATCATGATTTTGATTGGAACTATGACCTTTGCTACTGCTGAGGCTATAACTTGTTACATTCACTTCAGGGAATGAAGCAGAGTCAACTGGGCGGATTTTATGTTTTTTCATGGGCAACTCATTATTTCTTTCAGCCACAATAAGGTATGAAATTAATTCAAAATATTTTGTAAAGCCCTTTACTCGATGTTGCTACTGTAGGAGCATACTAGAGGCATGAAAAGTAGAGAATGTCTTTTTTCTAATATATCTCTGTTAGTAATATCTCCCCCT
The DNA here is from genome assembly GCA_031439585.1 of Pterocarpus macrocarpus. Lineage (NCBI taxonomy): Eukaryota > Viridiplantae > Streptophyta > Magnoliopsida > Fabales > Fabaceae > Pterocarpus > Pterocarpus macrocarpus. The sequence goes on along the minus strand of CM062517.1, from coordinate 18,958,302 downwards.
ATAATTTAAATTGAGAGATAATTCTATAATATTGCGGTGTTATATTTATTAATAGATTTAAAATCTTGTAACGCATAAATAAATCTGATTCATATATCTGCTTCAGACAGCTCTAAAATTTGACAGGATCTTTTAGAATAAACTATAAAAGTATTAATCCTTCGTGAAAGTGACAATGAAGGAAAATCAATGCTTTTATACAATCCTTCTAGGATGCAACATTTCCTTATTTTAATGGTATCTTCAAGATCTATTGAATTAAGATAGATTTTGTGCAATCCTTACTAAGATGCGATGACATTTTCTTGTTTAATGGTGTCTTCATGACCCATTAAATCAAAATAGATTTTACGCAATCTTGCTTGGATGCAATATTTCCTTCTTTAATGGTGTCTCCAAGAACCATTAAATCAAGATCGATTTTGTGCTATCCTTTTGGGATACGACGTTTCATTATTTAATGGTACCTTCAATGCCTATTGAATCAAGATGAATTTTATGCGATCTTGCTTGGATGCAATGTTCATTGTTTCATGGTGTCTTCAGGACCCATTGAGTCAATATGAATTTAGCATTTATAATTCAAGACAAATATGTCTTTCACGAAACTATAAGAATCACAAATTCATGATTGAAAGAGCTTGACATTGTTAGAGTGTCTTACCTCAAGCCTTCACTTTGTTAAAGTATCTTATCTCAGAGTTTCACATGGATGGTAGAGTATCATGCTGATAACGCGTTATGAAAGTAATAGTAAAAGAGAATAGAGAAAGAGGAAGAAGAGATACTTCTATTATTGATATTCTACCTCCGAGGGCAAATTCCAACTATTCTGATCATTATTAAGCCTGGAAGTGAGTAAAAGAGGCAAATCTGTAGAATTACTATTTTAGATGCACGCTCAAGTGTGGATTGCACTCCAGCATGTGACCCTGCACTCGAGCGTAGCCCGAAATAGAGAGAACAAGTTTATGGTGCAGTGGAGCATGCTCGAGCGTGAATAGCGCACTTGAGCATGGTTGCAATAAATGTGGAAAGTCTATTTTTCGAAGCAACCTTTCGGGAGAAGATCTTAGGGCATTATTTAGGGGATTTGGACGACCTTTTGACACTCAAAACATAGGAGGCAACCCTAGAGGAGAGAGTTGAAGGTTCAAGGAGCTTTGTGGAGAGTTGTGTGAAGAGTTAGAGACATCCTTTACCCTCAATACATTGGAATCCTTGTTCTTCTTCATTGCTACTCTTTCTTTTACTTTTTCTATTGTTTATGATTCCATCATGAACTAAACCCCATTCTAGGGCGTTGATGGATCTAACTTTGTGATGATGTTACTCATGGATTGATTTTATTTATGTTTTTATTTTGATTATTAAGTGTTTATGATTGTTCCTACTGCTTTTGAGTGATTGGCCACCATTCTACTGAGTTGTTGGTTTGCAATAACTAAAGATAGGGTTTGTAAACAAAGCTTCGCATCATAAATACCGTCAGTTGAGCAAAAACTACAAATAGATAAACGCGACTCATGTGGTCATCTTAGGAATCCATAAAGCTTCAACCTTTTCCTAAATTAGTTTGTAACTAAGAGATTAGGCAATCAATTTAGGATAAAGAGAATTTCTTGACCTTGAGAAAGGCTTGGAATTAGTTTAGGGAATCCGACCATTAATTAATTAAGGTAAAAACTAGATAATTGAGATCCATGGTAATTGAGTCTATAGTTAGATGAAATCAGTTAGCCCTAGTGTCCATCCCAGTGATTTAAGTTGTCTTTAAGTGCAATTTTGTTCTCTTGTTTTATTTGATTTCTTTTTATTTTCTCTACTTATTCCATTCTTCTAGTCCAAATAGTCATTCTCATTAGTTACTTGGTAATTGATCTATCTTCGTGGGAACGATATCTTTTTCATCACTTTATTACTTATACAATCCAGTATACTTGCCGGAGCAGCATCAAGTTTTTGGCGCCGTTGCTGGGGATAGTATCAATATCACTCCTAACTAATATGATACTAGATTGGACTTTTAGTTATTTTATTTTATTTGGTTTGGTTTGATTTTTTTTATTTTAATTTGATTTATTTTATTTTCTTTATTTATTTTGTTTTATTTTGCATCTTCACTTGTTTTTCTTGATTTTTACAGTGTATGCGAAGAAGTAGATTGCTCGGGGAAGTACACTTTGACCCAGGGATTGAAAAGACTTTGCGGCAACTAAGGAAAGAGAGAAGGGCATTTGAAGACGCTCAGATTAGCAACATAGCTGATGAGAATGAGCAAAACTATAGGGCCATGAAAGACTATTTGACTGCAAATCTTGAAGGATGCTCATCTAGCATTGTGAGGCCACTAGTGCAGGCCAACAATTTTGAGCTAAAGACCTCTCTCATCATATTCTTGTAGCAGAATTGCCAGTTTGGGAGACTACCTAGTGAAGACCCCATTGACCACATCAGTAACTTTCTAGAGGTCTGCGACACCATCAAGATAAACCGAGCCACTGAAGATGCTATCAGGCTGAGACTTTTCCCATTCTCATTAAAGGATAAGGCTCGGTCTTCAATCAAGTCACTAACTTAGGGATCTCTTACTACATGGGACATAGTAGCCAGGAAGTTTTTGGAGAAATATTTCCCTCCAACCAAGTCAGCTAAATTGAGGAATGACATCACATCATTTGCTCAAACTGAAGGGAAGTCATTCTATGAGGCTTGGGAGCATTATAAAGAGTTGTTGGCCAGATGTCCTCACCATGGCATCTCTCTTTAGATGCAAGTACAGACTTTCTATAGTGGTTTGTTACTCACTACATAGATCATAGTAGATGCAGCAGCAGGGGGTTCTCTCAACAATAAGATCCCTAAGCAGTCTATTGAGTTATTTGAAGTCATGGTGAGCAACAACTATCAGAGACATAGTGAGAGAGCCCAGAAGCCTAGAAGAGTGTTAGAGGTGGACGCTACAACTGCCATCCTTACGGAAATTCAAACATTATCTATACAGAATGCTACTATCTAGAAGCAGTTAGGAATAATTGGCAATGCTCCTTCTGCCCAGGTCATGAGATGTGACTTTTGTCAGGGCAACCATCCTAATGGAGAGTGTATTGCAAGTCCTTCCCCTGAAGAGCAAGTTAACTATATGGATGCTCAAAGACACAATTTCCACTACAACACTTATGTTTCGGGGTACAGAGATCACACTAACCCCAGTCAGTACTATGGGAACCAGGGTGCACCCAAACACTTATATAACCCACCAGCTTAGGAAAAGAAGCCTAACCTGGAAGACATGTTCCAGCAATTCATGCAGACCCACTCAAATTTTGTGGACAGGACTGAAGCAAAATTCAAGCAATATAATGCTCAGTTCAAGAATCAAAAGGCTTCCATCAGGAACATAGAGAATCAGTTAGGGCAGATATCCCAATAGCTTACTGAGAGACTATGGGGTGCCTTGCCAAGCAACACTGTTGCAAATCCTAGAGAGCAAGTCAAGGCAATCACCCTAAGGAATGGAAAAGAGCTTATAGTGCCAACACAGTCTGAAGCCGTATTACACACTAAGAATGAAGCACAGACATAGAAAGGGAAGAAGTATGAGATTCCCATGAGGCGGAATAAGGGTGTTGAAGAGGAAGAGAAGAATCCTACATATATGGCATCTCCTGCTTATGAACCTCTCATTTCATATCCATAGAAGATGAAGCAGTTGAAGAAGGAACAGCAGGAGAAGTAGTACTCTAAGATCTTAGAGGTATTCAAGAAGCTACATATCAATATTCCCTTTCTTAAAGCTCTTGAACAAATGCCAAGTTATGTAAGATTCATGAAGGACATTCTCTCCCGCAAGAAGAAGATTAAGTATGAAGAGAACGTAATGCTCACAGAGGAGTGCAGTGCTATTTTGCAAAATAAATTGCCTCCCAAATTAAAAGATCCAGGGAGTTTTACTATTTCATGCCTTATTGGTGACATTTATTTTAATAATGCTCTTTGTGATCTTGGTGTTAGTATTAATTTGATGCCTTTATCCATTTTCAGGAAGCTTAGAGTTGGAGAAGTGAAGCCTACTATGGTTTCCTTGTAATTAGCGAATAGATCTATCAAGCATCATTGAAGATGTGTTGGTAAAAGTAGAAAAGCTCATATTCCCAGTAGATTTCATTGTGCTTGACATGGAAGAGGATAGAGAGGTTCCACTTATTCTCGGGAGACCTTTCCTAGCTATAGGGAGAGCCTTGATTGATGTAGAATAAGAAAGGAAGTTTGAGTTGTGTGTTCAAGATGATAAGGTCACATTTAAAGTGTTTGAAGCAACTAAGCCCCCTTTGAAGATTGAAACATGCTTTAGAGTCGATGTTGCTGAGAAGGTGGTGGATACTTCTTTCATGGCACCCTCCAACACTCTACCATCGGAAGCTTGCTTGATGAACTCCAAGGTTGTAGAAGAAATAGAGGATGATGAGCTAAAATCACCCTATGAGCTTTTGGAAGCCCCACCTTTATTATTCATATCTAAGCCTATATCTTTAAAGTTTCGAAGGAAGAGCCATCAACCTCGTGAGGAATCACCCAAGAAGGAGATGAAGAAACCACCTTGATTTAAAAGGGGCCATGTCCGACTTAGGGACATTAAACTAAAGTGCTTATTGGGAGACAACCTAATTTTTCTATCTCTACTTTATTTCTTTCATGTTTAGAGTTTATGTTTGAATTTCATTGTGTTTGAGTTTTCATTTTTTTTAGGTTGTTCTAAATCTCTCTTATTCTCATTTTGTAGGTTTCAAGAAGAGAATTAAATGCATAAAGCAAAAAAAATGGAGTCCAACACTTATTCCTTGGTTGGGGAGTATCTTTCCTATCCTCTCTTTGCACTTATTTTACATTGGGGACAATGTTGTTTTCCAAGTTGGGGGATGGAAAAGCATACACATGCATTTTATTCTCTTCTATCTAGTTTCTGTATTTTATTTTTCTCTAAAAAAAATCAAAAAGATTTTCTGTTTTTAGGTACTAATTGTGTGTTTTTGTTGTCTTTAGCTCCATTCCTATGATGTGATAGTTTGCTCTGTTCTTTAATCCCTTAGTAACTAGGAATTTTGATTTGAGCCTTGAAAATTCTCTTGTGCATTCATATTTATTTTGGAAAAGACCACATGTTCATGCACTTTGTAGGACTTAGCAACTTAGGATTGGTAATCATCATTCCTTAATGCTTTATTTAAGTTGAGACATGCATCCAATTTTTACTTGAATCCCTTTTGAAATAAATGTGAGCGAATTTTTGTCTTAAAAAGGATTTAGGCCATGTTTGGAAGCCTTCATTGAGCCTTAATGCCTACTTAATGACATTTTTCCATAGTCACCGCTTTTGAGCTTTATGGCTTGTTTTTTTGGAATGAATTACAGTTTGAGCTTAGAATCCATCTTTGAACCTTAAATTACCCTCAATCTTGTAGCTTCGAAACTCATGAGAATAGGGTAATACCCCCACCATAGTGAATTCATGTTATGCATTATCAAAGTGGGTGGACTAGTTCAAGTGGAAAGAAAGAAAAGAAAAAGTGAAAGAAAAAGAGAAAAAAAAAAGCAATACAAGGAAAAGTGTGGTTTCAATGGGATAGGAGGGAGCAAACTCTCTTCTGAATCTCATGGCCATTAAAGCCTGAAGGTTCATCAAAGAAGGACATGAAGATAGCCACCAACAAGTTAGGGGATACCCAAGGTAGTAAGTTTAGAAGTAAGGATTCTTTAAGTTGAGGGTAATACAAAGCCAAAATTCCTTTCCACCATATCTTTACCCTTAGTACAAGCTTTGAAAATACCTATTGATCTTTGACTAGATGACACTCATGTTGAGATAGAGAGGGAGGATTGTGAAATTTATGATGATATTGTCCCTTCTTAAACATTGCATTGGTATGAAGTGAATCAATTCTTTGTTGCTTACCTTGCATACACACACTTGATTTATTTCCTTTATAATGTGTTTGCACAATTGAATGGTCTTGATACTTAGATTTGAATTGTTAGTAACTTTTGGGTTAAGTTGTGGAGCAATGATGAGGAGAACATGGACCAACAACACTTTGTTGCATTGAGTGTGCTTGCTTTTAGATTTTTTGAGTCCTTTCCCTTTCTTTTCTTTTTGGTAGTTGGTGTTTAGTCGGGTTAAGTGCCTCCTTGAGTTTCGCGGTCTTTGTTGGGGGATGTTTATAGTGTCAGCCGCACAAAAAGATTTTTCTCTTTTATTTATTCTATTGTTTCATTTTCTTTCTTGTTTGAGGACAAACAAACTCTTAAGTTGGGGGATGTAATAACTCCCCATAGTGAGTTATTTTTGTTCTATTTTATTTAGATTTAAGCTTTGGTTGCACAAATTTATTTGAGTGTTTTAGTTATTTTTAGTTGATTTCTTTGATTTATGTTCTTGTTTAGTTTGTTTGTCATTTTCTCATATTTTTGGTTAGTTATTTATGTTTTCATTGTGTTTCAATTAGATACAAGCACTCAAGTGGAAGAAGAGTTCAATTGGAGTCTTAAGCAGTCCATTTTGTTGGATTTCAAGACTATGTCACAAGAGAAAATTCATATCTAACTCTCTAGAAGTCAACTTAACATGATTCAAGACTCTTTAGAAAGATGAGAAGGAGATCTCCAACTTTGATGTTGGGCACTTTTTAGGATTCTCAAGTCTTCTAGTAGAAAAAGGCAAAACAAGATTGAAGTTGCATTTTATCTCTAATGCTGTCAAGCCTGGCCATTCATCAGTATTTTGACTATATCTTGAGCTATAGAAATCCAATTGGGATGGTTCTTGTTGTGTTGAAAGCTTACGCAAAGATTGCTATTCTACTTCAAGGGCAAATTCCAACTATTATGATCGTTATTAAGCCTAGAAGTGAGTAAAAGAGGCAAGTCTGTAGAGTTGTTGTTTTATATGCATGCTCAAGCGTGAGACCCCACACTCAAGCGTGGATTGCATTCCAGCATGCAACCTCGCTCGCGAACGCAGCCTAAAACAGAGAGAATAAGTTTTTGGTGTAGTAGAGCACGCTTGAGCATGAATAGCACGCTCGAGTGCAGCTGCGATAAATGTGGAAAGTCTGTTTTTCGAAACAACTTTGTGGGGGAAGATCTTGGGGCATTATTTAAAGGATTTGGACAACCTTTTGAACTTAAAACACTGGAGGCAACCCTAGAGGAGAGACTTGAAGGTTCAAGGAGCTTTGTAGAGAGTTGTGTGAAGAGTTGGAGACATCATTCACCCTCAATATATTGGAATCGTTGTTCTTTTTCATGGCTAGTCTTTCTTTTGTTCTTTCTTTTACTTTTTCTGTTATTTATGATTCCTTTATGAACTAAACCCCCATTCTAGGGCATTGATGGATCCAACTTTGTGATGATATTACTCATGGATTGATTTTATTTATGTTTTTATCTTGATTATTAAGTGTTTATGATTGTTCCTAATGCTTTTGATTGTTCCTAATGCTTTTGAGTGATTGGCCACCATTCAACTGATTTGTTGGTTTGCAATAACTAGAGATAGGGTTTATAAACAAAGCTTCGCATCATAAATAACGTGAGTTGAGCAAAACCTACAGATAGATAAACGCGACTCATGTGGTCATCTTAGGAATCTATAAAGCTTTAATCTTTTCCTAAATTAATTTGTAATTAAGAGATTAGGCAATCAATTTAGGATAAAGAGAATTTCTTGACCTTGAGAAAGGCTTGGAACTAGTTTAGGGAATCCGACCATTAATCAATTAAGGTAAAAACTAGATAATTGAGATTCATGGTAATTGAGTCCATAGTTAGATGAAGTCAGTTAGCCCTAGTGTCCATCCCAGTGATTTAAGTTGTCTTTAAGTGCAATTTTGTTCTCTTGTTTTATTTGATTTCTTTTTGTTTTGTCTACTCATTCCATTTTTCTAGTCCAAATAGTCATTCTTGTTAGGTACTCGGTAATTGATCTATCCTCGTGGGAACGATATCTTTTTCATCATTTTATTACTTGTACGATCCGATATATTTGCCGGAGCCACATTAGTTATATATAATTCTTTTTTGTTTTAAATCACTGTATAATAAATTCTTAACAATCTATTATTGCACTAAATCATATTATATGTATTACACACAATGAAACTCATGCAATGCAAGAATATATTCTAGATAAAATTTTAGATTTTATGATTAAAACGTATTCTTTTCACTTTGGTTTTAATAAATCATTTTTATTAGTTAATTGAATAAAGAGGTAGAAGAGGGAAATGAAATGAGTTTGATAATAAAAGGGCAAGGAGGATCTTTCTTCGATTATTATATCCTCACTTGAAAAATTGGAATAAAAATTTCTTATAAAATGAATTACATACTTTGAATAAAGGAAAGTGAAAGATAAGAAATAATTATTATTCTTATTTCTACGCGTGTTTCTTGCCATCAATATTCAATTAATACTCTGTGTTTATTGTCATTATTTATTTTCCTACAAATAATAAAGATTACGTTGCAAGTTTTACTACCGTTCAGTGATCATATCATCACAAACGGTCACTTCCTACTTTTAGCCCATGCTTTTCACATTATTGCTCTTTTTTATTAATATTTTTTTTGAGTGGACACATTATTGCTCTTTTGAACATTGCTGAATAGCAAAGCTGATAGCAAAGTTAATAAAATTTTATTAGATAGAATAATGAGCTTTTAATTTCAAAAGGGAACGTTGATCAACGGTTAAGTCTATTTTTTCTTATAAAAACTAGCAGTGTTATTTAGATAAACACACGATCAATTATAAAGCGAAAAATGGGGTCTCTTGTGCATGTACACTGTGTGTCCAACTTCTGTGAAAATAGTCCATATATAGATATGTTATCATGATATTCCCTTGAACAATCCAATATAAGTTGTTCTTGTAGCCTCACTAGTTTAAGTGTAAAGTTAGTAAGAAATAACTATTGTACTATAAAGAAAATTAGCTGTAAAGACCATTTGCTCCGAATAATTTACTTGTGATGATAAAATACTCTAATCTCAGTGCCTATCATATTTCAGCCATATCAATAAGTCTTATTATTTTATTTTTGTTGAGTTATTTGTTTATTTTAATTTTTTAAAATAAATAAATAACGTGTTTTATTAGTGAACAAGTTGACAAGTTGCATAGCGTGTTTCATTTGATGATTTCATATTGTTAACCTTTTGATATTATCAGTTATATATATCAAACATCAATAATTCGACTTGTACGTAATACCAAATATCGATGGAGTAGGTTTGAAATTATGGTTCTTCTCTCGATCTGCTTTCATATATTTTTTCCTTTAATTGGAAAATAGTTTACAAGAAACTCATGTTAAAAAAATGAGTAATTTTATAGAAAACTAATGCTAAGGATCACTAAAAAACGAATATTTAATTTTAAAGGATATGAAATATCTATATTATTAAGAAATATTGTATAAAATTTATTTAGAGAAAATACTCATTATATTTTAGTTAATAGAGTAAAATACCCTGATTAAATAAAAATAACAATCACTCAATGAGAACAAAGAACTACACATTTTAAAGTAATAACGATGAGTCATGAAATTTTTGATAACTTCATATAAGAAAACTTCAATTTATTTCTTTTAGTCACTCAGTCAAAATAAATAATCACGCAATAAAAAACAATAGTCATTTACAAATTTTTTCTTATTCATAAATGTAATGCAGAATATTATCCAAAATTGCTAATCACTCAATTAGGACAAATAACCGCAAACAAAAGTAAAAATTTATGTACAACATCACGTATCTTTACAAAAAGTATTGTTTATTACTGTTAGCCACTCAACATGAATTGGCCACTTAAAAAAAATGCATTAGTCAGCATGAATTTATTCTGAATTGTATGAATTTAAAATATAATTTTAATTATTCATAATTATTAACCATTTGGTAAGAGTAAATAACTAATCAACAAGACACAACAATCATATATAAATTTATTCCAAATTTCATAGATTCAATAATGTAACATTTTATAACTATTCAATGAAAACAAATAGCAACTAAAAAAAGTAATAAAATTCACAATTTCTTCTTAATTTCATATACATAGTATATAAAAGTATTTACAATCGTTTATTCGTGAAGTAAACAATCACTCGTTAACAAGCAATAGTCATTTAGAAATTTGTTTAGAACGATATTTTGCTTAGCCTATCTCTCTAAATAAATTTTATATAATTTCTCTTAAGAATGTAAACATTTTATATCCGTTAAGATTAAATATTTCTTCCTTGATTTCCCCATAACTTTATATTGTATTCTTCATGATTTTCCTGATTACTTAAATAAAAAGGTATTACCCTAAGACGCATAAATACTTTAAAATAGTTATTGTGTTCATGTCAAATATGTGTATCAATGTCGAACACTTGCAGACACTTTTAATTACATTTTACAAAATTTTACTTTAATTTTTTTAATTTTATACTTATATAGATAAAAAATACCATAATAATCAAATAAATAGGTGTATTTTCTTATATTTATAAAATTTATGCCTATTCTTAATTCATTGTTTCCCTCTTTTTTATATTTATACTTTTATATTAATTTTATACAAGTTTTATATCTTACAATAGCCATCTAGTGTCCTATAATTCCTAAAAATTACTGTACCCTTGTCCAGGTTGTGTCATATCCGTCATTCGTTGGTTTATTTTAAATACTTTTAACTTTATAAAGCATTAAATATTTTTTAAAATTTCATTTAATTGTCACTAATTTTAGTATTTGACAGAAGAGAATGATAGCAACCATCGGCTTAGGTGAAGTTATATTTTTTAACTTTTTCTTGTTGGATGAAAATGATTTTAGAATTTTCTTTACTAATTCAAATGAAAATGTTTACTTTTACTAATCAGTCACTACCTTAATTCCAACTACTATAATAAATGAAAGTTTAATTTTTATGTACTAATAGTCTAAAATAATTTTACAATATCATCCAATAGAATTTTAAAAGTTTGTCAAATCATACTAGATAATTATTTTATATTATCAGTATATAAAAAATTAAACTCATAATTAATATAAATGAAAACTTATTTTTCTTAATTACTACAAATCTTCGTCTTTTAAGGGCTATTAATCTCATAAATTTTACCAGTTAAATATTTAATATTGTTTAGGGCCTGATTGTTTGACAATTTTTGAAGAAAAAATTTCTTTTTGAATTGAAATATATGTATAAAAATTTCAGATAATTAAATAAGTTTTACATGAAAAATTTAAAACTAAATAATAAATTAAAATTTCTTTAGTGCTTGTTTCATAAATTAGAAAGAATAGCTTTTGAGGGATAAAAAAGCTCTTGATAAAACCAAGAAGGATTAAATTGATTCTATGTGTTCAATAATAGAAAAGTTAACCATTAAAAACTATATGGAAATGAAAACGAACTAACTAAAAATGCATACAAATAAAAAAGATAGAGTTGAGGGAATTGATTACATAAACATTTTATAGCAATTTAGTTATAGCATGTGACCTACATTCATTTCTCAATCAATATATAGCTTGAAATTTTCTTCATTATCGAATTTTTATTCATAAGAATTTTGACAAACCTAACTTAATGGTTTTTTCTTTTTTTTCTCTTAAGGGAATGTTTGCTAATTACGAGCGAGAGAGAGAGAGAGAGAGAGAATGAAATACAAAGGAAAAAGAGTGGTAAGAAAAGGAGAGTTTAGAGGATTTTATCTTATCTTTGTCTGAGTGTAAAATAGATAAGGAAAAAGAAATAGAAGATTTATTTTACTTTTTATTAAAATAATTAAATGTAATTAATATATTTCATAAGATAGTTAAAAACATGTCTCAACATTTTAATAGACATAAAATAGTAAATGATATTATAATATCATTAAACCCCTAGGACCATGAAATGAGGGTAATAGAAGATTTTGAATGGTTAATAGAATCCTCAAAAGCTTTTTTCATTAGAATGTAAAACCTTATAAACCTCTCCCTTCTTTCGCTTTTCTCTCTAAATTAAATCAAACTTGTGAACACCCCTAAGAACAATATATCAACGTCCCCTATTTCAACCCAAAGTAGAGTTAACTCTCAAGGTATGAGTTGGCAAAGTTGCTTTAGTGTAAAGTTACAAACTTACAATATATCATAAATCTAATTGATTATATATAACGTAACTTATTCATTTGATTAAAAAAAAAAAAGAGTAACTTATTCATAAATGATCAAAAAAAAAAAAAAACTGAAGAATAAAAAAATACGAAGTTTAAATTAGCGTTACAATAGTATAAACTGCAAACCTAGATTAAAGTAAAGCTTGATAAAGACTTATCATTATCAATTATTTGTTATCTTCATGATCTTCACGAAGTAAATATGACCTTCAGAAGTATATAATATATCACTATTTGGGTCAATTATTAATAATCACTTTTGAACGGATCACTACAGGGTTGCTTTGTAGATTTGATTAACTACTTTAGCTTTTTTATTTCTTTGTGTGAGTTGCTATAATTGGAGAATCTTTGTAGCATCGTTTGCTTAGTTTAAGTGGTTAGATACTTATTTCTTGTAAGCAAGAATTTGAATTCAGATCTTATGATTAGTAAAAACTAATATTAAAAAAAATTATTTTTATAACAATCAATCCAATTTAAATTAGATTAGTTAAAATATAATAAATTCTTGATTGTTAATAGTCTAGGATCAATCCAATTTAAATTAGATTAGAATTGGAGAAGTTTTCACCCTCCTAAAGTGCAAGGGGCAGAGCACAAAGAAACAAAACGCCATTGGTAATACTCATATATAGAAAGAAAGGGCACGTGAAAATTGGTTGGGACCACCACTACTATCCCACCGATCCATTTGAGGGCTGAGACAAACATTCAATTATTCATCATGGAGCACTGGCAGACGAATTGAACATGGTTTTAAGGCACTCTTCAATCATCTTTTCAAACATGTAATACCTTGTTTAAAATAAAAATCTATTCAAAAATAAAATATTTGTAATGCACAATTTTAAAATTTCACATTAAATTTATAGTAATAGAGGAATTGAATTAAGTTAGAGAGGATAAATTTTTAATTAAAGATGAGTATTTAGAAAACAAAGGAAAAAAAAAAGTTTAAATCACTTAAACCTTAAGTGGTGAGAATCACTTTAGCTCCGTCCCTTTCTCTTCAATCCTTCTTCTTTGAGAGTCTTCTTCCCCTCTCACTATGTTTTTCCTTCAACTAAGTGCTTCTCTCGATCTTTCACCCTCACTCACTCACTGGTCTGCTCTCTCCCACTCACCAATGCCAACCATCTTTCCTCCGCCCCCCTCCGAGCTCGCCCTCCCCTGTGGTTCTACTCCTTACTTTGTCATTGATCTTCTCCTCTCATTGCAATGGTTCTCCTTCTTACCCTACCTCGATGCTATCTCTATCGTGGTTCTACTTGCCTCCCTTCCCTGCAGTTTGCTTCCTTTTCTATTGTAGGTTGCTTCTCTCTCTGCCGTGGCTCTGCCATCATGACAGTTGGGGATCTTATTTTCGCTCTCTAAACCCATAGCCTTTTAGTAAGCTATTCCCATTATTATTCCTATTTGGGTCTTGATGATTGCTGAAATAAGTCTAAATCCCTTGTTATATTCTTTTGTTAACTTGAATTCCCATTTATATGTGAGTAATTGTGTTTTGGTGGTTGCTAAAATAAGTGTTTGTTCATTTGTACAAAATTGCAATTAGTGATATATTTCTTTGATTTGGTTTTCATAAATTGAGAAATTTCTTTGTATCTGTTTATAGTTTGGGTGTGTGGGGTGCAAGTATTTATGTGTAATTGCCTTAAAACTAATTCTTTTAGTTATTCCTTATTTATTATATTTTCTGTCACAACCCAACCCGACATCAAGTTGTGACCGGCGCATAGGGAGCATTGACCCTAGCAAGCCTGTTAGAGGTTTTTTTTTTTTTTTTTTACCAAAATAACAGACAAAATTCCCTCTAAAATCATATGTTTACCCAAAATACAATTAACTCTTGTTATGAACCAAAACATACAGCTTAGTTAGAAAACCAACAGATTAATAATATTCCAAATACAACTCCGAACAATGAGCATTCTCGGAATGCTCTCAAAGTTCAGACTTGCAAAATATCATAGAAGCACTGTTGTACCTGTTTCACACTAAATCAATTACAACTATAAATATCACAATAGATGCTAGACACTCTCGGTGGTATATGGAGCATAACTAAAAATATATATATAGACAAATATTCGATAAGCACTAATCAAGCACCATGATAACCTTATTGCCCGCACAAACAAATGTGTCGAATCAGTGGAACTCCCAAAACCTCTCACAACTGAGGCAAACTACTCACAGACTTGTGCTTAGCTCTAAAATAGGGGGAAAACTAAGGAATGAGTCAAACAGACTCAGTGAGGGACAATAAAACTATAACATATAAGAACAAGCTCTAGAAATAAACAACTATTCTTAAATAAAGAATTAGTATCGTGAGTTGATCAAAAATAAGGAATTCTCATGTTCAATAATATTTATATATAAAGAATTAACTTCAGAAATTATGCATGCATACAATGAATTAACATCATTTTACAGATTGGAAAACATGTTTCTCAAATATAACCACCAAGGCAGGGAGGCTTCCATTTCTGAGAAATTTCCAAATTGGGGTTAACTCCTTCAGAGTCAATAGAGTCTGCGGTGTGCGTTGGCCATACAAACACACACACACACACCTCGAGCTAGCAATGCCCTACTCGCCGGGTCCTGATTAAGATGCACCAAGGCTAATGTCACGGCCGCTAGCTACCGATAACTAAGAATCCTCCCTCAAAATATCCATAACATTTTGAGAATATAAATATTAAACATAGTTTTCAAGAGCAAAAATACCAAGTAAGGTTTTCAAACTCAAACAAGATTTCTCAACAAGTCAATTTAGTAATTTAAACAACTATTGAAGAGCTTGTCCTAACATTCAGAAAATCCATAGTCTTTTTCAAAAAGCTTTTAGAATATTTAACCATTGCATACTAGCAAAATTTCCTCAAACCAAAACAGATGTCCACAAATAAATAGATATATCAAACTGTAAGGCAATTATATTGCTAAACAGAATATTCATAATTAACTAGATATATAAAAGTAAATTGTCAATATATATACTAAAATCAAACTAATACTAATTGCATAAAAAAAATAATATATGCCATAGAGGTATTGTCCACTCACTAAACAATAGAGGACATCAAATCTACGTCTTAGAGGTTGCTGAACTTGAAGGTGGATCTCCTGCAAAATCTGAAACCAACATATGACCGCTTTAGACACAATTATGATTAAAAATTTAACCGCAATCCTCTTTTATCTCCCTCACAAGTAAGTCATTGTTATTGAGTTATTGCTTGGTTCTTTATAGGCTTTTCTCAAATCACCTCACCCCAACCAAAGTTTGAACCAAAAATCTTCTAACAAAATAAGAGATATCTCCATAGAACACCTCATAAGGTCTTTTCCAATCTTACACCCCACTAAATTTCAAAAATTGGTTCACATAGTCAACAACTCATCAAGCTTATCATTCCTCATGGTATAAATAAGAAGAACTCAATAAATTTCAGCTCTTAGTAATTTAAACTTAACTCCAAAATCAATCATTACACTCAAGAATCAACAATTTGATTATCATTTCAAGTATCAAGCTAACCAATTCCCAATTAACCTCCCACACATCAATTAAAGTACCTAAGCGACCGAGTGACCAAATGACACATCAGGCATCCATTCTAATGGTTCCAACAACTAAGTAATTAATTCTATTATCCCATAACTAAACTCATGAATAAGAGTGAAATAAAACAAGCATAGGAATAAAATGAATCCATACAAATACACCATAACTAGATACAAATTTATCTTTCAACTCATAATAACAAAACACAAAAATACAACTATGAGCCCTAAACCATGGATGAACCCAAGACATGTAACAAGGTGCTCTACTCAATGCATCAACAACCAACAAGAAACCAAGCATAACTTACCAAAGGGGCTGAGAATAGTATGGAAGAAGCATAACCACACCCAACCACCAAAGGAAGAGAGGCATGGCGAAGAACAGAAAGAAGCATGGCAGAGAAAGAGGCTCCATGCTGAAGGTGGTAGAGAGAGGGAAGCATGGGTGGCAGTTGATGTGGTGAGGGAGAAAGTAAGAGAGGAAGTGAGGGAACCAAGAGGGACAGACAGAGAATGAGTGAGAATGGCGGTGGAACAAAAATACAAGGGAGAGAATTAAAAAAAACGAAGAAACCATAAGGTGGTGTTTGGTATGTGATAATCCATCTGGATTATTGGTAATATTTGATTAACTTGTCTAGGCCCACAACATTACCCTGTTTGGCTAGGCAACATTACTAGCAATCTAGATTTCTAAGGTAATGTGGACTACCACCAATGTGGCAATGCTTCCATTTTTATTATTATTATTATTATCAATAAATAATAATAATAATTTATTATTATTAAAAATAAATATTAGTAATAATTAATAATTATTGTAATTATTATTATTGTTATTGTTAATAATAATAATTATAATTATTATTATGATTAAATATTAATGATATTAATAATTCATTATTATTAAATAATATAAATTAAAAATAATATTAATTTTTATTAAATAATAATTAATATTCATAATATTAATTATTTTTTAATAATAATTATTAATAAAATTAACTATTATAATCATAATTAATATTTAAATTTTCTTATTCTTATTAATTAATAATTATTATTAATTATTAATATTATTATAACTAATAATAATAAACTATTTATTATTATTATTATTATTATTATTATTATTATTATAATATTGGTTTAATGCATATATTACCTAGTAATATTTTTGATATACCAAACAGGGTAATGTAAATTACCACTTAGATTACCTATACACACCAAACACTGCATTTAACATTACCAACAATTTAATAAATGACAATCTTTCTAAGTGGTAATCTACATTACTAGAAATCTTAATAGATAATATATCAAATGCCATCTAAAGGAAAAGTCCCGGACGATGAAGTGATGATAAAGGGGAGCCTAAGATGTGTTATATCACTTATGGAGCACTGTGGTCTTATTACATTTTCACCACCCAACTATTTATATTAGTTGCTAACAATGGTCAATCTTTAGAAAATAGCTAATCCAAATGACTAAAACTTATATCTTGCTTGGAGATATGTTATAATCTATCTTCTACTTAATACGTTTGGAAAGAATTGAGTTATAATTATGATTACAGAAGACTGAGGTTCTAGGAAGAGGAGTGGGTTTTGGATCCTATATTTTAGTTTATGTTTAAATTCAAAACAATTTGTCATGTATTGGTTTGAGATTCTCATGAAAATCCACTCTTGAGTTCGATGGTTTCTAGAACATAGATTCGACATTTTTGACTATCTGTGAATAGACAATGCTTCTATGGTATATAAATTTTTTTATTATATAATTAGTATTGGTTGATTTTAGTATATATTGGCAGTTGATTTTTATATATCTAGTTAATTATGAATATTTTGCTTTGTGGTATAATTGTCATATAGTTTGATATATCTATCTATTTGTGGATGTTTGTTTTGGTTTTGAGGAAATTTTACTAGTATGCAATAGTTGAATGTTCTAAAGGCTTTTAGGAGAGATTATGGATTTCATAAATGTTAGGACAAGCTCTTCAAACAGTTGTTTAAATTACTAAACTAAGTTGTTGAGAAATTTATTTTGATTTTGGAAACATTATTTGGTATTTTTTGCTTTTGAAAACTCTATTTAATATCTGTATTTTCGAAACTTATTGATATTTTGGTGGGAGGATTCTCAGTTCAACAGCAACTAGCGGTTGTTGACACTAGCCTTGGTGCACCTTGGTTTGAACCCAACTAGTAGGCGTGTTGCTAGCTCGGTGTGTGTAAGGCCTTTGCACACTACCGACTTAGTTAGATTTGAAGGGATTAACCCTTATTTGGAAATTTCTCAAAATTGAGAGCCTCCCCACTTTGATAATTATATTTGATAAATATGTTTTCTAGTTTATGAAATAATATTAATTCTTTATATACATGCATAGTTCTAATGTTGATTATTTACATAAATATTATTTAAAATGATGAAGTCTTATTTATGCTTAATTCATGATATTAATTCTTTATTTAAGCTTAGTTGCTTTACTTCTAGAACTTATTCTCATATGTTATAGTTTCCTTGCCCCTCACTAAGTCGATTGGACTCACCCCCCTTTCCTTTCCTATTTCAGACTCTGGCGCAGGACCTAACTCGATTTCTTTTATTTCTTAGAGTTGCTCTACCATCTACAAGTAGGATTTTGCGACATGATTTTTTTTTTCTATAGGATATTTATCTATAGGCCTTATGATTTTTGGGAATTTGGTTTCTTAGTGAATAGGATGTAAATAAAGAATATAATTGGAGAACATGTAAATGGGTGTTGTATATATAATTATGAATTACTAGAGAGTGCTCTGAGCTACTTATATTTGTTGATTGGTTGTCTGGAATATGTTTGACTAATTCAGGGAGGGTAAAAAACGAGGGGAAACTCTGTCCGACTTTATAAATAAATAAATAAATAATCAAAATAGGTTTACCAAAGATCTATTACCTCTAAGCGCTAATCACGAATCTAGGGTGGGTTGTGACAGTATTCTTTTATAATAAGTCTCTCCAAGCTTTTATATAATTTCACTCAACTTTGAGTTATTCTTTTCTCACCAATTAAGAGAGCTCTCTCAATAGTATTTTCATCACTTGTATGCCTTACAAGATTTCCTTTTTCTCAAATTTCCCTCACTTGAGTTACAATAAATTCAAAGTAAGAAATGAGAAGAAGAAGAAGTTTAAGTACAAGAAGTACAAAGCTCTTAAAAATTCACATAGAGTACTGGTACAAAGACACTAAACTAAAGTTTAGTAACTAGTATTTATAAGGAAGTTTTGCAGCACTTTGCTTGGTCTCCACCCAAGTGGTTTGAACATTGGGGTTGCTTTTAAGGAGTTCCAGGTGATATCTTTTCATGCTACCATATTTTGTTTATTGTGCTATAGTTTTTTCTCTCATATGGTACAAATTCATTTGTCCTTTTCCTTATTTGATAAGTCCACTTTTTGCTAATCCTTTTTTTAATTCCATATTGGAACAAATGAACCTAGGAGAATATGAAAATATCCTTTTATCTTAGCCATTTTTTCTGATCTACCCGTTGGCACCATGACTTCCTTAAGTAAACTTTTTTTTAATTCCAGCTTCGATACTCATACCCAAGCAGTAGCCTTAGCTACTATTTCCTACTAAAATAGTTTAGTCCTTGTACACATTGAAACACACTTTCCAAGATTAAGTACAGTGAACTTCAACACATAGTTTACATTATTATTATAATAAATTATCTATAGATTCATCGCCTTTAATAGAATATAATGTAGAGAAATAAATAGGGGTAAAATTGATATTTTGAAAAAAAAAATCTCTCTTCGATTCTTTATCTTTCCAAAAGTGGAGAGATCTAAAGATTTTGGTGGGTTATGCACCTTTTTTTTTTCCCCTCTCCTCCCTTGTTTTTTCAACAACTAAATAAGAGAAAACATTAAAATCTTTCAATTTTCTCTATTCTCATTTTCTTTCTTCTCATTTCCTCTTCAACCAAATAAAGGAAACAACGAATCTATATTCACTTTAGCCTATACATTATCTATCCCTTGCTAGAAAAAATTTCTCTTTCCTATGTCAAGTTTCATAGGAGCAATTTCCTGAGCTCATTAGTGCTAAGCTAATTAAGGCAGGCATAAATTCATTTAATTCTTTATCCTTTGATTAGTTCAATCATGGAAAATTAATGTTCTTAATTTCCACATCAATAACTAAAACTTACTTTTATTTCTAAAGTAAACTTCACCCTTGAGAAGCCAAATACTTCATTGTCATATGTTTTCATGATAATATTAATTTTAATAAAAAATAATAAAATCACTTCTAGTCTTCTTGAGATTTTCAAATTAATATACTAAACTCCAAACTTTTAAAAACAATTAACACCAATTTTAAGCCATTTCAAAATATATTCCCTTAAGGGAAAGAAAGGTAAGCGACATGAAAGGGAAAAAGGAGGTTCAAAAGATTTGACTTATGCTTGTTTAATTAGAAGTTTAAAATAGATAAAAGGAAGCAAATGGACGGTTTATAATATATTTTTATAATTTTATCCTTTATTAAAATAATTAAAAATTAATGTATTTCATAATAATATTAATTTAAAAATAAAAAATTATATATTTGCATATTTAGAAAAGATATTTCCTTACTCAAAAAGTATTTTCTCTCCCTAAAATTTAATTTTTCTCTAAAAAAAAATCTCTCCCCAAATTTTATTTGTTAATTTTTTTTTCTCTAAATTTTTTTCTCTTCATTTTTTGAAAAGTTTCTCAAAATTTTTTCTATAAAAATATTTTCTCTTAAATTCTTGCTTTCTTTTATTTAAATTATATATATATATATATATCTTTGTGTTAATATAAGATAGATAAAAATGATATTTCAATATTTTAATATGGATAAAATAATAAATATAATTATATTGTAACCTCATTAGAAACCCCCAATTGAGGGGAGCCATGAAATGGAGGTAATGGAGAATTTTGATGTAATATCCCAAAAAATAGTACGAATAACTAGTGTTGTTAACTGATTTATTATAGTATATTAGAGATATACGAGTAGTCAATATCAAAATATAAATATTAGGGTTAGAAAAAAAAAATTCAAGTTTCCTCGTAAAAAAATTTTAAGTAGCCATTTAGTATTATTTTGCTAGTTTGGAAGAAATCGGTTGAATTGTAGTGTTTTGTAACATAAGAACTTAGTGGAAATTTATTTTGCAGGATCAACGAAATACTAGTTAAAACCCTAAAATGAGAGGCCACAATTCAGCCACCCACACCCCTTAATGGTGCCATGCTAGCCACAAAAAAGGGGAAGCTCAACCAAAAGAAGTTATTTTGATAGATTGTGCTCATTTAAACCACTAAGAACTAATTCACATTTTATTGTGAAAGCACAATACAATATTCTTAAAGTTGTTACTTTCTTGAAATTGAAATTCGCATTCCCATCCCAAGAGTTAGAATTATTTACCACTTCAAGCAACCTGATTTTTTTTTTTTTTATAAAAAAAAACATTGTTTAATCTTTATATCAATAGAAAACAATTCATACCGGAAGTTGTAATTTTAGCCAACATAATGGAAGCATTTATTCAAGTCTTAACATATTAAAGATTACTTATAAACACAACACTGGATCAGTTTTGACATACTAAACTCTAAACATTTATTCAAGAAACATAAACTCAAACTTTTTGTAGCCACCACAATCTTATTAGTGCTAGTAATCTAGGAAACTGTAGTAATTATTTTTCAACAATTTTCTCTGAATCTCCCATAGGAATGGGTTGCATAATCATGGATGATAGGCGACTCTTTGTTTCAGGATCTTGAGTAGTATAGCCGTCTACGTATTGGTAAAAGAATAGTGCTGTCTTAGGAAGGTTTTCCACAATATCGAAGAAACTTTGATTGTAAGTGGAGTTACGAACTTCCTTATTCATCATTTTCCAAGTTGAATATATCATGCTCTTTACATGCTCACGGGCATCTGCTTCAGAAGCTCCAGTTTCATTCATGTAGCATTCGACGGCTTTAGGCACATCTCCTGTTTCACTCGCAGGCTACGACACCAAAATAAGAAAATTATGAGCCAAAAAAAAAAAAAGAAAGTTGATGTATTAATTTCAGGAGAGTTTTTCTAAAGAAAAAGAACAATATTGGTAGCGTACTTGTGATGTTCCAAGGTCATTTGCTAGACGTAAAAGCATTGATGAAAAACGAATCATGTCTGGGTATTCGTCCAAGATAAACAAGTTCCATTTTGGATGGATTTGGAACCGAAAAGTAAGCATGCACAAGTAGAACAGTTGCACCTATGGTAACCCATGCAGCTTCCATGTATTCTCCGAAGCTTGGGGTGCATCCACTATGGCACCACTTTGCCTCCTTGAAATATGTTTTACATAAATCTGTCCACTGAAAAATTTCAAAGCAATGATAAAAATTGAGAATAATTTATAATTCGATTATATTTAATTATACATTCATAAAGATTTATAATAAACACCTAACTTATTCAGATGGAAAAAAAATGTTGAATTATCGATTTTCTTAAGAATGGAATGGTGAGGCTTCCGTTCTTTTTTAAGATTTCAAAATCCACCTCATTAACAAAGTTATAAAGTGTAAGGAAGTATATTTTCATGTATCTTGGGAGACTCTCCGTGGCATCTAGATCCCATCTAGAATTACAAACAAAATAACAACAACCATCAAATTAATAGTAGAATAATTTTCACAAAAATAGGGGAAGCAATAATTAATGTTAACCTGTCAATTGCTTCTGTGAAGAGCTCTAATTCATCGAAGCTGCCATACACATCGTAAATGTCATCAATTGTCATTATAAGGCAAGCGACCTTTGCTATGACTCTTCTGAAATATCCGAGATCTTGCTCAAAATTCATTCCGAGACCCCAAACGTAGTTCTCCACCAACCTATCCCTACTACTCAACTTGTCCGCTAGGCCAGCTTCTTTCCACCATCTTCAAATGGAAGAAATATTGAGCATTGTTAATATATGATATCATTCTTTCCCTTTTCTCAAAGATAAGTTTAAAAAAATAGTCAAGATGTATAATTGTTGAGTGCAAGGAAGCATATTTTCATGCAATTGAGAACATTATCCATGCCACAACAACTTAGATCCCATCTAGAACCATGAACAAAATAATAAGAATCATGTATTAACGGTCCAGAGTTTTTAATAACACAAAATCAAATACGATGGAGTTGCAATAATGGTAACTTATCAATAGCTTCGGAGAATAGCTCCAGTTCTTCCAAAGTACCATAGACGTCATACAGTTCATCTATTTAGGTAGTTAGCAATAGACCATTGTTATAACTCTTCCAAAATAACCAAGGTCTGGACTAGAATTTTTTTCCACAACCCAAAAGAAAATTTCCACCAACCTATCTCTAGCAAAACTCAACGTTTCTACTAAGCCAGTTCAATTCCATCATCTTGGAAGAAAACGTCAGTACAAAATTTCATTATCCCCTTTGGCTGTAGCAAGTTTAAAAATAATAGGGTTCAAAGCTTTAATTGATTAAAGCAAAACTATATAAGGCGGAGCTATTATCACGACTATTTGCACGTTCACTCTTCTCATTAACTAATTTTAATTCCAATTCCTAAATGATCTTCAATGTGATAGTTAAGCGGTATATGTAGGTTGATATAACGATTACTTCTTTCTGTTATTCCCCAACTTACTTGCTTGTCATTGATTCGAAAATTTTCAATTTCGAAGTCAAAAGATTTGGGTTATTGGGAATATTGTATCACATTTTCCATAGTAGTCATATTTTATTGTTTACTATAGGCTTATTCTCTGAATAATATCAATATATTAGTAATCTGGATCTATATATATTTTTAATGTTACTTTAAATGAAAATGATAAACTAAAATATATCATTTATAAAAGAATAGAATTATTTATTAGAGCTATAAAATAACAATGAAAAATGCATAGAACAAAATAAAATAACCCATAAAACTTATATGGTGGCATATACTAGAAGAAGAAAGATATAGATAAAGGCAAGAAATATAAAGAAAGGAAGAGATATGAATAGACCTCTTACGAGTGTAACATACTGGTAGTGTTTTACCTTGAAATGCTATGCTTTTGAAAGAAACGTAAATAACAAAAAATTTTGAGTTTAAGCTTGTAAATATATAAATAAATATAAATAACTGAATTTAGAACAGTCTAATAGAAAAACTTGTCTATAACTAATTTAGGTTTAGCTTAAGTAAAACATAAATAATTGAGAATCTCAATAAATAGATCACGTAATTTGTGTATGAATTCACAAGATTAATTAATTAATGCCATCACCTTGATACATTCTTCAGTTCTTCTTGGCGAATGGTTTGAAGCATGTTGAAATCCAATTTAGCAAATCGGAGTAATGCGGGACAAAAATTGTGACTTCTTTCATACACTTTGATGAACCAGTGAGCCTCCCATCTTGGCATCCTCCAATGTAATGGAAACTCCAAAGCATGATTGATTAGGAGAGATATGTAGCTACCACTATTTTTGTTCACATAGTATTTGAGAAATTTTGAAGTGAAATTTCTTATTTCATCCAATATGGTTTCATCTCCCACGGAATGAAATGAGGCTTCATATAGTGATAAAATTCCCTCAACATTATCAGATTGATATTCTTTGAAATTACTCATTCCATCCCGAAAGCAATAAAAAACATCTACAACAATATAATAATACAAAAATAAACATTAATTGATTGTGCAGCAGTCTCAATCATATTTCTAGGTGTTTTTTTGGATGTTCGTATTGTCTTATAAAAGTTTGAAAATCTCAGTAATGAAAACATTTAATGTCAGCACTTGCTAGTTTGTACCACTTGCATTTTTCAAACGGTTACAACGAATTACAAGTTGCACTACTAGACCTATATATCTCAAAAATTTGCAAAAATTTGTAAAATGAAGTTTGCATTTACAACTTGCTGCCGTCATTGAATGTTTGCTCTTGTATTGCTTTATTTTATTTTTTAATACAGTATTTTATTGAAGAAATTTCCCAATCGGTTGTGGAATGATCTTTTGTGTTTAGTGTTAAGTAGAATTAAATAATTGTGTTCGAAAAATTCTCTTTCTCTTTGCACTACATGATTGTACGAGTGGAAGAAAAAAATCTTAAGATTATGAGTCATCGATATCAGAAAACCTGTGGATATATCATATCCAGTGTTTTAAATTGCGGTTGTGGCTGCGGATGCGGTCGTGGTTGCGGTTGTTGCGATTGCGGGCATTGCGGCTATCGCGATACGTATTGCGGCCGTTGCGGTGTGATTTCTTTTTAAGTTTGTCATTTGAAATGAAGCTCGTTGCGCCCTGATGCGGACCGTTGCGGCTCTGATGCGGCTCTGATGCGGTCCGTTGCGGCTCCGATGCGGTTACGTTGCGGTCAATTTACGTGAATAGGCGAAACACCGCAATTGCGGTGTGATGCGGTTGCGGCGGTGACCACAACCGCAATATTGCGGCCGCATCACGTGATTTAAAACAATGATCATATCCATGTTGTCTTAAGAGCCTGAACTTGAGGGCTGTGGCATATAAATTGTTCTCCCCTTTGAATGCCTCCATGCTGTAAATATTGTCCAACATGTTCTTTATTTCATCCTTAAAATGATAAGCCACTCCAAGCCTTTGTAAGACATCAATCATCTCAAGTTGATCAAGATGATTTACCACATTGCAAAGCATCGATTTTACTTCTTCCTTTAATAGTCTTCTTTGCTCTATGTACGATTCATTCTGCTTTACGTAAGAATTTTGTTAGCCTCAATATTTTTCAAAGATATGAAGCTATAAACCCGAGACTTGTAATTGCATGAGATATGGACAAGTGTATATAATGCTAGAAGAAAGAAACCATACCTTATATTCATTACTCAGTGACTGGATGTAATCATAATGCCAAATTGAAGGTTGGAAATTTGCAGATCGAGGAGGAATTGTTTGACTGTGAGTAGCAACGTTATTCGAAGCCTTGCACTTGATTGGACTAGGAACATTAAAGCTCTTGGTTGCTAGAAGTGACCAATTTCTTTGCAGAGGATGAATTTCAGTGAAACTGATTGGGATTGAAGCAAGTTGGAAAACAGCCATTTACCTTCATAAAAAATAGGAATATGAATAGCTGGGAAATGTTGTTTGCTTTGTGTGGATTTTGTTTTGCTTTCTGAACCCAAAACCAAGTCTTTTATTTAGATCCAGAGAACACAACCAAACTCTTCAGTGATGTTTGTCTCGGATAACAGAATTATGGAAAATATCATGCAACTAAAATAAAGTTAAAAACTTGAAACTGACACACAATATAAAAATAGAAAACCATCTCATGGTAATGGAAAAATTGTAAGAAAAGGTTTCTATTGTGTGAAAAAAATATTATAACTACTCTGTTAATATAAAAAAAGAACAATATAACTTCCTTTTATGAAGTAGGAGAATGTATCTCTCTATATATAAAATTGAAAAATTATCAATAGACTATATTTTTCTCCTTGTAATAATGGTGTGTCAAATGCATTGGAGAGATGTCTATTTATAAGAAAATCTCCTCCTTAATATGTTTCTTACTAAAAAGAGAGTTGGAAATTTTTTTTCATTGCTCAACTACTTTCATTTATGCCGCTGCACTGAAAAGAGAGTAGAAAAATTTCTATACTGCAGAACTAGCTTCATTTATTCCTACTAATGGTATGACATGCATGTTAGAAAAAAAAGAGAACTTCATCTTTTTATAAAGGAAAATATTATTTGAACACATTATCTATAGATATAGTATAGGTATAATATATAAATATAAATTTATGTGAGTATCAAGATATACTACATATATTGAGATAAAAAATATTATGTATATTTATGTGAGAAAAATATCATATTTAATGTTAAAATATTATATATAAATAATATGGCTCTTAAATAAATACAAGACCGCAAATCAACTCCTGATTTTTATTTTTTAATTATTTGAACACATTATGTATAAATATAGTATAGGTATAATATATAAATATGAATTTATGTGAGTATCAAAGTATACTACATATATTGAGATAAAAAATATTATGTATATCTATGTGAAAAAAAAAAATCATATTTAATGTTAAAATATTATATATAAATAATATAGCTCTTAAATAAATACGCGACCGCAAATCAACTCCTGATTTTTATTTCTTAAAGCCAAAAGTGGCTTTACAAAAGCCACATAGGGTTGGAACTAGGGAAGGATGAAGGTTAGACATGCCACTATTGAAAAAGGCTAAACTTAATGTCTCATATTAGAAAGATGTTGGTCTTACAATTAATTAAAAAGGCAAGCAACTTGCCTAGGGAAAAAGATATGGGGGTTACATAAGGTATAAATAGTTATTCCATGATGTAACAATCAATAAAAATATAATGATTTAGTTATGTTTTTGGTTCCTTAAAATTTTATAATTTTTCTGTTTGCTTTCTCTTTTCTAAAATGTTTCTATTTAGTCCCTCAATTTTTTTTCATTCCCGTTTGATCTCTATTTGCCTCCAATTAGTTTTTACCGTTAAATGTCCATGTGGCGTCCTATATGAAGATTGACATGAACTGAAGGGTAAAAAGAGGGACTTTACAAGAAAAAAAAGATATTTTAACGGATAAAAGGAGAAAATTGTGATATTTTAGGGTTACACATGGAGCTTAGAGTAACGGATTTTATACCTGTTGAGAGCTCCTCCTTCTCCCTTCTGCTGCTTTATGTGATTGTTAAAGTGGCTCACAACTCGGATTTTCACTCTTTCGCGTACGCTCTTCTCTGTGTTTTCAGAGTACCTTTTTTTTGGCTCAATCTCTTGCGTCTCCTTTGTGTTCAGACTCCGCAATAATCTATATACATATATAACACATTCCATCGCCCAAATTTGAGCACGTGCCTAGCTATACGTAGGCCAACATGAGAAACACGATTATGCTGGAGCTAGTCTCTGCTACTTCGGGTGACTTCTCCGTTGAGTTTTTATTTCATTTTTTTTTAATTATTTTTTTGAATTTTTGTCCACAAAATCAAATCAGTTAAAAAAAGGCTTGGCCAAAAATTGTTTTTTTGTTTTTTTATATTTTTAAATTTTAGTTTAAAATAAAAATGAAAATATAACAATAAAAATGTATTTACCACAAAGAAATTCATACACAGTTGCAGAGTTTGAATTATTCAATATTACAAACACTAATTATTAGAGACTACTCTATTTGAGCATAAACAAATTTGGGTATTAACACCCTTCATGTATATAAAATTGTATATAATAATTTAAAAAATGTTTTATATCAAATAATTTTTAGAAGGACTAAAATAGTGTCACATTTTAATTTTTAAATATCTATTTAATGTTAAACAACTTTCAAAAATTAATATGATTCATATGTTAATTTTCAGAACTTATTTGATGATAAAAAGCTTTCTGAGAGTAAATTGATATCACATATATTTTTTGGGAATTAAAATACATATTTACTCAATTGTATGTATCTCAACTACATAGCCACGAAGAAGATAGTTACGGCTCTTGAACCGCTTGTTTGGATGTCATTATTTTAATTAAAAAATATTTTTAATAAAAAAATCTTTCAATATTTCTTTAGATGTTGCGGTAAATTTTTTTTTTAATGAAAACAGAATCACTAGAAAAAATCATAAAAAGATCATTTTGACAAGTTATAATTTTTATCTTCTAAAAAAATATTTTTTTAATAATATAAAAGAAGATATTTAAGAATAAAAAAATATTTTAATATGAATTTACTTTATACATATTATCAGTATAAATTTTTTTTATAGAGATATTCAATTATGTATTTTCATATCAACAAAAATATTTAACTTAATTATTGGACTATAAAAGTCTTACAAATATAAATATATAATTAAATAATAGTATAATTATTTTATATTATCAATATATGTTAATTAAATCCTTTTAATATTATATTTAAATATAAAATAAATTTTACTTTTTCAAAAAATCCTTTAAAAAAGTGTTTTTTTTTTCCAAATTGAATAAGCTCATCCAAATGAGCATTTACCAATTACCTCCATTTAGTTATCTCTGTTATAAAAATTATATTAAGTCTCCAAGGTGCATATATAATCCATTACTTTTTATTCGTAATTTTAATACAAATCCTAATTTCTAAGCGTTTCAGTGGTACATGGATCACGGTTGATCCAATTTCTCTCAGGTGTCGGTTTTTTTCCTTGAAAAAATGTATAAAGACCATTTAAACCATTAGTCAAATTAATAGGAGAACTATCAATTTAACCCTTAAATAATTAAAATATTGATAATTTAGTCTTTAAAAAATATTTTATTAGTATGTGATATCCCAATAATAAATTATATTATTACTAATTAGTTTTGTCAATATTAATAAAAGATATTTTAAATACTAATTTATTAACAAATTAATTTTTTTAGATACTAATTTATTAATATATTAATTTTTTAAGAATTAATTTATGAATATATTTATTATTAAAATATTATAAAAAATAATATCTTTTAGAGACTAAATTATTCTTTTAGAGGTCAAATTTGATGGTACTCCTCAAGTCAATATTACAACACACATGTTTTTCATGAATATCTTAAAATCATCATACCAAAGACCACTTTAGCCGCTAGCTCTTTATTCAATAACGCTATTGTTATAATCTTAGTAGCGATATTTAATAATAAAAATATACTATAATATAATTATTCAAACTAATATGAAAATACATAAGCAATGGATGATTCTTCGAATATATAAGTTAATAATAAATAGTATTTAATAATAAAGAATATTCAATATACATTTAGCTATATGTAATAAAAATAAAAATTTTATAAGAGTTCTGACTAATTGTAACGAATATTATAATATTAAATTTATTTAGCCTTCAATTAAATACATACGATTATGTTTACCAAATTATATATGCTATATCATATTTTGTTCTAATTTTTATTTTTAAAGTTGTTTAAAAAATCTTAATTATTCATAATCAACTATATACTAATCATATTTTTTCTAGTAATTATTACTATTACTATTACTATTTATTATTATAGCTATAGTAATTACTGTTACTAACGTCGCTACTGTTAGCGATTGTTATAGTTATACTATTATTATTATATTAATATTTATTATTATATTCCAGTTAAATTTATATATCATTTTCGTATTATTATTATTATATTATGGTGAGAGTTATAGTTATTATAGTCAAAATACAAGAATTTGTGTGGGACAATGGCTTTGTTCAGATGAGAAAATTGGGCAAGAAAATAAAATGTATCAAATGTGTATAAATTATTATCATAATTTCGAAAGTTTATTTTGATCTTTTATTATTTGATTGTTTATTATTTTTGTTTACTTTTTCTTTTAATAAAGTATATATTATTTCTTTTATTACGAAACTATTATGAAACCAAAATAAGTTTCTTGCATTGACACATATCATGAGCTTTTGATAGCAAGTTCGGAATTAAATGAGTTATTGAATGATTTGTTGAAGATGATTCAAAAGTAGGGGAATTACGTGTGAATCAGAAGAAGGGTTATGATGAGAAAGATTTCAAATTTTTAATTGCATAAATTAAAGTGATGGAAGAAGATTTTTTTAAGTCACAATTATATTATGGCTCAAAATATTTTTTAAAGTGAATCAACTTTATTAAACATTTAAATCATTAAACTAAAAGTCTAAACATCTGAGATAAACTAATATTTATTAAAGTTACAATAAAATAGTCACAACTCTTATACTAATCATTACATTAAACAAAAAGTGCAGGTCAAATATGATATCTCTAGAAGCAGAAACACTATATAATTTTAAAAATTAACTTAAGTTTGTGGGTGATATAGAATATTAATAATCTACAATGAGCAAACTAATAAGGATAAAAGTAAGAGAATCAAATTCAAATTAAACATGTATAGTTAATAAAGTGCAAAGATCATTCAACAAAAAAAATCCAATGATTAGCAGCAGGAAGACTGAAATTTTTATGATATTTTGGTAAAAATAATTTTGGAGAAATTATTAAATGCTCAGTACAAAGTGGATTATGTTCACATTTAATAATAAATGACATTTTCAGGATATGACTCACCACTAACTTATGTTTTTAATTAAAATGTTATTATATTATTAGATAAAGCATAATTCACTTAGTACTTTATGAGTATCTAATAATTTTTCATAATTTTTTTAATTGTAATTAGGAGTTATCATATAACACTTAGAGGTAGCCTATTTAATTATAGATAATAGATAGGATGCTTTGGTGAGAATAATTTTTCTTTAATTATAATTAGGAATTATCACGTAATACTTAAAGATAGCCCATTTAGTTATAGATAATAAATTAGAAGTTGCCATGTGAGATGTGATATTTAGAAGTGGTCTATTTAATTATAGATAATATATTTAATTTAAATTAAACTTAATTACTTAATTACTTAGTTAACTAATAAACTAATTCATTTAAAATCATTCATTTATTAATATTAAAATTAAATATTTAATTGATTACTTACTCATTAATCGTTCAAAATACCCTAATAACAATTACTATTTCTTATTTATTTATTAATTATTAATAATATATATTAATTAGCAATTGCTATTCATTTTAAAAATTGCTATTCATGTTATTTTTCATATGCTGGAGCTTGCGACTGTAAACCTTAGCTGTAAGTTGTTTGCACGTCAATCCACAAGCCGCCTACTGACATCATTTCATAATGTAGCAATTTTTATTTTTTCAATTTATTACCCGGTAATTAAGGTCTATTAATGGTCTAACAGTACATTTTATTACATAAAATTTGCCTTGTGAAATTAGAATCGTTGCATTATTTTTTTAATATATGCACGGCTGTAAAAGTTTGGATCATTAGTGATCTATGGCCCATTGAAAATGCTTCCTTTGATGATGGCGATGTTGATCTTCCCCGGATAAGTTTGAAGTAATAAATTTACACCAGGGTAAATGGCCCAACGCAGCCAATTCTTAAAATGACCCGACGCAGCCTCGCTAGAATGTGTCTTATATGCTGCAACTTTCATTTCAATTTATTTATCTATTTGAATAATTTGATTTATTTTTAAATTAATTAATTTAAAAATAAATCAAATTATTCAAATAGATAAATAAATTAAAACAAAGGAAGTATCATTTATTATAATCATTGTGCACAAATTTGGCTTTGGATTTGTGGTTGTTGGATTGGGTAGCACCATATCAACATGTTTTTCCAGCATATTTCCGGTGCTATGATATCGGTGAGCAATTCATAGTAGACTAACGTTAGTCCCAATTAAAACTTACAAAATAAATCCAGTTTGCAAGAAAAGGCCTTTATTCATTTTTTTTTTTCTCTCAAATAGCCCCTTGGTCTGACTTCGTCTTTTCTGTTGGAGCAATTCGTGTTTGGGCATATTTCGTTTGTGCCGGCATATAGTTGGAGAAATAGGGCTAAATGATAGTGTTAGTGCTGGCTGATAGATGGAGGATTAGTGATAATCTAGGTGGTTGTCATGCTGGTTCTGCACTATACATGGCTTTGGATCTATAGAGAACACTTTGATTGGGAGATCAGGTTCGAGGGGTTGGTTTAGAAAGAACGGCTGCTGATCTGTAAAGGGTTGAACATAATACACCAAAGGGCGTCATTTGATATTTTAAAAAAAGATTTCCTTATAGTTTCGTTGATTAAAATTTAAGCAAATGCCTTTGTATTTAGCTTGTTATGGTATATTTAACTTGTTTTATGCCTTGTTTCTATTAGTTCTATGAGGCCATGTTCACAATAAAAGAAAGGTAAAGACTAAAAATTTCGCCTCATCATTTGTCATTTGACTCATAGTGATCAAGTGATGAGGCTAACTGATAGGTAGGTGCCAAGTTTCAACAGGTATTATTGTGCTTATACCCAGATTGCTATATGAGAATTGCTGGGGGACTGTCTCAGAATATAGTAGTACTAATTTTCTCCACAACTTACTAAACTTCAAATTTTAGTAAAATTAACACGCTACTCCAATTTTAAACTATTACAAAATTAACGGTCCATTCTAATTTTAAATCATTAAAAAATATTCTCTATCAACCAACAGAGCAATGGCGGCTGACCAACAGCAGCACTGTACCTATAATGAAGTACTAATGATGACTAACTCAGCAATGATGATAGGGAATAGAAGCATCAGCAGAAAAATGTGTAATGTGAGGAAGTAGTGACTATTGTCACTCTTTTTAATATATTGTCACTTCTACTTATCAAATATATTTATTAATTTTATTAAAATATTTTTTATTTTTATAATTAAATTGACAAAAATGTTACACTTTACAATTTTTATAGAATATATTAAATTAAATTTTTTAAATAAACTATTAATATGTTTCTTAGTAATATTAATTTAATATATATATATATATATATATGTGTGTGTGTGTATGCACACGCACACATGCGCAAATTTAGAAAAGATATTTCCTTTCTCAAAAATATTTTCTTTTTCTAAAATTTTTCTCTAAAAAGAAAATCTCTCTCCAAATTTTTCTTTTAATTTTTTTATCTCTAAATTATTTCTCTTTATTTTTTGAAAATTTTCTCAAATTTTTTTTATAAAAGCATTTTATCTCAAATTCTCTCTCTCTCTCTCTCTCTCTCTCTCTCTCTCTCTCTCTCTCTCTCTCTCTCTCTCTCTCTCTCTATATATATATATATATATATATATATATATATATATCCTTTTATTTTGGTTGAAATAACATATATCTTATTAGTGGAGGAATCCTATTCAAGCATTTGAAATTTCATAAAAGGCATGACTCTCTCAATATCAATTACTCTATACCTAGGGCTTGAGCCCAATATCAATGGTTAAAGGGAAGAAGCATATGCAATTCCAACAGGCCATATGTTGATATTATATATATAACATCTTTATGTTAATATAAACTCTACGTTAAAAATGATAGGTAAAAATAACATTTCAATATTTTAATATGGATAAGTTAGTAAATTACATTATAATCTTATTAAAAAACCCCAATTAGAGGAGCCATGAAATGGAGGTAAAAAAGGGTTTTGAAGGGTTAATAGTATTAAACCCTCACATTCATAAAAGTGCTTGATTATCATCAAGAAAGTGTGTAGTAACTTTGTAAGTAAATCCACTAGATTATCACTTGAATGAATTTGTTTAGACATCAATCGCTCCTTGTTTTTGAAGATCATGCATGACGAAAGAATTCGGAAGAAATATATTCTCCCTTTAGTTGAACTATGTATACTGCATTGTTCTCGTATAAATTTGTGGAAGTTTGTTTCTTATAAGATAATCCACATAACACTTAAACATGTTGATTCATTGCCCTCTACATATAAATAACTTATTTGAGATTTGCATTTATCTACGCTCCATCCATTTTATAATGAGAGATAAATTTTGGTACACTTTAGTTTAAAATTTTTTTGTATTATCATAAGATCATATGTTATTATATGAGAGTTTTTTTATATATGGGTGAGAGAATCAAGCACTTTTACTAATATAACAATATATAATTGAATATCTATATAAAATATTTTTACATAGATAGTACATCAAATATATATATTTTTAACACTAAATTAGTTATTTCATAGTATGATGGATATATGTGATTTCAACCAAAATAAAAGGACATAATTATTTTGGATCATCTAATTTAAATGTTAGAATTGTGATGGAGACTATCCAAGAATTGTTCCTATAGATCACCTAATTTAAAATTTTAAACACACTTTCTATCTGATTTAAAATTGTTCCTATGGATCACCTGATTTAATTATTTCACACTAATTATTTTGGTGGAGGATTTTAGGGGTTGAGGAGGAGGAACAATGAAGGGATGGTGATGGTGACGGTGATGGTGAAGGGATTGAGGAGGATGTGATGATGTATCTAAAGTATATTATACTAAGTGGATGTATTGGTACTCTGCACTATTTTTAGCTTTAGATTTTTATTTTATATATATTGAACGATTTATATGAATAAGGTGTATGATTTACTAAACTTCATTAAGTGTACTATAGCATTGCCAAGAAAATTTTTTTAATGGTTGTTGATATTAGGGATTTGGTTATAATTTTTTGTTTAATATAAAAACCTGATTATAAATTTTTAAACTATAGAAACCTAATTAAAAATTAAGTGGCTATAGAGACCAACAAAATAATTAAATCTTTATTTTAACTTATTATTAATGAAAATTATCTTTATCACATAATACAATCTGCAACAAGATTCAAATTCAAAATGCATATACCTGTGAAAATCATTCACAATTAACAAATGCTGTAATTAAAGCTACTGGCCCATTTGTTTAAGATTTTAAAAGAAGCACTTTTTTAAAAGTAAAAACAGAAGTAGAAATAGAAGCAGAAAAATATTGTGTTTGGATGTAAGTATTTTTTATTAGAATTTTTGTAATGGTTGTTAATATTAGGGATTTGATTATAAATTTTTGTTTAATATAGAAACCTAATTAAAAATTAATGGCTATAGAGACCAACAAAATAATTAAATCTTCATTTTAACTTATTATTAATGAAAATTATCTTTATCACATAATACAATCTGCAACAAGATTCAAATTCAAAATGCATACACTTGTTAAAATCATTCACAACTAACAAATGCTGTAATTAAAGCTACTGGCCATTTGTTTAAGATTTTAAAATAAGTACTATTTTAGAAGTAGAAGTAGAAATAGAAATAGAAGCAGAAATTTTTTTTTGTTTAGATGTAATTATAAAAGTATTTTTTATTAGAATCAGAAGTAGTTAAAGTATTTGGATGTGACAAACATAGAAATACATTTTACTCGTAAAATTACAATTAAGGATATAGAAAATCACTCTTCAAGAAATATGTTTAGATAAATAATAAAAGTACTTTTCTATATGATAAACTTTTTTTAAAAATGTATAATTATTTTATATTCTTTACTTTTTAATTAAAAATAATTTAGTTGCCTATATAATTAATAAAAAATTAATTTAAATAAAAATACATCAATATTTAAGAATTTTAGGTATATGTAATCAATTATGTTAATACAGATTTTTATATTTAAAAATGAAATAATTTTTTTAGACCCAATGAGCAATAATATTAACATAAATTGATCCTAATTTATCTTTTTTAAATTAGAGCAAGAAGGAGATCCTCTGTGAATTTTTTTTTTTTTTTTTGGTGACGTGAAGAAAGAAAGAACTAAACCCGGATAAAAACTATTCCCATGCGGTCAGCTAGAAGAAGCTGATGGAGATCCAAAGGAGGAGAATTCCATAATGTCACCTCTTTCGTTTGAGTTGCACCTCTTTTAGCCAAAGCATCTGCACAGGAATTGCCTTTCCGAAACACATGAGAAACTCTGACCGTCCATTGCCTTTGAAGTAAAGCCTGTATGTCACCTATAGCAGCCCCCTGGATATGAAAGTGAGGAAAAGAATCAACCGTTGTCAAGCGAATAGCTTCTTTAGAATCGATCTCACAAAAAATATTCCTATACCCTAGGTCCCAAGCCAAAGACAGACCAAACCTAAGGGCATACAACGACACCAATGTAATAAAAAGAAAATGATGCATATATCTAACTTTAATGAAGTAAATTGTATAATTAATATTTTTTTAAATAATTAATAATAGGCTCGTTTCTTCTTTTTTTTTTTTTTTTTGAACTATTTACGTATCAAGCTTTACATATTATATATTAAATTATAATAAATAATCTTTAAAATTTAATTTTCTCACATTTTTCAACTGCAGAAAATTTAAAATTTAAAAATACCTCCACTAACAATTCCAACTGCCCTCATTTACTTTTCTTTATTACACCATATTTTTTGCACACCATACAGTTAAATAATGCTAATTCTCAAAATCAATCAAGTGGTCTCTTCACCTACATTTATTTCTTTTGTTACAAAAGTTTGTTCAAAACACTTCTTTGTAATGTGTTGTAAGCTTTCTTCTCTAGTATAAGCAACTCTTCGATTTCTTACGGATAAGTGGATTCTCCATCAAAATTACATTAATTTATTATTGCAATTGATTTTCGCATAATTTTGAAGTAGAATGAGCATGATTTCTTTAGAATCTTTTGCGTGGTTTGTCTTTCTGACTTTCTATAGGTCTATATAAGTGGTTCAATTTATCCAAATTTATTATTTCTTTGTTTTATGCTATATGTTTTTTACTGATAACCCTAATTAGTTTTCTTTTTTCTTCTATATTTTCTAGTGTTCATGGCTTTTGCTATTGATCGATGACGAGCATCACCCCTGCGAAATAATGATATGGTGTCCTAACGTCCGAATTATTCACTTGTTGGATATTCCAAGCTTTGCTAACACAAAGCTCCAAATTTTCGCTGGAGAAGGTTTTTTGGATGAATTTGTAAGGTTTTTTTTTTTCATCATATATATATATATTCCTTTTCCCCGATGTTTCATATTTGAAATTGTAAACTTTTTTATGATATATTTATAAGTTTGTAACAACTTATCCCTTCTATCTTTTAATCAGGGTGCAAACATTTTTTATCCATTATGTACACGGTTAGTTTACTGTTATCGGATCAAAAAGTTTATGTAATTGTGCTATTGGATTACGTATTGAGAATAAAATTTCTTCTGATGTTGCTGCTAACAACTGTCTAGATAGAAAAGTTCATTTAATTATTACTCACTTTTAACCTCTGGAACATTTATTTTCTGGATCCGTTCCTTTATTTAGATGCAATTAAAATAATATTTTCTATGATATAGTGTTATTGTCCTTACATCTTAAAACTTTTCTTAGAATCATTTATCCTGAGGAATAGTCATTAATTACTACAATAATTATAGGGAATATTTAATTTCACTGACTTGTACTATCTTCATCTTGAAATAATTGTCCAATTTTAAATATATATATATATATATTAAAAAAATAATTGAAAAATATCCATATTAGAAAAATTTATATATATTTTATAAAATTATCTTTATTTAATTCTTTCTCCTCTTTAATTATTTCTTTTCACTTTCTCTCTCTCCCCTTTATTTAATAGAGATATAATTAAAAAATTAATATTATCTAAAAAAGTAGACAGTTATTTTATGACAAAGACTGTACTTAATTATATTGATAACTTTAATTATATTAAGTAAATTTATATTATCAAATAATTTCAAATTGTATAAATATTTTTGTAACATTTATGTATTTGTTATTTTAAAGATATAATAACCTCCCATACATCACATGAGTAAATATACTAGTTGAAGTTAAAGAGGAATTAATTAATTTATAATTTATGGATTGGACTAAGACAAGATAAATTTATATTATTTCAGTCGGGTAAAAAAGATAAGATCATAGTATTTCACCAAAAAATTATATGATTACATCAACTAGTTTATGACACTTAAGGGGGGAAAAAACTTGTTTATGGCGAATAGGGGTGTACAAAGGACAGGTTGGGCCAAGTTAAGCCAGACCCGAATCCGACCCGATAACAACCTGATTAATGATCGGGTTATACCGGGTCAACCCGACATTTATATAACATATAAAGATTTAGACATTATATATAATGAAATAATAAAATTCTAGAAGTAAAAAATAAATTCAAAAAATATTTTATAATATATATTTTAAAATATATTATATCAAGATAAAAATAGTATCATATTATGTAAAATATATTGATTGAAATATAAAAATATTATAATTTATCACTAATTTTTTTTAAAAAATAAAACTTTTAAATAACTATTTAACTTCGGGTCGGATTAGACCAACCCGAAACATGATCCGAATCTAGCCCAAAAAATATACCTGGTCAATTTTCATAACCCGAACCCGGCCTAACAAACTTCAGGCCGGGACAGATTAGCGGGCCGAGCCTGGTTATAAACACCCTAATAGCGAATAGGTACTATGGTTGTAGCAATTTACCAAATAACTCATAGTTTAATATTCGTACAATATTTGAAATTAAAAAATTATACAATATAACAGGTAAGATTAAAAAAAAAAAAAAAAGGATGACCATAAGCCGTGGTTCTCAATCCCAACTTGGTTAAAAGGTTATATTATAATAATGGAATCTGGCTGCTGCCGCCTTAATGTGAATCGTCAAATTGGCATAGTTAGATGACAATGAATCCCACTTGATCAATACAAATTGCTTGCAAAAAGCTATTAAGAAAGTCTTCTCGTTTATGATAGTTGTCACTTGTTTGTTGGCCAGTTCGCCTCAATTATTGTGTAATTGCTTTTACAGATTCATTTTATGTGAAATGTAGAATGATGCTGCCTTCTTTATATATATTTTGATGGGAAGAGATATAAAGAGGAGACCCATCATTTTATATTTTAATCTTTTATAATTCATGTCACATCATATATATACATCACGTTCGTTGTCTTTTTAGTTGAGCATTCATACGCTTATATCACGATAATTGGTAATTTTATTGATTGTCTGCTGACACAGAAAGGATAAAGTAGAAAATGAGCTGGTGGATGAAAATATAATTGGTTAAATTTCTTAAAAAAATTTATCTAAGAACAATATTCTAAAAATTATTAATATTTAGATAATTTAGGCTAATGAAGATACTTTGTTTCTTAATAAATAGACTCCTCAAACGGCTCATGGGAGCAAGCCTTTGAATAAAATCGGTTAATAAAAATTGGAATAAAACTTGAATTTTTATTAATCAACCAATTACTTCATATAAAGTTGTGAAGATGAATAATAAAGATAAAAAAGTAACATAAAGCTAAAAGTAAATGGAATAAAGAGAAATAAAAGTTGATAATTAAAATAACATTATTTGTGTTGATCTGAGTGATATTTTTCTTTTCTGTGTATGAGCCTTTTATAATTTTCCTTGACTCTCGCCACTTCCTTATTTCATGCGTGTAATGATCCTTCATGCACCTACATTCTTAGCAGTGTTAACCACTGCTTTATTATATTTTCGGTCTCCAACTACTTTTCTATCATCAACCATTGGACTCAATAATTTTTTAGCCCAACATTTCATTCAGCTGATGCAGCACTTTTTAAGCCTACCATTATTTCTCAGCTGATAAACATTTGCCTTGGACCCAATTACATTTCTTGGCCCATTCCAACATCTAACTAGGCACAATTTTGGATCATTTGTCAGCCTATAACTATCCTAATTTATAGTGCCAACATATGCCCCCTATACATTACCTAGCGAATGGCTAGTTACTTAGCTAGGTAATGTATTTAACCTCATTACCATTACTATTCTTTCCATCACGGTTACCATACAAGTGATTCCCCTTCCAGCCAATGAATCTCAGTTGATGATAATCAACCAATGTCTAATCTAAGGGAACATGCAGTAGCCAATGATGCCAACCAGGTTAAGTTTTGGAAGGAAACAAAGCTTTTTCTCCACAAAATTCTGCTGTCCTTGCTACTCTTCGGCAGGCCTATGTTGACATTGCACTCTCCTTATCTGATGTCTTGCCAAATGATCAGAAATACAAGGCCGACCGAGATGATAGTCTCCAAACTTTAGAAGAATTAGCCTCTCTCAAGACGTAGAAGAATGCTTACCTTTCCCAGTAACAAGTCGAAGAGTCCAGTCGAGATCAATGTCAAGAGCGGCAAACTCAGCTGACTTATAGGATTGGATCAATCCACAAAGAGATTGCCAAGCTACAAGTTGAACTAGGTACTCTGGAACCTAAGTTAGCTAAAGTGATTATTCAAATTAAAGCTGAAATGCTCAACAGCTTTAGCTGTATACCCAGGCTAAGAACTTGGATAACAGAATCGTCCCTCTTGCTGAGAAACGGAAACTGTTGGAGCATGTGGTAGAAACCAACAACAAAGGCCAAGCTGAGACTGAGGCATCATGGACTTCCTTCTTACATAAATTTCAAGCAGCTCGGCAGTAACACCTTATCAGACAAAATACTATTCTTAAGTCATAATATATTACCTGATAAGTTATTACGTATGATGAACTAAG
This sequence comes from Pterocarpus macrocarpus, assembly GCA_031439585.1. NCBI lineage: Eukaryota > Viridiplantae > Streptophyta > Magnoliopsida > Fabales > Fabaceae > Pterocarpus > Pterocarpus macrocarpus. The sequence continues at coordinate 18,917,320 of CM062517.1, read as the reverse complement.
AGTTATTTATTTACTTAATCAATTTCGGTTTGGCAGTGAGATATACACTAAATAGTCGTTGTATCGGAAATAAAGTAATTCAAACAAAATTGCGAAATAAACAAACTGCATCATATATATATGTACATGCTTATACCTTTATTTTCAAGGTTATCAAAAGAAATACAATACAGTACAGGGTAAAAGAAATGAGACCGCTAACACAAAATAAATTGGCCTAACAATATGAACATTCCCCCCCTCTATTGGTCCCCATGGGACATTTCATGTACAACTACTAGCTCCTACCAGTATGCCTATGACCCAACTGCCAAAAGAGGGTCATCCTGTACATCTACTGCTGCTACGGCGGGTACTCTAGATGGACTCCGAAGAGAGGAATCCATTCACCATACCGGCGTCAGCAGGGGTATAGTCTACACTCAGGGCAGAAGATAAGGACGATGAGCTCGTTGCCTCCGATGCATCGTCCTCAGACATAGAGGCAGAGGGGATCGGCTGCAGTGGTACGACTGGTGGAGCCATGGCTGGTGCGGCTGCTGCGGGTGGAGGTGGAAAGGGATGAGCCATGTGGATAGGGATGGCGATGTAAGGGACGGCAGGATCAAACAGCGGGTGCATAAAAGGTACATCAAAGTCTCTCCAAAAAAAAAATGAAGAGGAAACTGGCATCTACCAATTATATACACGAAATCCAGGAACGGATCAAGATGGATGTAGAGCTCTGGAAGCTCAATGAACAGGATGCAGGTTGCCGCGTTCTCCATGATCTGAGAATGATGCGAGGGTATATAATAGGGTGAGAAACAAAGATTTCTCAATAGGAATTCCTAAATCTATGCGTATCTGACATCACTATCATTCTCAAGTGTTTCGGATGTTTGGTTAATTAGGAGAAAATGTTATATCGCCAGGATGTCCTACTGTCTACTCAATTAGTCATGTAAATTATAGTTTGAAACACAGTCTTGTTTTACTTAAGAAAATAAAAGAAATTAAATAGAAATTAAACAACCCGATCTGTGTATTAAGATAAATAAGTGACTGCTATAAAGTGAGCAATAATATGTATATAACATCCAATGGTGCAATTTAACTCAATGTTTAAAACTGAAATTATAGATATGCATGAAGAATGATGCACTTGATCTTAACTCATATTTTTTCATACTTGGTCCCTTAGGAGTATATTGGCCATAAGACTCCTGGGTAATAATCCGCTTTTCAAGATCAAGTTCGTTCCTATACAGAGTCGTCGGGTTTGCTTTCCCCGATTTTCCCACTGATCTATTCCCCTTAACTTTACTCAGAGGTTGGCCCAAGTCACATGGAAATCCTTTCTCATACTTATAGAGTAGCATTGTTTGTCTAACACTTTGACCAATGCATGCATAAGTTGTAAATTCACTTTAATTGCATTTTCTGCTGAAATCTCAGTATCATAACGGATCATGTCCGCTCCTCGTGAATAGTGCCAGATAACTAGGACATTTTAATTAAATATTAAACTCAATACAAAACATCATATTCATATCAAGAATATAACAATATTGATAAGTGCAAAATTTAAAATCTCAAGTATCAATCTATCTTGTAAACTTTTAACTTCTATTACGGTTCTCGAGTTCGACTTTCAAGATTTGCTTGGTTCCGAGTTCCGACCTGATACAAGTTCCGACTTCCCTACATTGTGTTCGGTCTCCTGAGATTACACAATTACCGACTTCCGGGGTTGTGTTCGATCTCCAACCTCACCCAACCATTAGTCTACTGAGACTTTAATAAGTGTGTTTCCTAAATCCTGAGCTTCCTATTTACTAAGTCCCGAGTTTAACATCAAATATGCACGATCTATCTCTCTCTACCAAGCTCCGAATTCAGCCTTAACCATGCCCAATATGGATTCCTATTCACTAACTCTGAGTTCAGTCATTAAGTAAACCCCTTCCAAGTTCAACCTTAAATGTACCCTTCTGGGCGCATCCTTGAGTATATCCTCCCGAGTTCAACCTTAAATATTCCCGACCTAACTTCCTATTCTTCTAATTCCCAACTTCAACTTCAAGTATTCCCGACCTAGTCCCTTAAGTTTAGAGTTCTATTTTAAGTATACCAACCTAGATCCCTATTCACTAAATCCCGACTTTCGACATTAACTCAAATTATTTGTGTCTTATCCTAGACTTATCCTACTTCTAGCCAAATTTGCACTCTTATGGGGGAAAATTCACTAAAAATAGAAATATGGGTGAAATCATACGAAATTTATACCCATGTAAAGCTAACAAAACAAGCTTTCAAATGGACTAAGTTTCATATCATTTGGATGAGTATAATTCGAGTTATAGGCTTTGAAACTTGACCCTACTGAACTACCCTGTTCTAACCCGGATTGGACATAGGGCAACTTTCTCGACTTATTGGGAACAAACGGGACCTTATCAAATTTGAAAATTTTTATGGGATATTTTCCTATGTGTAAGCTTTCTAACAAAGTTGGTTTCACTCAATTTGAAGTTGTATAGGGTGAGTTACACCTTTCTCAACTCATACTGCTCAGATGGAAGTCCTGATTTCTAGGTTAAACTTCAAAAATTCATCTCTCTCTCAATACTAATCCAATGCCTTATATTATATATGTATGGAAAGCCCTAAATGTCTAGTTTCATATAAAAATAGATTCATGGAGTTTAAACGGCTATAGGCGGAGCCATATACTCCGCCGTACAGACCACCGAGGAAAAACCCTACTAGCTACTTGAGTTTTCTCCTTTCTTCAAGTTCTTGCACACCAATTCTAGTTCTAATCATAACATACATGCATAATCAACTGTAATTCATCATCATCACTTCACATAACATCAGTAGCACAAAGTATGCAAGACTCACACACAAATCCAAACCAAGGAAATTAAGAAAAGAAGTAGGATTTCCTACCTTGTTTAGTTGAATTTGGGTTGATTGAGTGGCTTTGATGGAAACAACTTGTGTTGAGACTTGAAGAAAAGATGGAAATGGAGTGAAGATGAGAATGAGGAGAAGAGAAATGAGAGGAGTTTCAGCAAATGGGGTGACCGAACTTTTCAAAAGAGAAGGAAAGAAAGAGGTGGAGATTTTTAGAAGCAAGATACATGATGATTGGTGGATTTCACTTCACCATCCAATTTTGCTTAGCTTCCCTCCCTCAATGGCTGATCAAGGCGCCACATGAGGGGGTAGTTTGGCTAAATCTTAGCCATTGATCCTAGGGCACTCATGGAAAATTTTCTATTGGTCCGGTTCTGATAATTTAAAATACTGAAACCTTACCGATTTCTCTTAAATCAGTAAATTGGTTTGAAATTTTCTGTGAGGTTTCCTATGTTCATAATCTAATTTCATCAAGCCTAATCCCTTTTAAATCACACTTAATTGGCTTTAAGTCGATGCTTAATTGAATTCTGGTTAAACTGACTTATTTGATAAAAACCGAACATCTCAGTTGTTAACAATAAAATTTTTCGGACGTTACATCGGCAGCCTCCACTTGCAAGTAACTTTATCAACTTTCTTGTTTAGGCTTTTTATTATCTATATCATAAACTTCTGAGAGTTTATTTATGATTTTCATTACTGATTTACACAGAAATGGTTCGAGGCCCTAGCTTAGCTATTGTCTCTTTTGTGGGTGAAACATTTTCTTTTTCGATCTTAGAACTCAAGCCTGAAGACTTTAAGTACAACATTTTGGCTGCTGTGGGGGATGCTCTGACCACATTCTTGGGAGAAAAACTTACTGCAGAGGCGGCTGCCAAATCTAATATAGCTGGATTGGCTGAGGCAAATGAGTGAGCAAAATCAACCAAAATAGAAGGCAATCTTGCCAATGCAACTCCCACAGGACCTATAATTTAGTCTAGGACATTATATTTGTTTCATGCATTTGGAATACTTTGAGCTAGATAGCCAGTCTGTGGCTATTTGTTTTTTTAATATATTAACTATTTTGAACCGTTTCCCAAATGGAAGGGTAGTATCTTTTTCAAAAATTTCCCATTTATGCTCTTAGTTGATTCTTTGCCTTGCATGTCAACTAATCTATATGCTCCCCCATATATAACTTAGCTAACATTGTAAGGTCTTTCCCAATTTGGAGACCATTTGTTGAATCTAGGATTTTTTAGTTTCTATTGGACGAAAAATATACAATTGACTAAATCTCTAAGAAGAAATTTATCCGAAAAGCAACGTCTCAAAGATTACCAATATTCAAACGATTAACGCTAAGGAGGGTACTCTGCCCCTTAGCAAATGGACTCCTCAAACGACTCATGGGAGAAAACCTTTGAGCAAGATCGGTCAACGAAGAGTTGAATAGAAACTTGAACTCTTATTAATCAACCATGAGTTTATACAAATCCTTGAAGATGAACAATGAAACTAAAGAAGCAACATAAAGCTAAAAAAGGAAACTAGAAGAGAAATAAAAGTTGATAATTAAAATGACATGATGTGTGTTCATCTCCCCTATTCCTTTCTGTTCATGAGCCTTCTATAACTTCCCTAAAATCTCGCCACTTTCTCCATTCATGCGCATAGTGGTCTTCGGTTGAACTTCCATGCACCCATGCTTTTAGTAATGGTAACCGTTGCTCTTTTCACCACTAGTTTCCACCTACCTTTATTCACACTTAGGCCTACTTTCTTGCTTCAGCCCAATTCTCCTTTTCAGCTGATGCTTCTCTCTAATCCCTATTTACCATGTCTCAACTGATGAGGATTATCATTTTGTCAGGCCCAATTCCACTTTTCTTCTAGGCCTAACATCTTATCATTTGCTAGCCCCTAATCATTTTTTGGTTCCAATACATGCCTCCCAATACATTACCTAGCAGACTATTGATTAGCAGGCTATTTATTCAGCTAGGTAATGTATTAAAGATTATTACCGTTACTGTTCCTTGCGCTCCATATCCGTTTGCCCCCTTTTCTCGATTCAGTTTCTTACTTCCTTTCTTCTTAACAACCTTTCAAATTTCTGAGTAATCTTAAATTTCCATCTTTCCTTAATCTTTTCTTGCTCTTTACCCTATCCAATGTCTTCTGAACACTCTAATTCTGAGAACCCTAGCAGCTCACCCATTCGAGTCCCGTCCGAGAGTTTATCTTCCTCAAGCTCTAAGAGTTCCTCCACTAGTTCATCCTCAGATTCTTTTCAATCAATAAATAATGTTCAGGATTCCATTCAAGCCCTCAAGACTCTCGCTAGCAAGCTGAAGTCCTCTCAAATGGCGTCTTTGTGTGGCCCAACAGAAGATTTGTCTTCGGAAGAAGGTCCAGGAGACAAGCTTTTGATTCCTCACGATCGAGCTCATTGCACATATATCTTGGGTCCGGTCTATACAGAACACCCTCTGTACATTCACATTATAGAATCATTCATTCTTCCTGATGGGTTTCAACTTCCCATTATGGAGGATTGGTTTTCTCTTGCCTTACATCCGAAAGAACTTCGCGACTGGCCCAAATTGAGTCTGGAGTACTTACAATGGCTCGACAGAGTCTCAGAACAATGTAGAGAAGAATGGAAAACTTGGGGCATTTACAATATGGTGATGCTTTCCAAGCTCAGGTTCTCCCCCAATATTGACATATTCCTTACCTTTCTCGGTTTCTGGAATACCTACATCAACGCTTTTGTCTCCCATTCAGGATTATGTCCCCTTCCTTATTTGATGTGGCTATGATGTTGGGGCTGTCAATTATTGGAGAAGATATCTCATCTCTTTATGATGAAGCCTTCAACGAACTCGGCTGCCCTGTGTCCAAAGAAAATTCCACTTATGGCAAGTATATGGAAGCACATTGGCGACTCAAGGCAGAGTGAGTAAAATTGAGCACCATGCTTTCCTCTTCTTCTGGCTCTATAAATTCTTCCTCTACAGTAAGTCACTTTCCATGGTAAATGAATTATCCTACTATCTATTGGTTATAATCTCTGGCTAGCAAGTGAATTTAAGAACATTATTCTTGTCCTCTTTCTACGCGGGCATGAAGATGTGGGTAGATCAGCTGAAAGTTCGAGACAACAAGGCTATCCTTGGTCTAATCTGGTTCCTGTTTTTATGAGTGAATGAATATTTTCCAGAGTTTTATCATGAGTTCTTTGTCACCGTGGAACTCGTTCGAGATGCCCCAATGTATAGCCTTGGCTATAAGACTATACCAGTTTCCACTTTCTCAGCTTTTCAGCTAGTCGATCAGCTTTTCAAAATGACTCCTCGGTTATACCTACAGATTTGCCCCTTCCTTTATCGCTCTTATGGCCCTGCCTGGGTTCATGTGGATTTGTTGATTGTCTTAGCTGAAGAACTAGTTGAAGTGGCTCCCCACTGGGGCAGTGTTCTGATTGGCCGAGATCTGTTGAATGGAGTTCATCCTAACGCCAAAGCCAACAAATTATCAGCTGAACTATATAATCTGAGTTGTTTCGCTCAGCAATTTGGGCTAATTCAAGGTATTCCTGCTCCTTATCAGTCTGTAGTGGCTTCAGATGATACCTGGCCTACACTTTTGCATCTTGAGATGAAGTAATTGGTGTCCACCAACAGCAGTAAGCTAGCTCACTTCCATTTTGAGCCTTTTGTAGTCAACCCTGGGATAGTTCCAGCCTATGCCAATTGGTGGACCACCGTCTTCAATCGAGCATTTCCACTTGCTCTTGATCATTATTTATCTAGCCTGATAAGTGGCAATGTGTCGTGCAGCCAAACCATCATGTAAGTGTGGAGTTTAAGTGGGTTCTAGGCATCAAATTAAAATTTGACTGATTTTTGCAAAAGCGAAAAAGTGGAATTTGTGATGATGAAACGAGGAAAAATTTTAGTGAAATTTAGTTTAAACTAGAACAATGAACAGTTGTTGGTTGATTTGAGATATCTGCATCATGCTTGCATTATTTTGAATAATATAAAATTTTTTCTCTGCTAGGTGAGCCTGTCTGTTTTGGTTACATGGTTATTGGTAGGATTTTCGCTAGAAATACTATACATAATGGGTGTCTCAACAGTTGAGGTGTAAGTCTATGTTGATTTATTAGGGAGTTATATCTTCTCATGTGGTTTTATGAATATAAAAATTTATAAATTTGTATTAGGACTTCTTTTATTGAGGGTTTATAAAAGTATAATGTATAGAAGTTATTATTAAGTTATTTATAATAATAAATTTATATTATATCTTGTTCTATTTGTACAAATATATTTGCCAAACAAAGTTTTATGTTTTATAACTTTTAAAACTTATTTTAAAAACAACTATCCGAACATATTTTTGTCTTTTACTATTTAAAAGCTGTTTGGTGAGTATTGTTGCCAAACATATGTTTTTATTCTTTTATTTTTAAAAATTGAATTTGAACTTATTCTTTAAAGCTATTTTGGAAAATTAAAAAACATAAACAATTACAAACAAGTCCATCTATTCTTATTTATTTTACTTCCGCTAAAGTTGTAACTTTATATTGGTTATACATTGTAGTGTCCTAGTGCTTTGATTTTATTTTAGGTGAATTATACCGACTTTCCCTAATTGATGCTTCTAGGCTTATCCCTAAAGTAAATAGTATTCTTCAATTATGGCTTTGACTGCATAGAGGGCAAGCCTTTGCATGATGTTGCTTGAAGTCTCAGTTGCTTGATCCATCCAACTCCGTTAGTCATTGTTCAGCCTAGAGTTTCATTTGAAAGCCTTGTATGGTCAAATCTAGGGCTTGAACAGAATCCTCCATACATACATATGGTAGAGAGATTGGCCTTATTTGAGGCGAGTAGAATAAAGCTTCCAATATATTTACCTTAGTTGAGAATGGATTTTGGTCAGCTAGCACTATCTCCTGTCTCCACTCTGCCATTTTCCTAAAACATTAATTTCTAGTGATGGGTGGATGGCACACACTTACAAGAGTGGATCCAATCTTTACTAAGCAATATGGTGCAATTCAGTTGTGCATATACCTTTAGTGCTTGATGTCTTAGAGCCCGCTATTACGTTGGCTATAAGTACTCCAATAGTTGTTGTGATCTCCCTTATAAAATTAATCATCTTCATATTTGTGACTTTTAAATCAGACCTTGACTAAGCAAGCTTCTTCAGGGTATTAATTGGCATCACGTTTGGCACAGCTCCTCTATTAATAAACACTTTGCTGATAGCTCTTCCATTTATGTGAGCTCTGATGTAAAGTGGCTTTAAGTGCTTGAACATGGTCTCAGTAGGTTTATCAAATTGTATGATTGATGCTCCTAAACTCTCCTCCTTGGGTTTGACTACGGTGGCCCACTCTCAGCAAAGATATGCCCTTTAAGTTGATAGGGTTGTTATGCCTCAGTTGTGATCTCTAAAGAAAGGATGCTAATGATGACAGTAAGCATGTTCTTAATTGGCTTTACGTCCTTCGTCTATCAAATCATCATGATCTAGAAAATGGTCTTCTGTCTTAACTATGTCATTACCAACTACAAGTTGTTGGTATGCTAGCTTGTCTTCTTCTATGTTGTTTGGTTTTGTTGGTGATTCAACCTCTTCTCTCACTATATTCTTGGCCTTAGTCAACCTAGCAAGCATTTGCTTCATCCTCAAAGTTGCTCCCTTCTTATGCTTTCTTCTCTTCTATGTTCTAGTTAGCTGAACAAAGGCCTCCTCTTTACCATTTTTCCTTGGGGACATACTCAAAAACCAATCTCCTTTCTTCAACTAGACCTTAGGCTTTAGCATCCTACCATGGGTAAGTCGTTCATAATCATATACAATAATCTTAAAGTTGGACATACCTTTTTCAAAATTGAACTCCACTATTCTCTTTCTTCCTTCTAAAATAGGATGATTTCATACCCTTGACAATTCTATTATGTTATTCAGCCGATTTTGAGCTTTTTTGAATCCTTTGTTTTCAGATTGTAACTGTAGTCATCTAAATACATTGGTTTTGTGAGGAGATTGCACTGCATGTTACCCCTAGCCTGAGGTGATTTCTCGGCTCTATAAACATTCAATGTCAACTGCCACTTCTTATTAGAGCATTGATAGGCTGAGGTAGAAGTTGATACCATATTAACTGACATGACTAGGAGAAGGTTAGTATCTACTATCATACCTACAACACTCTTTATCAGCTACTAGAAATCTCCCCTTTTTAAAGGCCTTTTGAATGGCATTTCTAAAAACAATACAATTCATAGTAGCATGTGAATATGAATTATGCCACTTACAATATTTTCTATTTCTCAGCTCTTCGGCTAAAGGTATTTGAAGTCCTTTTTGAAGTTTGATATGTTGACCTTCGAAGAGATCGTCAAAGATTTAGTCTGCCTTAGAGATATCATATATGTGAGCCTCCTTCCTATCAGTGTACATTAGTCGTTAGGGAAGCTTGTTCTTTAGCAACTTCTTTTTCAACATGATCATATTTGATAACCAAAATTATTTGTGGCTCTTTGGCTCTTGATTGGCTAGCCATCCTCTGCCCTTTTTTCAATAATAAACTACTCAATTGAGTCAGATCAGTACACTCTTAGGCAATCAACTTTCTCCTAGCTAAGGGTTTATATTTTCAACAGCTATTGTTGCATATTCAGCTTATGGAAATTGCACATTACATCGACTACTCAACTTCCTAAATCTCTCTAGAATAATAACCATAGCCTCTCTTGCTTGCTGTTTTAGATTCATGACGTCAGCTACAACTATCTTGGGCTGACGCTGATAAAGTCCATCGTGGAAAAGCCTTTCCATGTCAACCTAATTAGATGGTAGTGAGAAATACCAAGTGAAGGTAGTTTCAGCTAATGGTAATTGAAAAATTCGAAGCTTGTAATACTCGTTTTGATTTGCTTCTCCACATTGAGCAATGAATTGATTAATATGCTTTATGATAGGTTTACCATCTTCATCCAAGAAAGTGGTAAAGTAGTCTTAAAACCCCTCGCTAAAGGCATCATTCTATCTACCCCTTCGGGGTAGGGTTCCTATAGACAAGCTGATCAAGGGGCATTAACTACACTCGAAAGTGCCTATAGATGGTCTCCAAAGTGGCAAGAGTGCTAAAACTGACTAGAATCAAGCTTTGACTATGCATTTAAAAAAAACAAGTTGGGTCTATTTTTAAGACAAAATCTAACCAAACAATAACACATTTCTATATTTATGCAAAAGTTGTCCAAAGAAAGAGTTTAATTTTGATACACCGTCAATATTTAAAAAAAAAATGCACTATCATCTAATTATTTCTATATCTAAATATATTTTTAATCGTTATAAATATGAGTAATTTTCGTTTTGGTCCTCCTTAAATTTTTGTTTTGATTTTTGCTCCTTTTTTTTTGCCATTGGTCCTAATATTTAAACCCAGTGTTAAGTGATAATATTTATAAAGATCAAAATCAAAACGATTTATATTTAAAGGGATTAAAAATATATTTAAGCCTTATTTTCATATATGTAACTTTTGACGTAATAAAGGTAAAGGAACATATTTACTGTTGTAATAATACATAATTGGATGACTATTTAAAAAATTTTTACAGTAGTTGTGCATGAAATATAAATTCCAAAAGAGATCTCACCTGACATAATTTATATATAAAAGCATAATTTTTTAAAAAATTTAAATTCATTCAAGATTATTTCACAATATAATAGAAACAAATATTCTACATCACCATTATTTCATGTGATTACTTTTTATTAGTTCACGTAATCATGATATGATTGCCCTTTATTAGTTCCTGTAAATAAACGAGTCTCAAAACCCAAACTTTGCCCGAGTTCCAAAGAAATCGTGCCTTTTCAAACGAAATTATGAGATATTCTCATGGATAGTTCTCATGCAATTATCCACGTAGAACTCATCGCTGAATTTCCTGAATTTGAGTACCAAACTGACCTTTATCATCGAAAATAATTGAAACCAATCTTAAAGGATATTTTCTTAAATATTTGTAAATTATAAATTTTAATCGAAAAAGAATGCTAGAGTACTACTACTATTACTGGAAAAGATACTACTGAATTAAACACTTGTAGACAATGACTTCCTAAGTTTCTAATTTATAGAAGAAAGATGTGGAGAGAGAGAGAGGGAGAGTGAGAAAGAGAGAGTCTGAGGGATGTGGAGAGACACCGTGAGAGAGCGAATAAGGATGATGATAAGAGGCACAGAGAGCGAAACACAATGATGATCTCCCACGAGAAATGACGTGGGATTGGTTCTTCTAGATATTCAAATTCGAAGGGGAGATTGTTGATGTGTTCGTTTCTTACAAATTGAGGAAAAATACTGATAGTCGTTTTGGTTTTGTGAGATTCAAGAGTAGAGAAGAAGCCATAAGGGCGATGAAAGATCTTGATGGGGCAAAGGTCAGGGATAAAATTTTAAAGGTCTCACTAGCAAGATATGATAGGAATGGAAAGGAGTGGGAGAACTTCAAACAACAGCATGAAACAATGGCTGAGAAACAAAAAGTGGTGGCGAGAGAGTTCAAAGAAGCCTACAGAGTTGGCAGAAGTTACAGGGACGCTGTAGAAAGGAAGAATCAGAGCAAGGAAGTTGAAAAGTCAGAAGACGAAGGATCGTAGAAAACACTAAACTATGATGTCACCAGCATTCAGGGGGACTACATGTGAAAAGATCCTAGAAAGTCTTGAAAGGAGTCTTATAGCTGAAGTTTATGAACCGATCGGCATGGAGGAGGCACTCCGGAGGATAGAACAAGCAGGGGTATCTTGTCAGAAGATCAATGCTATTGGGATATATAAATTTCTAATAACATTGACCTCGAGACAAGAACCGGATCTAGCTCTAAAACCGGGGCCGACGAGCTTAGTTCAACAATTTAATAAGCTGGTTGCATGGTCGCCGAAGGAAGATTGCCAATCCAGGAGGGTGTGGCTTGAATGCTGGGGCATTATCCTCCATGGGAGATCTAAAGGAATCCTAAACTGTATCGGTGATGTTTGGGGGAAAGTTATTAGTGTGGAAGGAGACGTTTACGGGGATCTTAGTTGTGCAAGAATACAAATAGATGCACTAGAATTATCTCCCATAAGTGGTTGGATTAATCTTTATATTGATGAAAAGATGTATGAAGTCCATGTTAGGGAGTCAAGGGAGGGTTGCTCGAACCATTGTTGTGTCAAAGTAGCTTGTTCGCAATATTAATCGATGGATAGGCAGATTAAGGACCGTGGCAAAATACTCAGGATAGGTAGTTGCTCGTGCAGAACGGAAGGCGAAAAGTCGGGAACAAAGCAAACCGATGAGGAAGGAAGGGCAATTTGGGAAGATCACTTTGAGAACTTAATGGCATATAGGGACCACAATGCTAATCATGAAAAATTTTTGCTCTCGACCAATCATTTAACTATTTCTCGTTATTCATTTGGGCATCGGTGGTTTTGACCCAACAATGGAGTTTAACCCTATTCCATCAAAGCCCATTGAAGCGACCCACAATCATCAACAAGAAGTGAGCTCTAAGTCTCCAGGGCCAGAGGTTCCACCGGGCTTTGAAGGGTTTGTTCCGACGGCTGGTGCACAAACCCTTGATCCAATGTTTGTAGAAATCCACTCAGCTGCTAATAATGAAAGTTTTGGTAACCATTTGGAGTATGATGCCATTTCGTAGGAGGATCCTATACAACCCATTTCGGATCAAGAAGAAGAAAGGGGTCCGCAAACACCTTCTCATGAGTCTGTACACACCTTATTGCTAACGGAGGAAATGATGGTTTGGTTCCAGACGAAAATGACTTGGTGGAGGCTCAGATTACATGGGATATGGGAAAAGAGATGGGTTTTAAAGTGTCTGATGAAGGGGCCATGTTAAGAGCGCTATCAAAGGTTAAAGAAGTGAAAGACTTCAGCGTTGCAAGAAAAAGGGGGCGACCTAGGAAGCAAAGGGATCAACCGCAAGATTGAGGTGGCGACTAATAAATTAGTGGGGTAACAATACCCTTTTTCATTGGTTTAATAGAACCCAAACACTCACAAGTCAATGAGCATAAATTTGCTTAGTGGTGGTGTAGAAGAAATGCTGTCTGGGCTAAAGTGTTAGCAAAGGAGGGGAGCGGTGGGGTAATATTACCAGAGGATTTTTGTTGGGAATGAATTTTGCGTATGGTGTGAAATTACTAGAGTAGAACTTCTTGATTGGTTTATCCTTTTGAAGAGGCTAAAGCCAAAGGATAGGCTGTGCAATTTCAATTGCACATCAGAAGAGGATTCTCTTTGTGCGTTTGGCTTGGGTGAAATGGAATCTATTTCTCGCTTGTTCTTCTTTTGCTCGGTAGATTGGCGGTTCTGGTACAATTGTATACAATGGTGGGGTATCAAATACTGATACTGTTATCCTAGCAAGCCCTTGGAATTTTTGCAGCTTGGCTTAAACTTGTTTGGGGTTCTGGGCCAATGCTTGGTGCAGAGAGATATCGTTTCGCCTTGAATATATGGCGCGTTCTACGGTGAGCGTGGCGTACTTTGTAATCTGACGGTAAAATTGTGAGATACATTGATATACTAATTATTTATTATGTATTTTAATAATTTTTAATTTTAAAAAAATTTAAAAATATAATTAAAAATATTTTAAAAATTAATTGTTATATATTAATAATATAAAATTATACTGACAGTATAAAATAATTTTACATTTAGTATAATCAAAAAAATTCTATCGTGTAATTTTACTCGTAATTTTGCTGTCACAAAATTATTTTATATTGTTAGTATAATTTTACACTATCAGTATATAAAAATTAATTTCTAAAAATAAAAAAAAATTTATCAATATAATTTTATTCTGTCAGTATAATATTTTATACTATCAGTGTTATTTTACATTGATAGTGTAAAATTATTTTATACTATTAGTGTAATTTTATACTATTAATATATGAAAATTAATTTCTAAAATATATTTAATCAGATTTTTTAAACTTCTTAAAATTAATATATTACTATAGTGCACTATAGATGATTGATATATTAATACACCTCACAAATCTAATCCATTAAATATACTACAGTCACAAGGTACATAGTGCATCTTTGACTGCGAAGCGCATCGTAGTCGTCATATGAATATATGGCACATAATATGCTTACTGTCAGAAAATGGAGTTGCCCACCACGGAGAAGGCTAGGCACTGGAAGATAACTTTGGAGTTCTTGCAAGGGTTGGTGATTGTTGACTAATAGCTGTGTGTTTTATTTTCTCTCTTCCTTGGTGTTTGATGTTAGTTTACCTCTAGCTGGTTTTATTTTCTTTGATCATGTTATCTAATACTTTGTTCAGCATTATCAGGCTCTCACCTTCTAGTGATTGAGTTCTTTACTTATCAAAAGAAAAAAAAGTTTCTAATTTACATTTTTCTTCTTGTACATGACGTCCTAAGTCTTTAATTTAGCTTCGAAGTTATACAATAACTGACAGCGTTATTACGAAAGAGACCCCATTTTACTTTAGGGAATGAGACTAATACGAAGATGTAAATGTTTATGAGCTTCATGAGTAAAATATGAAAAAAGAAAAATGAGCCAAAAGCGCAACAAAGAAAAATGGTTTGAGTTCGGATAGAAAAGTGTACTATTATTCCGAAGATTACTATCCACTTCCCCTTACAATTGGTATTGCTTCTATTTATACTAACATCAATATCCCTTTTTCAAACCAACCTCACCCTCAAGATTGCTGAAAAAATAACAATCTTATTCCTAGTTAAAACCCTTAAAACTCCTATCAAGCATATTTAACTAAGAGCCCACAATTTTTTTTTGGTTTTTTTTATTTTGTTTACATTTACAATAACATCTACTAGAGTCCTATTGCTTAAAATTAAGCCCATTAACCATGACCCAACATGCTTTTTTTTTCTCCAACGGCTGAATCCAATTGGGCTTGGCCTATTAACAATAACTCGAGATCGGGTCGGATAAAGTCCATGAGGTTAGCAGAGTACCCGAGGAGCCCTATCCCCTTCTTCCCCTTCCTGGTCTAGCCTACCCGCTTCTCCTTTCCTTTGTTCTTGTTGTGACTATGGCCAGGATGTGCAACAGTGCTCGAGCTGCCACCGGGAGTATGCAGCGACCACTCTACTTAGGAAGATTTCCCACTGACCGTCACGTACGAAATAAGTGTTGCCTCGCATCGTCGTTCCCTACATGCACCACCCTCTGCTATACTATTCGTTGATCTAATTCCCTCAGTGGCAGTTCGTGCTTGCGCCTCTCCCCCTCTGGTCGCAGCTTGATCACTGTACAGTCCCATGGCCGATCCGCCTCTATCATCCTCCAACCAAAGATGCTCCACCTGTCATCGGATCTTTACTTGTCATTAGCGCTCCGCCATCTTCGTAGATCCAGCACCGTCGCTACTCTTGGTGCTCCGCCTTCCACCGCTCGCGAAGCTAGTTTCAACATGTGGAAGAACAACCGCGAGAGCCGTCATTGATCGTGCCGATCCACTATGGACAACGTCGAGTCCGAGTGCCCTATCATTGTGGTTTTCCACTGCATTTCGGTTGAGACCACATCACCACTGTGGATCTCATCTCCATCCTTTGCCGGTTCGAAGTCTATCACTTCCTCCATTTCTTGCTTACAAGAATCAATGAGTTGTGATTTTATACTTTTAGTTGTTGATTTTCCCATATTAATTGTTGTTGATTTTGGACATGCCACTACTGATTCCTGTCTGTTGATGTTAACTCTGAACTTGATCTGTTGTGATTAGGATCATGATTTGTTGAATTTTTGTTGCTGTTTCTGATTCTAGAGCTATTGTGGCTGATTCAAATTTCTGGTCTGTAGATGTTGAGCCTCTGGCTTGTTGGCTGATCAGACGCTAACATGCCAAGAGTCTGATCAATTTCCTCAAAGTAGTCATGAAAAATGCATAATAGTTCATTGATGCACTTAATGTCACATTGCACCTCCTATATTATCACATCCTCTTCCATGGCCTCTGCCATGATTTCTCCCAATAAAAGCACCATTGATATGAGAAACCAAAGACTGAGGCAAAGCACAGCAAAGAGAAAGGGACTGAGTTCAAATTGAAAAAAGTACCATACTCTAAACATTACTATTCACTTCCCCTTACAAGTAGTATCGCTCTTTATTTATACTAATATTGTATCAGAGACAAAGTTGTTCTTAAGATAGTGTATTATATAAACCCTGAGAACAGGCCAACATAAATCAGTCACCCTGAAAATAAAAAACGAAGCTCATAAATTCATTGGCATATGAAAACCAATTTCATATATGTTGCAACAATGATGATGTCTTTAATTTTATTTTATTTCTCAGTGTACATGATGTGATCATTAACCTCACATCTTATAAAAATCAGATCAGATCAAAACCAAAAATCCGAGGACCTACGCACGCTACTAATTTTAACCTAACTCATGGCCAGCTAAAAAGTGCGACAACAGCAACAGCCAAATTATATTCGTGTTCAACTGCGGGCTTCCACCAATGCTATGTGCCCTACAAGGTCCAACACTCGGTTGCTGAAAGGCAAACCATTCAAAACACACGATTAAGGCTTTAGAATAAACAAAAAGTTCTGCGATTCTAAACATACTGTAAGTGCTAGCATTTAGTATGCAATATGAAAGCAAGTGTAGATGGAATTGCATACACATACCTGTAACCCCACTCATTGTCATACCACGAAACCAGCTTCATGAACGAAGCACTAAGCCCAATACCCGCCTTAGCATCAAAAATACTTGACCTGTTCAAAATAATTTCATTTTTAAGACAAGCAATTTATCAAACAAATGAACATACCAAAACACAGCCAACTGCGTAAAATCTAATCTAACTAATCGGAGAAAGATAAATTAAGGTTTAGGTTTATTTTTGGCAAATTAAAATATGTTTAAAGCACTTATAGGAGCAAATGTCTCAACTAAAACAAATACATGTTTTATGGTCTCACTTTCCAATAAGTACTATATATATAAAGCCTTCCCCCAATCTCATCTTTAAGTGAAAACTAAAAGACGTAGACAAGACCACATCCAGGCAAGAAAGTCATAAAATTTACCTCGAATCACCAACAAAGTCATTAGAGACAACATCCTCCTCTGTGTATCCAAGAATTCCTTTCAGTGCTGTCTCAGATGCATGCCTTCATTTTAACAATAGCAAAGTCATGAAATTAAACCAAACCAAGATAGTCGAGAACAATCCCAACTGGAAAGTGTACAAGCCAGAGCCAAAAAATAATAGACATACTTTATTGCTGCTTTGACATCTTCATAGGAAGCATTCTTTTGAAGCCGACAGGTTAAATCCACAACAGAAACATTTGGAGTAGGAACACGGAATGCCATTCCAGTGAGCTTTCCATTCAGCTCAGGAAGAACTTTTCCAACAGCCTGTGATTTCATAAACAGAAACCCAATCTCATAAACCTTTACCGGAAATAGTAAGTAATCATTATCTTCAAAGTTGTCCATATCTTACCTTAGCTGCACCAGTTGAACTTGGAATTATATTTTGACCTGCTCCTCTTCCCCCTCGCCAATCCTTCATTGAAGGGCCATCTACAGTTTTTTGTGTTGCTGGTCGATGATAAAGACAATCACATTACCGAAACCACGTCAGCATATAAAGAGATACTTTAACCCAAAAAAAAAAAAAAGTTAAAAAGAAATCATAGACCGATTAACATGTAAAAGAGACCTGTTGTTGCATGCACAGTCGTCATCAAACCTTCAACAATACCAAACTCCTCGTGAACCACCTGAAGAATATATATATATATAGGAAGAATTAGGTGATTTCACACAATTTTCCAACGTGAGCAATGAAATTAGGGACGGATGGAACAGGAAGCACCACTTCGAATTTCTTAATAAGGAATTTTGGTTTCCAAGTCAGCCCCGACATGATTTATCCTCCCCTCCCTTCTCTCCCCACACAATTTGTTTAAAGTCACCTGGCTTACAGATTCGGATAGATTAGCATTAACTCCATTAAGTTCACTTCTCTCAACAGTTTGATATCTTATATTGAGATATTGCTGAAAAGCTTGATAATGGTTCAATTAATGATAAGTTCTATAGTTTCACTAAATGTTATTTTTAAAATTTTCAAACCCCTTGCGCCCAACACAAAAAAGGAAAAAGCTCAACTCCTGGATCCAACTCTGAAGAAAGAATAGAGAAAACTGTATATTTCATGTCTTAAGCACTCGACAGAAAGCTTTTAACAGGCCTCCCTTTTTTGGATGTGACAGAAGCACTAAGACTTTTTAAACCTTCTCAGTTTCCTTGCCAATTAAGGAAGACAACCTACCCATTACACCCAAAGTTTATCAATCTTTTATACCATTAAAATACATGCAAAAACATTAAATGTTGTCAATATAGAGCAAGGCAGGAGTTCAATAAAGCTTGGCATTACAGAATGCAATCAAACCTTGGCAAGAGGAGCAAGGCAATTTGTAGTACAGCTTGCATTAGAAACGATGTCCATGTTTGGCTTGTATGTCTTCTCATTCACTCCAACCACAAACATTGGTGCATCAGCAGATGGAGCTGATATTATGACTTTCTTGGCACCAGCCTACAGTGGAATATGATAAAGCTAAATTAAGATCTGAAGCTGGAGAGAGCAAGGCAAAGGAGGAAGGGAGAAATACACGGGTAATTGAAAATATTAACCTTCAAATGTGAAGAAGCTTTCTCCACTGTTGTAAAAACTCCTGAAGATTCAACAACAAAATCAGCCCCAAAATCACCCCAAGGGATCTCTGCAGGATCTCTGAATAGAAAAAATAAAGAAGTATTCAGGTAAATCCAAATTTTCAAGAACTCATTGAAACCTCCACTAATATTGCAAACCAATAAAACACATCTGTAACATCCATTTTAATTGTTAGGGCTCAATTCAACATACCTTTTGCTCACAACTTTAACCTGCTGCCCATTAATTTCCAAAGTAGAATCGTCAAGAATCTTAATGGTTCCCTTGAATGGTCCATGAGTAGAATCATACTTGAACATGTAAGCCTGAGAAAAAGAAAAGATAAATATTATAAAGCAATGTTCATGCATAAAATACTACGAATTATAACTGAAATCAATTAAGTAGCACAACTGAAATGAATAAAGTAGCTATACGACGACCACCAGTCCTAAACCCAATATGAATGACTCAAAAAAGTATATACAACAATAAAGAAAATTAGAGAGAGAGAGAGAGAGAGAGTAAATTCCTGATGAAAGTGGAGTACAAGCGTACAACAATACACACACCAATTTCTCTTAAATATTTTAGAACTTCTATTGTCAGTCATGGCATGTACTGCATAAAAATGCAAATAAAATTTATTGTCTAAAGTGCTCTCAATTTTTCTTTTCATGTTTGGGATGTTTCAGAGCGGACTGCAAGTTGGAATCTAATTAGATTAGAATGGGCTTCGGTGAAACTAATAAAATAATCCCAAGATATGTACAGTTGCACAAAAGGCAAGAGGTCAAAACAACACAGACTACAGTGGTAGAACATCCCAATTGAATCAGTCGAAATACAGAACATAAGATCAGATTGTGTTGGCAACATGGTAGGCTTCCAAGATCAGAGAATTGTATAATACAAATCTAAGTCTTAAGCAGCAAAATAAGATTTCTTTTATGGAAAAGTAAAATGAATATGAATGTTTGGGACAGACACATACATGCCATTATGTATACACACCATTGATAAGATTTAACTAACTCAACAGTCTGTGGAACAACCAAATCGTGAACATTATATACAATACGCAAAATCATTAAGGTAATTGCACATACATACCATATATTTAGCATCAATAAAAGGATCATTAATTGCTACAACATCAATATCATCCCTGGAAGTAGCTACACGTAACACCAACCTTCCAATTCTACCGAAACCTGCACATTTCAGCATAAAGATGTGCATGCTCTCTTAAGAATATATTTCACGCTAAGAATATGTTTCATGCTCAAAAACAAAGTTTTCACCATATATACAACTACATTTTAGAAAGATACTCTTTTTCCAGTTCTTCACTTTAGAGGATAAAACAATCTTAAAGCAAACAAAACTTTAAATTAAATGTAATAAATCATAAAATTAAACTAAACAAGCCCCATTAAACAAATAGTTAAATGCCTCAAAAGCTTTCATTTTGCTGTCAAGAAAAATACCAACACTAATGTAATGATGCCAAGAAGCAATTCTTCATAAAGAAGAAGAAGAAGAAGAAGAAGAAGAAGAAGAGGAGGAGGAGGAGGAGGAGGCACCCCATAAAAAATACCCATAAAAAATACACCAGAAAACACAAATACAACTTTAAGAATCTCAAACATGCTCTTTAACCTAATTATTGTTTGCTGTTACACCATCTAACACAATAACCCATCAAAATGCTTCTTACAAGTTCAGGCAACTGATTTGCAAGTTCTTAAGTCCTAACTAGAGCATAAGTTGAATAACTCGTATTCAACTATTGCTTCTTAGTTATAACACGCAAACAACTTGAACACATTTTGCACAGCTCAAATCAGGATTTCACATACACATTCTGCTTCTGGTCAACTGGACCACACAATCTCACATAAGACCATCATCTAACTATTTTACTTGATCAGATTTTATCAAACAAAACCCATCAAAAAACGAGGCTATCAATTTCATCAAAATCAATTCAATAGTTCAAAGAAATAAAATTTGAACATGTCACTGTCATTGATGAGTTATGACAGAGCAGTTACTTTGAATATAAAAGTTGAGCAAGTAGCACATCTAAATTGACCCACAAACTACACATCAAAAACAAAGCAACTGCTTTCAAGACCATTCTTATAAAATCCATTTATGAGTTGCATGTAAAGTCACTATTACATCCTAAATATTATAAAACCAGATAGCATAGAAAAAGGTGGTTGCGGAAGGCAAAGCTTAAAATCATTCAACATCAATGAGGAAGCTTTTGACACAAAATTGGAAGTGACTACAAATAGATACAAGAAACAACAAAGAGAACTTTCACAACAATAAACTTACCATTAATCCCAACTCTTATCTTCCCAGAGCTCCTTGATTCTAAACAGATCAGATGAGCCAAGTAAGCAATTGCAAGTTAATCACTATATTCTACCCTAATAATAATTGCATATTCTTACTCTGTACAGGGAGAGGGATTTCAGTTGCAGTGGCTTTGATAGGCTGGAGACTCTGAGCATTGCAGTTTCTGAGCAAATAACAATACATCAGAACCAGAAATAATGAAACCACAAACTATTGAAGGAAAAGGAAAAGGGGAAGGAGAAAAAGAACAAGGGCCCTAAGTAAAAAGTTCAAGCCACTCAACTGTAACACTATCGATTCACATGGAATCGAAGTTCGAAATATGCCATTCTGCAACTTCTTAGCCTTTAAACTACAACTGGAAGCATTCCATGAAACCTGAATCACACATGTAGATACATTAATCAGCTATTATATTAAGGAAACACAGTATACACACATTCACACAAGGAATGCAGTATCCCCAACTCATCAGATAAAAAAGTTGTTTGGGTTATTTTATATTTGTTATTTTCAACTGGTATGTTTTCCTTAATTATAAAAATGTCACTGTTCCTATGTTTTCAAAATTTTATAAAGGAAATAGTCAATCGTTGACAAGACGAAAATAAGATGGCATTTTGGTGGCAAATAATGAAAATTATCAGCTAAAAATGAAAAAACAAAACATGTAACAATACTCTAAGTGTCCAAACAATTAGAAAGAAAGCACTTGCTAGGGCTGGAAGTGAGTCAACCCAACTCATGACATTTCAACAAGCTGCACTCATAAGCTCATGAGTTAATCTTGAGCTTTACTATGTTAGCTAGCTTAATATATATAAATGTGTTTATAATTATATATAAAAAATCAAATTTTGTTATTATTATTATTTCGTACATATTATTGTTATTGTTGCTGTTGTTATTATCACCGAGCCTATGGTCTTGTGACTAAACATTCCGGCTTATTAAGCCTAAGGCTTAACTTGTATGTAGCTCCAGCTATCTAATCAAGTTCGAGCTGCTAGTGAGCTAGCTGAACTTCTAATGAGCTGAACTTAAGTCTAGAAATTAGGCTCATTTCTTGAGCTAAGCCTATATCATCAAGCTGAATCAGCTCAACTTGACTCGCTTCCACCGCTAGCACTGGCAAATTGTCACAATAGAGAATTCAACAGCAGAAAACTGTTCAAAGACTCTCTGTTCGCATGCACTAATGATTCATTCATAAAAAAGTCAGCTCGACACCTTCAACCAAACCAACATCACACATAAAGATCGTCATCTTATCGTTATTCTGTTCCATGTAAAAAGGTCACGTATGTAATGAAAAATTTCGCGTACGATTTCATTACTAATTACAAAAATATCATCTTTTTTTTTTCATTCTATCATTACATGTTTTTCAAAGTTTTGTGGAAAAATATATCAAACACCAGCTTCAGCGTAAAGTGTAACACCATTCGAAGCAAAGCACTAGCAAACCGTTTCAATCAAGGATTCAACAGCAGATATTTCTTCAACAATTCCCATATTAACCAATCGTTCTAAAAACGAGTCAGCTACACACAAATATCCGAACGAACACCACGCACAGGAAACGAAATATTGAAAAAAAAAAAAAACCAAAAACTGCAATTACTTTTCCTTCTCCCCTGTTTTCTTCGTAACCAAACAGAGGTCACCAAATCCAAAACCAAGTTAAAAACTTTGAGCAAGAATCAAAAGACATCACAGCACAGTCCAAGTTTTCCCGCGTGTATTCCGAGAAAACGCAGGGAAAAAGAAAAAAGAAAAAACGGAAGACGGAAGGCGGAGATGGAAATCGAAGTGTTAAGAAGGAAGAAGAGACCTTGAAGCGATCGGAGGGAGCTATAAGCGCAGATCTGAGGAGAGAAGAAGCGGCCATTGGAGAACGTGAAGGTGGAAAGGGAAGCGAGAACCAAAACCCTAGCTGAAAGAGAAGAATGGAAGCTCTTTTCTGTGTGCGTGTTACGGTTTTTGCACCAACCAAGGACTATAATAACGAAGAGAGAAAAGAAAAAGAATAGAGAATAGAAGTGTGCGAATAATACGGTGCGTGTTTTTTTTTTTTTTTTTCATATGCAATTTTTTTCGGAGCGGAGGTTCTTAGGGAACCTACTACAGGTCTCTGTCTCTATAACATTAGGTCACGGATACTTGTAGGTCACGGATACTTGGAGATGGGTTTAATCCTATGCGGGTGAACCTAAACAATGTAAAGTGAGACCTTGCAATTTTTCAGATTTTTTTCTTTTTAAAAAAAAAATTAAAAGAAGCAACTTTTGGAGTTGTCACTTCAAGTTGTAATATTTTTTTAAAGTTCTTTAATAAACATGAATTTGTATTAACTAATTTTATATTTAAAATATCTTTTAAATTAAAAGTTTTGAAATTGTTCTTTTAAAAATGTATTGTTTTTCTTAAAAGAATGAACTTTGATAAGTATGGCAAAAATAATTTAAGTTATCCAAAAATTTGAAGTTAGCAATTAAAAAAATTCTAAAATTTGGATTCAACTTGATGACAAAATTTATATGATTGCATCAATCAATCTTTTTTTTTTTTCACATGTATCTTTTATTAAAAGTAATCATATTTGAAATATAGTTGAATATTAAATATGAATATCTCTGCTAACCTGTATTCAAATCATAATTCATCATATTATAATATATTAATTCCTTCTACTAGACTCAATTCCTATTGATTGCTACATTTGATCAATGTTCAGTTTCTTTTTCAATTGTTTGACAAACTTATCTCATTTTGAAGTTATATTATTTTTTTTTTTGGTTTTATAGAGATTATTATCTAATTATATATTGTTAAATTATTTAAATGACTTCGATGTTTGAGGAATTATTATAAATTAATTATTATCATTTTTCATCCAAAGTTAGTTATATTGTTAATGAGCGCATAGATCATCTAGCGAGGGGCTATTCTAATTTAATTAGAGGCTTTAGATTTGAGCTTTGGATACGAAGCTGTATTAAAATTCAAAAAGAAGAGTTCTACTACCCAAATAATCCTAACAATTACAAGTTTATAATATGTTATTAAAAAGAGATATTTTCAAATAATATAAAATGGAGATGTGAAAATAATAGCACTCTAATCAGCTCTGCCTGTTAGGAGTTGGACTTTGATTTATCTTGTAAACAGGATGTGTTAGTAATACTATTGAACTACACAGTATACTACGAGCCTTAAAAAATACAAAATGGTAATATTTTTATTAAAATCATTAAATGTCTTTAAAAATGAATAATGGAGCCTAATCATTGAAAAGCATAAATTGCAAATCTAATCAATTGCCACTTATAGAATGTTTCTAGAGAGTTTTCCATATTTGATTAAAAGAATTAATTTAGATGCATTTTTTAATATAAAAGTTTTTTATGTAAAATATTTAGTTATATGTTATTAAAAGTATTTGTCTTATAATAATTATTTCAAGAATTTTATATATAATGTTATATGATTGATTGATATTGTAAAATATTTTACATTAATAGTGTATAAAAATTAATCTCTCAATTAAAATTTCAGAATTTAAATTTTATGCATCCTCTTAAATGGACGGTTATGATCTTGAGGGTGCTAAAAATAGGGTGGGGGTGATAGCAGAGAAGTGCATTTTCCCTAAGTTGAGTTTTGTCGTGAGATGATGAACGGATAGAACTGTTGCGACCCTACCTCGAAAGCCACGTTGCACATCTGTGGGCTTTTTTGGGCTTTACTGGACTTTTGCTCTTTTTCTTTATTTTATTTTTATTTTTTATTTATTTATTTTTTGTGTTTGGCATTTTCTCGTATTTAGATTTGTAACCGGTGCTATTATCACCGCTTTCAACGTCAGCGGGTTGGTGTCTTGCGTTTTTCCATGTCTCAAGTTTGTGGAGAAGGCTTCGGTACATGTGACTTTGTAAGTTGTATAGTACAACTTGTAAAAGCTTATAATCGCAGCCGTTAATGTAGCTTGTTGATCCATCAGCGATGGGTAATTTGTGGGGCAACCTGCGCTGCAGGTTAACTTTACAGAGAGAGAGGAGAATTTGTTTACTGTAAAATCAACTACCTTAAGCAAAATTAAAATTTTTACTTAAATAAAAATTTCCCTCCACACGTCACTTCCCCTGCCACCATCTATCCATTACCCCCGATAATTATTTAATTAGACACGCCGAAAATATCCCACTTCCTAACAACCCCACTTCTTAACAATAATTTTGATCAAAATCTAATCAATATATTCAATGAAAAAAATTTAAAAAAATAATAATAATAAAACCCTTTCATCGCAGGTCGAATACATATCATCATCATCTTTAATGGATTGGTTAGCACCTGTTATTGCAGTTTGTTTTTTTCGGTGCAATTTGTGCATTGTTGGGAGGATGGGATCTAATGTAAGGTTTGGGATTTGGGTGAGATTCGAAATGAAGTTGGGGTTATGGGTATTGGGAGGTTTCGGAAACTGCGAAAGTGGTGAATGGTGTTGGAGAGAAGCAGATCTCAGATTGTGATTGGGTGTGGCTGTTTCATGGAGCTAGGATTAGGACGCTCGGCATCGCTGAACAGAGCTATAATGATGATGATGTTTGGTTTTATGGTTATGGATGAATAAAGTGACAATATCACACTCACTCAATGTAGTTAAAATTGAAGAATGCCAATTTCCCAAACTAAACTGCCTTCACCGCCAATGAGTCCTCTGCCAACAACTTCTCTTCCCTACGCTCAAGATTTTCTCCTCCAAACTTCTCTCAACCTCAACCGAGATCAACACGGAGACGATACAAGCTCCAGACAGAGGAAAGGGGCTCTTTTCTTGATGACATAACAATCGATTTCAGCATGTCATACGCGAACTTTAATCACGATTCCGATTCTTCAAACACAAAGGGAGTACTTCGGACGCAAAGGGGTTCTATGCTCTTGTCACGGGTTACAATCCCAATATTTACTCCTTTTCTCACAGCTTTAGTTACAAGCTATAGGACCATTCCCCTACAATAACCAGTCGTTTTACAACATGTACTATACAACTTGCAAAATAAGTGGTACCAAAGCCTTTTCCCAAGTTTTGATACATGCATTGAATACAATTACTGGCACCATCTGGTTTCTTTTCTTTTTGACCGTTTAAAAACTAAAGATCTTACTTGCCTCTTTCTAAAATCTTTTAAAGTAAATTTTTTGTACTTCAAATATATCAAAGTAATTTTTAAATATTTTTTATGCATTAAAAATATCAGTCTTGTTAAATTTTTTCTATATTCTTCTCTGCATCTTAATTGCATGCTAGTTTTTTTGTCCAAATTATTCATATATAAAATTTATTAAATTTTAATTAATTTAGTTTGGATCAATTTGAATTATTATAAGATAAAATTCTTTTAATATTAATTTTTCTATTCACACATCTTTAACTTGAGATTTTATTTAAAAAATATAAGTACCAAACTATAACTAATCATGCAATAATGTAAGTGCATGCTAATTAATAGGCAGAACTAGGCTTAATTTAAGAAATATAAAACAAACACCTAAGAAATAGCATAAAGCAGAATCCGATTTGATAACCCTTTATAATTATAAAATACACAGGCACGTGTGTGCTTGTGTCATGTTGCAGTGAACAATCACTTTCGGTGGTCCAAACTCCAGAGGCCAAGTTCACCCTTCACTGGCACGAAAGGCCCTTTCGTTCGTATGAAATTTCTCGGCTGGCCGACAGTAAACTGAGTTATTTATTAACGAAATAGCTTTCTATTATTGTACAATTAAAATGTTAAAGATTGGCATTGAGACTAGAAATTGTATTCATAAGCATGATTATTGTATCCTACAAACCTACAACTTGTTTTCCGCATCGCTTATTGGCTGGTTTTTCTATTTTTTCTTTTTCTTTAGTGGAGTATCTTTTTATACTTTGACGTGATCCCTTCTACAAGTGTTTATTTGTCAATTCCTGATATTATATATGATCTTAGTATAAATTAATTTAATCTTATTTGTTACTTGAATAATCTTTTATGAGTATATATAACTTTGATGTGTTGTCAATATATCATTACTATTGTATAATTATGTATTATTACATTATATTAAAATTATTTAACTCTTATAATAATTATGTCACGACCTAGATTAAGCGTGGCCGTGACTTAGAGAAGACGCTCACTGCTGGCCTTAGACAACAAGATTTCACGAAAATTGGGCAGAGTTTCCTCTATATTTAGGGATTTTTCCAAGGTGCACCAAGGTTAACATCTACTGTTGTTAGCAAACAGATCCTGTCAAAAACTTTCCTATTCTTTCATATTCATAAATTATAAATCTCATATCACATTCGAATTCCATTCGTCATTGACTCATGAGTAGCGCTCTTAAAGTAAATAAGCAGTTATAAATTTAAAATAGAATAATTTCAAAAACATTCTATCTACTCATAGATCACCGGTCACAGGAAATCTTAAGTCTCCGGATCCACACGGTTGGATAGAAGTTTCTTAGGAATATCTAACATCATAACAGGACACTTGTATCAATTTTGGATCACTAAGATTCTCCATACCATAAGTTCTCTAATATTAAAATCTTAGGGTTCCAAGAATTCATCTAAAGATCAAAAGAATTGGAATTGCTTGAAAAAGGAAAGAACAATGTATAGAAATTACCTCTAGAATTGGAATGAGGAGAAGGAGAATAGAGGTGATCTCCCCACTTCAAATCCACCCAAGCAAGAATGAAGAAAGAGGAATAATTTGTATGAATGATTGTGTTTAATGGAATAAATCTAGTGTTGTTGTTGTTGATTTGGTTGGAAATGATGGAATGGAGGATTTAAATGTAAGGAAATGGTGGAAGAAGAATGCTAGAGAGAAGGGAGAGAGTTTGGGGTTAGAGAGAGAAAGAAAAATAAAAAATGAGGGCATGGGACGTGTCTCTGTATATATATTGGCATGTGGTAATCGATTACTACAAAGAACTGGTAATCGATTATCATTCTGGTAATCCATTACCATGAACAAATGGTTGGTAATCGACACCAAAGTCTTTGTGTCGAATCGCAAAGTCTTTGTGTCGAATCGACACAAATCGAGCGGTAATCGCTTTCTGTATTTGTGTCGATTATGACGCGAAAATTTTTAACCCACAGACATACAGAAAGCCCCGTAAAAATTACTACCCACACGGTAATCGATTACAACATCCCAAAACATGGTTCCTTGATTCTAAAAGACATCCAACACCCAATATCATCATATATCAACTAAATTCCATCATAAATAGATTAAACACATCGATCAAACATGACTAACACAGAAAAACTTGAAACTACACCAAAGGTGTTACAAATTATCTTAAAAATAATATAAAAATAATGTATAATTAGTTGCTAATGTAAAAAACTTTATATTAATAGTATATTAGAACTAAACTTTTTATACATTATGTTCTTGCATATATGCTACAAAAATATGACTGCTTTTTTTTCTTTTTCTTTTTCTTTTTTGTAAAGAAGCTAAAAAAATGTAACGCTTTAAGAATTATTCTAAAGTAATAATAATGTTAGGGAATATTTGTTGCTTTCATTTGAGAAAAATTTGTATGCACGTTTATTCTAAACCGCTATTATAATCTCATTACCCTTGTGGTGGGTTCCAATAACTTATTTCATTTTCTATTTAACTTGATTAGTTGCCGCATCAATAATGCCAACCTGCAAGTTGCAAGCCAAAAATTGTAGAGACCGTAAATAAGAAACCGCAAGAAATGTTCGGATGGTTCAAAGTGGGGACCGTCCCCACAAGATGATGGTGATAGGCCCATGATGGAGAATTCAACATGAGGAGGTGTGAAACATGGGCAAAATAGAGCAAAATCACATGCTCCCTTTCCGAACATCAACGCTTACCACCAACCCACCAACCAGCAATGAGAATTAAAAAAATGGTGTCATGGTAATGGTGGTGGCTGGCTTTGTTGGCTAGCTAGGTAATTGTGTTGCTAGTTGCTAGCTGGGTTAGCTGAGATCAACAACATGAGGGTGCAAGTGTGGAATTGACATACAGATGAAGATGGATGGATTGAGACATGTGCCTCACCCTTTTTCTGAGAAGCTACACCAGTGCCTCAAGGTCAGGGTCAAGGTGGGGTTCAAAGCAAAGGAATATGCTTCCAAAATAAAAAATAGGCTTGGTGATTTGGTCTTTGCACAATGACACTTGATTGATTTTATCGTAGGCCACGTCGAATATGCTAGTCGGCTGGCAACGTGTGGTGCACCATGATATCTAATGGTGAAGATTTAACTGTCTATTAATGTAACTAATTATTTGTGATATATTGTAGTAATTTCTCAATTTTAGTCGGATATTAAAAATATAGTTAAATATATTTTAAAAGTGACTAAAATTTATTTATATGATCCTAAAATTAAATAATATTTTTTCAAGATATTTTAAATAATTCCAAAGTATCATAAAATATTTTTTTGAATTATTTGTGTGATCTTGAAATAAAACAAAATTATTCTGAAATTAGATAGTTTTTCTACAATATTTTTTTTTATAATTTTAGAATCATATAAATAAATTTTGGTTATTTTTAAAATTCATTTAACAACATTTTTAAATTTGACTATGACTGAGAAATTATTGTAATACATCATAAGTAATTAATTGTATCAATAGATCACCATATCTTTATACTTAGATTATAAGATGTGTGATGTACCATATCTTATAAGTGCACTATAGAATGCGGCTTTATGGTAAGCCGAGACAGTGTCCCAATTTGAAATGTACCTACGATATATATATATATATATATATATATATCACATGAGAGGAGTGGTTTATTGTGAAAGTGAGAGGAGTAAATTTTGACTATTAGATCTTATGTAAATGATCAAGATTAAAACATAAAGTCACATAATTTTTTTAAGTGATCATGTGACTATTAAACAACTTTAAATCTTAACTATCCATATATGGTTATACGGTGCAGATTTGTTCCTCTCACTCTCAAAATAAACTACTCTTCTTATGTGATATGTTCGTTATATATATATAAAAGCAAAGGCAATGAACCACTGCCAACTAGGCAATTGTCCCCAGTCTTGGGCCCCCATTTTTTTTTGGTTGCCTTTATAAGACTTGGGATGAAGTTTCTTATTTTGGTTAAAACTTAAAATTGATGATATTGGCGACTGAAAAAAAAAATAACTGTGATAGCAAGGAATAGATTGACGATTCAAACAAATTAGTTTGCAGTGGTTGAGGACTTAATGCATAGGGGTGTAAGCAGGTTGGTTTGATTCAAATTTGATCGAAAAATAAATTAGAACTAATTAAATTTAATTGATTTGATTTGATTTAATTTTTAGAATTTTTTTTTAACAAATCCGAACCAAATAGATCCGACCAACATCGGGTTGGTTTGGCTCGTGTTATTAGGTTGAAGTGAAAAATAACAAAAATAGTTTTTTAAAGTTTTTATTTTTAAAATAATTAACAATAATATAAAGCTTTGTTATCAAATACTTAAATAATGGTATGAATATATATATTCTTTAAACAAATGCAAATAAAGAAAATAAAATTTAGCTTTATTATATTAAAAACTTAATTGTAAAACCTTGAAAGCTTACAAGTAAATTAAAAAAAATAATTAATCAAGTAATCAGATTGGATATTCGGGTGATCAGATTGAAAAATCATAAATTTGAAATAGAAAAAATAATAATTAATTTAGTTTGATTTGATTTTATTTTAAAATGAATCAATTATCCAAACCAATCTGGACTAATTTCATTATTTCAATTTGGACTATTAGGCCAATTTGATCCATTAAATGCCCCTATTAGCACAAGCGACAGAGTTATTACTTGTAATCTCGTAGTATAGTGGTTCGAACCCTATCCCATTCTCGCCTCCGCCAAGCCCAAATAAATAAAATAACAAATTAACTTGCAATCTACAAATTATTAATTTAAGATAGTTACCAAATTTCAAATATAAGTTATAAATGGTTAAAATGAGTTTAAAAAGAATTCAAAATTTACTTTCCTTGTGTATCACTTTTTTTATTTATTATGAAACTGATATTGTCAAAATTTTGGCTAACTGAAATTATTAATGATAGTAATAGTTATTTAATTATAAAATTTCAAAAATTAGATAGATAATAATAAAATTAATTTTAATAATATGCTTGAGATACCAAAGGAGGAAAGCATTGGTAGGGTGGCAAGGTCATTTGAAGAGGATTAGTTGTTTAGTAGCACAAAAGAGGTCAAGACTCAAGCGGAGTTATGTGAGATAGTGGACATGGAAGTTGTGGAGGAGGAGGCGAAATAGGAAGAACCTATTATGGAGGTTGATGGGGAGGATGCCTCGAGAAAGAAAATAAAGGCGAGAATGCGATTAACATCTAGCCTCATAAATTGACATGTAAGGAAACAATTTTGTAAGAGGGACTCGTTGAGGGACTTAAAACAAAGGAGGTAGCTAGAGTGGTTGTTGAAGACAACTTGCTTCCAAATGTAAGCGAAGAGCTCCAGGATGAACCTATCCCCTTTTTAATTGTAAACCTTCCATATCAGTGTCACTAGAAGAGTTTGAGGAACAATGTAAACTCTAGAAGTACACCTTGATTATGAAACTGCTGGGGAAGAAGATTGGTATTCGAATGATGGATACATGGATTTAGAAGCTATGGGCTAGAAAAGGAGAAAATAAGAGTCTTGGACTTGAATGAAGATTTCTTCTTAGTATATCTAGCTAATGAAGAAGAGTATAGACATGCTTTGTTTGAAGGGGCATGGCTTGTTGCTTATCACTTTCTTCTAGTGCAGAGATGGAGACCATGTTTTAAGCCCATGGAGAAGGAGGTTCAAAAGATAACAATGTGGTAAGCATCATAATCTCTCAATAAACTTGTATAACAAAAATTACTTTGGAGAGTGAGTGCAAAACGGAGTCGTATTGGGAAATGATTTTATATATGATGTTTTTGTTTAACATATACCATAGTATGGAGATTTGTGGTTATTTACATAAATGAGATTTTTAATTGAGCCAGCCATGCTCATTGGCCGGTTCAATTTTTAATTTGTATCTCTCTCTCTCTCTCTTTACAAAGATTAGATTGAGACAAATGAGGATATTCTGGAAAATTCAAGAAATACTTTACAACTTTGATGTTCAGTTCAAAACCCAATTCTTAGAGTTTCTTGGTGAAAATATAGTTGCAAGATTGAATGTCGCTAATATCCTGATACTGTGCAGCCTAACTTCTACCTAGTATTCTGCCAATATCTTGAGTTATAGAAGTCTGATTGAGGTGCTCTTTACGGCATTGGCAAGCTAATTCAATTCCCTACTACTTTGTGTTTCTTAGATTGGAGCAAATTCCAAGCTGTTTGAGAGTTACAGAGCCTAGAAGTCATCGGTTCAATATCAGTCTAGAACCAGAATCCAAATTGGGCTATTCTGGCCCAATTGGGATATAACTCAGAGTTATTTGGACTAAACCTCTACACCAAACCTGCAACTTGAATTAAATCATGTTGGAAAATAATTATTGACCCCAACCACTTATTAGAAGATGATTTAAATTCAAATCTTAGGGAGATAATTTGAAATCTTATCTTATCTTTTCTCATCTAACAACCTCGAATAAATCAAAGGGGGCTAAAGGAGGGGAGTCTTGGTCTTTAGAAGGCCTCTTAGCCACTTTTGGCCATCTTTTGCTATCTCTTGGCTATACTACATTCTTTTCTCATCTAAATTTCTTGGGAGACATCAAAGAGGAGCTACAATTTTGGTGGCTACATCAAGGAGGAAGACGCACATAATTGAGATCCATTCTTCTTCTCTTTTCTCTCTTTGATTTATGTTTAGCATATACATTTCGTCTATGGATTTGTATTTGTTAAATATGTTGGTTGGCTAAATATCTCATGCTAGGATGATGATGTAACTTATGTTGTGAACATGATTGTTTGAGATTTCCAATTTTAATATTCAATTGAGTTTCTATTATTCATTCTTAATGCTATTTGTAGATTCACGACCCATAAATTGATATTAGAGTTATACAAACTAAGAGGAATCTAGGTACATAATTGAGACAATGAAATAGAAATCTTAATTCTTAATTGCCTAGGATTAGAGATTAGGGATTTCGTGGAGCTTTGTAAGGGGATCCACAAATCAACAATGCCTTTAGTTTTAAGGTTCAAGTTGAGGAATCAATTAAGTTCTAAAATCTAAGGAGGATTGATTTGCTAGAGGAATCGGGTAGGGGTGTTCAAAACCAATCCAAACCGAAAATTGATCCAAAAATACTGAAAACCAATTAAAACCGAACTAAATTGGTTTTAATTGGTTCTTGTTTTATAAAAATCGATCAGTTCGGTTCGGTTTTTGGTTTTAATTTCTAAAACTGAACGAAACCGAACTAAACTAATAATATATTACACATTAATAATTATATATTTATATGAGATATATTAAATATTATATAGTACTTATCCATATCTATACTTTTACAAATATACATGTAAGTATATTCTATAATATTTTAATACTAGAATTATTCAAGTATTCTTATTATATCTTAACTCAATATTTTAGATTTGTAATTATCTATTAATTCTTTTAATTTACTCAAAATAAAATTTATTTTTATACTTTATAAAACTTTTTATTAAAAAATCAAAAATTGAACCAATCCAAACCGATTTAAATTGGATTGGTTTGGTTCGGTTTCTCAATTATAACCAAACCGAACCAAATCGAACCGAAATAAAATTTATTATTTGGATTGATTGGTTTTTTTTCCCCTAAAATTGAACTAAACTAAACCACAAACACCCCTAAAATCAGGTGCCAATTAAAGTAGGAATCCTTCTCCATCAGTTGATTAGATAGATATTCACTAGATTAAGAGCTCAAATTAATCATAGGAATAACTAGGTGAAATCGACCCCTAATGCTCCTGCTTGTTTTACATTCTTAATTTATTTGATTTTCTATTATTGTGATTTTCTTAGATTTTGTTTTGTTAGTTGCGATATTCTCTTTGTTTAGAATGCCTAAGTAGTTTCTAAGTTAGGGAATTGGTAGTTGGTTGAGTCAATCTATGTAAAAATCATACTCTACTCACACTTTATTACTTGTACGACCTAGTATACTTGATGGTGTTGCTTTCAATTTCTATTTTTTATCTTTCCTATTATTTTTATGAGTATAATAACAATTATTATAATAACTATATTAAGTATTAGTATTATTATTATTATTATTGTCATTATTATATTTATTATTATTAGTTATTATAATTATAATCATTATTATAGTTTCTTTTTATTACCTTACAATTTGTAATAGGAAATGCGAGTATTATAGACTAGACACATGCACATCAAGCAACCAAAACTCGAAATACACGAGTACGTATAGCAAGCAAGACTATATTACGTTTCTATGATCGAGCAATTTGAAATAAATGCGAATCTTATGAGTGTGTTGGTTGAACATTGGAGATCCGAGATGCATACTTTTTATTTTCCTTGTAGTGAGTGTACGATGACATTAGAAGATATTGCACTTCAACTTGGGCTCTATATTGATGGTGAAGCTATCTCTAGGCATATTGGTTTCATTAGACTTCAAGATTTGTATCAGCAAGTACTTGGTATTTGGCCCGATGAAATAGTTTTCGATGGATTTGCAATTAAAATGGCATGGCCGAATGCTTATTTCAAATAGCCCCTATGGGATGTCAACAAATTTTGAATACAATGCTATGCTTGTAGTTATTTATTGTAGTTGCTGAGCGAACGATTTTGTCCAAACAAGACCATATTGATGGTCCATGCGAAGTAATTTCCATTACTTGAAGATTTGGGCTAGGTCGACTCATATAGTTGGGGTTTTACATGTCTTGCTATGCTATACTGAGGTTTATGCCATGTTATGCGCTATCGTGTGGACAACATCAGTGGTTACTTGATTTTGTTGTGAGCATGATAACGGCTCCTATTTTTGGCTCCTATTGTAAACCAACAAATTAATTTCCCCCAAAATTCCAGGTGACAAATTCTTCCTATAATAAATTTTTAGCTCTTTTATTGTTAAATTTGTATCTAATTAATGTAATATTCAATACATGGGATCGTCCATCATTTACATTGAACTTAGGTTACCACACTTTGGTGAACATAAGACTAGCTATGGCTTAGTCTAGACATGACCATCTAGCGATTAAAATATTGTAGAAATTCCTATAATATAGCAATTAATATTGTTTGTATATCTCACTTTTTTGTTTTATAATGCAGATTAAGTGGCAACCATATAGCTCCATTTGGGCGATTGCTGGCTACATTCTAGATGACATAAGGAACAAGCAGCTAATATGGTCAACCATCACTCCACTTATATGCTTTTGAGGTTGTGTAGTGGAATCCAAGTGACTACATAAGGCTTCAATTTGAACTTTCTTAGCCTATCCTTATCAAACTTGTAAGTCTAGGGTTTTCTCATAATCGAGACTTAAGAGTTGGACAAAACAATGGTTAGATGAATAAGCATAGGAGGTGGATTGGAAGATGGAGTGACCAACATTAATACAGATTACAGGGTACTTGTAACTAGAGTTAAATAGACCAAAAATTGTATTGGAATTATGGCTTTTCTACGATATAGGTTCTTTTCTTTTTCTATATTTATTTAGTTTCCTTTTGGTGTTAGGGTAATTTAGCTTGATAGAACAAATTATATATTCTTGAATTTTAATTTAATTCTCTTTTTCCATTAATTGAGTGATTTTTAATGTTCTTAATACTTTCTTGGAATTGGCCACTCTTTTAAATGTTCTATGGTTTTATATTGCTGAATGACAATTCACTATACAAAATAAGCCAATATAAAAATTGCCATGAATTAGAGCAACTATAAATAGAAGTATTCATTTGTGTAGTCATAGGAATTTTTTTCTTTATCCTTAGGATAAGTTTAGAGTAATATTAAGACATTAATTTATTCAATTTATCTTAAGAGAATTGTAATGTCAAGCTATTGAATTGTGATTATAAGTGTAACACCCTACTAATTTAATGTTATGCTTAAGTCATAGCAGGAAATTAAGTAGATTGTGTTATCATTTTAATACTTCGCTTACGTTTCCTTTTCCGTATCACTCTTTTTTTTTTTATAATAGGAGAAACGGAGCGCTGTATAATGAACGTGACAGAGTTTAATACATCACAACAGAAAAGATAAGAACAAATAAAATATATGTCGTCAACTGTATATGCATATATATATATATATATAGAGAGAGCCACTATTTCAGTTTATGTACAAGTTTCAAAACAGGATACATAAGTGGGGCCGGTGTACCAAAAGACATAAGGCCCGTGTCAGTCAAAATAATCCTATATGGTCCTCAGAGGACATTTCAAAATATACTGCTAAGTCTATGACCCGAAACTCCATACTGCCAAAAGAGGCTCACGCTGTACAGCATCATCTACTGTTGGTTTGCTCCGTCAGAAAATCGTTGGCCATGCCAGGCCCGGCTGGCGAGTAGTCTGCACTGGGTCCTGAGGAGGAGGAAGGTGATAAGCTGGTGGCCTCAGAAGGGTCACTCTTCGAGCTGAGTTGTACGTTTGGTACCACCTGTGGAGGTGACTCTGGCGCAGGATCAACAGGAGCTGCGGGTATTGCGGGTGTGGGAGATGCTGCCAGAAGGTGTGCCACATGCAGTGGGACCACAAAGTATGGGGCAGCAGGATCAAAAGTAGGATGGTGTAAAGGG
Organism: Pterocarpus macrocarpus; assembly: GCA_031439585.1. Classification (NCBI taxonomy): domain Eukaryota; kingdom Viridiplantae; phylum Streptophyta; class Magnoliopsida; order Fabales; family Fabaceae; genus Pterocarpus; species Pterocarpus macrocarpus. The sequence goes on along the minus strand of CM062517.1, from coordinate 18,880,359 downwards.
ATGGAAAAATTCCTATCACTAAAAAGGTAAAGACGGAAATGGCAAGTAAGTCCACTGCGAGGTCGTGGTGGAGCTGCAAGTCTGGAATCTCAATGAAGAGGGTAGCCGTTGAGTCCATCGTCCACGTCTGAGAATGAGGTGAAAATGCAAAACGAGGTGAGAATTTGAAGAAATTCTCAGCAGCGTTTGCGTATGTTGTTTAACTAAAGTCGCGTTCATTCTCAGTTGCCTTGGCTTTTATTTAATTATAAAAATGTGGGCTCAAACTAAACTATCCATATTCAATGAGTTTAAGAAAATGTCTGGTCTGAGGCAAGGTTCAATTTTATTTAAGATAGCATAAGAAACTGAATAAACTGCTAACAATAATACACAGAATAATGAGCAGAATAAGTGAACATACGGCAGTAAGGAAACATGATAGACAAACTGTAAATAACTTGTAATGACTGTTCAATGTAATCATGCATTTAATGCAATCATACAAAACTTGTTCTTGAACCTTTCTTCATAAACTTCTCTATTCCTCATAAACTTTTCCATTACTTGGTTCCCTGGGAGTTCTTGGCCACTTTAGACTCCTGGGTAATAGTCTGCTTTTCAGGATTGAGCTCGTTCCTATACAGGAATACCAGGTTTGCTTTCCCCGACCTCCCTACCGATCTATTTCCTTTAACTTTATTCTGAGGCTGGCCCAAGTATCATAGAACTTTCATCATAACATAATCTTTAGGTTCCTCATAACATGACTTTCATAGTTTTCTTGAAAATGCACATGCATCTACATGTTTATCATAACTCATGCATATATTTTACTGAAATTTTAGTGGCCTAACGGAACGTGTCCGCTTTCTCATGAATAGTGCCAGAACTCAGCATATCATCTTATCAAAGAAATCATATCATTCTATTCATAATGCAACATTAACTTCATAGAAACATTAGTTATATTAGGACAAAGGTACTACCTCAGCTCAATCATTCAACCCGTTTTTTGTAAATCAGGCCAAAATCTCTACTTAACTCATCTGGACCTCAATTTTGGCTATGTTAAAGTGTTATGTGTCTATTTTCTAACCTTTTTAGTCCCATCCAATTTTGATAACCATAACTCAAGTTATTTAGGTTTTATTCCGGCCTGCCCTGTGGCTAACCAGAATTACACACTCGAAAGTAAAAATCTATTAAAAATCGAAAACTAGGTCAAATCATACGAAATTGGTCTCATATTAAAGCTAACAGGACAATATTTCATATGAAAAAGGTTCCATTTCTTTTTCCTTAGTAGGGATCGAGTTATAAGCCCTGAAATTTGACCTTTCTGAACTGCCCTATTTTGACCCGGTTTGGACATAGGGTAACTTCTTTGAATCACTAGGAATAAATGAGATTGTCACAAACTAGGAATTTCTTTGTAAGATGTTCTCCTATATATAAGCTTTCTAACAAAATTGGTTTCACTCAATTTGGAGTTGTGTAGGGTGAGTTACACCCTTTTTAAGTCACACTGTCCGGATGAAAGTCCTAAATCCTAGGTCAAACTTCAAAAATTCATATCTCTCTCTATATTAATTCAATGGCCTTATATGATATATGTATGGAAAGCCCTGAATGTCTAGTTTCATAGAAAAATAGTCTCATCGAATTTAACTAGCTGTAGGCGGAGCCATACACTCCACCGTACGGACTACTGAGGGTTTTTGGTTCTCCAGCCCCTCAGCTCTTCCTAATTTCATCCTTTCTTGCTTCCAATTCGAATTTAATCTCACAAACAGCCAATGAACCGACCATATATCATCATAATCATTCAATCAATACATCAAAAAATTGAGAAAATAAACCATCACCAGCCATCCAAGATCAGAAAATCAAGACAAGAATTAAACCTCTACCTCTTGTTATGTGATTAGGCTTAAGTTTGGAAATAGAACTTGGTTGAACTTGAAAGTTGGATGGAGTTGGGTGAGTGAAAAAGAGAAAAGAGAGCTGAAGAAGGGAGAAGGCAGCATAGAAATGGGGCTGAAGGAGAGAAAGAATGAGTTATATAAGCTTGAGGTGGTAGTTGGCTTTGTAAGTTTTGATTGGCTGAAATTTTGTTAGTAAAGTTTAGCCATGTCTCCCTCTTTTGTGACAAAATTGCTCTTCACGTCTCCTAAAAAGTGGAACTCGCTTCCATTGTATCTGAAAATGACATTGGAACTCGTACTCTCCTTTAAGTCGGAACTCGTCCAAATCTATTCGAAATTTGGAGATGAAATCGGAACTCGGAAATATTGTCTGGTTTATTCAAAACTTGAAAGCAAAGTCGGATGTCGGAAATCATACAGCACCCAATCACCTTAAAATCGAAGTCAAGGACAAGAATGTGAAACCAAACACTTAAACCCGGAAGTCGGAGACATTATGTAAACTTGAATCGATTCTAAGCATAACACCGGAGATTGGGAATCAAAACTTTAATCTTATGTACCAGGAAATCGGAACTTATAGAATCTCAGAACTTCAAATTTAATCTCGGAAGTCTGTTATAGGCAAACTCGGGAACATCGATAGAAATGAAAGGCTCTTGGGAATAAATTCGGAGATCGGAACTCGTGTAAATTTTGGTCGAACTTGGAGACCAATTCAGAGATCTGATCTCGCATCCACTTCTGGTTGAGATAAACTTGGATGTCGGATTTCGTGTCCATTCTGACTCGAGCCTAGGGTCAGAAATCGGAAAATCAAGCCAGTCCATTTGAGCCTTTGAGATTAAGTCGGAAATCGGAAATTCTAACATTTTACTAATAAGGTTGGAGGTCGGAAATCAGGACGTTACAATAAGTTTTAAGAAATTTGACTAAGAATTTAATTGAATTAAGAATTAGATTTTAATTAGGTACTGCATAGTTTGGGAAATCAAGTGAAATCATACCCTGACACTTGTCATTTTATTTATCATTTCTATCATTTGTTTATTTTATTTTATTTTATTTTTATTCTTAATTTTCATATTTTTGATGGCCCAAATAGTAATTGTTCTAAACAAGCTGGTACTTGATTAACAATCATCGTAGGAACGATACTTACTCATTCTTTATTACTTGTGACTTGGTACACCTGCCTGAGCTAATTTTCTAATTTGGCTAACAAGTTTTTGGTGTAGGCATAATGTTGCTTCGGGGTAATCCCTATTCTCTTGGGTCATATAAATGGTGATTACTTGACAACCATTGACTCGATGCATGCCTCGTCTCTATTTCCAGCTCTCCTCCCTTTTTGGAAAAATGGTTACAACAAATTTATAATCAACTATTTCAAAATGAGTAGAATATTTTCATTATTTTCTTCTTATCTTTTATTCAAATATTTATCTTCTTTTCAAATCTACTCTAAATCTCTTTACAACCTCTTCTAAATCTTCCTCAAATATTCAAATTCAAATAATCAAATCTTTAAATCTCTAACAAAATCTTTTCCCTTTATCTTCTCATCAATTGATGCTATATTTATCCTATATCCAAACAAATCTAATGAGAATATTTATCTCTTAAGTACAAATAATTATATTCTCACTAATAGCTCTTATAAAATATATTTATTGAAAACAATTAGGGAGACTATCATATTGAGAACAAATTTAGAATAATTAATGCACAAATATGGGGTAAAAATAATATATTTTCACAAGTTATCATATACCTACATGCCCCTCCTACAACCCTTAATAACATTATTGCGAGATGCCTTTGCCATAACCATAGATACAACATCTAGTTGAGATTGAACCATGGAGAATGTCCTTGTCTTTAGATCAAAGGCATAGTCGTGGTGATGTAGGATGCAATCAGGCATAGCGGAGAATGTCAGTTGACTGATATAGTAGACTACACTTTTACTCTCCTATCAAGTATAGTCAACCTAGTTAAAGCGATGCTGTTAAATCTAGCCGACGAAGTGGCCTTGATCGGAACCAAGCAGCGCTAGTGCTTGCAAAGGATTTGTACCAACCATCACAACAAGATTTGGTTGGATTTGGGTGATGTTTTCTGTAACATCCCTACTTTCGTGAACAGAACAAAAGTGCCCCTGTAAACTTTTGTTAATTGGAGTGATGCCCAGATCTTTTAGAAATTATATTTTAACTCCAAGAATTATTTCCACAATAATCCTAGAACTTTTCATAAAATTACCTTTATGTCTCCACATCTTTAGAATTAGCAGAATGGGGTTTTAAATGAAGTAGAATCACGCGGTGAAACTGTAGAAGTTTAAATCTCTACCGATTGGGCCATGGAGGTAGTAAGGTGTGAAATGACGTGGGGTGTCCCTGGATTTGCTCAAAATTACAGAAATGCCATTAGTTACATAAAATAGAAAACAAAAGGCTTCGAATTTGCGAAATTGTCTAATTTACGCCATTAATCTATTTATTCGGTTTCGACAGTTATGTAAGGGCAATTAGAAGTTAGTTAAATATTAATTAGGAGTCAATTAGATGTTAATTAGAGGGATGAGGCTTAGGAACAATTAGAATAGAGATATAGAAATTCTCTCAGAGTCATTTAGTAAAGTTTTGCCGACTTTAAGAAAATCGGTGAAGATTCGATATTTTAAACTGTCAGAACCAATATAATAGAAATTATACTATGAGAAGCCCATGATGGAGGGCCAAGATTTGGCCAAAACATCCCGATAAGTGGCGCCTCCATCAGCTATAAAAGAGGGAAGCCAAGCCAAGTTTGAATGAGGATTGAAGTCCACCAATCAAAAGCTAGCTTCCTACATAAGTTTTCATTTTCTTTTCTTCCTTCTGCCCTTAAATTTTCGACCTCCCTATAACCAGCCTCATTTTTCCACTTTCCTTCATCTTCTTGCCCTTCCTCTCATCCCCAAGCTCAAGCTCCAACCATCAACTTCATTCCAAGATCAAGTTCCACCAAGATTTCACACCACCAAGGTAGGATTCCATTTCTGTTCTTAAATTCTCTGAACTGTGGTTGCATGAAATTTCATTCTTCTTCAGTTATTTGATGATATATTGGATGTATTTGATAGTTTACGGCTGGATTAACATAAAATCTTGTGTTGGAATTAAAGTTAGAAGGAGAAAACTAGAGGGAGTGGAGAATTAGGAGGCTGTCTAGGTGAAAGGTCCACAGCAGTCCATATGGCGGAGTGTACGGCTCCGCCTACAGCCGGTTAAATCTGATGAAACTATTTTTATATGAAAGCATACATTCAGGGCTTTCCATACATATATAATATAAGGCTAGTGGATTAGTATTGAGAGAGATATGAATTTTTGAAATTTGACCTAGGTTTTTGAGTTTGATTCTGGGCAGACTAGGTTGTTTAAGGAAAAACTCACCCTATACGACTTGGAATTGAGTGAAACCAACTTTGTTAGAAAGCTTACACATAGAAGAACATCCCATAAAATTCTCGAGTTAGTTAAGGTCCCATTTGTTCCCAGTGAGTCGAGAAATTTGCCCTATGTCCAATCCGAGCTAGAACGAGGTAACCCAGTAAGGTCAAGTTTCAGGGCTTATATATCAAATTATAATCATGTAAATGAGATGCAACTTAATTCGTTTGAAAGCTTGTTCTGTTAGCTTTACGTTGATATAAATTTCGCATGATTTCACCCATATTCCTATTTTTAGTGAATTTTCTCTTACAAAAGTGCATTTTTGGCTGAAGACATGTATGAATACTAGATCAAGCTTCGTTAATATCGAAACTCGGGACTTAGCAAACGAAGAGCTAGATAGAGTGTACTTAAGGTTGAACTCGAGATGATATATATAAGATTGAACTCGGAATGATATACTTAAGGTTGAACACGGAAGAGTGTACTTAAGGTTGAACTCGGGATGATATATTTAAGGTTGAACTCGGAATGATATACTTAAGGTTGAACTCGGAAGAGTGTACTTAAGGTTGAACTCGGGACTTAGTAAATAGCAAACCCGATCAGGAATGGTTAATGTCAGAACTCGAAACTTAGGAAACATCATAAAAGTGTTGAAAGACTGATTGTAGCTTAAGGTCGGATGTCAGAAATCACTTGAAATCTAGAGTTAAGGACGAGAATATAGAACCTAAGACACTTAAACCCGGAAGTCTAGGGTCTTCAATACAACCCCGGAAGTCAAGAATTAAGACATTGAATATATGACCCCGGAAGTCGGGAATCAAGATATTGACCTTACATATGAGACTAATATTATCTCGGAGCTCGAAAATCGGTCATAAGCTTGAGTTCGGGAACATCATTAGAAATTAAAAGCTTGCAAGATAGATTAAGGCTTAAGACCCTAAAACTTGCACCTAATGGAATTGCTATGTTCTCGGTATGATTACAATGTTCTATCTTAAGTTTGTTGTTTAATTAAAGTTCCCTGGTTGCCTAGCACTATTCATGGGGGAAGCGAACTCGATCCGTTATGCTGCCGAAATTCTGGCAAAAATATTTGAAATATATGACTATTATGAACATTTATATGTTATGCTTATAAGATTCATATATGCAAGAATGATTTAAGTATGATATGAAGTATATGAATGAATGCATGTAGCATATGAATGTATAATCATGTTCAAAGAAGAATAAGATTTATGAGAACTTGCAAAAAAGACGTACCAAGCTACCACGTGAGGCATGACATAGGCCCAGTTAGCGTGGGCCAGAGCGATACTGTCTAAGCCTTGGGCCAGCCCTCAACCAGATTTAAGGGGAATAGACCGGTGTAAGGGTCGGGGAAAGTAAACCCGTCACTCATGTATAGGTACGAGTTCGGATCTGAAAAGCAGGCTATTACCCAGGGGTGAGAGAGGCCATTCACCTCTAGGGGACCAAGCACAGAAGAGCAAGATCAAGTTACAAGTTAAAGAAAGAGATAAATTAAGTCAAGTGCACTTGCACACAGTCAAGTATAAGCATCTTTATGTGCATCTTCAATTATCTCATTAAGTCATAACATTATTGTGATTCTTATTGAAGCATATTATACTATTCGTAATTATATGTCTGTCATATAATATGACAAGTGATTGTTAAAATATAACCCGCTTCGAGGATGATGTTTTCAACTTAAAATTGAACCACTGGTTGTGTATATGTGCTCACATTTTTATAAGAAACCGAAGCGGCTGGAATGTTTACGATGACACTGTATGGTTTGAGTTTACCCACTGAGAGCCTTAGGTTCTCACTGCCTGCCTGCATGTTCTTCTTTCCATAAATATTCCAGATCATAGGCTAAAACTTAAGAACGAGGGAAAAATTACCGGGGCGTTCATCATACAAGACTCAGGCTTATGTCAGCCCGGAAGACTATAAAAGCCGGTTGAAGTTTAGAAAGAGCGACAACCGCAATGTAGAGGCAGTTTCTACGTATAATGTTAGTTACAAAAGTTTCTTAAATTGTAACTATTTTATTTTCTATGTATCAAAGATGAAATTTCTGAATTATTATTCAGTAATGAAGGGCCATGTATTATATTTTTCACATTTCAAAGATTCTCTTAGCACAATGACAACCTCTTAATATAACTCCATGACTTGAGCATGGCTTATATAATAGAGAGTGTTACATTTCCTGCAAATGAACTATTGGGGGATCCTGAAATTTGGCTTCATGTAGTTTATCAAAGTTTCCATGACCTTGTTGCCATAACTACATAACTACATCTAGACGTGTTATGGGATCTGGTTAATATAGAGGGACAACATGTCTCTAAGAGGCGAAGGAGGAATAGGAGAAGGATAAAGAAAACAGTGGCGATGGGAGAGATAAGGGTGGTAGGCAAATAGAGGCTATGGAATCATGGAAAACATCCAAGAATAACAGTGCTTCTTTTTATCTAATAATGCATGCTTTTATTTATTATTGTATTTTTTTTATATTAATGTAAAAACACTAAATAAAGTAATGCTATATTCTTTTATTTATTATTGGATTACTATATCCTTTAACCCTAATCTTTGCCTTAACTCTAACCCTAATTTAACCTTAACTCTAATCGTAACTCTTAATTAAATTTAAATTTTTATTATTGATTAAAACAAAGCAAGGAATACTTTAAAAATAAAATATTATCACTAAACTTACATAAATAAAACAAACATAGGAATAGTGATAGAGATACTTTGGAGTTGAAACATAGAGAGAAAGAAGAGCCATTAACCAATACAGAAAACAACAATTTACTCATCACGATGAACTTGGCCTATCTCAATATGGATATTGTTTGTAGCTATATACTTCACCTTGACAAAGACCACAATGTTTTGGCCTCCAAATTTCTCTCATGTTCATTTCGCTTAAGAAATGAGTTGATTTGGATCGACCTTTCATTGTGCATTTTAATAGGGGGTTAAGCCAAATCCTTAAGCCATTATGTTGCGTCCATGTACCTTCGTACCCCCCAAATTCTCACTCGTACATTTTGTAGATAGTGTCCATCCTATAAACATTATCGGCATAAACTTATCAATCGATGTTCTGATTAGAGTAGCAAGCAACTATGTGACAGCATGGATATTAATTGGTTTGAAAATTGCCATAATCACAATACCTCTGCCTTATATCAACTCTAGATTTTGATCTGTTCAATAGCTCTTGAACATGGAAACTCTCATGTGCAAATATAGTGACGTATATGCTTGCAACTACTTACTGGTTTTCTCGTAGTCGTGTAGTGATGGCTTTAGAAAAAACATTTTCTATAGCTTTTCAAGCATATGCCTCCCTACCTTTAGTAGCAAACAACTTAGCCAACCAAAAAGTACATTGCTCTAAGCAAGGTTTGTAACGGGCAGATTGTAAGCCCCTTTAACACAAAATTCATGCACTCAATCAGGTTCATGGTCATATATCCATATCGACGTCCTCCATTAAATGCTTGAGCCTATTCTTCCTTTGGAATTTCACTGAACTAATCCATATATAACTCATCATATCCATGCATCTGCTTGTAGTAATGATTAAATTCACGCTCCATCATTGAATACCTACAAAACACTGTGGTTGATGTATTATAAAAAATAATCACATTCATAAATACAAATAAATAAGTTGCAATTTACATATGCTCACAATATAAGTAAGGCTTTTTGAAATTCCTCAAGAAACTGGCAGCGATATATTTGATGTAGTACATATGAAATGCTCTCGAAGGTTCCCACTGACCATTACTCTGGCTTATTGCTACTTTAATTGACTTATGGTAATTAGAAATAATGTTAACTCTATCCTGGGTACATATATGTGTAGGTTATATAGGAGAAAATATTATGCATTTGCAGTCTCACCATTGATGATTACAAATGCAACTGGCATTATGTTCTGATTGCCATCTTGTGCAATTACAACCAATAGAGTCCCTTTATATTGTCTACACAAATATGTCCCATCAACTTAGATTAATGGTTTGTAGTGTTTGAATGCTTTGATACAGGGATTGAAAGTCCCAAACATCTACCAGAATAATTGAATGTTTGATGGCTACTTAGTGCCATGGTTTACCAGTACAATATTGAACTTAACAATTGAACTTCTCACAAAAGCACATATTGTTGCTAACCAATTCGGTAAACTGAATATGAGCCTTCCCAACTACTATAAACTTTTTCGATTTCCTTTTGCTTTGTTATCCATGCTTTTCGATTTGTCGTTGTGTATTTGTACTGGGATTGAATATCTACAATCACAAATTTTACTTTAAAAGATGGGTTAACTCATACCATGGCTATATATGTTTTACAATTGTGTTAGAATCCAACTTCTTATGGTCTTAATAAATCATTGTTGCAATGCAAGTGTGCAGGCCATTATGCCTCATGATTTCCCAAACCTCCTCCTTTTTTTTTAGACTAACCCCAACAAGCCATTTGTATCCTAGACCATAGTATCTGCAATTAAAATAAAAGGTCATTGATTTTAACTTAAACATTTTGTACTCTACTAATTTAGATATGGGGTAGTTCTTGATAGCTTGTACCATAGCCTTCCTTTCACTGAATCATTTTCAAATACACAATTCACCATTCACAGTATAATCACTAGCCATGTTTGCATACTCTGGAAACTCAGGTGCAAGCACAACTTCAATATTTAAAGCATGCAGGAAAGATAAAGGATCTTCCAGATACTAAATAATAGTTGATGTGTTTGGTATATCCCTATCATTTGCATTATCATCATTATTTGCATCATTGTTGCCATTTTCATATTCTCTTTCTAAGTAATTGCCATCATTTTTGCTGTTATGAATTTTGCATTCTATGCCTTTTACTGGAAATGGACTCAGCTCAACTTCATCGTAATGCTAGTGCAAATAATTAATAATTAAGAGGACTAAAAATAAGGGATCGGTAGTTAGATACAGTTTTGATACATAATCATTAGAAAGAGGTAAGTATAGAGCATACTTTGTATCTTAAATTATAACATCAATAGGGTTTAATTAATCTATTGGTCTCTATACTTTCACTTAATTTTCAATTAGGTCCTTGCTCTTGTTAGTAAGTAAGAGGGCGTCGGTCCTCTAGTGGCATGATGGTTGACGACAATGAAGGGTACTTGTAAAGACATTCCGATGCTGTCAGAAAAAGTCTAAGAGGTGAAGTGTGTTAAAAAAAAGGATTCGATCATATCTTGGGGCCTAGAAGCCTTATATCTCCTAAGGTTTTTGATTGATGGTGGGGGAGTCTGTTGAGAATCTTTTATTGAATGTGGCGGATATAAGGGACATTGGCTTGACTCCATTAACACTTGGAATCTTAGTGGTTTCCATATCTGGTGTGATTCATCACAACTGAATGAGATCATTGGGAGATATGTTGATGTTAGTCAAGATAAAGGGCAGGGCGATGTGAGCCTTTTAGGAGAGCCTAAGCCTCGGAGGTAATAATTGAGGTGAGCTCCCATGGGCAAGCACGAACCTTTGAAGCTAAGGGTAAGCATGAGGTCCAAAGGACAAGTCCAGTCCACAGCCCCCAAGCTTAGTTAGGAATGCAGCATCCTGGCTTAGTTCAACTATCCAGGCGAGTTTTTCATAGGCCAAACACTTGCAGCGAGTCCTAAGGTAGCGAGGTCTCTTATAAAGCAAGCGCCTTATATGCGAGGTCCGTTTCTAAGATGTGTTTAGGAAGCTGAGACATTTGAATTTCCTAGATCATTTAAATTTGGTGGTTATGGGATAGAAAGCCATTTTCCATGTCTTGCAATTAGATTGGTGTTTTTGATAAAAAGCTGCGATCATGGAAGGAAAGGTTACATCAACCATTCTAGCCCGTTTATTTTGAAACGGCCTATTCTAAGCATCAAGTTGTTGAGTGGCTTGAATTCACTTTTATCTCTTCTAGCCATGGGTAGCTGTTAGATGCGAAACAATTTTTGGAAATCTTTAAGGGAAAGCTTTTCCTCTTCGATTGTTCTTAGTTCACCAAATTTGTATAGGTAAGGATTTTCCCAATGGCGTAAGTTCAGAGTCTTTTCCCTCTTCTGAGACATCTTTTTCAACACATATTCTCTAAGATTGGTGAATGTTTCTCTTTTCTCCTTCCTCTTTTATTGTTCCTTCCTACATTATCATCTAGGTTTAGGTTTTTGATTCCTTTATTCCTTTATTGCCACCCTTTTCTCATATTAACAAATAGACAACAAAAAATGTGAGAGCGCTCCGGCATGGAATGCCATTGCTAAGACAAAGTTCTTGTATTATTGGGTAAGTGCTAAAGTTTAAGAGGCATAATTGAAGATATATTTGGATCATGGCCTCTCTAAAACTCTCAAAGGAGACAAATTTACTTGCTATGGGGATAACTAGGAATTTGAGTGTCTCCCCTGTTCTGTGGAGGGTAGGGTATGCAAGTCTCAGGATTTAAAGGATGCCAAGTTCACATATGTATACATGACATTATTCAAGGATCTTAGGGTAATGCTCCCTTTCACTGAATTTGAACATGGGGTGTTAGTCCAACTGAATATAGCCCCCTCACGGCTCCGCCCGAATAGCTGCGCATTCCTTCATTACTTCAAACTGTTGATGGAGTTTTTAGCTAGGAGTCAAGTTTGAACATGTTCTTCAGCCTCTTCTAAGCAAAAGGGGTTTAGAAAGGCACATGATGCTCTCTAAGCGCTACCCTAGGGCTGAGGTTATTTATTTTGTTCCAAAATAACTACAAGGGATTCAAAAATACATTCTTTAAGGTGAGGTAGGCAGAAAGTGAATGGCTTTTCTACTCAGAGGGCAATATTGAAGTTGCTGGCACTAAGAAGTTCCCCTTATACTTGTGCTTTGACATGAGGCAAATATTGAGCTTGAGAAGGATTATCTCTCAGAGTTTGAGTAATTATTAGTGGATTTTCTGGTAGAGACTAGTCCTTGCTCACCCTATATTCAGCCTTCAAAGTTGTTGAAGTAGAGGAATGATGATAAGGCAGTCAAACAGTACATGGATAGGTTTCCTTAGAAATTATTTTATAGCCACTTTGATACTTATTTGGTTATTGGTGTCTTATTTGCTGTGTGGTTTCTAAGCCTTCCTTATAATGCTATTCTTTTTTCAGCTAAGATGGCCCAAAAAATGTTCGCTGCTTACTTGGTGTCAAAGTAAAAGGCAAGGCTATCGATAAAGGTCCTAACAAGGCCATTGTCCCCAAGGTCATGATCGCTGATCAGTGAATTGAAATCGTTGAGGGGCAGAAACCAAAAAGATTATCTTTAGAATGATTTCACCTTCTCTCGAAAGCTAACCATGATGTCTTCATCGAAGCCCTATTCTAATCTTACTCTTGCAAAAAAAAAAAAAAAAAAAGGATGGAAAGGGAAGGCTCGAAGAAGGTTAAGACTTTCTCAACTACAAAGGTTCCTTAGGTCGAGGCCATTGATGGAAAAGGTAAAGAGAAAGTCTTGAGGCCCAAAGCTGCCAAGGTTTCCTGTGCTGCTAAGGTGCTAAAGGGTGCTGAGAAAGGCCTCTTTTCTATCAAGGATGCCGAGAAAAGGGCTCCCAGTATCGAGCTTTACAAGGTAGTTTCTAATAAAGTCTAGTTGTTCATGAAACTCTCAATTTCTTGGGTTGATGGATCCACTATAGGTGTTATGGTAATGCGAGAGCTTGTACACATTCGCCTCCTTCAATTCGGTGTTCGAAAAAGTTCCCCTTCTACCTTATGATCGACCAATACTTCTAGCAAGAGGCAAATCAGAAACTGGTGCATAAATGTGGGTTGCCAACCATTTGCCATTTCTTCTAGGTAGTGGCCTCCCTCATGATCACTATGGTGAGGATTTTTGAGAAGGAAGAGTCTTCTATGGCTGAGCAGATCAAACAATTGGAGGTTGCGTTGGCTAAGCTAGGGCTTCTCATGAGATTACCTTGGCTTTGAAAGATAAAGAGATTACCCAATTATAGCAAGCTCTTTCATTTAAGACGAGCACCAAGACCCACTCAGAAAGATAGCTCGACCAGTCCCAGTCCAAGCTTAAGGGTGTCCGAAAGGCTTTGGTGGGCATTGAGGGAAAGCTCAAATCTGCCCAAGTTCTTTCTATTGACACTATGATGGCTGTTTTGAGTTGGAAGAAAGAGTTGAAGGTTGAGATTATCGGAATAAGAGATGAAGTGATATCCTCAAAGGATTCTGTGGTGAAGGCTTAGGGCATAGTGGAGAAGGAACGGGCCATTATCAAGGAATTGGAGGAAATGTTGGAAGGGCTCGAGACGGAGGCTTACAGTTAGTATATGGCTGGGTTTGAGCAAGTTGTGGCACAAGTTGAAGCCCTTTATTCAGGGATAGACCTATCTTTCGCGAGTTATGATAGCTCATGGAGGATGGTATCTTGCTGGACATTTCTCCCAAGGGTAAGAATGTGGACATTGGAATTGGGGCAGTTGACATCCCTCCTTCTGATTTTGCTGTTGATGCCACCCCAAGAAAAGTAAGCGAGGACCTCCAACTGGCACTAGCAAGGCTCCTGTAGATTGAAGTAGCACAAGAAGGAAGGTTGAATTGTGCTTCAATTAAAATTTAAGTTACTGAAAATCTTTAGAAATAACTTTCTAAAGTCTTTAAACTTGGAATGCAGAAGCGATTAAGTTAATTGTAAGCTCAATAATTTTCAGAAATTTCTTTGATGCAAATAAAACAAATGATTCAGTGTATAAAGTAATGAAGAGTAGTAGGATAGAAAGATCACACAGAGAGTTTTATACTAGTTTGGCCAACCACTTTGTTTATGTCTAGTCCCCAACACTTTGTTGAGATTTTTATAATTAGAGTATTTTTTTTTTCTAGCTTATCCAAGCTTTTATAACAAAGTAGTTTTTCTCAAGTCTTTCCAAGCTTTATAATAGAGTAGTCTTTCTCAAGCCTTTCCAAGATATAACCAAGTAGTATTTTCCTAACTCTCCAAACTCTCAATGTCCACTAATGGATTTGGTTAGAACGAACAGATTGCTAAGGTTTGCGTTTAATACACTCACACTAAATCTCTCAAAAGAGTATAAGCAATAACATGTAGTGTGTGTGACTTCTCTAACTTCTCAATGTGAGAATATTGACTAATACAAATCAAAAGAGAAGATTTTTATTCAAAAGTTACAATGAGTAACTTTCTGGATATTCAGAAGGTTGAGTTTAGAAAGCTTCTTGTAGACGCAGAATTTTCAATAGTCTCACCAATTCTTCATCATTTTTCCAACTTTTATTAACTTCAAAAATATATCTGTTGAAGTGAGTAGATCTTGAGCCCTAAGCGTTTTTTGATCCACTGGTCTAAGATTGGAAAGAGAATATAAAGCTTTCTTCCTCAGCAAGTAGAAAATGACACAGAAAAGAAAAGTAGCCATTAATGGTTTGCTAACTTTTTAAACTTGTCAGCGCTTTTTTTGGATCTTATCAAGTCACATTTGACTTTTTGAAACTGATTCTTGAATCGTGTAGAAGATGCTTTTGAACGTGTGATCCTTTGACAGTTGCAACTTATTGGTATTCATCCTTTTGGACATAACCTTCTGGATGCTTCATCTTTTTGATGCGACTATGACCCTTCTGATGGCTTGTCTTCCTTCTGAAGTCATAGATTCTACCTCTTAAATTGTCTAATATGCTTCTTAATTGAAAAAGATCATGAATATGACAAAGTGTCATTTTCCTTGTGATGTGGAAATGAGATACACAAAAGAACTAGAACTTTGTACATTCTAATATACATTTCTGCACGAATTGTTTGATCTAACTCACAGAAACATTTAAACATGTAAACAAATAGTTAGTTCACAAAAGATTTTGTTAAACCTTGATTTATTGATCATCAATACCTTTTAGCTTTAAGGTACAAACCACGAAGTGGCTTCTAAAAGGCATTGGAACTACAATCTCTTTCTTTTTGTGATGGCAAATCAATATTTAAGAAAAACTTTTGTATGCAAAAAAAAAAAAAAAGAATTTAGAGTGCACAAGCATACAAACTAACGTTCATTTTTATCCTTCTGAATTGAAAATTGTAGTTTTTGAAGTGCTTACAAAATAATTAAAGATTTCTGGAAGTTTCAGTGATAAGTATAGTTAATCAAAAAGAATATTTGTGTTAAAAAAATTTTGATCATGGATTCTAAAAATATTTTCTAATAAAGCAATATGAATTTCAAATTGTCTTAAATCAAAGCACAAAACAAAAATAAAGTAATCCATGAAAGATAACAATTATTGGAGCAGAATATATAGAGTGTTAGCAACATGATGATACAACATCAAAGATTAGAGCAACACATATAATTAGAGCAGCTTAATGAATAAGAGCATCATGCCATAAGATCATATAAGATTGCAGTGCAAAAAAAAAATAAAATTAGAGTTGTATCAGAATAATAAACTCAAAGTATTTGCAATAATATTAGAGCATTTTCAGAACAATAATTACTAGAGCACGAATAATAAGAGATAGCACATGATATAACTCAAGAAATTGTAAGCTGTTGAATAATGTGATATTAGACCATTAATAATGTAATATAAACTGATATAAACTGTTCAGCAAATATTATAATTATAACTCAAGAAACTTGAAAATGTTTCTAGAAAATAAGATGACAAAAATCCTAGTTCTAAATGAATGATATATGTGAATAAAGTAATAGCAAAAACTAAAAAAAAAAAAAAAAACTTTAGCTCTAGCTCCTAGCTCTCGTTAGATATGTGCTCCCTTTCAGTTAAAGTTTTTCTTCAATCTTCTCCTACTTTTATATCATCAAAAATAATGATGTAGGATCATAGAAGGACCATTACTGATTGCCTTTTCCTTTCTGAAGAGCCTTCAAAACTTGTAGCATGAGGTTAACCCTTTTTATTCATCCTTCTTTCCAGATTACATTGATTGGCCAGAATCAAATCTATTTGAATTTTAGTAGGATTTGGAAAGGCTTCTGCATTTCATGGAGCTCCAAAAGGTAGGTTAACAGTGTGGTGGCTCTGAATTGCTGATAACTGGGCAGGCTCAGAATGAGCTCAGTTGTTATTCTAATTAAGATCCAGAGGTTAACAATAGCAAGGTATGAGTAGTAGTTGGGGTAGCAGGAATGTCTTAGGAGGTTGTGGCTGTATTAGGCATTGAAATGGTACAAGGTGCAGTTTTAGGTTCGGAAACATCAACTACAGCTTCAGCTTTTGTCATCAGAGCAATTGTCCCTTTAGGATCAGTCCTTTCTGGTGCAAGTTTAGCCCTTTCAACCATGGTTCCTTCTTGACTTAAGGGCACCAATGGTAGGCTTGAAGGTTGTGCAGCAAACTATTCTATCATTTTTTCTTGTTCTCTAGAAGGTATGACAACCTATCTCATCTCAGAAGGTGGATTCACATCTTTAATGACCACAAATGTTGATCCATTTCCAAAGATATTGAAGAGCTTTTTGCTCTAAAGCACCAATACTAGTAGCCAAATTATTTGCTTCTGCAACCATGCCTCTTCTCTTAGTCTGTTCTTTACAACTTTTCTCTTAGCTTTTCTTAGAGGAGAGGGAGTGAAATCTCTGGATGGTTTAGCAGAGGCCTTTTTTACTTTCTTCTTGCCCTTAAGTTTATATTCTAGATCCTCCTCTTGTAACACCCTCTCAAGTACAGTACCATGCTTAAGTCATAGTACCATACTTTGGAGTTACTACTGTTACCTGAACGGACCTTATCCGACAGCAGCTTCAGCCATCTTCGGGAACTTCTGTAACTATTTGGAGACAACACGGAAATAGGAGTGAGAATCATAAATTCTCAGTAGGATTCTCTAATCATCATACATAATGACATTGTTGTCATCTCCAGTTTGCTTCGGTTTATTATGAAAAAGGTGAACATGCTATGTAGACTGTTTAACTTTACAGTTCGAAAAATATGTTATCCGAAGCAAAGTTCATTTTTATCATACACTTGGCATCTGAGAGAATCCATAAAAATCCAGTCATGCATTATATTGGGACTAATAACTGAAATACAATAAGGTATGATAGCATCAATGTACTAGAGGCATAACTTCGACATATACTTTACTAGAACTACATCATATTAAGACGCCCACACAACATCAATATGCTGAGAACATAACATCTGCACATAACTTAACTTGTATTTAGATTCATGCATAGACATAGAACTTGCTTTTCTTTCTTCATCTCTCTTTTCATTATAAAATCTTTACGTGCCATATTCCAGAGTATGATCACCATATCATACCCCATCAGAGCGTGATCGCCATGTCACGTTCCTTAGGAATATGGGATCTTCACTTGGTACTTACACTAGCTGGGTCATGCCATACCTCATGTAAGTTCTGGCCACCATGCTCACACTAGCTGGGTCGAAACCATGCCTCATGTGAGTCGGGTGTCTGCATATACTTTAATCTTTAGCCTTTGGTCTTTAGTCTTTTACTTGGCACACCTAGGTGTTACGTATCGCCGTCCCTAAGGTGCTTTTACTGCTCTTGGGTAGCCTGGCCTTGGAGTGAGCTCGTCAGCTTCACCCGTGACCGTCGTCACACCGACTCACTCGCAAGGGGACCCACGTGCCTCTAGTCTTGGAGGGATCTCATTCTGGCCACGTGCCTCTAATTGAAGGGATCTCTTCTGGTCACGTGCCTCAAAATTGAGGGATCTCTTCTGACCACGTGCCTTCAATATAGAGAGATCTCATCTGACCACGTGCCTCCAAGGTAGAGGGTATCTGCCTTCACAAGAAGGGATTCAAAGTGCAACTGCCTCCAAGTGAAGGGATTCATATCTTTATCATTTAACTACCTTCACAGGGAGGGATCTCAATTAACTGCCTCCGAGTGAAGAGATTTACATTTAATATACTCATGTCTTTTCATTCTCATACATGTTCATGCATAGTCATACTGAATGTACCTATACTTCATTTATTTCAATATGTCATTGCACACATGATCTTCACGTGCATAGTCGTGACATATAAAGGCCCGTAGCCTCTTTACCATTCTACCGGCACTCATACATATGCTTTGTCCTTTACTTTCATATACCTCATCTCCTACTTATGTCATTCTTGAATATAGGGTTTCTATATACCGATTCTTACTCTACTTCATCCTTGATAACCCATATCATCTTCAAATTCATCCTTGCTTGTACACATTTCCTAGTTTCCTAGACTTACCAGTAAATTAAAGATAACGGATCAGTTCCGTCTTTCCATGAATAGTACCAGTTCTCACAGACAGTTCAGTCATAACAATATAATCAATCTATTCATATATGGATCAATGTAAAACTGGCAATCCTCAATTCAAACCTTATATGTTTTATTAATACTCGTAAAATTATCAATATGGCCATTCTGCCAATTCTATTCGGTTCTGCCCGAATCTTGTATAATCCACCTTTATCTCTATTCAAATCATTTAAATCTGAAATTTGGATATGTCATAGCTCTATATGTCTACTTTCTAACTTCTTTAGTCCCATATCATTTTGATCCATATAACTCAAGATATTCAAATCTTACCTTAACCTATTCAGTCACTAGCCTGAATTACACCCCTGGAAGTATAAATTCACTAAAAATCGAAACTAAGCTCAAATCATACGAAATTGGTCTCATATTGAAGCTAACAAGACAACCTTTCATTTGCCACAAGTTTCATTCCATTTGCTTAAGTATACCTCGAGTTATAAGTCCTGAAAGTCGACCTTTTTGCACTACCCTGTTTTGGTTTGGATTGGACATATAGTAACTTCCTCGAACCACTGGGATCAATTGGTGCCATAACAAACTCGGAATTTTATACTGGGATGTTCCCCTATGTGTAAGCTTTCTAACAAAATTAGTTTCACTCAATTTGGGGTTGTATAAGGCGAGTTATACCCCCCATAAGTCACCCTACCCGAATGAAAACCCTGATTCCTAGGTCAAACTTCAAAAATTCATATCTCTCTCAATACTAATCCAATGGCCTTATATTATATGTCTATGGAAATCCTTGAATGTCTGCTTTCATCTAAAAATGGTTTCATCGGATTTAACCGGTTGTAGGCGGGGCCGTACACTCCGTCGTATGGACTGCCGTAGAATTCTCACTCAGGCAGCATCCCAACCCATCTATTTCTTCTAATTTTCTCCTTCTAATCATAATTCTAATTCAAAATCTCCTATGAATTTAATCATAATTCATCATAATCCATCATAATACATCCAATAATTCATCAAATATATAAAGAAGAGTTCAATCTCATGCAATCATAGTGCAAGGAATTCCAGAATAGAAGTAGAATCCTACCTCTTTGGAGTATGACTTTGCTGAATTTGAGTTTGGATTGATGGAACCTTGCCAAAGCTTGGAGATTTGATGGAGTTGGATTTGAGAGAGGAAAGGAAGAAGAAGAAGGTTGGAGCAACAGGAGAGGGAGAACGTAAATCAGCCGTGAATGAGGAGGAAAGTCTGACTTAAATACATGAAAGTTGTGGTGTTGATTGGCTGAAGTTTTGTGGTTGAAGTTCGGCCATATCTCTCACTTTTGTGGCCAATTTGCTCTCCACGTCGTCCATAAGTGGGATAAGCTTCCGCTCTACCTGAAATCGGAACTCGTGTCTATTATGGTTGAAGTCGGAACTCGTCCCATTTAAGTTTAAAGTCGGAAATCGTGCCATCTTGCTAGTGACGAGGAAATCCTGTCTGGTTTGTTCGAATCTTGGGAGCAAGGTTGGACGTCGGGAGTCATACAGTTCACCATCATATGATCTCGGAACTCCCATTTGAACCCGGGAATATCACTGCTGGGAATGGACTCCCTGAGGTCGGAACTCGTGGATGACTTGGAAATCAACTAAAGATTCGAACTCATGTCCATTGGATCCAACTCTCTAACCGGAACTCGTTGCATTCGAATCCGAAGTCGATACTTGCATTATTGTGTTAAAGTAACAACTTGGAGTCAAGTCGGAAGTCGTATAAAATGTTTAAGGTCGGAACTCGGAATTCGGAAGGCATCAAACACCAAATGCTTGAACTCGGAAGCCGGGATTTTTAAAACATAAGGTGGAAATGGTACCCGAGTAGGAAACCTTATGCTCGAGTCCATGAAGTCGGAAACTATGTACAATATTTTGATCCATGAGGTATGAAGTCGGAGCTCGCGTATATTTTGCTTGAAAGTTGGAGATAAGTTATGAGATCGGAAATGGATCCGTTTTCCTTTGAGGTATGAAATCGGACATCGGAAATCACCCACGTTGTTTGGACTCAAATGTTAAACTCGGAAGTGGTGGGAATAATCCAGATGAAGTCGCAAGTCATAGACATAGGTAAGCCGAACTCCGAAATAGGAGAATATGCATAAGATGAAGTCGGAAATTGTGCAAGATGAACTTGGAACTCGGAAATAATCCCTTCCACCCGAAATTCGAAGGTTGAGTCGGGAATGGGATTTGATCAAACTTGAAGGTGAAGTCGGACGTCCGTTGTTGGAGTTGAATAACGTCAGAAATCGGGAGGATGTGTGGAAGGGGGTCGAAAATCGGGACGTTACACCTCTTATCTGAAGTCTTTACTTCAGCTTGTTTTTTAGGTTGTTCTTGAGGCATAGGTTCTCTTATTACAATGCTCCTCTGATCAAGCTTGGAAGGTTTGGATGATCTGGTTGTAGGTTTAGCAAGAGTAACAACATTCATGGGCTTTGCAACAATAGCAAATGTCTCATCTTCTGCATTAGATGAGGAAGAGGTTTCTTCAACAAGTTTTAACAATTTTCTTTTGCTCACTCTCCTTTCTTCAGAAACTAGAGAGAGGTCTCTTGCGCTCCTTTTCTTCCTCTTGTTTTCTTTATTAGAAGGTTTTGACCTAACTTTCTTAATGTTGGTTTCTTGGACATAAGAATCTTTCTTCTTCTTGTCCTTCTTCCTCTTTTTCTCTTTTCCTTCTTTTTTTTACCTTCTTCTATTTCTTTTCTTCTTTCTTCTTTTCTTTCTCATTCTCTTGGCCTTGAGGCTTCAGTACTAGGGCTGAGAATGTCTTCATGTTATGGTGGGTGTTTGTTGTCAGCCCTGTGTCCTTCAATAGGCAATTGAGCCTTTCTGAAGACTTTAGTGAGAAACATGCCATATGGAAGAGTGTTATGGCTTCTTCTCTCAGCATTGGACATGAAGTCTAGAATCAACCTCACTAAGTTGATTCTTCTTCTGGTTATGAGACAAACCATTACCATATGATCCACTTCAGATATCACATCTGTGTTGCCACTTTTATCTTTCTGTTCCTTAGCATAAAACCGTAGAACTTGTCTTCTTGCACACTCCAAAAACGCATTTCTGGGGGTTGAGCCTCATGCTATACTTTCTTAGCTGTTAGAAAATGTCAGTGAGGTCAGTGCAACGATCTCCCTTCTTTGGAGTCTTTGCAAGCATGTTATCAACATAGACTTCGAGGTTCCTCCCAATCTGCCTTTTCAAGACCTTGTTCATGAGGTGTTGGTAAGTGGCTGAATAGCATTACTTTATAATAGAAGTTGGCATGTTTGGTAATGAAGGCTATCTTTTCTTCATCATCTAAGTGCATCTTGATCTAGTTGTATCCTAAATAAGCATCCATAAAACTGAGGTACTAGTAGCTCCAGGCCCTATCAACGAGCTTGTTGATGCTGGGTAAGGGATAAGCGTCTTAGGGGCAGGTTTTATTGAGATCGATAAAGTCCATACACATCCTTCATTTACCTATGCTCTTCTTCACCATTACCACTTTTGCAAGCTATGTAGTGAATTGGATCTCTCGGATGAAACTTTCTTTTAGGAGCTTTTTGGCTTCTTCTAGTGAAGCTTGTTGACATTCCCATCCTAACCTTATCTTCTTCTAAGCAACTAGCCTTACTTGTAGATCAACTGCAAGCTTGTCACATATGATCTTGGGGTTAATCCTTGGCATGTCGGTGGGCATCTAGACAAAAAGATTGCCATTCTTTTTCAATAAAGTCTGCAACTAAGCTTTTAGGTTGGGGGAGATCTGCCCCGATGAAGGTACCATGACCAAGGGTCGCCCGGACTTGGATCACCTTTGACTAATCAATTGGCTGAGGTCATTCTCGAAGTTCACCATTAGGGTCAACCTCAAAAATTTGTGGCATATGATTAGTTTGGTACGCCGAATTGCTTTGCTACTGTGGTTCCTGCCAGTGCTTTTCTTGTGACGGTGGCTTTTGTTTGAGGCACTCATTGTAACACAAACAAGCCTCCTTCTAGTCGACATGCATCGTGGCGACTTTAGTCTTGAATATAGGGAACATCATGGCGAGGGGCAGTGTAAAGACTATTGCTCTAAGGACATTGAGTGATGGTCGCCCTATGATCATGTGTTACGGCGTTACGCAGTCATTGACTAGGAACTGGACGTTGATGGTTCTGGTACTTGGTTCTATACTAAAGGTTGTTCTTAGCCACACATATCCTTCGAAGTTGACCGTTTCTCTAGAGAAGCCGACAAGATCGCCATGATATGGGTGTAAAGCGAATTTACTTAGCTGCATCTTCTTAAATGTTGCGAAGAAAAGTATATCCCCTGAGCTCACCTAATCCACCAAAACCTTCCTGATAATGTAGTTTCCAGCAACTACAGAAGTTACTACAATATCATGTTCATTTTTATCCAAACCATGAAAATCAAAATCTGAAAATGATAAAAGCTAGTGCGTACGAAAATTTAATAGCAAAGTGAGAGGAAAAGAAGCTTGAAGAGAAAAAGACAAAAAAAAGAATAAGAAGAAGAAGAATGGAGGAAGGGAAAAGAGAGATTGTCGATGGTGATAGGAAAAGTTGTTGGGGCTGGGGATGTTTACGATAGGTTATAGCCCATCTTTTGCTTCTGTCTTCTTCTTTTTTTTTTTTATAATATAAAACCAGGGGTGTTACCTTGTTTTGAAAAAAAAAGGGGGCATTACATTTATCTGATCATATCTAGCCTTCTCATTAAAATTGTATAGCTCTTACTATAATTAGTGAATAATGTATAATGATGGCAAATACATTAACCTACCCCAATCTGCCTTGCTCTATTATGGGTTAGCTTAAAGATTGGAGAGGGGCAGGTTGACCCATTTTAGAAAATGAGCTAGAGTCATCAAATTATATTATGGTAGGTGGACATCTAAAATAGAAGATAGTGAAATAGAAATGAATTGGCATGTTTGCACGTCAACTCATCAAAAAATTAACAAATATAATGATGGGTTAAGTTGTTTGACTCAACAAACTAGCTTACTTAAAATAAATAAAAAATGGCAAGTTGGTAGTTCAATTTGTAGGTTCACCCACTTAACTCATCAACCAAAAATAACTTAGGTTAATTTACAAGCCCCTATAATTTTAGCATATTTTTAAATAAGTTCGTATATTTTAAAAGTTTTAAATTGTGTCCTTATATGTTAAATACTTGCTAATTGAGTCCTTATCATGAATTACTCATTCATTCTCAATTATATCATACACACATCGCTATTAACCTCCTCTGTTACATCATACATACTAGATATTCTTTCAATTAAATTTGTTGACACCAATGTTCTTGTGTAATTTTTGCATATAATACTTTTTCTTTTTAACTTTGTTCTCATACATGCTCTAAAAAGAAGTAAAAATGTAATGAATAGTACCACTATATAGTACGAACTATCTTCATATATATATATATATATATATATATATATATATATATATATATATATATATATATATATATATATATATATATAGGGAGAGGATCAAGTAAAAAGGAGTGGCTAATTATGAGAGTGAGAAGAACAAATCTTGATCATTGAATCTTATATAAATGGTCAACATTAAAACATAAAGTTATGTGATCTTTAAACAACTTTAAATCTTGATCATCCATGTATAGTTATACAGCCCATATTTGCTTCTCTCACTCTTATAAACTACTCCTCTCATATGATATGCCCCTTATATATATATGTGTGTGTGTGTGTGTGTTAAAATATATTAAAAATAAAATAATGGAAATCTTGGAGAATCCTTGGCATAACTCCAACAAAAATATTTTTGTAAGAATTTTTTCCCCTAAATTAACAAGTTGATCTAGTTTTCTATATATGCACAAAATGTTACCCTCAACGCCTAACCACTCTCAAAATTAGGGAACTAACTAAACACATGCCAAGAGGCATTGACTAAACATCGTGGCATGCCAAAGTGTCGTTCTATGAAATGATCCTTGCCACAAAATATTTGGTATCTTTGTAACCCTCAACTGATGGGAATGGAAAATTGGTAATGGCCAAATGGAATTTGCCCCCAGATCTCATTCCTGATAGCAATTGTTCCTCTTATGTTACACATTCTTCTATTGACAACCTTAGGAGGAGAACATATCCCCATCTCCTTGCAAATTCTTCTGGCTCTGAATCACCTTGCCATTGTCTTGTAAGTATGCATCTAATGAATTTTTAATTATTTATTATTATTTAAGGTGCGTGTTGGTTAAGCAAAATTTTGTTGTATTAGGCATGGTTATTCATTATTTATTCATTAGGAGGGGTCCATGTCAAAGGAAAAATATCAATTTCTTTTTTCTTTTTTGGTTGTGAAATTTGAATTTAAGGGTCTTTCAATTAAGAACTGGGCTACAAATATATGGATGTTTATATTGTTTCTTGCCTAGAATCTCTAATGTCAATTTTGCATGGCTTAAATCTACCATGTTTATTTGAGCAGCAAGATTTAATCAATTGTCACATTTAGTTATCATTGTAGTAGTTGAATGTTGATTGTCAAAAGCTCTATTTTGGTTTTTGATTTTTATTGGGTTGCATTTCTTTTCTCTTTGTCAATAAATAATGCTATTTTCTTGATTAATTAAAATGCTGCACTGCATAATATGTCTGGCAAATATCTTTTATTGCTCAAAATTTTCTACAAGAGAGGAGCAAGGACAACATACATCAAAATATGATAGACGAACAAAGATTACAAGAGAACACCAAGGACAACTAGTATGGGAAAACTAGTAATCACCATACTCATTAGCCATATTGTTGACATTGTTGCACCTCAAGGATGTCGAAAACACCATTATCTATCTTTGAATTACCTAATCATTTTCCACCAACCTTCTAGAACTAAAGAAGAAAATGGACTAAGAACTTATAAAATACATGACTAAAGAAAAAATAGCCTGTAACAAAAAATCACCACATCCATAATAGGCTGTGAAGAATAGAATAATACAACTTACAACCTATTAACAAAGATGAAAGCCAGAGAAGTTCCAGATGACCGACCATATAAAAAAAATCTCCATGATAACTACCACAATCCCCAAGCCACATGTCATAGTGATTTGAAATCTAGTCCCCCACAACCATCAATTCCATTTCGAGATTACAGTGCATAAAATTTGTAGTTACCACCAAATTTGAACAACCATATAGAAATAGTACAACTATTAGAAATTATGAGTCCACTTCATCACATAAATCAAACCCACTTGGATCCTTAACCATTCCACAACAATAACATCAGAAATATGCCTCCCAACTACAAGGAGGAAATAAAATAGTATTATACCAATTAAGAATCACAATACCCAAAACAAAAGCCATTAAATCCCCTCCCCTCCTCGGCGCCCAAAAAAACAACTTAATGCATTGTAGAAATTAGGGCAGCTAAGCACAAAACGGGTAAAACACAACTAAAATTAACTACTCTTTCTTGAAGAACATGCCAATAATCTTGCGACTTATTTAGCCCAAAACATTAAACTCAAATATTTCTATTTGAAAAATACTTGCACAAGAATGATGCTACTATTCTCCATTGTAATTTTGGGCTATATTTTCAAAGCAGCAATTTTCATTTTATAGTTGTTACCTTTCTCCTGCTTTGAATTCCAATGCAAATTGTAAAGATTGTTTTTCAACCTAATTTTGGTAATCACTAAACCAAGTGAGTTCTCAATTGTTGTGAAACACATGCTACAATATATGTATTAAAATCACATTTTCTCATTCATCAAGGATAATAGTTGAACAATACTTGAGAATAGTTATTTTTGTATGAATTTACATTTTCAATCCAGAGCTTGTGCTTTTACATAATAAATATTGGAGTTGATAACCTTGCAGGTTTCTCTATGTTTTGATCTATCTCAACTTTCTCTATTGTCACCTTGACCTTGCCATTTAAATATCTACTTTCCTATAAATTATTGGTTAGTCACATTATGTATGTGAATTTAAGAGTTTCCTATGGAGTCATCACATATAAAATGGAATAATTAGTGTTAGCTTGATTTTCGTTGTCACTTTTACTTTGGAATCATTGATCATATTCACAAGTAAAATCGCTTTTTCTTGCCTCCCCTTTTCTTATATTCCTATTCTGGTTCAAAATGACAAAACCAAAATATTTTGAGAATGTCTTCAAATTCAAGGTAATTTGGTTATGCTATTGATTTATTGTTTTTTTCCCTATATTTTGATATCTCCCCTCTTTGTTTTCCAATGAATTGCATGAAATTAGTGTGGCATTTATCAAATTATGCAAAATTGAAATTTATATCTTGGATTTATAGTACGCATATGGATATTTCTTGACATTTGACTTATAATAAACAATGGAGCATAATCATACCTTTGTTTTGTTGCTTATATGGAAATAATAATAGAATATGTCAAACAATTGTTTGACTTTATGATTTTCAATTTTGCTTGTTTCTAAGTGTTGATGCATAAAATCTAAATCTTCAAGCAAGTTTAAACTTGAAAGTTCATGAAGAAGCTTTCTTTTATTTATTTACTTACTTATCTTCTAGTAGTTCCTGGTAACTTCGAATTAGCCTACAGAATCATAGATCATGTTAACACAAATAGCAATTACTATGTTATCTTAAATGCTTCTCGGCTTTAACAATTTCCTTATAGATGTGCATTAGCACTTGATTCATTGATTTTATATACCAGGATGGCAATTAGCTTCAGCTATTGGGATGATTGTGTTGAACCCCATGATTTGGAGGCAATGTGGAAGGTACCCGAAGTAAGTGCCGAATGGTTAAAAGCTGGAGAGGTAAAAGGTCAAAAGGTTCACCTCTCACGTGATCCTGATGGGCAGCCATATTTGACACAAACTGAAATGAGGGTAAAAAACTCTACCTTAATCATTTCACTGAGTTTGGACTTGCTTGGTGGTTGGCTTCTATTTATAATAAACACAAGTATAAATACATTAGTGAATCTATCAAAGACATTTTTTTTCCTTTATGTGAGATGATTTTAGAAGTTACTCATGCCTTTGATTTTAAAATTTTAAAATAGTTAACATATTCAGAAAATAAAGATAAAATATTTACTTATTGCAAGTTGTACCTTCTACCTTTTGCATATGCAACTTGGTATTAAGTATTAAATGCTTTTGATTAATACCAAATATTCAACTACTTCTAAAACAAGCTTACCAAATAATTTTACCTAACAGTAAAAGTGGCTCATAAAAAATAATTACAATAGTAAGATTAACAAGTTACAACATAATAGTGATTTATAAGTTAATGGTTATCATAAGTTGAGAGTATGTGATAGTATAATATTGCTTCCTTTTAGATATTAGATTATCATATTTCTCTTTCTTTTATATTTCTGGTATTTCATTTTATTATTATAGAGATGGGAAGACATGAAAACTCTTTATTTACATTACATGTGTATGATAGATCCAAGATATGTTGCTAGATAATAATTGTGTATCCCATTGTTTTTTACTTTGCTTTATTTTGTCTATTTTCAGGCTGTAGCTGACATTATTATCAGCAGACACTTTCATTCACAGATAGATCCTGTATATCTTCTTTTAGTTTAAGTATTTAATCATATTATTTTATTATTTTGTTTTCCAATACTAAATAAGATTGAATAACACTATTCGACATAATAAAAAAAATTAAAGTTATTGCTTGTTACTAACTCTTCGTTTCCAAACAACAATGACAACATGAAACTGGAAATCTTTAATCCCAAATGTAGTGGTTTGTTGCATGATTTCAAATCTTTAGTTAAAATTAATATACATCCTCCACATGCATGATCTTTTTATATCACCTTTATCAATTTACTCTATAGCTTTCTTCTTGTGTTTGATTTTTCTCATATTCTTGCAATAGGTCATTTGAGTTTCCATACAGTCATCTCTGCAGTGCTATTGTAAAAGTAGTATTAATATATTATGGGATTTGTTGAAGTTGATATCACATATTGAGAAATACTCTACATGCCACAATTACCTAATTAAGAAGCAGGATAAAAGAAGAAACAACTTAAAGAAAAATGTGATATAACTTTGAGTTTAGTCCATGATGAGGTATTACAAGATCATATAGATAAGCTTTATACTACGTTATTCTTTGACAAAAGTTTTAAGGCAAGTACTATGGGCAGAGGTTTTGAGCAAATACATTTTAGTCAATAACTGATCAAAGGTAGGATTAGTAGCCACAAATAATGTCGGTGAACTATCTTTTGTTTAGAGTTTAGACCCTTCGACTCTTACTAAGTTGCACTACTTTCATGATTAAAATCAACAATTTTAACAATTAAGAGTGTTAATCATTATAGTTTATAAGGGCATATCTATCCTTGTTGCAGAGCATGATTTGTGCTATTGTTGAACTTGAAAGTGATAGGCAACTACTTGTCATGCACTCTACCCACAAATCTAAAGAGCCTACCATTGGGCTCATGCAACTCCTAACAAAAACTGCTGAGTGGTTGATGAGGTACTGGCTAGAATTTGTTAGCTTATTTCATGTGTTACATAGCAACAAAAGTTCTTCATTTCATTATTATGATTATGATCACTGAGGTTAATGCAACGTACAGTGAATTAGGTTATCGTTCATATGCAATAGAAAGGAATAAAGATTTTTTGTTCCAACCATTTATAAATGTGTATTTCGGGGCTGCTTATATCAAATGGTTGTCAAACTTCGAAAATAGGTAAGTTCCATATACTTTACATGAGCCATGTATACAGTTGTATGCTAGCAATGAATATTGCCTAGTGGTTGCCATGATTGCTTGTTCTGAAATATTTATGTGTTGCCTATAGAGAAAGAAATGAAGAGTTTATTGTAAGGGCATATAAAGATGGTACAAAGAAGGCAACTCACAAATCAACTTTGCAATTTTGGAAAAGCTATCTCTTAGTCAAAGAAAGTTTTCCATCTAGGTGCACTCTCCTTTTATTTATTGATAATTTGTAGTTCATTTGAAGTTTTTCCAAACTTTCAAGATCAGGAGATTTTACTTTTGAAATGAATGTTACTGTGTACTTTGCTAATATTGTCTATTAATATTCATTTGTTTACTAGTATTCTTATAGTAAACTTACCAAATTTTCAAGATCTGTTTGTTTTGTGGAAAATCTTTATGGAAAATGTTTCTGGTGTGTGATGTAGAAGATGTCCTTTTTTTCTTAGTATACAACCAGTAGAAAATGTGTCTTGTGAATTTTTTTTTTTAAAAAAGTTCTTCTAGGAATAGAACAAAAAGGAGCCATTTACATGAAAAACACAAAATTATAAGCACATGCATCATTTTCTAGAAAGTATCCTTAACTAAAAATGTTCTGTAAACTATTTTCAAAAATATTTTTCACATTCATTTTATTTTCTATAGAAACAAACAGAACCTAAGAAACTAAAGTTAATTTAAAAGCATATGGGAAAGTGGAACCTATGTGGCTTCTCCATATTTTGGTTCAATTTAACATGATATATGTGCAATAATATTCGTAACAACTAGGCTTAGTTGGATGTTAGGTATTATAAGTCTAATCTCTAGCACAAGCACACACACACATATTCTACTAAATCTCAACTAATACTAAAGTGGGAGAAATGTACTAACAATAATAGTTTTCTAAATTCTCTATTATTATCTATTTTCTTGGTTATAACTAAAGGAAAGCTTGAAGTGAAGGGAGTTGTATAGAATGTCTTATTGCTATTACTTCATCTTTGTGTAGAAAATCTTTGGATGATAGTCCTCCACTGAGCAATGTTCCAGCCCTTGCTCATTCTCATGCTGGATCTCTTATACCTTCATCAGAAAACTCAAAAGGTTACTTCTTCCCCCTATCTAACCCTTACTTTTTAATATTTTATTTCAATAGATTGAGGTGCACAACACATTACTTGATCTCTCTATTTTTGCTTGATCTCTCTATTTTGGTTTGAATTTGACATTTGAGCTCATTCTAATATTGCATTTGTCTCAGTAAACCATCATTATTTATGATTATTAATCTAGTAAGTTGCTACATCAATTAGTTTTATACTTTCAAGCCTAGGCTAATTTTATTTTGTTTCTTTCCTTTGTCATGAATTATCTTTCTCAAAAGTTTAAGCTATTTGATAGAGACATATAAATAAATTTATATATTAATATCCCTTAACATGGAAGTATAAGTTTTTAATAATTAGTTTATAAATGGTCACAATATAATAATTTCTTGTCAACTTCAACAAGACAATAAATTTTTTTTGGCTGTAGAGCTAGCTTTTTTCAAAGATAATATTGTATTCTTTATTTTAGCATTCAATTTAGGATAAAAAGGGTGGCTCAATGCGTAAGGGCCCCACCATCGTGGGATTTAGGGTAAGGATAGCAAAAAAATAAGGTGGGTATCTATGGGATCACCCATGACAGGGACGAGTACGGGAATTGGTTTGGTCCCTATAGGGATAGAGACAAAGTCCCTATTTGTTAAATGGGGTAGGGTTGGAGGATGAGGTTTTTGTCCTATGGAGATTTGCTAAATTCCTATTTATGTACCATATATATATAAACTAACTTACAAATACATAATGAAATCAACTTGATTCAAAATATAATCAACATATGATAAACTAAACTTTTAACCAAAATCAAGTTTACAATAATTAACTAACTTTGATCAAAATAAAATTTATATTAACTTAGATTTATATTAACTTAGATTTGCATCATATATTTTTATTTTTAATTTGGATTGTGTTATGTTACTAACATTATAATGGACTATGAATATTTATGAATGCTTTATTCAAGTTTAAGATTTTTTTATATATAATTTTTCTCTTTTTTGAATTTTTAAATATTTGTTTTACATAAACCCACAAATATCCACAGGGATATAAATCGCCATGAGAAACAGGGAATGGGGACTCGTGATGGGGATGGGATAGGGACAATGGGCAAATGTCTAAATGCGAACGGAAGCGAGGGACATGTTCCCACCTCCATGAGTACCCATTGCTATCCCTAATTTAGGGAGGGTAAGATATATGTGAGCTTTTCTTAAGAGCATAGGCTATTTTTGCAACTAGAATTCATGATCACAAGATCACAAAGCTACCTTATCATTATGCTAATTAAGGATCACCTTCATGTTTAGTTCATAACAGAGCAAAATAAACTGCTTAAAACATTATATCTTTTTACAAGTTTTCATTTTAACTCTAATCATTTTGAAGTAATTTTTTTTCATGAGGATTTAAAGAGTGTTAATTTGAAAGGAAAACCAAACACATTGACCAATTGAATCTCTCTCAAGATAGGAGCATTGGCTCCTCTTGGAGCCTAAAGGGGTCATGCCTTCCCTTTTGCCATGTTTTTCTTTTAAAAAACTCAACTTCTACATTGCAAGTTTTTTCAAAATATCTTAACTTGGCTACCTTTAGATGAAATTTTTCTCATTATGGATCTTCTCATAAATTTTTTGATATAAAAATAAATTATTAAGACAAAAAGAAAGAATTATAGAAAGAGAAAAGGACCAGGATCCCTCCTAAATATTAAAAAAAAAAAACCAAAACATAGAGGAGAAAAAGAAAAAAGTCAATGTGACAAAGCTTTTTGATTCCTCAACCTATCATTTGGAGAAATATGTGAGAATAGGTTGTGATCATTGCACCAAAAAGATGCAAGGCACTTAATTTTTTCCAAAATCAAGTTTTGTGTAACATAAATTGCCTTGATAGTTTCTCTCCAACTAAATATACCATATTGCAGCATAGACCACACATTGCCATAAAAATTTAACCTTTTTTCTTTTCCCAACACAATGGAAGCTAATCTTCAAGAGCTGGTCCAAGGAGTTAGGACACACTCAATGTTCACAGAAAATAACCAAATAATAAGGAAACAATAACAAAGATATGTAAGGACAAATGTGATACAGATTCCAGTCAAGATAATTTGTTAGTAAGCAATAGCCTATGTTGCATGGATACAGGTATGGGGTATGAAAATTTTGTAAAAATTGGGGTACAGATATGTCAATATATATATCACAAATTTCATAAAATAAAAACTAAAATTTCATGTGATAAATAAGAAAATATACCAACTTCAACATAAAATAAGCTTAAATTGTTCAACATCAAAGCACAAAAATAAAAAACTACAATGCTTAAAACATTGTACAAAACAAGTACATAACAATTATTTAAGCATAATTAATAATCAAATTCTAACAGTTTCAATCTCATCATTTCCTCCCCATCATCAATGAAAAGAACATTCTCCAAATCAGGCTCATCAAGTGAAAGACTAGCTACTTCTAAGAATTCCAACTCCTTCAAATGGATCCCATTCATCTCCACCAATATCCTACATTCTTGACTCACCTCATGATAGCTCTTAGTCTTTCTTGATAGGAGATGAAGATTAGTGTGTATGAATACTAAATCTTTAGCTCTTTTAAGATTAAGCCTATTTCTTTTCAAAAAGTGTATAAAGGAATATGTGCTTCAATTCCTTTCACAATAAGAGGAAGAACATGGTTGTGAAAGAGCTTTAAGGCTATGTTTTGAAGTTTTGGGAGTGAAGATCCATACATCACCCACCATTCCTTGGGTGACAGGTTCTATCTATCTTGCAAGATATCAAATTGGCCAAGCTCATCTTCACCACTTGCGAATTTGACAAAATCTTGGGTTGCCTCTATCCTATCCTTTGATTCTGGAAAATAACTCCTAAGCCATTTGTTCCTCCTTGTACAAATTCCATTGTCCTTATGTGGGGTAACTCTATTTAGAGCTTCATCAAGCCATTGTCTGAGATAATACCTATAAAATAAAATATAAGGCATTGTTATTTCTAAGAGCTAAAGTACATTTTAAAAAACAAAAGGTAAAGGAGGTTGATATTTAGAAATTTAAACTTACTTAGAATTAAGTGAATGAGCTAAGCAATGAAGTGGTGTGTAACTTTTAGTCTATCTATCAATTAGAATGTTATGTACCACTTCATAAAAGGATGACCGTTAGCTTAATTCTTTGTCTTCATGTAGATATATTGCCTTCTTTACTTGCTCAATCATGAAGTCCCATTTCTCATAAACCCAATGCAGGGATGGCTTATCAGTATCATAAGATCAAAGCATGTCATAAATAGGCTTTGTGAAGCTCAGAACATAATCAAGTCAATCCCATCAACCGTCATTTAGAATTGTTTCTTTCACAAATGTTGCTCTTGGAACATCATCTTCTTTATAGTGAGACCTTTCTTCACTAATAACCATACATTGGAGATCGTGCTTAATGGTTCTCAACCTTTTAAGCGTAATAATGATGGAAGCAAATCTAGTCTCAGCAATGACAAGTAGTTACAGATGCACAAATTTATTAAACATGGCAAGTCTCATGGAATGATTCAAGATAAAATTCTTAATGAAAAAATCATCATCAGCAACAGTAAAAATCCAACTACACTTAGAATAAACAACTTCATTGCTTAGTATAATTTTAGGAACACAAATATTCTTGAGAGTAAGGTTTAGGGTATGCACTACACATGGTATCAAAAAATATGAGGATGCATAGATTTAATAATTGATCCAGTAGCCTTGCAAATAGGTGCATTATCTATAATGACTTGAACCATATTTCGTGGTTCAACTTCATCAATGGTAGACAAAATTAAGTTGGCAATATAATATTTGTCCTTATATTCACCTAAACCATAAATAGTCTTCAAGAACATAGGTCCCGAATCTGAGATAGCCATGAAGTTAATGAATGGGCTTCTTTGTGTATCAGTCCAACCATCAGTCACTATACATACACCCTTCTTTGGTCAAGTGTCTTTGATAGGTTGAAATAACTCCATTATATTAGCTTTCTGTTTTGGCAATAATGAAGTTCTAATGACATTATAGCTAGGTGGAAGAAAGCCAAAAATATTGGTGTTAGCAACATATGTAACTGAACTAACAAAATAAGGATTTCTGGCAACACTAAACGACAAACCAGCAGGGTAAAACAACCTACCTATTTCATAAGTCAAATGTTCTCTTGGTTCATTATTAAAAGCCCGTTGTAAAGGTCCTTCATTACCTCTTTTTCTCTTGCTCCCATCAAACATATCAGCTCCAGGTGGGTTCAAACTTGTACTTTTTCTCCCCCTTTTGTATACTTAAGGTTGTGGCTCGGAAAATAGAAAAACTTATGCAGGATTGGGGAATCATCTCTTTTTACATTGTCCCATGGCAAGATCTCTATGGAACACATTTTTGGAATGTTTAGAGTTGTAGGTTTTCCCTATGAACTTACATTGGTTTCTCCTCATTAATTTAGAGGTTTTGGCTTTCACAAAGAAGTAAAGATCCTGTCTAGTTTTTGTTGTACTTTAGTGTAACTAGTTGAAGAGGAATACTAGAATTTTTAATGACTTACTTTTTAATTATTAATTTTATTTGAAAAAGGAATACTTTTTGGGCATCCTTTTGGTACTAATTTATTTGATAGCATTATTTTAGCTGGTATACAAAGAGATTGTCCTGCTTTGTATCATGGTTTATCCTTACCGTACTTAAGTTATTATTTTTGTTTCTTCATGTGGATGTCTTATCCTTTCTTGTACTTCTTGTTTATTTTTTCTCTTCTAATAAAATTTCCTTTTCTATAAAAAAATTCTTAAAAGTCAACTTTTCCTCTAGCTAACATTTTTTTTTTTTTTTGGTTTTAAATGTAGATGCAAGTAATGACATGTTTTGGGACACCAGAGCATCTCCAGAAGACATGAAAGATATGTGGAATCATCCCGAGGTCCGAAAACAGTGGAATAAAACGAAAGAGAGACCGGGAAAGGTGCGTCATGCTCATGACGAAAAGCGTAGACCATATCTTTCCCGGGTGGAATTAAAGGTATGAATATATTAATGCAAAAATTACTTCGGTTTGATGTGCTAGTAGTGAATAAATTGTTTTGTATTACTTGTTTTCTTCTTCTTCTCTATTGTTCTCTACTCTAGCTACATTATGAAAGTATATATAAGTTTGATTGAAAATAATGCTTACCAGTTTCTTAAATTTCTTATTCAATGTAACTTCATATTTTATAATAATGTGGTAGAAATTTTTCTGCTATCTTTTTAACGTTTCGATTCTTTTAGTTGGATCTTTCGACAGATTTGATGAGATGACTTTTACTATTTTGATGTTTCATTTCTTGTATTTTTTTCGTTATTTCACATAAAAGGACATTTTATCCTTTGTAATTAAAATTTGTTACTTTATCCTTAATAGAAATAAGCTTAAAATAAAATTGTTCTCTCGTGATAAGATCTTGTAACTGGGAACTAATATTATTCATAAATGAAGGCATTTTTTTTTTCTGTTCTTTTAATTTTGTTCTTTCACGAAGCCAAAATACTTACCTTCCTACTTCTCATCTACTTAAAGATAGAATAACCCCTAAGTTAAAGAGCATTTAGTGTTTAAGAAATAAAATGCATTTTTTTGGTACATAAAATAAAATGCATTTGAATATGAAGAATGTGTCCTTATCATATTAATATTTTCTTACAGGCAGTTGCAGATATAATTCTATTCAAATACCTTCACACACAGAAAATTAAATCTGTAAGTATATAGTCTTGCTGGAGGAGTTTGATTGTACCATAAATAGGAAATGATTAGGATAAATGCAGTCTTGGTGTGTGTTCAACACACATTGGACAAGTTTTAAAAGTTGAGAATCATTTTGGTAATAAACAGTTTGTGTATATCTTGAATGATATCATAACTATTAAAAATAAAAAAAAACCCATAGTTCATGGATTTCGCTAATGGTAATATTCACTACTTTGGTGGCCAAATATATTCTTTGTTGAATTTTAGTCTTTAAAGGAACTTTGATGAATCACAGTTCTGCACAATGTACCATGTCATTACATGACTTTCTTTTTCTGGAGAGTACATAGTTTGAGTATCTTTCTAAATTGCTTCTTCAGTGTCTGAGTATCTTTCTAGATTGCTTCTTCGATGTGTTATGCATATATATGTCCACACTTCACATTATCTTACAAGGAGTATCGGTAAAAAAGATATTTTTGAAGTCTTTGACATGTTAAACACCATAAGTCCAACTAAATGACTAGTTTCTATTATATTTTGGAGATGTATTGCTCTCTCCCAAACTCAATGACTAATCTCATAACTTTTCCCCCCTCCAATTCCCCCTTCATATACACTTATGTAACTAACTAACTCCCCAACTACTTCTAACTAACTCCCTTTCTGTATGTATTCCTTTATTTTAGGGATTATCATCTGGAACTATTCTCTCCCTCCTAGTATACGCCCTCTTAATGATTGGTCTGTTACTATCAATGCTACCCCCCCAAAACTTTCACATTGGCCTCAAATTGCTGCTGCATTGCTATTAGCAGCTCCCAAGAATTCTCATACTCCTGCAAATCATGCCAATTTATAGAGCTTTTTCATTGCATCCATGTATGCAACAACTTGATTAATCTTTTGTTTCTCTCTTTAGAACATTGGCTTGCAGACAGAAATTCTTGGAGATTTTTTTCTTTTTTCCTTCTTGTTTGGACTTCATTGCTTTTAGTTATGGGGTCGTTTCTTGCATTCATCAAGAGTGTCCCTTCCTATGTCAGATCTTTTCTTGCTGAGAATGACAAATTCTAAATTGTGCATATTCAGCTGGCAACAAGAACAAAGCAAGATTAGAAAGCATGAGATATACTGATTATCTTTGTCATTTTTTTTCTCTTGGGTATTACAAAGATTTCATTTAAAAGATTTCAATTTTGCAAGTGAACTCTATGCA
This sequence comes from Pterocarpus macrocarpus, assembly GCA_031439585.1. Classification (NCBI taxonomy): domain Eukaryota; kingdom Viridiplantae; phylum Streptophyta; class Magnoliopsida; order Fabales; family Fabaceae; genus Pterocarpus; species Pterocarpus macrocarpus. The sequence goes on along the minus strand of CM062517.1, from coordinate 18,842,756 downwards.
TTTAACACCAGAGTTTTACATGGCCTTATCAGGCCCTGTGTTATCCATTCTTGACGAAGTGCTATATAACATATTATGTATAGGGTGACTAGGCTATGTAATCTTGAGACAAGGCAAGAAACTTCTATGTTTTTCTTCGGTGTCATTTTGAGATTATGCAATTCAATGAATATTCAACGATGCCTCAAGATTTCTGGTGTTTTCAGATTTTCTTTGATTTGGTGTAAACAATAATAGAAAGTATTTTCAATCTGTGTTCTTTTTTAACCTATAATTATTGATAATATGTGAAATATTAATTCCCCCTAACTTCTATTGAATATTGTTTGGTGCACAGACAGTACTTTGTGCCATTTCAGAGGTTGTTACCATGCGCTTTCTACATGGAGTTCAAGCACGACCTGGAATAATGGGGATTGACTATTCCACTGCATACTGGCTTTACATGTATGGACCTGATAGATCCACTATTAAACTTCTAGAATATATATTTACTACTGTATATGTGCCCCTGTGTGTGCATTTAGAGTCGACTAGACCATGACTAATCTAGTTCAAGTTAAGTCAACTCACTATGAGAGAAAAATTCTCCCAATACTAGTATTTTCATTCATAAAACTCAAACTCGAGATCTTGTTTACGGAGAAAAAAGTATTGATTGTTTATAATACATTTTGTCATATTTTAAATTCTATATATTTAAAGATTAGACCATATCCATTATCACCAATTTTGAATAGTATTGTCATAGCATCCTTATTAAAAAATTTTATTCATTGAGTTTGCTAAAGACGAAAATTCAACTTTCTGCTCCATACTTGTAACATTCAAGTGCGACTAGCTAGAAATCTTTTAGATACTGCTACTCCGCAACTACCTTTAATTTGCAATGATATAGAAAGGCTCCCATCTGAATATTGCCTAAAATGGATATATTAGAGTTCAAGTATGCTCTTGTTTTTACCCTTAATACTGATACAGGTATGTGTAATGTCTTTCTTTCTCAGGGAATTGGGCTACAGGGCTTATAAACTTGAATCTCCTGAAGATCTAAATAATCCATTTGTGTCCATGTACTTCGGTGCTGCTTATGTATCATGGTTATCAGAATATGAGGGAAGGTATGTCTAACCACCACTACATATTCTTCTTTCTATGGAAAAGTTACACTATCTATGCAAAAATTTTCCACTTTATATTAATTAGTGGCATATGGATCCATGTGTATATATATCTGTTGTTCCAAACTTCCAATGCCTTGTACTGTAAATAATTTTGTTCTTTTGATTGGCCAAACATCAAATTGTATATATAAAATAAAACATGTCTAAGAATATTTTGAGTCTTTAGACCATAAAAGAGGAATATTTTGAGGCCTTATAGGGGCCATGACCCCGCCAATCCCCCTCTGACTCCATCGCTTCTGTTCTTAATGGGTGGCTTTGAGGGCAACAAGTTTCAAAGGAAAGAAAAATAAGTACAAATCTTAATATTTCCTTCTATTGTTAGTTTGGTTCTTTAAGAATAAATACATTAAAATAGTCCTTTAATGTCAAATTTGATCAAATTGTTTTTTAGGACTAATTTGATGTCAAAAGCTAATACTATCGGATCAATTTGATATCAAAAATTCACATTGAAGAATTAGTTTGATGTACGTGTTTTATTATAAGATTAAACTAATAATATTACCTCTTTCGAGTGCCAAGATACATGTTCAATCTAAAGAAAATGGGCGAATTTCGATCATTTATTGTCTTGACTATATTTTTCCATGTCACTTACTAACCAATTCATGTTCAATTCAATGATTCTAATTCAGGGACAGAACTCCAGAGTTTGTAGTTCAAGCATATTGCGTAGGGCCTAAAAATGTGAACCCTCAGGATACAAGTACCCTTTGGCTGAAATTTGTCGAAGCTCACAGCCATTTCGAAGAAACAAAGAGGTACAAATTTTGCATGCCCCCTTTTTCATGAATATAGATAGACACAAACAGTTGTCCCAGACTTGCTCACTTGTGCTTGTCGAAGACAACTCATGTCTTTCTTTCACAAAACATGACACTCTGATATTTTAAGGAAAATGAGAGGATCCTTAAGCAAAAAACAGGAAGAAAATGAAAGGATTTTTTTTTTTCACTTTAACACTTATTTCAATTAATTATGAACTCAAAATTATTTTAATAATTAATTATAAGTATAATTGATTTTCTTTACAATTGATCATGATAAATCAGTGTCTTGTCTAGATGTATTAACTGAAAACTAATGGTAAGTAGTGTGTTTTGTTTGAATTATATGGGGAAAAAATTGTTTTTCTATAGCTATCTACTAAATATGTGAAATAATATGTTTATACTTAAGGTTAATTTGGCAAAAATATCATAATTTTAAAATAATCAATTCTTGCTTATGATCAAAATGCTTAAAAATAATGCTTTTTGAAAAAAGATTTTTTAATAAATAAAATAAATTGAAGATTATAATCATCCTTCTCAATATTTATGAAAAATATTAGATTACGTTGAAAACAACTTCTATGATAAAAAAAGCTGTTTTGGGAGAAAAATCTTATTTTTCAAACATGAATTTAGTAGAATAATCTTATCTTGTGGATTTCTATTTACAGGAATCGTGATAGCTGCTCCATCATGTAAGGTGACAATTGCCTTACCAATTATGATTACAAGGGCTACATACTAAATTGTTGTATTTTATTTGAGAGTTGTGTAATTGTGCTAGGGAAATCGATTGCCGGTGTTATAGAAAAAGAAACAAGGGGTATAAAAAAGAAGAGAAGACAAGAAACTTATGTTTTCAAGAAATTATTTGCACTCTTTATAGAACTTATTGTTTTAGAAATCTACTTTAGTGAATTTAAATTAACTGATACTCAAATTAAGTTATTCATTTACAGAAAAAGAAAATTAATGCAATTGAAATTCTTATCATAGTTCGTAGGATTGCATTGGGAAAAAAACAACTATTGATCAATTGAACTCTTATCATTTTAGTCTCTTCAAATGTTCATAAATGATAATTTCAGCTTGTTTGGATGTGCTATTTTAAGTGAAACAAAATTTTAAGATAAAAATAAGTACTTTTATATTTTTAAACATGTCTGGGTAATCTTTTATTAAAAAAAAATTACTAGAAAAAACAAAACATATTACCTTCGAAGTTACAATTTTGATCTTGTAAAAAAAAAATCTAAAATAAAAAATTATTTAACGATAAAAAAGATTTTTTTAATATCACATCTAAATATAAATTAATTTTGTATCTAAACATAAATTAAATTTTACTTTTTTAAAGATTTTTTAAAAAAAGCTAACATAAAAAATATTTTTGAAAAGTTCATTCAAACCATTGTTTATGTGTGACGATTTATGTGTTTGAATTGTTTATGTGTGACGATTTATGTGTTACAAATATATTTGTACCCTACCATGGATATTGCTCTTTGAAATATGCAAACGTTTAAGAATAAACATGATACAAGGAATTAATAGGATGGACTAATAGCCTATGGTCATAGATAAAGGCAATAGCTAAATATTTTATTAAGGAAACATGATAGAAAATATGAAGGTGGTTATACTCCATTTCAAATCCAATCTCAAATATAGCCCAAATATTTCATAAAATTTGTATACTGGTGTTTGTACTCAACAATGAAAGAAAAGAATTTAACTCCTCTCTACTATTAAAATCTTTCGCTCCTAGAAACATGCAAAATACTGATGGATTAACGGACAAACATTTAATATTTATCGACAAATATAATTTTTGTTGACAGATTCTGTGACCAAAAAATCCGTCAATAAAAATAGCATCAGTAAAAATTATCGAGAGATATTAATACTCCTTTGGTATATTGCGGTGAATTTACCAACGATTTTTTTTTAAAATTTCATTGGTAAATATATGGAAAAAAATTGACAAATTTTTCATCAAAATTAACTTTTTTAAAATTTACCGACGGATTTGTTGTTGGTAAATATATGTATTTTCTTAAGTTTTTGACAAATTATTCATCGGTAGAAAAATAATAATAAGTTTTAATTATTTTTTTCATTTTACTTTCGATGGAAAATCAGTTGGTACTAGTAATTTTTTTAATAATTCGATTTTATTTAATTATTCATCATCATTAATCGTTATTCTTTATGTTAATTTTATTTTAATTATTTAAATGTTTATATAATTAAAAATATAAAATATGTTAATTATAATAAAAAGGATTAGAAATAAAATTATTATATACAAATAGTATATTAAATATCCATCAAATAATGTAAAATGTCAATATTAAACAATCTATTAAATACTACAAATAATATAAAATTAAAAAAAAAAAGACAAGTATAGGAGTACTCATGCTCGTTCGTGTCAGGGATGTCATCCTCATCAGCCATTGTAAAGGAAGAAGAAGATGATGAAGACTATTGGTCTGGTATCATGTGGGTACCCTACGGTTCGGGCTAAACAGGTTGAGAGGTGGAGGCTAGAGTAGAGGAGTTGGATGGAGTGCTAACGGTGTTGGAAGGTGCTATTGTTGATCGAGGAGAGGCTGGCCATCCTTCCATGGTCGACCTTTGCCATGGTCAGTACCTCTACCTGCCATATCTTAATCAAACACAACAGGTATATATATAAGGCATTGCAAAGAATAAAAACATGAAAACATTAAGGCAAATGGTCACTTCAATTAATCCAAAAGTTATGGACTTTCATCAGCACTTTTGGAGAAGTTTTGGATTGAACATCATCCTCAAATTCATCTTCCTCTTGTTTATACGCAGTGTCCTCTATTATTGTCATTGAACATTGATGCATGAGATCAATTATGTCAACTTCCCTAGGAGCAAAAGGTAGATTGGAGGGAATGTCTGTATCAACAACTAGTCTTAAAGGGACTGGGTCATCTAATTGATAAGCTTCATCTGATACTTCTTCAGCTTCAATGCGATCCCTTGCTTTAGTCTTGATAACACCCTCCAATTTGACTTGTATTTTCCAAGGTAAGGTAGATAATATAATTGTCTCGCATTATAGGTAATAATGGATGGATCATTTCTCCCATATCTTTTGGTATGGTTAAATTCAGTGATTTTATAAAGGAGGCCAAATGAAAAAAAGTAAATTGATTAAAATACTCTATATAGTACCAAGAATATAATGATAGCCTCTAACAGTGTTCAAATAGCTCCGGCGGTAGCAAAGGAAAGGTTCGTTGTAGGTGGCATTGGGGGGGAGGGAGAGAAAGAGAGGAAAGAATGAAAGGAAAGAGAAATGAGGGGGGCATCACGATGTCCATGTTTTGCACATATCGGCCAAAAAATCTGTTAGTAAATAAATAAGAAAAAAAGTGGAGCCAAAGAGTTGTTGGCACCAAGAGCTAAAATTCAAATGCCAACAGATAAATAAAAATTCATTTTAACTATAGGAAAAATAAAAAATTAAAATTTATTCATAGATTTTTCATCGATAAATTTTATTTTTCATTATTTAAATGCAATGTCTACCTCACACTATTACTGATGGATATATTTCCATCAGCAATTTTCTATACAAAGAAAACAAAAAATAAAACTAAAAAATAGCAATGGAAAAGCTGTTGGTAATTAAAAAACAAACCCCAACAAATTTATTCGTCACTAAATCTGTCAGTAATAATTACCTGCCAATTGGCACAGAATTTACTGACAGATAATTTTATCCGTTGGTACATTAATGATTTTTTTCTTTTTTAACATTACCTATCAATAAATCTGTCGATAATACCGATGGGCTTATATTTGTTGGTAATATCGATAGGCTTATATTCGTCAATAATACTGACAAGCTTATATCTGTCGGTAAATTCCAACGGTGTTCTGCATGTTTCTAATACTGTTTATTTATGTTGCTCTTGCTGCATGTATTGTCAAAGGAGAGTTAATGCAATTGATGCATTCAATGCAACATTTTTAACAAACATGAGTATTTGCTTCACCTTTCTTGCAAATGCCAAATCATTTTAAAGCTCTTGAACTTTTGTTACAAAAGAAAAATACTTTTCCTTTACATGTGTGTTCTCAATAATCAAGCCACCATGATAGCAAATTTCCACCTTGGCTTAATTTTCATCAAGCTTTAAAATTTTTGAAGTCACCTTCTTCAATATGTTCTGGAGGGTAAACTCGAATATGAACTAAATTCAAGTAGTTTTCACATGTAGAAACTATAATTTTCTTTGTCATCATATGTGCAAGATTGTTAGAAGTATCAACCTTTTAGACGATAATGACACATTGAAAAACAATCTCATGAATCAAATGATATCTTACTTCAATATGTTTGGCTCTCTTATCATACATTTGATTTTTCATTAAATATATGACACTTTGGCTATCATAGTAAATTATTATAAAATCTTTTACCAAACTCAAATTGCCTATCAAACTTCTAAGCCAAATGACTTCTTTTACTACTTCTACTGCTACCATATATTCAACTTTTATAATAGATAATGCAATAGTAGATTGTAAATTTACTTGCCACCTAGTAGCACTAATCAAAAGCGTGAAGATATACCCCAACAATGACATCCTTTTATCAATATATCTAGCAAAATTAAAGTCAACATAACTAGTAACATTGCTATCATTGTTAGAACTCCTATCATATCCAAGCCAACTTAGTAATACCTTAAAAGATATTAAGTATCTAGTTCACTATTAGCTAATGCATCTTGCCAAGACACCCATTAGCATGTTAAATGTTTGGCCAAGTATAGATCATAGCATACATTATACTTCCAATTGTACTAGTATAAACAACACATGATAATTGTTCTTCCTCTTCACTAAATGTGGTGATAGTGCAACTAGTAATATAAATTGGGCTGCCGGCGAGATACTGATAGGCTTTGAATTTTGTAGTCCAAAATACTCAAGTATTTTCAATACATTTTTTTTTTTTGTGACAAATGTAATTTGCTAGCATATCAATCTCTGCAAATTTTCATGCCTAAACTTTTCTTAGTTGTATCCAAATCCTTCATTTGAAATACACCACTAATAACATGTTTAGATTGGTGCTCATCAATTCCAAACTCATGTTTGGGGACCCCAAACTCACTTTTACGCCCAACTAATGATGTTTGGCAAAAAACATGCTTGCCAATTCTCAATGTGATTTTAGTTTCAAACCAAGGTTTGAGTATAAGCAAGTTTTTGTTGCTTTTCCGTTAACCAAAATCATGTTAGCTTTATTTTCTTTCTAATACATATAAAGTTCCCATTATAACCTTTTTAATTATACTATTTATTTTCTTTACTAATTTTTTCAATGTTTAATTTAAAATATTTTTGCAACTTAATTATTATTTTTATATTTTATTTTATAATTTTTCACCTATATCATTTATAAAAAAAATATTTCTATATAATAATTATGTAGATTTATGTATATTATTGTTTATTATATAAAATTATTACAACTTGATTAATTAAGATTTTAACTAAGATATTTTATTCTTACAAAAGTTTTAAATAATATAATAGCATTTATATTTTATTAAACTATATTTAGAATATAATAAAATGGAGAAAAAAAGACAACATTAAAATCGTAATATGTACCCTTATTAGTAATTTTAGAATTAAAAGTGATTTTGGTTAATATCGTCCAAACAACATTTATTTTGTCAAACTCATTTTTAAGATAAAGATTTGCAAGCATAAATCATGTTATACTAAAGTCACTTTTGGTCAAAATCTAGTTTGCTCAATCATGTTGATTTAAAATTGAGTTTGCAAACTCTAATTCAAACACACATTAAGTTTATCCTTCAATTAATTGATCTCAAACACATATACTCTTAGCAACAATGAGGATATCATCAACATAGAGCAACAAATAAACAAATGAATCACTTGAAAACTTCCTATAGTATACATAACAATCATAGTTGCTTTTAAAATAACTGTGACTTAGCATAAAATGTCAAATCTATAATGATCACTAATGAAGAGATTACTTTGAGCCATATAATGACTTTTTCAAGAGACAAACATGATCTCCCATGCTTCGAACAACAAAATCTTTTGCTTTTTGCATATAGATTTTTCTTGAAGATCACCATGAAGAAAACTTCTCTTGACATTAAATTGCTCAAAGTCTAAGTCAAACAGTACAATCATACTAAGCAACACAAGAGTGGGGATGTGTTTCACATTAAGAGAGAATACTTCATCGAAGTTTATTCCTTCCTTTTGACTAAAACCTTTTGCAACTAAGCATACTTCATATCAAGCGAATTAAATTCCAATCAACCTTTCCTTTTTCTTCAAGATCTAGCTGCAATAAAATATGCCAATTAGGAAGTTTTGCCAACTAGGAAGTTTTGCCAACTCCCAAGTCTGGTTCCTAGAGGCTTCATCTCTTTGCTCCAACAATCCATGTGCAGATTTACTACTCAAGATAAGCTCATGATAAGTTGTAGGATCTTGAGTTCCGATATCCTATGCTACCAATGAAGCAAACAAGACAATGCTTGCATCACCTTATCTTTGTAATGGTTTTATTTGCCTTCATTCTTTATCTCTGATGAGGCTATATTGTTGTAACTATTATGATACATCCATGTCATCAATAATATCTTGTTCCTCTTCTCCAATGGGCTAATTAGAAGCACCTTCTTGTACTTGCTTCGATGGTTCAACTTTAAACAACACCTCTTTATTGACACGATGGTCTTTTTTTTTTTTTGGCATTATTAACCTTCTTTTTCAAAAGAAGCATGTATGATTCTTTAAATTCAACATCTATTCTTTATAAATTTGGATGATTTAGGTTCAATACACTATAATCTATAACCTTTCACCGAATTACATGTCCTAGAAATATGTATTAGCACCTTTCATTCTAGCTTGCCATTATCAACATGAGCATATGTAGGACACGTAAAAATTCTTAAATTTGAAAAATCAGTTGGAACACCTAATCATACTTCAATAGGAGACTTTAATATCCCAATTGACAAAAACTAATTCACCAAATAACAAGACATATTAATAGCTTCAATGCAAACTTTCTTTGACAAATTGACATTAGAAGCATGCAGTGTGCTCTCTATGTGCATACATTATATCATTCCATCTTGTTTGGGTGTCTTTCAAACAACACAATGTCTTACCATGTCTTCATTTTCGCAAAACTCAATAAAATGACCGTCACAAAACTCTAAACCACTATCTATTTAGAGGCATTTGATATTCATGCCAATCTAGTTCTAAACAAGTGCTTGCCACTTTTTGAAAGTATGGAATACATTATTCTTGTTCTTTAAAATTAAACACTTTCTTTCCTTGAAAAGTTATCAATGACGTCAATAGGTATCTAGTATTGCCTTTTGATAGAATAGTTATAGGGCCTTATAAATCAGAATGGTTCTAATCCATTATGCCCTTCGTCTTGCGAATGGCAATGCTAAATTTGACTTTGGTTTGCTTTTTGTAGAGAAAACATTCACAAATCAAGTTTCATATTTTGTGATCACTTAACAACTCACACTTGCTCTAGTTCAAAATTTTAGCTTTACTCATAATCTATTACAGAATAAAATGTTACTACTATATTATTTAACATGTCTATTATGGCATTTAATTTAATTTTATTTCTTTAACTCTACTTAGCAAGTTATTCAATTTCTTAAAATGGGATGTGTAGTGAAAAGATTGAATGCACTCTATTTGGGAAATATATTCGCAACCCCCTTCTTATTTCTTAACATAACCCATCGATACTTCATCCTCTATCTTTAAGAAGTGTTAAAAGGTAGTATTGTATTCTAATGTTAACTATGTTGCTAATAGGGAAAATGATGCTTTATTCAACTAATATTCTTTTTTACTCTAATATTGCAAAGGTTATGGAATTTAGAATAGGTTTAGTTCTGGCATTTTTATTTGTTATTATTTATGTTTACACTTTTTTGTTACAATGTCTTAATTGGTTTTACAATTGTGCAACTAGGCAGATCATGATGCCATAACTTCATCGGTGGTTTCTTTTTTTTTTTTTATGGGTCAAGAAAGTCTTTTTTCAATAGTTAAAAATGGCTCAAGACTCTTTAAAAAGAGAGGAGTAGGAGAAAGTTAAGAAACCTACCAAACAAAGATCCCAAAGGCCCAAAAGTAAAACAAAACATGAGACAACATGCACAACCGAAGAGGATAAGCCAATCCATACAACATAACAAAAAAAGGGCAAAAAAAGGAAAAGAAAGAACTACACATACTCGCACCTGAACAACAAAGGACCACAGGACAATCGCAAAAAAACCAAATACAATCAGAAAAAGAAAATTCCATAATCGAGAATCCACTGCTCTTCTAAATCTAACATTTTGGTCTAGATTTCTTCCTTCACATTCCCCTCTTTAACTTGCTTGGATACATGTCTTTACACCTTGATTAAGATCTTTTGGCCAAAGCTGCTATCATTTCATCCTCCATATTTGAATATAAGCCAAGTTGTTTGCCAAGGTTCCACATATTTCTTGCTTCGTCATAATTGGATCCCATTATGTCATCCATCTTCTCACTGTCCTTACTCTCAAGTGGTCCACCACTCTCAACCAGCGTAGCACCTTTTTTTACCGTACTATGTTTAAGCACACAACTTTTTTTTTCTTCTTCAATATTACTCTCTTTTTTTTTACCTCCTTCCTGGATCTATATTTTTTATACAAAGGCATGTCCACGTGGTCAATATCTAATCTATGACCATCTCTTTCAGGTTCATGAATCGAATTGCCCTCTACCTCTTGAGTCTTAGGAATAATCTCATGTTCCGAGGTTAAAAGATTATTACGATAAGGCCAAATACCACTAGTTCATAATCAACACTAGGCCCAAATCTAAGTGGGATTCAGAATTCATTCTAACCACTGTGAGTATCATGGACCCACACAAACTCACCCACTCATGCATTGTGCTTTGGCCCACTATAATCCTAACCCACCAGCTCATCATCCAAACTATCAAGAACCTCCTACGTTCACCTCTCATCTTGAAGGCTAGGCGCATGTCCAACATCTAATTGTTGAGGTTGCACATCATCTGTAACCTCGTAATGTTATACATTACTTGAGGTGGCTCCTTGGCATCCTCACAATCACAGCACATTGAACCATTATTACAGCACTGTTCCCATCATGCATGCTTGCATGCACATGTAACTGCATCAATACTCTTTTCCAAGGAACAATTGCCCTATGTCTACAGGAGATGAAGGGTCGCCCGAAGAATAATGAACTATCTCTCTTGCCTCTATCTACTTTGTAACAAAAGGGTTTGAATGACCACTCTCTGCAATTGCCGCTCTATGAACTATAACATTGTGCTAATAACATGAATTAATAAGCAGTTCATAGCTTAACTCCTTAACATAGATATCACAACCTTTACCACCAACAAATGGAAAAATCCATCCTTTAATAAACTGCTTAACACAAATGACTATCTGAATTCTTGCTATAGAAAGGGATCACCCTTTTTCAATACTCTCATCAAAATCAATAACAAAACTATACACCTCACCTATATTGTAGAGGTTAGCTTGGGACTAAGCATAAGGCAGTAATCCAACATATTCGAGCCATACCTTTCTAGTGGAACTCCATTTATCATTAGTTAATCTTACTTTCAAGATCATTGAAGGAACCACACCCTTAACGACCACCAATGCTTCAGTAAGGCATCCTTAGATACTATTAGAGGATACACATAACAAACCTGAGGGAGCATGCATTGTAAGCATCGCACCTGAAGGAGAATATTCTAGAATGTTACGTTGCTAGGCCATTCTTAGTTTTTTTATTTTGTTTTACGTATTTTATGGATTTGAGGTGCATTCCTGGTGTAATTTGCACTCGCATCTTTTGCACTATTTTGTACCACTCACACTCTGACCCAACATGTGGCATACAAAACACCCTTGCCTATATATTGTACCTTGATTCATAATGAATGGTAAGCTATGATTTTACCTTCAACATTAATTAGTTTTATTTCTTATGGCATTGAGAGCCTTAGGTTCTCCATCACGTCTTTCATCATGCCTAAGCACAACCATACTTCTTCCTTTGCTCAATTCACTCCACTTTCACCACTGCCAGAAAATCAAAATGCCTCAGACCCTTCCTTGAATCCCAACAATCCCTGTTATCTTCACCCAAATGAGAGTCCAGCCATACCCATGGTTTCCTTCCAACTCATAGGATCTAACTATCATCTTTGGGCCAAAAAAATGAAACGTTCCACGATCTCCAAGAGCAAATTTGGCTTCCTTAATGGTTCTATTCAAGCTCTAGATCCTTTCCATCCCGTGTACAAGCTTTGGGAACATTGCAATACCATGATTCATAATTAGCCTTTGAACTCTATTGGCCTTTCATTGCAGAAAGTGTTGATACGATCAAGAATGTAACCAATGTGTGACGTGACCTTCATGAACGATTCTCATAATGTGACATGCTTTGGATTGGTAAATTACAACACCAACTATATTGTCACGACCCAACCCGGGCCATGACCGGGGCATAGGGACAAGTCCCCACGCAAGCCTTTCACCACAAAATCTTATAAAAAAATTCGACAGAGTCCCCTTTGTAATTTGGATATTTCCCAATTACAAAAGGTTACCCTGCAAGATAAACAAACACAATATTCCATCGGGGAATCCAGGTATTCTCAGAATACACCCCTCAGCACACAGTATAACAATTAAATATATATGTAAATAGATACAAATACTTGTCCAAAATACATAACTTGAATTATTTAGAAAACCAAATCCTTTTAAGAAATTTAACAATATAGTATAAGCAAATGAAAAACAAGAGAATCAATATAATCAGGTCAAGGTCGGACCCTGCTTGTAGTACTATGGAGCTACCACTATCTAAGAGTTCCTCAAAATTTAACTATTTACAATATACCCTTAAGTAGAAAAGGGTTTATCCATAAAACTCGGAGTTTAATCACGAAGGCTGAAGGATTACATCCTACCAGAATACCTGCATCTGAAAAGGAGAAAGAAACAACAAGGTGAGTTTATGAAACTCAGTAAGAGATAGAGTGCCCCTAACCCACATGAGACAATTTACAACTTATAGATATTAAGGTGATACTATAATATGTATAACGAAACCAAAATAGAAATCTTAATCAATGTTATCCAAATTTTCTTTTCCAAAAATAGAGTCCATCTATTCCAGGATAAATCCGTCAGGAATCACACTTAGGTGGCCTTTCCTTCGTGTGAAACCCGTAATCAGGCACGCACCACTCTTTCAGTGGCTGTGAATATCAAGCACGCGCCACACTATATGTGTGGCCGTGAATAACAGTTACGCACCACTCCCTTGAGTGGCCATGAAATCCAACATCCTAGGTGCACCTAAGGCTAACGCTTACTGCTGTTAGCCTACAGATTCTGGTCTAGACTTTCCCAAATCTTTCTTTTCCATTATACAGAACATTTAATAAAGATTCTTATAAAACATACCAATATACCTTATATAAAATAATAAAATAGTAACTTTAAAGAAAAGTAAAGCTTTAACACTTTAATAAATTAAAAAAAACAAAAGTCTAAAGCTTTTATCCAAAAAAACCTTTCAAAACAAGAATAATTTTACAAAGCTTAATAGGAAACCAACTCAACAACATTTGTCATATTTTCTTCCCGAAAATCTAGTCATTGTCTCATGTGATCAAGTAGAAGTAATTGAGCTACCAAAATTTAAATTATATTGCTAAAACATACCAAATCATTTGTACATGAATATATATAGGCAAAAATACGTTAAAACTAAGATAGGGATAAACTATCTACTCACAGACTAAACGCCAATAGCGAACTCCTAATCCCATGAACTTTGAGAGCCCAAGCCAGTCCTCCAGTGGTACATATTATCAATAATATGGCAATTTAATTCAAGGTCAGTCCCTTAGACTATGAATTAATCTACTTTATTCCCAGATATGAAAATTGCTAATTTTTCTAATCTATGGTTCTCTAGGAACTCACTATAGAGGAAATAATTCGTAACTTATAGAAAAGGAAGAGGAGAGGAGTTTAAAGATTACCTTTTTGAAGGGAGAATGGAAGAAGAAATCTTTAGGAGCCTTGGTGTTACCTCCTCCAAGCTCCAAGATCAAATGTGTTGATTTTTGGAAGAGGGTATAATTTGGAATTAAAGAAAGAAATTGAGTTTAATTGAATAGGAATGGTGTAATTTGATGGAAGGATATGAAGGATTGGGTTTAAGAAGGAAGGGAGATATGTTTTAGAGAGAAGGGAGAGAGTTTTGAGGGTAGAGAGAGAAAGGAAATTCGAAAATGAGGGGAAGGGACGCGTCTCGGCTTATATATTGACCTGTGGTAATCGATTACCAAGAGTTGGTAATCGATTACCATGAAGAACTAGCAATCAATTACCAATTATGGTAATCGATTACCACCAGCCCAGAACTGGTAATCGATTATCACGCGAAAAATTTCAACCCGTGGGCATATAGAGAGGACTGTAATCAATTACCAACTCCAAAAACTTGATTCCCTCCTTCTGTAGTCCTTTCCCAGGTCCAGGATATTGCATAGACTTATTTACATTTAAGTTAATGTCCTCTTTAAATAAGGAAATACCCCCCATTTGGATTCAATAAAAATATCTAAAAATTTAAAATCCTTAAGAATTAGAATTCAACTTTTGGGTTTTAGTACAATTCTCCAAAAACTTGCGTTTTTATAAACTTGAGGGTTGAAAATGAAGGGTTTATCCATTCCCTAAAATTCATTAAAAATCCCTCTTCAACTCATTGATGCCTAAAGAACCATTACCGGGACTTTTGATCTTAAGAAAATGCCTCAAACCTATAGCCCTCCAAGGAGGCATAGGATTCAGACTCAGAATTTTTCTGTAACACCCTTGGTGTATTTTCAAATTTTTCTGTGTTAAATCATGTTTGATCGATGCGTTTAATCCATTTATGATGATCTTGGGTGTTGGATATCTTTTAGAATCAAGGAACCATGTTTTGGGATGTTGTAATTGATTACCGTGAGGTTGGTAATCGATTACGGGGCTCTCTGTATGTCCTTGGGTTAAAAATTTTCACGTCGTAATCGATTACCAAAAATGGTAATCGATTACCAGTTCTGGGTTCGTGGTAATCGATTACCAGCCTTTGGTAATCGATTACCAGCCATTTGTTCATGGTAATCGATTACCACAGGCCAATATATATACGGAGACGCGTCCCACGCCCTCATTTTCGATTTTTCTTCTCTCTCTAAACCCCAAACTCTCTCCCTTCTCTCTAGAACTTCTCCTCCTACCATCTTTTACATCTACCAACTTCATTCCATCATTTTCCAACTAAATCAACAACAGCAACATCATACTCATTCCATTAAACACAATCAATCATCTATACCAATTTCTCCTCCTTCTTTATTTTGCTTGAGTGGATTGAAGTGGGGAGCACATCTATATCATTCTTCTTCTCATCCCAATTCTAGAGGTAAGTCTTATACATTATTCTTTCCTTCTTTCAAGCAATTCCAATTCCTTTTATCTTATTAAATTCTTGGAACCCTAGGATTTTAGGACTAGAGAATTTATGATATGGAGAGTGTAATGATCCAAAACTGATGCTAGTGTTATGTTGTAATGTTAGATATTTCCAAGGACTTCCCTCCAACCTTGTGGATCCGGAGGTTTAAGATTTTTTCCGTGCCTGGTGATATGTGAGTAGATAACATGCTTTTGAGTATATTCTGTTTAAAACTTATAATTGTTCACTTACTTTCTGAAACGTTACTCGTGAGTCAATGACGAATGGAATTGTGATATGATATGAGGTTTATGATTTATGAATATAAAGAAAAAGGGAAGTCTGTGACAGGATCTGGTTGCTAACGCCAGTAAACGTTAGCCTTGGTGCACCTTGGACTATGATATTACATGGCCACCCAAGGGGGGTGGTGCGTGACGGATATTTCATGGCCATACACATAGTGTGGTGCGTGCCTGTATTTCACGGCCTCTCTAAAAAGGGGGGTGCGTGCCTGATTTCGGGATTCACACGAAGGAACGGCCACCTAAGTGTGAATCCTGCCTGTTTATCCTGTTAGATATTCCCGTCGTTTTCTTCATTTGAATGAAATTGCTTTAATCATATATATACATATATACATTGACTCATGAGGCTCGAAAGTGTCTTATCTCTCACTGAGTTCTCAAACTCACCCTGTGATTGTTACATTCTTTTCAGATACAGGTTCAGACTTGGGAGCCAACCCTTCTGCTCAGAATCATTAGGATCCTTTCGGGGTGAGCCCTATTTAGTAAGGGCCTTGGTCTGTACTTCATTTTGTTGTAAATTCGTAGTTGTAGCTCCATAGTACTACAGGCAGGGTCCGACCCTTGCTAGTATGTTAAGTTATGTCTAGAGATTGTTTAAACTAAGTGGCTTGACTATTGTTTGTTAATTTGATGAATGGATTTGATTATAAATTGGACTGGATATGTAAATGTGGTTTGGATGATTGACTCTGATTATATATATGTTGCGTGCTGAGGGGTGCATTCTGAGAATGCCTGGATCCCCGATGAAAATGTGTGTGATTGTTGAATTGCAGGATAAGTACTCATATTTGGGAAATATCCTAAATAGAGAAGAAACTCTGCCCAAAATTTTGTGGAAATTTTGATGTGTGAGGCTTGCTAGGGAGCGTGCTCTCTAAGCGCCGGTCACGGCCTAGATTGGGTCGTGACATTTTCAGGTTCCGGTTTCGACAGGTAACTGCACTCAAGCTGGGGTGTTACATATATGGTCTCTAGCAAGGTGCTTAGACTATGAGTGAGTATTTCATAGCTCTAAAAGCCTTGTGGGAGGAACTGGAATCATATCGCCTAATGCTTCGATACGCATGCCCGGTGAAGTACACATGTGAAGCCTACATTGGTCAGAGCACTCAACGTCAATAGGACTATATTTTAAGGTTTTTCTTCAAGCTCAATGAGGAATTTGTTGGAGCTCAATCCCAGATACTACTCGTGGACCCTGTTCCATCCTTGAACAAGGTTTTCTCTATGATTTAGACTTAGGAGCATCAAAATTGCCCTAGTTTGTGCAGGACACAACAACCTTTGTGAATGCCGCTTATACCCATTGAGGATAGGGCCGAGGCAAACCATCTTCAGGATGAAATTCGTCCAAGCTATTCACCTTTTATGGAAAAGTAGAGCACACTATAAATGTTTGTTTTCATAAACATAGGTACCCACCGGGATCCCGACTTCGAGATACCACTACTGCAAACAACATTGTCAAAGATGTTGATGATGAAGTCGTTAAGGAAGAGGAAGTCACGCCAGTCAATCAAACTACAGTTCCTCATTTGACTTCAAAGAAATATGAACATTTAGTTGCTTTGTTACAATACTCATCCTTGCTAGACGCCAAGGCATCATCCCCTACTATGGCGTCGCACATTAGTACGGCTCCTACTGAGGTTACTCAATCTTTACCCCTTTCCACCAAAACCGGTAACCCTTCTTGCATTCTGTCTTGCACATTGAGTGAACCTTTGGGCCCTTGGATATTGGACTCAATTAACCCATTTCACCACCTACAAAAGAATAAGACCCATCCAAATTAAATTGCTTAATGGAAGCATTGTCCAAGCCCAGATCCATTGGACAGTGCATTTCACTCTGGATCTCATTCTTGTGATGTTTTATTTGTACCACAATTTTCATGCAATTAAATTTCAATCTCCAAACTTACTGATTCTCTTAATTGTACTCTGACTTTTCATTCTAGCCATTCTATTATATAGGATGGGAGTTTCTTGAAGATGATTGGTTTGTCTAGGCACACCAATGGATTGTTTTACAACCGTTTTACATGGATTTATTTAATCAAAACTAAATAAGAGGTTCTAAATAAAGTAAAGTATTTTGTACCCTTTGTAGAGGTTCATTTCAATGCTTGCATCAAATATATTCGAAGTGACAATGGGCCAGAATTTAAACTTGAAAATTTTTATTCCATTAAAGGCATAATTCATCAAACAAGTTGTAAGGAAATGCCACACACTCCCGAGAATATCCTATCATCCAATGCCACCTCTCCTGCATCCAATAAACCCACAGATGTTCGCACTACACCTATACGAGCACCATCATCCAGGCCTAAACACACTCCTATTCATTTGAGGGACCATTTTTGTTATAACACCATTGTTGGGCCTACTAAAGCAATCACTTTACGAAGTCTTTGTCCCATTTCTCATTTCATTCCTATGACCATCTTTCTTCTTTCCATAAAGCCTTCTCCAATGCTCTAGATTTCGAGACTGAGCCAACTTCTTAGAGTGAGGCTAGCAAATATAAGTGCTGGATCAAAGCCATGAAAACGGAGATTGAGGCTCTTAATCAGACAAGGACTTAGATCTTGGTTGATCAGCCGCTTCATATTAAACCCATTGGAAGTAAATGGGTATACAATATTAAAAGAAAAGCCAATGGAACCATTGAAAGATATATAGGGTCCGATTTGTGGCTAAGGGTTACACCCAAACTGAAGGACTTAACTACTTTGACACTTTTTCTCTAGTTGCCAAGATGACCACAGTTCGCTTCGCCTTGGCTCTTGCTTCCATCAAAGGTTGGCATTTACATCAATTAGATACAAACAATGCGTTTTTGCATGGGGACCACCATGAAGATGTCTATATGGAAGTTCCTCTTGGTGTCATAACTACTAAGCCCAATCAAGTTTGCAAATTATTAAAATATTTCTATGGGCTCAAACAAGCAAGGTGCCAATGGTTTGAGAAATTCTGTTATCTTCTGCTCACATGCGGTTACTATTAAGCACCCAATGACCACTCCTTATTTTTAAAATTCCATGCTGATCATTTTACTGCTTTACTTGTATATATGGATGACATTATATTGGCTAGGAGTTGTCTGTAGGAATTTGCTTTTATTAGGGCCTAATTTGATTTGCACTTCAAAATCAAGGACTTGGGCTCATTAAAATTCTTTTTGGGCCTTGAAGTGGCCTATTCCAAATAGGGAATATCTCTATGCCAATGTCATTACGATCTGAACCTTTTGCAAGATATTGGACTTTTAGGAGCCAAATCAGCTAAGACTCCTGCTGACACAGCAGTTCGCCTCTCTCAAACCATTGGCGCTTCATGTCACGATGCTGCAAGATACTGCCGCTTGATTGAATGTCTTTTGTATTTAACCACAACGCGCCCTAACATCACATTTGCCATGCAGCAACTCTCATAATTCATGGTTGCCCCATCATCACTCATTAGCATGCAGCCACATGGCTCCTTCGTTACCTCAAAGGATGCCCCGAGCGTGGCCTATTCTTCAGCTACTGCTGCTCCTTGATCCTTCTTGGATTTAGCGATGCAGATTGGGCTCGGTGTCTTGACTCAAGATGCTCTATGACAGGCAACTATTTCTTCCTAGGAGACTCCCTCATTTCTTGGAGAACAAGAAGCCACCCATCGCCTTACACTCCTCCTCTGAGGCGGAATATCGTGCTCTAGTGGCAGCCACATATGAGTTTCAATGGCTCAGCTTCTTGGTGCGTGACTTTCGTCTCACTTGCAGCAAGCAGCCAGTTCTCTATTTTGATAGCCAAAGCACGCTCCACATAGCAACTAACTCGATGTTTCACGAAAGAATGGAACATCTGGATATAGACTATCACATAGTCAAGGAGAAAACTCAACTGGGCTCATGAAGTTACTCCTCATTTTGTTTAGTATGCAAGTTGCGGATATTTTCACGAAAAGCATTAGTTTACACTCCTTGCAGCAGTTCCTTCCCAAGTTGGGGAGGGTAGATATTTACCATCCTCCAACTTGTGGGGGGGAAGGGTATTAGAAGATACACATAACAAACTTGAAGGAGCATGCACTGCAAGCATTGCACCTGAGGAAGAATATTCCAGAACATCATGCTGCTAGGTCATTCTTAGTTTGTCATTTTGTTTTCTATATTTTATGGATTTGAGGTGCATTTCTGATATAATTTGCAGTCACACCTTTTGCACTATTTTGTACCAGTGCACTCCCTAGTGCAAATGGCAATCAAATCTTCACCTGAAGATTTGTGTTTCTATTAATTTATTTTCAATGAAACCATAAAAACTAGATGTGCGACATAGTTCGTATGGTCAGCATGCGGGTCCTTATCTTCTCAGTGATCTTGGGGTGCCATGGTTGACCCTCTTTATTTTTTATTTTTTTTTTAATTATTTTACTTGTTTAAAATTTTATTTAGCAATTGTTAACATAAAACAAATATATGTATATATATACACACACTATAAAAAATGTTGTAATAATATACAAATATTTAACATCTTTTCTTTTTTTTTTTTTGTGACAAAGGCTAAGAAATTTAATATATTGTTCTTATTTTATTTTAACCATTAACCAAGAATCATTATAATGTATATATAACTAATTAAATTAAATTTTAAGCCTTACATTTTTTATATTGATAAATAAATTTTTTATAAATTTATACTTGTAACGGGTGTGTTTCTTATTTTTTAAATATACAAAATCTTATTATATTAATACTTTCTAATTTATACATTGTAATTCATATCTAATTAGTTTTTAATATAAATTCTCATATAGGATTTTTTTTAATAGTTTCAAATGGTAGTCCACTATCATCAAGCAAAATGATATTACAATTTTACTTTTTATTTCTATAATTATTTCATTTTAAATTAGTTACATGTAAAGACATATTCTATAATATTTTACAGGCACGTGCGTTTTATTATGTAATATTAAAAATTATTTATATTATTATATGTATGAGCTTGAAAACTTC
The DNA here is from genome assembly GCA_031439585.1 of Pterocarpus macrocarpus. Taxonomy (NCBI): domain Eukaryota; kingdom Viridiplantae; phylum Streptophyta; class Magnoliopsida; order Fabales; family Fabaceae; genus Pterocarpus; species Pterocarpus macrocarpus. The sequence continues at coordinate 18,821,808 of CM062517.1, read as the reverse complement.
ACATAAAATATAATTAAATAAAATAGTATGGGTAGGATAAAAATTAAATTATATATATATATATATATATATATATATATATATATATATATATATATATATATATATATATAAAAGGATTAAGGATTGAGCATATTAAATAAAAATAAAATAATTTGTAAACAAATATTATGGATATGTTTCACTTTAATTTTAAGATTTTTTTATTATGATATTAAGAAAGAAATGAAGGTAGAAAAATAAATAATTTTTTTATTAAATTTTTACTTAAATATTACAAGAACATATCAATAAGTATTAATTTTAATGATTAATATATAAATTTTAATTTCATCTATTTGTAATGACGTATATTATAATGTGTACATTATCATAGTGTTTTTTGAGTTTAAATACTATATACTGACAGTATAAAAGAGTTTTATATTATGATTTAATTAAATATTTATTTTTGTAAGATTTTTAAAATAATAAGCAATTGAGTTAAACCCTTTTAGTAATATGATAATATATAATTGGATATCTATATAAAATTCTTTTATACTGAGAATATATATAAATTAAATATATAATTTTTTAGTGTGTATACAACAAATGTCAAATAGGAGCCCACAAAAGAAAAAAAGAAAGAGTCAATTGCCAAAGAGGAATATCTCAAAAAAGTATACAAATCTTAGCTGAAGGTCGCTTGCACCAGAGAATGCATCTCCTGTACGGCTGTACCGCTCACACTCTCTAACATCCGAGATGCCCTCCCAAACCAAAGGCAGGCTCTCACGCAACAGCTGTAGGTTCACCGGCATCGAAGTTTCCCCCATTAAACTCTCCTCTTTAACCACTCCATCTTTCTCTTGACATATCTCCCCATAAACCACGATAACACTTTCAGCCTTCACCTAAACTGAGCACTCCCTTGAGAGAACCACGACCGTGCGGACCTTGTCGCCATGACCCACATTGATGTAGCCACTCCTTCGAAACAGACGTTGGCAAACCTTCCACAAAAAAACCGAGTGTAGACCTTCCTGCATTTACGGGTTACTACCTGATGCTTGGTCCGAAACTAACCTCTACGAGATAGGCGAGGTGTGGGTTCTGTTATGGGTTTTGATAAGAGTGCTGAGAAAGGGTCTTATGCTTGGTCCGAAACTAGCCCCTACAAGATAGGTGGGGTGTGTGGGGCTCTTTTATTGGTTTTGATGAGAGTACTGATCCTTTTCTGTAGCAAGAATTCAGATAGTCACTTGTGTTAAGCAGTTTATTGAAGGATGGATTTTTCTATCCATCTGTGGAGGATGAATTCATGAAGTGGTTCCCGAAGAAAGCTTTGTAAGTTGATTGCTAATAATGATGGAGTTGTAATGCCTTTAAAATTTTTATTTGTTGGATGTTATTGATATTTTCATTATTTTTGTGGTTGACAATGATTATAAGTGTTCTATTCTAGTGATTTGTCGTTTATTAATTATGTCGAATAATCTTTGTGCCATATATTTATCATACAAGTTTTGTGTGAGTTATTGTGCAAGCTGGTAGTTGTATTGTGTTGGAGTTGTGAAGGAGATTATGCAAGAATATGAGTGGCCGTCTCTCGCATGCAAATATGATAGGTCACTAAGTGGTTTAGATGGTTTTTATTGCTGTGATGGATATGCAACTCTCACTACCTCTGTTGTTCCTTGGTGATTCCCTGGGTTACCAAATAAATGACTACTAGAATCTGGATTTTGAGCATACACATTCCACTTACCCATAAAAAGAGGACCTAATGCTTGAGGATGTAGCAATACACCTGAAAAATTATTCACTAACCCCAAATAGTCCTGACAAATGATGATTAAGGCAGGATTTGGCATTTTTAAACCACAAATGCTCGGCTTTTATTTCGATTGTAGGCATAACTACTATCCCACTATTAATAATATGAAAGAAGGAAACAATAGAAAAAAAGCTCCAGTATAAAGATTCCCATAAAGGCTAAGGACAGTAATTATTTCTCATTTTGACACAAATCATACCACAGGAAAAAAAAGAACAAAAGAAAAGAATACTGTTTAGATATTTTCTTATTTATTTATTTTCTGACAATTTTATATTTCTTAATTAATGAAGGATTATTAAATAGAAAAAAAAATTACAAAACAAATTGAGGAGAGGTGCAAGGGGAGAATCATATGACATAACTCATCCATCACCATAAGTCTAATTATCGGGGTTTGATGTAAAGACATATCGCTAACAAGTATTCCGTGTATTATACAGGTATTATAAAATGGTGGTTGCTCTGGTGCCCAAGGAATTGAGAAGGGTTCAGTACCCTTCTTACATGGACCGCTTACAAAATGCCAAGTAACCAAAATATTACCAACTCACAGGCTTAGATGTCATAAGTATTTTATTTGCTATTTTATCCTTCTTATGATTAAATTTTAAAATAAGTCCAAAAAGATTTGATTGTAAAATTAATTAAAATCAACTAAATTATAACATAAAAATAAAAAAAAAATTAAGAAGTTCAAAATCAAAATAAAAATTCTGGAATATCTAGAGTTTTTTTCCCAAATTTTAAACCCTAACATCCCCAAATTCATCTCCACTAAATACTATTCTTCCCCAAAATTGAAACTTTAACATTCCAAACATTTTGATGCAATGCAGCGTGAGTTGCAGCATCTAATGGTACAAATCTACGGTTTGTTGAAAGGGGTCATTCCAGGCATAAGCTCTGATCATCGTGTTCCATAAGACAACACCTAGCTTTGGAATTTGCTCAAACACAAGATGAACAAATTGCTCTTAATAATATGTTGATGTATTATCTTCCCTTGAGAAAGAGATTTGGATTGGATGCACGCTTCAAGTTACGCTACATAGTGAGGAAGGGTATGTGGCGGAGAAACTGAAAGTGAAAGATAATTGGACGGGTGAACCTAAGTAGCCTTTTGATTGTTAGATGATGAAATAGGCATCTTGCTTTTGGCGTTGAGTTGCCATTGCCCACAAATTTTTTTCTTTTTACCAAAATAGCTACTTTGCTTGCTCCTTCTTATGTATTATTACTTTGTTCTGGTTATGCGTTGCATTCAAGTGTTTAGAATATTAAGGTTTCGATTTTGGGGAAGAATAGTGTTTAATGGGATGAATTTGAGGATATTAAGATTTAAAATTTGGGAAGAAACTTCAAGAATTTTGATTTTGATTTTAAACTTTTGAATTTTCTTTGTTTATTATATTATAATTTGGTTGATTTTAATTAATTTTACAAAATCCTTTTGGACTTATTTTAAATTAAAATTTAATTATGAGAAGGACAGAATAGCAAATAAAATATTTATGACACTTAAGATTATGAGTTAGCAATATTTTGATTACTTGTCATTTTATAAGTGGTTCATGTAGGAAGGGTACTGAAACCCTCTCAATTACCTGGGCACGGGAGCAACCACCAAATAAAATTCAGAAAAATATTTAAAATTAATAAATATAAATTTTAAAAAACTATTTAAAATTATGAGTCAGATGTGTGTAATTAATTCAGGTAAAATTTTAACAATATTTAGAATACCTAAACCCTAAAAAACAATACGTTAAGAATCATACATATTATTTTTTTATGGGAGAATACAGTTATATATTAAGCCATTGTAAAAAAAATACTCTAATTTAATAAATTCGAGTAAATTAATATAATTTATGAATAAAATAAGAAGATTTTATAATTTATCATAACTGTTTGGAAAAAAAAAAGTGACAAGTTCAAAAAGGTTTTAGATGTCATTTCACGAAAATTTTCTCACTAACTTTTAGGTGAATTGGAAACTAGCATAAATAATCTATCCGTATATCTTAAAGGGACATAAGAAATTGACTCTTCACAAAGAAAAATGTAAAAAAATACCAGTCCTTCATTTGATACCAATCCCACAGGGAACTATTGAATATTCAAAACATAAAAGGTCTTAAACCAAACATAATAAATTTATCCAAAGAAATTATTAGATAATGGAACTAAGAAATGTTTTGCATGTATAGATGCCAATTACTCCAGATCATATGCATGTCAACCAGAAAAAGTTTTCTCAGAAGAACTAGCAGCCTCTTTATCTGCCTCAACCTGAACAGGATTGGCCTCAGTGTTGCCGGGTACATTATTGCCTGCACTCTTGTTCAGCTGCACAACCTTTGGAAGGTGGAAGTGACCACCCAAAAGGAGCTTAGGCTCATTCTCAGGCTTAGGCTCAGGATCAGCACTAGTTGAAGCAGATTTTCCCTTTGTAGAGATCACTGTTTCTGATGCAGTTTGCAATGCATGCATTCTGATCTTGGGCAGTATCAACTTTGGGTCCACATTAGTCCTCTGAGTGAGTGTCTGAGCCAGAAGTTGTGAAGCCATTGTTTTCATGCTCATATTTGATGCCCTTTGAGGAGCACTTGCAGTTGCAACCATTTGAGAAACTCTTGCGGAAGACCCTTGAATGTAAGAAGAACCTGAGATACCTGCATTATTCAGGGAGGGCATAATGTTCCTGCTCCTCCGCGTTAGGCTTTGATTTTCCACACCAAAAGGGAAACTCTTAATGCCAGACATATGAGAAGGAACTCTAGTACTTTGCATCAGCATGGCTGTGGTATCAGCAACTGAGTATCCACTTCTGTTTAATGCATGTGGTGCTGATCTATCAGTTGTAGTAGGAAGCACATTTCTGGTTGATAATGGTACTGCAGATGGAAAGATTTTGAGGGTCTCCTTCTCCCACCTTCCGGATAGATCTTGAGGAGTTTTGTTCTTTAGAAGTCCCATAAGTGGATCTGCCAATATGGCTTCCCAGTTGCCTTGGCCATGCCTACGAACACCAACCCACAATGCATCAAGCTCAAATTCAGACCAACTATCTGTATATTCTCTGCGTATCAGCAACCCAGAAGGCCTCTTTGATGTTGTTGTGTCAACTCTTTCAGGGATTGAAGATCTTGATGTGGCGCCTGAAGCTGGACCATTCTGATAGCAATCATGAGTTTCCTCTATTCAGTAGGGTGACGGAAGTTTGCCATTATAATATATATAAAGTGAAGACTAATGTTGTTTCGATGTAGTGTATAGTCATATTGATCAACATTTGTGGATCGCAAATCAACTAAATATGGATTTCAATTATTTAAATATTGATTGCGGTGTTAATTAAGAGTTCATCTACACTATTAGTGAAGACAAAAGTCAAAATATCTATTTTACATTTAACATAATTGAAATTTATACTTACTTGAACTGCAATCCACGGATGTTGATTAGTTCATCTAGATGAGTATGTACAAATAATAGTGATGTAAAGTGAAGTGTCTTGGCATCATAAAGTAAAGCTGGGGAGTAGAAATAATGGTACCTTTAAATGTGATGAAGTGTTAGGAGTGGTCTTATAGTGGCCACTCAAACCCATGCTAGATGAGTTTCCCGTCTCTCCACCTGCAAGAGGGAAAAATTTATGAAGTTATTACCAATGTTTGAGGACTTGTCACACCTGACACCTCTCAATGTATTGAACTTCCATGCTTCGTCATATCGATATGTTACTTCCTTACCTTTACGAGTATGTTGTGGATTCTTCAGCGCAGCATTCTCTTCGTTCTGGACCATCTGCAGATCAGAGCTTTTCTTTGAGCTTCTTTCTTTCTCCCTCTTCTTCTTCAATTCCAGTTTTGCTTTCTGTCTGGCGCGAAGTTTTGCACTGCTTGAAGAGCATAGTTTATGTAAGAAGGTAATGTTTACATGACGGAAACTAGACCAAACACCGAAGTTATAGGAATTACTATTTCTCTTTTCTGGTTTGGCCTGCTGCAGTTTTTAGTGGATCTGGTTGCTGCATTGTAGCTGCTTTCTGTTTTACATGTTACTAATGATAAGTCAATATGAAACACAACCCAAAAATGAATGAAAATATAAAGCATGCGCTTGACTTGTCACTTGCCTCATCTAGCTTCTGAGGCTCCTCTACTGAGTTGTTGAGTGCTTTTGACTTGTTGCATGCTTCACTATTTTTCCTCATACAACATCACATATTTCATTAGTGCCAAGTTTCTTAAACAATGTAAATTTTTCCAACCATAGATTTAGTTTGGATACACTTGATAACTTAAACTAAATGAACAAGTTCTACATTGATGACCAATAAGTTAAAGTTGAAAAGAAGATTGGATTATTTAAAGCAAGGTTTTCATATAAAAATAGCTCAAATCTAAGTAGAGGGCATAGTCAATGAATAGCATAGCAAATAATAAATGTTTAAAGGGGTGAGTAAATGAGGAAAAGGTAAGGCTACAAGAAAACCAAAATTATTTCAGAGTAGCTGTAAGAAAAACAAAATTAGTACATAAATCAGGATTCAGACCATAAAGGGCAGACAGAGTGGTACCTAAGCATCAGAAGTGTGTCGTGATTGACTTTGTTGAGGGTATGTTTTTGGATGACACCACAAATGCCTGCATCAGAAGCTGCAGCTCCCTCTTGGTCTCCAATTTCATTTTTATCAAATTCAACCGGTGCATTGGGCTGGCAGTTATGCGGCATAAAAATCATAAAATGGCATGGGAACAATGAACATGATTAATTGCAAATATAAGGAAACAATTTAATGACAGCAGATAAATAGTGATGGACTGGTAGATTTTGACAAGTTTGAAAGATCTAGGAGAAAATTAACTAGAGACTTAAGATTTTATTCATTTTATTTAATAGCAATTCATGCCGTCAGTAACTTACAAATCAAGAAAGCAGTACCCAAAAAAAAAATAAAAATGAATGGCTTTTCATTGGCATTCCGTTTTCGAAATTAAGGTTATCAAAAATAGAAGTATGGCAAAAATCTATCAAGAACTGCACATTTTATAAGTATAACAAAAAAAAAGCTCAAATAAAAAATTGAGTTCTTATTGGCATAAGTTGAGAAAGATCATAAACATCAAACTCCAGGTAAAAGGGTGTGTAGCCTTGAAGGTTGAGGCATGCTAGATAAATGGAAAGGTTCAGAATAAAATCAAATATAAAGGTTCAGAAAAATGTCATATTGAAAGCGTACCTCTTCAGCTGAGCTAGACTTTAAGGACTTTGATGTAACATCATCATCTTCAGGCAATTTTAATTTCTTCTTGGCCCTTGAACATACGGAACAACTGGAGGAGAAGTTGCCTTTTTTCTTAGATTTCTTGAAATTCACTATTGGCTCGAAAAGATCAACATTGTCAGAGCAGTTTCGGCATTGCCAGTCTCCCTCAGGAATAGACTTCAAGTGAAACAAATTGAAACAAATATCAGAGCTAAAACAAAATCACACATTTAGAGAAATCAAACAATGTACTACTACTATTGACTCACTAAAAAACAAACTATAAACTACTGGCTTTGTGATATGTATAGTACATATTCATACCTCAAGTGGCGGACTAAGACACCGGAGATGAAATGTATTAGAACAATCCTTACAGGAAATCAATGTGTCGCCATCATCACACTGTAAATATACACACAAATTAAAATGCAGAAAAATAGTAAGACATGAATATATAAAACCATGATTAATTTGCTTTGTTTATGCTTTATGACTTAACACAGCAATATTAAAAATTAACATATGCATAAATAATGGGAATAGAACTAAATAATACAACTCAAAGTCTCTCTTCTAGCAGTTAAAGTCTTATCAAAATAGAAAGATTTATACCAAAGGGATTCCTAGGGAAAACAGCACGAAATCATCATGTTTCAAAGTGCCTTCCGGCAACTATATGATGAGATATAGAAAAATATGGCACTGGAGAATCAAAAGGCAAAGGCTAGCTTACTCCATGATCTCCTGCAGCATGTGCTGGCTTGTCTGCATGGTCATCAACGTTTCCCTCAGAACCTTCGGAACTTGAGGGTAAAGAACAACTGGTATTTGTTATGCATATTTCAGAAGCATCATGTTTCCTTTTGTGTCTATACACCAAAAGTCCATCCATGTTCACATTGTCACTAGTAGGTGATTCCATCCTTAAAAGTTCCGGTTAAAACTTTGACAGAAACAATAAATCCAGAAGAGATCCTTGATGTTTTTTCTCTGCGTTTACCCACAAAGGAAAGAGTTAAATCATGTGGTCAAATAATAAATGTTGGAGTAATCTTACACGAGAATCACCAATGAGACCTCTGAATAAATAAAAATTACAAGTATACAAGACTATTAGTAATATCACGATCCTATAAAGAGCATGCATATAAATTTACATCTCAATCTATTTGAGAATAGATACCAAATAAAGACTCAAGTTTAGGGTTATCAAAGATTCATTCAATTGATGAAGCAGTAACTTCACTCATTTGTAGGATTTCTTCTTGAGAAAAAGCGAACGACAAAAATAAAAACTGTGTGTAATTGAAGTAGCACTTTCACATCAAACTTTTTGGAAATGTTTTGCTGTAGTTCTGCTTGTGCAAGTATAAAATCACAGATATGAAAATGAACATCCACATCCACATCACCATTGTGAAATTGCACTAACTTTACAGAAACACTCGGGAAAGAAAATGTGTTTTTCTACAGCCATTGATGAAAAAGAATGGTTGGGGTTTCATAAGTTAACAGTTAAATATTAAAATTTAGATCTTGTCACTGTTGGTTAGATAATGCATCAACTTATGCACTTTATAAGTATATCTAAGAGGAGCTAACTTCACGCATGAGTAGATTGTCAGATCCAGGTGAACAATTAACACTGATATGTAATAAAATCAGTAATTACAGGTTTACAATTGGAGGTATGTCTGATGCTAGGAAAAGATATAGGCTTATTTTTTTATCCAACAAATTTGATTGGATGAATGAATGATATAACACATGAGATGTTCTCCAAGTCTAAGGCACACAGAGAAGTTAGACAGTTCAACCATAGTTTTGAAATTCTTTATATATTCAAATGATTTGAGTTCTTAAAAGTACATTAAAATGAGACAATGAAAATAGTTCATGGCTCATTCTAGACTTTGTTTAGCACATAACCACACTAGACCAATAAAGGATGCATTTGGATGTACTCCAAGGGAGAGAAGTTTTTTTTTTGGTTCAAAATTTTTGAAAAAAAAAAAGTAATTCTAGTATTGTTTATTTGTGTTTCTCTAAAAAAACTAAAAGTAGAAAATAATTAATTTTTTTTATTTTTTTTAGAAATAGATAGAAAATTACTTTTTTAAAAAGTAGGAGCAGTAAAAAAAGAGAAAATGACCTTGAATTTTGAATCCACTACTTTTTTATATTATTTTATGATTCAATCCTTAATTTTTTTTTTTGAAAACACCACTCTATATCTACTAAATTATAATTTTATATTGAAAAATATTTTTATATTTATCACATCTAAATAATTTAACAATTTCTGATTCTAATAAAAAGTACTTCTATAATTACATTTAAATACAAAATAATTTTTTACTTCTACTTCTGATTCTATTTTGAATAAATACTCTATAAAAATTTTAATCAAACAGGGCCAAAGTTCCGCCAAAGAGTAAAACCCACAAAAGAAGGGAAAACAATCTTCGTTCAGATATTAACCTAATCATAATTGTCCCACCCCAAGGGATGGGAATAAGTAAGAGAGGAAGACAGAATATAAATCTGAGTATGATATATTCTAAAGTTTCAAACTTTAGTCACAATTTTAAAACCCAAAACTTATGCAATTTAAAATTCATCCACATAAGCCTTCTAGAAGAATGTAACAAGTACAGTAATACAAAATTCACAAAAAAAAAAAAAAGAATTACAGAAACCAATCACCATGGTCAACTAAAAAAATTGGACCCAGAAAAAAAAATGGCACAGAATTAAACTTGACCATATGCTGAACTACTGACTGATGAGCCAATACACACCTGAAAAATCAACTACAAGTCTAAGACCTGGAGGAGCACATAGGTGAGAGTTAAGACATAAGGAAGGAAGCAGCCCAGGAAAAAGGTGAAATGGTCATAGAGAAATTAATGTGATATGTAAAGATGAATTAAAATATTTGGAGGGGACATGCATATTTCATTGAAAGATATAACAAAAAATTCAAAACAAATTATTTAAAAAATATACAAATAATCAGCATCATTAACTATCAAAGAGAATCTGAATTAAATTCGACCTTGTTGTTGATTGATGAATGAATGATAAACTAAGCAACTGACCTGAGAAAAAAATTCAAGTGGCTACAACTAGGAGACAGGAGCAAGAGACTGAAATTTTTGAAACAGGCAAAGAGAAAGTGTGGTATATAAAGAGAGAAATATTGGAGAGGTGCATGCATATAGTGGTAAAAAAAAAAATGGTATGTAGTAATGTGTTGGGGGGGGGGGGTGCTCATGCACACATGGCAGTGTGATAGCCATTTCGGTTCTTGCATTGGATTTTCTTACTCCATTACTTCTCCCCTTCTTTGTTTCTATCTTTCCTCATTTGCTGCCAATGTGTTACTCACTCCCATGGGAAATTTAAGGAGAGAGAGACAAAGAAGGATGGTATATGGTTGGAGAGGGAACGTTTAAATGCTCCTTATGAAACTGCCTTTTATAGCTTTGTGAGAGAAAGAGAGAGGAGGAACAAACAAAACAGCTTTCAACTTTCGATTCAATGGATGTTCTGCATGGCATCATGTGTCTTACTAACGTATTTTTCTTGTCTATTAAAATGTTTGTTTGACATAATATGTGCATGTAAAATGGTTAAAAATAATATTTTAATATGGAATTGGCCGTTATAATACTTGGTTTCCTTGTAAGTTTATTCAAGTTTGAACAAGCGTTTTAATATTGGAGCTAGCGCCTCTCAATACAGTATAGAATAATAATAGTTTACTACAAAAAGAAAATAATTAGAAATTATATTAATCCATCTTTAAAAATTATTTAATTATCAGTTTTACATGTAAAATAAATAAATTATTATAAGATTATAATCCTTCACGATTCATCCCTAAAAGCTGACTTGTTATTGGTTTTTTATTTGTTTACAAAATTGATTGTCCATTAGAAGCGGTTTGAATATCTTCAAATGATTGGGGTGGGCAAAAATTTTGATAGAAATCAAATAATTTTGAGTTATATTGATTAACAAAATTTCATGTACATACCATAATAAATAGATAGAAAAAAATTCAATTATGAATATATTTTATATGACCTTTTCAAAAGAATAATGTAGTTAAATGATTTCTTTTTTCAGGCTATGTGTATTAAATGTTATCAATATACTTACAAAAAGGCATCAAATCTAATTTACAAGAAAGATTAAGTAGGGAAATGTTTACACATCTGCCTTTGATATAATATTCCCTTCAATATCAACAATAATTTCTTAGATTTTTGTTTTACTAAATTACATTAACCTTCGTTCGTATTTTATTTATTTGGAAAAGGCCTTTAAGATCAAATAAATAAAAAAAAAGAAACTCATTTAAATCGAGTGTAAGGGTGAAAAACTATGGGAAAATTAACAGAATGATTTTTTTTTGATAAAATGTTAACAGAATAATTTTTTTATTAATGGATTAACAAAATAATAGTTCATTAGTACCGAGCTTAATTAAAATTAATCAAATATCCAATCTCTTGCGTAGATATTTTGCAGTGATCATTTATCAAAATCTAATGTTTTTAATTAGCCAAAAAAAATCTATTGTTTTGATGGAAAATTTAGCCAATTGAAAAGTTGTCTTTTGATGGCTTCAATTAATGTGGCCCCCTACGATGCAAGAGAAATGGAGATTTTAGAATTAAAATTTTAAAGTTCAAGATAGATTAGAAGTTGGGCTATCATAACGGGCTCTATTGTTTGTTTCTCAATTTCTTTGCGCATAGGGCCTTTTTATATTACAATCTACAGTATCGTTGTTTGCTTAGATTGGGCCATGACATACTGCTTTGTATGAACGGAATCATGTAATGATTTTTTTTTTCTCATTTTTTCACATGTATCCTTTCATTAGAAATAATTCTATTCGAGTATTATAAAATATTTAAATATAAGTGATTTTTCTAATTAAAATTTAAACCATAATTTACTACATTGTGGTGGATTAATCTCTTACCGTTAGACCAAATCGCAATTGATAGAATGTAATAATTTAATTTAAAGATTAACTTTAATATAATTTCGATATAACATGTTTTATTATGGTAATTAGTTATATCTTATGCTTTAATTTTTGAAATAATTATGATAAGAGTTAAATAATTTTAATAATATAGCCATATATAATTGAATGACTATATAAATTTTTTTTATATTGATAGTATTGAAATTAAATTTTTAATTTAATTGTTCTATTTTTTCAAAAAAAAAATTTGTTCTAATTTTTTGTCGTTATCTAATCGTTCTAATGATGAGCAAATCATGGGACAAAAAAAAGCTCGTGAAAATTTTATTTTCCATAACAGAAATGCAATACTGCTATACATAATACTCGGGTATTATTTAATGATCTTTTCGTAACACTATAGAGAACCTTTCACTGCAAAACTGTCATGTGAGGCGAGAAAAATTATTCAAAATACGATTATTTAAAATCCAATTTGCACATAAAGTAAAAAGTTCTAGCATTAAAAAATATTTATTGATATTTATATGATTTCCACCAAAAGTGAATTAAATAACAATAAACATATAGGAGGTCATTTGGTACATTTAGCAGCAAATATTTCTTTATGTAAGTCATTAAATGCTAATATTTTCTTTTAGTATTGTATCATTTATTTCATTAAATGTAAATATTTTTTAACATACATTTAGTACTTAAAATAAGAAGTTTTTAAATATACAAATTCAATGCTTACTAATAGTTGAAAATTATAACATTAAGTTTTCAAATTTTATGAAATATGACAAAACGGAAAAATAAATAAATAAAGAGGACATCAGTTAATGATAGATTTTCATAACATATTAGACATGATCTTAATAAGAGATAATTTAAAAAGTTAATAAATTCTAGAACACGTCAAATGAATATAAAGTTTCGGCCAAAGTGTTTAAAGATTCTTTCCCTTTATAGGCCACTTTAAACTTTTTGGCCTTAGGTTATTTGTTCTTTTAAACTTTCAGATCTATCTTGCCACAATTCACAAAATTGTATACTAAAAACTAAATTTGTCTTTCGATGGAAGATATTCTATTGAGTGGAAAGTAGTGCCATGGGAAAGCAGAAAATTTCACCACTCATGGAAAACCACAATCTATTTTATATAAATCCATTCATTTCTTCTTTTTCTACTCTGATGGCATATCAGGGTCAACCACCACCACTTCATCACCTCCTCCTCCCCTTCTTAGTATTATTATTCTTCTTCCCATTGTTCAAGTTCATTTGTTGCAAAGCCCTCTTCCAATAGCACCTTCTCCCAACTCTGCCCTTCCTCAAGCCACCTCCCATCCTTTCCATTCTATGTTATTTTCCAAAACTCTATTTGTCCATTGCCGCTACGGCCATCCCTACACAATTCCTAAACATGGGGACCACAGCTCCAACATTGGTGCCTTCCGATTCTTGTCCTTAAAGTTGTCGAATATCGATGGCAACATCAATGAATATTTTGCGAAGAAGATGTTTGAAAAGCTTGTGATCACTATCAACTTTGTTTTTTCTCAGTACAACGAGGTCATTGAGCTACAAATTGAGGCATATTTCAAGCAAAATTACCTATTTCTATTGGATGCTACCAGAGTTGTAATTTTACTTGAAGAATGCCTCAATTTGCAACCTAACATCCTAGCTATATTGAGAAAAAGCAAAGCTGATAGTAGCTACTGATTTGTCGAACATCTTCTTTGCGAAACTTTTGTTGACGTTGCTACCAAGATTCGACAACTTTAAAGATAGGAATCAAAAGACACCAATATCACAATTGTGAAACCCTGTTTAGGAATTATGTGGGTAAGACGTGTGGTGATAGAGGATAAGTAGTGTTTAGGGGAATAGCAAAGCATGGAAAGGAAGGCAGGTGGTCCGGGGAAAGGGAGAGTCCGGAGAATGTGCCATTGGAAGAGGCCTTTGCTGCAAATGAAGTTGAGCAATGAGGAGACGAAGAATAAGGAGGAAAGGAGGAGGTGGTGGTGAAGCGGTAGTGTGACCTTGATATATTGTTGAAGCACAAGAAGAAGAAATGGATGGATTTATATGGTATGGGTGATTTGTAATTTCATAAACTAGGGTGTGGTTCATTAGTATGGTGAAGTTTTCTCCTTCCTATTGTAACACTCAAACCTAGACTCAAGTATAAAGTAGAATTTAAAAATATTTTAATTTTCATTTATTGGTACTCATAAAAAGTAAAAAATTGTGTTTGTTCTTTTAATATCCTATGCATGCTACTAACATCATGACCATAGTTTTGGAAGTAAAAACATCTTACCTCTATTTTGCTTATAAAGAAAAGTGAAAATCACATAATTGTACAAAAGCTGTCAATATTTGTGAGATTGATGTAAATGAAATGTACTCCTTTATTTATTTATTTATTTTTATTTTTATTTGTTCATTTATTTATTATCACTCTTCCTTTCATCATTCCACATTTTCATGGCCCCTAATAATTGTAAAGTAGTCACATTTTAGTTGCTTGTAAGTTGAGACTAGGGATATTATGAGAAAGGTACAAGGTTGTTCATGTCGAATCCTTTTCCATTTCCTTTCTACCCTTGTGGCATCGGCCCTTCCCACTCCCCCAAACAAAAAAAAAATGGAAAAAGGAAAAATTACATAATGTGAATTGATTTACAACTCATTTGGCGAAACGTGGCTTCTAAAAAAAGGAACCCAAAGGTTCCTACAACTTAACACACATTCATCTTTCAAGAAAATTTACACCAAACATATGCTTATTAACATATCCTTTATGTTTTTGCTATTTTTGAAATTTTTTTTTGCAAAGGGCCCATAACTCTCTTTAGTAACCTTCTTGACTTGTTATCTCTTATTCAACCCTCAGATTTTATGTATATGTTCATGTCGCACTCCTCTAAACATTTTTTTCATGTTACTTCACTATTTATCATCTAATTTATGAGCCAATACACAAAAACATTGATACACTAAGCTTAAATAGGATGGCATGTTGCTTACTCTATACAAGGCTTTTAGTAAACAATCCATGGACTCCAACTCATCAATTACAACTCCATTCAAACTAGTTAGGAATGAATACCTATTACCTATAGGTACCTAGAAGTTGAAACATGCAAAACTACAACTCTTACCAAATGAAAAACCACAAAGAAAGCTTTTAAAATGAAAAACACAAATAAATTTTCTCAAGGTTTACGTACCCCTACCAACATAATTTTAGAGTCAATCACTTAACATATAATAACGTGTGACCTCCCTTGAGGTCTAATGAAAATACACTTGCCCTCTGTTAGATTTTAAAATTGCTCATGTTTCCCTTAATTGTTTAAAAATCATTATAGTGACACCTTTTATCTTTAGCGACACATGAGTTTCACATGACTAAAACATAGAAAATGATGTTTATACCCTTATTTATTTTTTCAATATCTATTGGATGCCACTCTTACCTTTTAACCACCATTCAACCATCATTCTCACCACTCTTTCTCATAATTCAACCACTACCTTCCAACTCCACCACTGCATTGCCGCACGATCGTCGTGTTGCCACAACGTGCACTCTCGCCTTCTTTGCTATGCAGTGACAATAAATCTAGCATATTCTTAGTTTCTTCTTGTCATTTGCAACAACAACACCTATAGGACTAGGCAACATAGTCAAAAGAAAACAATGGTTGTAAGAGCCTCTTCATTGGAAGTGACCTATCCAAATCCAATTCAAATAAAATTAAAAAAAAAAAAGATGAATATTTTTAGATTGGCTAGCATCCTTGTCCTGTTCCTCAACATATATACCATCAGATCCTACGTTGGTATGATGTGTCTATCCTAATCCCACTCTTCCCAACATTTTTCTTATGAAGTTTGTGTGCTTGTCTTGTTAGTACTCTTGATAAGTCGTCGACAAGTGCACCAAATCATTCAAGCAATAAACATGATAAGTGAGTATCGTCCCACAAGGATTAATGTTATCAAACAACAATTCACTAATTAATTTCTATTTGGACTACCACAAATTTTTGGATTGAAAGAAGTTCTAAACAAGCAATTAAAAAAAATAGAGCAAATGTTTAAGATTTCAATTTTTAACAAAAGAAAATACTAAAACAATGGAGAAGAACAAGTGTTAATAAAGGCTAGGAATCCGACTTTACTTGACTTTCCAATGGCCCTAAGAATCCCTACTTAATCAAGCTTATTTCTACAATTGACGGTTAAATTCCCAATTTGACTAATAAACAATCCCTTAGTATATTAGTCCTTTTTTAACTAGATGAAATCCTCTATTTCCTCCCTTAGATGGATTCTAATTAGAAAAGGGCTCTACAAGGTATAGCACAATTTCAAGCAAACTACACAATCAACAATATCTATTCCTTGATATAGTTAAGATTATAGTGTTTATCATATGAGCAAGAACATATACGAATTTTCCAATTCAATAAGTGAGCCCTAGATCAATTCATGAGTGACCACATCAAGAAAAGCATGAAGAACTATAATAAACACTCAATTTATGGAAATAGAAACTTATGTTAAGCAAGAAAACCAAAATCACATCATCTAATTCAAACTCATCATCACCCCAACCAAAAAAGTCTAACTACACATGATAGAAAAAGAACAAAACCAGAAAATAAGAGAAAAAACCATAAAAACCCAAGATTTGGATTGACAATTCCTCAATCCTCCTCCTCTAATTGTTCCTTGGCTTCCTCCCGAAGCTAGAGAGTGTTTTCTCTTATTTCCTAACCTAAAAGTGCTTAGCCTCTTCTCATATTTTTTGTATTTTAAAAAAAATGGAGCAATATCACTACTGGTGCATAGGCACTGGGTCTTGGGTGCCCAGGCTCTAGGTCACCTGATAGCATTTGAGTATTTCGCAGCATGACAACAACTTCAATTTTTCTTATCCTACTGCTTTAGCATTAGAAAGCTATCACTTGAGCACCAAAGTTGTTGAGTGATATTATTCTTTTGTCCACTAATCATAGCTACTCCATGGCTTGAAAATCCAATTAAAATTCATTTTTAGAACAGAATAAAACCCAAAACAAATTATCAAGCATGCAAAAAATCAAACACTAAAAAAATCCTAACATAAAGTACTCATCAAAGGTTCAATGTAAAGGGTATTTGATGACATTATACTCTTAAATTTGCATAAATGAATGGAGTATCACACTCTGAAACCTAAGATGTTCAAAGAAATCATGTGCACAAGGCATAATAAGTTTATCACTTTTTCCCAGGAAAATACAGCACAATGAACAAAATAGAAAATTAGCTTATTGATATATTTACATTACGTGTAATTCTTCTATCTCTAACTGATATGCTTATTGTGATCTAGAAATACATCAAGAATGTCACATTCCTTAACAAGTTGTTTTGAAGCATAGTTTGTACTTGGGAGAATAGTATGGTGTCCTAAAACATCAAGAAAGAAGACAAAACTCAAGTATTTCCTTTTCACTTTTATCTAAGATCAAACACAACCTAATAACTCAATTAATTCAACTAGAACTTGTCAAAGACTTAAGTCCTTTACATAGAAATAACTGAAGTTCTAAAGCAGTTTGATTTATTAAGGGCACAGGTTAGCCAAGAGTATTTGATTATGAACATTCCTTTAAACAGGAAGTATTAATATTTCTAAATGAAATCACAAATCTGAACTTACTGTAGATCATATTCCATTTTTAGAAACGTAAACTTAAAAGTTGCGCTAAGGAAACCTACGAAAAGGAGTAGGTGCCCTTATGCTCAACAAACAAAAGGTCTGGTTATCAAAGAAACCATATAAGACATTTTTCGAAGCAATAAATGAAAACATTATAATTATTAGTTAGAAATGTTAATATCAAATCAAGTAATATATATTTCAACATTAAGTACAGAAATTTCCATATGTAATTATATTTCCACATGATGTAATAAAGCTAAATAAAATCAACATGAAGTTGTGTAATTGCAAAAAGTAATAAAACTGAAAAACAAAAATGATCATGCATATAAGTTTTTTAACATACATGGTTCAAAAGACATAGTGTGTAAAGAAATCTCAATTTCAAATTGATAGATAACAACATAGAAGTTAAACCAAGTGACTTTCTTTATTCCTTTCTTATATTTTCTTCAACTTTATCACCTCTTTAAGTTCTGGCTACTACCAATAGTAATATTCCAAACGCAATTGTTCCTGGTCCTATAAGTGCTTCCTTGGTAGTTGCTTTATGTATACTAGATAAATATAGCAACATCCAATTTACACATTAACAATCTAGCCTAACCCATTCAGTGTGTTAAATCCAATCCAATAGGATGTCCTTGTCAAGATCTTAGGAATTCTCTAAATCATGTGCCCTTGATATTAAAGGGCTAGTTGGTATTAGTCATTCCTTGGTCATGACTTATAACCTACTTGGCCTAGTTAATACTTTTGTGAAAGTCAACAATGTAACATCTCCAATTTTCCTTGTACTAATTACCTCAATAACCCTAAGTAATGAGACACTTAATGAAGAATTAAGAAATAAGGGCTTAGTCAAGGGGTAAAAAGGGTAAAAAGGAAAAAAAGGTTACGAGAATACTTAATTAAAACTAGAAACTTGCTAAGCAAGGAAATCAAACCTCAAAGGAAGGAAAAAAACATGTCAATTACTAGTGGAGAAATCCAATGAGTTAAGGGAGGGAAGAACGTGTCAATTACTAGTGGATTATGGACACAAAGGAAAAGTTCTTGTAGTTTGGCAATCGGCAAAAGTTGACTGGTGTGGGTGCTAGAGGGAAGCCAACCCCATTTGTATGATTACTCAATGGAAATAAGTTAGAAAGGACATATTAGAGAATTGGAAGACAATTTGAAACCTGTTCAAGACTTGAGGGCTTATGAATGTATAGTGAAACAAGAAACATGATGCCAAAAATAAAGTAGAAGTTAAAACTATGTTAGGAGCATGTGGAATTCCAATGGATGGCCATTATGCCATAGTAAGTAAAATAGGCAGAAGTGATCAAATCGCGATGAAGGAGCATTCCAAGGGATTTTTAGTTAATTGAAGTGCTTCAAGAGGAATAACCTCAGGTTAAGGACGATATGAGATAAATTCGCATATCGCAATCTTGTAAAGACATGCCTCAGGAAAGTAGTGCTTAAGGCATTAATTAGTGGAAGAAGAAGAAGATAAAGAAGGAAGTTAAAATCCCTCTTTGAAATTCGGTGACTGAATTTCTTAAGGGGGGAAGAATGTAATGCCCGGGTCGACAGTCACACGTATCGTGAGACTTTATCCTATCGAACCCCGTGAAAACTACAAGTCTAGACCCTATACCTTCTTGGAGGGCTATATATTTGGGACATTTTCATGGGATTAAAAGTTCCGGTAATTGTTCATTAGATACCTAAAAATTGAAGAGTAATTTTTAATGAATTTTAAGAAGTCATTAACCCTTCCGTTTTTAACTTGAAAGTTTAAGAAAACGCAAGTTTTTGAAATTTTGTACTAAAATCTAAAAATTGGATTTTGATTCTTAAGGAGTTTGATTTTTCCAATATTTTTATTGAATTCAAATGAGGGGTATTCCCTTATGTACATTTGTGTTTTAAAGTTAATAGAGCGTAAAATAAATGATGACATTAACGAGCGCCCCGGCGCCCAGGTCACGACCCCCAGGCGCCCACTGGGTAGAGATAAGAAGGGAATCTCAACCTTTCTCCCCGAATTTCCACCATGTCTCTCTCTCTTTTCCTTCTTTCTCATTCTTCTCTTCCCTTACATGATTTCCATCAACCTTTTACCATTTTTCAATCAATCCACCATCAAATTCATCTTCTTCCATCATCATACCTTAGCTTGGTTCTCCCTTGAAGTTCTCTCTCTCTCTCTCTCGCCCCTTTCTAGTGAGGGAAAGTGATGGTAGGAGGAGATTCGCCACTTTCTTGGTGCTCCACCACCTTCCTCCACTCTCTAAGGTAATTCTTGAGCTCAGTCCTCCTTATTTTGCCATAGATTAACTAGTTCTTTCATCTATTCAAGGTTTAAGCTTATAAAGGGGGGGTTAAGGCTTTAGAATTAGGGGTTTTGCCCTATGAGGCTAATCCTAGTAAATTCTTAGAATAGTTATGTTATGGAAATCTAATCATTATATTTGTCATGTTAGACGCTTTCCAGAATCCCTTCGTGACTCTAAGGCATCGTAGAGCTTAAGCTTCTTACTTTCCAAACATAGACTGTGAGTTGATAATATATCTATAGCTAGTTTGTTTTAAATATATGTATAATGTATAGTTTGTTTTACGTATACCCATGATTTCATAAATGTTATGTTTACAGTTTGAGTTATTAAAGGTCAAAGAAACTGAAATAGCATTTTAATGTATGATCTTAGTGAATTCTTGAAAAATAAAAGATATTACTCTTATATATATATATATATATATATATATATATATATATATATATATATATATATATACGATTATGTATGTATGTAGGACAAGCACCTTAGAAGTGATTTTTGATACTTGAACAGTTTGATAGAGAAAGATATGGTTTCAAGTTATTAGATTTTAACTATATAAAGGCTGGAAGTTGATATGATGTTAAGAAATTATAGATTTCTATGAAGTAAGCTTAATATTGATTCCCATGAATTATTTCCAATTGATGTTTAGATTTTAAAACTTGATATGTTGAGAATTATGAACTTTTAATGCTATAAGAGCTTAAGCAATGTATTTAGAATCCACAACTTGATGTCTGGAGTAAAGTTATTTAAGGAATCTTAATGACAACAAATTAGAAATGAGCAAAGGTTTCTAAGGGGGAGGAAACTGTGACAGAAACTGTTTGCTAATGGCAGCAGTATTGGTCCTGGTATACCTCGAGTAACCCAGCTAGCAAGGTGATTGCTAGCCCAGTATATTTGGCTAACATGTCCGGAAGATATAGATACGTTGGCCAAGCCCAAACGTGAGATCAATTATTTACTAGCAAGGCCTACGTGATGGGCCAAGGCCCAAGTTCATGGGTGCTAGGCAGCTATTTCTAAAATAAGACGCTCCCTTAAACTTTATTATGATTTTGAAACAAGTATTTACTTTTCATGTTATGAGAAAGTATTTCTATCTTTAAGCCTAGTTTTTGTATCCTTATTATACACATGGTTTATTACATCTAGTTGTAAAAGTGTTATGCTTATATATGTTTACAAAGAAGTTTTTATCTAATTGAATTAAAAAGGTGATTAAAGACCTTGGATGTTTTAAGGATAGATTATACTTCAGATATATTTTACCGAAAATTTCCTAGTATGTTAACATATGGACAAAGTATCTTTCTTAAGAAATGATGTATGAGTTTTTGAAGAAGCTTATAACTAAAAGTTTATGTTTAAGCTAGTCCCACTCTTATTATAGGTATATTATCGCTCACTGAATCTATTTGACTCACTCTTTGTCTCTCTATGTTTTTAGACAGGTGCAAATGAGTGCTTGAGTCTCTACAGCTAACTAGAAGTGTTGAATTTCTAGCAATCAACACTCTTGTTTGTGTGGTTTCCTGATGTTTTCAGTATTTGAGTATATTTAGCATAACCTCTAATAATGCTCCAATAACTTACAAGCAAGGTCCTTCCTGTGTCAATTTATGATTTGTAGTAAATGTATATTTGTTTAGTTATGACAAGTTTGAGTTTTAATGATTATGGATTAAGTTTCTTGTATGGATATGTAGTTATATATGTCTTAAGAAATAATCTGTTTTCGACTCCTATGTTGTGTGCTATAGGGTGCATTTTGAGAATACTCGGATCTCTAATGATTTTTTTGTGTGATTGTATTGTTTGTGCAGGTAGAGAATCCTCATTTGGGAATAATCCTAAATACAGAGAAAACTCTGCCTAATTTTCTTTGGAAATGGTCTAATATAGGTTTGTTAGGGATATGTCCCTATGCGCCGGTCACAGCTTGAATGGGGTCGTGACAGGCAAACAAAGGGATCAAAGCGAATTGGGATTTAGTACTTTAGTTGTATTGGTCATGTGAATATCTTAGTATATTATTTTTACTTTCCAAAACTACTTTTATCATGTTAAACTTTTATTTTACTCTTTATTTGTATTATTTAATAATTTTTATTTATTTCATAGATATAATTAATCATAAATATATACATTTTACACTCCGATTGAACTAATAACCCTTTGAAACAGTACCTTGTCTGGTTCAATGCTCGGTCCTATTTTTAGAACCTTGGGTAGATCTACACCTCCTTTCTATTATGATTGTTATTGTAGGATGGTTCTTACTCCATGATCTTCTTTGTTACTCACCTTGAGCTATTCCCCAAACTATGGAGCCTCCCCTTCTTTGCCTTTATTCGATTCCTAGTAACAATCATCCAAGATGTGTCCTAATCTCCCACATTGGTAACAAAAGTTCAAGAGTCTTTTGTACTGAATCTAGAACCATTGGGGATCCCTGCTACACCCATCTTTAGTAACATTCTTCTCTGCAGAGTTTTCGTTACGTCAACCTGCACTCATATCCAAAGGGTTGCATGGGTTTCCTTTCCTTTTTCATCTACATCTATTTTGTCGTATTCATTGACCACTCCTTTGATCACTCTACCCATCTCTTGATTCATTGCTCCCAACGAAAGATCTACCACTCAAATCCAAAAAGGTAAGTTTGTGAACCCCATATAAAATAGCCTCATGACCATATCACATTCATTCATGATTAAGAGGTTCTTATCAAAGGCCCATAGTCGACCATCCAAAACCCTCTACATATCTCTATTAAAAAACAATTCAAACAAAACCAAATTTTCACCCATTCTTCGAAACTCCAAATCCTTGGTTGGTCTTGATATCTTTGTCATTGTGCATGCTAAAGCAGTGATGTTGAAAAGCCTTATTGATAATAGCAACCTTAGAAGGAGGAATTTCTGATTGTGGGTTGAAGTTCCTCCCCCTTAGGCTTTCGTATGTAACCACCCTTTCCTCCTCTCCTAATAGGGTTACGTTTTTATGCTTTGTTATCAATTCTTCCTCCATGCCTTCCTTTTGTCCTCCTCCCTATCTGATTGCTCCACTACTCTTGTACATACCCTCTCCACCACACATCCCAGAACCTTCCACAGGGAAAGACAATCTCACAAGTGTTGGACTACACACTCTCTTTGAAAGCTTGTTCTTCCTCATGTAAACGGTGAGGAAACCCTAGCAAACGAAAGAAACTATTGTTAATATAATTTCTTGAGAACTTTAAAAAGACTTAATATAATTTAATAATATGAAATACTAAATACTAAATACTTTAAAAACTATCAACTTTTTAATATGCTAAATACTTTTTAAAAAACTATTTTTTGTATAATACTTTTATTTTTTCAATTTCTTCACAAGTTTCAAACTTAATAGCCAAACCTAATAAGAATTAATAGTTTAATAAAATCAGTGCCTGCTACTCCCACTGCACAACCCCTTTGTTTACAACTAAACCCACTTCCACTACTTAGCTAAGCTAATCATTTATTAAATCCAATTTTTGTTATTAACAATACTAAAAGAAATAACAATTTACTTTTAAGAAAAAAAAATTTCAAAAATTATCTCAACAAACTTTTAAGGTTTAATATCTTTTCTTTCCTTGAAAATATAGCTCTTTTATTTTATTCCATCAAAACATTTTTTTTATTTTAGTTCTTCATTTTCCAAAGATGAGCTTATGACAGATATGAAAAAAATAATTGTTTCAAGTTTTCAATGATTATTTATACTATTTTTTGAGAAAAATATGGACTTGCCAATCAAAAAAATTTCAAGGGACTAATGCTAAAAAGTACTATATTTTAAGAAAAAAAAAAAATATATATATATATATATATATATATATTTAAATCAATTTTTAATTGTAAATTTATTTTAACATAAAACAAATTAATCCAAAAACAAAATAAAAAATATCATTGAAGGAGCCAGTTAAAAAGCCTTGGCCATATCCTAGTTCTCGAACCCATGACTAGGCAATATGGTGGCACTAACAAAGCCCAATCAAGCAGCCTGCTTTTTGCTACAAGAGTCATTACTAGTACATAAGCTATATTAACACTGCCTTTAAAAAAAAAAAACCACCTTCTTTTTTGGTTTTAGGGAACTCCTAGTGGAGCTACAGGACAGAGGGAAGGAGATGGACAAGCAAGGATCGAACCCCTGTTCCAATGTCAACAAACCCCTTGTCATATAAACTAAAGGAGATGTCATTTAAGTTATATCTCATTGATCAAAAAAATAAAGAAAAAAAGAAAAGCTAGCTTAATAAAGATCAAATTGTGAAGGTAATGGTAGTTAACTTACTAGTTCAAACTTGTACCCATGCATCATAGTATCTTGAATTTGGTTATTTGATTCTCTTTTTAGTAAGTCATTTATAGAAATATTCATGTAGATCATGCAAATGGGGCGTAGATCAAGTGGTTAGACCTATGGCCCTATGTCAACTATAGCCGAGAGCTTAAGGGACTCGTGTTTGAGTCTCAAGTCTAACACCCATGATGTTCCCTCACCCCCCCCCCAAAAAGTATTCATTAAATTTGAAGGAATACTCTCACTCTAATCGAGAACATGCATTTTTCTTGTGCAAAATTTTTGTTAATAAAAGAAATCAAATTATAAAGTCTTCCTTCCTATTGACACTATTCAGTTGGTATAATTGTGAGAAGCAAATAAAATACATAAGCTCAAATTTGTGTGCACTTTTCTTGTGGGATTGCATTGTGCTTCTTCTAAGAGTTTGAGACTCACTTTAGAAGTGATTCTTCTAGGACAAAAAAAATTAGAGTAAAACTCTATTGCCGTTGTCAAAAAATACTAACATCATTAAATTAATCTTTTAAAGATCATTATTTTAAAATTGTCTGATTTTAAAAAATTAATAACCAATTTGTCTATTTATTTTTGTTAAGAGTTAATTTGTCCGACTTTTTAAAAAGTTAAGAACCAATTTGTCAGTTTATTTCTGTTAGAAACTAATTTGTCCGATGTGAAAATTGATAGGGACTATTTTGGAGATTTACTCCAAAACATTTTATAATACTCTAGAATTGTTAAAAACATTTCCAACAAAGATTATTTAATTTCAAGATCAATAAATTTTGATTATTTTAAAAATACATCTAATCACATTTTTTAAATTTGGTTAAAATTAAAAAATTACTATAATATATCATAAATAATAGATGCACCAATACACTTTTGACTCCTGATAAGCACCTTAGACAGCGCCATTATATAAACCTAATCAATAAACTTTTCTCTCCATATCAAACTAACCTTTAAAGTGAGTTTAACATAAGAATAAAAATGAAAGAAATCCAAGAATTAATTTTTCATACAATTATTGTTACAAAGTTAATCCATAAAATTTTTCTTTCTAATTTTACTCTAGTATCAAATTGACCCTTTAAAAAGTTACCACCTAAACTTTACAAATAGGACAAGGCTCCTATGCCCCTACTTTACAAGATGTACCACACATCTTGTAATTTAAATGTTAAGATGTGATGGTACATCCATATTTCTTACATCTATGATACACTCTCAAGCTCAGTCACTCACTCTCTCAAGCACACACACTACAATCACTCTCCCTCCTTCCCCTACCACCACCACCACCACCATCGACAATGGCATCTCCAACAAGCTGGCCAACGACAACACCACCTAGCTCTTCCTGAACCCGAATGCCCATAAACACACCGGACACCATGCGTTCGGCAACTTCATTTTGTCTGTCACTATCACCGTCGTCAATGGTGGCACTTCCACCTCCAACAAAAACCCTTCTCACTCATCAATCTCTCTCTCTTTGCACATGTTGCCACCATCGCTTGTCCAAAAGGCCCTGATGGCACCGCATGTGGAGGAGACTGGTTCCTCTCTTGGTGGTGTAGAGGATCTCCTCCTGGAACAGCAATGGACCTTCATTCATGAGGCGTTGGACAAGCATGAGGGCCTTGAGAGCTACAATCTGCTGGAGGAAAAAAAATCAAACACCCCAAAATCTAATTTGTTCCCCTCCCTTGCTCACCACCCAAGCTTCTGTTGCCATCATCGATGCAGAGTTGGATGCCAGCAAGCACACTCACAGAAGCTTCACAAAGAACAACCCCGATCAAGAACCTGTTGCATGCAGTGGCGGTGGCGTCAGCTTCGAGATGTAGGGGCAGCGATGGCGACTGTTGGTCATGGTCGAGGCATGGAGGGCTTCACTTCATGTGCAATGGAACGGTGGTGGAGTTTTGGAAGAAGAGAGTATGGCAGTGAGTTTTGGTGAAGAGAGGAGCCTTCTATGATAAACCAATAACAAAAGGATGCATAGGTAAATCCTTTATTAGATTACTAGGTGTATAACATACTTGAAAAGTACAGAACATAGGAGCCTTCTCCTTACAAATATCAGCATGCTTCGAGTGAAAAACTACTACGAAAGAATCTCAGAGAAGAACTTATCATCTAGTACGTATTGTCTTCAAATATGGTAAGAAATGTTGGATTTGCATGTAAAAGATAACCATTCAGGATAACACAAAAATCAAAATACAAACCAGTTGAAAAACGCAGTAAAATATTGCACGCGAAGAAAACCAAAGGAACACAAATAATTAAGCAAACACCTCATTTGAACATGAACATTGTTTGAGAACAATTAGATCAGGCAGGCGCAATGCACCACCATTGATGCAACAAAAACCTCTTTATTTTTTAGAACTATCCTATATTAGCCTCTACAGGAGCAACTCTATTGTACCTCAATACAATATTTGGTTGAAACCCAACCATGATAAAAGCACAAAAATACAAAGGTTCAATTCATCTCATGTTTGCTCAAGCATCATCAAGGGCAAGGACACCAGGAAGCTGCTTCCCCTCAAGAAGCTCTAAGCTGGCACCACCACCAGTTGAGATGTGGCTCATCTTGTCAGCAAGGCCAACCTTCTCCACAGCAGCAACAGAATCTCCTCCTCCAATGATTGTTGTTACCCCCTTGCCACTGAGTTCTGCCAGTTTCTTAGCAACAGCCTGTGCACATAAGAGAATAACTATAAGTAACTAGTGCTAAAATACACCAAATTAAAAGAGTTGAAGTATCATAAATTTTAAGGTTCAGAAAGCCTCTTTTATGAAGGAACCTAGTTGACAAAACAGATATATATGAATTGACACTCTATTTAACAGATCCAGAAAGCATGGATGATTTAGTAGGTGTACTTCCAACAACTTTCACATCATTCATACCTCTGTTCCTGCTGCAAACTTTTCAAACTCAAACACGCCCATTGGTCCATTCCAGATGATGGTCTGAGTCTTATCCAATGCTTCACTAAATGTTTTGATAGAATCAGGTCCAATATCCAATCCCATCCATCCATCTGGGATACTTGATGCTGGCACAACCTACAAAAATATAAACAATGCGTTAAGGGTATATTTGAGAGATTCAAAGACAACGGAAGGAGATGGCTAATAATTGAATAGAATAGAGAGGCAAGGAATGGAATGGAAAAATATATATCATCCTCTTGTTTGGTTATTTAACGAAGGATGTGAAAGAATTTCCACCAAAAACTATTCTATTCCGTCCTTGATCCCGCCAATTTGTAGGGACAAAAATGGAAACTTTGGATGGCCACAGAGGAGCACCTCGACCCTCCCTTGCCATTCCACTTCTGTGTTTTTAACCACTTCCAAAATACAAATAAATTGTATTTGTTTGACAGATAAATTGTCAGTACATCAACAGAATTCCTAAGTTCAGTGTTTTTATCCCCAGTCGCCAGTTGAGCATTTGTTTGACATGCCAAGAAAGACAGGAGTAAATAATAATAGAGAACATAATATCAACCACAACTCCCAATGAAAAGCTAGTACCTTGCTGTTAGCATCAGGAGCAAACTTGTCTGCTATAACCACATCGGTTGGAAGCAGTAGGGAAACCCCTTTAGCCTTGGCCTTTTCGATGAGTGAAGTTGCAAGATCAAGACTGTCTTCCTCCACAAGAGATGATCCAACTGAATAGCCCTGGGCCTTGTAGAAGGTAAAGATCATTCCTCCACCAAGCAAGAGAACATCAACCTTCTCCAACAAGGATTCAATGACTCCAATCTTGGTAGACACCTTTGCTCCACCCACAATAGCAGCAAATGGTTTCTTGGGGTTCGACATTGCTCCTACTAGGTAGTCAAGCTCCTGAAACAATTATACAAGCTACAGATCAATCAACTACATAAATTATCCAACACATAACGGAACTAGCAATTCCCCAATACATACCTTCTGCATGAGGAACCCAGCAACAGAGGGCTTCAAGTACTTGGCCACTCCTTCTGTGGAAGCGTGAGCTCTGTGGGCGGTGCCAAATGCATCATTCACATAGAGATCAGCAAGAGAAGCTAGCTTCTTCGCAAACTCAGGGTCATTCTTCTCTTCCTCCTTGTGGAATCTCACATTCTCTAGTAGCAAAACACCACCTTCTGGAATTTGTGCAACTAATTTCTCAACCTCCTCCCCAATACAGTCATTTGCCATCTTGACCTATAATGAAGAGAAAATGACATGATGATCAAACAGTATATCCAACAAGAGGGAAGGATGTCAAAACAAAAACAAAGCAATCTAGAAGGCACACCTCAACTCCAAGAAGTTCAGAGAGCCTTGGCACAAGGGGCTTCAAACTGTATTTAGGTGTGACACCCTTTGGACGTCCCTGGAAACAAAATTTAAGGAGAAAAATCATTTAGAGTGTCTACCACTCACATCACACCTCTATTTCGTACATGATCTAATGCAGCTGGAAAAATAACTTTTCTTCAAAAACTCTGTATTCAATACAAAATGAGCTAATCTAAATACACAACAAATTTAACTCTACTATTACAGGGGTAAAAAAAAATGAAAGAAAGAAAAAGACAGCACCATAACCATATATCACGAAACATTCAGATCGATTTACTCTACAGATCTCATTAAAAACAACTGAGTTAGTTCACAGTAAAATCAATTTAAAAGGGAATACATTTCACCACAATTGGATCAACACCAATCAAACTCATGACCATAAAAACACTTCCTTTTTTAAGTAAAAACAACATAAAACAATGAAAGGACATTACTTTCCCGGTCACAAACAACTAAAGGCAAAAACATACATAATAACCAATCTAATAAAAACCCATGACTGCTACTAGAAATCCAAGCAAAAGCAAAAGCCCAAAACCATAATCCAAATCAACCAAAAGACAAAAATCAAGACACACCCAGACACCAAAAAACACATGAAAAATGGAGAGAAAAACACACCAGGTGGCTGGAAAGGATGACCTTGGCACCATAACCGGTCAAGTACTTGATGGTGGGGACAGCAGCACGGATCCTTGTGTCATCGGTGATTTTGCTGTTGTCATCCAAAGGAACGTTCAGATCAACCCTCACGAACACCCTCTTCCCCTTCAGATCACCCTCCTTCAACGTCGACACGCTCCTCTTTGTCGCCATTTTCTTCGAATCTGAAATCTAACTTCAAATTCAAAACAGAAACGGGAAAGAAAAGGGTCAGGACCCAGAAACGAAAAATGGAGCAAAGAGATTCGAACTTTTTGGTGGCGAGACTTACAATGGTTTTGGTAGAATTCTCAGAGTGGTAGCAGAGAGATCAAGTTAGAAAGACGAAGACGTATCAACGTTCTAGAAGATATATAGACGAAGGTGGTTTAGGCCTTTAGGGCGTGGTGGTACTCGTACCTGCTCGCACGTGTGAGGAACCTTGCTATGTTGCCAAATTAGCGTCTGAAAAATTTGGTGGAAACAAAATTTACTTAATTTTAATTTATTATTAATATAAAAAATTTTATATTAATAATTAATTGATAATATAAAATATTTATATTAATATTAAATTAAAATTAGTCTCAATTTTAATAGATTATTATGAAAAGTTAAATATTTTAAATGATCTATAATACTTGATTGAGTAATTAATTAAAATTTTTTATACTTATATCAAAATTAAATTAAAACAAATTTAATGCTTAGAAAATTAACATGTCATGCCGTTTTTTGTTTTTAAGTAACATCAAATTATTTCTTTATATTGGTTTAAATTAATCATTTAATTAACAAGAGTTATGTGTATTATAAAGACTAAACTCTTAAAAAAAAAAAATCAAAATTTCAACTTCATAAAAATAACTGTTTGAAAAATAATTAATTCTGACTTGAAAAGTTGGTTTCGAAATAATGTTATACAAAAATACTTTGAGCCCGTTTGATAAACTTTTAAAAAAATGATTTTTTTGTCTAAATATTTTTTTAGTAGAGTTTTAGTTTTTAGAAAAAATTATTTTATATTTGGATAGACATATGACAAATATTTTTAAATATTAAAAATACTTATAAATCTATTTGAATATAAAAGAATAAAAATATTTTTTATAGTCAAATTATAAAAAAAATATTTTAAAAAAAAGAAAAGTAAGATTTGATAAGAGATAAAAAAAGAAGGATGTATTATAATTTTAATTAAAAATAAATGATATTTTTAAAAAATAATTTTATTAAAAATCATTTCTATTTTTATTTTTTTTTTAGAAGTTAGATATTCTTAATTTTTGAAAAAAATAGTAAATTAATTTTTTTAATTAAAATATTTTTTAAAAATTATATCAAATACCTATAAAAATTTATAAAAATATTTTTTAAAAAAAATAAATACTTTTTTTAAAAAAAAAAATCAATCCAAACATATTCTTTAATCAATAAAATGTCCGTCAAGAGTGTCATATTTTAGTCATTAAAATAATATTTGAGGACTACAAGGCTAATCTCTTAAAAATATAAAAATTTCTGCATCCTAAAATTTCTTAAGGACCAATTTAGTGTGCTTCTGAGGCATGTGTGGCTAGCACGCAGATTCCAGTTCTGCTGCGCCCACCGTGCCAAGAAAAAGGTTTCCAAACAGGGGGAAGCTAGACAGTATTGGCCCAATGTTATTGGATCCATGGTTTCACGCTTTCTTTGTAACCGCATTTTCTCCTTTACGTGTTAAAATTGAAATTTTATTCTTTCTTACGCAAGACAAACTGATTTTTCGGCTTTTTTTTTTCCCGACTGAAATGGAAAACTTGGATTTGATCTTTTTTTTTAATCTATTTAGATAAGTTTTTAGATAAAAATGAAACTAATGTAGCGTCATTAGGTTTTATGTGAATTGATGTAATAATAGTAATGTGACTCTATATACATATATATAGTTAATTTAAATAATTCAATATTTATTTTCTTTAAATAAGATTTTATGTTAGAATTTTGTAAATAAAAAAAAATTAATGCTAAAATAATTTTATTCCCATAATAGACCGACCAATTAGAATCAAATTAATAAGAATTTAATGAATTTTTAGATACTAATAATCCGTAATAAAAAAAGAAATAAAAGGTCAAATGTAGAGTGTATTTCTATGAAGTACCAACTATTAAACCTTGTATCCAAATATTCAATTCAATTAGCAATCATTTTTTCTGTTTGGTAATATCAATTAGCAATCATTTGGCAGTTAATGGCAAGTTGGCACAAAATTATCATATTTTGCAAAAACAAATAGCAAAACAAAAGAATTTTGCTACCCAGAAAAAAAAATTTCTAATATTCTAGAACTTTTGGTCAATAATGAAGAAAAAAAATGCGTAATTAACATGCTAAGTTCAAAAAGGGATATTCATAATTGAAAGGGACAGCTGAGACTTAAGAGGACTAGACGAGGGATAACAGGAATTTTATAAACGAATATTCCAATCAGCATCCTACTCTTTCACCTTATTCTATTCTTCTTTCGGTTTAAAATTGTTAATCAGACTCGAATTGGGTTACTTCAC
Organism: Pterocarpus macrocarpus; assembly: GCA_031439585.1. Lineage (NCBI taxonomy): Eukaryota > Viridiplantae > Streptophyta > Magnoliopsida > Fabales > Fabaceae > Pterocarpus > Pterocarpus macrocarpus. The sequence goes on along the minus strand of CM062517.1, from coordinate 18,789,738 downwards.
TATGGAGTAACCGTGATTAGCTGCTTTAATTATTCGCAAATTAGCATGGACGTGGTATTCTGTTGTACGTGTGGCTTTGTTATGACTCATGTAACATGCTTGGTGCCATAGGAATCCAAGAAGAAAAGGGTGTGCATTTTTAAAAGTAGGAATTTCTCGCAAGCGATGGAGGATGATATATTAATTTTTTAAGTGCGTATATGTAGTTAGAGATGAAAGTTTGCACTTTATCAGGAGTGCAAATTTTTACTTAGCAAGCTTTTCACTTGCTGCCTATTGGGTAATAATATATCTTTTTCAATGCAAAATTAATAAATAAGTATAATTAAGAAAAAATATCACATATAAAATTATAAATTTGACCAATTTTAAATGTGAGATGTATTGTCAAGAGTAAAGTGTATAATTATAAGTGTTAATAAAAAAAAATCAAGATCAAGTTATACCAGTATAATTTTAAGTATAATTATATCATTTAATAACTTTTTATAAAATTTATTTTTTTTCGATTTAGCCCTAAAATTATAATTACCTATCATGAAAATGATGTGTTAAATTTAATATTTTATAAGATATAAATACTTGCTTAATAGTCCATTCAGGGACATCCGATAAACATTTGATTAACAAATTATACATGTGCAATAATTTATTTCATTGATTTTTTTTTTTTTACAGTTAAAATTGTGGGTTTTGCTCTCAAAATTGCATTTTATACTCTAAATAAGTTAAATCCAAAATTATGTATAATTTTCAAAAAGTTCGAAGGACATCTATAGAGAGTAGCAAAGCTTAATCCCTATCGATGATCTTCTTTCTAATTTGAGTAATTTCCCTTCTTTATCCAACATCCCTCTCTCATGCCCCATTGGGAGGCTTCTTAGGGACCTCACTAGAAGGTTCCTCCGCCAGACTCATAAGGTGGGCTCTAGACATTATCAAAAATACATTAGAGAAATTTAATAGAACTCATGCATATGCAGGCTAATAAGAAATCGTCATGTGGAATTATTTTTTAATATTTAGTTTTCCAAAATAATACTTAAAAAAATAAAATTTAGGATAAAGTGAACCTTTTCTTTAATAAAAATATCATGGTAGAGTGGGGTTATTAATAAGGGTATCAAAATGAATTGGGCTCAATATGTTGACACTATTAACTAACTTGACAAAATGAACACATTAGGTCAATAAAATTTTAAAAAAAAATATTTGGCCTAACTTAGCCCAACCTAATTTAACCAAACATAGTGCAAGCTAGCTTGAAATGGGCCAGGGTGTAATGGGCTAGGCCCCACCACCCACATAAAGTTAAACGTAGCGAGCATTTATTGGTTCATATTATACGCGATCCATAATGGGCAAACCCAAATGGCTGAGCTAGATCAACTCTATGTAATACATCTAGTTGTCAATAGGGGTGTCAACTTTGGCTATCATAAGTCAAATGAGTTGGTCCACTGAGCGTAGGGCCAACCATTAAGAGTCAAGTATAATGCGAGCTAGTACTTTGTTGGGCCAATCTAGCCCTTTCTGAATTGTGTGTTATCTGGGTTGAACCATCAAATTGGTCTAGTCTAGTGCATTTCATTACATTGGATTGAGCCAAAGCAAGGCAATTTTTTTTTTTACCTCCATTTTATTAGCTCGGTCTCTCAATATTATTAGGTTATTTAGGCCAGCCTATTGGGCTCAACCTATTTTGACACCCCCAATTATCTTATTTGAAAACTAATAGATTAAAAAATAAGCTATTTTATAATTAGATGTTTTAAAAGGATTTATTTATAATTAAATGGCTAAAACAAGTTTTTAATCCCTATACTTGTTCGAAATTTTGGTTTTAATCCCTATACTAAAAAAAATTAGTTTGGGTCCCTATGCACTTTTTTTTTCTTTAGGTTCTTATAATGGTATTGAGTTAATCCTTATTATTAAAAAATTATTATACAGTGTTCGTTTTGTTGACATAGTTAACGAGAACTGACATGGGACATGGTAAAACTCGATTAAAGTCATTTCATCTTTAAAAAAAAGGTCGTTTTGATACTGTATCGATCACTTATCAATTTTTTTAAAAAAAGATCAGTTCAAGACTAAAAAAAGTCTTAAAGAAGTCGTTTCAAAACTACATTAATAATATACTATTTCTATGTCAAATCCTACTAATTACCTCATCAAAAATTAATACCGTCTAATAGTTTTCTAATAGAAGGGATTAATTCCTTAAGAGTACCACTATAGAGACCTAAATTAAAAAAATTTAGTATAGAAACTAAAATCAAAATTTGAAATAAGTGTAGAGCCCAAAAACTAGTTCAAACTTAATTAAATTTATATTAAAATTTATTTAAGTCATATGTTTTTATTTACTTTGTCTATGTCAATATGCGTTCCAAAACATATAAATTTACATGGATACCATAGCATTTTTATAAATTTAACTTGATTCGGTACATATAGGAAGAATTAAATCAACTATCAAAACAAGATAAATTAATATAATATTTGTGAACATTATCGGTTACCTTTATCTTACAATAATCTTATCATTGTCTTTACATTTGTACCAAATCTGTCAATCTTATAACATGTTGCACAACTACAATTTTTTTTTTTGTATATAAATAATTATAGCTCAACAATAATTTGCTTTTGGATATCGAGCCAAGCCACCTAAGCAAACAAAGAATAAAAGAAAAACTCAATTTAAATAACTTTTTTTTCTTGTCATAGATATTGTCTACACAATTTTGAGCTAAGGTGGTGGTTAGCTAAAACTCTCCCTAAAGTAACAATTTAAGACTCGAATCTTGACATTACAGATAATATTTAGAGTTGTAATCCACTTTTAATTGTTTAGTTAACTTAACTAGCCTTTAACTAGAAATAAATGTTTCACACACTTATAAATCTCTCACATATCTTTTATATGCTTTAATATATTAAAAACTCGATCAATAAAGTGCTTGTTTGTCTTACATTATATCGAAATTTACTTGACGGTGAAAGATTATAAAATTCTACACCAATAATTACTGCGTTCAATTATTTATAAACAAGAATATTGTGTATTTATAACATTATCTTTGCGTTCACCCTTTTGAAAATAGAACCCACTCAACCCAATTTGAAGGTTTTAGAATCCCTATTACCTACTCACGAAAGATGGCAAGCGTGCAATTCTGACGTAGAAATGGAAGTCCTCAAAGCAGATGCCGAAGAGAATATTAAACTACAGCTTGGATTGCCTGAAGATGATGCAAAGGAGCCATGATTATGAAATTAAACTAAAGTTTCCAGACAGTAAGAGAAGATGATGCCATGTATGTTATATAATAAATGAATAAGAAACAATATATCAATTTTACAAAAAAAAAGAAATGAGAAAGTAACAGTATAGTTGTTTATATGTGAGAAACCCTACAAATGCCAGATAATGTAATGTCACTGGAGGAATGCGTCCCTTTTGCAGTTTCAACAACAAATATCTTAATATGTGGTAGGAACATAATATTGAAAAAGATGGGATGCTTCTCAAATCTTGTGGCTTAGAATCATTGATGGGAAACAATGAGACAATAGTTTAGTGTTGTGTAGTTCAGTCTACCAGGCAAAGACTGTGAAGCTCAGGTTTCTGTGGAGAGTCATGAGATCCACTTCTTTTTCAATCATTCAATGCCTTCCTCTCCACATCCGTGATTTGTGACCTCAAGTCCAAGACTTTACAATCAAGCATCAGCCAACTACCGGTGGCACAGAGTTCAGGCTAAAAGGCTTGATTCACAGGAACTCATTTGTGTCCATCTTTATTCTTTATCAAAAAAACTGTAAGCTATTATTCAATATAACCTGTCCCACCTCCGCAAGCTGAAGGCATGCAATGCTAGCAAAACTTGAGATTTATATTCAAGGATCACAAGGGTGTATCATAAGATGAAAACTAAATGCCAAAAAATCTGGCAGCAACTCATGGATTTATTTGAATTTATGGCTCTCAGCCGGGTTTACAGTTACACGCAATTTGTGTGTGAAGCAAAATAACTCAAACATGATAAGATTTACACTAAGATACTCGGAAGGGAGGGTCCTACAATATATGCTCTTTTACAAGGTTGTGAGAACATGGACACCTGAGGATGGGAAAATGTTCCAAGCTGAAAATGGTCTTACACAGCGACTGGGATGGCTTCGTCGAGAGCAAGAACACCGGGGAGCTCTTTGCCCTCCAGTAACTCCAAACTGGCACCACCACCAGTAGATATGTGGCTCATGACGTTTGCCACTCCTACCTTCTCCACAGCTGCAACAGAATCTCCTCCTCCAATAATGGTGGTCACCCCCTTTCCACTGAGGTCAGCCAGCTTCTTTGCAATAGCCTGAAAAAAGGGTATTTAATAAGTTATGTAATAATTTATTGGCCATACAGAATAGCAAGTGTTGTAGTAACTGCATATGACATTTGAATCATATCCAATCCAAAACATTAGTTAATCTAGTATATAAATGAACAAGCATATAGTTTAGAAGATGTACAATAGGAAGATGAACTCCTACAGCTTATTTCTAAGAGTATACATCACTTTACGCAGACATCTATTATATTGACTGCAAACATGCTTCAACATAATAATAAGAACTGAACCCCATATGCAGGTGCTCTTGCATACCTCTGTCCCAACAGCAAATTTGTCAAACTCAAACACTCCCATTGGTCCATTCCAGATGATGGTTTTGGTAGTATCCAATGCTTCGCTGAATGATTTAACAGAATCTGGACCAATATCCAATCCCATCCAGCCATCAGGGATTGCAGATGCTGGCACGACCTGAAATGTTTAATGCAAAAGTTAAGTTCTTGCTCCAAAAGTTTCAGAATGGATAAAGTAATAAGCAGAATATTTTAAATGGTTCAAATGATTTTGTGCAGTATAATTAATTGGTTCAAGTTCAACTAAACAGTTCTGGCAAATATGTTAGCTAAAGATGTTTGGAAAACAAACCTTGCTGTTTGCATCAGGAGCGAATTTGTCTGCAACCACCACGTCAGATGGCAACAAGAGAGACACCCCCTTTGCCTTGGCTTTTGCAAGCAGAGATGTAGCAAGATCCAACTTATCTTCCTCTACAAGGGATGAACCCACTGAGAGACCTTGGGCCTTGTAAAATGTGAAGATCATACCTCCACCAAGAAGAAGGATGTCAACTTTTTCAAGAAGTGACTCAATCACTCCAATTTTGGATGAGACCTTGGAACCACCCACAATGGCAGCAAATGGCCTTTTGGGGTTTGATACAGCCCCAACAAGGTAGTCAAGTTCCTAAAACATGGGAAGATCAAGTGAAAAATAATTATTATAAATTTAAAAGAAAAACTGAATGCTAAGAGATTTTAGCTCACAACAAGTGGTCAAACTTATTACAAGAAAAATCGTAATAAAAGTGATAGTATTGAAGTTCACAAACTTGAGAGAGAGATAAACCCACCTTTTGCAAAAGGAAACCAGCAACAGATGGCTTAAGGAATTTAGTGACCCCCTCTGTTGATGCATGTGCCCTATGAGCGGTACCAAATGCATCATTCACATATAGATCTGCTAGAGAGGCAAGTTTTTTTGCATGCTCAGGGTCATTCTTTTCTTCCTCCTTGTAGAACCTCACATTTTCTAGAAGAAGAACACCTCCATCTGGAAGGGAAGCCACCAACTTTTCTACTTCTGGACCAATACTGTCATCAGCCTTGACAACCTGTGGATTACCCATATCCAAACAGATAAAGACAACAATATGGTAATTATCTACAGCAAATCACAACATCTGGAATTTATTCCCCTTCTCTGCCCTCCAACTTATTCGAGATATAAACATACCTGGACACCAATGAGCTCAGAAAGCCGGGGCACAAGAGGTGCCAAGCTGTACTTGGGAGTCACACCCTTTGGTCGTCCCTGGAAATATCACCAAAAGTCACAATGATTCAGCTTACAAGTTCCACAGTGTTTATACAGATCTACTCAGCTTTCTTGCAACAAACAAATTACATTTACATCATCAAAGTCTAGCACCTAAACAAGACATATAAGTTTATAACAAAACTCTAATGCCACATAAAGTATAGAGGATGGATTCCAATGATCCAGCCACAGCCACATCTTTTGAATATTAACATCACAACTAAAATGCAAAATTGGATTGTTCCACATATAGCAGCACCCTTGTTCCTGGTCGATCATCATATGACTAGCTCAAAAGTATCAACTTTCATAGGCACTGAGACATTAGAATAATTGCCAAGCAAAAAGAAAAACTTAAGATTTAATAACAGGGAAGAAAATACATTTTCTCTTTGAAACACAGACTTCGCTCAACTGCATTTAAAAACTGAATACCCAAAACAATAATTTAAAAAAAGCAGAAGAGAGAGAGAGAGAGAGAGAAGGGGGGGGGGGGGGGGAATCCAGCTTTACAATTGAAAATCAAAAGCTCAATCTACCATTACAGACAAAGATCAAGGGTATCCACCAAATACCGATTAATCTACATACCAAGTGAAATTTGGAGTACAGAATTCTCATTAATGCAATTGAAAACTTAAGACCCCCAAATAGACCAACTTTACAAGTACACAGAATCTAGCGAATACCCATGAATGTAAACATCCCAAGTGACTGGTAATACTAACATTACCAGCTCAGCACCACATAAGATTTAAAAAGAAGGAAGATTTTCTCTCCACAAAAATACATTTGAAAAAATAAACTCCTTAAAAAACCAAACTTTCCAATGACGAGACAACAAGCACCAAATCCAGCAAAGACCCCGTGAATCTAGCATACCAAGTTAGCTCCAACAAACATTTCAATAAAGAATAATCATTTTCAAAGCACCTAATTCACGCAAATGCACTTGAATACCAAACACCCGACCAACTCTTAGTTGGTTCAAGTGATTAGGCACTTGATAACTGGGACTATTTACTCCCATAACAGGCAGACCCGGCTCGAGCCACATTAGCTAGAGTTCAATAAATTCCGATTACTAATGGTCTAGACCCAAAAAAAAAAAGAAAAAGAAAAAGAAAAAATCCAACACCCAAAAAACCAAACTTTCCAATAACAAGACAAGACCCATGAATCTAGCAACATACCAAATGGCTGGAAAGGATGACTTTGGCACCATTCTGGATGAGGTGCTTGATGGTGGGTATGGCTGCGCGGATCCTTGTGTCATCAGTGATGTTCTGGTTGTCGTCGAGCGGGACGTTGAGGTCGGCCCTCACGAAAACCCTCTTCCCCTTCAAGTCAGCGGCGGTCAAGTCCCCAACGCTCTTCTTCGCCATGGAGACAACCCCTCTTACTCCCTTCCCTGAGGGAAAAGAGTTGATTCTGGATGCCACGTGGAGGGCCAGCAGTGGTTCGGCGGCAGCGAAGCCCAGGCGGCGGAGTCCGGCGGGGCGGAGGCGGAGGCAGCCGGAAGTGGAGGTGGCGGCGGGGGAGAGGTGGAGGAGGGAGGAGCGCGTGCGGGAGGATGAGGTGGAGGAGTTAGTGGTGGAGGAGATGAGAGAGAAAGTCGTGGGGGATGCTGAGGAGGCCATTGTGGAGAGAGAGAAAGTGAGGTGTGTGTATGTGCTGTGTTGGAGTGAGTGTGTGTGTTCTTTGTGGGGGTTAACGCAGCGGAGGGAAGGCTTTTGGAGGTATATAACTATTAACTTTATGTGAATGTGAGATGCGAGTGTGTGTTTACGAGGGAGAGGGAGGGAAATGGATGAAAGATGTGGACGTGAAGAACAAAGGTGGGAACGATTGGGCGTGGCGAGCAGATTTTGGATTTCTTCTTATCGTTGAGGAGAGGTTCATGTCATTCCTTGCTTTTCACTCATATATTCAGGTACCTATATTTTCTTTTCTTATTTATTTTATGTTTATATGGTTTGGCAACCAAATGTATCACTGTGATATTTATAAGAGGATTTTTCTTTTTTAAATACTGCCTCGATACACTAATCAACATAGTACGAAATGGGATGTCTGCAAGAAATTTGGAATTATACGGTGCTCACAATCCTTATTTACTCCACTCATAAATAAGCACCTTGAAATATGCTATTTGTAATTCTCAATCAACTCATCACAGAGAACTTTGGGATAAGGATTAAGAATTATTATTTATAGGTAAAATAAGAAATAAGAATTTTAGAAACTCACAAAGTATTAAAGTAAAAGAAATAAACCTCATAATTATCTTGATTGTAAAAAATAAGTTGTCTCTAAGCCAATTTACCTAGTTAAACATGAATCTTAAAAATTAATAAAAATAAAAATTATTTAATCCTATCTAAAGAATTGATCCTAAAAGGTTTGATCCTAATTAGAAAGATTTGATCTCATCCCTAAAAGATTTGATCATAATTAATTATAATTAAAAATCCAAATAATAATAAAATTAAAGTCCAAAATATCATAATTACTAATGATGATAATGTCTTCCAAATTAGTCCAAATAATATAAAAGCACTCTAAATCTATTCAACCCTTTAATGGTGGTCAAAGTCAACTATTTTGAATTCATAACTAACTCGATCTCTTCAATATAGTCTTTTAAGAGTATTCTTTCAACTAATCTTTATATTCTAATAATACGAATGTGACTCTTAGCTTGGTGGCCCCATCAACTACAATGTACAAATATCAATTTAAGATTAATTTTGGGAGAATTATATAATTTCTCCTCAAGTTTATAGTAATTCTATTCTATGTCCTTTTAATTTGTAACTTTATGCACACCTTTCTAATATTAGATAATGGTTAAAAATATTACCCTCATATTTGATTTGCCAACAATTCTCTTATTGCTCAAAACACATTTCACTACAAAAAGGACAAATTTCCTATGTGAAAAAAACATCCTTAGCTCTTAACATCATTTTCTCTTCCCAAACTAAGAAACCCTAAAAGTGAGAATTGTTGTGTTGATTTTTTTGAAGGAGACAATTATGGTGAGACCACCATTTGTGCAACATTCAATAAACATCTTGGGTTCAATTTCTCTTTTACTTTGCAATTGATTTCATCATATAACTAAATATAAGACACCAGATGAACTAATGAGAGATATGGCTTTTTGCATTTTAACAAACAAATATTGTGTATAGTGTTTAAGCGTATATGTTTTTTTTTTCTTAAATTCTGAAATCACACTGAAAATGAGCAACAGGGGTTTGTCTACGGTCTTCCAAAACATTTAGAAGGATCGCATACTCCCTGTTTGTTTCAAAATGATTTTATCTCATTTTGTATGAAGCCCAATTAATGGGGATTCATGAAGAAGCTTCAAGGAATTTGTAGTTATATAAAGGAGGAAAAATACATTCTCTTTATAATGATTGGTTATTCCCCATCAAACTTTTTCTATTGTATCATTATTTCAATGGAGATTCATGTATAAAATTTGGGGGATTTCAGTTGAAGAGTGGAGATTTTTAGTAGTATTCAAAAACATATTCAAATACAAGTTTGGTTATAAAAGCTCTCATTACATAACAAATAATCCCCAAAAATTTAAACATTTATTTGAATTATGTATATGAATACAAGGTTCAAAATTTTATCTTCCTTCATGGTTGAGAGAGAGAAAACGCTGAAAGGAAAAAAAAATTAATCCATGTTACATAACTAAAAATCCCCCAAAAGTTTTTCATTGATCCCCATTGTATTGTTTATATCAAACTTTTGCCCAAAAATAAAATGTGAGGATCGCATCCTCCCAAATTGTTTGGAAGGATCATAGCCTCTTCCAAGAAACAGAATACAAATTGACAAAAAAACTTTAACTCGTATTCTTCACCCACTATTCAGCTTGTATTTTGTGATATGAGAAGAAAGAAAGTCATTTTGTGTAAAGTAAAGAATTAAGGCTTGTTTGCAAAGAAGATCACACATGTAAAACCTACTTTTTTTTTGTCATATGTCATACTACTTTTTTTTTGTCAATTTCATAATTGGCATGTTAATGTGAGAGATTTTGTGCAATAAATATATAAACTTTAAGAGAGGTCATTATAAACTTTTTATTTGAAATTTAAATTCATTAATTGCAAATATCAGCTTGAAGACAAAAACCAAAACTTTTGGAGGGGGTCTTCAATCCAAATTCCTTAACCCCCCTAGAAGCTAAGTGTGCCATAAATTAGTGGCTTTATTACAAGTTTTAGGAGTATAGTTGCAATAAGAAAAAAGTATGAAACCAAGATGCTGACAAGTAAATATTTTTAAGCATGGAACCATTGTTAGATCTTCTTCTACCCTTTTGATGCTTGTGCAGACATTCTAAGCATCCCTTTCAGGAATGACATTTTTAAAGCCCAGCGCCCATGCAAATGTCAATCCCTCTCTAGCTGCAAACAATTCCCCTTAGATGGTATCTACAATTTGATCATATTTGTGTTTTTCCTACCATAAAATTGCTTGCATAATCTCTTATAATGATCCCTATGCCCATCACTTCATTACTCATCACTTTGAAAGTTGCATCAACATTTCTCTTATAAGCAAAAGGGAAAGGTTTCCAATATTAATTTTCCTGTGTGTAGTTGGTTGATCCCATCTTGGTGCATTACTTTCCTATAGGCCTGCTAAGCTCGAAGGGTCTTCTCTCTTGTTTCATGAGAGGAGCATATGTCTTTACCTTGACAAATCATATTGTGTGTTGTCCAAATTGCATGCCAAATAGCAAATATTGCCTCTAATTTTTTTTTGTTGGCCAATTTTCACAATGTTGTCAAGCTAATTCATCTCTTATCCTCTATTGGTGTCTAATTCCTCACTTATCCCCATCATTGAGTTCTTTGCGTGTCAACCATAGAACACATGCGATAGTGTTTCCTCTTCACTTTTACTTAGATAACACCCATCCTCCATCGTTAAGAGGAACTTCTCTTGACATCCATTTATTCTCTTTGATATTCTTTCTTTCAAGGGGCTACATTCTCTAATTTTTAGCTCTTACAATCATTGTCGATAATTCTAAATATTTCTTTGAAAAGGCCGCAGAAGAAATATTTGGAAAAGAGAGAATTTGTTGTCTCACCTCTCTCTATTTACATTTGGACTAATTAGAACCACGAACTTTTTAAAATTCACCATTTGACTAGATGCTTCTCTGAAATATTTAATATGGCATTATAATCTTCCATGGTTGCTCTAGTAAAACAAGCCTATCACCTAAAAAAAAGAGATGGGATATCATTGGGCGCAATCTATTAACTCATTAGATTGAGAGAATTTGTAATCTCTCAAAATGATGGAGAAGCGAGAAGAATCCTTTTGCACAAATTACAAATAGATAGGGAGACAATAGGTCACCTTCTATAAGTCTCATTTTTTTTATCTAAAATAGTCCTCTAAGAAACCATTAAGTAGAATAAAGTATGAGACCGTTCTCATGCACTATTTAATCTTATTCTTATTAATATCCACTTTTAAAAAAATTTCAGCAAAAATGATCAATATGATAGGTAGTTATAATTTAATAGTGGATTGAAAAACAGTATTTTATAAAAAGTTATTAAAAGTGAAAAAGTGATAGGTCAAATTGTCCATAAATAACATAATACACACAATTGGACGAAAATCTTCTATCAAACCCTCTGTCATATTGTTTGTTCTACAAAAAAGAAACAGCCATATGGATCAAATTTACACATTAATTATAATAATTTTTATTAAAATCTAACACAGTTAATTTTCTTACTTTCACCACTGGATTTGTTTTATTATTTTTTTTTATACATTACCTTTGTAGGCTTCGATAGGCTTTTAGCAGCAGTTTTCATTGCTAGTTAGTAGTAGCAAAGGTTTCTCCTTATAATCCATTGGTGGCAGCATTTTTTTTTATCCACTCATTTTGTCGCATACAACTAGCAAGTTATCTTCCTCTCTTTTATTTTTTCCTTTTTTTTATTGTACAATTTGATCTCTCTTTCACTTTTATGATTATTTGTTGTATGAGTATGTACCAAAATCTTATTTATTGTACGGGTTATATAATTGATCTTGTACTTGAAACTTTTATCATAGACCTATATAACTATGTTTTGTTGGGAACATATGTGTCTTATTGCATCCTAAGAACATATGATACTAAGGTACTACATTCTCTTTTTAATATGTATACATATCAATATTTGAGGAACTTATCAATATTTTTCGTTTGATTAAATTTTATTTTAGTATTATAATTCTTACTTAAAATTATAATACTAAAATTTTTTGGTATTACAATTCTTGCTTAAAATTTAGTATATATGATTAAAGAATATATATTTATGTGAACTGAAGGCCATGGACAAGAGAGAAATTACTATAGAAGGTGGAGAGCAAGTACCCTACATATTAGAATTTAAGAATGGTAGCATTGGGTTACCATGAATATAGAGATGAATAAAATTGGTGAGATACATATTGGTATTCGTACTAAGTTTATACCAAAATTTGGGATGGAATTTGAAACGGAAAATGTAGCCTATGCCTTTTATAATTCTTATGCTTATAAAGTGGGCTTTAGGATAAGGATTAGTAAAGGATACAAAGGCTTTGATGGTAAAATAATTGATAGAATATGTTGTTGTTCATGTGAATGTTCTCGTGGGAAAGACAAATGAGATGCTAGTGTGAAAAACTTATGTGCTCAAACAAGATTTGGTTGCTTGGCAAATATGAAAATTAAAAGCCATTTGATTGAAAAGTTTCGTGTTACTAAACACACGAGACTTTAAGCCCTAGTAAGTGTCATTTGCACATATTGCAAAGGAAAATAAATTCTTATTAGGCAGTTGAGGTTGATTTAGCTAAATGCTTTAGAATCACTCCAAAACCTACTTGTGAACTAATGGTTAGGCGAGTTGGTGGGTGTGACAATCTTGGGTTCATCCCAAAATATTATAGAAATTATCTACACTCTAAGCAAACAATTCAAATGAGAATAGGAGATACAGGTGGTATGCTTGAATATTTATAACAAATGCAGTTAGAAGATCCTAATTTTTTTCTATGCAATAAAAGTAGATAAGGATGATTTAATAACTAATATATTTTGGGTAGATGCAAAAATGATGGTTGAATATTCATATTTTGGTGATATAGTTTGTTTTGATACTATTTATAGAACAAAATGATAATAAAGAAGGTCGTGCATTTGCAATGTTTATTAAAGTGAATTGTCACAAGCTTAGCATTATTTTTGGTTCAACATTGTTATATATTGAAACTATTGAGAATTTTGTTTGATTATTTAATATTTTTCCAAAAGCTATGTCAAGAAAAAAAAGCGCCATAGACTATCCTCACTAATCAAGAAGTAACAATGGCAAACTTTAACTTTAGCATGGGCAAATACATGCCACTACCTCTATATTTGGCACTTGTATCAAAATGCATTAAAGAACCACATTGTTATATTTGGGAAGTTTCAAGGCTTTAGTAAGGATTTTAAGAATTGCATCTATGAGTATGAAGAAGAAAAGTTTTCTGAAGCTTGAAATAATATGCTTGAGAAATATGATCTAAAAGATAATAGTTGGTTGAAGCAAATATTTACTTTGAAAGAAAAATGGACTCTAGTTTATGGTCAAGAGAACTTTCGTTCTAACATGACAACTATACAAAGCAATGATAGTATGAAAAATTTAATTAAAAAATATGAGTTTTAAGCATAATTTATTAAGATTTGTTCAATACTTTTAGAGATTGGTTGAGGATTGTCATTATGAGAAGTCAAAGGTAGATTTTAAAATAACTCAACAAAATTTGACTTTGTAATGAAGTTGAAACTTTAAGGTATGAAGCAACAATTTATACTCCCACAATATTCAAGATAATTCAATTCAAGATATCAAAAGTTTATGATAGTAATATGCATATTTTCTCTAAAATTGCAAATGTTATACTAAACATAAAGTATCTCTTTACACGAAGTGTTTCTAGCATACTCTAAAATATTAACTCATGTAATAATGCAGTGAAGTGTTGTAAAAAGTTTGAGTGTTCGGGAATTTTGTGCTCATATGCTCTTGAAGTTCTTTCATCAAGAAATATAATGAACATTTCTACAATGTATATACTAGAGAGATGGATAAAGCATGCAAAAACTAGAAGTCATAGAGCTATTAGTCATTATATAACCAGTGAAGATCCCAATATAAGAATGGAAAATTACTACAAGGATTTGTATAGCATACACACAAAAGTAACAACTAAAGGTGCAAAAATTGAAGAAGCGTATTGTAACACCCTACTAATTTAATGTTATGCTTAAGTCATAGCATGAAATTAGGTAGTCTGTGTTATCGTGTTAACATTCTACTTAAATTTCGTGATTAGTATTACAAAACAAGCGAAACGCCGCACTGCTATACTATGAGCGTAACGAAACTCAACATAATATCACAACAGATAAAAAATAGTACAATAACATCAACTGTATACATACATATATATTTACATGTTAGAAGTCATTGCTTCAGTCTATATGTCTATATTAAAAACAAATGAAACAAAGGAACAACAAAATTCCTATTGCTAAAAAGCAGAGGCAGAAATGGCAGAAGCAGGCTAAGTTCAACGAGCCCAACTCGAAGTCACGGTGAAGTTGCAAATCTAGGATCTCAACGAAGAGGGTGGCCGTGGAGTCCATCGCCAGTATCTGAGAATGATGCGGAAAATATAGAACAAGGTGAGAATTTCAAGAAATTCTCAGTAGGGTTGCGTTTAGTGGTTATCTGACGTCACATGCATTCTCAGTTGCCTCGGGTTTTATTTAGTTATAAAAACATGTGTTCAAGCTAGTTATCCGTTTTATTGAGTTTAAGGAAAAGTCTGGTCCGAGGCAAGGTTTAGTTTTACTTTAGTGGACATAGGAAACAGAATAACTCACTAATAAGATTCCACAAAATAGTAAACAGTATAAATAAATAAATAAACAGCAGTAAATGAACTTAATAAACATTGCATTCATCTTGACATAATTATTTCATGTAACCATGCATTCATGTAATCATGCAAACTTAATCATGAATCTTTCTTCGTAAAACTTTCTATTACTTTTCATCTTTTTCCATCTCTTGGTGCCTTGGGAGTTCTTGGCCATTTAAACTCCTGGGTAATAGTCTGCTTTTCAAGATCGAGCTCGTTTCTATATAGGAATGCCGGGTTTACTTTCCCCGACCTTCCCACCGATCTATTCCCTTTAACTTATCCTGGCCCAAGTAGCATGGAACTTTCATAGTACATAATCCTTATCATAACTTTCATAGCTTTCTTGAAAATGCACATGCATTAACATGTAATTCATAACTTATGCACAGCTTCTACCGAAATTTCGGCAGCATAACGGAACGTGTCCACTTCCCCATGAATAGTGCAGCACATCACAATATCAATTTATCATAAAGGTCACAATATTTCACATAAGCTTCAATATTGAACTCATAATAACATTGAACTCATTAAGACAGAGTTTCTGCCTCAGCATAGTCAACCAACCCGATTTTTATAATTCAAGCCATAATTTTTATTTAACTCATTTGGACCTCAAATTTGGGTATGTTAGAATTTTATGTGTCTAGTTTCTAACCTCTTTGATCCCATCTAATTTCGATATCTATAGCTCAAGATATTTAGATTTTATTCCGGTCTGCCCAGTGGCTAGCCAGAATCAGACATGTAAAATTAAAAATCCACTAAAAATCGAAAACTGACTCAAATGATACAAAATTAGACTCATATTAAAGCTAACAAGTAAATTTTCATTTACAAAAATTTTCATTCCATTTGACTTGGTAGGGCTCGATTTATAAGCCTCGAATTCTAACCTTCCTAAACTGCCCTATTCTGACCCGGTTGGGACATAGGGTAACTTTCTTGGGTCACTAGGAGCAACTGGGACCTTATCTAATTCTGAAATTTTTATGGGACATTCTTCTATGTGTAAGCTTTCTAACAAAGTTAGTTTCACTCATTTTCAAGAAGTATAGGGCGAGTTCTACCCTGAACAACCCAGTCTACCCAAAATCAGAGTCAAAACCCTAGGTCAAAATTCAAAAAATCATATCTCTCTCAATACTAATCCAAAAGCCTCATATGATATATGTATGGAAATCTCTGGATGTCTAGTTTCATATAAAAATGGTTTTATCAAATTTAATTGGCTGTAGCTGGAGCCGTACACTCTGCCGTACGGACTGCCGAGGGGTTTTGATTCTCCAGCCCCTTAGCTCTTCTTATTTCCATTCTTTCTTGCTTCCAATTCAGTTTTAACCAAACAAACAGCCCAAAACCAGTCATATATCATCATAATCATTCATTTAACACATCAAAGATTGCAAGAATAATCCAACCTCAGCCAGTCAAAGCCACAGAATTAGTGCAAGAATTAAACCTCTACCTTTATTATAAGTGATTTTGCTTGAGTTTTGAGGGCTTGGATGAGCAAAGCTTGAGTAGGCTTGATGGTTGGCTAGAGTTATGTGAGTAAAGAGGAGAAGAAGAGGGCTAGGGTAGAGGAGAAGAAGGCGCAATCTGAATGGGAGAAAAAGGGGAGGAAAAATTTGGTTGAAGGGGTATAAATAGGTGGCTTCTTGGCTTGTGATTAGTTAGATTTGCATGGCTGAAATTCAGCCAAGACTCTCCATGTATTACGGCCCTTGTTGCGCCACTTTTATGTGGCAATGTGGCTGAGTAATCAGCCTTAGATTCTAGGGTTTAAAGCTTGTAATTTCATTGGTTCGGTTCCGACAGTTTCAAATACCGTAAACTTACCGATTTCCTTTAAATCGGTAAATCGGTTTCGTGAAAATTCTTATAAAATCTTCTATATTTCTAACCTAATTGACTTGTACCTAATCTCAATTAATTTCTAATCAATTGATCCTAAATAATTATTTAACTGAATTTTAATTAATTTCAATTATTCGATAAAAATCAAACAATTGAACGGAAAACAATAAAAGAATTTCGGTGGATGTTACATGTATCAAATTGTTGTTAATGGAATGACTAAGGTTTTAGAAGATATAGATGCATGTCTTAGAGATAGAGATAAGGAGACAAGCACCCATGACATTTCACCAATTAATATTTAAAGGGATTTATATAGTGGGAATGATAACAATGTGAAAGGAATAAAAGGCAAAGGAAGATCTTATCGAATATCTATAAGGTTAAAAGTTGTTTTAGGGAGAAAAAGTTAAAAGAATAAAATTATACAAGAAGTTGAACCTCCTTATATTATGAGCTCTCATTTTAGTATATTAAATAGTAATGAGCATTATGGAATTGGTATAGGTGATATTAGTTTTTTTTTTTTTATAGTTTTTAGGATTTGTTAATATTAACATAAAAAATACACACAAACATATTTATTGATGTACATGAACAATTATTAGGCACAAATATGGATCAATTGGTATCATGGGTCTTCACAACAAAGATCAATAAGGCCAAGCATGATCTAAGTTATCAATACAACTCTCTTTAAACTTTAAATCTTTTCTAATCTTATTTTAGTTCTTAGGTACAAATTTTCGGTATGTTTTGTTTCATAAATATTTTAACATTTACTCTTGGATAAGTTTGTGTGTCATCAATTTTATAGATAATAATTTTACTATTCATTTCTTTTCATATTAGATTGTGACAACTAGTAACTATTTTTTGCTTAAAGATGAGATTGTAGAGTTCCTATTTGCACCATAATTGTGCTCATAACTTTATTCATTCAATTGTAAGTAAAATTGAGTTGTTTATTATATGATATTTTTGGCCATTTGTAACAAAAGAGTACTGAAATAAAATTTCAGCTTTCTTTCTTTTTCTTTTTTTTTCTTCCAAATTTTGGAATATTTGAAGCTATTGTGTAGTATAACTACTCATTCTAACAAGATGAAGTTATTTTCCTTTTGGTCTATCCTATAGTACAATTTTATTTGTTGTCAATAGCTCAAAGCTCTACTAGTGTATATAAAATAATAGAAAAACTACCGCTATGCTTCACAACTAGGTGCTTAATAAGGCATGGAATAATTGGTCTTTTTCCTTGTACCAATGGTCTCAACATTACTATCAAAATTTTTGTCAATAAAATAACATTGATCAGCAATATTGATGTCCAAGCAACCTTTTTTATTTAAATCCTGTTAAAGAAGATAAACAAAGTATTCATCAAATTCTCATCAAACATTCATCAAATTCAACCATTAAAGCTACCACTCCCTGACAAAGATAATGATGGCAGATATAATGTTCCAGATCTTCATCTCAATCCAAGTTCTCCAATAGTTGAAGTATCTTCTATGAATGACATTTTGTTGGATTTAAACATTGAAAACATCTGTGGAAGAGGATAAAGAGTCAACATTACGAGTGCAACAACAACTAGAAGAGCCATATTTGAACACAAGTACTTACCATAGGAAATTCTATTTATACGATTTTAGTCTTAATTCATTTAGGGTGCATTTGGTTTGTGAAAATATTTCCTGTTTTTATTTTCTATTTTCATTTTTTGAAAAGATTTTTTATTTTCAAATTTTCTGAATTTTGGAAATGCATTTGGTTTATAAAAATATATTATGTTTCCAAAAAGTGAAAATAATGAAAATATATTTGGTTTATCTATTTTTAAAATATGTTTTCAAAAATCATACTTAAGATAATAATTTTTGTTTTGTGAGTAAATTATAGTCATACTAAAAAAAGACATAATTGAACAAAATAATTAGCACTATCTACAATTACAATATTTGTTATACTTCAACTTATCAATCAGTTAAAAAATACAAAAAAAAAGAGAAAAAGAGAAATACATCATTCTACAACAAAATACAAAAAAGTGATAGTTATCAATCATCTATGATAATTATCCCACATTTGATCAGCAGTTGTCTCCCTAACTTATGCCATTTGTGTTGCTTCAATACATTAATATCAACACCCTCTTAATTTACCCTTAAACTTTGTCTATCCACAATTATGTCTTCTCCAGAGTAATCACCAAATAACCTGTTTGTATCATATTGCATTCTAATAAAATTATATATGGTGCAAGAAGTAGTGGGAATTTGCCTCTATCTTTTAAAAGGGTAATTTGGCATCATTTTTAGAATTAGGAACCTTTCTTTTAGAACACTAAAACACCTTTCAACAACATTCCTCAATAAATGGTGTCTATAATTAAACAATTGATGTTTACCCCATACTCGTCCTCTATCACGAAACTCATGCAACCGATATCTTGCTCTAGCCAGACATATGAAGTCAATACGGATTGTGTAAGTCATGCATGACTGCAATTTTATATAAAAGAAAACAAAACATATTAGAAAGCCAACCCACATTGACAAAAGCAATTGAATGATAACATTATACATCTAGAGGTAATACTGATAAGATGAAATAGTAACATGACCTACTAACAATAAAACAGAGTGTTGGGCTTAATTTACAGAAAACAGAAGTGGGAAATAAATATGAAGTACATAAAAAGAAAAATTGTTCCAGTAAATACTACACACATGCTACACAATGCAAAGGAATAAACCCCTTTAACCAATGCATAGGAATCAAAGATTTTACGTTGTAGTACTATACTAAGAAAATTTTCAGCTCAAACACTTGCCGATTTCCACCTTTATCCTGTTTACCAATCTGTTACAGCTCCTCAGTTTCTATCATGGCTGCCCCACGATACTTCTTCACCCCACGGACAATTTTTATGGCAACCATTTCCTTCCTTTCTCTATCCCAGCACTCCAAGACTTGTCCAAAGGTTCCTTCACCCATTTTGCTATGAATCTTATTTGCAGCCACGTAAAAGGAGTGTAAATAATGCAAGCATAGCCAATCAAAGAAAGTCCAAGATCCATTTGAACATCCAATGCCCAAAATAATTCTACATCTGGGAATATGTACAATAATATCATTGCTAATATGTTGCCTAAAGGTGAAACAGAATTACTTGAGGTGTTACAAGTACTTATAATTCTGCATTTGATAGTTAAGGGAGTGAGAATGCTTATTGAATCTAAATGCTGATTTTTCTTCTATTGAATGGCAGGTTGAATGAAAAGATGTTTAACATAGGACTCGACCATGTCCACAGCATATGAATGTAAACTTCTTAATGATAGTAAACTTCTCCAAGCGCAAACATGTAATGGCCATCTTTGTCATCATCACACCATGGGAGAGAACCATTTCAGGTGACTCCCTTAAACATAGAACTAGTGGTATGTCCTGAAGCATCATAGCTTGAAATATTCTCACCCTCTTATCCACAAAACAATCCTACCTGAGCCTACAAACAGTCATCCATACATGCACCACTTAAGGAGTTCAAAAGACAAATATTACATCCCACCATCATGAATTCTCACCTATGTACTTGCCCCCATATCAAATTGTTAAGAGAAAATAACAAGGGTGAGATAAACAAGCATTCTAGTACACCAAAATTAAACATCAATACCACAAGAACGACAAACAATTACAACAACATCTACATCAAAATAGACATGTACGGGGATGAAAAATTCAAAGATCAATTTTATTAGGAAAATAAGTTTAAACAATTTCAGATGACAAAGACGAGACATCATTGAAACCAAACTTGATATAAAAGGTATTAGCATAAATATTCTGAAAACATTACAAGTCAATCAAACAAAACAAATTAATTCCAAACAAATTAATTGCATTAATGTACCAAAGGATAATCAAGCACTCAAAAAGAGTATATTGTTTAATAATTTTTGCTTGAAGGCATGGTCCTTGCATAAGTTTTGTTTAGTAAATTTGTCAAGTAAATCAAGACTTCCTAGCTTAGAAAAGTTTGTCCATACAATGACAGACCTTAATTGATAAATGATTTAATTGGCATCATGAAATATATGGGAAAATAGTAGAAATTAGTAACTCACATAAGCAAAAGATAATTACTATATTTACAAGAATTTGGTACGAAGTTAGCTTTATAAAATTTGAATGTCAACTAATCACTTCTACCATCAATTCACCAATGTAATTGCGGTGCTTCATCTCTCAATGAAATCTAATCTTTCCTTCGGTAGAAAGAAAATGATGTTACAATAGCAAAAAATGCAGTAAGAGCATAACTCTTTTTTTTTTTTTTTTT
Source organism: Pterocarpus macrocarpus (assembly GCA_031439585.1). Taxonomy (NCBI): domain Eukaryota; kingdom Viridiplantae; phylum Streptophyta; class Magnoliopsida; order Fabales; family Fabaceae; genus Pterocarpus; species Pterocarpus macrocarpus. The sequence goes on along the minus strand of CM062517.1, from coordinate 18,768,555 downwards.
GATAATTGAATTAGGCTCAAGATACTGACAAAAGAGATAAGCCAAGAATAAAAGATCTTAAAAAACTAAAACAAAAATTTGGTGGGTTAAATAGGTCAAATTAAAAATGGATTAGTTTAAATGGGTCATTATCTTTTAAACTTAACCCACCTATTTTTGGCAGGTAAACGGGTAGGTCTGACGGATTTAGTCTCTTTTGACGGCCCTATCAAAATATTGCTTATACTTATAAGCTGTTTTTCAACTTGAAATTATCAATTTTTAATAACCTCTAAAGTGGTCTCCATCGATTTTCATATCAAATAAATTAATTCCTAAAAAAAATAAACTGATAAATTGGTTCATAACTTTTTAAACATTTGACAAATTAGTCTTTAATTAAAATAAATTAACAAATTGGTTCTTAACTTTTTAAAAATCAGACAATTTAGTTCCTCCATCAAGTCTTTCGTTAAACACTATGAAGGACTAAATTGTCTTATTTTTAAAACATTAGAGACCGATTTATCAGTTTATTTTTATTAAAGATTAATTTATCTAACATTTTAAAAGATTAAGGACTAATTTATCAATTTATTTTTATTACAAACAATTTATTTGATATAAAAAATGCTAGGAATCACTTTAGGGATTTACTCTATAATTTATTTTGGTGATTTACCCAAGCAAGATTAAATTTTTTAAAAACAGCTTTGTAGAGGTAAAAATGCTGTTTTGTATACTTCCCAAACTTGCTATTTTTCTTGGTGGCTCTTAATATAGTCCACCACTTGTTTTGGACTTTCTGATGGTCCTACACAATAATTACAAATTCAGCCCCGCCTGTATGTTTTTAAAATTGCTACTTAAGCCCTTTTGTTTCCTTTTTGCAAAGAGAGTCAGACTCTCATAACCGGCCCCCTCATTTTCTCTTCGTAGGCAGGACCCCTCATTTAAAGTTGGGGATTAGGCTTGGCATGAATGGAGGGAGAATCCCCTCCTACACTGCCATCGCTAGTTTGCAAAGATGTTGCTGCTCATAGTAGAGAACTTGAACCACAACTTGGATAGGAAGAAGGTCATGTTGAGCAGCATGTGCACATGCCTGTTGTGATAACTTCTAGCAGTCCATCACGTTGGAAACTTGCTTTCTCTCCATGTCACTTACCACAAGATGAGCTTAAGGATTGTCAATTCCAACTTTATCAGTAGTTGATTTATGATAAACTTGCGCGTAACAATTTTGTACCAGAATAACATGACAATCAAATCCTTGAATTCAATGGCAATATTGTTATGTTCCGTGTTCATTTATTTTTTTTTTTTGGCTCATGTATTATGTTTTGGGTCTTAAGCAAATTAACTTGGAATCAAGAACTTTACTCAAGCATCATGTGATCATGAGTAAGGTCTGATGTAGATCCATGCAATATCACTTAGCTAATGTATTTTAGCAAGAGATAAGTTCACTAAGTACTTTTTTCTTCTTATAAAAAAAGTTAATTAAACTAAATAGCTCCTAAAACATATTCAAGATGTACATCTCCAATGTAATTTGCTGTTACTAAATCATAAAGCTCCAACATTCAACTCCACTGGGCAGACTAATAAAGCATCAACATTCAACTCACCAAGCACCAACAACATACGCTATATTTCTAGTTAGTCCTGTGTTGAGACTATAACTCAATTACACCCAACAATACTTATTAAAATTTGAATGAGTGATGATACTCGTTCTTCATTTGGGTGTAAACTATATATTTGGATGTAGCACTGAACTTCTGGTATCCTTTGATGACTTCATTTACTGCATCAAGGAAGTCTTCCGCTGTTACAGTCTTCCTTTGGGCTCGAGCAACATACGAACCAGCTTTAATGCAGCAACTCCATATATCAGCTCCTGGACAGAACTAAAGAGATCTCGATCAAAAACCAATCTCTAGAAGTGCCCAAGCCTTCAATGTTTAATAGGAGGCCTTGGGACATAAGGGAATGAAGCAGCAGAGACCCTCAAGAGGAACAAGTTTCAGGCTAAAACCATACTATCCAGAATACTTGAAAAAGGTATAACTTTTTGAATATATATATATATATAAATCATAAGGTGTCTGATACCTTGACAATTTATCTGTTTGTAGACTGTAACATTCAATTTCATCTAGATTTTTCAGTGTCTAATAACTTATATCTCAGTCCTAAAATAAAGAGAAGTGGAAACATGATACAATATACAGAATAAAAGGCACCACTAACATTGCATAGATCTTGTAGAAGTAGTGAATACATGTGTAAGGTATATAACAAATACAATGTAAAGGGAAGAGAGAACTTCCAGATCTTTCATAAGCATGAACGTGACCAGCAAATACAACATCCATGTTATACTCCACAAACCACTTCTCATACTGTTAGAGATAATTAGAGTCTATTACATATTGGTTAGGAAGTATTAAAGTCTGTTACATATTGGTTAGGAAGTTAGATAGTTAGCTATATTATCTCTAGTATATAAGTCAGTTTGTACTCAAAATTGTAACTAAGTTTTCATTTTCATCAATATACAATTTCTGAATTCTCTTCCAATTCTCTCTTTTCTCTGCTCTACCATGTTTCTCAACACATACATTACTCTAACGGGCTCCCTTTCCATATAGCGAGTCACATAGCTACTATATATTGGAGAATGCATGAGAACAATCAGCCATGGTGTCTCTGCCCTATTCACGTTGATAATTTGTATGGTACTATAGTCTACAAACAACTTCAGAATGACACTGAAACCATACTTACAAATTGAATATATAAATCATAAAGGATAAAAAGTGTAACTTTATGAAAATTTACTCACCTTTAAAGCCCTTAAAAAAGAATTTCATGGGATCAGAGGGGGAAGGAGGAGCAACCACCGTCAGCTGCGCTCGGCGACGGCTGTGGGTGCGGCGGAGGAAACGTCAGTATTGACGACGGAAGTGGTGGAGGAATGACAGGACCCGGCGCCTGCGATCCCTTTCCCCCTTTGTTGAGGAACAGACCCTAAACGCGGCCCGGGCAAGCACAACGGCTGCGGCCACAATTCTTTCTTTCCCGGCTGGTTCATGGTTGCATCCACGGCCTATTTAGACCAGAACATGTGTTCAAGTTCTCTTGCGCCGACCAATACCTTGCAACCCGCCGCTGCCGATGAATCTTTCCCTCATCAGCTCGAAAGGGACACAGGGATTCATCTGCGAAACCTAAACAAATGGCGTAGTAGAATGAACGGGTGAAATATTTTACCGTTGGATTTTAATTAAGCACCATCTGACGGTTGTCATGGGTGGACCGTCACATGGTCCAAAACATATGCGGGACTATTTTGTCGGGTACCATTTTTCTTGTGTATTTCTTTAAACAAGCTCAAGCAGTCCCGCACAAACAAAACTCAGAACATTGTTCAGCCGATAGGCCCCAAAACTTATGATTTTTCGTTCCTTCATTTCATGGCTCTTTACGACGTCCCCCCCAACCTCCAAATTTTCCCTCGCTTTCTCGCTCCCCCTCCATTTCCCCTCGGATTTTCCCGCACTTTCCCTCCACCCCCTCGCAAGCCTTCCCGCGCATCATGCCAGCCGCGTGGGGCCTTCCGAGAATGGCGGGAGTACGAGGAGGCCGTGAAGCGGAAGGACCTCGCCGGAGCTCTCAGGTTCCTCAAAACCCTCGAAACCCAAAACCCAGTTGAACCATTCGGCGACGCTTCTTCTCCTTCTTCTTCTTCGATCGCCGAGTCGACTCGGTCCCGGTTCCGCGAGTTGGAGATGTTCGGGCCGCAGAGGGATTGGGAGGTGCTGGACACGTGCTTGAACGCTGATGACATGAAGCTTGTTGGGAACGCTTACAAGTTCCTCAGGGATAGGGGTTTCTTGCCCAATTTCGGAAAATGCAGGAACATTGGTGAGTTTTAATGTTTTTTTTTTTTTTTTTTTGGGTTCTGTTTTTCGTATGAAAATAATAATTTAAAAAAATTGTTGCTTTTTTGTCGTTTTGGTTGTTCAAAATAGGCATGCACATAGATTAAGACAAATTTTTTATATAGAAGGGATGCAGTGTATAAGTATGTGAGCATTGGATCATAGCTTCAATCACATGATTGTGCTTTCCTAAAGGCTTGAAACTGAAAAACTAAGCTTTTTTACCTCTTTCGATTAAAGTTATCAAGAGAAAAAATTATCTTGCATTTGATACCATGTTTAGAAGTGCTTGTATTAAGAAACTACTAATTCGAGAAATCAATTATCCCTTAAACTGAACTTTTTTGTTTTTTGCTTTTGTTTTATATATTATATCTAAACACACTTAAAAAACATTTAGAAGTATTTATTTATTTATTTTTTAAATAAGTGCATCCAGACTTTTTGGAATTTTGAAAGCTCAAAACTTTATCTTGGTTACATGTGTCACATTAATGCTATTGATGTATCTCCCACTAATACTGTTATTTAATACCGCCATGGCCTGTTCCTTTATTTTTGTTAATTTTAAATTACTGTAGAATATGCATTGCCCTTCAGAAGTTGTACTTTCTTTGTTTTTGTTGGATTTCCTTGGTACTGTTCTGTTGAGTTATATTTGTAGCGTGCTAGCTGTCTTTCACATATATGATGTATTTAGAGAAATGAAAGTTTCCCTTTTCAGCATCTGATGGGACTGGATTTTTTTATTCTACATATAAACCGAAGCAATCTTTCTGGCTACGTGTGTTTTGAAATTTTACCAAATAGATGTTTATTGGCATGGTTTGTTCTCTTTTGTAAGTTGTTTCATGATTCTTGTTGTTATGGTATAGACTTTGATGAAGCTTTTTGCCTTCAATAGTTTATAGTTGGTATTTCTTCCTTTGTCCTTTTTATTTTAATTTGTTTTCTATTTCCATCTTCTATAGTTTTGGAGGGACCGAGGAATGTGACACCAGATGTCTTGAGCTCCTCAACTGGTTTGGAAGGTGCCCATATGAATTTCTGACAGAATAATTTCCTTCTAGCTGTAATTTGCTCAAAGTCCCCATTTCAGTAATGTTATATTGAAATTAAGATTACATTTTCACAGTTCTCTGTTGCTGGAAAAATGGCTATATGATATAATTTTTCCTTCCTTCTTTTGTACAGTGACTAAACTTGCTCCAAAGAAGTGGGGTCTTTCAAATAGTTCAAGCGCTGTTTTGGTTGCTTTTCTTGGTGGGGTGTCCTTTCTTATTTCACAAGGAATTGACCTCAGGCCCAACCTTGCAGTTATATTAGGTCTAGCTATTGTAGATTCTATATTCCTTGGTGGTACCTGTTTAGCTCAAATCTCAAGTTACTGGCCACCATATCGACGTCGAATCCTCATTCATGAAGCAGGACATCTCTTAACAGGTGTATTCTATTGTTTTTCATGGACTTTAGAGGTCACATTTTAGGGATATTCTTTCTGCGCAATGTTTGATTTCCCATCATTGTGTGCTGCCATATATAACATCTTACAAGGTCCATTGTAATGAAATTTCAGCTTATCTGATGGGTTGCCCAATTCGGGGGGTGATTCTAGACCCAATAGTTGCAATGCAAATGGGCATTCAAGGACAGGTATTTTTTTCCCCTTTTATTCATGATATGACATTTTGTTGGTTCTGACAGTTTCTATTGGTGGTCTCCTAGTATATTATTTATATTTGATGTATTTGTGGTTTTGAGGGAAGTACTTGATGTTATTTTTGTGCTGTTATCTCTGTTCTCCTGTCCCTCATCCCCCCTTTCTGTCTCTAGATTTTCCTTATTTCTCTCTCCATACTATCTTCTCCTTTTCCTCTACTACTGTTTTGTTCGTCCTTCATCAGTTTGATGATAAAAATCTTAACTACTTTAAATGTACTTAGAGATATAGTGAAATGCCCCATAAAACACTTTAGGTGATGCAAAATATACTTTTGAGCAAAGTCTGTTAGTAAAATGAAGGATAACTAGTAAGGGTATTGAACTAAAGAGAAAGAACAAATGAGGACGAAAACCTCTCTTTTCTTTTAATTTTAATCCTTCACTGCAGGGTGTATAATTGTTTAGTGCAGAATATGACTGAATATATTCATTCATTAGTATTAGTAATAGTGTAGTTTCAGCTGATTCTTTAAAACTGACAAAAGAGTAAAGAATGATTCATGGATTCGGTTCAGTGGTCAAGTAGCAATGTCATCAATAATGGATTATTTGTATTAGTTTATACTTGTATACTTACAATAACAACAATAACAAAGGCTTTCCCCACTGACATACTTATAGTGTAGAACTTTTTTATTGGTTTGATACAAGTGTAGATTTTATTGACCCTTCTTTGTCCTTTATTTGCACAATATGATTTTTGATTTTCAATCATGATTTTTCGATTAAGTATTTAACATCGGTTTAGTTGCAGTAAATCCTTATTTTTTAGGCAGGGACTCAGTTTTGGGATGAGAGAGTTGCCAGTGAGCTTGCCCAAGGACGACTTGATGGCACAGCTTTTGACAGGTGGGAATACTATTATAGATTTGTAGTTACAGAGATAAACATTGAAATAAAGCAGATACACTATTTTGGTACTGTGTCCATGTGTCCGTGTCAGGCCGGCCATATATTGCACTATTTCGGTACATGAGGTCTCTATCACGCACACTTATGTTTAATTTAACAAGTAATTTTTTCAGTTCTGACATAGTGGGACATAGGAGGAACAAGGCCATTTATTTATTTATTTATTTTTTCAGAAAATAACATAAAAAGTTTTGGTGTATATTAATTTTTGAGCAATTTTTAATTATAAAAAAGAAAATAAGGTAGGGTTGAAATGTATATATGATACTATGAATCGTGTCTGTATCATGTTGTGTCGTGTGCATTTCAGTGTCTGTGCTAAGCGCTTATTGAAGAGTTATTTGTATTATTGAATGGTGCACTGGTTAGGGAGGATTTAGTTTGTCATAGATGTTTAGATGACATTAATCAAACAAATTTTGTTTGATTTCCTGGCACTTAGTTCTCCTTGCCCTTGAATTTAGAAACATACTTTCTGATTCATCCTTCCGTTCGAAGTTTGATATCTTTTTTGTGCAAGTGAAAGGTGTGGTCTGTGTACATCCTCCAAGCTATTATTCCCTAGGTTACTAGAACTGTAAAAATGAAGTTAAAATGATTTTATTCCTGGCTCTTGATTTAGTTATAATTCATGTCTCAATTGTATATGTTATAGTTGCTAAATAGTTCATGTAGATGACTTCAATTCAAGTCAGTGCCTCTGTATTCACATACAAACTCTCCTTCTGGCGTAACTGGCTCTGCCTTGGCAGAGATACTGAATAGAAAAAGACTGATTATCTAGAACCTTTGAATTGACCCTTTCCTGCCATGCCCATTGTTTATTTTCTCACGTTTCTTCTTTCCTTTTCCCTGAGCATTCCATGGGATACTGACTATTCTGTAACCAATGCTTTAGGTACTGCATGGTACTTTTTGCAGGCATTGCAGCTGAAGCTCTTGTTTATGGTGAGGCAGAAGGTGGAGAAAATGATGAAAATCTATTCAGAAGCATCTGTGTTCTTCTGGATCCCCCATTATCTTTAGCTGAGGTACTACACAACTGATGCCTCTGGTCTGGTGGTCTTTTTTTATATCTATGATACTGGATTTTGAGCTTTCATGTTCTTGTCATGTGCAGATGTCTAATCAAGCAAGATGGTCAGTTTTGCAATCTTATAATTTACTCAAGTGGCACAGAGCTGCACACCGAGCTGCTGTCAAAGCGCTGGAAAGCGGTGGCAGTCTGAGTGTTGTAATTAGGAGCATTGAGGAGACTTTGTATTCCAAAAAATGAGCATCAGAAGTTTAGAATAATCTAAAAGAAACATTTTCCTTTTTGAAGTTGCTCACGGGTTAGTATCTCTTTCGGTCTTGAGTGTGTTATGGACTTTAGTAAGCACATTCACACGCTTTTTTTCAATCTTTCAAGTGATTTGCTGTTTTCATTTTTTCTGGGCCAGGGTTGTCAAGATGGATCTGAAGTGGAGCTGGTTTTACTGATCTTTATGTACTATTCCAAATTTTGCAGATGCCCCTCTGTTGCACCTTGTCTAGTATCGTAGCATGATAGACCGCAATCAAGTGAAAATTTTCTGCTTCAGCAGGTAGCCTTTTTGTTCACAGACACATGAGGTAGTCCCAAGTTGCACCCCACCTGGTTAATACTAAATGCCTGTGGAGAAGTTACCGTGAGAATGGTAGCCTATAGTCACAGTAATTCTGAGCCGTGCTTAAGGTTTTCTTTTTATTTTCACCAGCAATATTAGCCGTGGTTGAAATCAATCGTGAGTTTGTTTGTAAATAATTATTTATATTTTTGGTGTTTCATAAGATTGTGGGCACTCGTTCTGTGCATTTTTTTCACTCCAATTAGACCATCAACATTTTCCCTGAAATCCTTTTCTCTCCAAACACTATAAGCTATAAGCAACTATCTGCGATAAATTTCTGCATACATTTGTAAGGCTCGTGGTCCTCGAGTGACTACAATTATTAAATCTGGGGTGTAGGGGTTTTGGAGTCTCGGATTGAAGTTCCGATGGATGGCATGGCAATAAATAATGTCTGTTGTGCATGGCCACCATTCTTTTTAAGTTCCACATAGGGCAGGATATAGGTAAGGAGTTTATATATCGTAGGTAAGGGCTCCTTCTTGTTTAAGTTCAACAGATTCTTAAAAATTTTAAACTTCTAATTGAAACTTTGAATTTGGCCAATTTTCGTTTCTTGATCGATATTTGTTTTACAAAGATTTACTTTAATACATCGTTTGAACTATTAATAAATGAATTCAGTTTTTATTATGTTTTATCTCACGATGAGGACTTTCTATTTTAACTATTTATCTAGCCCATAGAGAATCATTGAGTTAATCAAAATAGTGTTATCACGTTGGCTCAAATAAATCTAAGGAATAATGCAAAATATGGGTCAATTGGTTAGGTTTAAATTTATAACTTTGCTGTATAATAATTCTACATTTACTTATTTAAAAATTAACAAGTTCAAAAAATAAAATTAAATATTAATAAATTAAAATAAAATATTATATATGTGAAATATCAAATTGGCACATCAATAAATTTTTTTTTTTAACAAATTGGCACATAAATTAATTAATCGAACATATCAAAATCCATATTAATTAATCGAATTATTAATTTGGCTTGCAAAGATTATTAGATAAAAAACAATGTTGCATGACTAAAAAAATGTAGTTAAAATTTTTGACAGAAATTTTAGTGATTGTTGGATAAAACAAAACAAATTTGTATAAACCACAATTCATGTGATTGTTGTACTGTCGAGATTTAGCATGTGCCAATTCATGTGCAGACATATGGCTAAATATGGTCATCGAGTTGCTATGGGGTTTTTAAGAGTTCTCGACTCTCCCAGCCTTTCCTTGTTTATTCTCATACTGATTTGCTTGGCGTTAGTTTTCCTCGTATCATAGTAGACTAGTATTTTGTGTTTTGTGTTTTGTGTTTTTTTTTTTTTTTTGGGTGAGAGGAAATATGATTTATTCAACATCATAAAAAACAAAGGTACATCAAGCCAATAAGCTTTCAATGAAAGGTGGAGGCTTTGACAGCCAAACCTAAGTCTCTGCATGCCAACGTGCTCTCCTTTTAAGGATTTCTGCTATCACGTTCACATTCCTATTACATAAACAAAGGAACAACAAAATTATCAAGTGCTTTTTGTTGTTTGGGCTTGAAGCCCGTAGTTAATAAACAAAGTCATTCAAGAGTTAATAATCATAATATATCTTTTTAATAGTTAATTTATGGTAAAATTTCTGGCAGAGTATTATCGATGCGGTTTAGATTGGATTTAAATTAAAAATCTAACAAATCAAAATAATATAATTTATATAAGTTAAGATTGGATATATTTAATTTAAATTTTAAATTCGATCCAATCCAAACTAGTTTTTATTAGGTTAATTAGATTGATTTAATCAGATATTGATAAGTTAAAATTTGAAATTTAAAATAACTTGAATCAATAAAATAAAAAGTAAAAATAATTCATATAAAATATTTAAGTAAAAATGATATATAAATAAAAAATATTATAAGTAAAACTATAAATTTAATAATAAAAATTGTATTATATAAGAATATTTAATGTAAATTTAATTGGATCCATTTTAAAAATTAAATCCAAAATTTAATTTAATCAAATCAATTTTTAAAAAAATAAGAATTAATTCAATTCAAACAATTTTTGGTTTTGATTAATTCTTGATTTTTTTTTTTAAATTTTTTTATGGGGGAAATTTTTTTAAATTGATTTAGCTGTATTGGTTGAATTTAAACCTCCCTAATCTCCAAGTCTCAAGTATTTTTTCAAGAAGAAGAGGAAAAAAAAAAAATGGGGAGATGAGCCAACCTCCCCACAAACCTTCTTCGCTTAGTATACACGCTGACGTAAAAAAGACGCCAACGAGAACTTGTAACCTTGTTTACGGGGGGAACAAGTAACCTATAAATAGCGGACCCTTGTACATTCTCTGATGTGCTCTTTTCAAACACTCACTCTCTTTTCTCTGAATCTCTCTCTTCGGTTTCAATAATCGCGAATTCGCGACTCTGAATTCTGAAGGTCTTCGCTGCGCTTTTCAATCCAATTCTACTCTACTCAGGTTTGCTTCTTCTTCGCACGCGAAAATCTCAAGAATCTCCTTCTAGGGTTCTCTCTTTCTTTTTGTTATGGATGATCTGCGAGAATCTTTGTTCTCTTCGATTGGATTGACCACGGTGAAGTTTCACGCGCTTCCCTGGTGGAAATTTAGGATTTCAATATTAGGATTTCTTTCAATTTCTATACTAGGGTTTTTCTCCGAAGGATTCGGCGATAGGGTAATTTTAGGGGTTTTAGGTTAATCGTGATTAACCTTGCTGCACAAGTGTAAATTATTGGGCTTTCCTCGGATTCCGTCATGGTTCTTGGCCTTGATGGATTGGAAGTTCCGCGGTCTGGCCTTTCTACAATTGTTTTAGTCTTCGTGTTTCGTAGTTTGTGTTATAGTTAAGTGGTTTTATGTTTGGTTGATGGAGAATTTGCGGAGCAAGAGGGTTTGGGTTTTGATGGGAAACTGATTCTGCAGCTTCATCTGGTTTGTTGTTGACTTTTGGAAGAGATCATGAGCATTGGAGGGTTTTGTTGATGAGAATACAATGTTGCTGATTTGGGGTGTTATTGGAATGTGTGTTTTTTCTTGAATAGTAATATGGCTATAAAGGCAGCAACGAGGAGGACTGAACATTTCAGTGGGACACCAACCTGTAAGTACTGGCTAGCTGGGAGATGCAACAGAAATCCTTGCAGGTTTTTGCACAGCGTAACACCATTACCATCGCCATCTACTGCTTATCATAATGCCACTACAGCATATAAGTATACAAGGAAGCCCCATTCCTCTGCTGAGAAGACAACTAAGTATGACTCAAAGGCAGTATTGGTTAAAAAGACTGGAGGTGCAGAAGATGAGACAACCCTTGCTAAGGCTCCTCAGAAGCCGTCACAGAGTATCTGTAAATACTGGGTGAATGGCAATTGCGTACATGGTGACCAGTGTCAAAATTTGCATTCATGGTTTTATGGTGATGGGTTTTCAACATTAACAAAGCTTCATGAACACAAGAAGGTACTTGGGTCTAATTCCACCTTGTAGTACTTGATACCAACACATTCACGTTTATTCAGTTTTGTGTTTTTGTAAAACTCTTGTTTAATGGCCTTTTTTTTATGTATTTGGACGGGTATCTGAATATTGTTATTGTAATTGTAATTAAATTTGAAACCAGCAGCATCATAATGAACCATGTTTTTAAGATGTATTCTCTATAAATCACATAGGAAGTGCTATAAAATGTGTAATTCCCTGATGTTACTATTTTTGGAGTACTTAAGTTGAAAATTTTGACAACAGGTTATCACTGGAATTGCACTTCCGGTTGGATCAGACAAACTTTATTCTGGCAGCACTGATGGGACAGTTCGGATGTGGGACTGCCATACTGGTCGTTGCGTTAATGTCATAAATCTTGATGCCGAAATTACCTCTTTGATCAGCGAGGGCCCATGGATTTTTATTGGTGTGAAGAATGCTGTAAAGGTAAGCTCTTACATCAGTCCTCTTGCTTTTTCATTGTCGCAATCACATTCTTATGTATAGGAGCATTACATGTTAGCTGATGATTTGGTTGTGGTTGTTGTGAAGGCATGGAATGTTCAGGCTGGTTCAGAATTTACTCTTGATGGACCTAAGGGGCAAGTCCTTTCGATGGTTGTTGGCAATGATACCCTTCTTGCTGGAGCAGAGGTAACTACCACGCTGTGGTTTTTGGTTGTTAAGTTATTTAATTCAGACCTTTGTTTGTAGTTAGCCATGTGTTACTTTTGTTATTTGATCGGAACTGTCACTTTTCAACTAGTTTGTTTGTCTATTAATCTATGTTTCATCTGTTTATTTAAATTGCAGGATGGTGTTGTTTATGCTTGGAGAGGCAGCTCTGATTCTGAAGCTAAGTCTCCTTTTGAGCTGGTTGCATCACTAAGTGGCCACACTAAAGCCGTGGGCTGTCTGGCTGTTGGAGGCAAGATGCTGTACTCGGGGTCCATGGACCATAGCATAAAGGTATTATCTGTCAATGAGGAGTTTATTATTATTATTTTAAATGTGAGATTTGCTCCATGTAGAGCTTTTTGATACATGATTTCACTGGACCAGATTGGACAAATTTAAAAATGTTTGATGCTCAGATGTATATATTGTTTAAGAGTTTGCTAAAATCTTCTTGGTCCTTTTTGGACAGTACTTTGTTTTTGGTAAATGGTTTTGTTTATATTTTCGTCATGATGAATCGTGGGTGGTTTACAGTCTTCCTATGTTAGCTGCCCAATTGCTTGTTGCTTCTTTCTTTCTAGAAAGTTACTGGTCTGAGACATTTGTTATCCTGCTGTCTATAGGTTTGGGACCTTGATAAATTACAGTGTAAGATGACACTCAATGGGCATACTGACATAGTCACATCCCTTATTTGTTGGGACCATTATTTGTTATCAAGTTCATCTGACTGCACAATCAAGGTGTGGGTATGCACTGAAGAAGGAACTTTGAAAGTGACATATGCACACACTGAGGAAAATGTAAGTTATTTAACCGCTAACATTTGTGCGTAAGTATGTTTATGCTTTTATGTATCAAGCTGATATTTTTAATTATGGTTATGAAGTAGTTAGATGACTCACCCAATCCATGTTTTTTATTTTTATTATAGGGTGTTCTTGCACTCTGTGGGATGACTGATGCAGAGGCCAAGCCAATATTGTACTGCTCATGCAGAGACAATTCAGTTCGTATGTATGAATTGCCATCGTGAGTGAACTTAAACTTGCATCCAGTTGTTTTGTAACTTTGGTTTTAATATCTCTGTATTCTGTGGAGCATTTTTTTTCCTACTGCTGCAGCTCCTTACTTTGACTGCTTCTACAGATTTTTAGAGAGGGGTCGATTATTTACAAGACGAGAAGTTCAATCAATTGAGATAGGTCCGGGTGGACTCTTCTTCACAGGAGATGGGACTGGTTTGCTGATGGTATGGAAATGGTTGGAAGAGCCCAAGGTGCCATCCTCTTGAGCTACAGCAAAAGCTTGTCGAAGAAGGGAAACTCACCCCAAACTAGGAAGGACCATATGGAATTACCAAAGACTTGGGAAAAGGAGCCTACAAGATTGTCGAGCGCAACTTCTTATTGATAATATTGTAGTTCAATGATGATCCCTTAAACTATGTATGGTGGGTGTACTCTTTTTTCTCCATTAGGTTTTTTCCTAATAGGTTTTACTAATGGAGGTTTTAATGAGGCATGACCTACATAGGCCGAGTAGAGAAAAAACCACGGTGGAACTTTTCCTGTATTATCCAATTGTTAATAAGATCATGAATTTTGTTGAGAAAAGAGTGTTGAGTCCCCTTAAATTTTTATTTATTTGCAAATAGCCATCCTTAACTTTTAGATCTTCCAATTAAATTTTTAAATTACAGCAATTTTTAAAATTAAGGGGGTGGATTGGTGGGCAGGTGAAAAATAAAAGGGCAAGTGGCCTATCAGCAACCATTGGCAATGTATTTGTGTGTTTTTTTGTTTTCCTCGTTACCTGTTACTATGATAATTCCTAAACTACACAAATTGATGTGCTAGCTTTGTTACTTGTAGATGCTATAATGGTTAACTCATGACTATGACATTCTCTTTTGAATTCTGCCAAAGGGATCTACTGTTTTGTTATCTTGTCATTAATGAAAACATGATTAAGTACACCCCCCCCCCCAACAAAAAAAAAAGTACTTCTGTTCTTTGAAAGTACTTTTTATTTCTTTTCCTGCTATGATCACATTAACTCCCCTTGTGATATTATATATGATGGTTGTTGACTGTGGTCATGGCTGAACTTTGGGATTAGCTGCTGTTGATATGGATATTCCGGGACATGAATATAGAAAGAACATAGGTAATGTAACTGGAAACTTGAATGCTTGTGAGTTTTTAAAATCCTTTTCATAAGAAAATTTGTTGCTGCTTCCATTTAGTTGTTCAAAAGAGACAAGTCAATAATTGTGATCTACTAGGCAAGAAAGTGATGACATCACATTTAATGTGTTGCATGAGCTAGGTTGATCCTAAAAGTTTAGCTCATGTTTATAGTTATAAGATAAATAATAATCAGTACAGTTATTTAATAAAATAAAAAATCGTAATGAATAATTGTTTGTGGTTAGTTATAACAAATAGTTAGACCGGCTTCTAATAATTGAAGTGACTAGGTGTGTAACCAGTACTATCAACTCCAACTAGACCATCAGCATTTTCCTAAAACCCTTTTCTCTGCAGACACTATCAGCTATAAGCAACGGTCTGCGATAAGTTTCTGCATATATATGTGAGGCACATGGCCCTCGAGCGACTACAATTTTCAAATCTGGGGTGTAGTGGATTTTGGAATCTTGGATTGAAGGTCTGGTGGATGGCATGGAACATCTTCTGTTTAAGTCCCACATCGAGCAATCATCACAAAGGTAAGTAGTTTATATATACGAGGCAAAGTGGGTTGGTCGGGCAAATTCGACAGATTCTAAAACCAAACACTCGGAAACTTTGAAGTTGCCCAAAGTTTTGCTCCTTATCATAGTCAATGCTATTATATTTTGCAAAAGATGTACCTCAATGTACTATCTGAGCTATTGACGAGGGAATTCAGTTTTTATCATGTTTTACACGTACCGAAACAAAAATCTACGTGTCTAGCTCAGAGATTGATTGAGTTAATCAAAATAGCGTTACCTGCAACCATATACTGACTCATACAGATTGAGTGAATTAAAATAGTGTTATAGGTTGGGTCAAATTAAATGAAAGGATTCAAATCACAGCAGGATTTAAAAAGGAATCCCTTTTATATAGTGACCAATTGTGTGTATATATATATATATATATATATATAACATTTTAGATTTTTTTTTTTACCTACGGGGTTTAAATTTCTTTGATTCAAGCTTTTTTACACAAATAAAATAAAAAAATATTATTTACCCAAATGTCTTCTTTCAACTTTATTTTCCAAAATCCTATTTTTAGATATTATTGTGAAACCATTACAAGCTAAAATAATTTTCATTTAGATATAATATATAAAAATTGGTCAAACTTTGCATGATTTTAATACTATGCACCGTTGAAAATAAATCAGCCAAGACTTACACGATTTTCTATACTGTTCCAAAGCAAAAAGAAATCGTGCAAGACTTGCACGATTTCAATGCAAGTCTAAATTTTTAATTAATGGATAAAAGTACTTTAATGCTACCTCTTTGACCTCTTCAACCGTAGAGTAAGCTTTGGTTGGAATTCCTAGCTCCTTAGGTTCAACATCAATTATAACCAAAACGGGATTCGAAACATAGCTGCAAGAAAGTGGAACTTGATCAATTGAGATATAGATTACAAGAGATTAAGGCAACACGCAAAATTTCTTGTTCAATCATGCTTCCAACTAAGGATTAATTCTTGGTTGTAAGAAAATGTCATGAGCAGGTGCATAATTGCAAATTATAATCAGAATAACGTAGAAGTATTACTAAAAAAATGCAAGCCAAACACACTTCAAGACGCTGAGGAATAGAACAGTGCAAGCCTTGCTTGGGGTATTGCAGAACAGCATTAGGCACAAGCCTTCATGCTGACTTGAGCTATAACTATTTACAGATTGCCAAGCAAGAACTAATTCTTTGTGATTTATGGAGAGTGTACTGTTGTGGTTATCTTCAGCCTCTGGTCTTTTAGAACTCAAGAATCCCTTTGCACCATCTGTAATTGAGGATTTACTAGCTAAAACCTATCACATATTTCATTAGTTATGCAGTTATGCTAAGAAGCTGGCATTTCCAACCAAAGCTTACTATGCGGTTGAACAGGTCAAAGAGGTAGAATTGAAGTACTTTTTTCCTTTGATTAAAAATTTATACTTGCATTAAAATCGTGCAAACCTGGGCCAATTTCTACGCAATGGTGCACAGTGTTGTAATTATGCGAGATTTGGCTGATTTTTATATATTATATCCATATGGAAATCATTTTAACTTGCAACGATTTTATATTTATAATAGTACCTAAAAAAGGACATTTTAAAAAAATTAAAGTTAAGAAGACATTTGGGTAAATAATATTTTTTAAAAAAAATTTATTTGGGTAGAAAAGCCTTTGATTCGATCTCTTAGTTCTTGGAGATTAGTAAGTAACGTCCCTTTAGACTTGATATTGAAGTGAAGCTCACAAATTAATTTTTACAATCTAATTTTGTCAAAACAACAATTTATTCTTAACTCTATATATTATACATGTATTCATATTATGTTATTATTTCACACACTAGATAAGATAAGACTTAATAGTATAAAGTCTAATTATATAATGTCTGATAAAATTGTAATATTATTCAATATTTGATATGCTACTATATAACATAATGTATTAAATAAGATAATATTATTTTGTATCACAAATAATTATAATAAAAAATAAAAATCTAGTAAATATTATTATTCAAATACTTTTTATTTTTTGAGTATAATTATTTTAAATATTACTTGTTTTTAATTATAAGCATTCATAGCTTATTTTAAATAATAATTTTTATTTATTTATATACTTTTAATTAGTATCTATTCTTTTGATAAACCCTAATGGTTCATTTGACATGCTTGATAAGATAAAAGTTGATAATATAAAAAGCCAAATTCTATAAGGCCTAGTAATAATAAAATTTTAATACTACACAATATTTAATGTGTCACTATATAAGATAATGTCATTTTTTTAGTATCACAAATAATTATAATAAAAAATATATATTAAAAAGAAAATTTATAATAAAAATAGTAATTTTTATTAATTATAAATTAAGAAATAAATATTATTAGTCAAATCCTTTTTTTAGTATAATTATTTTAAATATTTTCTTTTTATTATAAACAACCATGGTTTATTTTAAATAATACTTATCATTTATTTATATACTTTTAATTAGTATTTCTTTTTTAGTAAAATATAAAAAAATTAACAAATACATAATACTTTCTCTTTTTATATGTTTTGATTTTTTTTTGTTCCTTATGGAAAATGTACCAAGGAAAAAAGTAAATTGCAATAAAACAGTAATTTTTATTAATTATTTACTTAATAATTTAAAAATTAATATAATTGTTTAAATATTTGTTATTTCTATTTATAATATTTAATTATTTTATAATTTTTATCTTAAGTATTTGTATTAAAATTATTTATGTATTTATTTATTTTAATAATTATTTTTATTATTTTCATAAATATAAAAACATGAGAGAGAGAGAGAGAGAGAGACAGAGAGAGTCCTTATATATCAAAGACCAATCAAGACTAATCTCATATTCCAAGGCTTTATTAAGTTATATACTATTTTGGTGTATAAGGGGTTTTAATGGATAAGTTAATAAACTACATTGGTTGTGTCAAAGAATTGATAAAATTATAACATATTATATTAACTTATATAATCAAGCCTTATATAGTGTGCCAAACGGACCTTAAGAATTAGCTAACTCAACCCATAAAATTTTAGTTGAGATGGTAAGCAATCTTAACTTCGTTAAGGAGGAGAATACAAATTCAAATTATAGAAAAACTTCTATTGAGAGATTATATAACTCCTGTGCTCTTGCATTTTGATAAGGATTAATCTTTTGAACTACTCAAATGGACCAAATGTAACACCCTACCAATTTAATATTATGCTTAAGTCATAGCATGAAATTAAGTAAATTGTGTTACCGTATTAATACTTTGCTTACGTTTCGTTTATCATATCACTTTTTTTTTTTTGGTAATAGAAGAAATGGAGCACTGTATATAATGAACATGACAGAGATTAATAAAAAGCACCACAGAAAAGAATAGTTATAGGAAATATATCATCAGCTGTATATATACATACATAAGTTGGAAGCCAAAGCTTTAGTTTATAAATATATGTTCAAAAGCTAAGTGGAATAAAGGAACAACAAATTTTCTGTTGCTAAAAGGTAGAGACGGGAATGGCAGGAAACAGCTAAGTACAGCAAGTCCAACTTGGGGTCCTGGTGGAGCTGCAGGACAGAGAACTCAATAAACAGAGTGGCCGTCGAGTCCATCACCAGCGTATGAGAATGATGCGGAAATGCAAAATGAGGTGAGAATTTAAAGAAATTCTCAATAGGGCTCGCGTACGGTATTTAGCTGACGTCACATTCATTCTCAGTTGCCTCAGTTTTTATTTAATTATAAAAATATGGGATCAAACTGAACTATCCATATTCAAATAAGTTTAAGAAAACGTCTGGTCCGAGGCAAGGTTCTATTTTACTTAAGACAGCATAAGAAGCAGAGTAAGCTACTAACAGTAATACACAGAATAATGAGCAGAATAAATGCACATATGGCAGTAAATAAATATAACAGACAAACCATAAATAATTTGTAATGACTGTTCAATGTAACCATGCATTTAATGTAGTCATGCAAACCTTATGCTTGAACTTTCCTTCATAAACTTTTCCATTCTTCATAAACTTTTCCATTACTTGGTCCCTTAGGAGTTCTTGGCCACTTTAGACTCCTGGGTAATAGTCTGCTTTTTCAGGATTGAGCTCGTTCCTATACAAGAATGCCGTGTTTGCTTTCCCCGAACTCCCCACCGATCTATTCCCCTTAACTTTATTCCGGAGCCAGCCCAAGTATTATGGAACTTTCATCATAACATAATCTTTAGGTTCATCATAACATGACTTTCATAACTTTCTTGAGAATGCACATGTATCTACATGTATATCATAATTCATGCATATACTTTACCAAAATTTCGGGGGCATAACGGAACATGTCCGCTTCCCCATAAATAGTGCTAGTACTCAGAGCCAATTTCTCATAGGAATCAACATAGTTCATTCATATTTCAAACATCAATTATTGGCACAATTATTGAAATTAAACATGGTTGCTGTCTCAATACTTGCACTCAACCCGATTTTTGTAA
The DNA here is from genome assembly GCA_031439585.1 of Pterocarpus macrocarpus. Taxonomy (NCBI): domain Eukaryota; kingdom Viridiplantae; phylum Streptophyta; class Magnoliopsida; order Fabales; family Fabaceae; genus Pterocarpus; species Pterocarpus macrocarpus. Next base: position 18,748,893 of record CM062517.1, on the reverse strand, counting down.
ATCAGGCCATAATCTCTACTTAACTCATCTGGACCTCAATTTTAGATATGTTAAAGTGTTATGTGTTTATTTTCTATCCTCTTTGGTCCATCTAACTTTGATAATCATAACTCAAATTATTTAGGTTTTATCCCGACCTGCCCAGCAGCTGGCCAGAAATTGCACACTTAAAAGTAAAAATTTACTAAAAATTGAAAACTAGCTTAAATCATATGAATTTAGTCTCATATTAAAGCTAATAGGACAATATTTCATATGCAAAAAGTTCCATTTCATTTGCCTTAATAGGGTTCGAGTTATAAGCCCCGAAATTTGACCTTCCTGAACTGCCCTATTTTGGTCCAGTTTAGACATAGGGTAACTTCTTCGAATCACTGGGGACAAATGAGGTGGTAAAAAACTCGAAATTTCTTTGTACGATGTTCTCCTATGTATAAGCTTTCTAACAAAATTGGTTTCACTCAATTTAGAGTTGTGTAGGGTGAGTTACACCCTTTTCAAGTCACACTGCCCGGATAAAGGTCCTGATTCCTAGGTTAAACTTCAAAAATTCATATCTCTCTTAATATTAATCCAATGGCCTTATATGATATATATGTGGAAATCTCTGAATGTCTAATTTCATAGAAAAATAGTCTCATTGGATTTAACCGGCTGTAGGTAGAGCCGTACACTCCGCTGTACGGACTGCCGAGGGTTTTTGGTTCTCCGGCCCCTCAGCTCTTCCTAATTTCATCCTTTTTTGCTTCCAATTCGAATTTAATCTCACAAACAGCCAATAAACCAGCCATATATCATCATAATCATTCAATTAATACATCAAAAATTGAGAAAATAAACCACCACCAGCCATCCAAGATTAGAAAATCAAGACAAGAATTAAACCTCTACCTCTTATTATGTGATTAGGCTTGAGTTTGGAAATAAAACTTGGTTGACCTTGAAGGTTGGATGGAGTTGAGTGAGTGGAGAAAAGAAAAAGAGAGCTAAACAAGGGAGAAGGCAATGTAGAAAATGGGGCTGAAGGAGAGAAAGAAATGAGTTATATAAGCTTGAGGTGGTAGTTAGCTTTGTAAGTTTTGATTGGTTGAAATTTTGTGGGTAAAGTTCAGCCATGTCCCCCTCTTTTGTGACAAACTTGCTCTCCACGTCGCCTAAAAAGTGGAACTCGCTTCCATTGTATCTGAAAATGACATCGGAACTCGTACTCTCCTTAAAGTCGGAACTCGTCCAAATCTATTCGAAATTTGGAGATGAAATTGGAACTCGGAAATATTGTCTGGTTTATTCGAAACTTGAAAGCAAAGTTGGATGTCGGAAATCATATAGCACCCAATCACCTTAAAATCGAAGTCAAGGACAAGAATGCGAAACCAAACACTTAAACCCAGAAGTCGGGGACATTATGTAAACTTGAATCGATTCCAAGCATAACACCGGAGATCGGGAATCAAAACATTAATCTTATGTACCAGGAAATCGGAACTTATAGAATCTCAGAACTCCAAATTTATTCTCGAAAGTCTAGGCAAACTCGAGAACATCAATAGAAATGAAAGGCTGGTGGGAATAAACTCGAAGATCGTAACTCGTGTAAATTTTGGGTCGAACTTGGAGACCAATTCAGAGATCTAATCTCGCGTCCATTTCTGGTTGAGATCAACTCGGATGTCGGATTTCGTGTCCATTCTAAATCAAGCATAAGGTCGGAACTTGTATACTATTATTTCTATCATAAGGTCAGAAATCAGAAGAACATAGCCATATCATATGAGACTTGGAGATTAAGTCAGAAATCGGAAATTTTAACATTTTTCTGATGAGGTCAGAAATCGGGACGTTACATTACCACCCTCCTAAAACAAAATTTTGTCCTCAAAATTTAGTACCTGAGAATAGTCCAGGATACTCTTTCCTCATGTCTGATTTCAGTTCCCAAGTGTAGTCTTTAGTATCTTTTTTTCTCCATGCTACCTTTACTAACTGCACGATTTTGTTTTGAAGTTGCCTGCTGCTTCTGTCTACGATCCATGCTGGCTGTACATGGAAAGTCAAGTCCTCCTTTAACTGTATTGATTCGGGTTCTAGCAAGTGTGTAGGGTCAAGCTGATATCTTCTAAGTTGAGAAACATGGAAAACATCATGAAGGTTTGACAAATGTGGAGGCAAAGTGACTCGATATGCAACTGATCTGATTCGCCTCAAGATCTGGAAGGGACCAATAAAGTGAGGATTTAACTTCTTGACCTTAATGGCTCTACCTATCCCCGTTGTAGGCGAACCTTCAGAAATACGTGGTCTCCTTCATGAAATTCTAAAGGTTTCCTCCTGGTATCCGCGAACTCTTCTGACGACTTTGAGCGGCAAGTATCTTACTTCGAATTCTTCTTATCTGCTCAGTGGTTTGCTCAACTAGATCAGGCCCCAATAGAGTTGATTCTCCTATTTTGTACCAACACAGGGAAGATTGACACTTCCGTCCATACAATGCTTCGTAAGGAGCTATGCCGATGCTAGCATGATAGCTATTGTTGTACACAAACTCGGCTAGTGGTAAGTATCGATCCAAATTCCCACGTTGCTCCATTATATAGGCTCGTAGCATATCTTCTAAGGTTTGAATTATTCTCTCCGTTTGGCCGTCCGTTTGTGGGTGATATGTAGTGCTTAGACATAACTTAGCACCAAACACCTTTTGTAAGGCTCCCCAAAACCATGAGGTAAACCTTGGGTCCCGATTGGAGATAATGGTTGAAAGGGTTCCATGCAGCCTTATAATCTCTTGAATATACAGCTGAGCTAATTTTTCCAACGGATAATTTGCTCGAATAAGTAAAAAGTGAGCAGATTTGGTTAATCTATCCACAATAACCCACATGGCATCATATTCTGTTGGCGTTCTTGGTAATCCCATTACAAAATCCATGGAGATACTCTCCCACTTCCACTCAGGGATTTCCAAGGGCTGCAACATGCCAGAGAGTTTTTGATGTTCTGCTTTCACTTTTTGACAGGTCAAGCACTTGCTCATGAAGCTTGCCACGTCTGACTTCATGCCTGGCTACCAAAACATTTTTTTGAGGTCTTGATACATTTTAGTAATGCCAGGATGTACCGTAAATTCACCTTTATGTGCTTTCTCCAAGATTCTCCTCTGGAGATCATTTCCCTCGGGTACGCACACCCTGTCATGACACCGTCATATGCCCTCTTTATCTTGAGCAAAATCCGTCAATTTCCCTGATTGCACAAAATGAATTGTATGTTGAAAATTAGCGTCCTGCTGCTGTGCTTGCCAAATCTGCTCCTTAAAGCTACTGGCAATCTTAATTTGATGTAGCTGAAGGGTCTTGGGAGTCGTAAGGATTCCCAAATTAAGATTTCGGAAGCTTTTAATAAGCTCCGTCTCTTTAATCATCATCCAGGTTATGGTCAATGATTTTCTACTTAAAGCATCTGCCACAATATTTGCCTTACTTGGGTGGTATTTTAATTCAAATTCGTAGTCCTTAAGAAGTTCCATCCACCGTCGCTGCCTCATATTTAATTCCTTCTTATCAAAGAGGTACTTCAAACTCTTATGATCAGAAAAGATCTCGAACCTTACACCATACAGGTGATGTCTCCATATCTTTAAGGTAAATACTACTGCTGCTAATTCGAGATCGTGCGTAGGGTAATTCCTTTCATGTGGCTTTAGTTGTCGGGAGGCATAAGCGACTACGTTTCCGGTTTGCATCAACAGGCACCCTAATCCTTGTTTGGACGCTTCACAATAGACTTCAAATGGTCCACGAGGGTCTGGCAAGGCTAACACTAGGGTCGTTGTCAATCTTCTCTTCAAGTCTTGAAAACTCTGTTCACACTCCGGCATCCATTCAAATGAAACATTCTTCCTAGTTAGCTTGGTCAAGGGCAAAGCTATTCGAGAAAAATCCTTAACGAATTGCCTGTAATATCCAGCTAAGCCCAGAAAACTCCTGACTTCAGTGACTGTGGTCAGCCTTTCCCAATTTAGTACTGCCTCTACTTTGCTGGGGTCTATAGAAATTCCTCCATAGGATAATACATGGCCAAGAAATTTCACCTCTTTCATCCAAAATTCACATTTGGATAACTTAGCGTAGAGTTTCTTTTCTCTTAAAATTTGCAAAACCATCCGCAAATGTTCCACATGCTCTTGCTCCGTCTTCGAGTAGACAAGTATGTCATCAATGAACACCACTACAAACTTGTCCAAATATGGGCGAAATATTCGATTCATGTAATCCATGAATACTGCTGGTGCATTTGTCAGTCCAAACGACATCACGGCGTACTCGTAGTGCCCGTAATGAGTTCGAAAGGCTGTCTTAGGGTTCCCGAACTCGAATTTGATGATATCCGGAGCCAAATCGATCTTGGAAAATACCGTTGCACCTTGTAGTTGGTCCATGAGATCATCAATCCTTGGCAGTGGATATTTATTCTTAATCGTCACTTTATTCAACTGCCTATAATCCACGCATAGGAGCATGCTCCCATCTTTCTTTTTGACCAATAGGACTGGAGCTCCCCAAGGCGATGCGCTTGGTCGTATGAATCTTCTTTCCAAAAGCTCTTCGATCTGTCTCTTTAGTTCTGTCAGCTCCAAAGGTGACATTTGATACGGAGCTATAGATATTGGTCCTGCACCTGGAACTAACTCAATGGTGAGCTCAATTTCTCTCTCAGGAGGGAATTCAGGAATATCTTCTGGAAAAGCATCAGGATACTCCTTAACAATTGGGATCTCCTCTAATTTCTGCTCAATTTCCGTCACATTAGCTGACAAGAGGATGTATCCTTAACTCTTAGACCCACTATAGTTTACTAATAAAGAGTTCAAATAAAGGAGTGTTGAGGCTTGGGATTCAGAAGATGAGACAGAGGGGAATACCACCATCTTATCAGAGCAATTGAGCATGACTCGATTGACAGAAAGCCAATCCATGCCCCAAAATTATATCAAGTCCAGAGAGAGGGAGGCAAATCAAATTGGCTGCAAAGGTTCTATCCTCAATTTGAAGAGGAACATTGATGCAAATTTGACTAGTTTTAACAGGTTCATTGGTAGGAGTAGAAACCAGTAGATCATAAGGCAATTCAGAAATTGGTAATCGCAAAACAGCCACACAGTCATGAGAAATAAATGAGTGGGAGGCACCCGAATCATAAAGTACAATTAGACTCTCATCGTCCACTTCACAGGTACCTTGGATTAGTCCCTCAGACTTGTCAGCTTTCTCTGCATTCATTGTAAAAACCCGTCCTTGACGTTGAGGTTGAGACGGCTGTGGTGGATTTCTAGTCGGACACTTATAAATTTTGTGGCCTGACTTGTCACACTTATAGCAGACATTTTGGCCTGCCAAACACGGTCGATCACCATGATTCTTACCACACTTCATGCAAGTTGGATTCGGAAGAGGCCTTTGAGGCTACTTGCCTTTGTTGTCCACCGGTTGAAATCTTCCCTATTGTTGAAAGTTGGGCTTAAATCTGGGGCCTTGTGGTGCTAACCCCTTCTTGAAACCACTATCAGATGCCTTGGCTGCCACTAGTTTCGAGTTGCAATCTTCCACAAGTCGACATTTATTTACCAAGGTGGGGAAATTTCTAATCTCCATTGGTCCTATTGCAGTAAGAATATATTCTCGTAATCCTCCTTCGAATTTGACGCACTTCCATGCTTCATCTGGGTTCCTTTGGTAAATTGTAGAAAATTTGCACAATTCTTCAAATCTGGCAATATATTTGGATATCGTTCGGTTTCCTTGACGAAGCTGCATAAACTCGAGCTCCTTGGCATTTCGAATCGAAGCAGGAAAGTACTTTTGGTAGAAAATATCTCTGAACAACGTCCAGGTGACTGCTATCTAAGATTCTTCGAATAGTCTTCATACGCTGTTCCACCAGAACTCAGCGTCTGCCTCGAGCATGTAAGTGGTAAAGGTCACCTTTTGATGATCCGAGCAATCCAGGATAGAGAAAATCTTTTCTGTGGCTTTGATCCATTCGTCGGCTTTATCAGGGTCATACACCCCTTGAAAGCTAGGTGGATTTGCCTTTCTAAACTCAGCAAACTTAAGGTAGTCCAGATCAGCTCCTGAGCCATGTGGGTTTCCTTCACAGCTTGCCTCAGGTCGCTTGCCTAGTTGATCCATTATTTGGTGAGCTGCTGCGGCCTGTTTCCGCATCGCATAAGCCATTTCTCGTACTGTGTCCATAAGGTTAGCGGGGTCCTCTTGAGCAGGTTCTGCACGTGGTCTACCTCGCCTTCCGGAAGCCATTAAGTTCTGCGCACACAAAACAAAAGTTATTGAGTTGATCAGGCTCAACACTACATTTAATGTGCTAGTAAATAATAGCTCATACGGTCAGGCACTTCTTACACATGCACACCTATGTCTCAACCGTACAGGCAAGATCTAGTGCATGTTATCAGCTAAAAATACAGAATATGCGCAAAACATAGTCAGCCCAATCCTCAGGCCTTAGCAAGGACGAACTGCTCTTATACAAAAAATGTAACACCCTACCAATTTAATGTTATGCTTAAGTAATAGCATGAAATTAAGTAGATTGTGTTACCATGTTAATACTCTGCTTACATTTCATTTATCATATCACTTTTTTTTTGTAACAGAAAAAATGGAGCACTGTATATAATGAATATGACAGAGTTTAATAAAAAGCACCACAGAAAAGAATAGTTACAGGAAATATATCATCAGCTGTATATATACATATATAAGTTGGAAGCCAAAGCTTCAGTTTATAAATATATGTTCAAAAGCTAAGTGGAATAAAGGAACAGCAAATTTTCTGTTGCTAAAAGGTGGAGACGGGAATGGCAGGAAACAGCTAAGTACAGCGAGTCCAACTCGGGGTCCTGGTGGAGTTGCAGGACAGAGAGCTCAATAAACAGAGTGGCCGTCGAGTCCATCACCAGCGTCTGAGAATGATGCGGAAATGCAAAACGAGGTGAGAATTTAAAGAAATTCTCAGTAGGGCTCGCGTACGGTATTTAGCTGACGTCATATTCATTCTCAGTTGCTTCGGTTTTTATTTAATTATAAAAATATGGGATCGAACTGAACTATCTATATTCAAATAAGTTTAAGAAAACGTCTGGTCCGAGGCAAGGTTCTGTTTTACTTAAGACGGCATAAGAAGCAGAGTAAGCTACTAATAGTAATACACAGAATAATGAGCAGAATAAATGCACATACGGCAGTAAATAAATATAACAGACAAATCGTAAATAACTTGTAATGACTGTTCAAAGTAACCATGCATTTAATGTAATCATGCAAAACTTATTCTTGAACTTTCCTTCATAAACTTTTCCATTCTTCATAAACTTTTCCATTACTTGGTCCTCTGGGAGTTCTTGGCCACTTTAGACTTTTGGGTAATAGTCTGCTTTTCAGGATCGAGCTCGTTCCTATACAGGAATGCCATGTTTGCTTTCCCCGACCTTCCCACCGATCTATTCCCTTTAACTTTATTCCGGGACTGGCTCAAGTATTATGAAACTTTTATCATAACATAATCTTTAGGTTCATCATAATATGACTTTCATAATTTTCTTGAGAATGCACATGTATCTACATGTATATCATAATTCATGCATATACTTTACTGAAATTTTGGCAGCATAACAGAATGTGTCCGCTTCCCCATAAATAGTACCAGTACTCAGAGCCAATTTCTCATAGGAATCAACATAGTTCATTCATATTTCAAACATCAATTCTTGGCACAATTATTGAAATTAAACATGGTTGCTGTCTCAATACTTGTACTCAACCCGATTTTTGTAAATCAGACCATAATCTCTACTTAACTCATCTGGACCTCAATTTTGGATATGTTAAAGTGTTATGTGTCTATTTTCTAACCTCTTTGGTCTCATCTAATTTTGATGACCATAACTCAAATTATTTAGGTTTTACCCCGGCCTGCCCAGCAGCTGGCCAGAATTGCACACTTAAAAGTAAAAAACCACTAAAAATCAAAAATTGCTCAAATCATATGAAATTGGTCTCATATTAAACTAACAGGACAATTTTTCATATACAAAAAGTTCCATTTCATTTGCCTTAGTAAGGCTCGAGTTATAAGCCCCAAAATTTGACTTTCATGAACTGCCCTGTTTTGGCCCAGTTTAGACATAAGGTAACTTCTTCGAATCACTGGGGACAAATGAGATAGCAAAAAACTCGAAATTTCTTTGTACGATGTTCTCCTATGTATAAGCTTTCTAACAAAATTGGTTTCACTCAATTTGAAGTTGTGTAGGGTGAGTTACACCCTTTTCAAGTCACACTGCCCGGATGAAGGTCCTGATTCCTAGGTTAAACTTCAAAAATTCATATCTCTCTCAATATTTATCCAATGGCCTTATATGATATATGTGTGGAAAGCTCTGAATGTCTAGTTTCATAGAGAAATAGTCTCATTGGATTTAACCGGCTATAGGCAAAGCCGTATATTCTGCCGTACAGACTGCCGAGGGTTTTTGGTTCTCCAGCCCCTCAGCTCTTCCTAATTTCATCCTTTCTTGCTTCCAATTCGAATTTAATCTCACAAACAGCTAATAAACTAGCCATATATCATCATAATCATTCAATCAATATATCAAAAATTGAGAAAATAAACCATCACCAGCCATCCAAGATTAGAAAATCAAGACAAGAATTAAACTTCTACCTCTTATTATGTGATTAGGCTTGAGTTTGGAAATAAAACTTGGTTGAACTTGAAGGTTGGATGGAGTTGGGTGAGTGGAGAAGAGAAAAAGAGAGCTAAACAAGGGAGAAGGTAGCGTAGAAAATGGGGCTGAAGGAGAGAAAGAAATGAGTTATATAAGCTTGAGGTGGTAGTTGGCTTTGTGAGTTTTGATTGGTTGAAATTTTGTGGGTAAAGTTCAGCCATGTCTCTCTCTTTTATGACAAACTTGCTCTCCACGTCGACTAAAAAGTGGAACTCGCTTCCATTGTATCTGAAAATGACATCGAAACTCGTACTCTCCTTAAAGTCGGAACTCGTCCAAATCTAATCGAAATTTGGAGATGAAATCGGAACTCGGAAATATTGTCTGGTTTATTCGAAACTTGAAAGCAAAGTTGGATGTCAGAAATCATACAGCACCCAATCACCTTAAAATCGAAGTCAAGGACAAGAATGTGAAACCAAACACTTAAACCCAGAAGTTGGGGACATTATGTAAACTTGAATCGATTCCAAGCATAACACCGGAGATCGGTAATCAAAACATTAATCTTATGTACCAGGAAATCGGAACTTATAGAATCTCGGAACTCTAAATTTAATCTCGAAAGTCTAGGCAAACTCGAGAACATCAATAGAAATGAAAGGCTGTTGGGAATAAACTCGGAGATCATAACTCGTGTAAATTTTGGGTTGAACTTGGAGACCAGTTCAGAGATCTGATCTCGCATCCATTTTTGGTTGAGATAAACTCGGATGTCAGATTTCGTGTCCATTCTAAATCAAGCATAAGGTCGGAACTTGTATACTATTATTTCTATCATAAGGTCGGAAATCGGAAGAACATAGCCATATCATATGAGACTTGGAGATTAAGTCGGAAATCAGAAATTTTAACATTTTACTGATGAGGTCGGAGGTCGGAAATCGGGATGTTACACCAAACCATTTTATGTGCTTCTGTTGTTGATGTTATTATATAAAACACTTTATATAAATATTAACGTATATTTAAGTAGACCTAGATTTTACAAGTTAAATAACTAAATCTTAGTGAGCATCTATCATATAAATAAAAAAGAAAAAAGGAACTATGAACATTTTCTTTTCTTACTCATATCTTATTTCTGGTCTGTTTGGTTTCTGTTTTAATTTTTTTAAGGAAATGGTAAAAATAGGAAAAAAAATACTTTACCTCCCTGAACTATAAACTATATAAACTGTAGCCTTTGCATTTTAAAAAGGTAGAAATTGATCCCCTGAAATTTTTTAAATGTATATTTTAGTCAAATAAGTGTGCTACATCTGCTAAAACTTTGAGTCATATACAAATCGACCTATTGAATTTTCTTAAACTTATAATTCAATATTTTAAACTATTTTGAATATGTCCTATTTTCATTAACAATTAATGGAAAAATTAATAAAAGAGTCAATTTGCACATTCAAAAAGGTTTGATAGTCGATTTGCACATTTTTAAATTGCAAGGGCTAACGTGCACATGATTTATAGTTCAAGAGGTAAAACTTTTTTTCCCTAAAAATGGAAAAAGAAAAAAGAAAAAGAATTTTCTTATTTTCACTATTTCTTTTATAAAATCCTAAAAACTATAAACAAATTAAAAATAATGTGACGTTTTTGTATTTAAAACTGAAAACAAAAAACAAAAATGTAATATGAAAATAGAAATTAAATAGACCCATAACTTTTTAAGACATGACGAGGTC